>OY728164.1:637402451-639802451 GCA_963277665.1 Viscum album | reverse complement strand
TAATCACAAAGAAGAAAAAACCATCAAATCATCCTGAGCTCTAGCTCGGTCATTTGCTACCAAGCTCTCATCCTAAAAGAAAGAAAGTCATGTGTATAAAGCAAGATTTTTCCTCTTTCCCACACTTATGATCATATAATCTTCCTAGGTACCAACGGTGTCCTGGATAGGGTGTGTGATAAATCTCATTAGAACACCACTAATTTCATATATACAAATCTAGTCTATTAATATAAAATGAACAGTGTGCAAGTGTATAAAAGTAAAGCATTACAACAAAAAATCCATACCTGCTTCAGCCACAACTGGTGTCCAAACATATAACCATATAATTAATTAATTTAATTTCAATTTATAATAATGTGATCATGTATAAAAGGTATTAATGGTACTGTAACATGATTTAATAATAATAGAAGTTCCAAGGTGTAACCAAGGAATCCTTGAGCTTAAGGGTCAAGCCAACCCATAGTGGTAGCTCATGTAATCTATATATAAGGGGTCTGAGTGTAATCTAAGGGGAATTCCCAAGTCATTCCACAATAAATGATTCTAACCGAGTCTATGGAGCTTGTCTATAGTAATCTTAGGCTAAGAAAGACTGGGCTCAATGTGGTGAATCCATGGAACCACATGTTCAAAGACATTAAGATGGATACAAGGATTGTATCCAAGGCATTCTAATATCTAAAAAATAATCAAGTGAATCATTGATACATCACTAAGGCATTTACATGATAAGACAAAGACTAGATTCCGTAGTGGGTATCTCCCACAGCAATTGGCTCAATGAATCGGAATGGCGTCCTATGAGTGCACAAGGAATTCCCTTGGGAATCTAATGTTGTCTCAATTCTAACCATAACTATAAAGATAAAAAGGGTCCAAAGAATTAAGCACCTTATACTCATTCCATTTATATCATATATAGTTATATTCCATGTAATACTCATGCGAAATAAACATTTAATAGGTTCATTTTATTACCTTTCATTAAACATGAAAAGGTGTATCAAGGACATGAAACCAATATCAATTCAATTTATAATTAACTAGGATAAGTGATATCTATAAATATAAAGTTTCCATAAAAATTTAAGATTCGTTTATTAAATTGAAGCACTTACCTTATTAAAGGTCAAGTCGATCGCACACAAATAGTGTCCTAAATAATCCCAATATAGGTCACCAAGGAATAAATGAATAACACACCCTAATTGGGTGTTCTTTGTTGAGGTCTCAACCTTTAATAGTGCCAAGTGATATTATTAGGTCCATAGAATACAATCTAGACAAATTAAATCAAGGTGGATGAATTTTAGGAACAACACCCGTTGAAACCTTCCTGTGCACAATGGAAGAATTTATAGATGGTGAGACTTTAAGGGATGAGTCATAGACCACCTACCTTATGTCTGTAGTAGATGCCTCATCCAGTATTATCCCTTAGTTTATCCTATATCTGAAAAAAAAATAGAATAATGGATGAATGCCCTGGAAATAGGGCATAATAGCCTGCATTAAAATAGCATCATTGAGAGAAATAAGAATAAGGAAATGAGCCTTAAGGATTTAAGCACTTATCGACGACTATTCAACAAGATTATCAGAAGTTGATTTGGAGTCTGGATGAGGAAGTAGTTAAGAAAACTAGGTGGAGAGGAGGAGGAGCTCTTCATAGGTGAAAAGGGGGGGTTATCTATTGGAATGAAGAAAATAATAGAGAGGATATTTTTATAAGTAATTAAGGGAAAAATGGTGATTTTACCCAAATTATAGGGGTTTCATGGTTTGTAAACATCGTTTGACAAACCATTCACCAATTTTGCACCATGAACTGCCTCAATACCCCCTCACATGGTCTCAGCGCACGATTAGACAAACTGTGCACCAATTGTGCATTTTACCTTTGCTAAAAACTATAAAAATATCGCATGAAAATGTAGCCTAGGTTGTATAGTTAGGAAAAATCATGATTCCATCTTCTACTCACTGAAACACCCCCACACGATTAGAAGAAACTATGGGGATTGTACTACATGTTTCTACTAACTGTGTGGCCCAATTGTTTCTTCCACCAACTGGGGTTTTAGTCTTTGAACAAGGTTTGGACACCCTCATTTTATCCATAGCCTCACTAGGCTTTCATATTAGGCTCAAAACAAGTAATTGAACTGAAAATTAAAGGGTATATACCTTAAAGAAAAATTGGGTTCTTACAGTTTTCCCCATTAATGGAACTCATCCCCAAGTTTCCCTTTTAAGGGTGGTATTTCACTGTCTGAGAACAACTCTAGTCATTGAGCATGTATGTTAGCCTCCCACTCCCAAGTCTCATCTTTTACATGGTTGTGATTCCATATCACTCATACTAAAGGGATATAATGGCCTCGTAGAGAATTTTTGCTTCGATCAATGATGCATATAGGATACTCCTCAAAAAAAGCATCGACATCCAATTTGACATCATCGGGATCAAAAATATGTGATGAGTCAGCATAGTAACAATGAATCTATGAAATGTAAAAGATTTCATGCATAGAATGTACCTTTGAGGTAATATAAAATGATAGGCTACTAAGAAAAATCTATCCAATATATTAAATAGTCTGAAAAAATGAGGTGACAGATTCTATTTCCTCTGTATCTGCCTATTCCCAAGTCTGGGTGATACCTATAAGAAAAAATTATCCCTGAACTTGAACTCCAGAGGTCATCGATGGAAATCAGCGTACAATTTCTATCTATAATGAGTAGTATACATACATTTCTTGATCAACTACACCTACTCTAAAGTCTCCTAAATGAGACATGGACCTAGTAGCACTGCCTCCCTTGCCTCTAGCCAGTACATAGGTGAACGACATGGCCTACCATACAAAGCCTCATACGGAGCCATATGAATCATTTATTGAAATATATTATTGAAGTAAAACTTGATAATAGGGATATATTTCTCCCAAGAACAAAAAAAATCAAGGATTAATTCTCATATCATGTCCTCCAGCCCCTGTATAGTCTATTCCAACTAGCCATTGGTTTGAGGGTGAAAAGTTGTGCTCAAAAGCACTTGTGTACCCAAATATTTCTTTAACCCTTTACAGAACCTTGATGTAAAATGATAATCCCTATTATAAATGATAGTATGAGGGAACCCATTAAGGTATATAATCTCATGTAATACATTCTTACAATCTCATCAACTGAGAAAGTCTACTGGATATGAAGGAAGTGGGATACCTTTGTCAGTCAATCCATGGCTACCCAAACCATGTCACTTCCTCGAGGTAACCTTAGTGAACCAACCACAAAATACATTTCAAAAACTTCCCATTTTTATTTTGGGACTAGAAATGGTTGTAACAAGATATAAGGACACTGGTGATTCATCTTCACTCACTGGAAAGTGGAACACCTGGTGATAAAACTCATAATCTCACATTTCATCTCAAGACACCAATACCAGTGACACATATCACAATACATCTTAGAGATACCTAGATTCACTACCCATTAATAAGCATGTGATTATCATATAATCTCCTCTCTCATGTTCATAGGAACCAGATATTCTCATGTATACATAGGATGTCATCTCCATCAAAAAACCAATCAGGAGGTGGGTCCTCACCAGAAATACTCTCCCATGGGACCAAACCTTCAGGGTCTAAGAACTACCTTCTATTCACCTTATCCAGGAGTGAAGAGGTAACTATTAAGGATAAAATAAAATGATGCTCGTGACTCTTAGGAAACTCTAGATACAACTTAGAAAATTGTGCCATCAATTTCCATATGTCACTAGCTTCCTGAACAACTTGTTCCTGATTTTTCTAGATAAGCGCACTAGCTACTACATTGCCATTTCCAGACATATAGGCAAGCTCAATGTCAAAGGAATAAAGATATTTTACCCATATTAACTATTTTATATTTATTTAATGATATATAAAGATTTATTTTAGTCTCTTGTGGTCTGTATACACCATAAAATGCTCACCTGTCCGATAATACCTCCAACAACGCAAGGCATGAATGACTGTTGCATGCTCAAGTTCGTGCATCAGGTAATTACACTCATGAGGTATCAACTGGAGAGACTTTTACAAAAAAAAATTGATCTTACTACATTAATAATACACCCATCCTGATGCCTGATGAATCATAGAAAAGTATATAACCTCTTCTAAGCTCAGTCAGAATCAGAATCGATGCTAAAGTAAGCCTTACTTTCAGCTCCTGAAAGGCCTTGTTAAACACTTCAAAACACAAAAACTTCACACCCTTCTTCATTAAACCAGTAATAGGTTCTTCAAGGTGTGAGAAGTTTTAAAGACCTTTAAATTTCAAGGAAAATTTTTTCTTAAATTCTTTGGGATTTTACGAGTACGCAGTTTCTAACGGCACATGATTCCGAGGCCCGGTGTGCTCGGAATCAATTTCTGAAGTTTAGCTCGGGTACATTCAGTGAACGAACAAGTAGGTTTTTCTATCTTTTGAACTGGTTCTCGAAATTGAAATCTGAGGGCACCGATGGAATCACAGCACCGGTAATTTCTTAAGAGGACCTTTACCGAAGGTGCGTTTGATTGGGAGGAGTTGAAAAAAATGTGGATTAAATGAAAAGTAAAATAAAATTGTGTTACAATTTTATTTATTTTTCTAAAGTGGTTTTAATCTACATGGGGAAGTTGGGGTGGGACCCACAAGTTTATAACTACTCATGTTAGGATATTTTTGAGGTGGGGCCCACACAAGCCCCAACCATTCACATTCCCTAACCCCTTAACTCTCTCCCTTTAAACTTGTTAAACCCCCTTGTAATTAAGTTGGTGGCTTCTTCTCTCCCCACCTTCCCCGCATTAAATCATGCCAACACACTTAATCAATTAAGAGAGTTATGTGTTCAAATTTTAAAATTTAAATGTGTGGCATGAATTAATAAAATAAGATGAGACTTATTTTATTTTGGGGTTAGCTTGTTGTGTTAAGAATTGGGGAGAGAGCTCTAGTTCCTTCCGTGAAGAACGCCACCCTTCGACGAAGAACGCCGTCACCACAATGAGAGACAACATGCCATTCCTTCGTCTCTTCACAGCTAGTGTGAGACACTGTCCCCTCCTTGGATTCACACCAACGCTGTCTTTGAAACCTTACCCCACGGTGTCATCTTCCGTCTCACCGGAAAACGACATCGTTAATCAAGGTAGGGGTTAACCTCGTTCAAGTTCTATTTATCGACCTTCATTGATTAAATTCTGGATGCTTGTTATCGTTATAACGGGAGGTGATCAGGCTGCACAAACACGGCCGATCCTCCTCCCCTTTTTTGTATTGATTTTCATTGACCATTGTGGCGAAGGCGGCGCGGTGTCGTTGCACCGTGCGGGAACGAAGGGGACCACGGCCGGAGTGGCCGTGGTGGTGGTGCGCGGTCGTCGGTGCTCCAGGAGGCAGGACCCTTCAGGGTCCCACGGCGGTTCAAGAAAACCGGCTGGCTGTTTCCCAGAAAAACCAGGGGGGTGTAACTCCCCCCCGACCAGCAAATAGGGCGGACCCCACTGGGTCTGCCGTTTCGAAGACAAGGGGGCGGCACCCCCCTTCCAACCCCGCTCGGCCGCGAGCCAAGCCGCGGCCGGCTTCCGAGCCGGGCCGCAGGCCACACCCCGCCGCGGGCCAGGCCGCGCCTAGCTAGGCCAGACCTGGACCCGAGTCGGGTCGACCCGGTTCGGGGCGACCCAGGGGGTATTGGGCCGGGTCGGACCGGGCCCGGACCCCCTATTTTCGGACCTGGTTCGTTCAAATGCCTGTATCTTGGGATAGGGACCTCTGATCGATGTACCGTCAGTTGTGTTGAGATCCTTGGATCAAAACGGTTGTTTTGGTATATTACACTTGAGGTTTCAGAAAATTTTGGGTATGGAAAGGTTGGTTCAAACCCGAAACCAATCGGGGCCTTGGAGCAGAAACACTTATAACTTAACGACCGGGCGTCCAAATGACGTGTCGTCAATTAAGTTGAATTACTCTTAGTGAGACGGTTATTTTGGCTTACTATACTCAAGTTTTGTATGCAGATGGAGTATGGTCGGGTTGTTTTTAGCTTAAAAATGAACCGGGCCACTGGGACGGAAAAGCCAATATCTCTCAGACCGGGCGTCCGATTGACGTGTCGTTTGTCGCGTTGAGTTCCTAATGACGAGACAGAACTTTGTGATACATCAACTCTAGAATTCGTGACAGTTTATGTATTGACCCTCTTGGCTTGTGGAGCGGACCCTCCCGGAATTGAGCGTGCTGTGTGCGGGAACCCTAGAGCTGGTTGCGACTGTGATGACGATGGCGACTATACTTGGATCCTACGTCGGTTCGGCAGCGAGGAAGACTGTACTTGGATCCTTCGTGGTTTCAGTAGTGATGACGACTGTACTTGGATCCTACGTGGGTTTGGCAGTGATGGTTACTGTACTTGGATCCTATGTGGGTTCGGTAGCGACGACTTCTATACTTGGATCCTACGTGGGTTCAGCAGAGGAGATGATTCTGAGGCTACATCTAATCATCTCCACCCCTCTCCGTGAGTAGTATACCTCTATGAGCTAAGTCTTGACTTCAATCATTATCATCGATGTGATTGAATTTTTATCCTGTGTGGATTGAGTTGTGCTTTCCTATGTGAACTGGGTTGTACTTTCCTGTGTGGACTGGGTTGTACTTGGGCTCGTGAGTTGAAGTCGAATAGTAATTGATGACTTAGGTATATGTATGGGCATATACCTAAGTAGAGTTGGTTGATACTTCGTGTTTGTATCTTTCCTTTGTGGTTTATCCTTTGTAGATTCTATGAGGCCTTCGAGGGTCTTGGGGTCCCTACTGAGTATCATATACTCACCCCTGCACGGGCTATGCCCGCACTACGTTGTGTTGGATGCAGACGACGGACAGCGCTGATCGTAGTTGAGACTTGTGGAGCGGGACGGTATCCGGAGGTGGACTATCAGGCGGGACGTACATGGTGCGGACGGACGGATTTGAGGAGCAGAGGAGACCATCTATACCCACCCTTTAGGTGGGGTTTCCGGAGGATGACTTGGTGGTTACTTCTTTACTTTTCAGCTGTTGTACTTTCTTTTCTCAGTTGTACTGTACTTTTAGTTGGGTTTGTATACTGGCCCATTTACTTTCCATCACTTACTCTTATACTCAGTTTACTTAGTGTTTACTTCATCTTGCGTACTATGTGGTGTTCGTTTTCTTATATAAAGGCAATTCCTTCCCTTTTATCGGGATTTACACCTTTGGTGCTAGTCGCCAGCCCCTGGCCTATGGAAGGTGGGCTTGGGGTAGTCACGGCACGGGCCCCGAGGACGGGTCGTGACAAATTGGTATCAGAGGAGTCGGTTCTACCATAGAACTTAGGAGTCTGAAAATTTCTTCTATGTGAAGAAATAGTGTTAAGGGTATTGATTGTGGTTATCAGTCCAGGGAGTCCAGTGTTGGTGCGGTGGCCAACGTATCCATACACCAGGACCCTGACTTTTGATTTCCAACTCAATGCACGAAAACATTGATTGCATGTGTGTTTCAAAAGTTTTCTTTGTGATTACTTTGTGTCAACTCACCAGGTATACTGTATTAACTTTGGCGCACCTGTTTCTTTTTAGGATGGCCCCATGAAGGCATCCAGCAAGGGTTCCGAGCTTTGTACGAGATGACAGTCCATCGAGCGATGAGGCCTCAGTGCAGGGCCCCATTATAGCGGAGGCACCGATGGTACCTCTACCCACCGAGCTACTGATTCCACCATCCCCAGCAGCTGAGAGTGCACGCCGCCTTAGTTCACTACACGAGTTTCAGCATCAGATACCGCCCAGGTTCTGTGGAGAGACGGACCCTCAGGCAGCCGAGGATTGGCTGGAGGTTGTTGTCCGAGTCTTCAGGTTAGTAGGGACACCATCTGACCTCATGGTGATCCTTGTGGTGAGTCTCCTGCATGCAGCAGCAGGTAGATGGTAGAGCCTGATGCTTCAGGTGCACGACGAGGCATCTCTACTTTGGACGGACTTTGAGAGCCTCTTTCGCTCGGATTTCGTTCCAGCCACCCTATGTGCGGTGCGCATTCAGGAGTTACTACAACTGCGGTAGGGTAGCATGACAGTATCCTAGTACTCGGCGAGATTTACCGACCTCTCGCGCTACTCCACGGACATGGTACAGGACCCATTCTTCCGGGCCCGGACCTTTGAGCAGGGACTGAGGCATGAGATCAGGGCTTCGATGATCTCCCTTAGCATTCTGACGTAGGAAAGAGTACTGGAGCGAGCCCTTCTTGTGGAGAGCTTTCTTATTGAGCCTACACCAGCAGCGAGACCTACCACAGGGTGACACGTAGCGGAGTCTTCTGCAGCCGGTAGTAGACAGATGTCGCAGAGGTCCAAGTGGACCAGAGCATCAGGTGGGTGACCTCAGGATACTAGTTCGGAGGTGCGGGGAACACGTAGCAGAGCTAGTCATACGAGAGGCATACAGTGCTATGCATGCGACGGGCAGGGCCACATGGCTCGTGACTACCCGACCCACCATGTAGAGGAGAAACAGACGGTTGAGGGACCACCCAGGTAGAGGCAGAGGTTCGACCGTGATAGTCTGTAGGGAGAAGGCGGATGAGGTAGAGGAGCTGGCCGAGCAGCAGGTGGTGGACGATGCTTCAGGGCTCTACCACCACTACCACCAGGAGGTCCACCCGGACCATAGGGAGCTGGCGGGCAGAGGCAGGTTCAACTTCAGGCAGTGGAGGCCTATGACCACGGTGCACCTGAGATGATTCAAGGTACTATCTATGTCTACTCCACCCTTGCTGTAGTTCTTATAGACACATAAGTGAGTCATTATTTTATTACCGCTGCCCTTGTTCGGAGCTCAGAGATTCTAACAGAGCCGTTGGCTCGATCCTTATGGATAGAGACTCCTACGGGAGTAGACTCGACGATTACGCACTGGTGTTAGAAGTGTGATCTTACTCTAGGAGGCGAGAGATTCGGCTGGGAGCTTCTTGTAGTGGCGTTGAGGCCTTACGATTTCATCTTGGGCATGGATTGGTTATCTAAGGTTCATGTTCAGATCGACTGTATTAGGCGCAAAGTGCGGTGTGTCCGCACAGATGGGAGCAGGTTCACATTCACTGGTGATAAGGGAACCTTTGTAGTGAAGGATGGACTTACATAGAGGAGAGGTCAGGAGATCACACATCATTTGGCTAGTCTCATCCTCGGAGCGGTTGATTTGTGGAGTCCGAGTTTTCCTGTTGTGGTGGATCAGTATGCGGATGTTTTTCTTGATGACGTTCCAGGAATACCTCCTCGCAGAGAGGTAGATTTATATATTGACTTGTACCCCGGGACAGCCCTGATATCTACTCCAGCATATCGGATGGCTCCCGCTGAGCTTCGAGAGCTACGGGTACAGCTGGAGGACTTGCAAGGCAAGGGATTCATTCGACCCAGTGTTTCACCCTGGGCTTCCCCGGTTTTGTTCGCCAAGAAGGCGGACGGGAGCTTGTGACTGTGTGTCGACTACCGTCGCCTGAACCAGGTCACCGTGAAGAACAAGTATCCACTTATAAGGATTGACGACCTCTTCGATCAACTCAAGGGAGCACGATGGTTCTTGAAGATAGACCTCAGGTCAGGCTATCATCAGCTCAGATTTCGAGACGAGGATGTGTAGAAGATGGCCTTCAGGTGTCGGTATGGCCACTATGAGTTCTTGGTTATGCCTTTCGGCATAACCAACACTCCAACAGTGTTCATGAGTCTCATGAACAGGATCTTACAGCCTTACCTCAATCAATTTTTCATAGTCTTCATTGACGACATATTGATTTACTCGACTACTGATGAGGAGCATGCCTACCACTTGCGGGTTGTACTGGATACACTCTGAGAGCACTAGCTTTATGTTAAGCTCTCTAAGTGTCAGTTCTGGATTCGAGAGTTCCACTTCTTGGGGCACGTCATCTCTGAGGTGGGAGTTGCGGTGGATCCTACGAAGATCGAGGTAGTTCTAGCTTGGGAGCCACCCAGGAGTGTGATGGAGGTGCGGAGTTTCCTAGGTCTGGCTGGGTACTATCAGATAGATTTGTGTCGAACTTCTCCAAAGTTGAAGCACCACTTTCAACTTTGAAGAAGAATAGGAAACCCTTCATGTGGTCAGATAGATGTCAGCAGAGCTTCCAGGAGCTGAGACAGAGATTGACCAGTGCACCCATCTTGAGGCTACTGGAGGAGGGAGTAGGGTACGTAGTTTACTACAATGCATCAGGGACCAGACTCAGGTGTGTCCTGATGCAGAAGCGGGCAGTGATCACCTATGGATCATGACAGTTGAGGAAACATGAGCAGAACTACACTACCCATGACCTGGATTTAGCAGCAGTGGTCTTCTCCTTGAAGATGTGGCGGCACTATCTGATGGGCGAGCGCTTTGCAGTCTACTCTGACCACCATAGTCTCAGGTACATCTTCTCGCAGAAGGACCTGAACCTGAGACAGCGGTGATGGATTGAGTTCCTTCAGGACTATGACTTTGAGATAGTCTATACTCCTGGAAAGGGGAATGTAGTAGCTGATGCTCTCAGCAGGAGGTCGGGCATCCAGCTACTTGGAGAGGCGATGGAGCATCTAGCTGAGTTGCAGATATCCTTTGTGGATAGAGATGGGGCAGCCTTTCTACATTCACTCACAGTCACTCCTCCACTACTTCAGTGGGTCAGAGAGGCACAGCGTGGGGATGTTGACTGTGAGACATGACGTGCACAGATATCCATAGGACAGGCACCTGATGGATTTTCTGTAGGAGGATAGCACGTCATCCTTTTCAGGGGATGTACCATAGTACCATTTGCATTACAGGAGGAGGTGTTGAGAGAGTTTCACACTTCCCCATTGGCGGTACATCTAGGAGTAGTGAAGATGTACCAGGATCTCAGACGACAGCATTGGTGGTCGGGTATGAAGAAGGTTTTTGTAGAGTTTGTTTCACGATGCCTCGCCTTCCAGTAGGTGAAGGTGGAGCACCAGGTACCAGCAGGCTTGGTATATCCCTTAGAGGTCCCGGAGTGGAAGTGGGACGGGATATCCATGGATTTCATGATGGGACTTCCACGTACTTCTAGAGGACATGACTCCATTTGGGTGATTGTTGACCAACTCACCAAGTCGGACCACTTCTTACCCATCAGAGAGCAGGGCTCAGTGGAGATCTTGGGACGCCTCTACGTTCCATAGATCGTACGGCTTCATGGTGTGTCATCGTATATCGTCTCTGATCGAGATGCTCTCTTTACTTCCCGGCTTTGGAAGGGGTTGCAGGAGGCATTTGGGACGGAGCTACGCCTGAGCACCACCTTTCACCCTTAGACGGATGGTCAGATGAAGAGGACCATTCAGACTCTCGAGGACATGCTCCATGCATGTGTCCTTGATTTCGGTCGTAGCTGGGAGGATCACCTACCCTTGGTGGAGTTTGCGTACAGCAACAGCTACCACTCCACCATCAGGATGGAACCATATGAGGAATTGTATGGTCGAACTTTCAGATCACCACTGTGCTGGATAGACCCTGGGGAGTAAGCACTTGTAGGACCAGAGATGGTCCAGGCCACAACGGAGAAGGTGCAGATCATCCAGGAGCGGATGAGGACTGCACAGAGCCGACAAAAGTCCTATGCTGATAGGAGGCGGAGACCACTGGAGTTCGAGGATGGTGACCATGTTTTCTTACGGGTCTCACCTCGACGTGGATTATAGAGATTTGGCCGGGGCGGCAAGTTATCTCTGCGCTTCATCGGACCATTCCAGATTCTCAGCAGGATAGGCGAGGTGGCTTATCGCCTGGCTCTTTCACCTCAGTTGCACTGGGTGCACGACGTCTTCCACGTATCTCAGCTGAGGAGATACGTGCACGAACCGACGCATATCATTGATCATGGGGAGCTGAAAATCGATGATGGGGCGTCATTTGCGGAGGTTCTGGTGGAGATCGAGGATCGACAGGAACGGGTCCTACGTGGATGGTCGATTCCTCTAGTGCGCATCAAGTAGAAGCACGAGAACCTCCAGGAGAGCACATGGGAGCGGGAGGCTCATATGTGTGCATAGTACCATCATTTGTTTCCCTAGTTTATGATGTATCTTTATGGGAAAGTAAATCCCTGAGGTGGGAGTAATTTAAAGACCCTTAAATTTCAAGGAAAATTTTTTCTTAAATTCTTTGAGATTTTACTAGTACGCAATTTCTAACGGCGCCTGATTCCGAGGCCCGGTGTGCCCAGAATCAATTTCCGAAGTTTAGCTCAGGTACATTCAGTGAACGAATGAGCGGGTTTTTCTATCTTTTGAATCAGTGCTCGGAATTGAAATCTGAGGGCACCGATGGAACCGCAGCGCCGGTAATTGCTTAAGAGGACCTTTACCGAAGGTGCATTTGCTTGGGAGGAGTTGAAAAAAAATGTGGATTAAATGAAAAGTAAAATAAAATTGTGTTATAATTTTATTTATTTTTATAAAGTGGTTTTAATCTACATGGGTAAGTTGGGGTGGGACCCACAAGTTTCTAACTACTCATGTTAGGATATTTGTTAGGTGGGTCCCACACGATCCCCAACCATTCACATTCCCTAACCCCTTAACTCTCCCCCTTTAAACATGTTAAACCCCCTTGTAATTAAGTGGGTGACTTCTCCTCTCCCCACCTTTCCCACATTAAATCATGCCAACACACTTAATCAATTAAGAGAGTTATGTGTTCGAATTTTAAAATTTAAATATGTGGCATTAATTAATAAAATAAGATGAGACTTATTTTATTTTGGGGTTATCTTGTTGTGTTAAGAATTGGGGAGAGATCTCTAGTTCCTTCCGCGAAGAACGTCACCCTTCGACGAAGAACGTCGTCACCACAAGGAGAGACGACGTGCCATTCCTTCGTCTCTTCGCAGCTAGTGTGAGATGCCATCCCCTCCTTGGATGCACGCCAACGCCATCTTCGAAACCTTACCCCGCGGTGCCATCTTCTGCATCACCGGCAAACAACATCGTTAATCAAGGTAGGGTTTAACCTCATTCAAGTTCTATTTATTGACCTTCGTTGATTAAATTCTGGCCACTTGTTATCGTTATAACGGGAGGAGATCAGACCACACAAACACAGCTGATCCTCCTCCCCTTTTTTGTGTTGATTTTCAGTGATCATTGTGGCGAAGGCGGCGTGGTACTGTTGCACCGCGCGGGAACGAAGGGGACCACGGCCGGAGTGGGCCACGGTGACAGCACCGCACCGGTGAGGCCGAAGGAGGCCACGGCCAGAAGTGGGCCGCGGCGGAGGGGCATGGCACCGTTGCGCCGCACCGGTCGAAGAAGGGCCATGAACTAAGTCCGCGGCGATCACCAGCAGGGGCGGCCGGGCTCGGTCGGCCACCGGTGCTCCAGGAGGCGGGACCCTTCAGGGTCCTGCGGCGGTTCAAGAAAACCGGTCGGCCATAAAGGCCGGCTGTTTCTTGGAAAAACCGGGGGGTCGTAACTCCCCCCTGACCAGCAAATAGGGCAGACCCCATTGGGTCTGCCGTTTTGGAGACAAGGGGGCAGCGCCCCCCTTCGCACCCCGCTCGGCCACGAGCCGAGCGGCGGCCGGCTTTTGAGCTGGGCCGCGCCGCGCCCAATCGGGCCAGACCCGGATCCAGGTCAAGTCGACCCAGTTCGGGCCGACCCAGGGGGTATTGGGCCGGGTCGGACCGGGCCCAGACCCCCTATTTTCAGACCTGGTTTGTTCAAACGCATGTATCTTGGGCTAGGGACATCCGATCGACGCACCGTCAGTTGCGTTGGGATCCTTGAATCGAGACGGTAGTTTCAGTATATTACACTCGAGGTTTCGGCGAAGTTTGGGTACAGCAGGGTTGGTTCAAACCCGAAACCAACTGGGCCCTTGGAGCGGAAACACTTATAACTTAACGACCGGACGTCCGAATGATGTGCCGTCAATTACGTTGAATTCCTCTTAGTGAGATGGTTCTTTTGGATTACTCCACTCGAGGTTTGGATGCAGATGGAGTGCGGTCGGGTTGGTTTTAGCTTAAAAACCAACCGCGTCCCTAGGATGGAAAAGCCAATATCTCTCAGACCGGGCGTCCGATTGATGTGCCATCTATCGCGTTGAGTTTCTAATGACAAGATGGAACTTTGTGATACATAAACTCTAGACTTCGTGATAGTTGATGTATCGACCCTCTTGGCTCATGGAGCAGACCCTCCCGGAATTGATTATGCTGTGTGCGGGAACCCTAGAGTTGGCTGCGACTGCGACGACGATGGCGACTGTACTTGGATCCTATGTGGGTTCTGCAGTGAGGACGACTATACTTGGATCCTCCATGGGTTCGGCAGCGATGACGACTGTACTTGGATCCTACGTGGGTTCGGCAGTGATGGTTACTATACTTGGATCCTACGTGGGTTCGGTAGCGACGACTTCTGTACTTGGATCCTACATGGGTTCGGCAGAGGAGACGATTCTGAGGCTACATCTAATCATATTCACCCCTCTTCATGAGTAGTATACCTATGTGAGTTGAGTCTTGAATTTAATCATTATCATCGATGTGATTGAATTGCTATCCTATGTGGATTGGGTTGTGCTTTCCTGTGTGGACTAGGTTGTACTTTCCTATGTGGACTGGGTTGTACTTGGGCTTGTGAGTTGGAGTCGAACAGTAATTGATGACTTAGGTATATGTATGGGAATATACCTAAGTAGAGTTGGTTGATACTTCATGTTTGTATATTTACTTTGTGTTTTATCCTTTGTGGATTCTGTGAGGCCTTCGAGGGTCTCGGGGTCCCTACTGAGTATCGTATACTCACCCCTGCACGGTCTATGCCCGCACTACGTTGTGTTGGATGCAGACGATGGATAGCGCTGATCGTAGTTGAGACTTATAGAGCGGGACGGTATCCAGAGGTGGACTATCAGGTGGGACGTACATGGTGAGGACGGACGGATTTGAGGAGCAGAGGATACCATTTGTACCCACCCTTCAGGTGGGGTTTCCGGAGGACGACTTGGTGGTTGCTGCTTTACTTTTCAGCTGTTGTACTTTCTTTTCTCAATTGTATTGTACTTTCAGTTGGGTTTGTATACTGTCCTATTTACTTTCCAGCACTTACTCTTGTACTCAGTTTACTTAGTGTTTACTTCAGATTGCATACTCTGTGGTGTTCGTTTTCTTATATAAAGGAAATCTCTTCCCTTTTATCGGGATTTATGCCTTTGGTGCTAGTCTCCAGCCCCTGGCCTATAGAAGGTGGGCTTGGGGTAGTCACGGCATGGGCCCTAAGGATGGGTCATGACAGAAGTCTTTTATTAAATGCCTGTAATATCCATACATCCCTAAGAAACTCTATATATCAAACAAGTTCTTGGGATTCTCCCAGGAAACAACATCACTCACCTTCTTTGGGTCAACTGATACCCCTATTTCTGTGATAATATAACCTAAGAAGTGAACCTTTTTTATCTAGAAATGGAACTTGTAAATCTTATCATATAACTAATTCTCTCTCAGTGTATTCAAAATGATCTAAAGATGTTTTTCATGGTCGCTCAGATTATGAGAATACGCCAAGATGTCATCCATAAAACCATGATGAAGGAATCCAAATAGAAGTCGAAAACCATATTTATCAAGGCCATGAAAATAGTGGGTGTGTTCATAAGACCGAATAGCATAACCATATAATCATATAAATTATACCGACTTTACAAAGTCGTATGTGGTATATATGAACTCCTAACTCGCACCTGATGGTAGCCCAATCTCAGGTTAATCTTTGAGAACACTCCACCCATCCCATGATGCTCTGGTCCATCTCTAATTTCCTTAACATCCCACTCACCCTTGTAAAGAAAACAGTTACTCTCTGGTGTTGAAAACAGTACCCTATGGAGATAGCAGTCCACATAATCATGATAGGGGATGAATAATTCCATAATAATAATGACATCGAATCCTGACATCTCGAGGATGAGGAGGTCCCATAAGAAATGATAATTACCTACCTCAAGGGGACAGTCCCAGCATTGGCGTATACCCTCTGATCACACACCCAATAGTGTGTCCAGGGTCATCGCACGACAAAAGTACGGAATTTCCATCCCAAGACATTCCAGGATTGCTAAATATATAAAGGAGTGAGTGGAACCTATATTGAATAAATCGGATATGATAGTAGAGGCTACTAGAATAGTACCTCATACAGTAGATGGTCATGCACTCTAATCCTCAGATATCGGTTGTAATGCATGTGATTGGCCCAATCCATGACCCTTAGTTACAGCTAGACTACCCTAAGTAGGTCCACTCTATTGAAATTGGTAATCAAAAGTCTAGCTACCTCATCCATGACCTCCTCCCCGGCCTGTTTGGCTGGTACTACTCCATCTTCCTCCCTAACGCAGCGTAACTGATTCTTCTCCTGAAGGTGGAGCCGGTGTGGATCCTCTTCCACTCAAACCAAGTGGAAAGGTCCAGATAAACCTATAAAGATAACCCATTTGTCCATAAGCACGACACTTAAGCCAGTCTCTATTAAACTATGGATTCACATTCCCCAACTGTCCACATTGATGGAATATAATGGAGATGTCAGTGCGGGTACTTTGGCTTCCACTGCTCTAACAAGAAACCTCAAGGCTAGGCTTCTTGCTATCGAAAAAACTAATGCCATGTCTCGACACTAAACCTCTATGCCCAGTACTATCATCTTTCCTCGAGTTGTGCTCAGTGAAAAGATCTTGTTTCATGATCTCATAAAAGGTAGATAGGAAAAATACATTCACCTGTGAGTATATAGCATACTTAAGCCTATCCTCAAAGTGTCTCACTCGTGATAGTTCATCACCGGATAGAAGCGGTGTAAGGTGTTGAAGCTCGGTGAAACATGTTGAATAGTCTATGATGAACATAGTACCCTAATATAGGTGCATGAACTCCCTAGATTAGTCATCCCTTAATGTCTCATGGAAAAAGTAATCATAGAAGGTAGTCTGAAAGTCTGCCCAAACCATGCTCGGATGATGACCAACATGGGTAATCACATCCCACCAACGCTTGGTGAATTATGTAGAATGTAGGTGGTGAGATTAACCATCCTCTATGGATTCATCTCTAGTTGCTAAACGATATAAATAATGGCCTCCAGCCAAGGCTCAGTAGCATGTGGACCGCTATCCCCTAAGAATATAAGAGGATGTTGCTGATAGAACTCATGAGTCGGATCAAACATCATAGGTCCAGGTCGAGGAGCACCCTTCATATACTGCATCAAACATAGGAAACCCTCTTGAAACTGAGCATTAGTGCCCGGTTTGGGAATAGTAGGTGGTAACTTAGGTGGCACTACTAGAGGTATCACTGGTGGATCGGGGTCCACCACCTTCAGAACCTGATTGTCACCACCCTCCTAGCACATGACTCGAGGATGTAATGGTGGAATATCTCTACAAATTCTAAGAATACACCTCACACTACGCCAAAATTCGTGTTAGCGGTGGTTTTTCAAAACCGTCGCAGAACAATTTAGCGGCAGTTTTTAAATTTTTTTCTATTTTTTTATTATTTTTAATTTTTTAGTTTTTAATTTTTGTAATTAATTTATTTATTTTTTTATTTTTTATTTTTTTATTTTTTTATTTTATTTTTTATTTTTATTTTATTTTTATTTATTTAGTAAATAGTAAATATTAAATATTAAATATTAAATATTAAATAATATATCATATATCATATGTCATATGTCATATGTCATATATCATATATCATATATCATATATCACATATCACATATCATATATAATATATAAAATATAATATATAAGAAATGTATAAATAATAATTTAATTAAAAAATAAATTAATATATGATAAATAAATAATAAATTAATAAATAAAAGATAATAGATAATAAATAATAAACTATGAATAAATAAATATATAATATATAATGAATATATAATAAATAAGTAATTAATAATGCATTAATAATAAATTAATATAAAAAAATAATATAATAAAAAATTAAAAATAATTAATAATTAATGTATAAATAATAAAAAAATAATGAATAAATATATGATAAAAAAATAAATTATAAATAAATTATAAATACATAATAAATAATAAATGAATGAATTATAAACAAATAAATAATATATAAATAATAAAATAATAAAATAATAATGAAAAATAAATAAATAACAGATATATATTAAATATTAAATATTAAATATTAAATAATAATATATAAATAATAAGATCATAAAATAATAAAATAATAAACTAATAATGAAAAATAAATAAATAACCGATAAATAATAAATATTAAATATTAAATATTAAATAACAAATAATAAATAATAAGTAATAAATAATAAATAATAAATAATTATTTAACAATAATTTAATAATAAAAATAAATCAATAGTAAATAAATATTAAAATAAATAATAAATAATAAATAATAAATGGATATAAATATCTATAAATATATATACATATAACAAAATTTACGTAGATATATATAAAGATACATTTATGTTACATAAATATATATAAACACACTCATATGTATAATTATATATTAATATAAATATATATGAAAATAAAAGTAAACATAAATATCTCTCTATATATATACTCATTTCTTATATAAAAATATATAAATATAAATATGTATAAATATTTACACAAATATTCATACATTCATATAAATAGCTAAATATAATTAATAATAAATTACCAAAAGAGAAGAAAGCATAATAATTGCAACACCATTAAATCAATAGGAATGTAAATCAATGGAATAAAATCATAAATGATATAAAAAGCATATGAAGACATCTTAAACAAAGATGAAATCTCATCAAATGTGTATGATATATATATATATATACTTAAATTTATTTAAATATATTATATATCAATATTCATTTACATATATTAGAACATAAATATAAATATGTATTTTTTTATCAATACACACGCATATGTATATATAAACATTATTTATATATGTGTATATATATTCATATAGTTTTACTATAAATTCATTTATATACTATATTTAATTATAATGATATATTTATATAAAAATACATTTATATATTATTTATACACACGAATATTTACATATATATGTATTTATTTACATATTTTTTAATATACACATAAATATAAATTTTTTTATTGATCCACACATATTTATATATAAACATTACATGTATAGGTATATATATACATATTAATTCATTTTTATAAGGTAAATAAAGTCAAAAATTATTTATTTTAAATTAAATGAATAATAAATATTTATTTCCATATTTTTTATATGTTTAAAAATACATTTCTATGTAAATATGTATTTACACAAGTAATTTATTATTAGAAAATATAAGAAAATATGCATATATTTAATTATAAATAAAACTATATTGTGAAAGCTGATAAAATTTCAAAACCATAATATCAATATAAATGTATGCTCTGGGAATAAATTTAGTGCCCACTGAAAAAGAGAAAAAAGACCCCCTTAAACGAGGGAGAAAATCCATCGAATGTTAAAAAAAATTGGGTACTCCCCCTAAAAACTCGATTTTGGAGGCCTTATGGGACTTTTTAGGCCTCAAAAAATATGAAAGAGGTTTAAAGGTGTCACCAAGAGCATATATATTGTCGCATGATTCAATTTGATATGTGGTAGAGCTCAAACGGACACCCGAATCAATAGTTATGGTCGTTTGAAGTTCATGTTTGATTTCCAAATTTTCTTGAAACTAAAATAAATTTTATTCTTTTAATTATTACAAATTTTAAATCTAATGTGATTTTAGATCATTTCATAATCTTCTATTCGACTAGTTGTAGAGCTAAAACTGACTCTCGGATCAAATTTTATGGTCATTTGATGCTGAAGTCTGATTTTCAACTTATTAAAGATTTGTTTTCACTTTAAAATTATTATTAAATAATAATTATAAATATTTATTAATTGAAACATTATAATTAATTAAAATTATAAATAATAAACTATATATGATAGTGAATAATAAATAATAAATAATAATTAATAATTAAATATATTTTTTAATTTGTTCCCTTCAATTTCATGGTGGCTTTTTTAAAACCTGCCGCTAAAAATAAATGGAAATTTTTTTTTGAAAAAAAATTATAATTTTTTTTTTTAAATAGCAGTGATTTTTAAAAATGCCGCTAAATTTTATCCCAAAAAACATTTAGTGGTGGTTTTTAAAATCACTACTAAATCATTGTTTTCTTGTAGTGTCATAACAAGATTTGAAAGTAGGAAATATCGCTGATGAAAGTGAAACATAAGAAAAGTGGGTTCACTACCCAACATACTACCCCAACTGCCCACTTGGAAGGTCAGGTTATTGTTAAATGGATTGTCATTCCCAGCTAATAAAGGACCATACACTTTATAACTAAAATCAACACCCTTATAATTTCAACCAACTCCCCTTACATTTAGTCTCAGAATGTAATGGGTAAAATAATATGAATCAATCTAATGAATTACCCTTTCCAATTTATAAGGTCACATACACCTTATAAATTGAAATTGGTAATCATTTAATCATAGTCAAAGCCCAGCTCATGTAACCAGGGGTACATAGCTTACATGGGTTGAAATTGGATATTTAAGATGCCACCATTAATCTATTCAAGAAAATTCTATTTATATTGATGATGATATTTTAAACAACCAATTTCATTTCCCTACAAAAGACATCAGTGGAATAGGCATATATCCAAACCAAGGATCACTCAACAATCACAGGAAACACAAGCAATGCAAGCAGTAAAATGCACCTATATGGCATGGAATATGAATGGCATGTGAATACTATGTGCCTATAATGATGAATGTAATAATTATCCTTGCCATACCTGTCCAAGGTAGAATATCCATAAATCAGAACATTTACCACAACTCATGTGCATCAACCAACAGTGAAAATATATCAACTGTAATAGGTGAAATATAGAACAAAAAAATCCATTCTTGGGAAACTTGGTGTTTACCCTAAACATGGGTTATCTACTCTCAAGAACGGATTATAACCAAGTTCCAACATGTCCCTAATATCATTTCTACCATCCCAAAATAGTAAGGTAAGAAAAGAAACACATTGATGCCACTTTTTGATGTCCCGGCCCTAGTTCACTCCCGAGTAACCATACCCGGTTAGCCACATGGCCTCAAGCACACCTCCCCATACCCCATAGTTTTCTGACTAGAAGTGAGGGTATAGGGTGTGATAGTGGGGGTACTATGCCCTCAGGTCAGATTGAATCATAGCATAGATAATAACAGTGAATAAACAGCAGAAGAATAATAGTAAACATGGTAGGTAAAGTAAGCATAAACACCTAAGGAATAAATAATCAACTCAATAACTATAAATTCTATCATATACAAAATGATGATGGCATGTATCTACAAAATGAAAATTAGGAATACATGGTAGTAGGAAGATAGTTAAATACATGATATATAAAAGAATCAAAAATAAGTAAAAACTATCCAAGAATATCAAGCTTTGGCTCGGTCATCTGCTACCAAGCTCCAATCCTAAAGCAAGAAAGTCAGGTTTTCAAGCCGAGATTCTTCCCCCTTTCTACACTTGCGATCATATAATCTACCTCAGAACCAATAGTGGCCCAGATAGGGTGTGATATAAATCTCAATAGGCCACCACCAATGACATCTATACAAATCTAGTATATGAATATAAACTGAACAATGTATCGGAGTAAATCAATACAACAAACAACCCATACCTTATTCAGCCAAAGCTGGCGTCCGAATATATAACCATTTAATTAATTGATTTAAGTTTAGTTTATAATAATTTAATCATGTATAAAATGTGTCTGTTATACTATAACATGATTTAATATTGACAGAGGATCCAAGGTGTAACCAAGGAATCCTTAACCTCAGGAGTCACGCCAACTCATGGTGGTAACTCGTGTACTCTAGATATAAGGGTTCTGAGTGTAATACAAGGGGCATGCCCAAGGCATTCCACTATAAATGATTCTAACCTAGTTTGTGGAGCTCATCCATAGTAATATCAGGCTAAGCACGACTGGTCCTAATAGGGTTAATCCATGGAACCGTGTGTGTCCTAAGACATCAATTTAAATCCAAGGAGTGTATCCAAGGCATTCTAATATCTAGAAAAAGATTCAAGTGAATCATTAGTGCATCACTGAGGTATTCACATAATAATACAAAGACCAGATTATATGGTGGGTATCTTCCATAGAAATTGACTCAATGAATCAAAGTGGTTTCCTTTGAGTACACAAGGAATTCCCTTGAGAATCTAAGGTTATATCAAGTATAACCATCCCTATAAAGATGAAAAAGTTCCAAAGTAGTAGTCACCTTATACTCATTCCATTTATATCATATATAGTCATAGGGCATATAATAATCATGTCAAATAAACATTTAAAAGGTTCATTCCATTACCTTTCATTAAACATGAAAAAGTGTATCAAGGACATGAAACCAATATCAATTCAATTTATAATTAACTAGACCAAGTGATATCCATAAATATAAAATTTTCATGACAATTTAAGGTTCATTTATTAAATTAAGGAACTTACATTATTAAAGGTCAAGTCAAACGCACTTGAACGGTGTCCCAAATAATCCCAATATAGGTTACCAAGGAATAAATGAAGAACAAACTATAATTGGGTGGTCTATGTTGAGGTATCAACCTCCAATGATTTCAAGAGATATTATTATGTTCATATAATACAATCTTGACAATTTATATAAAGTAATATGAATTTTAGGGGCAACAGCCGATGAAACCATCATGCATATAATGGAATAATTTATAGATGAAGTGACTTTAAGGGATGAGTCATAGACCACCTACCTTATGAATGCAGTAGATTTCTCATCCAATATTGGCCCTTAGATTGGCATAGATCATAATAAAATAGAAAAATGGATAAAGGACATGAAAATTGGGCATAAGATTCTACATCAAAATAGAATCATTGAGAGAAAGAATAATTATGAAAGGATCCTGAGGATTAAATCACTTATTGATGGATATCCAACAAGATGATAAAGATTCAATTCGAAGTCTAAAATAAGAAGTTTTCAAGAAACCTAGGTGTAGAGTAGGAGGATCTATTCATAGGTGAAAAAGGGTGGGGTGTCCACTGGAATGAAGAAAATAAGAGAGATGGGTTAAGTTATAAGGAATTAAGGGGAAAATGGTAATTTTAACCAACTTATAGGGGTTGCACGGTTTGGCCACATAGTTGGATAAACCATATGCTAATTATGCACCATGTGCTGCCTCAATACCCCCTCACAGAATCTTAGCACACATTTAGACAAAATATGCATTAACCCTGCATTTTCCCTCTACTAAAAACTACAGCATGATCGCACGAGTGTGTGGCCTAGGTCGCATAGTAAGGTAAAACCATGCAGGCCTATTCTGCTCACTAAAACGCCTCGAACAGTTAAGAGAAACCATGTAGACTGGGATACATTGTTTCTAATAATTGTGCGTCATGGTAGTTTCTTCCATCATCTAGGGTTTCGGGCTCCAAAAAATCCCTATATACCCTTGTTTCCTCCATATCCTCACTAGGCATTCATATTAGGCTCGAACTAAGGAATTAAACTGAAAAATAAAGGATCCATACCTCAAAGAAAAACTGGGTTCTTACATAAAATATATGAAACATGATACTCACCCACTAACATGTCATTATTTTATATTATATTATACTTTATGATAATCATATTTAGATCACTTATAGGTCTGAAATATAAAACAGTTAAAGATTGGTATCTGGGGTTGAGAATTGTTATCAAGTATAAGCACTCAGAGGCTCTAAATTTAAATATTATAGAAATAAATTTCTCTAATTTTGACTCATTGGTATTATATAATAGGTGTGCATCACACATTTGTTCTAACAAATACATACTTGGAAATAGTATAGAATCAATTAAGGGTGAAGCATAACTTCATGTCGAGAATGGAGAAAGATTTGTTGCAATAGAGTTCATAACTTATGATCTGATTGTACTGAGTTTATTAATCTTTTAATTTAACAAATGTTATTATGTTCCTACCATAAAAAAATATTTTTGTATCTTTTTTAGATAGGATGGGAATTTCATTCACTATTAAAAACAAGAGTTATTCTATATATAATAATGAAATTTTTATGGTATAAAAAATATGGTAAATATTTTATATATTATTAACATAGATAAACTTCTTTAAACAATTTATAATAATAAGGCCAAGATTGATTCTAATCCCACCTAACTTTGGAATTATTTACTTGGATATATAAATGAGAAACACATTCAAATACTCCATAGATATGGATTATTGGACTCATTTGATTATGAATCATTCGATACATGTGAATATTTTTTATTAGGAAAAATGAAAATTAAACTTCTCGGTAGAAAAGTTTAAAGGGATGGTGGGTTTTTGGATCTCATACATAGTTATGTATATTGAACAATGAGTACTCAAGCACATAGTGTTTTTAATTACTTCGTTTCCTTTACTGATGATTTTAGTAGGTATGGTTGTGTTTCACTGATTAATCATTGGTATGAAACCTTTGAAAAATTAAAATATTTTCAAAAAAAGTACAGAATCAACTGGGAAAAAATATTAAGATTCTATTATCAGATTGGGGTGGTGAATACTTGATCCAGTAATTCATAGATCATTTGAAAAATTATGGAATTGTTTTATGACTCACTCCTCCTAAAACACCATAATAGAGTGGTGTATCCAATATAATGAATAGTAAATTATTAGATGTGGATTGATTAATAATGAGTCTATGTGACCTTTCTATTTCATTTTGGGGTTATTCTCTAGAAATTGTTGTATTCTTACTAAATTGTGTTCTGTCTAAATCATTCATAAAGACACCATATGATATATGGACTCATAAGTGTTAAAATATGTATTTTATGAAGATTTGGGTTTTTAAAATCATACATAAGATGTTTATATTCATATAAAATCAACCCTAATTCTTATAAATTCTTATATTTTTGGTTATATCAAGGAAACTAAGGGATATTTCATCTATAATCCAACTGAACACAAAATGTTTGTGGCCCGAACCGGTGTTTTCCCTAAGAAGGAACACATCGTTGGAGGATTCAATGTGAAGAAAGTTAAACTTATATAATTTAAAGACCAAAAAATGGGAAGTATTATTGATATAGAGATTTAGTTGGTTTCACAAAAATTTGTGGAAGAATAATTGACTCAATTTACAAAGGAACCTTAAAGGTCTTATAGGATTTTTCATGAATTAGAGAGATATGAATTTATCATGGTGAATAATTATGAAGTAGTGTTTCTAAAATATGAAACTACTACCTATTGGTAATACATTTATAGTTTTAATTCTGATAAATAGTTAAAATCCATGGAATATAAAATGGAATCCATGTACACTTACAAAGTTTAGAACTTTGTGGATTCACCTGAAGGGGTAAGACCCATAGGGTTCAAGTGGGTTTTCCATAGGAAAATTGATATAGATGGTATAATGTCTACCTATAAAGAACACATGGTGGTGAAAGGTTATAAATAAATTCATGGTATTAACTATTAAGAAACATTTTCACTGATAGTCGTGATTAAGTATGTTTAGATTTAATTAGCCATAGAGGCTCATTATTATCATGTGATATATCAAATGGATGTCAAAATCACTTTCTTTAATGGGAATTTAGTAAAAGAAATGTATATTATAAATAATGATTATTTTGAAGTGAAAAATGAGACCGTTAAGGTATGCAAGCTATAATAGTCCATTTATAGACTAAAGAAAGATTATCAAAGTTTGAATATCTAGTTTGATGATGAAATCAAAGAGTTTGGTTTTATCAAGAATACATATGATTCGTATATATATATATAATAGGATTATTAGGAGAATAGTTTTGTTTATAATATTTTATATGGATGGCATAATAATTATTGGAAATGAAATCCTGGCACTTAACATTATAAAGATATGGTTAGGTAAATGATTCTCGATAAAAGACATGGGTGAAACTACCTACATACTAGGTATGAAGATCTATAGTGATAAATATAATAGGATTCTTAGGCTTGGTTAGGATAAATACATTGTTAAAGTGATAAATTCATTTAGCATGGGGAAATCCAAGAAGGGGTCTTTACCAGTGTTGTAATGCACAAATATTAAGAAGTTTCAAGATCCTTCTAAAGTGTTGTAAAGGATGGATATAATTCCTTATGAATCCTCTATATGATCTATCATGTATTCCGTGTTATTTACTCGACCTGATGTCGCCTATTCTCTTTGAGAGTCACTAAATTATTATGAAGAACATTTTTAAGTACTTGAGAAGGACTAAGGATATATTCTCAGTATTTTGATGATAATATGAGATTTGTGTAAAAGTTCCAGTATGATATAGAGAATATGAAATTTTAATCTAGATTTATTTTTTACCTAAATGGTAGATCTATCACTTGGAAGATTTACAAAAAAAGATGCCATAATGTACTTAACAACAAAGTAAGAGTACAACACAACATTGGATAATGTAAAGGAAGTTGTTTGTATCAAGAAGTTCATCTCTGAACTTTTGGTGGTTCTTAACATTCAAAGAGAAATTGAGATTTACTATGACAATAATGGAGTTTTTACTCATGAAAAGGAACACTGGTCTCACCAAAGGACTAAACTCAACCTTCATAAATACAATCACATATGACATATCATTGATAGTATTAATGTAAATATCAGTATGGTGGATATAGAGGACAATGCAGTGGAACCGTTAATGAATCTGTTACTATATCCACAACATGAGGGTCATATTATATATCTAGGTATTTTATACTTAAGTGATTTATATAATGGATATATAGTTTATCATGATTTTATAATAATGGAAATTTTCTTTTATAGTTTATTCAAGTGTTCTGTGATTTATTTTATATGAACAGTTGAATCATAATATCCCCTCAAAGTATATCTTTGAGTTTTCCATAATAGATGATCGTCACATAGTAGTATGGGTTGTGATGATATGTTAATATTATCACAAATAGAATCTTGTACTAATTTAAAAGGGTTGTATATTAGATTCAAAGAAAATATTCATGAGGTAATAAGTAGAGACATATTACTTGGACTAACTCTCCAAAGTATATCCTAAAGAATGGAATCCAGTCATTGATATACTTATGTGTATATGATTATTATAAATCCTTATTACCTAACTTTTAGAGATATATATAATGATAATATTTATACTTTGATACCTTTATTATACAAGTAAAAATATATTTATCTAATTAGGGGTGGTTGGGTATATTGTTGATCATGTCGTCAGTTGGGGAACAACCAAGATAGGATTTTTCCACTTGTATAACAAGTAAATACATATAGAACTTGATTTAATTATACTAATTAAATACATTGACATGATTATTTAGTTCACATATGATTCACTTAGATACTAAGATGAGATACATGCAATGTTCTCTTCTGTTAGATGAATGACATGTGATGTATTCATCAACCTAGTCAATCTATTTTTGAGAATATGGAAAAGATGATTTAGCCTATACTATATTAACATGTTCTATGTTTGGTGATCACTTTATTATTATGGAAAAAGGTATTATATAGATATATGTATAATGTATATGATACATATTGTGGTGTAGATGACTGTATAGAGATATCAGTATGTATGATATAGATCACACTAGACCCCTTAGTAGCTTGAGTATAACTAATTCTTTGTTAGAGGTAACTATATGATTAAATATATGAAATAATTATTTCATATTTTTTTCAGTTCTAAAAAGTCCCATAGGATTTCACAATTAGTCCTTTGGATAATTTTTAAGTTTTGGACAAAGTTTATGATCCAAAATGAGGATAGTTTGATGAAACTGTATCCAAAAAGAGTATTGGATAGATTCAAAAAGAGTTTTGAAGTTTTTTATGAAGACCTTATGTATTTTAGTATAAGTGGGATATTGTTATTTATGAACTAAAATCATATTTATATGATACATATGACATAATATGTTCCACCCATCATTTTAGGCTAAGGGCATGCATCTGCCACCTCATCGGATTTAGGTTCGTGCATCTTACCATGTGGTTTCATCAGTTGTACTACATTATGAATGGATTAAATATATTAAATTAATAAATTTTATTCAATGATTAAGTATAATGGTAATAAAAAAATATTGATTCATTGAATATGGATTACATGTTTCATTAAATGAAATGCATCAAGGATGGCTATATAAAGGGGTGAGATCTATCTTATTGAGTATAACCAATTATATGCAGGCCTCTTAATACTATCTTCCTACCAATATGAATTTTATTACTAGGTAAAGGTGATATCATCCCTTAAATGTGTATTGATCCTAAATAAATATTTTAGGATCCTTTGGATGGTGTAATCTCCTTAGAGGAAAGGGGATTTTGTCTACTTTTTTAGTGATCAACATCAAGTTTACTCCATCAAATATTGAAGATAGAGTTTAGTGTTATCAAAGTATTCATATTTATGTTATTTATTTATATTATATATTTATTAAATTGAGGATATATTGGGAACATTTATAAGTTTTCTTCTGATGCCTTTGTTCACATAATGAAGCTCTGAAACCTATCAAAATGATTATAGGTTTCTATTCTTATTTCACAATCTCTTGGCCTTAAAAACTACTCAATAAATCTAAGTCATAAAAGTATATACTTGATACTATAAGTGAAATTTAATAATTAATTTTATATTTATAAAAAATTTGGAAACTTTTATGTCAAGAGATAATGGGATAGGAAGATTTCTTGGACAATGGAGGTCATTTCATATCAAAAACATGTTAGTATTCACTGATGTGGTTGTAGGCTGTTATTTGGTGGAGGATGATTTTTAGATGATTTATAATCCGATAATACAATGGTATAAGGATTTAATCAACAGTAAAGTAACTTAAATTTAATTATTTACCATTAATTTCAAATATTAGTATTTAATTTCATATATTTTCCCATTTATTTCATCTTTATATGGTTAAATTAATGGACATACATCATTCTATTCATTCATTTATCTTTATTGATTTGTATTTTATGATTTTATAAATAAGTTTTCTTTATTCATTTATTTCCACCACATTTCATATTTCACTATTTTATAAAAAAAAATATATGATTTGAAATAACCTTCATTTTTTTCACGTAGTCTTTGTTGGGTCTAATGCACCTCCAATCTGGAAGGTAATCCCCTGTAACTTACATAGAGAAAACATGCCTAGAAATTACTAGATCATAATGAGCCTCATCAATCTGATGTGTTATAACTTAGAAGATAGACCACACCTAAACCACTACACCAGATCACTTCCTGAACAAACCAGAAAAGAAATTATGTAAAAAATGAATAATAAAGAACAAAACAAGACATAAATAGAAGAACAACAACACATAAATATTATGTGGTTCGGCCATTAGTCCTACTCCACAAAGGGACACATTGAATATTTCTTTAAGGGTGAAACTGAGTTACATGGGGAACCTATATTCTAGTAACCCTACCTAGCTTAAGTTACAAGGGGATCTATCTTGATGAATCTTTCTAAATTCCCAACTCAAAGACCATAGTAACACCTTCCCATGATGAGCTCCCATCATAAGTGCTCCATTGGGAAGCCCCACCCCCTATAGGAAAGGATGTTATCCTATACCATCTTCTATATGGTTCTCTATCACAATGCCCTCATTAATTCTTATGGAACTTATGTTCTCATCCCATTCTTTATAGATGATCGCTACAGCTTCCAATCGGTAACTTCCAGTTGCACCACCTTCTGATCTACATATAGAGTATTCCATTTGGATCTGATCTTCATAAATGACCTTCCACTCTATCAAATTAAATGTACACCTAAAATGATCCTTCTAGTGAATAGTTATACATTTTTTAAACTTAACAAGTTTACCATCATGAAATTATTTTACATCTCCACACTTTCTCCTCACACTCACACAGTTTTTTCCAATAACTAATTCTTCTAAATCTTATGTGTTATATCCAAGATTTTACTTTTTTATACATCACTCCATCATCTAGAATTTTATTTCCCCCAAGTTCATGCATTAATATGTTTCTTCTTCCTCATTCCCACACTTGAACACCCCAAATTCTACTGCTTCTTTCATTTTGATGCTTCTACTAGCCTAAATCTAGACTTCCATGATAAAGGTGAATATGTTTCCATATTTTTACGTCGAGTGTAACTTATGGATACTTAACTTCTGTAAATACCACCACTTAACCAAGAATAATTTCTCACACAAAGACCCAATAATATATCACTAGATAATTGTTTAGTAGGTTAAGACTAACAATCTCCCACTCAAAAACCATTCTCAAGGATTTAACCAAAGTCTCACTAGATAACTTCTAAAACAACAATCACTATTCTTTCTCCATTTATAGTGTTACCAAATTTCCCCACTATGGTTGTGATATTTCAAGCTCCACTAAGACAAAGATACCACAATTTATAAACTCTAATTTCTTATTCCATTGAAAACATGAAACCTTCTGAATGACTCCATGCAATTCCTCCAAAGAAAATAGGACTAAGATTTATTTTAATTTATTGAACTCCCATCAACAAGTTGTGTCGGGTTCCATGTCTATATCCTTTCTCCTTCCAAAATATCACACTTATGAAACTATGAAATAAAAATTCCACAACTTATAAGAATTTTTAGGTATATAGAACTCCATAGATACCATCAAAACCAACCTCTGTCTAAAACATAACTAATAGAAATCCTGATATCATTGGACTGATAAAATATCACTAAGGAAATCTATAACCTTTCGATTACAATTTCTTAGTTCAATCAAGGCATGAATCAGTCCTTTAATCCCACTATATTCCAGCTTGGTTATGAACCATTGAAGTCTCACTCCCATTATAGAGGTCATTTTGAAACTTTTAAGACATTTTGATGGTCATTTACATGTAGTTGGAAATACCAAAGTCTTCATCATCAATCCCCTGTAAAGAAACATGCTCGATATTTGGGGTTTTCCCTCTTCTGATATTGACATGTTCATGGATGAATTTCAAAGACTTTATAGATGAGAGATAAAGAAAAAATGTCCTAATTACAAACTTAGAGTACCTATAGAAGATAAATCCCAAAATTAAGTCATTATCCACTCTATGATGCCTTCTGGTGTTCTAGGATTAATCTCCTCAAACTACATGCCTTCCTGTTATAAAATATTTCAAAACTTCTATGTATATGAAACTCTCATCCTCTCAGATTCAGATTTCAATCCTCATTCTATATTTCATTATCCTCTACATCACGGTTCTTCTTTGAATTTTTACACTTCTCCATCTAATCATATACTTCACCTTATGATTTTTTGGGACTGTTTCATAGCCTCTGCTTATGTTCCTTGTTGGGACAGAACCACCACTTCTGTCAATGATCATGAGAACTTCCCAATGTGATATTTAAAAAAACAAACATCGTATCCCCTTATCATATGTTGAGTGATGATATCTATAGATACAAAAAAAACTAATTTAAGTAGGCTAAAAAAACTTATAGAAAAAATATACACCCCCACTCATATGCAAGATTTTGGAATCCTTTGAAAGTTAACCATACAAAACTAACCTTACAGTCCCTAAAGTTTCTTATAAAATCACTTTTCTTCAAAAATTACATATTCAAAACTGGGAAACAGCCAAATTTTATCTACTCATTCTTCCATATCCTTATTAGATCACAGTGTTTCTATCCACCTTGTGGGTCATGTGCCACTTCTCTTGGCTACACCTTATAGAACATTTCATTATAATTTCCTATCATAGTTTCCTATTCATATAAACAACCTCTCTTATGGTTGATTCACCACCAACATAACTTCCAAACTCTCTAGTAGTATTAAGAAATATATCCTATAAAGTATGAAGATTCCACTATTGAACATCAATCTGAACCTTACCCATTGTAACTATATCTATAGAAATAATGAGCTCCCACTGAATCCAAAAGGTGTAAGTGATTAGGACTATCATTTAGAATTATTCTACAAGGTACAGGGAATAATTATGTTGCTAAACTGAGATCTAAAACACCTTGGTCAAGGTCTGGTATAACATCCTTAAACCCGCACTCCCAGATCTATTGCTAAAACATAATCTTTACATTTATGGATTTGATACTGATAACTGTGACCCAGTTTTATCAATCCAAAACATATAAAATAAAATATAAATATTGTATCAATTATATACTCAAGAAAATTTTAGGTTTATAGTTTTATATATTTAGGACAAACTCTTTCAAAATGTAAATTTTTACACGATATCTATTTTTTCAAAAAAAAATATAAATACACACTTACTTTATTCAAGGTAACTTCCATATATGGAACTATAACTTTATTAACTTTTATAATCACACTTAATACCTGTGAAAAATAATTTCAAAACATGGGATGATAAAAAAATCTCAATAAGGGACATATAGAAAAAGGAAAAGAAACCCATTAGTCTATTTGAAAACCATGAGTCCATATAAGAGATTTTATCTTTAACATGATAAACTTTGATTTAAAATAATAATTTTATTACACATGAAATAAAATTTACTACCCAAAGTTTTTCATAAAAAACTTTATAAGAAACCATAAATAAAAAATCATAATCATGTTGGTTTCTTAGAAAACATGAGAACCCATGAAAATCATTTTCTTTTCTTTAAAACATACCTTTTTACCCTTAAAGGGAATAATCATTCCTTTAAAAAAATATCATTAGATTGCCTTAAAAAATAAAAATATTTACATGAAAACTCATTATAAATCATAGAAAATTCAAGTAAGTTTCTTGGGATATCATCTTTATATAACACTTATAAGAACCCTTACAAATGTAATAACCTACTCGGTTAATTCCAACATAATTCTCTGAATAACATAATTATTACCCAATGAATTAGAGATCTATATTAGGATAACTCATAATTATAAACAATTTAAAATGACCATAACATAAATAAAACACATAAATTCTTTCATTTAAATAATCAAACTCATAAAAATGTACTTTTGAACCTATAAGCAAAATATTTTTGGATATTGATATATCCTTTTCCTTTAAAATAAAATTTTCAAAAATAAAATACTGAGAACAAAGGGAAGTGGGATTTTACTTTGAAGAAATAATAGAAGATTATAAAAGAATTCAAACATCAAATAAAAGTTATGGTGGTGGGAAAATACATTGATGTCGTATGTGTTAAAATAGAACATTCCATTTTCCTTTTTTAAATAAATTCAAAACATCCCATATAAAATACATAAAAAGATTCCTTTTGAAAACCTTTGAAAGAAAGTAGAAAGAGAAATAAAATTTACTTTAAATTTTATTTATATAAATATAAATACATCTATAAAATTATTTTAATAATATGTACATAAATAAAAAATATTTATAAATTAAATATTTAAAACATTTAAAATGATATTTTAAGGTAAAGTGTCCCTTACGACTTGATAAATTTTGAATGAATGAAAATTTGAATAAAATAACATTAAATGGATTTTTAAATAAATTAATTTTTATATAATTACTATAAAATACATCCATGGGTTAGTTTATACAACAATAAAAATAAAACATATGGTGAAAATATCTTAAGTCTCAAACCTTACCACAAGTCTAACTCATCATGTGCATTCTTTAACTTTTATATAATGAAATTATACTAATTATTAACTTTATTAATAACCTTTTAGTGGTTTAATACCTTATAATTAAACCATTTATTTCATTTATTTCATTTATTTCAATGAAATATTTAATTACTTAATCGGTTAAGTCCACATTGGGTGTTTTAAGGACATTTGATTCATAATTTCAAAATGACTTTGGTATGTTAACCATGGTAGAAGAGGTAATTTTGACATCATATATAGAATAATAATAACAAAATAATTATCATTTTTTTACATTAATTATACTTTTATAACTAAATATGTAATGTGGTTATGAAAAACAAATTACTTTAAAAACATGGAGACGGTAGTTCGTACGTATGCATGAATAACGTTTCCATTTTTTAAGGAATCATGAGGTAAAGAAGGTAAGTATTATTTTATATTTATAAAATAATAATAATGTTATAAAAATCAAGTAACTCTATTAAATACACCCCTATGACCATATATGAGAGGTGGTTTTGAAAAATGAAGTACATCTCTACGTGGTGATAGTAGTCTATATGTACGCACGTGCGATGATTACAATTTAAATGATTGGAATGGTATGAATATAGATGATATATTTTATTTATATTATCATAATTATTTAATTTATATCATATATATCTATTAAATACCTCATAATAACTAACCATGAAAAAGCAGTGATGAGAAACAAAGTACTTGGTTTCGCAAGGCGGTAATCTACACATATGCATGAATGATGGTTTCATTTAGTATTTTATGTAAATAGAGTTGAATAAGGTTATTAAATTAACATAATAAAATCTAATTATATGGGATATATTTATTTTATTGTATTTAAATGTTTAAGATATAATTTAAGGAGGTTTAAGTAAAATGAAAATGCTCAGTTGAGACGATTACCACCTTTTTGAAGAGCATCCTTTGGATCTATCCTTACGAACCATAGGGATTGTATTTTTAAGAGAGAGAAAACTCTAGAACTTTAATAAGTATTTTTATAAGGGTTTTTTAAGGGTTTTTTCAAGATTAGTTTCTCAATGTGATGTGACGAATAAAGGAGAGGGGTGTCCATTTATAGTGAAGGAAAGGAAACTTTTAGAAATACTTAAAATATTTAAATTAATAAATTAATTTTCATGTAAAAGTGGAAAAAAATTAGACATAATATGGTTTAAGGTTGAAATCCTTTCAACTAATAAAATTTTTATAGTTTTTTGTGTTATTTTAAACCTTGTCTTTGGGTTTAATCCCTTCTTTAACTAGTTTTAACCTTAATCATGGTAACAAATTTTTCAATACTAAAGAGTTATAAATTTACTTCTAAGATAATAATTCACTCAAATTGTTCAAGGTATAAAATTTTACACCATATACCATCCCCCTTTCCATATTTAAATATTTTTATAAATTTTAAATCATTTAATAACATATTATTTAACATAAAATACCATTAAAGTCATTTTAAGAACTATTCACATATTTTGACTTTAAAGAAATTAATACAAGAGTTTAATTTTAAAATAAAATATTTAAAAATAAATTATACATTATTATTAATCATAAAATCATTTTTTCACCATAATTCATCCAAAAAATATTACTTTTTATGTTTTAAAATCATTTACTTTGATTTTTCTACTGGTTTCAAAAGTATTGTGGCACTGTTGTGTAAGAATTTAAGGTAATTATACCATCACTAAAAATTAAAAATAAATTAAAATAATAAAAATAAATAAATAAAGTTTAAAATAAAATTTTATATTTTCTCATAACATCTTATTATCCCTATTTGAACCTATAAGAGAAATTAAAAGCATGATCGTGGCATTTTGGAATTTTTCTTTACTTAAAATAATATAAAGGTCTTTATCAAAGAAAAATGGAACCAAAATGCCATATTTTTAGAAAATATGAATGGTTGGTAAAAATAAACTCATAAAATATAAATAAGTTTGGTTTTATATATATATTTAAAGCCTTATCATGTTATTCTTAAGCTTAATTATTAGATTTACCCTTACTAAGGTGATAAATATTTATCACAGTTACTATTCATTATGACAAAAAATAAAGTTGATGTATTTAAAAAAACTATAAATGGAAATTAAAAATATGGAATTCATTTTATCAAATTTAATACCTATAATTTTCATAAATTAATTTTAAAATAAACCCATAAAACATGAAAAAAAATAGTATTCTAGAAAAATGTGTTTTTAAGTATAAAAATGTTTTTATAAAAAAATTAAGAATAATTTAGTTTATAATGACATTAATTGGATTATTTTTAATAAAAATAAACTAATAAAATTTTAAAACAAATTTAAAACAAAATGGTACTTTTTAAATACTTGAATGAAAAAGACATTTTTCTATAAAATCGGTATTTTTTCACTATTCACTAAAAATTTAATATTTCCAGAAAAATCACAAAATTTCACCCTAATATAATTTCGATATTATAATTTCAAAAATGATATCCTTTTATAAAATAATATTTCTAAAAGTTTTATAAATTAATTATAATATTCACTCATAAAAAAATAAAAACTATTTTTGATGAAAACATATTTTTGAAGAATAAAATTGCTTTATTAAATATTAAGTGCTTATTTACTAAAAATTAATCAATATATTTAAATTTATTTGGGATATTTTATATATATTTCATAATTTGGTAACTCTTATTCATACCCACCAATTCAAATGCTAGGTTATTTTATGTTTTTTTAAGCTCAGTGTTGTATGTCGTATACATTATTGAACATCATGTTATTTTAAAATATCTGGGTGTTGAATCAAGTAATCTAAATATATATAACCAAGATATAATATCACTTGTTGGTATCAGGAACCAGAATAAAAACATACTTTGATGCCACTTTTTGGGTCCAATACACCTCTGATCCAGAAGGTAAATCCTCAGAACTTATTGGTAAAAATGTGGAAACCATTTTCCAGGATAACGGGACTAGACCAATAGAAGGAGATAATTCAGAGGCCAAACTTCTAGAATAATGATGGTATGGTGTTATGTAATTAGTTAGTGACTATATATTGGGAGAACCAAATGCAGATCTATAGGGTATTATCGGAAGTCAAACCAAGATGTTTTCTATAGGAAGTTCAGAAAAATCCAAGGAATCGTGAGATCTTTGGATGATAGCAGTGTTCACTATGAGGGAAAGTTGAGGTGGTGGAGATACTTGATTAAATTTTGGACTTACCATGAATATTGGATTATGTGGACTCCAACTTATGAAAATTTTATAGCAGTGTAAATTGAAAGAACTGGCTAGGAATTTCTATTTAAAGAGGGTTGATCACTTGTGATTTAAAATGCTTGATATTGTAATAATTCTCCATTTCTATAAATAAATGGTAAGAATATTTCCCCCATAGATTAGGGTGAAATTTTTAAACATTAAATCTCTTGTGTTTTTCTTTACCTTGTGTTTTTTTTCTTTATTTTTTTTTTGATCTTGCTTGCATTGTTCGGAAGGAGGTGTAGTGGCATAGTGATTTGGGAGAAGCTTGTCTTTAAAATTTTGAATGCTGGTGTGTGGGTTTATTATAGAACCTTTTTTATTTTATAGGTTTTTATGGTGTTTTATATAGTGGTTTTATTGTAAGTAGTCCCTTGGACCCAATAATTGGTATTAGAGATCAGGGTTGGAGTGATCCAGATTACTAAGCCCTGATTGAGTTGATTCAAAGCTTGGTTTGGTATCAAAATTCTTCTCTAAATCTTATAAGAGAACATCGATAAACAATTATTGATATTTTTACCTTACATTGTTTGAAATTTTATAGAGATTTAATCTTCTAGAGGAATTTAATTGGATGAGCATAAGGTCTAGTCATAGAATTTTTATGGAATAGATTTCAGGTTTTTGAAAATGTAGATAGAGGATAATATACTATAGAAAGGATCTTGATATTTCGTTAACTAGAGCTAAATTGTAAGTGATGAAAAAATAATAATGGGATGGGATTGATAATAATTCACTTGGATTGATGTGAACAACACTTTAATAGAACATGGTGTACAATATTTAGGAATTGAAAACAGTATCAAAAATTTGGAAGACTATAGTTGACATGTATGAGAAGCCTATGATAGTGTACAAGGTGTTCTTACTAAGGAGACTATTTAGCATGAGAATGTCAGGAGGAAGGTTTGTATATGATCATATTAATGACTTAAATGTGATTTGGAATTATTTGGAGTTAGTGAAGGTGGAATTAAGAGATTCAATTCAGATATTATTGTTACTTTCCTCATTTATGGAATCATGGGATGCGATAGTAAAACCTATAAGAAATTCTAGTGGAAAAGATAACTTGACTTTCACAGATGTTCGTGACTTTATATTAAATGAAAAAATTCATTATAAAGAGATCCAAACATATTCTAAAAACATATACAACTTGGAAGGAAGATGAAGATCTGCAATATGGACAGGTCATCGGAAAGGGGAAAATGGATGGAGCAGTAATAGGAGCTTCTCAATGGATGGTGCTCACATTTATTGGCATTACAGGAAGAAAGGACACCTGAAGAATAATCACAGTAAGTGAATGAAGAGACATGAACTATACCAATACATCCATCCATTGGATTCCTGAGATGGCTCATGACAAGTCCCAAAGGGTGTTCTAGATCCCCATGGAATGGCACAAGTGCCTTGGAATCAAGGAAGCGCCACTTGGGAATGATTTCTCCCTCAAATCGGAGTAAAATCACATCATAAAAAATAACGAAAAAAGTGAATGACCTATCCGTATATTGGAAATAAAATCCAAATGATATATATAAATGAATTATAAATAAGATAATAAATGATAATTCAAATAAATAAAAGTAAACAAACAATACCTCTGCTCACCCCCAGTCTCCCTCTTCTGCATAGAAAACTGAAGCTTGCTCTAGTTCCCTCCTATCCTCCCACTGATATAGCTACTATCCATACATAGAAATTAGAAAAATACTAATTGGAATTATTAAATCATATAAAGGGACATGCTATGGACATTCTAAGGATGTAAATTTAGTTCCCTCCAAAATCAAGTAAAAGGAACCATATGTTGAATGAAATAAAATAAACAACTCACCTCAAATAAATCAACACTCTCAAGACTTGATAAATCTGGATAAAAAACTTGAAACTAAAATGATAGATAGACATGATCTAATGCTCAGTAATAATTCCATAGAGAAACCATACCCCATGTATAAAATTTAAAATAATGATCCATTTATTGATAGTTTGAAATATATTAATAAATTATGGGTTTTTATGCTTAATTGTATTTTGAAACCAAAAACACCTTGAAGTGGTTTTAAAAAATTTCCTCTATGTTTTTATTAAATTAAAACAATCAGTTTAAAACATTTATTTAGAAATCACACATTCTATATGAAATAAACCATTATTCAATTTTAAAAGTTCTTTTAAACCATTTCTTAAAATTCTTTAGAAAAACCAACACCCACTGCAAGAAGTGAGAGATTAATAAAAGAGGCACCATGTCATATAAAATAAAAAAATAAAAGTAACCAATAATAGGTTCCACACACATAAAGAACTCTGGGGATATCAAATAATCCAAGGGAGTCACCCTAAGTGAATCCACCAACTAAAGGAATAGATTTCATGGGCTCTACTCTAGGTCCTAAAGTGAGATGGTCCTAAACTTTAATCAACGAACCAACCTTTCATCCTAAGTTCCATCCTATCACAAACCATCCAACTAGCCTACACCCAGCCTCACCAGAATAGCACACCCCATATATACTTATCACTAACTATAGGGGACACTAGTAGTGTAAAGCAATATAGTGTAGAATAAATTTAGACTCTCACTTCATTAGTCGGGTTCCCATGACCAAAGTAAAGCAATGAGGATTTATCAAGAAATAAGCATAACCGATAGTAGATCAAATAGCAGACAATGTTCAATAAAATCATCACATAAGATATTAAATAAACCACCCTCACCTATCGATCCATATTGAGAAACAACCCTAATTACATAACCATCAAATAATAAGAAATACAAGAATGACCCTAGGGAAACAATCCATGTAAATAAAAACCAAATATGTTTTGAGAGGATCTTTCACACACACGCACATTTGTAAAATCTCTTAAAGTATCAAAATAGGCCTTTTAGATATATTTTAGAAACTAAAATATAAAAATCCCTTTTTTAGTTGTACTCTCATACATTTACACATTTATATATACCTATTTTTTCCATTACACAAATTCAAATATTCTCATGTGAATTTATGCACATATATATGTGTGTGTGTGTGTGTGTGTGTTTGTGTGTCCATGTATATATGTAGAACCACCATGTGTGTGTGTGTGTTCATGTGTTAAGAAAAATTTTATAAAACTCACATTTTTATTCAAAATCAAATTTTTAAATACCTTGTTGATACTTGACATTTCCAAAATTCATTCAAAAATCTATTTCAAATTAATTTATAAAACATGTTATAAAATGACCATTTGAAAACCCCTTTTAAAAAATTCAATTTAGTTTTCACTTATGGCATAAAAAGGTCCAAATAAATCTATTCAAATATTTTCGAACCCAAATGGATTCAAACCATTTTTAAATATATCAATTTAATTAAAAAAAATTATTTCAACAATTTTTAAATAATTGGAATTTTGAAATTCACTTGAAATTCCAAGTAAAGGCATTATGCATAATGAGGAATACCATAAAACAATTAAAAATATAATTTATCAATCATATGTAGGATTAATTAAATAAATAAAATATTATAAGCAATAAGAAATAAAGGAAACTTAAATTTAAAGCTTAAACATAGGAAAAACTCCCTAAAATCAAGCAGAGCCAAGCTGTGGTGAGCAGAAATGTGATGCCTTTGATGGTGGACACCCAATCGGGGAAGAAGAAACCTCTATGAACCCTGTTCACAAAAGAAACCACAAAAATTGGGTAAACCCTAAGGCCTAGGGTTTTGAAAAACCAAAATTGAGGCACCAAGGGAGGGTGAAATTGTAAAACCCCAAGCTTCCATGGTATACTTCTCTTTGAATACTGCAATAGCTTGTGTAGTATGCAACTTTGAGTTCTAGCACACCATGACCAATCAAACTAGCTGTTTAAAAAGAAATTATGAATATTAATACCCACTTTTTAAAATTTAATAAATTTTATTTTTCAAAATGGACTTCATTTTTGGATTCGTAATATCAAAATTAGCTTAGGGTGAATTTTTTGTATTTTTCTGAAAACTTTTAATTTTTGATGAATAGTGAAAAACACTACGTTATTGTTTAAAACAAACTTTTTATTTAAATAATTATTATTTTTATTTAAATTTATTTTAAAGTAAAAATAGATGCATAATACCTATATTAGTCCAATGTAATTCATTAGAGTCATTTTATAATAAGATTAGATGTATAAAATTTTATTGAACTTTTTAACGTTTTTTACCCACCTTCTAGACACATTTGCAAATTCGCATAAAAGGTAATTTTATCACTTATATAAATTTAATTTAAAAAATCTGAGAGACACGGTTGAAATCAATAAGTAAAATTTGGTTCCATAGGATGAAAATAATTTTTGGTGAATAGTAACTTTTGAATTTTATTTGCCACGATTAAAATTAAATAGGGTAATTAAAGGTAAAAATAATATTATAATTACCCCAACACATGTCCTAATTCTATTAGATAAATTTATTTTGAACAAGATAAACCCTAGGAATAAAATATGATCCTTTTTGATCCACTTGGATTGGATTAGAACATTTATTATATTTTATTTAAAGAAGAGTTAAAAGTGTTAAATTCGATTTTTAATAAATAAAACATTTTTAATATAGGGTTATACATAAGATAAATTATACTATAAATATTCATTAGAAATATAAAAATATTTCATACATTGTGGTATTTTATTTAAAAAATTTAGACATTAAATAATTAAATTTATTTAGGACACAATGATGATGCAGTAATTACCTTATTAATGAAAGATTAAAATAATTGATATTATAAATATTAAAATAAATGTAAATTGAAACTTCTGCTGCCATACACAAATTTTATAGGTTAATATGACATGTTAGGGTTGATTCAATGCATTTTCTTCAAATAAATTAGATTGTTATGACTTTCACAAAAACCAAATACTAAATAGTGTCAAAATTGACATAAATGAGTTTTTAAAAAAAATACAATTTTATTAAATGATATAATATTCCTAAAAATATAAGATTAGGAAAAAGTACTTATATAATGATAGATATGTCATTAATTAACCACTTGAGTTTTTCTTGTCATTTTATAGTAATTTTATTAACCATGTAATATAAAAATACAAAAAGACATGGTAAAAGTTAAACTATTTAACTAAGAGTTAAATCTAAAAGATAAGGTTAATATGGTGACCTAAACTTGTCTAAACCCTATTGGTTGAGATTTTTTAGAACCATCCCCACCTTATACTCTAAATAAATATATTTATAGCCATTAGAAACCGAAAATGATTTTATAATAAAATAATATTTCAATCTTTTCCTAAAGTGCCCCTCACCTCTCTTATAAAAGGGCACTTCCCCTTCTCTCAAATTCACACCTCCAAATCCATTTGTATCAGCCAAAACCTACTAAAATATCATGCCAACTACCCTCAATTAAACCTATAGGAATTACTTTGATAAGAAATCCAACCTAAGGATCCCTTTTGTTCAAACCAAAAGGAAGCACCTGAAGAAGAGGTAATTATTTCATCACCTCTTTAAAAGTTCTTTTATTCTTACACTTCCTCTTTCTTTGTTATTTCCATATAAAAATAATAAATTCAGTACCTTCTAAATACTATGATGTTATTATAAATATGGTACAACCATATTCATTAATTTATCCATCATATAAATGACAAAGTCACCATACGTGTGTATGTACGGTTTACCTTCTCCACGTCGTGGTGTAGTTTGTTATTCATCACTTCATTATTTGGATGTGTATAATAATGAGTATAATTGATGTAAATAATAAATATAACATGTTAATGATTCTGTATATATTATATACCATCCAATTACATACGATTTCACTATTAATAGAATGATATTGTCGCTCGTGCGTACGTACGACTTACCGTCTCCACGACGCGATGAGATTTCATTCCCCATAGTAACCATTCAAGAATAATTTTTATTTGATGATTAAAAATAATGTTTAATAACTTAATATCATTTTGGATATGAATCAAATACATCCTATCCATAACAAACATGACTTACATAACAAAACATATAAAGGAAAATGAATCAGTTAACACCCGAAACAATGATACTACTGAAATATTATTAACAAAGAAATATTAGAAGATCATATGTGATATCATATTTATGTATGTGGATCTTGTATAATTTAATAACAATTATTTGACTATTATACAGGAGGTTAACGTACCCTCAACTAAGGAAAAGTACAAGGTAAGGGTTAATTTTACAATCTCTTTATTATCTAAGGTTGTTTATACGTAAGTATCTACTGGGAATTCTTTATCATCCACATCTGTGTTTATTAAAAATGTATTTCAAAACATTTTTACTATTTCTTATACTATGGGTTAAATTCATTTATAATCTTTTTTAACTTTTTATAAAATGTTTTGAAATGAATCTTTCTGTTGTTTTCCAAACAAGGTACTTTATGACCTTTTCGAAAAATTAAGAAAAGAATGTTTTTTAACTTATACAGAGGGTGCGACTATTTTCTGCCATTATAAAACTTTTAAAGATTCCCTTAAAATCTTATAAGAAGATTTTTGAAATAAATGTTTTCTTTTAAAATTATGTGACTGTTGAATAATTTCAAAGAAGAAAGAGATATTTCACTCAAATAGTTTTTAGATTAATTTTATCTATGTCAACATCCTTTGTTAGATTTTACACTTGTTTGAAGTTGATTTATTATAATACAATCTTCCATATTGTATTGAAGTTTTTGTGATATGTTTGACTGTGGATGTGATATTTTTATACCATTCATGTTTTATGGTTAAAGTATTAACATTTCGTATACTATTTTTAATACGAATGTTTATGTTATGTTTCAACCTTTTCATGTGAGGATTGCATTGGACTTAGTAAGTGACAGGTGGGGCTCTCTATAGCCCCTCGATGTATCGGTAGGTCTCATGAATAAAATTAGTGTATTTGCATAATTCCCTGACAAAATCTTTATTTGTAGTCTTGGAACGAGGCCTTGACTTTGTGGTTATGATGTCTGGCATTATGCATTCCATAATTATGAAATTAGCTATTGATATTACATGTGATTATTCGACTAGTAGAATATCCATGTGAATAATTTAATGGAATTATTTGACTTATATTTTCCATATTATGTTGAAGTTTAAGTTTAAAAGTCTTGTGTTTTAGTTTTATACATTGCCTTAAATGTTTATGCTTATTTATGATAGTTTATGCTATATTGTTATCCTTACTAAGCATCTGAGCTCACCCATTTCTTATGTTTTATTTTTCCCTCGATGTGAGGAATTATATTATTATTGACCCATAGGAATAGGATAAGGTATATGAGTGTGTTCAAAGGTGTCACGATGTTGTTTATTTTTTATTTCATAATGTAATGTAAAACTTATGTATGTACTTAGTACTTCCAAGGATACTAAACTAATTGGTATTTTGAGACTTGATATCTTATGATCATTCCAATGTTATGTAATAATGTACTGACTCTGGGTATATAGGGTCGGGGCATTACAGAAATCGATTTAAAAGAGAGAGAGGAGGAAATTTGAGACCATGCCTAGGAGGTTTGACCTTAGAGTGACAAGAAAATACAAGAATCATTATAAAATATGTATCTTTGGATAGGAAGGTGTGTGTGGATATGTGGGTTTGTCCTAGGATGTTGCATGAGACAAAAAAGAAGGGGAGATGGTAGGATGCCATATAGGGGGAGCTCCTGGCAAGGGGGTCGTGCGAGGGAGCCGAGTGGGAGAAGGGGAGTCCCAAGGGAGAGGTGACCATATGAGGAGGGGGAGCTCAACTAGGGGGGAGTCATAGTGGGGGATAAATAAGGTAAATGATAAATATAAAGGTAAAAAACAATTTTTTTAAAACCCAGAAAACCCACAAGGTTAAGGTGCACAGTTTAGAAAACTATGCACAAACCATGCACGGGTCGCTATACCCATAAAACACTATGCGTAGTTACTCCTAGGAGTCTGAATAGTTTATTAAACCATTTAATAATCTTGAGATATATCCAATTTTATGGTTGTTGTATATTTTTTAAAAAAAAATTGGATAACCGTGTTCCCCTTTAAAACCTTTAAAAATTAAAATTTTAAGGCTAGAAACTCTCAAAAACACCTGAAGACTTAAAATAATATTAAATAAAATAATAAAAAAACTGGGATTGTGATATTTCTCCCCAATATAAAGATTTCTTCCCCTAGAAATCCATTTACATGGGATGGAAGGTGACTTGAAAACACTAACTAATATGATTCCTTAAAATCAATGCAGCATGGCCTTAATAAATATCTAAAATATCCAAGAGAAACCCAGCCATCAAGGAGGGAAACCAGGTCTGATGAACACTAAAACCTATCTAGGTATCCCCACCATTTATACTTCTTATAAAATGGTGGTTCAACACATGAAATATCTAAGGGATTCAATACCACACAAGAATCACTTCCAAAAAATTCCCAATGGAGAGAAAAAACTCATCTACTAATCATGTCACTCATACCAAAGAGATAAGATTGAAACACAAACTAAAAGAGAAATAACTCCAAGAACTCTCAAAACAAAAAAAACCAATATGGGTCTCAAACCCAGGTCACTATAATCAAATGGGTAAACTAGGACCTCAAATATGGAACATTGTCTCATGGAAAACCAAAAAAGAATCTTCACTCTTTGGTGCCCAGCTTCTTGAAGGCCATCCATCCTAGTTACCCAAGCACTGACCCAAAATTATCGATGCGCATCCCTTAAAACCAAAAATCTCAATACACCAAACCATCGAGGAATAATCACCAAAAAAAATAAAAAATACCTCACAAGCACTCTAAAACAACTAATATTCCATAATATTTCACAAATTACCATCCAATGAACAACCAGTTCAAAATATCTCAAAGGTACCCACTGATTCCAAAACCACCAAAAAGGAACCCACTAAAACTGAAAACCAAGAATTATCCTAAGAAACAAAGATCCACCAATTCCTATGGAGAACTTAGGTATCCATGGAAAAAGAAGGGTATGATTCTATAAATCTAAATCCAAAACAAATAGAAATAAAAAATCAAGCCTTACCAATCAATTATGAGTCTGGGTAGGTCCACCAACTAGAGAAACTTCACCTAAAAAATAAGAGAGTCTCCCTAAAGTTCATCTCTATAAAAATATAATCCATAATTTCTATGAACTTTCTGGGAAGAAGAATTAAAATAACATGAAACATGAACTCATCTAGTTCATGTTTCAAATGGTCATCCAAAAATTCCCATCAAACTAAGGGACAAATCCAAATAAAAAAACATGGTGTTTCCCCAAACCCCATTTCAAACACTTCATTTTATAAAACATTCATTTTAAAATAAAAACTTAAATTCCAATTTAAAAACAATTTCAAATCCCCTCTTTTTAAAACCATTCATTTTACAAGCCAAAAAAGGGAAACAAAAACCCCTTTTTCTAAAATCATCAACTTTTTTAAAACATTTATAAATCATTCAGTTTCCAAAAAAATATAAATCCAATTTCAAAATCAAAACACCTTCAGTTTTTTTATATAAAATTGAATATTTTCAAAACATTTTTTTAGAAATTCCCTTTTAAAAATTATTTAAGAAATCCATATCACTTTTATAAAACCCTTAAATCTTGAAACACTTCTTTTTAATTTAACCCAAAACTAAATTTCCAAAAAACTCACACAAGAAAAGGTTCTCTAAAAATCTAAACCTCATGTAAACATATCAAAATACTTCCTTGAGTTTACCCTCATCACTAGGTATCACCCAAATTAGACTAAATATAAAAACCAAATGATATGTGGAACCATGCTTGACTTGGATACATTGCTGGTGGGGTAAGTTAAAATCACACAATGGTTCCCAAAATGGGTCTATAATCAAGTGATAAATTTTTTCACGGTTCATCATTATATTCAAGACAACCTCACATATCTATTCCATCTCTATTTACATCCCAAAATCTGATCTGATCCCTAAGGAAACTCAATCAGGATGATGAGGACTAATAAATGATCAATAATAATTAGATAAAATTTCTAACTCAAAATTCAAATCTCAAATACCCATAGTGAATCAAGCATCATCATGGTAGGTGATGATCAGGAACCCATCCATGGAAAACCTCCTGAGTCCCAACAACCAATTATAACTCTATCTAACCATGACATGCCAAATAACATAAGGGTTACTTACAGGAGAGCCAATGTTCCTATAGAAAAAAAAAGAAATTGGATACTTTAATACCATTTTTCCATGAACCAGCCTGATTCGTCCATCCATAAAATGCACAATATGGCCTAAATGGAATTCCCAATCCCCATTTCCTAGAACAAGTGCCTGGGAATAAATGAAATGTCACTTGTGAATGATTTCATCCTTGAATAAAAGTAAAATCATAGTATAAAAACTAACAAAAACCCATCATAACTCATCCATGTATTAGACATCAATGATAAATCAAATATGTTAAAATAAACTATAAAGTAGATAATTAATGATAAATAAGATAAATAAAAGTAAACAAAAAATCCCTTCACTCACCCCCCCCTAGTCTTTACCCCCTATAAAGAAAATTAAAGTCACTATCAGTGCCCTCTCAGCCTCCTACAGGTATAGAAACCCTCCATCTATAGAAATAAATAAAATACTAATTGGATAAAGTAAATCATATAAAGGGACACATACTAGAAATTATAGGAAATTAAAATCAGGTCCTTCCAAAATAAAGTAAAAGGCACCATAGATTAAATAAATCAACGCTCTCAAGACCAGCCAAAGTTGGATAAAAAAATTGAAACTGAAATGATAGATGGGAATCAGCTAAATCTCAGTAGGCATGCCAAAGAGAAAATACACCCCATGCATAAAATTTAAAAGAAATATCTATTTAGTGATGGTTTGAAATACATTAATAAATTATGGGTTTTCATTTTTAATTATATTTTGAAACCAAAAATACCTCGAAGTAGTTTTAAAAACTTTACTCTATATTTTTATTAAAGGAAAACAATAACTTTAAAAAATATATTTATAAATCGCATATGCCATATGAAATAACCCATTGTTCAATTTTAAAATTTCCTTTAAACCATTTCTTAAAATGCTTTAGAAAATCCCACACATGTTGTAGGAAGTGAGAGATCAATAAAAGAGTAACCATGTTAGATAAAAAAGAAAATAAAAGTAACCAATCATAGGTTCCACGCACATCAATAACTTAGGGGATATCAAAGAATCCAAGGGATTCCCCCTAAGTCAATCCACCAACCAAAGAAATAGATGTCATGGGCTCTACCCTAGGTCATGAAGTGAGATAGTCCTAGACTTTACTCAATGGACTAAATTGTTGGCCTACATTGTATTCTATCACAACTCACCCAACTAGCCTACACCCAGCATCATCAGAATGGAACACCCCATCTAGCCTTATCACTAACTAGAGGGGACACTATTAGTGTTTTGATATCTAGTGTATCATAAGTCTAGACTCCCACTTAGCTTCCAAGGTTCCCATAACCAAAGTAAAGTAAGGGTGAGTAAATAAGCAATGAGAATATAAAGTGATAACACAAATATAAAACAAAGATAAATACAAGAATTACAAAAGATATTAAATAACCCACCCTCACCTCCAGCCCCCTCTTAAGAAACAACCCTGATTGCATAACCATATCATAATATGAAATACTATCATGCCCTAAGGGTCAAAATCCATATCAATAAAAACCAAATGGGGTTTGAGAGGATCTTTCACATATGCACACATTTAGAAAATATCTTAAAGGTTCTAAATGGGCCTTTAAAATATATTTTAGAAACCAAAAGTGAAAACCCATTTTTTTCTAGTTGTAATCATATGAACTTACATATTTATATATATCTATTTTTTCCATTTTACAAAATCACATATTATCATGTGAATTTATACACATAGATAAGTGTGTATAACCATGTATATATATAGAACTTCCAAATATATATATTTAGGTTCTAGGTGTAGTGAAATTGCCTTAGATGGTATAACCAACTTAGATTTTAGTCTTAATTTACTAATAATCATTTATTCACATGAAAAATAATGTCATGTCCAATAAAAACCACAAATTACTTGACTATAGATAAACATCGAAACTATAACATGGGGATCTTCACATGAAATTTATAATTAATTTATGAGAAGATATATAATTACCTCAACTTGTAATTCTCTCTTCATTGATGATCTGGTTGACTAGATCTAATCGTACCATCATTTTTCTTCAGGATCCAAGTACAGAATCCCTCTAGCAGTGATACACACATGTACCACAATCTCTAAATTTCACTGTATAATCTTTAGGTTCTAGCATGGCCAATACTAATTATTTACATTGTTCGTGGTTGATCATAGAGGAATTATTCTCAAAGGAGGAAAACTATTGATGATCTCTCGAAGGGTTGAGAGAGGAGGAAGAGGTAGTTCATTCAAGATCTCTATATATATCTCTAGGTCTTGAGAGAGTCTCTCTATATCCATTTTACATATCAAGAGTGATTATATAAATTGTTGTAATTTTATATTTATTATGGTGGATTTAGGGTTGGAAAATTATTCACAAGACATTTTCATGCTTAATATTTCTTAGTTGAACTCATGTCTAATATTATTATTATTATTGTTATTATTATTATTAATTGCTTGACTTGAACAACACATTCAGAATATAAATAAATATAATTTTTACTATTTCCAATTAGATCGTTAATCTTGGTCTTCCTTCCCTCCTTGACATTTATCAAACTTTGAATAATGACTATTTATTTAATAAATAAATGTCACCACATTATTCATCAATAAATATAATAAATATTATATTCATAAATCCTTCCAAAAAAATATTTATTATTATTATTTAACTAACTTATCCTTTTTAATAACTTGTGATTAATATCGGTGATCAACCAAACCTGAATAAACATTATTTATTCCAACTTGTTAAATACAATACTTGAATTTAACTGATATTGTGGATGCACTTAGTGTGTGGCCCTCTAGGCCCATTTCTTAGTAGCATTAGTTCAAATGCCTAAAGTACAAGTTTAGTGTCTATTAACATGTCAAGTCACCCATAGAGAAAGAAATTAATGTCGCAATGACATTCAACCTCCTAGTAATTCTTACCATGTAATATAATCTCTTTATTGTGATATCTCAAATCAAGCAGTTTTCATGCTGGTACCATCAACGTATATGATTGATGTCTCTTTCTTTGAATTTTTGGAAATTAACTCACCCACTGAATATCATGGCCATGGATTTATGAAATCATTTTCATTCCCATAAAAGGGCCTAAGATATCAACTTCTGTCAAGGGACAAACGGGATAAATCATTTCTCGCATTATGCATTAATTCAATATCACCCGTGATGCACCCAACGTATCATACCTCATTGTGAGTATATGTCATCATAGTTTTTGTTAATGCATCAAATTACATGAGTCATTATATCCATAAATTATAATATTAAAGTATAAGGATCATTACACATGTTTTCATATAGGAATATCCAATGACACATGGAAATTTGGATTTCCTATTAATGGGTTTGTTCTCCTATCTTGGATATTACCAAAGTTGAGCACCATGAGAAGGTGTATAAATGTATTATGAGACTTATTCCCCAAATATATTTCATCATCTATGTCCCACCAAACAATATCATTCATACATAGAAAAATATTCAAGAATGATGTCGTGGAACCTTCTGGTTCTCATCATACTAGGGAACTGCTATAACATTTCAGTATAACATGTATTATTAAGAAATTATCACATAAAATTATCATGAAGAGGAATAATCGTGATGTGATAAGAAAACCTCATTAATAATAAAAATATTTAATCAATTACTAATAAATTCAGTTTCAGGGCACCAACTCCAACAGACACCCACTTGCACTAGATCCAACTGAAAACAAATTTCAATCCATTAGCTCTCACATGATACTCATGCCACTGCTGAGATAAATCCTTATTCAAGGTTTCCATCATGTTTTTTTTCATGTATAATCTACTCATTGAAACTTCACCTAGTTGAGAAAAATCACTCAAGAGATGAAACTTATGAAGTATTTTTTTCCTTTGGTGTGACCATGGCTCTTTGGAGAGAGTCATTGTTGTAGTGTTATCACAATAAACTATGATAGGGTCTTAATTTCTAGGCACCACATCAATATGTTGGTCAAAATCTTGAATATAGACTGCTTTCTGTGTTGCATCAGAAGCCACAATATTCTCACTCTATTGTAGAATTGGAAAAAATTGGCTTTTTTGAACTCTACCAACTCAAAACTTCTTCATTGAGTTAAAAGACATATCTAGAATATGAATTTAGATCATTTTGATTTATCTAAAATCTAGCATCTATATAACCCCAAATAACTAGCTCTTCATCTCCTCCATACACTAGGAACATATCCTTAGTTCATCTTAGATACATAAGGATAGACTTAACAATAGTCCAATATTATTCACCTAGATCTTCTTGATATTTACCTACCATATTCATGGAATAGGAAACATCAAGCCTCATATATAACATGGTATATATGATAGATCCATTCACAAAATAGTATGGAATCTTACTCATTATCTCTCTTTCCTCTTGTGTCTGAGGACATATTTTCTTGGAAAGATGTATACCATGTGACACTGGAACCAATCCCCTCTTGGATTATTCCATACTAACCCTATTCAGTGTCTAGATAATGTATGTACTTTGACTTAGTATGATCATCCTCTTGGATCTATCACGCATGATATTGATCCCAGGAATGTAGATCGCTTCACCTAAGTCATTCATGGAGAATAACTTACCCAACCATGCCTTAACCTCTTGTAAGGATAGTATCTTGTTTCCAATTAGTAATATGTCATCAACATATACTACTATGAAAACAACTATATTCACACTAAACTGCTTATAAACATATGGCTCACATTGGTTCTTAATGAAACTAAATCCTTTTATGGATTCATTAAACCAAATATTCCATGACATGGATTCTTTATTTAATCCATAAATGGATATTTGCAAGTTACATACCTTTTTTAGAATTTCTTGGAATCACAAACCCTTCTATTTGTGTCATGTACACATCCTACTTAAGGTTCTCATTATGGAAATAAGTTTTGACATCCATTTTCTAAATATCATAGTTATGGTAAGCTGTTATGGCAAGCAAAATTCTGATGGATTTAAACATGGAAACTGGAGAAAACGTTTTATCATAGTAAATGTCTTAACATTGTTTAAACCCTTTATCCACTAGTAGTTCTTTATAGGTATTTTCTTTACCATCCATGACCAAATTTCTCTTAAATACCCATTTATGCCCAGTGGGATTTACATTAACTGATAGATCGATCAGAACCCAAACTTGGTTTTGATACATGGAATCCATCTCATAATTTATGGATTTATTCCATCTTGAATCCTATGAGCTATCAACTACCTCCTTGTAGGATAGAGGATCATTATTTCCAACCAAAATGAGTCACTATAATTTGTGAATAGAAAATCATATCTCTCAAGTTCTCTTACCTCTCTGGTAATCCTACGTAGTAATTGTGCATCAGGAACAACTTCTTCCATGGGGACCTATGGAATTTGTTCATGTGCCAACTCTTGTGTATCTTGAGAATCAAATTCATTAAAATAAATATTTCTCCCACTATCCTCTTTGAGGATGTGATCCCTCTTAAGAAATACAGCATGTCTTTCAATAGTTACTTTCTTATCTAAATATTTTTATAGATAGTATCCCTTTTTTTCTTTGGGATTCCCTATAAAGATACACTTTATACCTCAGTGTGCTAGTTTTCTTCTTGATCAAGCCTTAACAAACATTTTTTAACCCCATGCATGAACATGTGAAAAAATGGGTTTCTTTCCTCTCCATAAGTCAAAGTTAATATCATTTTCTACTTTAGTTGGTGTTTGTTTTAGTAAGTATGATGTTGTGTGTAATGCATATCCCCAAAAGGATAATAGAAGGCTTGAATAACTCATCATTGACCTTACCATGTCTAGTAGTGTATATTTCCTCCTTTAACTAACACTATTCCATTATGGTGTATAATGTGTAGTGGGTTGAAATAGAATCACACACTCCCATATAAAGTTGATAAAGTCTTGGTTAATATATTCACCACCTCGATCTGATCAAAGTTTCTTTATATTATTACCAAGATGGTTCTCAAATTAATTCATGAAATCTTTGAAATTCTTAAAGGATTCATACTTATACCTCATTAATTATATATAACCATACCTACTCAAGTCATCAGTAAAAGTGATAAAGTGTGAGAATCCAACTCTAGCATCTACTTGAAAAGGTATGCACACACCAATGTGTACCAAATCTAGAATCTTTGTGGACCTTTCACCTTGACCATGGAATGGTGATCCAATAATGTTTCATTGTAAACTAGTGTGATGCCTTTCAAGTGGTTTAAACTTAATAGGTTCTAAGTAACCATCTTGATAAATCTTTTTCAAATGCTTCTCATTTATGTGACCATGACAGTGATTCCATAATTGGGTGTTAAATGAGTCGTGAATATTTTTTATCAATTTTTGATATTTTTCTTTCATAATTTAATATATAAATGCCATTATTCAAATATTACATACTATAACATGTTTTATATTTATAAAAGTATCAACCCTTAATTTACAAAGATGAAAATAAATTCATCCATGTTTAAAAAATAAATATAAATAATGTTCTTGGTAACACTAGGAATATAATAACAATTCTTTAAAACCAAAATAAATCTTGATGTAAATGTGTTATGGTAGTCTCTAATAGATAGAGAAACCATCCCCGCTCTATTGGTAACTTGTATATCCACCTTTCCTTTGGAAACCTTCCAAAATATACTTAGTTCTTGTATTTCTATACAAATGTGGGAACCATAGGAAGTATCTAATACCCAACTTGTAGATATAGAAAGATTACACTTGATGATGAATGCACATGAAGTTCCCCTTGCTTTTTTGGATGGGTGAAATTCATCTTCCAGTGGCCCTGCTTACCACATGCAAAACATACCATATCCTATTCATTTCCTTGCCTATGGATCTTATTCTTCTTAGAAGGATGGTTCTCTGGAGCCTTAGACTTGTAATAATTCTTAATCCCCTTTTCCTTGTTTCTCCTCTTCTAATTCACTATAAGGACTGTAGGTTTTTCATGCACCATGTATTTTTCAACTTGGATAATAAGAGTAATAAGTTCTAAAAGTGGCTTCTTTCTATTTCTCATATTATAATTCACAACAAAACTGAAGAATTTTTGGGTAGTGAGGATAGAATGAGATATGTGCATAGATAATTAGGGATATTAAACCCCAAGATTTACAGACCCTCGATGTATCCATCTTGACTACATGTAGACCAGCAGTTGTTGAATCTACAAGCTTTCACATGAATATTGTATTGGAGATCTCATATCTCTTTGAACTCACCTTCTCTTGATAGAGATCCTGAAGGTGAGAAATTATGTTATACACATCTGTATCCTCATATTGATTTCAAATACCATTGGGTATGGTGGATAACATGAAACATTGGAAATCCATTACATCATCTACATGTCTCAAATAGAGAGATTTGTCTCACTAGTATTTTTGGAAAGCAACTCATGAAGTGGGGTTTCTAATACACATAATTTTTGTTCTTGACATAGTATAACATGTAGGCACCTATACCATTCCTAGAAATTTGTACGAGTGAGAATTTTATCCTTCCCTAGTATGGATCATAGTGATATTGTTTAAATTATTTGAATTTTCATTTCTAAAAATTAAGAGCATATGATTAGTACTTCTTTTATTACAAAAATAGATTAATAAATTTTAAATTAAATTAAATTTCATTAATCTTACACTATTTTTTCAAAACCTAATAACCATCACCATTAGTTTATAAATAATTTTTCACTTAGATATTCTAGTGGCAAGGATCCATATTCTCCTTCTCATAATCCAAACTTGGGCCTGGAAATTTATTTAAAGGGTTTTAAGTAGGCGTAATTTTCCAACTACATTAACATGTGGTTACTTGATCCATTGAGTGGAATCCTTGATCCTAAAATCCTAGATAAATATTTCCTCAACCCTTTCCTCTTAGTTACACCAAGTACTGCTTGGGAAGTCAACCCTTGATGTAAACTAAGTTAATTCAACCCAAGACTTCAAGCTAAAAGTTCCATGATAATTAAAAGCACCCAAACTTAGGTTGGTGAGGTACTTTGAACTATAAAACTGATTCTAACTTAAGTAGTGGAAAGCTATGTTATATTAATATTTTAGTTGAGGGGTTTTTAATTATTATACATAAAATCCCATTTTATCATTATCACATGCCATATTAATATTAAGTAGATTTATCATAAGTGAGTAACCATGTCTAATAAAACATTCATGCATAATCTGGTTATATTTTATTCTATATTTCATGGTTGTTAATTCATTTATTAGGTGATCGTGTAACATACACAAACATAAATAATTAACCATAAAACTAACATAAATAAAATATAAGTGTCATGATCATGAGATTATCTGATGTTTAGTTTATCTAGCATATGATAAACTAACCATTGACCCTAGGGGAAAATCACCTTGAACCATAGCTTATTTCATGTTGCACCTTTCCACTTTGGCTCCTATATATCACCTCAATTAGTTTCACCTAGGCTCCTGGACTTGGAATTCCTCCTCTCACCTAGGATCTCCATCCTTACATAATATTTTATTCACACATAGGTGAGTGGATCCAATGGATTGGATAAAGGGGATTTACTTAAAAAAATCATGGGTATGCATGCCCTTACATGATAAGGTGGAGGGGATGACATACCGACCATCAATATTAATTTAACCATAATAAATTAAAATAAACCAATAAAATACACATGGATGGTCTAATCTCATGATAATCCACATGGAATGCAATGATCATACATTTGCAATCTAGTTATCAATTACTTAGATTCGTTTTTTAATCAAGATAAAATGACATGAATTAATATAATTAATTCAATTTATCTTAATTCCATCCAAACATCTTTAACTCACTGTCATCTATAATTTTAAACAAAATTAACTTCATTTAAAATTAATGAAGTACACAAGTGTTCTTGGAGGCAACTATGTGTGTTCATTAAAATTTTAACATGGAAATTGATTCAATATATAAGTATCAATCCTATGGAATGGTGTGTACTATCAAATGAATGATACATGGAACACATGTGAATGGGTTCAATTATATATTGAATTCTTCTCTACATGAAAAATTGAAAACACTTCTTGTAGCAGACTACACAGAGTGTACTATTTAACATGGCGTGTATTGTCTTCTGATCGCGTCTATGGCACACACCTTGGGATTGGGTGTGCTACCTTCCATGGATGATTTTGAGGTACAAAAAAATTAATCCATCTTACACAGTGTGTGTCCTCAAATTTCCATGGCATGTCATTCCTTTTGTTGTGTATCTGACATATGGTATGCTGGGACACCCCATGTTCTCAACTATAAGAAACTGGATACTACACGTAGTGTAAAGTGGTTACACACCGTGTATTTCATCAAGCCATGTGTCAATCTTTCTGGATCTACATATCGATTCACTTTTTTCGAATTTTGGATTTGATTACCTCAGATCTATATGACTTTATCATGAGATACATATGTTAAAACATTACTAAATGGCATGTATTCAAGAATTACATGTTGTGTACTCTGGATTTTTCCAAGCAGAGCCTTTGTCACCTCTAGATGGTGTTCTTCAAATGTTTCTTCATTTTTAAACCTTAAACAATTAGTATTTATGTTATTAAGAATAAATAAAGGAAGAGATGATGATGTTCAATTATTAGAAAGAATCAATATAAGTAAAATAAAATGAAAATATATACAAACAATCAATGAATGATAAATAATTATAAATTCAACATGTGATCACTCTGATACCTCTTGTAGGTTCTGAGTGTAGAGAAAGTTCCTTGGATGGTATAACCAACTCAGATTTTAGTCTTAATTTACTAATAATCATTGCTACACATGATAAATAATTTCATTTCCAATGAAAAATGTTGATTAATTAACTATAGATAAATTCTAGAACTAGGAGATGGGGATCTTTACATGTAATTTATAATTAATTTATGAACAGATATAGAATTACCTCAACTTGTAATTCTCTCTTTTTTGTTGATCTGGTTGACTAGAACTACTATAAAAATAGGCTATGGCCATGAACCTATAGCCACAGTTTTAAAACTGTGGCTATAGGTGGCTACGGCCATAGTTATGTGGCCTATAGCCACAGTTTTAAAAGTATGGCTATAGGTCTTTTTTCATGGGCTATAGTCACGGTTATGTGTCATATAGCCATAGTTTTGAAAATTGTGGATATAGGCCTTTTTTCGAAGGGATATAGCCACGGTTTTGAAAACCGTGGCTATAGGTCTCCTGCCCTTGTGCGGGAGAAAAAAATTCCTGCCAAAAAATGGTGGGAAGAACTATTGACACAGTTTTCAGGATATTAACATGGTTTTAAATAATATATATAACATATTATATATATATACACACAAAATCCTTGGTGGTGTAGTGGTTAGGGCACTGAAACGTTAAGGGAAGGTGTTGGGATCAAATTTGGCTGGGCACACATTATTCTTAGGCTATTACCATGGTTTTATAGGGCTATATCCATGGTTAAAACTGTGGAAATAGGCCACCTATTGCCATAGTTAAAACCATGGCCATAGGTCAACTGCCACGATTGACAATGGGGATACCTATTTCCATGGTTAAAACTGTGGCCATAGGTCATACCCTATTTCCACAGCGATAGCACCCACTGTTGGGAAAAACCGTGGCCATAGCCTACAGCCACATTTTGGTCCCTATTGCTGTGGTTTCGAACCGTGCCAATAGCCCATTTTTTTTAGTTGTGTAGATCTCATCGTTGCACTATAGGATCCAAGTACAGAATCCCTATAGTGATGATCCACACATGCATAATAATCTATGACCATCATCATAGAATCGTTGGTTGCTAGCACGACTGATCCTAATCGCTTGCATTGTTTGGGGTTGATCACAGCATGATTTTTCTTGAAGGAGGAATAACTCTTGATGTTCTCTTAAAGGATTGATAGAGAAGGAAGAGAGAGTTCATTCTAGATCTCTTAATCTCTCTATAAGGTATATAGTGATTCCCTTGCTATCTGTTATGCACAACAATAGTGATTATGGAAAGTGTTATAATTAGATATTTATTATGGAAGGTTTATGGTTGGAAAATTGCACAAAATCACTTTACCTACTTAATAATTCTTAGTTGACCCCATTTCCAATATTATTATTATTATTAATATTAATTTTTCGGCATGCGCAACACTTTAAGAATATAAATAAATATCATTTATACCATTTCCAATCAGACCATTAATCTTGGTCTTCTTTCCCTCATCAACATTTACCGATCTTTGAAAGTGACTATTTATTTAATAAATAAATGCCACTACATTATTTGTTGAAAAATATAATAAATATTATATTCACTAATCCTTATAAAAAAATATTTATTATTATTATTTAACTTACTTATCCTTTTAAATAACTTGTGATTAAATATTGGTGATCAACCAAACCTAAATAAATATTATTTATTCCAACTTGTTAAATAAAATATTTGAATTTAACTAAGATTTTAGATACACTTAGTGTGTGACCCTCTAGGCCCCTTTCTTAGTGGAATTTGGCTGAATGCCTAAATTCCAAGGTTAGCATCTAACAACACATCAAGTCACCCTTAGAGAAAGAATTTAATGCCATAATAAAATTCAACCTCCTACAAATGTTTAACATGTAATGTAATCTATTTATCGTGATATCTCAAATCAAGCGGGTTACATGATGGTTCCATCAACTTATATGCTCGATGTATCTTTATTTGAATTTCCAAAAATGAACTCACCCACCAAATACCATGTTCATGGATTTATACAAGCAGTTCCATTCCCATCAAAGGGCCTAAGATATCAACTTTTTTCAAGGGACAGAAGGGATAAATCCTTTCCCTCATTATCCATTAATGAAATATCACTCGTGATTCACCCAACATATCCAACCTCGCCACGATTATATGTTGTGGTGGTTTTCATCAATACATCAAAGTACATGAGTCATGATATTCATTAATTACAATCTTAAATTTTAAGGATCAATACACACATCTGCATATAGGAACGCCCAATGACACATGGAAATATGGATTTCCTATAAACAGGCATGTTCTCATAACCTTCTATCTTGGAGATTAATAAGGGAGAACACCATGAGAAGGTGTATCAATGACTTATGATCCTCCTAACCATGATAGACTGTGTCATATATGTCACGTCAGATAATATCATCCATCCATAGAACAATATTCAAGAATGATGTCGTGGAACCTTAAGGTTCTCATCATGGTGGGTAACTGTTATGACCTATCAGTACGACATGAGTTTGTAGGACATTATCACATACAAATTTCATATAGATGAGTAATGATGATGCAATAATAAAACTTCATTAATAATGAAAACATGTAATCAAGTACTAATAAATTTGGTTCTGGAGCACCAAATCCAACAGTGTGTGTGTGTGTGTGTGTGTGTGTGTGTGCGTGTGTGTGTGTGTGTGTGAAGAGACATTTTATAAAACATTCATTTTTCTTCAAAACAAAACTTTGAAATACTTATCCAATACTTGGCATTTCCAAGATCCATTCAAAAATATATTTCAAATTAATTTCTAAAACATATTATAAAATGGCCATTTGAAACCCCCTTTTGAAAATTTCAATTTAGTTTTCACTTAAGGCCTAAAAGGGCCAAACAAATTTGTTCAATTATTTTTGGGCCCAAAAAGGGTCAAACCTTTTTTAAAATTCTCAATTTAATTAAAAATAATATTTCAATAATTTTTAAATACTTTTCATTTCAAGTGGAATACATCAAAAACATTAGAAAATCTAATTTATCAATCATACATAGTCTTGATTAATTAAATAAAATATTAGAACATTAAGAAATAAAGGGCTCTTAAATTTAAATCTTGAACATGGGATATCCAACCTCAAATCGAGAGAAACCAAGCCATGGAGAGCCGAAACATGCCACCTTTGACAGACGACACCTAATCGGGGTAGAAGAGACTGCCATGAACCCCAATCATCAAATAACCCATAAAAAATAGGTAAACCCTAAGGCCTATGGATTGGAAAAACTAAATCAAGGCAACGGGGGAGGATAAAATTGATAGAAAAGATAGAGAGGAGGGAAGATGAGACCATACCTAGGAGGTTTGACCTTGGATCATTGAGAAACCTCAAGAAATTTTTGTAAATGAGGATGCTTGGGAGAGGGGGTGCATGTGGCTAGGGGGTTCATCCTGGGGTGTCATGTGTGACGAAAAAGAAGAGGGTAGGGGAGGAGGCCACGTAGTGGGAGCTCATGGCTAGGGGGGTCGTACGATGGAGCTGAGAGGGAGAGTAGTAGTCATGAGGGATATGGGGTCATGCAAGGAGGGGGAGATCACCAAAGGCGTATAGGTGCAATGGGGGAAGAAATAATGGAAGGACGAAAATGTAAAATATAAAAAAAATAAAAAAATAAACAAAATATTTTTTTAACTCGAGAAAACTGCACAGTTAAGGAACACAGTTTAGAAAACCATGTGCAAACCGTGAAAGGTCCACAGACCCATAAAACATTGTGCATAGTTACTCTTAGGAGTTTGTATGGTTTATCAAACCGTGCCCAATGGCACTGTCCTGAGACAGTGCTAATCACATGGTCATCACGTGGTTTTTCAAATTGTGTTGTCTAACCGTGTGCCCCTTTAAAACATTTAAAAATTAAAATTTCTAGTCCTAAATATCCTAGAAACACCCAAAGAATTAAAAAATATATTAAATAATATTAAATAAAATAATAAAAAAACTTGGGGTGTGATAGGGAGAATCCTGGAATGTATACTTTAAGAAGTGGGTCTATAAACCCTATATTGAAATATAGAAGAGGTTTACTCCTAAGTGTCCCCACTTTATTAGGGTCTTGTGTTATAGAATTTCTAATTTAATTCCACGCAGCTTTAAAGAGGGGGTATAAGAAATTATACTTCTAGAATACTTAGGAAGTTTCATCTTACGAATGAAAAGGATCTCAAGATTGTGTGTAAGAGAGATGTTTCAATTTGGATGAGGAACAGAAGCACACTGGAGTTGAAGGATGTGTAGAATATTCCAAGACTCTAAAAGAATCTTATTTTCATTGGTTAATTGGATGATGTGGGATTCTCTAGGGTTTTTGTGTATAGAGCATGGAAAATTTCATGTTGCTCTGTGTTTGTTGAAAAAGGAGTGAATGATGGAACTTTGTATCCTATAAGAGTATCGGAATGTGAAAATCATGTTGGTGAAACAAATTCCTCTAAGTTGTAGCATGCTCGCTTGGGGAATCTCGGTGAGAAAGGGATGAAGATCCTTGCTACCAGAATATTATTGAAGTTAGGAAGCAGAGTTTGGAATCTGTGAGGATTTTGTTTTTAGAAAGTAGTGAAAGGTGTCTTTCCAAATGTAAGGAAAAACACCAAAGTGATGGAAGTTGCAGTTAGTTCAAATGGATGTTTGGGAACCATCTTGGGTGCACTCTCATGGTGGTTCTCTCTTCTATGTAACCTTTATTGATGATTCCACATGGAAGGTGTGGGTGTAATTTCTAAGGCACAAGTTTGATGTGTTTGATACTTTCATCTGATGGAGGGTCATGGTATAAAAGGATATCGAAAGAAAGTTAAAGTTCTTATGGTCAGACAATAGTGGTGAGTATGAAAGCAGGGAGTTTTGAATGTTTTACTGGAAAAGGGTGATTTTGTTTGAGAAGATCATGTCATGAACTCTAGAACATAATTGAGTTTTTGGAAAGAATGAATTGAACTTTGGTAGAGAAAACTAGGATCATGAATATTCATGTGGGGTTTCCCAAAAGATTATGGGAGGAAGCAGTGAATTGTGAAGCCTGCCTAATCAATTAGAGTTCATCTTCACCAATTGGGCATCAACTACAAAAATTTTGTTGGTCTAGAATGAAATTTTACTCCAACCCCCTCCAAGTTTTTTAGCACACAATCTTATGTCCATGTTGATGCCAAGAAATGAGACAAGTTTGAGGCTTAGTCTTGAGCATGTTACTTTGTGGACTATAGCGATGAAGAATTTGGTTTTTGACTTTGGGACAATGGTCATCATTGTTGGGTCGGAACAAAACGAGGAATGATGGCAAGAGGGGGGGTGAATTGCCTTTTAAAAAAAGATTGACAAATTTAAAAATCAGAGTTAAAGTGCAGCGGAAATAAAGAAGGCAAGACACACAAAATTGATAACGGAGTTCGGCCAAAACCCGGCCTACGTCTCCGCTCCCAACTCAACCGTTGAGAGATTCCTACCGCTTGCTTTTCAATGGTTTTAGCAAGAAACCCACTAGGCTTTGAGGTAGCACTAGGACCTATTACAGCTTGCTTTTTGTGGTTTAGCAAGAACCCACTTGCTTTCAATGGAATAGCAAGAACCCACTAGCCTTTTTAACGGGTGAAGGCTAGCTCACCGAAAACTCAAGCCTTTTAAAAGGAAAGGCTTGACTAACCTCTTCACACCTTAATGGTGGTGTGAAACCCAAAAGAAAGGGGGATGAGAAAAGGGTTTGGGGTTTGTAGGCACAAACCCAATTTTAAATCTCAAAATGAATAAAACAAGAAAAACCGTATTGGAGGAAGACTTGGGCGCCAATTGGATGATGGAGTTGATGTAGCGTGCTCTCCCAAGCTTCTTGAGGTGCTCCTTGGATTGGAAGTTGGTTGGAGCACTTGGGGTTCCTTTGAAGTGGCTCGCCGGAGGATTGCCGAATGATGGAAAAATTGTCCGTTGGCTTCACAATAGTTCCGGTAGTGGTCCGGGGCTTCCTCAGCCTTTATTTATAGGCATGGAACCCTTGGGGAGGCTTCGGAGCCGTTGGAGAGGCTTAAAGAGCCGTTGGGAGCCAAGTGGGCCAGCCTGGTCAAACTGCAACGGCTAGTTTGACTGGCTCCACCGGCTGGCCGGTACAGTCCCACCGGCTGGCCGGTGTTTGAGAATTTGGAGATGCTTTGAGTGCAGCCTCCACCGGCTGGCCGGTGGAGGAGCCATCGGTTGGCCGGTGGCTTGGCAGTAGCTGATCTTCTTTTCCAGGCACCACCGGCTGACCGGTGGCCTCACCACCGGCTGGCCGGTGGGCAGACAGTAGCTACCACTGTTGTCTGGGTGCCACCGGCTGGCCGGTGCTGAGGCCACCGGTTGGCCGGTGAGATGACAGAGAGTGGCTCTTCTGCTCAGAGCCCACCGGCTGGCCGGTGGTGAAGCCACCGGTTGGCCGGTGGACTGAATTTCAGTCCATTTGTGCTTCTTGCTTTCTTGGCCTAATTCCTTGGCCACCTGAATTGATTCCTATCATCCAAAAACACTTGAAAAAGGATTAGATAAATAAAAAGGTGATTGTGATCATGAAAATCAAACAACGAGGGGAACGAGAGGTACAACAATCTCCCCCTATTTTGATGATCACAATCACCAAAACAAACAATGTAAAAATCAAATGAAAGGAAATGCTTAAGCATGATGAAAAGGATTCTCCCCCAATCAATCAAGAATTTCTCCCCCTTTGTGATTATCAAAATAGAATGGGGCATACAACTTGATTGAGGGAAAACTTTGAAAAACAAGATAGAGATTTTTAAACCAAATGAAATTTGAAATTTGAATTGAAAGTTTTGAATCAAAATTGAAAAGAAGATTTTGAATTGAAAATTTTGATACCAAGAGTTGAAATTGAAAGTTGGAATCGAAAATTTTGAATTGAAATTTTGAAATGAAAATTTTGAATGAAAATTTTTAATTCACAAAAAGGCTTAAAAGAACCTAACTCCCCCTAAATAAAGACAATAAATCACCGGGGATATGAAATAAATTTTGGCCCGGAGAGACTCGCAAGAAGGGATTTTTCAATCCATACTTGTCTCATAGCGGGTCTTCTCCTATAGAATTCGTCCGAAAAGAAAAAAGACTTGGGTTGGCCATACCGGGCGTTTTTACAATTACATTCATAAATGAGGTGCCCGGGTTTTTTACAATAGTTACAAAATTTAAAACTAGAGCTCCCCCTTACAAAAACAGTTGGAGCATGGGAGGAGGAAGCTATATTGGAATATCCTAGCCCTTGGGTGGTTCTAGAAATTCGTTGGGAACCTAGGATATTGTTCAAATTTTGTTCCCCTTGGGTGAACTTAGCTAGGGTCTCCCTTAGGTCTTTGATGGTTGATTCCATGGAATCAACATTTGGGAAATTTTGGATTTTAAGGGTCAACTCTTCCTTCTCTTTAAGAAGTTGTTCTTTTTCGGAAGAGAGTTTTTTGAAATTCTTTTTCAAAGCAACGAATTTTGAAGAGAGTTCGTGAAAACCATTTTCAAGTTGGTCTCTAGCGTGTGAGAGTTCTTCATAAGATAAATGATTTAAAGAATTTGAATTTGAAGAACATGAGGAAGAGGAATCGGAAGATGTTACCTCATGAAATGCCATTAGGCATTTGTTACCGTTGTCGCTCGAGGAGGAGGAGGAGGAGGATGATGAGGTGTCACTCCATGTCGCCTTGAGGACCTTTTTCTTTCCTTTTTCCTTTGGCGTGGCCCGTTTCTTGTTGAGTGGGCAATCGGGCTTGTAATGGCCCTTTTCGCCGCACCCGTAGCATTTTACCTTGGGCTCGGATCTTGCGGTGGGTTCTTGCTTTCACGCCTTGCGAGATTTCTTCTTCTTCTTGTGCTTCTTCATAAATTTGTGCATTTGGCGGGCGAGGTTCTCCATTTCCGAGTCGCCGCTTGAAGATGAAGAAGATGAAGATGATGATGAGGAGGAGGAGCTTACTTCCTTTTGTACCTTGAAGGCAATATTCTTTGGTGTCTTGATTGGTGTGCCTTCCTTTTGTGCTTGCCTCCTCATCGTGATCTCATAAGTCATGAGAGATCCGATGAGCTCCTCTACCGGCATATTTTTGACGTCCTTAGCTTCTTGGATCGCCGTCACCTTTGGTGCCCATGAGCTCGGAAGGACCCATAAGATCTTCTTGACCATCGTCTCGGCTGAAACATCATCACCAAGAGATTTCCTTCCATTGCAAATGTCAGTGAAGCGTGTAAACATATCGGTAATAGATTCGGAAGAATGCATAGTAAAGCTTTCAAAATCTTGTCTATACATGTCTAATCGAGTATCCTTAACTTTGTTAGTGCCCTCATGAGTTACTTCTAAAAGTTTCCAAATTTCATGTGAGGAGGTGCAAGTAGACACTCGATTGAACTCATTTCTATCTAAGCCGCAATGGAGAGCGTTCATGGCTTTGCCATCAAGCTCAAAGTTTCTAATATCGGCGGGGGTCCATTTGGATTCGTCGGGAGTAGACAAAGTATAACCTTGCATGACAATTTTATATATGGGATATCCTATACTTCTAAGAAAAGTAGTCATGCGGGTTTTCCAATAATTATAGTCGGTCCCATCAAAAAATGGAGCACGACCCAATGAAAAGCCTTCGGGGGCGAAAGAGGTTGATGCCATCTAAATGGATCTTAAATTTGAAACCGGGTTAGGGTATTACTCAAATTTTCCTCTGATACCAATTGTTGGGTCGGAACAAAACGAGGAATGATGGCAAGAGGGGGGGTTAATTGCCTTTTAAAAAAAGATTGACAAATTTAAAAATCAGAGTTAAAGTGCAGCGGAAATAAAGAAGGCAAGACACACAAAATTGATAACGGAGTTCGGCCAAAACCCGGCCTACGTCTCCGCTCCCAACTCAACCGTTGAGAGATTCCTACCGCTTGCTTTTCAATGGTTTTAGCAAGAAACCCACTAGGCTTTGAGGTAGCACTAGGACCTATTACAGCTTGCTTTTTGTGGTTTAGCAAGAACCCACTTGCTTTCAATGGAATAGCAAGAACCCACTAGCCTTTTTAACGGGTGAAGGCTAGCTCACCGAAAACTCAAGCCTTTTAAAAGGAAAGGCTTGACTAACCTCTTCACACCTTAATGGTGGTGTGAAACCCAAAAGAAAGGGGGATGAGAAAAGGGTTTGGGGTTTGTAGGCACAAACCCGATTTTAAAGCTCAAAATGAATAAAACAAGAAAAACCGTATTGGAGGAAGACTTGGGCGCCAATTGGATGATGGAGTTGATGTAGCGTGCTCTCCCAATCTTCTTGAGGTGCTCCTTGGATTGGAAGTTGGTTGGAGCACTTGGGGTTCCTTTGAAGTGTCTCGCCAGAGGATTACCGAATGATGGAAAAATTGTTCGTTGGCTTCACAATAGTTCCGGTAGTGGTCCGGGGCTTCCTCAGCCTTTATTTATAGGCATGGAACCCTTGGGGAGGCTTCGGAGCCGTTGGAGAGGCTTAAAGAGCCGTTGGGAGCCAAGTGGGCCAGCCTGGTCAAACTGCAACGGCTAGTTTGACTGGCTCCACCGGCTGGTCGGTACAGTCCCACCGGCTGGCCGGTGTTTGAGAATTTGGAGATGCTTTGAGTGCAGCCTCCACCGGCTGGCCGGTGGAGGAGCCACCGGTTGGCCGGTGGCTTGGCAGTAGCTGATCTTCTTTTCCAGGCACCACCGGCTGACCGGTGCCAGAGCCACCGGCTGGCCGGTGGGCAGACAGTAGCTACCACTGTTGTCTGGGTGCCACCGGCTGGCCGGTGCTGAGGCCACCGGTTGGCCGGTGAGATGACAGAGAGTGGCTCTTCTGCTCAGAGCCCACCGGCTGGCCGGTGGTGAAGCCACCGGTTGGCCGGTGGACTGAATTTCAGTCCATTTGTGCTTCTTGCTTTATTGGCCTAATTCCTTGGCCACCTGAATTGATTCCTATCATCCAAAAACACTTGAAAAGGGATTAGATAAATAAAAAGGTGATTGTGATCATGAAAATCAAACAACGAGGGGAACGAGAGGTACAACAATCATAAAGTCATTAAAACTGTAATGTGATCTTTAGTGAAGAGATCCAATGGAAGGATTAGAAACAAGAAAGTGATTTTGATAAGAACAAAGTATCATCAGAAGATGAGGTTCACCTGGATAGGAATCTAGAAGTTACTAACATTCTGAAAAATTTCGAAAGCGTGGTAATTTCAGAACCACCGGACCAGGTGGAGGAGGTTTCAGAAGGTGGCAAGATTCTGATGGTGTTTCCAAGTCCTAAATTACTAAAGAGTTCAAGGACTATAGAATCTAAAGCACCAAAATTTCACACTCTCGAAGTTTCATTACCAAAGAGTTTATTCATATGGACAATTATAGAGGACTACCAGGGAAAGGCACTAAGTGTAAAGGTATGAAACTACTTTGTATTGCTGTATTTTAATAGATGATGGGAACCTAAAATTATGGATGAGGCAAGAATTTCAGAAGACCAAAAGTGTTGGGAGTTAGTTATGAGGGGTGAAATCGATTCCTTCCATGTGTCTGGAACATGGGAGCTAACGAGAAGAACTAGTGGGAAGAAAGTCTTACAAAATAAGTGGGTATTTTGGCTAGACAGGGAGATAGACGAAATGCGGAAGTAAAAGGCCAGGATAATTGTGGAGGGATTTCAACAAATTGAAGGATTTGATTTCTCATAGATTTTTTCTCCATTGGTAAAGCATATAACTATCTGAAAGCATGGTTGCTTCTAAAAGATTTCATCTCGAGAAGATGGATATGAAGACAACATTTCTTTACGGGGACTTAGAAAAATAAATCTTTATGAAACAACCAGAGAGTTTCAAAAATCATCGAAATATGAACCTTTTGTGCAAGTTAAGGCATAGCCATTACGGCCTGAAGAAAGCAATAAGAAATTTGAATCATAAGTTCAACAATTTCATATTGGAACAGAAGTCCATCCGGATCAATGTTGGTCATTGCTATTATCATAAGGTTTTTGATGATGGGAGTGTCATCGTCCTTCTACTTTATGTGGATTCCATGCCTATAGTAGGTCTGGCGAAAGGAGGGATCGATAAGCTAAAGGCTGAGTTATCTGTAAGTTTTTATATGAAGTACCTTGGTCCTACGAAATGAATTTTGGGGATGTAGATCATGAGAGACCTAATATTTGGTACCTTGTACCTGAATTAGGAAGATTACATTCATAATGTGGTGGAATTATTCATAATAAGTGAAGTGAAACCAATGACCACACCTATGGACTCACATTTCAAGCTAAGGAGAATTCACCTCAAATGGAAGCAAAATTTGAGTACATGGATAATGTTTCATATACATCAGCTATTTGAAGTTTGATGTATAACATGTTTTTTACTTGTATGGACATTGCATGGGCAATGAGAGTCGTCATTAGGTGCATGTCAAACCCTGAAAGGGAACATTGGGAGACTATGAAAAGGATTCTTTGATACTTGAAGAGTTCTATAAGCATGGAACTTTGCTTCGTAACAAATGAGTCTTTGCAAGGATTTATGGATATGAACTTTTGTAGAGATTTAGATTCATAGAAGAGTACTTTAGAATACGTGTTTAAATTCGGTGGAATGATAATTAGTTGGATGCCCAAACTTTAACAAGTGGTTTCTCTCTCAACAATGAAATTTTAGTACGATGTTTTAACAAAAGTGGGAAAGGAGTTGATTTAGATGAAGGGTTTGCTGGAGGATATTGGAAAGAGGTAAAGTGATGGGAGGCTCGTTTTTTATTCACAAAGTGTGATTCACTTAGCCAAAAATCCAACATTTCATTCTTGAATAAAGCACATTCATTTGAAGTTTCAATATATTTAGAAGTTGTTAGAGGATAAGGAAATGGACTTACAAAAGATTAAAGGGATGGAGAATCCAAAAGAAATGTTGACAAAGGTGGTTACTCGGGATGTCTTGAGGTGATGTTGTGCCTCAGTCGAACTGGGATGACCGGAAGATGTGGTGGGAAACCATGTTTTTTCTTAGCGGGTGTTCAGAGAATGGATGGAGGTTTGCCAGAGTTGAAGGGGGACTTGGTTGTGGAGCCCGGAAAAAAAGATTTCCAAGTGGGAGATTATAAGGGAAAATGTGGAAACTATTTTTTTAGGCTAATAGAACTAGACCAGCGGAATGAGAGAATCTGGGGATCGAACTTCCAGAAGTCTCATGGTATAGTGGAATAGCAACAATGAGTTCGGATGACTGGATGTTGGGCGGATCGGATGCAGAGCCAAATAGTATTTTCAGAAGTCAAACCATCGAAATATGCTTGTTGGAGTAAGTGTAGGAAAATCTAATGAATCATGAGAACTTTGGAAGTTTTCACTATTCATCGAGAGGGCAAGTTGAGGCGGTGGAGATATCGGACCGAACAGAGGATTAGCCTTGAAGATCAGTTGAGGTGGAATTCATCCCACAAAAATCAGATGGCATCAACAACCGAAAGCACCGACTAGGAGTTCTTATTTAATGAGGGTTGATCGCCTATGATTAACAACGCTCAATATTATAATCATCCTCTATTTTTATGAATAAAAAGTAAGGAACTTTTCCTAGTGGATTAGGATGAAAGTTTGAACCACATAATCTCTTGTGGTGTTCTTTGCCTTGTTTTTCTTTCTTCGTTGTTTTTGTTGGTCATGTTTGCATTGTTCGAAAAGAGGTGTAGCAGCGTGGTGATTTGGGAGCGGATTGTTTTTCAGATTTCGAATGTTGGTGTTCAGGTTCATTCCAGAACTTTGTTCCGCTTTCATAAGTTCTAGTGGTGTTGCATCCGATGGTTTTATCGGAAGCAGACTCATGGACCCAAAAAAAATTACTCAACGAAAACAAGTCTGAAACTTATCAGATCGGAATGAACCTTAGCAATCCGATGTACCAAAACTTTGGAGGAAAACCTCACCTGAACCAATGCACCGGATCTCTCCACGAACAAAGCAAACAAGAACTTCCATAAACAACGAACAAGCAAGAACAACACATGACGTAAATAGAAGAAGCATGACACACAGAAATTACGTGGTTTAGATGTTAGTCCTACTGCATAGGGGGACACATTGAATCTTTCATTAACGGAGAAATTGAGTTACAAGGGAAACCTATCTTTTGGTAACCCTACCCAACCCGAGTTATAAGGGACTCCATTTGGACGACTCCTTCCAGACACTACTTGAAGAACCATGGCAACGCCTTCCCATGATGAACTTCCATCGCAAGTGCTCTGTGGGGAAGCCCCCCCCCCCCCATGTGGGCGAGCATTATCTCATCCTCCTTCCTTTTAGTGCTCAGTCACAACACCCTCAGTTAGTCTTATAGAACTCATGTTCCCAACCCATCCTTTATAGATGTGTTATGTACCTTCTAGTTGGTAACTTTCAGTTGCACCGCCTTTCAAACAACGTGGAGAGTATGTTGTTTGGCTCTGATTTTCACAAACAACCATCCACTCAGTCAAAAGCAATGGTCACACCACTTCCTCTAGAACTTCCATACTGCATCTGGAACTACACTTTTGTCTGCACCACTCCATCCTCCAAAATGTAGTTGCCCCCAAGTTCATGTGCCTGAATGTTCCTCCTACATTTCTACACTTGAACCCCATTGCTTTTGTAGTTGTTTCGATTTTGATGCTTCCACTAGCTTAAATCCGAACATTCATTGTGAAGGTGAACATGTCTTCATCTGGTTCTGCCAAATGTATCTTCTAGAAACTTAACTTCCGAAAATCCAATAACTTGACCAAAAATGGTTCACACACCAAAACTCAACAGTCTTCCCCTCCCATTGCTTCTTACCATGATATTTTTTAACAATTATTAGCCACAAAAAAATATAGGTCATCCTTGAAGTCTTTGATAACCCAAAACCGCATTAACTCGTCTTCAAAATGGTAATTAGAGACATATTGTGATGCACCCTCAAGTTCTTCAACCGAATATACCATTAAATTCTTATTAACTTTCTTGCTAAGAAATCCATAGCTTGTGCCATGGGGAGAACAATAAAATTTATAAACCAATAACAACATGGAAGTATAATCTTTCTAGCACGGTGCCTAAGATATCAATGCTTCTTGAATGAAGATATTGGATTGTTTTTCAGAAGCCTTGAAAGGGTGTCAACTGTAATCAAACAAGGGTGGCATGTTGTGTGCGCCACAATCAAGTCCAAGTGGTATGTTCCTAAAACTCGTGAGATGGTTTTGGTTGGCCTTGTAGAGGAAAACATTATGGCTCTTGGTGAAAGACCATGTCAGTCAAAATGTGTGATACTGAGCTCTTTGAATCCGCGAGCTACTTTGGCTTGAGCACCATCTTCCAGTTACTGTTCGGCTATTGGTTGAAACCAAAACACCAAAAATCTCCCATGGAGGTGCGCCATGTTACTGGTTCTTGTTTTCTTATGGTTCACTCGAGGGGAACCTACTTGCAAACTGCCAGCACGACGGCAAGGTTGCAGCAGTATATATGCATTACCTTACAATAACTTTAATCTTTCCCTTCTAATTGTACAGATCATCATCGTCTCCACCAGCAGCAGTGGCAGAAGAAAATGGATCGGCAGCACCACTCTCAAGGCGATCTGGAAACCTAAACTCTGACCCGAACCCACGGGACTGCAGCAAGGTCTGAGCAAACAGCTGGTACTTCCTGATATCCGCATCGCTCACACTTCGGCGTGCAAATTTCATGGACTCCTCAAAGTGTGCCGCCTTCATCTCCGCCACCTCATCCGCATCATCTTCTTCCATGGCTTCCGGGTTCTCCGCCCTCTTCCTCTCCCTCTCTATATCCTGTCATTGCAAAAAAAACTGATAACACTCATTACTTGTAAAATAAAATATCATTCCTTCTTTACCTTCTCGATGTTCTCTCGAATGGCATACTTGCAAGCACGCTGACAAATCTCAGTTATATCAGCACCGCTGAAACCATGAGTATAGCGCGCAAGAGCACACAAGTCAACCTCCCTCGATACTGGTGACTTCCTTAGACTCGCCCTGAAAATCTGAAGACGGGATGACTCATCAGGCAGTGGAATATAGATGAGCTGGTCAAGACGGCCCGGCCTGAGAAGCGCGGGATCGATGATGTCTGGCCTATTGGTAGCCCCGATGATAAACACGGTTTTCTTGGCAGTCATCCCATCCATTTCTGTCAGAAGTTGATTCAACACCCTGTCTGCCGCACCACCAGCATCTCCCGATGAGTTTCCTCTCTGAGGAGCAAAAGGAGAAAACAGTATCAAAACAGAACAGAGAACCTGATTGATTTCCATTACTTCACGTAATTGTTTTCTTTTTATATGATAAATGATAAGTGTGATAAGGCGGTTTGTGTTATAAACTTTGTGGGAAGTGGAGTCATAAATGTCATGGAAAATGGGAAATTAAGCTTAAAAACTAATGCTGTGCTCGTTACTATGCCAAGAGGGATGTTCATGGCTATAAATTTGATTCTCCATGAATGGAAAATCAATCATTTTGGAGTCTAAAATCAGTGGTCATGGCGAAATTTTACTTTGATTCTCCTGTAGTGTGGTAAATCATCCTGGCTGTCTTCACTGCAGTGTCAAAACTTACCAATCGGGTCTTCTAATTCTAAGCAGATGAACAATACAATGCAATAAGCACTAAAACAGAACAAATTGCTGTCATAAAAGACAATCCTTCATGTGGGCACATGTACATGGGTCAGGGGACCCACCCGGCCCAATTATGCTATATTATAATGATATTTTTTTAAAAACTAATATTAAGGATTTATTATTTCAAATTAGTGATTATTATATATATATATTATTTAATTTAATAATATTTTAAAACCGGATTAATTAACGGACCAAAAAAAATTAACGGGCCTTTAATCGGGCTTTTTTTCAAGAACCAACTAATAAATGCCGGGCTCGGGCCGGTACAGCCAAGCCTGATTAATAAATGGGTAGGTTTTTCCTGGCCCGGACCCGACAGGCCTGGCCCATGTGCATGTCTTGGAGCAGGACATATCTGCTCACACATTCCAAGCCTTTTTAGGCTATGTTTGGTACCAAAGAACAGTGATCTGGGAAAAATAATAGGAACCGTGAAAAGGTTGTTTTTTACAAGGTTGAGAGGGGGTATCGACATCAATTAAGGCAACACTCGTTTATGAACATAATTGTCTCTAATTTTATAAATCATCGACGTAGATACCCTTAAAATGTTTTATTATTATTATATATTTATAATATTTAACATATTTCATCACTCATTTTTATGCATACCAAATAAACTATAACTCATCATTTCCTTTTTGATCAACTGACTCCAAGCTCCTCTTCGAGGTGGGAGGCGAAGGGGGTGGTGGTGGTTGTGTCTAGGTCAAAGGTTTGGTAGAACCCACGGAAAAGATTTCTTTCAAATTACACATAGCCATAAATCTATAACAAGAACTAAAAAAGGAATCTCGTCATTATAAGCTAACTCTCATAATAGCTCAAAAGACCCTGAACATGAGAATTGGCATTTCGGTCCCTTGAGAAAATGATAACAGAACCCTAAATTTCAAGATAAATTACATTTTACCCTTAAATTTCATCAACTTCCAGCCTATTTCTAGTCCTCTTATCCATCCATTCTTATTTCTAGCACTTGCACACCATTGAAATTATACTGGTCATCCATCAAGAGGAGGTGCAAATGCAAGGCATATATTATTGACAAAGTTCCCAGATTACCTGAGTTGCAATGGAATCAAGTTCATCAAAGAAAAGCACACAAGGAGCTGATTGCCGCGCCTTGTCAAATATCTCCCGCACATTTGCCTCGCTTTCTCCAAACCACATGGTCAGCAATTCAGGTCCCTTAACACTAATAAAGTTAGCCTGACATTCATTAGCAATTGCCTTTGCAAGAAGGGTTTTGCCACAGCCAGGTGGCCCGTAGAAAAGAACGCCTTTAGAAGGTGACATGCCAAATTTTTCGAACTTCTCAGGATGCTCCACTGGGTATTGAACAGTCTGCAGCCACCAAACATTCAAGTAATCATGTCAATTGGGTTAAAATGAACTCTAGATGATAATGGGGAAAAAAAGGAGGCTGGATGTATCTATCATAAGACTTTCAACTGATAAAACAATGAAGAATAACAACGATGCCAAAACATAAAGAAGACAATCAACTGCAACTCCAAGGTTAAGTTTGGTACAAAAGAATAGTGGTTAGAGAAAATGAATGGGTGAGGGAAGAATCAAACATCAGTAAGACGGAGAGTTGGTTCCATTATTTAAGAGAAGCAAGATTCCTTCCAATTTGGGTGGAATGTCCGTTCCTTGGAAAATAAATTTTATGGACATAATTGTCCCAGGTTTGATGTATTATTGACAGGAATACCTCATATTATATATTCTTTGTCAATATATATTCATATTATTACATATTCTATCAAACTTTTTTCATGCATAACAAACAAATTATTGACTCACAAATCCCTATCTCATCCACTTCCCCGTGTTTGTTCCGTTTCAATCAGAAAGATTTCACTCATACCTAGCCTAATAGCAAACCCAATGCTAAAAAATGACAAATCGTGCACCTCTTGCAGTTCCCTCTTAACATTTTCTAATCCGCCAATATCGTCCCATGAAACATTTGGAACCTCCACAACCTGAAAACAGAAAAAAAATTGCCCACTTTGTTAATCTCAAGCAGCTGATCAGCCAGTAGCACAAGCATCAATAATGACTTGCATGACAATATGGGTATAATAAATAAAATATTTTGGGTAAAACCAAAAATTCAGAAGAATAAAGTATGATGTACAAGATAAGATAATAAAACAAGTTTCACCTAGGTCAGAATTGTCTTCTCCAAAGAACAATAAAAATGATCTTAAAATATAACAGACATTAAATTCAAGATGCTCAGTGGAAAGTAAACATAGTAAAAATACTGAAAGTGTTGAGAGAAAACTTACAGTTTCGCGCAAAGCAGATGGATTTGAAGACCCCAGTGCAGTCTGGAAGTGTTCATTGGTAACAGCCATGGAATTTAATACCTCTGCATCTATTGTGTCATCTTCTAAGTCAATTACATCCATTTTTTCCCTGATACACTGGAGAGCAGCCTCTGTGCAAAGAGCAGCAAGATCTGCTCCAACATAACCATGGGTATCCCTTGCAACCCTTTCCAGATCAACCTGGTAAATAACATTAATTAATATGCCAAGCACATGCACATAATATTCAACAATTGATGAATGAAAACCTCACATCTTCTGCCAGCTTCATATTTTTTGTATGGATTCGAAGAACTTCTAGCCTTCCAACTTCATCCGGAACTCCAATATCAATCTCTCGGTCAAATCTCCCGAATCTCCTTAAAGCAGGGTCAATGCTATTAGGCCTGTTGGTAGCTCCTATAACAATTACATGAGATCGACTCTTAAGGCCATCCATTAGAGTTAAAAGCTGGGACACAATACGCCTCTCTACTTCTCCTTGTGTCTTTTCCCTCTTCGGAGCAATGGAATCTAGTTCATCAATAAAAATGATAGATGGGGCATTCTTTTCAGCTTCCTCAAATGCTTTTCTCAAGTTGTTTTCACTCTCTCCAGCCAACTTTGACATTATCTCAGGCCCATTTATCAAGAAAAAGAATGCACCTGTCTCATTAGCTACAGCCCTTGCAATAAGAGTTTTTCCAGATCCAGGTGGCCCATAAAGCAAGATTCCCTTTGGTGGCTTCACCCCAATAGACTTGAAAAGTTGCGGGTGTCTAAGGGGAAGTTCCACTAGCTCACGAATCTGAGCCATTTGCTTCCTAACACCACCAACGTCATCATAGCCTACTTCATTCAGTCTCTCTTCATCCTCGCGCTTAATGGGTTCTCCCTCACAAAATATCTCCGTATCAGGTGCCACAATACAATATTCATCAGGATCTGTCTCAATCACTTTGAATTCAACGCTTCGCATCCCTCCCCGGACCAGAAAAAGGTCACCTTTCCTCACAGGTCGATAAGATTCCAAAAAATAAGCTGTCATTAAATACATGACAGCAATGAAATGGGGTGATTTTTAAAAAAAAATGCATAGATACATGAACTATATAAAGGAAGGAAAGCAACAAAACTAAGGGTACGTACGCTTCAAAAATGCATCAAATAGGTTTCCAGTCACCCCCTCAATCGTATCATCAATTGGAAGAATGTGAACCCGCTTCCCATACTTAACATCAGGACACTGATGGACAGATACAACATCGCCAAGGCGTACCCTCAGATTAGCACGCACAACTTTGTTCATTCTGATTTTAGGTTCCTCGCATACCTCATCAGCAAGGACAACACAGATAGTGTCCCTTCGTTTCTTTCCCTGTATCAATAGCATACTCTGTTTGAAATCTGTAAGTTCAAAGGCATGGCAAGCCGTGTGGATCGATTACCTTTAGCAGCACTGTATCCCCTCGGAAAAACTGAAGTTTTTCCATCGTGGTTGGGTGCATGCATACCACTGAATTGTCGTCATTTATTGCTTCATCGACAACAAGACGGTTGGGAGACTTCTTGCGTTCCAAAATTGCAGTAGAATAGTCTTTCTTATTGCTTTTCCTAAATGAAACCAGTGCATCATTTTTTGAATGAAGGGATATGAAGCACTCTCAGGAGATACCCAGAAGCAGTAATGACGTAACAACAACAAGTGCTTTGAAAAAAGTCTCATTACAAGACAAGTATTGCATGCGAAAAGAAAAAAGCAGATTCAATGTGTCACAGTTCCAAATTCGTCTCAACTCAAATGAAAAAAAAAAATTGATCACTGTGTTGAAATATGCCAGATAATTGAATATAATCAGTCTTTATTGAGCGACCGGCTCATCTCAAGGGGAAAAAAGAACCCATCTGCTATATGAAGAAGCCCCAAATTTTTCCAAAAACTCAAGGTTCGTTTTATTTGCCTCTAATAGATGAGCAGGAATTTCATTCTTGGCATTGCTACAATCAGTCAGAAGAGTCGAACCACGGTTATTAGTAGAAACAATACGCGAATAATATTAGTTTAGGGTTTGGGAAATCGAGTTGAGGAAGCAACTAAAAACAATACCATCTTGATCAAAGGCAGCCACGTGTAAACAAGATAAGCAAGAAAAAACAACGACGCCATGTATAGTGCCAAGTAACGAAACGACAAGATAGAAAATTGATAAAGAAAATATAGATAGAGTAGACGTACGAATCAAGAGAAGGAGCCTTGCCCGCATCTGGATCGGATGAGCTTGGATCCCCCATGGATGGCTGCTTAGAGTTTTGAAGTCGAATCAAAAACGAACAAAGCTGGAGAGAGACGCAGCCGCAGTGTGGATCGCCGTTCGACTGAGGGTCCGCAAGACGCAGCCGGAGTGTGGGTGTTGGTTAAATTCGATAATCATGTGTTTTTGTTTGTTTTGTTTTTTTATCATTCTAATAACCAATTTTTTTATTATTTTTTCGGTTTAATTTTATTAATTTTTCTTAATCATTCATTGATTTTTATTTCGTTTTTAGGTTACTCATTCAGTTGAATATTATATAAAAAACAATTTTTTTATAAATCATCAAAACTTTATGCATAAGTCATATATAAATCCTTAGATTTTATAAAAAAACAACTTTTTTTAAAACAAACATAAATTTATAAACAAAAATGTATTGTTTTTTAATGGTTATACTCAATTCATAAGTTATTTAAAATATCAAACAAATGTTAGTATTTAAATGAGTTTTGAATTTAATCTAACGGTGTGTTCATTCAGTGTTTGACAACAATTAATAAATCATGAATTAGTTTATATTATTTACCTCTTCTACGTATTGTTATTAATGGTTTTTGTTTCCTATTACCTCGGAGACTGCATTTCTCATTGTGGCTTTTTTATCTAGCGGTAATCGAGGAAAATTTTGCAAAGTAGATGCATCAGGAAAAAAAAATTGGACCAAGTTAGATGTTGCTACTCTTTGAACCACTTGAAGTAGATGTAGTCCAGATTTGATTTGGTGTGATGAAAAAAATCTAATTTTATAATCAATCATCAAGGTTTCCATTAAAAAAAAAGAAGTTGAGTTGAAAAAAAGGGTCAAAACCAAAGAAAGTCTCAAGTACCCATCATTTGTTATGGAAAAGAAAAAAGGAAATTGAAAGAAAAATGGAAATGGACACGCATCAGTGACCACAACAGACATTGTTGGAGACTTACTCAGTTGCATTAGCAAAGTCGAACGCATCAGTTGTTGTTGTTGTGCTCTATTGCAATGTCTCATAGTCATTGGGCCATACGGGGTGTCACCGACTATAGCTGCAACGACAGTGACCATGGCTATAACGAGCTGCATCTCATAAACATAAATTACATCAATTTCAACATATATATCCATAAAACACATCCAAAAATCTAGAGATGTGGTGTCTTTGTAAGATTAGATACATCATGATACATTTAAAAAAAACGCAATCCTTTATTTCCATTTTCATAATTCGCTCATAGAGATCATTGTCATCTTATCTGTGTATGTAATATCCTAGGGACATACATAAAATAAGATAAGGGCTAAAAAACTAAGTAAAGGGATAAAATAGGATAAACATCGGGGGTGAAATCATAAAAATCAATAATCATAATATGGAATCAATGGAGGAAAGGATTATAAACCATCACATGGAAACATGACACAAGAGACAAGATGTCATATGAGTATAAAAATCATGAGGATCACAAGAATGTAGCATAAACTTAAGACATGTCGTCATGAAGACAAATCGAGTCTTGTTACTAAGACAACATAACATAATGTGTTGGGTCAACTGCTTGTGCACCATACACAGTATCGCATGAGATGTAAACCTTACTCAATCAATTGGGGGTGTATAATTTCGTACCCACTCATCGTATCATAATATGTCATGTATATGTGTTCCTATAACATCCAAGTTTTTTATCACATAAACTTTCATTACATTATACAAAACCGAGGATCTTTAAGGTTTAGTGTCTTGGAAACCAGGAACTTAATACATGAAAACAACATAAAACATTCTTCTTAGACACTTGAAAGGTTTCTTCATTGTTCATCCTAAGTTCATTACAACATCTCATAACTTGGGAGCATACATCAAAGGAAAGGGTGAGCAGAAGGCCCAGTAAGGGAAACAAGAGAAACATTTTACATGTGAACTTGAGATACATCAAAAGTCGTGAAAAATAACTTTAAGGCGCGAGAAAGAGATCATGAGGCATATCATTATAAAAATAGCGTGTTTCATAACTTGAAGATTGCTACAACATTTAATATGGACAATCATTTTCATTTCACCAAGGTCCATCCCCAAGGTGTCATTAAAAATTACCAAGGTTATTCACCAAGGTATCATTAAAATGGTCATCTCTAGAGATTAAGTCTTTACCCAATGCATTGGAGCGCTATCAGGGTGCACCCTTAATTTGTCTTTATTATTATGTGATCCACATATATCATCATCAATAATTTCATAAATAACCCATATAGAATAAAAGAAATGAGTTTCATTTCATAGTCACAACATTTCAAAAACTGCTTTAAAGACGTGATCTTTATGTCACTTTAAACCCACGGAAAAGGAAAGCGGGTCTCATGTATGTAAATCCCAGAATTTAAAATAGAACATTTTGATATATATGTGAATACCCCTTTAGAATAAAGAGTTTGGAGTATTCACTTAATAAAATAAAAGAATTTGAGAAAAAGAGAGCGACATTTTGAGACGAAAATTCGGCAGCATAACGGCTATGTTGTAGGGTTTTAGAAAACATTGAAAAGAGGGGGGACATGAGTCACCCACTCATAAATGATCCATAAAACAGTAGAGGGACAAGATATAAAGGATATAAGAATATGGTAATGAAATTTGAAAGACATACCATATGAAATGAAAAACATGGAAGGAAGACAAAAATAAGATTTCTCTTATGAAAATTCGGCAGCCTAACGGCGTCACTTAAAACTTCAAAAAAATGAATTGACGAGATAAAATAGGGTACCTCATCATATGAACATAAAATATCAGTATGATAGATATAGAGATCATACCCCAACATAATAAAAAGAAACTTGAAAGACTTGACATGAAAATAGAACTTGAAAATGAGAAGGGCGAAAGAATCCTTTAAAAATTCGGCAGCCTAACGACGCCATTTAAACATTCTTAAAATTAATTGATGAGAGCAAGAGGGGGTATCTCATCATATTAAAATTAAAAGTACAGTAGGATGAATATAAAAGAACATCTCCAACATAAGAACATGGAGCATAAAATAAATGACATAAAAGAGAGTACTTGGAAATAAAGAGAGAGGTAGGATCCCTTACCTTGAAGAGTAACTTCGAAATCTTGAAGTTTGGGACCTTGGGAGGCTTGAGGGCACCTTGGGAGGACTCCTTGGGAGGTAAGGAGACCAGAGCTTCGTTGATGAGGATTTTGGAATGGAAAGGATGAGAGAATGACTTGTTATTTATAGGGGAAGTGAGGGGACAAGACATTAATGGCCAAAGGACACCTCATTGGTGGTATTGGCAAAACAAGTGGTATTTCCTCATGGTATTGGCCACTTGAGACACCTCATACCTTATATTACTATTCATAAGTCGATCATCCCTAAAAATATCTCATGACATCATCATGATGCAGTTATGATGTCATTAAACATACAAAACCCTAAAACTGTATTTTTACTATTCACTGAAAATTCAACTTTTTCAGAAAACTCCCAAAAATTTACCTTAACATAATATCAATGCTTTGAATTCAAAAAATAAACTCCATTTTATAAAAATAATTTTCTAAATATTTTTAATTTAATTTTTAAATAAAAACACTATTCACCGAAAATTCATTTTTTCAGAAAAAACCCCAAAAATTACCTTAACATAATATCGATGTTCTGAATTCAAAAATAAAGTCCATTTTATAAAAATAATTTTCTAAATATTTTTAATTTAATTTTTAATTAAAAAACACTATTCACTCGAAAAAACTAATACTTGACTAATAATTTCTAAAATAGTTATTTACCTATTTTATTGAATCACATTACTTAATCAAGGTGTCTATATTATATTGATACTTTCTTTAAGTGAGATTACTAATCCATTTGGTCACATTACTAATTCTAAGCGTAAAATCACTATTCATAAATTACTATTCACTAAAAATTAAGTTGATCTTATTAGACTCCAAATTTCTTACTGAACACATTTGTGGAAGACCATTTTTTGAAAATCATTACACATCATTAATTATTTAAGGTTTACAAAAATATTTTAAAATATCCTTTTTTTCAAATTCATCAATAATATACATCCTACATTTATCCGGACATTTGAAAATTTACAAACTTCACCATAAGAAGAAAACACAATTTTATTTATCTCAAAGGATTACACAAAGCAGTTACGGTCTCCTTACATAGCCCCTTATAACCCCAGCATAGGACCTAAGTGTAAGGTGTGATAAGGTGAGAGAATCTGAGGGCGGCTCGACCAACATTGCACGAGTAGTAATTTCTATCAGTTTGAACTTCTCGCGAATGCAATTACGTTCTAGCTTCACACGATGAAGTTCGACTTGGGTTTGGTCCAGAGAAAAGCTCAGTGGTGCTACCTCCTTCCCAAGTTCTATTAGATGGGCTTCGATTGGCCCGAGACTACTGGATGAGGCAATCAAATCTTCTTTCTATATTAATTAACCAAGATCACTTGTATTTAGAGACAATAATCGTAACATTTAGTTTCCAACGGTCATATTGACCGATGATCATATAACAGTCGAAACCCAACGGTCTCATTTTAATTATACTCATGTTATCAAATGAAACAATTTTTTTGAGTATAAAATAAAATAACACACAAAATTAGGAAACAAGATTTATTCAAAATTTCGGGTCGTTACATTCTTCCCCCCTTAAGAAATTGCGTCCTCGCAATTTTTAAAATTGGGCTTGGAAATTTCATTGAAAGTCCCACATCAAAAAAGGAGTCAGTAAAACTATTACTTTAAAAGAAAGAAAGGGAAGTACAAAGGTCACCCGAGTTAACCCATACTAGGATTCCATGCAGGTAAACATGGATATGGAAGAGAAAACAAAGGGTCATGTTCTGATGGAGAGTGATAGAAAACATGATTAGGAGAAAGTTAACAACAAGAAAATCACAAACTTATGATGTGTGTAAACGGTCTTTGATTACCCAGTAGGAAACGTAAACCGACAATGTTTTTGTTTTATGTTCCTTTTCATAATTTTGAGGAATTCATTTACTACATAGAATAAAAACATAAGGAAATATACCTACCTTCAAGTAGAGTTTCATCCTTTAATAAGTTTCTACCAAAACTAATCTTTTCTCCAAACGATGAGCATTCAAAAACACTTAGTCTCATCAAAATCACAAGAATCATCTTCTAGAGAATCACATATTCCACAAAAGATTAACTATCTATTTATTCTATCTTTAAACATTATCCAAAAAACAGAAAGGGTAAGATAAAACAACTCTTCAAAAAGAAAGAACCACATAGGAAGAGAAACTACTTTTAAATCTTCAAAATTCCACAGTACTACCCAAAGTTCATCATAGACCATTCCATAAATAACTGTCCTTAAAATTCCTCAAAATAAACCAAACTAAGACTGAAACCCAAATACAAGAAGGATTTGATAACATAGTATTCCAAGATAAACTTTATAATTCATCTCCAAACAATATCAACCACTCCTAACATCTTATAACAAAAGTAACTAACCTAAACATATTTTCCCCAAGATAGGTTAATCATTTCCATAAGTAACCTAAATTACTATAAGTTCACCTTAAATTCATCGATTCTTTAAAATATAAGTCAAACTTTACTCCTTAAATAAAATACTGTAGTAATCTATTTACCTCGATCATATAGGGTTCCCAAAATAGTGAACCTCTTCCAAAATAATAATCATCTTTTAATCCCCTAATCATCTTTTTTTTTCAATAAGAACAGCTTCACAACATCAACATGTGGTACATAACAATATATGTTTTCCTTAATGATATAAAACCATCTTAGGTAGTGACTCGATGTTCTTAGAAAACATTAAAGATATGCTCATAGGGAACGAACTAAAATACAACATGATATAGACAATTATTGCGAAGAGGTTACATGTACTTTAGTCATCATGATCCATCTCAGCATAGGACTTGCATTGTTCCCTTGTCCATGAAGACTGTTGATGCTCATCATGCTTCTCATCCCTTCCAAGAGAGCATTGCCTTGGATAATGTCCAACTTCTCCATATTTACGACATTGAAAAGTATAAGGTACATTAGATCGAACCTTATCTATATTCATCACATTATCCATTTTTTTAAAGCAATTGGATACTTTATGCCCTATCACCCCACACTTAAAACATCTCTCGGTTCCTTTGTGACATTCTCCTTGGTGCCTCCTTCCACACTTTTTGCACAAAGGAAATTGGGTCTTCTTTCCCTTGTCAATTTTATCAGATGAACATCCTTGAGACTTCGTCTTCTTCTTCCTTGATGAATTTGGGCATTCAACTAGGTACCAATTATTAATTGTGATTTTTGATATCTGGTTTGGCATAATCACAATATGTTCAACTTGATCTCTCTTCATCTCTGTCATATTAATAGGGCAATTATCACATTTCCTATCACATTAGTTGTTGGGAAATGTTCTTCCATTTCCCGCCATTAGCTAAGAAAAGAAAGTATAATTGGGGGGCTTAAATACTTAGCCAATAATCATGAAAAGGAAACTTAAAGCATAGAAGGATAAAATTGTAGAAGAAAAGTATACCCTAACTTGTGATCCCCTAGGTTCCAATCTAGGTTATCCATGATCATATATTCTTATGTGAATCTTTATTTTATTTTATCTTTGTCCCTTTAATAATGGTTCATACAAAGATTATGAATTTACCAAAGCATATCCCCCGGGAGTGTCAAACCAAAAGTGCAGCAAGGATCATTGTCGTGCACCAGGTTACCCCAGGTCAAGCCCGGAACACCTTGTTAGAGTTTTCATTTCTAGGAACATTTGTGCTAGATCCACCTCTACTTGTTCGTATCAATACATGGATTTATTTGTTTGGAACCCACTTACTCAATTCTCACCAAAATACCAGGGAGATTTCCTATATTTAAACTTTTCTATAGGGTTATTCCTAAAGTTTTTATATCCTAATTTCCACAAATAACTAAACTATCCTTTGATACCAACTATAAAATCCATCCTTTTTATCACATAAACTTTCATTACATTATACAAAACTGAGGATCTTTAAGGTTTCGTGTCTTGGAAACCAGGAACTTAATACATGAAAACAACATAAAACGTTATTCTTAAACACTTGAAAGGCTTATTCATTGTTCATCCTAAGTTCATTACAACATCTCATAACCTAGGAGAATACATCAAAGGAAAGGGTGAGCATAAGGCCCAGTAAGGGAAACAAGGGAAACATTTTACATGTGAACTTGAGATACATCAAAAGTCATGAAAAATAACTTTAAGGCATGAGAAAGAGATCACGAGGCATATCATAATAAAAATAAAGTGTTTCATAACTTGAAGATGTGGCTACAAAATTTAACATGGAAAATCATTTCTATTTCACCAAATTCAATCCCCAAGGTGTCATTAAAAATTACCAAGGTTATTCACCAAGGTATTATTAAAATGGTTATCTCTAGAGATTAAGTCTTTACCCAATGCATTGGAGTGCTATCAGGGCGCACCCTTAATTTGTATTTATTATCATGTGAGACACATATATCATCATCAATAATTTAATAAATAACTCATATATCATAAAAGAACTGGGTTTCATTTCAGAGTCATAACATTTCAAAAACTGCTTTAAAGTCGTGATCTTTATGTCACTTTAAACTCACGGAAAAGGAAAGCGGGTCTCATGTATGTAAATCCCAGAATTTAAAATAGAAATTTTTTATATATATGTGAATACCACTTTAGAATAAAGAGTTTGGAGTATTCACTTAATAAAATAAAAGAATTTGAGAAAAAGAGAGAGACATTTTGAGACGAAAATTTGGCAGCATAACGACTATATTGCAAGGTTTTAGAAAACATTGAAAAGAGGGGGGGGGCATGGGTCACCCACTCATAAATGATCCATAAAACAGTATAGGGATAGTATATAAAGGATATAAGAACATGGTAATGAAATTTGAAAGACATACCATATGAAATGAAAAACATGGAAGGAAGACAAAAATAAGATTTCTCTTATGAAAATTTGACAGCCTAACAGCGTCACTTAAAACTTCAAAAAAATGAATTGACGAGATCAAATAGGGTCTATAATCATATGAACATAAAATATCAGTATGATAGATATAGATATCATACCCCAACATAATAAAAGGAACTTGAAAGACTTGACATGAAAATAGAACTTGAAAATGAGAAGGGTGAAAGAATCACTTAAAAATTCGGCAGTCTAACGACGCCACTTAAACATTCTTAAAATGAATTGATGAGAGAAAGAGGGGGTATCTCATCATATGAACATTAAAAGGACAGTAGGATGAATATAAAAGAACATCCCCAACATAAGAACATGGAGCATAAAAGAAATGACATAAAAGAGAGTACTTGGAAAGAAAGAGAGAGGTATGATCCCTTACCTTGAAGAGTAACTTCGAAATCTTGAAGTTTGGGACCTTGGGAGGATTGAGGGAACCTTGGGAGGACTCCTTGGGAGGTAAGGAGACCATTACTTCGTTTATGAGGCTTTTGGAATGGAAAGGATGGGAGAATGTCTTGGTATTTATAGGGGAAGTGAGGGGACAATGCATTAATGGCCAAGGGACACCTCATTGGTGGTATTGGTGAAAAAAGCTGTATTTCCTCATGGTATTGGCCACTTGGGACACCTCATACCTTATATTACTATTCATAAGTCGACCATCCCTAAAAACATATCATGACATCATCATGACGCAGTTATGATGTCATTAAACATATCGAAACCCTAAAACTGTATTTTTACTATTCACTGAAAATTCAACTTTTTCAGAAAAATCCCAAAAATTTACCTTAACATAATATCAATGCTCTGAATTCAAAAATAAACTCCATTTTATAAAAATATTTTTCTAAATATTTTTAATTTAATTTTTAAATAAAAACACTATTCACCGAAAATTCATTTTTTTCAGAAAAAACCCCAAAAATTACCTTAACATAATATCGATGTTTTGAATTCAAAAATAAAGTCAATTTTATAAAAATAATTTTCTAAATATTTTTAATTTAATTTTTAATTAAAAAACACTATTCACTAGAAAAAACTAATACTTGACTAATAATTTCTGAAACAGTTATTTACCTATTTTATTGAATCACATTACTTAATAAAGGTGCTTATATTATATTGATATTTTCTTTAAGTGGGATTACTAATCCATTTGGTCACATTACTAATCCTAAGTGTAAAATCACTATTCATAAATTACTATTCACCAAAAAATAAGTTAATCTTATTAGACTCCAAATTTCTTACTAAACACATTTATAGAAGACTATTTTTTGAAAATCATTACACATCATTAATTATTTAAGGTTTACAAAAATATTTTAAAATATCCCTTTTTTTCAAATTCATCAATAATATACATCCTACATTTATCCGGACATTTGAAAATTTACAAGCTTCACCATAAGAAGAAAACACAATTTTATTTATCTCAAAGGATTACACAAAACAGTTACGGTCTCCTTACATAGCCCCTTATAACCCCAACATAGGACCTAAGTGTAAGGTGTGCTAAGGTGAGAGAATCCGAGGGCGGCTCGACCAACATTGCACGAGTAGTAATTTCTATCAGTTTGAACTTCTCACGAAGGCGATTCCGTTCTAGCTTCACACGATGAAGTTCAGCTTGGGTTTGGTCCAGAGAAAAGCCCAGTGGTGCTACCTCCTTCCCAAGTTCTATTAGATGGTCTTCGATTGGCCCGAGACTACTGGATAAGGCCATCAAATCTTCTTTCTATATTAATTAACCAAGATCACTTGTATTTAGAGACAATAATCGTAACATTTAGTTTCCAACAGTCATATTGACCAATGGTCATATAAAAGTAGAAACCCAATGGTCTCATTTTAATTATACTCATGTTATCAAATGAAACAGTTTTGTTGAGTATAAAATAAAATAACACACAAAATTAGGAAACAAGATTTATTCAAAATTTCGGGTCGTTACAGTTCCACATAGAAAAGAAACATACATCAAACATAGACATAAAATAAACCCATGAGAAACAAATGATTTAAATAATGATGTCAGATGACTTAGTCAAATGACAAATCATGTAGATACACAAAATAATAAGGGAAGATATCATATTAGATGCTAAAAGACCAAAATCAACAAAGTACAAAAAACAAGCAATTAGTCTTGTTTTCTTAAAAATAGGCAAACATTGTAATTTAGCTACGTATTTTAAAAATGTGGCTATTTTTTTATGATTTAAATGCATTTTTTAGCTGCATTTTAAAATGTGAGTAAATTTGTAATTTAGTCGTGTTTTCTAAAAAATGTGGCTAACTCTTTAATTTAGCCATATTTTTTAAAATTGTGGCTAAAATATATGACATATACAAGCACACACACATAGAGAGACAAATACACACACACACACACAAACACACACACAAATAAAAAATATATATAAACACACATGCAGACGCGTATATACATAACACACACACACAAACACACACATGTATCCATGCATATATGCATACATGCATACGTGCATATATCCATTCATCGATCCATCCATTCATACATTCATATAGTTATAGAGACGCACACACACACATGTATATATATACAAATACACACACACACACATGAAAATATATACATTTAAACACACACACATAAACATATATATGTGTGTGCGTATATAACCATACACACACACACACACACACTACAATGACCATGACTTGGATACCCGATCAATACGGGGTCGGGCCGCTACAACACCTCAAGCACACCTCCCGATTGTTAGAGGACAACGTAAACGCTGAGAGTTAAGTACACACGAGTGGGAGATGATTTACCCCTTAGAAATCAGGAATAAATAATATAAGTGGTATATCAAAATTTAAGTATGGCCATTGGGGTTAATGGACACACAAACCTAGAATAGAGTTTTTCGCCATTGAAGTGCATGTTAATTGAGCCATATAGACAATAAATGATGCAACATCTATATGAAACATGAATACATATCAAACCAGACAAAAAACTCATAGAGTGTGCAAAGTGAGAGAAACAAACCATAACCTACTATGCACATAAAAGGCAACCCAAATACAGCCAAAGGACCCGAAAGGGGTGGTTTTATGTGTGGAAACCTCATGAGAATGATTGTAGAAAACCCCTGTGTGTCCACTCCACACTTACACCAAAACCTCTAAAGGATTTCACACAAGCCTCGGTCTCAACTAGGATGAGACTCTTGTGATGCCTAAGGACAAAATATCCACGAACATCCCACTGGTGATATCATGAGGTACCTAGAATGAAACATATAAAGTTTCATGTCCACTAAGGTGTCCATACAAGGTGTGAGAACACACACACACACACACACACACACACTCTCTCTCTCTCTCTCACTCACACACACACACACACACACACTCAATAGGGCACCACCAATGTGCCTCAATATAATAATGACTAACTAGGTGCATGCATGAACATATCCACTCATTTATATAAATATAATATAGCATTTTTATAGGAAAACAACTATCATAACCTGAAAATAATACTAAATAGGTGGCTAATAGATGAATAATAAGCTATACAAGCAACTCCCTATATCGGGGTGGTCCATACCTTCACTAACCACTTGAGGTCAACACTCAAAATCTGAGATGACGCCCCAAAGCAATTCTCAAAAGGAGACAATGGACATATCCATATATACTAAGTTGGGGCCCAAATACCCATCCTACAGAAAGGGGAAGGTGTATACAAGAGTCAGGATAGACCAATTGCCCATCACATGGTAAGGGGAAGGTGTATACTCAGTTAGGGGTCAATAACCCATCCCATGAGATGTCCTTAGTTAATCAATTTATAATAAAGAAAAATGAAGTATAGAAACTAGCCATGTATATCAACATGACTGATACTATAAAAGATATAAATTCATTAATTTATTACACTACTATCACACCAACACAACATAATTCCAAACTATACAAAAACATGTCAAATAAATACAGTAATTCAAGAAGACTACACTAGGGAATCCAACCAAGTAAATAATAGACAATCTAAATATAGAACAAGTTTTAGAATGAAATTCCTACTAGAGATAGTGCCTGATGTTATTCATTTATTCATAACTTTTTGTCTACTCCCTTTAGTAATTTTAATGTAAAAGTGTATAATTAGTGTGAAATATCCATGTTTTACTACTAAATATTTTTTTAGCATTATTTGAATTAATCTAATCGAGTCAGTTTGCTATTTTATTTATAACTCTCACCCTACTTAGCGTATGGTTATTGTTTTTTAGGCTTCCTTATCAATTTCAAACATATCATTAGAAGTAAACTTTATCAAATTATGCTATTTGAATGGTCATATGGTCTACACAATAATGCCCAAAGAATCTGTGAAAAAAATGGACTATCCATGATGCTTGAATTTATAGACTCAAACCAGAAACCCAAATTTTATGAGGCTATAAAATATGTTCTTGATTATCCAAAGGAAACATGGATAAAAATTTCAAGGCCCAACTCCACAAAAAAGGGGCCCAAATGATTCTATGAAGTCCAACCCACCATTCTGTATGGTAATTAAAACCAGTACATAAATATGAACTTTTTCTCCTGATATAGATATCAATTAAAATTTGATATTTTGTAGTGTGAAATCCAAGATATAGTTAGACTACTTTTTAGAATAAATTATTTGGATTTTAGGGCATATTTATATTAAAAAAATCCATTCACATTTTGGACTTTGAAAAAGTCTAGATTGAAATGGACAGATTATAATTATTTAATAAAACCACCATAACTTTGGATACTTAAGTACAATGGCCACCAAATTTTGATGGTATACTATAACCATTAATATATACAACTTTTAAGAATAATGTTTCTCTATATTCAGCTATGTGGAGTATAAAATTGGCAATCCAAGTGGAGGGGAAGATTTAGAATGCAAACAGTCCAACTCCTTGGGCTATAAATACATCCCCCTCATCTCCTTGAAAAGGGTTGACATTTCAGCACTTAAGGAGGAGGTTTGGAATGAATATAGACTTTACAAGGTCCTTATAGGAATTAACTTGATCTTTTTTCAACAATATATACCTCTCCTCCACTTTTCTTTTCTTGTTTGTTTTCGGTTGTTTTCATTTGCAATCGCGTAAGCAGTTTTCAATTTCATTTAAATTTTAATGAAAGTTTCTTATTCATATTATCTTTTAATAATACACCCTTTTTAATTAAATATTAATTATATTAAAATAGTTTAAATCAATTTTTAACCCCTTCCCTTCTTTTTCTTCCTCATTTAATTGAAAGTTTGTTTTTTATTCTCATCATTGTTCATGTGTGTGTTCGACACATAACTCTTTTATTATCCCATTATTTTAATTTTATTTATAATTAATCACCATAAAACACATTAAAATATTAATAACCATCTCAATGGTTGAGTAAATATACCATTGGGGTGAGTCATAATTTGGGGATATTAAGTGATTGAGAGCTTTTGCTCGATGAATATTATTTAGGTTAACATTTTGTATGTTGAACTTAAATGTCATGGATTAATGAAATGTTTTGTTTAACATGTGGATTACATGGATTATTGGAACCAAAAATACACTACCATAAACAATTAATGATTATTATTAGACCCCTAGTTAAGTTATGTCTTGGATTAAAGCCTTAACACTTGGGAATTCTGATCAAAGTCATCTTGTGAAGTGAGTGTTAATTTAATGCAATATAAAGAAAATCTCAAGGATATCATAATCTTAAATACCCAATAATAAACTCATTCTAATATTTATTAAATTGTTAAATTAGTCTTCATTATTCAATCATTTCATTGAAGCTCTGCAAACAAACTCCCCCAATCAAAATACAAATTAATAAAAACAATCGACTCTAAAATTTGTACCATCACTAAGGATTCGACCCAAGTGTTGCTATACACATTAACGGAGCAACAAAACTTTGAACAATCAATATGAAACAACCAAATGTGATTTAAATGGTGTCGTTTTTGAGGATGGTGCGTTACGTAGTCGGTAGTTTTTGTTTTTTGTAAAAAAACAAAAAAAAGTAAAAAAATTATAAAAAAAATCTGAAAAAAACATAAAGAAAAACCCACCTTCCTTGTCCTTAAAAATTTTATTCGAATGCCCCGTAGCCTCCCAAAAAATCCATCAGATTTGTTTGACCCAAAAATTGAGTTAACTCTTCTCCGACTTAGGAGGAACATTAGGGATAATCAAATCACTCATAAACCATTCTTTGTCCAACCAATTGAACTAGAAATGGGTAATCCAAGGGAACAAACCTTAAAAGAACTTTCTACCCCTGAAATGAATTACCAAACCCTTGGTATTGAATATCTGAACATTGAGGCTGATTTCGAACTCAAATAAGGTTTGATTCATCTTCCACCTCATTTCCTGGACTATCCGGTGAGGATAATCATCTTCACCTCAAAGAGTTCCAAGTGATGTGCTCTACCATGAATCCCCAAGGGATTTCTGAAGAACAAATAAAACTTCAAGAATTCCCTTTATTCCTAATTGACTTCTCCAAGTCATGGATCTACTACCTCCCTCCTGGTTCTATAAACTCATGGATTGACATGAAGCACCTCTTTTTAGAAAATTTATTTCCTGCTTCTCGTACTGCTTCTATCCAAAAGTAAACAAGTGGTATCCATCAATTCCCTAATGAATCACTCCATGAGTACTGGGAGAGGTTAAAAAAGCTTGTGACAACATGCCCAAACCACCAAATCCCTAATTAACTCTTGATCAAATATTTCTATGAGGGGTTATTGGCTATGGAGAGAATACTCATTGATACCGCAAGTAGCGATGCTCTTGTTAATCAAACTCCTACAGCTTCATGAGATATCATAAGAAATATGGATGAAAAAACACAACAATTCCATACTTTAGCACATTCTCAAGTCAAATAAGTCCAAGAGAATCAATCCATAGAGTCCAACAAGATGACCAAGTGGATGAGTGAACTTACAGGTCTTGTGCGTCAACTAGTTGTGGCCTCCAAAGCCCCAACCTCATCTTATCCACAATCTATGTTCCATGGACCTATCAAAAACTATGGAATATGTAGCTCACTAGCTTATCCAATTAACACATGTCAAAAACTTCAAGAGGATCCATCTAATTCATCTAGAATAATGAAGCTCAATGCAACATATGCTCATAGGAACACCAACCCTCAACAATTAGGTCAGTTCATTAGAAACTTCAACCAACCACACTTTGAGCCCTTCTCTTTACCTTTAACCCAAGCTTGAGGTATTGTAATCTTGTTTCTCACCCCCCTCAGTTCCCTCCTCAAAATCCAAACCAATTCCAATATGGTCAAGGTGGTGGTGACTTCCAAAAACCTTATCTTTTTTTTCATCAACCTCAAAGGATCAATCCTCCTCTTTCTCCTCCTGGATTCCACTATCCTAATGAGCCTACCCAATTCCCAACCTAATACAAGCACTTTACTAAGAACTAAAAGCATGGAAATACCAATTTGCGACTAGCCTCTTCTTCCAAGAAACCATGGGAAAGTGCAGTAGAAGATCTTGCCTCCTTCACCCTTTCTAGCCTTAAAAACATTGGAACCCAAATTGGTCAACTTGCATCCCACCTAAGCCAGTAGCAACAAAAAAATTCTTCCCAACTCCCAACTCAACCATTACCCAACCCCAAGGGTAATGTAAGTGTAATTACACTAAGATCGGGAAAGAAAATTTCTATTCCTCATGATGAGTCCTCCAACTCCCCTTTAAATGTTGACCTAGAAAATGAAAATAAAAAGAAACTAGAAAAGGAACCTAAAGCCACTCACTCACCTCCTTTCACTACTCTAAGGAAGCCAATTACTTTTCCTCAAGAAGTATCTAAGCTAAGAAATTCCTTTGAACCTGATCCTGAAATGCTCGATATGTTTAGACATGTTGAAGTGAACATTCCCCTCTTAGATTCCATAAACAACTTCCTATGTATGACAAGTTTCTTAAGGATTCATGCACCCATAAGAGGAAACTTAGGACCTTTGAGAATGTTTCAACCCAACATTCTATACCCATGAAGTGCAAAGATCCAGGTACATTTACTATTCCATGCCAAATAGGGAGTTCCAACTTTGATGATGCACTCATAGACCTAGGAGCCTAAATAAATGTCATCCCCAAATCCATCTTATCCAACCTTGGTCTAGGTTCCTTGCACCCAACTGGTGTTGTCATCCAATTAACTAATCGAAGCACAACTAGTCATGAGGGAATAATTGAGGGTGTCCTTATTCGGGTTAATGATCTTATCTTCCCAACTGATTTCTATGTCCTTAACATGGAAGGTGATATGAAATCTTCTTGATCTCCCCCAATTCAAGGAATACCATTCCTCTTAACAATAATAACTAAGATTTATGTCCATGAAGACATCCTATCCATGGAATTTGGTGACCAACTGGTCAAGTTCAACATTTTTCAAGCCATGAGATACCCATCTGAGGATCAATCTACCTTCTCAATCCACGCGTTTGAGGACACTTCTGAGAGTCAATTGAACCATATTCCATCATGTTCACCATGTTCTAATGAGAGTGGAGCTTGTGAAATTTTCACCATGATTAACCAAGTCATTAATGGGGAAGTTGACGTTGACCTTTCATTAATAAACTCCATTAATCTAGAGGATCTTGAAAACTCTCTTGAATCCCATATCAACTCTGATCTCTACTATTACACATTGGAAAGTATTGAGAAAAATGAACCAGAACAACCTAAAATCCCTTCCCTTGTTCCTAAGTTTTCTAGCCCACAAATGAAAGACGAGACTGATCTGAAACCTCTTCCTACACACCTAAAATATGCATTCCTCTTTCATGATCACTCTTATCCTGTCATTGTATCTTCCATACTTACTGAAACTGAGGAGTCCAAACCTTTTCAGGTGTTGGAGGAAAATAAAAAGGCCTTAGGTTGGAACCTAGATGACATACCATGAATCAACTCTTCCCTTTGTATGCATCACATCCATCTTAAAGAATCATTCAAACCAATTAAAAAACCACAAAGAAGACTCAATCCACTCATACTTGAGTTAGTTGGGGAAGAGATTACCAAGATTCTCCAAGATAGTATCATCTACCCAATTTCTGATAGTGAATGGGTTAGTCCGATTCAAGTGGTACCTAAGAAGGGCGGGATAATTGTTTTCACAAATGAACATGGAGAGGTGGTCACAAATCGAGTGAAAAACAAATGCTGTGTGTGCATAGATTATTGAAAATTGAATGTCGAAACAAAAAAAGATCACTACCCTCTTATATTCCTTGATCAAATGCTAGAACTATTAGTCAGAAATTCACATTATTGATTTCTTGATGGATACACAAAATATTTCCAAATCCCAATCGCACCTCAGGACCAAGAAAAGACTACTTTCACTCACCCCTTTGAAACATATTCATATATTAGAATGCCTTTTGTCCTTTTTAGTACTCTTGCAACATTAAAGAGGTGTATGATGAGTATCTTTTCTGAATTAATTAAGCACTACATGGAGGTATTCATGGATGAATTTACCATTTATGGTGTTTAATTTGAATCTTGCTTGCATTCTCTCTCCCTAGTCCTTTAAAAGTGTGTCAAATGTAACCTTGTGCTGAATTATGAAAAATGTAACTTCATGGTTACTAATGGGATTGTTCTAGGGAACATAATTTCAAAAGATGGTATTCAAGTCGATCCTGCTAAAATTGAGGTGATCCAATCACTTCCTGAACCCACAACATTTTGACACATCCACTCATTCCTTGGTCATGCCATTTTCTATCAGCGATTCATCCATAACTTCAGTAGTATTTCCCTCCCACTCAATCGAATGCTCCAAAATGATGTTACATTCCATTTCAATGAGGCTTGTAAGAGATCCTTCATTGAACTCAAAACGTTTCTTACATATGTCTCGATAATCCAACCCTTATATTGGTCCTCACCCTTTGAATTGATGTGTTATGCTTTTGATAGGGCTATTAGATCTGTTCTTGTTCAAAGAAGAGAAAATATTCCTCATGTCATATATTATGCCTCAAAAACTTTGGATGAAACTAAATCTCACTACAATATGACTAAGAAGAAACTTTTAGCTATGGTATTTTCATTGGATAAATTACAAACCTATCTCTTAGGTTCCAAAATCATCATTTTTACAGACTATTTAGCTTTAAAGTTCTTACTTAATTAAATTGATTCCAAACCGAGGATAATAAAATGGATCTTGATGATCCAAGAGTTTGAAATTGTGATTAAAGATATACCTTGAAAAGAAAACCATGTGGTTGATCACTTGAGTAGAATTTATAATTCTTCTCATTATGAAATAATTGATCCTAAATTTCCAACTAAGCACCTCTCATCTATCACTCCAAAATTACCATGGTATGCCCCAATTGTAAACTACTTGGTTGCTGGTGTTTTTACTGAATTTTTTTCAAAAGAAAAAAAGAGTGAAGATGAAAAGTTATTAAAAATTCTATTTTTGGGAAGATAATAAACTTTGGAAAACTGGGCCTCTATCTTAAAATTTTGCCACTCACTTCCCGGAGGTGGCCACTTTGGACCAAAAAGGAACTCCTGAAAAGTCCTAGACTCTAGATTCTTCTGGACTTCACTCTTCAAGGACTCACATGAGTTCTGTAAATCATGTACAACTTTCCAAAATTTTGGCACAATTTCTAAAAGAAATGAAATGCCCTAAAATCCCTTAATATTTTGTGAGATTTTTTAAGTTTGGGGAATCGATTTCATGGGAACATTTCCACATTCTAATGAATTATCATATATTCTTCTAGTTTTTGAATATATTTATAAGTGGGTTGAGGCCAAACCCACTAGGAAGGATGATGCACATACTGTTAGTGAGTTCCTAAAATCCCACATTTTCCATTGATTTAGAACACCACATGCATTGATAAGTGACTTGGGAACTCATTTATGTAATCAGACCATGAAATATCTTCTGAAAAAGAATGATGTTGTACATAAAACTTCAAGTTCATATCACCCCTAAAAAATGGCTTGGCTGAAATTTCTAATAGAGAAGTGAAAATAGTGCTTGAGAGAATTGTAAAGCCCACAAGAAAATACTGGCCTGAAAGACTTGGTGAAGCACTTTGAGATTATCGAACTGCCTATAAAAAATCCATTGGGATGTCTCCATTTAGGTTAGTTTTTGGTAAAGCATGTCATTTACTAGTTGAAATTCAATATAAGACATTTAGGGCTGTGAAAACATGTAATTTTGATTGTGAAAAATCTAGTGAAGAAAGACTATTGCAGTTGACTGAATTGGAGGAGCTTCAACTTGATTCCTATGAGAATTCCAATCTCTACAAAGAAAAGGCAAAAGTACTCCATGACAAACACATCATATAAAAGATATTTCATGAAGGTGAAAAGGTAATGCTCTTCAATTATCAATTTTAACTTTACCTAGGTAAGCTTAATTCTCATTGGGAAGGTCCTTTTATTATTACTAATGTTTACCCATTTGGTGCAGTGAAAGTCCAAGACCCCTCTTCCAAAAGGACATTCACAGTTAACATACATCAATTAAAGAATCACCTTGAGAGGACACACATCCCGAGAACCACATCGACTTCCACCAGATCCCCAACTCCTATAGTTGACCCACCACTAGATGGAGATGGTGACCCACCAAATCCAAACCAAGGGGAACCTCTTTCTCTTTAACACACACACTCTCTCCTTATCTTTCTATCTTATTTTTCATATCTCATTCTCATTTTTTTTACCACTTTCTTCATCAAACTTTTTCCCCTTCTTTCTCTTTCGTGTGGGTGTGTATTTTATAAAACACTAAAAAAACTAAAAAACTAAAAAAATACTAAAAAAGAGTCATAATCACTCACCATCCACTTTTGAAAATTTTTCCAACCATTTTTGGGAGTCAAAAGATATGTTTTCATCTCAATTTTTTTTTGTATTTTCATCATAAATTTGGATAAAGAATCTTGTGTCAAAACTAATAAATTTTGAATTGTCAATTTTTGATTTGGAAAATTATTCTTCCCAAACCGTGAGGAACAACATTAACTTTCATTCCAAGGTCACCTATGACCATATTTTCATTTTGTGTGTTTTTCACCCCCGATTGTGAGTCTTGAGTTTGTGGAACTTTGAGTTGAATTTCCGACTTTGGTGTGCTTTAATATGATAGAGGCATTTTCTGAACCACATGAGAATCATAATAGCCAAATATCCTCCCTTTAACCTTACATTAATCCTTTGAAATCCCCTTCAAGCCTATGAAAACCCTTTCTTTGATATCCACATTACAAGCCCAATACCTTCCCCCACCTAACATATACATGGAATTACATTTTATAATTTATTGAAATTTAAGCGTGGGGGAATGGATTTCATTTTGGGTGCCATTTCCTTGATTTTCAATGTGTTGTCATATGCTCGAGGGAAAGTATCCATTTTAGTGTGGGGGAAAGGTTATCATTTTGTGAGTTTGGGGAATGGATTTTTATTTATGTAATTTTGTAAATGTTATTGACAAGTTTTTAAAACAACAATTGAAAAAAAAACAAAAAAAAAACAAAAAAATGGGTTGTGTCTTGGGTAGGTCAAAAATCACTCTTCCTCAACCTTTGATCTTGTTAGAACTGTTACAATTAGTGTCATGAGGAGATAAAAAATGGGTTGGGATATGAGTATGAGATCTTTTTCAAGTACAAATTTCAAAAAAATGAAAAAATAAAAAGAAAAAAAGAGTATTTATGTCATTATGAGAAGTTTCGTGTTTTGTAAATATGTCATCTTCTCATCCTCTTTAGGTTTTATTCTTCCTTTGTGTCTTTCTTCACACAATCGTTCCCTTGTAAATATACATTTCCATTTCCTTCCATGTTTCTTTTCAAAATAAATTGTGCATTGTTTTACCCATGTTGGTGTTTTACCCCTCTTTTCTACTCTTTTGGACATTAAATTCCTACTGTCCTATAGCCACAGAAAACCCCTAAAAAAGGAATCTTGATTCTTGTGCACTTTAGGATAGAGAATGGAAGCTGAGAGCTCTTTCAAACTCTAAGATTTTTACTTTTGGTTGGTGAATGAGTGAACCTCCATAAATAATTTTTTTTATCATCTTGAGAGGAGTGAGTTCCGAGTGCCCATGTTTTCCATTTCTAATCTTGAGCATGAAAAATTAATTTTTTTGGAATATTTTTTCTGTAACAATTGGTGATGGAATTCAATATGGATGATTAAAATGGTCTAAACCTCCCTTGATCAGGGAAAACGAAATTTTAATATTTGTTTATGAGTGAAAGTGATTTAGTTATGTTTTTATATTTGTTGTACATGAGTAAATGCACAAGAATAAGTGTGGGGGAGTTGATTTTATTCATTTATTCATATTTTTTTGTATACTCCCTTTAGTAATTTTCATGTAAAAGTGCATAATTAGTGTGAAATACCCATGTTTTACTACTAAATATATTTTTTGAGCATTATTTGAATTAATCTAATCGAGTCAGTTTTCTATTTTATTTATAAATCTTACCCTAATTATCCAAATTGTATGGTTATTATTTTTTAGGATTCCTTATTCAATTTCCAACATATCATTAGAAGGAAAATTTGGCCAATTCTGCCATTTGAATGTCACATGGTCCAGCACAAGAGACACATCCTAGTTGGTGAGGACTCGGCAAGCACATCCAAGAGACTCAAGTTCAAAACCGGGTGGAGACATATTTCCGGGGTACTGTAGTAGTATTGTAACAGACACTATAGCAGCCTAAACTATTCATACATTTGGGATTTCGGGCCACCGATTTGGTCCCCAGGTCCTTAAAGGACTTAGGGTCACCCAAGGACTTTGTTCCAGTAAGGCTTTCGGGCCACCTCAAGGCTTTCTAGCCACCTCAAGGCCTTCAGGACACCTCAAGGCTTTTGGGCCACCTGAACTTGTGTTGGATGGACCAAGCAGACTCTACAAAGGAGCAGACTCCAGATGAGGATTCAGAGCAGGCGTATTCACCAAAGAAAAAGCTAAAAGATGTGGAATAAAGAGAGGGTATGGTGTTGCCATCGGGACTAGCCAGTGCATGCATGGGAAGCCTAGAAGAATATTCATGCGAAGGTGGAGAGTTGATATCACGATGCAGATGCTAGGGAGGAGGAGTTCCATGTAGTTATAGTTTGAATATTTCCTCTAAGGCCTACGAGTCCTGTAATATCTAAAGACTATGGCCCTTGTAATGGTTACCCCTCATACCATGAAATGGGGGTTATCAAAAATCAATAAAAAGAAAGCCTTAGGACTATTCGGGCTAATGGTCATATGGTCCACCCAAGAAGGCCCAAAAAATCTGTAAAGAAAAGGAACCATCCATGATGCTTGATTTTTTAGGCTCAATCTAGAAACCCAAATTTGATGATACTCTAAAATATGTTCTTTATTATCCAAAGGAACCATGGATAAAAATTTCAAGGCCCAACTCCACAAAAAAGTGGCCCAAATGATTCTATGAATTCTAGCCCACCATTTTATCCAATAATTAAAACAAACACACAGATATGGACTATTCTCCTGATATAGACATCAATTCAAGATGATATTTTATAGTGTGAAATCAAATATATAGTTGGATAAATTTTTAGAATAAATTATTTGGATTTGAGGGCATCTTCCTATTCAAAAACCCATTCACATTTTTGACTTTTAAAAAGTCTAGATTGAAATGGATAGATTAGAATTGTTTAATAAAAATACCATAACTTTGGATCCTTAAATAAAATGGACTCTAAATTTTGAGGGTATACGTTAAAAATCCATATATACAACTTTTAAGAAGAATAATTCTCCAGATTCGGCTGTATGGAGTATCAAATTGGCGAGCCAAGTTGAGGGGCAGATTTGGAATGTAAATAGTCAAACTCATTGGACTATAAATACATCCCCTCCTCTCCTTGAAAAGGGTTATAATTTCAGCACTTAAGGAGGAGTTTTGGAATGACTAGAGCCTTTAAAAGGTCCTAGGAGTACTTAACTTGATCTTGTTTCAATACGAGAGACCTCTCCTCCACTTTTCTTTTCTTGTTTGTTTTTAGTTGTTTTCATTTGTAATTGCATAAGATGTTTTCAATTTCATTTCAATTTTAATGAAAGTTTATTATTCATATTATCTTTTAATAATCCACCCTCTATTCTTAAATATTAATTCTCTTAAAATAGTTTAAATCAAGTTGAAGCCCCTTCCCTTCTTTTTCTTCCTCATTCAATCGAAAGTCCGTTTTTTATTCTCATAACTATTCATGTGTGTGTTCGACACACAACTCTTTTCTTATACCATTATTTTCATTCTATTTATAATTAATCACCATAAAAAAATATTACCATATCAATAACCATATCAATGGATGAGTAAATATACCATTGGGGTGAGTCATAATTTGGGAATATTAAGTGATTGAGAGCTTTTACTCGATGAATATTCTTTAGGTTAACATTGTGTATGTTGAACTTAAAATGTCACGGATTAATGACATTTTTTGTTTAACATGTGGATTACATGGATTATTGGAACCAAAAATACACTATCATAAATAATTACTGATTATGATTAGACCCCTAGTTAAGTTATGGCTTGGATTAAATCCTTAACACTTGGGAATTCTGATCAAAGTCATCTTGTGAAGTGAGTGTTAATTTAATGCAATATAAAGCAAAGCTCAAGGATTTTATAAGCTTAAATACCAAATAATTAACTCACCCCAATATTTATTAAATTGTTAAATTAGTCTTAATTAATAAATCATTTCATTTAATATCTACAAACAAACCCCCCAATCAAAATATAAATTAATAAAAAAAAATTGACTCTAAAATTTGTACCATCACCGAGGATTCAACCCGAGTGATGATATACACATTAGCAGAGCATCGGACCTTTGAACGGTCGATAAGTGACAATAGTCCATGCTTAAGTGCCATAAAACCAACATATATATAATTTATGATTTCCTAAATTCATTATTTTGAATATTAATAAAGTTATTATCACATCATGATTGTTCTTCTATGTGAAATAGTACATGACAATTTCCTAAGAGTAATTGTCGCGCTAAAAAGTCATAGTAGTTCCCTGCTATGATGAGAAAATAGAAGTGACATGATAATATTATTGACTATATATTCAATATCCAGATGATATCATTTTACTAGACAAAAATGATAGAGTCTATTAGTGGTAGAGACTTATAGGACTTTGAGGCACTACCTCATGGTGTACGCCCTTGGTAATTTTCAGAGTAGAAGATTGTGAAAACCTAACCTACTAGGAGAAAATCCACATTTATACGTGTCATTGGATATTCCTATCTATTAATGTGTGTATTGGTCCTTAAACTTTAATATTGTTATTAATTTATATTGTGAGTCTCATACTTTGATGTACTAACCAAAACTGTGATGTTATATGTTTTGGAGTTGGTGTCCTAGAACCAACTATTTGTACTTTGATTACGTGTATATTTGATGTATTGAATATTAATAAAACTTCTCATTGCATATTTTTCATTATTCTGCATGACTCTAATGTAATAATGTCTTAGAGTATACATCTCATTGATAAGTTCATAGTAGTTCCTCACTATAATGAGAACTTTATTGTGTTATGATGATATTCTTAAATAATGTTATGTGGTTGGATGGCATACTCTAATGAGATACATAGTACATAGAATGTCAGGTGTGAGTACTCTTAATCAGGTGATGATTCTTCTTATGAATTTCACACTTGGCAATCTCTAAGATGGGAGATTATGAGAACAGACTCACCAGTAGGAATTCCACATGTTTTGGTGTTATTGGATATTCCTATCTGTGAGTGTGTGTTATGGTCCTTTGACTATATGATTATTATTAATTCATGTTACAACTTGTGTACTTAGATGTATTTTGTAAACCATGATGATAAAAATTCATGGTGAATTTGGATACGTTGGGCATGTCATGAGTGACATGTTATTAATGGATAAGTCAAGGAAGGTTTTTCCCTTTTATATTTATGGAAGTAGATATCCCGACCCTTTGATTGGAATGTAACCTCTCTGCAAAATTTTATGGTCATGGTGTAACGATATGTTTATTTCAGATAATAAAAGAAATACATATTAAGCATATAGGTTGGTGACACAGATTTGAAACCCACTTGATGGGATATTAAGACAAAGGGATTATATTACATAGTGAATGTTCATATGTGGTTGTCATCATTGTGGCATTAAGATCTTTCTCTTAGGTGTCTTGACTCATTTCTAGACAGTAATCTTGGACTTTAGGTAAACCCATCTAATTCTAACGAGAAATAATCTTAGAGGATCACACATTAAGTGTTTCTGTTGATATTGATTAAATTCTACTTGAATTTAATTAATGGAATAAATGTTATTCTCAAGACTGAGGAATAATTTTATTCATGTTTTATTGATCACATAAAATAAATAAATATTTATTCACCATCATATGAATAAAAATATATTTATTTATTTTATTAAATATTTAATAAATATTTATTCACCAATATGTGAATGAAATATTTATTTATGAATAAAAATATTTTTTTGAGAATTCAAAAAATACCTAGGAGTTCGAATGGACCAAGACCGTGTCCGGTGATAAATAATTATTTTCAAGCCGATAAATATTATTAATAAATTTGCGCAAGTTGGTGCACACCAAAAAATAATAATAATAATAATAATATTATTATGTGGAATGAGTCTTATTAAATCATTTAAATGTTATTTAATGACCTATATATAATTAAATAATATTTTAACCTAAATCCTAACTCTATAAATAGAAGATTATGTCTACTGCATATTGCATCTAAAAAATTGATAATAGAGAATTGTTTGTGCACAAAAAATTCTCTCTCGAATCCTATTTCTCTATCCCTATCAATAAAAAGGAGCACAAGAGAGATTTATTTAAGATTCAATAACAGGTGATCAAGAACGAACAATGAAAGATATTCAATTCATCGCACTAGAACCTAGAGATCGAGTGGTGTTGCTCAGAGAGCATTGGAGCACGTGTGAATCCCCACTAAATGGATTATATCCTTGGATCCTCACAACGCAATGAAGGTAATCCAAAAGGGTTTTTTGGATGATCCACAATCATTAATTAAGAAATTTTCTAATCTCAAATATTTATTTCTTCAGATATTAAATAAATTAATTATAAATTTGACGTGCAAGATCCTTTCTCATGGTTTTGGGTAACGATTATTAAAAGAAATTTTAATATATCACCCACCACCGTACACTTCCACTGCACCCACAACCAACAAGTGGTATCAGAGAGCTCACATTTAAATTTATAATTATTTATTTTATTATTGATCCATATGCAATCATGGTTGAATTTTTATTTCTTATTATTCATTCTTTAATCAGATTTTAATTAACATGATTTAACATATTAATCATATTTTTTCAGTGTTTCATTTTTAAAAGGTTTAAGAATAGATAAATAATGTCTGGATCTTCCATCAGGAAGTTCCAAATCTTTGGCTATTAAAACTAGGTTACACGACGTGTAGCCGAAGTACATGTCGTGCACCCATGCGAGTTGTACCTGGATGTGCCGAGTAATTAATTATATGGAGTGCATTTTATTTCACACCGTGTGTTGACTGGGCCAACCTGGCACATGAAAAGTGGATACATGGTGTGTAGTTGACATCTACATGTCATGTAGTCTAGCTGAGTTAACACGCCGAAGCCCTAGACATGTGACTCAAATATATGAAAACTGAGGTACACGATGTGCAAATAGAATGTATATGCTGTGTAGTCTCCCATTAAAGTACAAAATTAATATGTCATTATTGGTTCTACCATTTATTTTCCATGAATGCCATAAATGATGGGTATATCTAATTAATATTATATGATCATTAAGATGAAAGATAATTAATTAATTAATTAATGCAAACACATTTATCTTAATAATAAAGAACGAATAAAGAAATTAATGTTGGCCAATAAGTTTTATGTATTCGTTGCATGTATGACTGATCATGAGCTTGACCAAGACCTATGAATGCATTGATATTTATTATTTATTTCATGGGTTTTTAATTGTTTAATATTAAATTAAATGATGGCCTATAAGTCATCCCTCACTCCATTATTATGCAGGACCTACGTGTCCAAGTATATTTATGGAATCCCCTTTAACCAATCATTTGGTTTACCTAACCTGTGTGTGAGTAATAAATACTTGTAATTAATGGAGTATCCCAAGGTGCATGAAGATGGTTCAAGATAGAACCATGATGATTCCAACTCAGTGATACATATATATATATAGGTGGAATGCTATAACTCATGCTATGGCCAACAAATAGAGTTATTCCTCTAGGTCATAGGTTGATTTAATGTCCACTCATTAAATCAATCATTAGATAATCTCATGATCAACTCATTTACTTTATTTATTTATTTATTTCTATCTATGAATTATTTATTTTATGTATGAAAGACCACAATCACATAAATGAATGAATTAATATACAAGAATGAAAATTAAATAAATGAATTATGCGCAAATTTTTTATCCAACACGATTAATTAATTAAGTAGCATTAACTTAATATTAACAAGACATGTAAAGGATAACACAAGATAAAATTTATGCATAAATTAATTAAAATACCTCAACCTAATATTAAGACAGACTATCCTTCCATTACTTGTTTGGGAATGAAACCATAAAACTAAGTGTAGAAAATGTTAAGGTCTTGACACTTACTTTTATCAAGGAGTTCTCATGAGAGTTTTGGGTTAAATTAACCGAACTTGTATTAAGTTTAATAGACAAAGTCTATTCAATACAAATTTGGAGGCAAGTTTTGAGGAAATATAAGACAAGATTTTATGATAGGGGAATCCACTCAATAGATCAATGAGCTGCAAGTCCACAGTTGGCAAGACCACCTACCTAATTACTTTCTTATGGTTTTCATGGAAAAAGTTCAGATCATTAAGAAAATTAATAGGGATCCTTCCTAATAGAATGTTAAAGTAACTAGAAATTTTGAGTTCAATTGTGAGGGCTATTGGGACATGATAAAGTAGTAGAAAATTTAATAAAATTAATTAATTAATTAATTATTTCTCATATAATTTGTAATCAATAAAAAGTACTAGCAATATACTCTTTTATTTGAAGAATAAAATGACAAGATCATCATCCACACTATCCATATGATCAATATTGGATAAAGAAAAAATCCTAACTAGCAGTAACTTATAAGTGTAGTTTATATGCCTTCGGGTTATACTACACCATTGACGAAAATATTATGTGCTAGAATCCTCAATGCCTAATCCTCCTACTAAAGAGGCAAGTAATGAAGAGTTCATGGTCTCTGAAAAACATTTGAGTGATGTGGTCGATGTCCAATATTTGATTCTTTACTCTATGTCTAGTGAACTCATGAAGTCTCATGAAAATATGGATGCATATAGAATGCTTGAGCACCTTTGTGGTCTATACCAGGAGAGATCTAGAAATGAATAGTTTGAGATTTACAAGGCACTTTTTTAGATAATTCTTAGAGAAGGCACCCTAGCTGGACCTCACATAGTAAATATCATTGGATACATTGAGTTCATAGAGGTTATAGGGTTTAAAATCCCCAAATAAATGGTCATAGAACTCATTCTGGCATCACTTTCTCACAACTTCTCCAGATTTGTTATACATTTTAATATTAAAAACATTGAGAAGTCTCTTCCAGATTTTCTTACTCTCCTTCTCCAATTAAATATGGACATGAAGTGAGAAAATCATTTTGTACTTATAGTAAACAAATAGAAAGGGAAATAAAATAGATTTAAGACCAAATCTTCTTTACACTATTCAAAGAAGAGGAAGATCAAGGGGAAAACAAGGGAACAAGATACTGTCCATTTTACATGTGGCAGTAATGACCACTGGAAGAAAAATTGCACCCAAACAAAGAATAAAGGGGAATCTTAAAGTGAATTTGTTATCAAGTGAAATTTATATGTTTCTAATAATTGGGTATCAGACATAGATTTTGGTGCTCACATATGTATTCAAATACAATAACTAAGTAGATTCATAAAGATTGACCGAGGGGAGGTAGATCTACGAGTAGCCAATAAAGTTAAACTTGCTACTATAGCTATCGAGGAATACCACCTCACATTACCAACCATAATGATCTTGATTTTAAAGGGTTGTTATTATGTGACTTCAGTTACCAAAAATATTATTTCTATATCCAGACTAAATATAGATGGATTTATTTTCAAATTTGGGAATAAATGTTTCTCCTTTTATAAAGATAACATTTGTTATGGAAAGACACATTTAAATAACAGTATTTATGTGTTGGATTATGATAAAACACAATTTTATTGATAATAAATGACATAATTTCCTCATAATGTGTCAAATATGTTTATTTATAAAATATTTGGGATTAGAATATTCATTTAAAAATTTGATGAAAATTCTAGTTTTTGCCTTTAAAATTCACTACAGTATTTTAGATATAAATATTTTTATGTGAATTATTTAAACTTAAAATTTTGTAAATTTGTTCCTGAATTAATGGTCTACAAATTTTATTCATGAAATATGAGTTAAATTGTGAATTTGGTTGAAGTAAATGGTCCATGAAGTCAAAGTTGGGCTGGACTCGCCAGATTGGACATCACTTCAGTATTTTGGTCATAACTTCTTAATACATGCTTGGATTAGGACCAAATTTGCAGAGAATATCAAGGAATATTTTTTCACAAATCATAATTCGGTAAGGACATATGGTTCATGCGTTTTTAAGGACTAACAATCAGTGGAAGTTGGAATAAAATATTTGGAAAAATTTCCCCATTCACACTTGAAACCAGTTGTAACCTAGCCTTCCCTCTACACTATAAATGTGTGTTTTTCTCATTTTGAGGGGGTGGTACATGCCTTGGAGGATTTAGAGCTGATGATGATGAGTGAATTTCCATTTCAATTCACCATTGGAGGAGGGAAGATATCAAGCTAGGATTTCCTCCAAAATGCTTCTCTTCTTCTTCTTTGTTGTAATATTGTTGTACTTTCAATAAACTCTTAGTTTCTCTTCCATTTATTCTATTATTTTTAATTTAATTATTCTTTAATTTAATTATTTGTTCTAGAACTAAATATTAGAAATGTGATTGGGTTATACCATTTCTACAACCTTTGCACATGCAAAATGTTTCTACGATGACTACACCACCCATGAAAGAGTAGTTATTTTTAGTAATCAATCTATATCTTACCTTATTAATTAATTTATTTTTAATTAGTGAGCTAATATAATTTACATAATATGATCCATGAATTGAGTTTTTAAATTAGAATAAACTAATCAAGCAATTGAATAATTAACACAAAAACACGTGAGGTTGATATTTGTGTAAATTGTGAGAGCGCAATCTTAATCAGTAAAACAAGGACACACATGATAAATTTGTAGAGTTAAAATATAATCCCTAAACTAAATTAATCTTCATTTATAATATGGATATGAGCCTTAATTCACCACTGACCATAATCTATACTTGGAATGACAATCAAATCAGGGTACCACGATTGCATGTTCCGAAGCTAGCCTAGGGTTTAATTCATTTCATCATTGTGGTTGAGGTAAATTATCATAGAGTTTGGGGATTAAAAATTAGAGGGTCATAATTAAGTGGATTTTAATTTAAATGATAATGATTAATAATTAATTGAATAGGTAGATTTAGATCGATTATGACTTCTAAAATGTTTTTCTAAAAAAACCATCTTTTCGTTGCGTTTTCTCAATCACATTTCAAAAGAAAAAAATACATATCTTATTCCAACAAACTTATTCTAGCTTTATAAATCAAAACACCCCCATCATTTTAAGTAGTGTGTTTCTTCTATTTAATTTAATTTTCAAAATACCTTTAATATGTTGTTAAATTTACTTCTTCCTCAAGAGAATGACTTAGGTTATCCATTGTGTTGCTCTTAGTAAAATCACAAATATTTTTGAGAGAATATATGACAAATCTCATCAGATTACATGAACCAAGTAATGATAATCGATAATGAAGTTACTTACATGAATCATGCCACACCTAACTTTGGTATCACCAGCAGGCCATGTAAATGAAAAATGGTTGAATAAATTACATAGATATGGATATTTAGATTATTTTGAACTAAAACCATTTGGTGTATGTCATTCATGTTTACAAGGAAAAATTGCCAAATCCCCACTTAGTGGGAAAGGTGAAATGGCTAAAGAACTTCTTGCATATGTTCATACTATTGTGTGTGGACTATTTCTTGTTGAGGCAAGGGGTGGTGATAGAGATACTTTTTTTAATTATTAATATGTTTTTAAATGATTTAATCCCTACCAATTAATTAATTTTATTAGATTTTCTTCATTTTATGATTTTTGGTGAGTTTTGAGATTAAATGTGAAAATTGGTTAATTCTGTAAGTTTAACAGTTTTAATTTACCTTTATATTTTGAGTATAAATTTTAATATTTGGATCCAATTTGAGTAATTCCTTTTTTTAGTATTCCTTTATTAATGGGATTCAACTTTGTATTTCGGGCCCATGTCCAATTTGAAACACAATGACCCATAAAAATCAATAAAATGGAGAAAGTTATTATGGAAGGTAGAATAGAAACTACCTCATTAAATGAGGAATATCTCATGATACCGACCTTAAAATGATCTGATTTAGGATGGGTTCTATAGAAGAATTTGTGGGTAATGTTCCCATTAAATTTCATAAATATAGGATCTCATTAAGGTATCCTTTTAGTAATTCAAAGTGGAGTAGGTGAAATAGTATTTGGCGAACAGAAAAAGTAATGTTCATTAATTATACCATAGATTACTTTAAATATGTAAAAAATATTTTAAATTTTTAGGTTAGATATAAAAATTCATTACAAACGTCTTTTAAGAATAGATCTCTGTGAGTTTCAGCCATCTGGTGGGCATAACAGATGCAAACTTCTGGCGGACAGATTCTAGAGGAGTAAATTTTCTGTTCTTTGTTTTCTCTCTTTTATTATTCTTAGTTTTGTAATGAATTATTCTCCCCACTTATTCATAATTAAAATTACCATGTTGGGGTAAAATTCTGTGTGATTAGGGAAGGATAGGTTTTCCCTTTTGTAATTCTTGAGTTCTTTCACTTAATGTTTTAAGATCCTTTTCTCTCTTCTGCAAAATCAGTTTCAATTTCTTATAATGGTTTTTATTATCATGTATGATTTTATTTGATTTTAGATTATATTGTTTTTATTGCTTGTGTTAATGATCAATATCTCCATCCACTAGGTTCTGGTCTATATACGGTGGAATAGATCAGGGCTTAGTGGTGAAGTACTCGGTGATCACCAGTACGTTTGTGAGGAGTAGTGAACATTCTTGATTGTTTGGGATAAAAAAAACTCGATTGAGATTCACCTAAGTAAATTGAAGGTATTCGCTAAAACTCTATCACAAAATGTAACGATAGTAGACCAATATGATATTTTAGTAAGTTTTATTCCCACCATTACTATTTGACCAAGGGATTGAGAAGAAGCAATTGTGGATTCTCACTTTTATCGACTTAACAGAATATAATTAGATAAGTTGAAATATGATAGAATTATAATTGGAGAATCAAACTCGACCTAATCACAATCTCATATAATACTTTTCAATAACTTGTTTTATCAATTTTATCTTAATTTCTTTCCTTTGTTTAGTTTCTTTCTTATCTTTTCAAAATCAAACAATTTTAAAAAAAACCTCACTTATTTCTTTAATTTTAAGGTGACTGCTTGATTGTTGTGTGCTCCTCTCTAGAGACAATTTAGTTTAATCACTATACTGAATTTTAACTTAGTAAATAATATTTTTTTTCCACACCCCACTATAGACACATGTCATAACTTGGTATCATTGGTGGGGAGGTAGTACCAACATTTTTCTTTCTTAAATTGCATGACAGAAAGGACAAACCCTGACCCTTCCCCCATAGATCCTAAAATTGAAATAAACTTGTTGAATAGACTTAAAAACCTTAATTTTCAATTTGAATTTGAATAAATTTATCTTGAAGACTCAATTTAAACTTCAAGTTTTCACTCTAATCTTATAATCATGGCTGGAAATCAAAACCAAACACTTAGAGACCTCTGTGCACCACAATTCCTTAATCAAAACAATCAAATTTTCATTCCAGTGTTTCAAAATTATTTTGATATGAAACCTAAAATGATTTAATTGCTCCCAAAATTTCATGTCTTGGTAGGTGAAGACCCAAATAAACATATTAAATAGTTCACACATGTCTTCTCTACTTTCAGATCTTGAGAAGTAGTTGAGGTGCAAGTAAAGTAGAAGGCATTTCCATTTTCATTGGAAGGAGATTCCAAAGAGTGGTTTCATGTCCTACAACCAGGAGATGTGAATGATTGAAATGGATTAGTAAGATGATTAATGTAAAGATTATTCCCAACCTCTAGGAGCACAACCATCAGAAAAGAAATCTATTCCATCAGATAGTCATCTAGAGAAACTCTTTATGAGTAGTGGGAGAGATTTAAGAAGCTGTGTGCCAGCTTCCCACATCAGACAATTGAGGAGCATCACTTTCTTGTCTTATTTTATCAATACTTACTAGAAAATGACATAAACATTCTGGATGCATCATATGGAGGTGCACTGATTGAAAATTCACCAGAAGAATCCAAGGGCTTGATTGAGAAAATTTCTTAGAACTCACAACAATTTGGTACAAGAGGTACTGGAACAAGAGGTATTCCTGAGGTAAGAACTTCTCACCCATAAACATTTTTAAAAACTAGTATTAAAGAGCTAACTGTTTTCTGAGACATATGGCCTTGAAACAAGTGAGTTAATTACAAGTACCGGCTAAGGCATGTGGTTTATACTCATCACCTGATCATTTCACTAGCTAATGTGCTGAAATACAGGGAATGGAAAGTTGCACAAAAACCTTTCAGCTAAGGTAGTTCCAGAAAAATAAAGGATGGAGAGACCCTAACCAATTCCAATATGGATTTGGAAATTAGCAGAATCAAGTTATACCCCCATGCCAAAATCAGTTCCAAAACCAACCCCATTCCAAAATCAATTCCATAACCCACAACCATTTCAATAAAATAAATCTTATAACCAACCTTATTACCAATAACCACCAACTTTCTAGAGACCCTATGAGCATCCATCCACCAGTGCACAACCTCCAATTCAAAACCAATAGCAGAAATATGAGTTTGAGGGGCTGAAAGACATCATAAAAGATTTGTACAACAAGTTCAAAAGTCTCATGGACTTCCTAACAAAAAATCCAAAGAAAATACCTTCCCAGACAATACCAAACCCAAAGGATAATGTTAACATGATAACAAAAAGAAGTGGAAAAGAACTCCCACCACCAGCCACCATTGATCCTGAAACAGGACAACCTGGTCTAATGGAGAATGAAGTTGGGAATTCAGAAAATTCATTGAAAATGCACTGAGAATAAGAGAAGAAATAGAAGGAGGAGATGGATAGGCTGAGGAAGAAGAGAAAATAAACACCATTGAAAAGTAAATAAAGGTAAAATAAATACTTACCCCACCATTTCCATTAAGGATGATTGAATCAAAGAGGTTGTAGGAATAAGCGCTTCAAAAAGAAATTCTGGACACCTTATAGAAAGTGGAAATCAATATACCCCTGCTTGAAGCACTCAAAAAATTACAAAGTGTTCTAAAATTTTAAAGGATATTCGCACAAATAATAGGAGACTTCAAAGGAATGAAAGGATCAACTTGAGAAGGAGTGTCTCAGCCCTTATCACACCACAGTTTCCAACCAAATGTCAAGATCCAGGGACATTTTCCATTCCATGCAACATTTTTTATTTAAATTTCTCTAATTATTTGTGTGATATAGGTGCTTCCATTAATGTATTTCCTCACTCACTATACACTTCTTTATATATGGGAGACTTGAAGCCCATAAGAGTGGTGGTCCATCTTGAAAACAAATCCACAATTTTCCCAGCAGGAGTTTTGTAGGATGTCCTGGTGAAATTCAAAGATCTATTATTCCCAACTGACTTCTATGTGATAAATATGGAAGATGATAGGATACCATCACACTCACCCATCATTTTTGGGAGTCCTTTATTAAAAACAACCAAAAACATCATCAATGTCCACAAAGGGACCCTCACCATGGAGTTTGAAGATATCATTGTCCACTTCAATATTTTTGAATCCACGAGGCACCCATCAGATGATCACTCCATCTTTGCACTCTCCCATGAAGTTTGTACTGAACCCATTAAATAATCAGGTATGTTCCATGAATTATTATCCTTAATAGAGACTTTATTCAGTAAAAATATCATTAAACACGTGGATTCCCAAACTGTTGGAGATTCTGATTTCATGTGGTAGGAAGAGATAAAATCTAATTTCTTTGATGATTTGTTAAATGATGAAGATGATGATATGATTTCTTATGTTCAGGATGTCTAAACTTTGGAAGTGGGGAACATCAGTTTAGTTTCATCCCTTGATAATCCCCCTGATTTTTAATTAAAACCACTCTCCACTGATTTAAAATATGTTTACCTTATGGAGGGAGATAAATCACCAGTGATAATTGCTAATAATTTTCCTAAAACCCAAGAAAAATATTTGATTGAGATTTTGAGAGAGAATTTCCATGTAATCGGGTAGAGCTTAGGTAATATCCTAGGAATAAACCCAAAAATATGCTCACATAGAATTCTTCTTGACGGAGATTCCAAACTTGTTAGATAGTCCCAAAGGAGGCTGAACCCCTCCTTGATGAAGGTTTTGAAGAAGGATATTGAGAAGCTATTAGAAGGTGGGATCATCTATCCCATCTTAGATTCATAATGGGTTAGCCCCATCCACATGGTTTAAAAAAATGGCCTAACCATTGTGAGGAATGAGAAGAATGAATTGATCCCTGTGAGAATTCAGAATAACTAGAGAGTGTGCATAGATTTTAGGAAGTTGAATCATGTCACTTGAAAAGATCATTTTACCATCCCCTTCATTGACCATATGTTAGAGAGATTGGTAGGAAGAACTCATTATTGCCTTTTAGATGGATTTTCAGGTTATTTCAAGGTACCTATCACTCCCGGGGATTAAGAGAATGCTACCTTTACTTGTCCCTTCGACACTTTTTCATAAAAAAGGATGCAATTTGGATTGTGTAATGCTCCAGGTATATTTCAGAGGTGCATGGTAAGTATTTTTTTTCTGATCAAATTGAAGATTGCTTGGAGGTTTTTTTGGATGATTTCACAGTTTTTGGAAATTCTTTTGACCATTGTTTGAAAAATCTAGAAAAAGTTTTGAAGGCCTATATTGAAAAGAATATTATTTTGAATTTTGAAAAGTGTAATTTCATGACTGAGATAAGAATTTTCCTTGGGAATTTCATTTCCAAAAATGGAATTGAAGTTGATAAATCAAAAATTGAAGTGATAAATTCTTTTCCTTTCCCAACTTGTGTGAAGCATGTTAGATCATTTTTAGGACATGTAGGATTCTATAGGAGGTTTATCAAAGTTTTAAATAAGATTTATCTCCCTCTCTCTAGATTGATTTTGAAAGATGATAATTTTTATTTCAATGGTGCATGTAGGTAAGCCTTTTATGAGTTTTAGAAGAGATTAATTACACCCCCAGCGATGCAGCCACCAAATTGGGAAGAACCATTCAAACAACTTTGTGATGCTTCTAACCAAGCAATTGGTGCAGTACTTTATCAACAAATTTAGGGAAGGAAAAAAGTCATTTATTATGCCTCAAGAACCTTGGATATAGCTCAATTAAATTACAAAACCATAGAAAATGAGTCTTTATCCATTTTTTTTCTTTATAAAGATTTAGATCATATATACTTGGAACTAAAGTCACTGTGTTTTCTGATCATGCAGCTCTTTGGTACTTAATGAAGAATCCTAAAGCTAAACCAATGCTATTGAGATGGATGTTACTACTAAATGAGTTAAACATAGATATCAAAGATAATAAGGGTTCTAAGAACCAAGTGGTTGATCACTTTAGTAGACTACCCAACACCGCTGGCGCTAAAATTATAGATAGAGAACCACTGAATGATTACCTTCTAGGAGATTAGTTGTACTTGATTAAAGAAGAAGTGCCTTGGTATGATGATATGGTAAATTATCTAGTAATATCTAAGTTCCCATATTATTTAAATGCCCACAAAATTAAAAATATGGAATCTGAATCTAGATATTATATTTGGGATGATCCGTTTCTTTGGAAGATTTGCAATGACCAAGTGATAAGAGGATGTTTTCCTGAAATTGAAATTGATTCTATATTTAAGTTTTATTACACCTTAGCTTTTGGAGGCCACTTTGGACCTCAAAATACAACAAGTAAGGTTTTATAATCTGGACTTTATTGCCCCACCATTTTTAAATATGCTCATGAATATTGAAAATGGTGTTAAAAATGTCAGTTTTTTTGGAAATATTTCAAGTAGAAAATAATTGCCCTAAAATCTATTGAATTTTTGTGAAATTTTTGAAGTTTGGGAGATATATTTTATGAGACCTTTCCCAATGTCATTTGTAAATTCTTATATCTTTCTTGTAGATGATTATGTTTCCAAATTGGTGGAAGTAAAATCCACCAGGACTGATGATTCTAAAGTTGTTTGTGATTTTTTCAGGGATTACATATTTTGTCAGTTTTGAGTTCCTAGAGCCATCATCAGTTATTAGGGGAATCACTTTTGTAATAGGATAATGGAGTATTTACTGAATAATTATGGGATACATCATAAAACATCAACTCTCTATCATCCACATACCAATGGGCAAGATGAAGTGTCCAATAAGGAAATCAAAGGAATTTTGTAAAATATTGTTAATACAAACAAGAAATATTGGAGACAAAGGTTGGAATATACATTATAGTCTTATAGAATATACTACAAAACCCCAATTGGAATTATTCCATATAGGTTGATTTATGGGAAAAGTTGTCATCTACTAGTGGAATTGAAGCATAAGGAATATTGGGCTGTGAGAAAGATGAATTTGGATCTTGAAAGTGCTGGAAAAGAGAGAAGATTATAGTTGTAGGAGATAGAATAAATTAGAAGGGAAGATTTTGAAAATTCTAGGATTTACAAAGAAAGAACAAGAGTGTCTCATGACAAGCTGATCCAACCGAAAGACTTCCATCCTGAAGACATGGTGTTGTTATTCAACTCAAGACTCAAGTTGATGCCAGTTAAACTTCATTCTAGGTGGGAAGGTTCATTTATAGTTACTCAGGTATATCCTTTTAGTGTTGTTTAGATTGTGAAGGATGGAGATCATGAGCCATTCACTTTTAATGGACATAGGCTGAAGAAATTCTATGGGACTATTCCATTAGATCTAGTGGAGGAGATCACACTCCTCAAACCTGTTTATCAATAAAATACACCAGGTCATACCTCTCCTTTACACTTTCTTTCTTACTGTGATTCATTTTTCAAATATTATTACATGTTAAATCCATTTGAATTCATTGTAGATACTGCATCATTTAAGTGTGGGGGGAGGGAACCTTTTTAGTTTAGGATTTTTATTTATTTTTTTTCCTATTTAAAAAAATGTTGTGTTTTTTTCATTTTTTTTGTGTTTCTTTTTCAATTTTTGTGTGTTTGAAAATTTTGATCTTAAATGATTATCATTTCCGTTTTTGAAACCTATTTATATGAGTAAAACAATTTATCCCATGAAACTGAGCTTAAATGAATGCTGAAAATGACATTGTTTCAAGTTCAAATCTTTGGGAATTTTATGAAAAGTACTTTGATTTTTAAATCCCAAGCCACATATCACTATCTTAATATTTGAAATCACATACCCATGAGGATTATAAACCATTGTTTTCATATTATTTACATTCACCTCACTTCTTGAGAGAACCAAATCATGCTTGATTTAATCAGAATTTGATTTATTTCTATCAAAACTTGAGGGTTTTAAGTACTTATGTTTTAAATTATTGAGGTATTTATTTTGTCTTAAAGCCCCCTTTTTAATAAAATATTTTTTTATAATGGCCTTCCTTGAACATTTAATACCTTTATACCTTAAAATCCATGAAAAACCTGTTATTTTAGCCATATTACAAGCTAATTTTCCCTATCCAACCTGCTCTTGAAGTGAAATTAAATGATCTAGTTAAACTTAAGTGTTGGGGAAGCTATCTTGTGTTGTAATACCACATTTGGAGATACTTTGGGTGGGAAATAAAATGTTTAAGAGATTATTTTTCTTCTAAAAAAATAATTCTTTTGAAATATGTTTCTTTTCTATAGCTTTCATGTATGAGAAACTATTCCTTTCTGGAGCTTCCAATGGAGAAAGAAAGATGTGCCTATCTGGAGCTTTCAAGAAAAATTATGTTTGAGACGATTGAATTTTTTTCTAATGAAATAATTAATGGTGTGAAATTTCCTTGAGTTTTCATGATGATGGATCTTATTTGATGATAAGGGGAGTGAGGAGGATACCATACTTGATGGAAAATTAGAATCTTACAATTTTTCTTCAAAAAGAGCCAAACCCTCCTCATTCTACCTCAAGATTTTTCACATCTAAATCTTACCAACAAAAGGACATAGAACAAACTTTAAAATTCCTCATGATAAATACATTTCCTTGACTCAAATCAGGTGTAGATGTAGAAATTTATCAAGCCTATGGTTACCCTTTTATGAGTTTGGATGAGAAAGACATTGTTGAAAACTAAAATTTATGTGATGAGAGAAAATGAATGTTAGGTAAGTGTCTTGTATGCATGGGAGTAGAAATGAAGAAGAAATATAATGAATTTTATAGTTTGAGGACTTCGAATAATGGTTGTTGATGAGGCATGATATCTTTTGTTTCTTGGTATGGAATTGGTGGATCTCATGAGCACGTGTTTTGAATTTGCATTGATTTGATTTTGATGCTAACTTATCCAGGAGTCCAAGTGTTAAGTGTGGGAAAATTGATAGAGATAATATTTTAATAATTATTCATATGTTTTTAAATGATTTAATCCCTACCAAGTAATCAATTTTATCATATTTTCATTATTTTATGATTTTTGGTGAGTTTTGAGCTTAAATGTGAAAATTGGTTAATTCTGTAAATTTAACAATTTTAAATAACCTTTTTATTTTGAGCATAACTTTTAATATTTGGATCCAATTTGAATTATTCATTTTTTCAGGATTCCTTTGTTTGTGGGATTCAACCTTTTCTTCTGGGCCCATATCCAATTCAAAACACAATGATACAGAAAAATCAATCAAATGGAGAAAGTTATTATGGATGGTAGAATGGACCCTACCTCATTAAATGAAGAATATCTCAGTATACCTACATTAAATTGATCTTATTTTAGATGAGTTTGATATAATACTTTATGGGTCATGTTCCTATTAAATTTTATGAATAAAGGATCTCATTAAGGCATCCTTTGAGCGAGTCAAAGTGGAGTAGGTGAAATAATATTTGGCGGCCAGAAAAAGTCATGTTCATTAATGCGGCCATAGATTCCTTTAAACCTATCCAAAATCTTTTATAATTTTAGGGTTGATATAAAAATTCATTACTAACATCTGTTAAGAAGATACCTCTATGATTTTCAGCCATCTGGTGGGAATAACAGAATAAAACTTCTAGAGGGCAGATTCTAGAAGAGAAAATTTTATATTCTTTGTTTTTTCTCTTTTATTATTCTTAGTTTTTTAATGAATTATTCTTCCCCCTTATTCACAATTACCCTTACCATAGTGGGGTAAACTTCTGTGTGATTTGGGAAGGAGAGTTTTTCCCTTTTGCAATTCTTTAATTCTTTCACTTAATGTTTTAAGATCCTTTTTTCTCTTATGAGAAATTAGTTTTAATTTCTTATAAGGGTTTTTATTATCATGTACGATTGTATTTGATTTTAGATTATGATATTTTTATTTCTTAGTTCAATGATAAATATCTCCCTCCACTAGGTTCTGGTCTATATACAGTGGAATAGATCAAGACTTAGTGGTGAAGTACTCAGTGATCACTAGTACGTGTGTGAGGAGTAGTGAACATTCTTGATTGTTTGGGATAAAAAAGACCTGATTGAGAATTGTCTGAGTCAATTGAGGGTATTCGCTAAAAATATATCAAACAATGGAAGGATATTAGACCAATATGATATTTTAATAAGGTTTATTCTCACCATTACTATTTGACCAAGGGAGTGAGAAGAAGCGATTGTGGATTCTAACTTTTATCGACTTAGAAAAAGAGAATTGGATAAGTTGAACTATGATAAAATAATAATTAGAGAACCAAACCTAACCTAAACACCATCTCATATAATAGTTTTTAATCACTTGTTTTATCAATTTGATATTAATATTTTTCTTAATTTCTTTCCTTTTTTTAGTTTCTTTCTTATCTTTTCAAAATCAAACAATTTAAAAAAAAACAACTTCACTTATTTCTCTAATTTTAAGGTGAATGCTTGATTGTTGTGTGCTCCTATCTGGAGATAATTTAGGTTAATCACTATAATGAATTTTAACTTAGTAAATAATAGTTTTTACCACACCCCATGATAGTCACATGTCAGGTGGTTACTCATACTTCATAATTTTTACTGATGATTTTATTAGATATGGATATATCTAATTAATTATGTATAATTCAGATTATTTTGATAAATTCAAGGAATACAATAATGAATTTGAGAACCCACTTGGTAAGAATATTAAGAAACTCCACTCAGATCATGATGGATAATATCTTAATCAAGACTTCATTGATTATTTATAGAAGTTTAGGATATTATCTCAACTCACTCCTCCTTATATGCCTCAGTGTAATGGTGTAAGCGAAAGGAGGAAACACACCTTATTAGACATGGTGAGATAAATGACGAGTCATGCAAGTATTATATTATACTTTTGGGGATACACGTTACAAAAAACAATATACATACTAAACCAAGTTCCAAATAAATAAACATATGGTATAACAAACTAATTATGGAATGGAATGAAACCCGTGTTGTATTACTTACATGTGTGGAATTTCAAATTGTTTGTTATGGCCTCTTCAGGTAACAAGATTGCACCCTGAGGTGAAAGTGTATCTCTATAGGACATCCCAAAGAAACAAAGGGATACTAAATATAAAATCCTTCAGAAAAAAGGCCATGGTTGATAGATTTCCTGAATTTCTTGAGGAGGATATTATCTATAAAAGAGATAGTGGGAGAGAGATAGACTTCAATGAAATTTAGGTTCAAGATACATAAGATTCTTCATAGGAACAAATTCCAAAAATCCCTTTGGAATAAGAAATTGTTTCAGAGACATAATTACTTCATATGATTACTGGAGTGTTTAGAGAACCAGAACAATATGGTTTTCTAGTCACCAATTATAGTGACTCATTATTAGTTGATAATAGTGATCCTCTAAACTAAAAGGAATAAGTAAGTGGAATGGATGTTGGGGAGTGACAAGAGGCCAAAAATTCTGAAATGGATTCCATATACTAAAACTAAGTCTGGATTTTGATAGACCCTCTAGTAGATGTAAAGCCTACTGGTTAAAAATGGGTATTTAATAAGAAAATGGTCATGGAAGGATAATTAAATACCTATAAGGCATGATTGGTTGCAAAAGGGTTTAAACATCTTCAAGGCATTCACTATGATGAAACCTTTTCACCTATTTTAATGACGAAATCCATCAAAATTCTACTTTCCTTTGCGGCTTTCCATGATTATGAGTTGGAAAATGGATGTCAAAACAGTCTTCCTTAACGTGAACCTTTAGGAAGATGTTTATATGACACAACTCGAAGGGTTTATGACACCAAAGTATGCTAACAAGGTATACGAGTTTCAAAGATCCATTTATGGATTAAAGTAAGAATACAGGTCATGGAACATTCAATTTGATGAGTCCATAAAGGAATTTGGTTTTATAAAGAATGAATGCAAGATGTGTGTCTATAAATGGTTTGATGAGAGTGCAATAGTTTTCTTAATAGTATATTTTGATGACATATTACTCATTGTAAATGAAATACCAGTCTTATAGTCTGTTAAGGCATGGTTGAATAAATGCTTATATATAAAGGACTTGGGAAAGGCAACTTATATTACTGGGATCAAGATCCATCTTGATAGATCCAAGAGGTTTCTCAACCTAAGTCAAAGTACATACATTAACAAGATATTAAAGAGATTCAATATGGAATAATCTGGGGATTATTTTTAGTGTCACATGGCATTCATATTTCTAGGAAATTGTTTCCTCAGACACATGAGGAAAGAAATATAACATCAAGGATTACATATGCACCAAAGATTTGGTTAATCATGTATGTTATGCCATGTACTAGGCTACATGTCACCTACACATTAAGTGTGATATGAAGATATCAAGTTAATCCAGGTAATTTCTATTAGATGGTAGTTAAGACTATCCTTAAGTATCTGAGGCGTAATAAGGATATATTCCTAGTTGATGGAGGAGATAAAAAACTAGTCATAAGAGGATATGCAGATGCTAGTTTACAAACTGATAAAGATGACATAAAGTCGCAAATGAGATACATATTCACTTTGAATAGAGGTGTTGTAAGCTGGAAGAGCTCAAAGAAGGTTGTGGTCACAAATTCTACAACAAAATCTAAGTATATTGCAAATTTTAAGGCAGTTAAAGAATTAGTATGGATGTGAAACTTCATCCAAGAGTTTGATGTGGTACCTAATAGTAAATATACCACCACACTCTATTGTGATAATATTGTAGTGGTGGGTCTTGAAAAAGAGTAAAGATCACATCAGCGGATGAAGCACACACTTTAGAAGTGTCATATCTTGAGGTATTTTTCTTAGAGAGGTGAAGTTATAGAGATAAGTATTTCCATGGAAGAAAACATAGTGTACCCCTTAACTAAAGCCTTGAATTAGCAGAAACATGGTAATCATGTGAGTTCTAGTAGACTGAAGGTCTTAGGTAGTTGGCTCTAGTCCAAGTGGGGGTTTGTTGGAGTTCGTTTCCTAGTACCAACTATTTTTACTTTGATTATGTGTATATTATATATACTAAATATTAATAAAACTTCTTATTAAATATTTTTTATTGTTCTGCATGACTCTAATGTAATAATTTCATAGAGTATACATTGCATTGATAAGGTCATAACAGTTCCCTGCTATGACGAGAACCATGATGTGCTATGAAGATATTCTTGAATAATGTTTTGTGGTTGGATAATGTACTATGATGAGACACATAGTACATATATTTTCATGTGATAGTAATCATAATAAGACGATCCTTATTATCATGAAATTCACACCTGGTAATCTCCAATATGGTAGAGTATGAGAATAGACTCACCAGTAGGAATTCTGTATGTTTTGGTGACATTAGATATTTTTATCTGTGAGCACGTGTGATGGTCATTAGAGTTTAATATTATTATTAATGCATGATAAAACTCGTGTACTTAGATGTATTTCATAAACCATGATGATAATAATTCATGGTGAAGTTGGATATGTTGGGTGCGTCATGAGTGACATGCCATTAATGGATATGCTAAGGAAGGATTTGTCCATTTCATCTTTATAGAAGCTGATATCTCGACCCTTTTATTGGAATGAAACCATCACCCTAAATTCCATGACCATGGTGTAACGATGTGTTTATTTCAGATAGTCAAAGAAAGACGCAGCAAACATATAGGTTGGAACATAGATGTGCAACTTTCTTGATGAGATATTGATACAAAGAGATTATATTATACAGTGAGTGTTTGTATGTGTTTGTTGTTGTTATGACATAAAGTTTTTTCTCTTGGGTTCCTTGACCTATTGCTAGAAAATAATCTTGGACTTTATGCAAGCCCGAATAATACCAACGAGAAAGAATCATAGATAGTCACGCACTAAGTGTTTTCATTGACCTCTATTAAATTTTATTTGAATTTAGTTAATGGAATAAATATTATTATCAATACCTAGGAATAATTTTATTCAAGTTTTATTGATCGCATAAATTAAATAAATATTTATTCACCGACATGTGAATAAAAACATATTTATTTATTTTATTGAATATTTAATAAATATTTATTCACCAGTATGTGAATGAAATATTATTTATGAATAAAAATATTTATTCGAGTATTCAATAAATATTGAGGAGTTCGAATGGACCAAGACCACATCCGATGATAAATAATTATTTACAATCCAGTAAATATTATTTATCAATTTTCACAAGTTGGCATACACCAAAAAATAATAATATTATTATTATTATGTGGCATGAGGTTTATTAAAGGTTTTAAATGTTATTTAATGGTCAACATGAAATTAAATTATATTTTAACTTAAACCCTAACTATATTAATAGATGATTATGTCTATTGCGTATTGCATATAAAAAATTGATAATAGAGAATTATTGCGCACAAAAAATTCTCTATTGACTCCGCCTTCTCTCTCCATCTTAATAATGAGAAGCGTAAGAGAGATTTCTTGAAGACTGAAGAATGAGCGATCAAGAATGAACAATGCAAGATATTTGAGTGGTGTTGCTCAGAGACCATTAGATCACATGATTAACCACCTAAAGAGGATAATATTAATTATTAATAAATATAATTTTTATGTTCTTCATTATTCATAAACACTATTTTTAGTTCATTTTACAAATTGAACATTATTTCACATTATGATTGTAATTCCTTCTTAAAATGAACTATTACATGGTACATTTTTGAACACCTCCTAAAACAAAAAATTGTATAGATTTTATTTTAATATTTCAATTTCAGGTCTCCCATTATATGAGGAACATTATATCCTTCTGGAGATATTGAAGATTCAATTAGGAAGATGACCAAAGTGGGCCTTGAACCAAGAACATTCTGGGCGAAGTGAACTGGACAACAACCCAATAAAAATACTATAGAGGACAATATCCAAGCCCAATAAAGATAAAATTTGAATTGGAGATAGAGGAAATTAGGAGGAACATTTCATAAAAAAGTTACAAGATCTAATTCCAAGTTTTAAAGGGAGTTCAAGGCAGCCCAATTTGAAGATGAAATTTTGGGCCAGACTCTATGGCCCAGAAAAACAGCCCACTATTTCAATAATATCTCACAAAAAAAAAACATCATTTGGGATTAAATTTTACAGACTATCAGGGGAAATTTTAGGACTCATTTTCTTCTTCAATTCCCTACCCAAATTCAACCATCTAGATGCTCGTTTGGAAACATCTGTCAGAGGCATGCAAGCTGGATCCCATTCTAGGTCAAGGGTGGAAAATTCCACATTCCACAAACTTTCCACCACTCCAGGCCTACCATAATCAAGTGGGAAAACTTGGACTATTGGGGGATTGACCCAAGACTTCCAAAATTCCTATTTAATTCAGTTTTTGTGAAGGAGTTGGGGGATGTTGTGCATGTTTTCATTTTAATGTTATGATGCCAATTTGATGTTGTAATAAAATTTATTCAATTGTAAGTTTCTCAAATTACCTTATCTTATTAACTAAACTTATTATTATTATAATTTTCTATTATTCTTTATAAATTTTTTATACTGTTTCATCAAAGAGTGAATTTATTCACATAGCTAAGAGATAAATCCTACACAAAACAGTGGGGTGTTTGTTATTTTATTGTTTTTTCACTTCTTCAATTCCACCCTCATGAGTCAAATTCCCGCTTCCTTTGAGAGAATAAAATTAATGGAGTGCTAAATCTCTTATGGTATAATCCAAAGGAGTAGAAAGGGTTTGTATTGTATGCTATTTCTTACTCTATTAATGTATAATCACTTCTTTTAATTGAGAATTTAGTTTGATGATCTTAAAACTTCTTCGTCCTTGTTGAATTTTCATGCCACACACTTTAAGTGCTAATAAGAACCTTTACCTTGGAGTGATCATAACAATTATTCTCAAAGTGTATAAGTGATTAGAATTAGTTTTTTTATTAACCCAATAAGTGATGAATTTGTTTTGATCTCCTTAAATGAATCACTCTTGAGTCTAAGAAATTGAAATCATTAAAAAGGAATTTCATCCAATCCATCCCTTATAATAAACCAGGATCAACCTTTTTTAAAAAATTGAATTCACTTAGTTATCTTAGTGTTAATTTAGACCATCTTAAATCAAACCCAAGTTGGCCACTTCATATCCAAAACAATCCATAGAATGCATGTGTCTGTAGGTTTTTCTTAGGTCCTTAAGGATTCGACAACCCAAGATACACTACAAGCGACTACTTAACCCTAAAAACTTGGGTAAATTTGGGCGATACCAAATTTTGGTGGCATTCATAGGGACTTAAGTAAGTTATCTTAGATACTCACATCTTATTCTCACCCACTTCTCTATTCTCAACCCCGATTTCACTCCTATGGAAGGCCTATTTGAACAAATTAAAAAATGGGGAACCTCTCCCTACTTTTACTATGCCACACCCAGTGATATATATAATAATTTGGATGATGAATGTTTTTGGCATTGAAATACATGCCCTGAGATAATTTTAGGAAGGGCACAATTGGTTGAGAGGAAATCTGAGCTCAATGACCCAAAAAATCATCAAAGGGGTCTACCTTGTGAAGCACTTTCATGTAGCCCCTAGCCCTCATGAAATTGTGAGGCATTAATAGATGCCTTTGCAAGTTTGATGATCCCCGTGCCCACCGTGAAGGTAGTTGATGAAACCCTCTGTGAGTTCAATGGGGCCAAAACCCTTTGCGGTGCCCTTTTTTCTTCACACGCTCCTCTGAGAATCATGAAAACTCTTTCTCCTATAAATAGCTGGATCACCCCACCACAAATGCATTTTCTTCCCATCCTTTCACCTTATGATCTCCCATTTTTTGAAGCACTCGAGCACTACGAACTCGAGAGAAAAATGAATCACCCAAGGTATTATAGTAGCGCAAAACCCACTTTACCCTGTTTCTATTTACCCATGCCTATGGTAGGGATTTCCTTTTTGAAGGACTAAACCCTTCATAGAGAAGGAATGCCCTTCAAAGTACTTGAGGCTTTGCGGATAATTAATCCTTTTTGAAGCACTCCTTTCCAGCATCATGACTTCATGCCAAGGTAGGGTCAACCTACTCCATGAAGATCCTTTCTTTGCAAAGCCCCTAACCTCTACGAAGCATCTGATCTTCACGAATCACCTCTCAACGAGGACCCCTACTTCATGAAAACTTTTTATGTGCAGTCCTACAGGCTTATGCGTAGTGACTTCTTGGTCCCTCGTGTAGTGTCCCTTGTTGTACTACCCTATCTTTTGATTTTTGGAATAGGTATGCTAATGGATATTTCTTTTTTGTAATAGCCATGCTAATGTGGACCGTAAAACTGACCACTCATCCACCATGCTCCCATCAATCATTAAATGTGCCTTCCCTTCCCCAAGTGTGGGTAGGGATCAATTATATAAGTCCAATGGGTGAGGAGTGAGCCCTACCAATCCATGATGTAGGATTTTAAACTACCAAGCACCATTATCCTCATCATATGACGTTAAAATGTAGCCTTACCCTATTCCATGCACATGGGGTGACCCGCCTAGGGAATTTTACACACCTACTCATCTTCACGGGAGTGAGATCTTCCTCACATGGAATGACATCCACCCCATGGGGAAGGGTAGCCATCTTGGGGTAATCCCCTAACCTTTCTTGTAGGAGGTAACACCCTTGATCCTCCTTTCCTCATCTGGACACAAAAACCAGAGGGGGGATGGTCATTGGGGACTCTTAAAACCCCATCCCTTTCCCATTGGGTTTTTTCTCCATGGGTAGCTTCTACGTGTAAGCCCCACACCATCCCTCACTGACACATCTTTCATGGTGTGACCATATGATCTACTTATTCCTCTTGTTTCTCACACCAAGCATGACTCACATGGTCTTAGAGGTTAGTAGTGACCATGAAACCCTTCTTCTAGGCATACCTCTTAGAGTAAGCCCCAATTTACACCTCTACAGGCCTCTAGATATAAGTAAGACCTGAACTGCCGAACTATGTGGGTTTTGATCCCTATATTCCAAACAAGGTATGTAGGAAGCCTCCCTGAAGTTCAATTCCAACCACTAGTAAACTTTGGTGTCCCCTCCTAGGGGTGCACCTCCTTGATCCACCATCATTGGTGTCCCGATCAATCTTTACATGTATAAGGCCCCAGCCTTAAACATTACTTAATCTTGAGTTATTACAAGATTACACATTGAGGATCTTTTCAGGTTTAGAGTTTTAGAGAATTAGATCATAAAACTTGCATTACATTCCACATTTAAACAAAGTGGTTACATAAAAGATAGTATTCATTTTCCCATCAACGAAATCATATTTAAAATAAAACATGGATTCTTTCTTGACACTTCCTTGACACTATCATCACATCATGTACCTTTCCTTTGACCTGTGAAAAACATTTCAAAAACTTGGGATGAGCATAAAAAGCTCAGTAAGGGATATAAAAGTATGAAATGAAAACATTAGTCCATGTATGAAATCATACTTTACTCATAAAACATAATCACTTTAACATACCTCATCAAATCATGAATAAATCATAGAAATCATAACACATAAAGGTAACTTGAGGCATTCATAACATTCTTACTGTCACGACCCGCCCTCGGGGTCCGTGCCGTGACTACCCCAAGCCCGCCTTCCATAGGCCAGGGGCTGGCGACTAGCACCAAGGAGTAATTCCCGGTAAAAAGGGAAGGCATTGCCTTTGTAAAGTAAACAAACACCATAGAGTAAGCAAGCAGAAAGTAAACACTAAGTAAAAACAGAGTACAACTGAAAGTGCGGAAAAGTAAATGGGCCAGTATACAAACCCAAACTGAAAGTAAAGTACAACTCGAAAGGGAAAATAGCAACTGTAAGTAAAAGCCGCTACACCGAGCTGTCCACTGGAGATCCCACCTGAAGGATGGGTACAGATAGCTCCACTGCTCCACGGGTCCCACCGTCCGCTCTGAGTACGTCTCGCCCAGTGGTCCACCTCCAGGTACTGTCCTTCTCTGCAAGCCTCAGCCAAGATCAACGCTGTCCGTCGTCTGCAACCAACACAACGTAGTGCGGGCATAGCCCGTGCAGGGGTGAGTATAAGCTACTCAGTAGGGACCCCGAGACCCCTGAAGGTCTCTCAAAATCCACAAAGGATAAACCACAAAGAAAGGTACAATCACGAAGTAACAACCGACACTGCTTAGGTATATGCCCATACATATACCTAAGTCATCAATTCCAAATACGCTCTAACCTCCGAGCCCAAGTACAACTCAGTCCACACAGGAAAGTAAACGTATTCCACACAGGAAAGCAAAACGTAATCCACACAGGATAGCACAACACAATCCACACAGGAAAGCAACAGGATTCAGCTCACACAGGTATACATCTTCAAAAGACGATAAAGATGATCTCTGATCCATCTAAGTCGTTGGACCCACGAAGGATCGATAGGTAACTAACCCCCGCAAAGACCCACACAGGATCGGGCCCACACAGGACCTGTAGGCGCTGGTTCACACAGGACCACTGAGCGCAAAGACCCACACAGGATCGGACCCACACAGGATCGGGCCCACACAGGACCTGTAGCACTGATCCACGTAGGATCGCTGAGTGCTGTAGTCGTCGTCGAATCCACACAGGATCTCTGTACTGTCGTCGTCGCAGTCATAGTAGCAGTAGCAGTAGCAGTAGCAGTCACAGTAACAGTCGCAGCCAGCACTAGGGTTCCCGCACACAGCAAGATCGTTCAGGAGGGACCGCTCCACGAGCCGAGAGGCTGATACATCAACTGTCACACAGTCCAGAGTTGATGTATCCAAAAGTTCCGTATTGTCAACAGGAACTTAACGCAACAGACGACGCGTCAATTGGACGCCCGGTCTGAGAGTTATTGGCTTTTTCGTCCCAGGGGCCCGGTTGGTTTTTAAGGCAAAACCAACCCGACCGTACTCCACCTGCGTCCAAATCTCAGGCGGAGTATTCCAAAAGATCCTTCTCACTAATAGGAACACAACAAAGCTGACGGCACGTCAATCGGACGTCCGTAGCTCAAGATATGAGCGTTTCCGCTCCGAGGGCCCGGTTAGTTTCGTGTACGAACCAACCCGGCCGAACTCAAAGTATTCCGAAACTTTGAGTGTGATATATCTAATCGACCGTCTCGATCCAAGGATCGCATTGCCGCTGACGGTTCGTCAATCGGAGGTCCGTAGCTCAAGTTATGACCAAAAGACCGAAGTCGTCTCGAAAACAGGGGGTCCGGGTCCGGGGCGGCCCGGCCCGACCCCCCCTGAGTCGGCCCGAACCGGGTCGACCCGACCCGGGTCCGACCCGGCCCGGACGGCGGCGGTCCGGCGTGGCGGCGCGGTCCGGCGTGGCGGCGCGGCCCGGCCGGCGGCGGTGCGGCCTGGCACCGCACGGGTGCAGCGCGCGGGGGGCAAGGCCCCCGCTTTGTTTAGCTGGCGGCGCGGCTTAAGCCGCACCTTTTGGAGAACCGGCCCCCCACGTGGGGGCCTGCCTTGAGGGAAACGGGGGGGCAGCCTTCCCCCCTTTAAGAAACCGCCCCCCCCTCTTAAATGGGGGGGCATTCTTGCTGGCCGGGGGAATTAAATTCCCCCGGTTTCTTCCCCTTCCGGCCGGCCCACCTGGCTGGCCGGTTTTTCTTCAACGGGTCCGGCAAAAAGCCGGTCCCCTTCCGGCTTCCGACACCGGCAGCCCGGCTGCCGGTCTTCTCGTTCCGCCGCGGCCCAGAACCGTCCGCGGCCTTCGTCGTCCGGCGCGGTGCGACGACACCGCGCCCCTTCGCCGCGGCCCCGCTCCGGCCGCGCGGCGCCTTTGGTTCCCTTCGACGTGGCGCGACGGCATCGCGTTCATGATAATCCTTCCACGGCGTGACGCGACAGCGTCGCGTAAATAAGTCGGGTGATTCCTGCGTGGTGCGACGACACCACGCCTTCTCGTTCATCCAGAAGATTATATAAATAACCAAGAACAAAGGAGGGGGAATTCGGCCGTGTTTGTGCGGTCCGACCCCCCCCTCTCATTAGATGATAACTCTTAAATATTTAATCACAAGATTATCATTCTAGAACCAAGAACGAGAGTAAAGAAATAAACCACAACAAACCCCTACCTTGGTTTCAAGATCGAAGATCGTCAATAACCCGCGGAAGACAACGTCGCGGAGGTCGGGCGTCGCGGTAATCGTTCGTCAAATCCGTTGACGAAGAGGTACGTCCGAAGAGGTACGTCGATGGAGAATCTTCGTAAGCCGACGAAGGAAGTCCTAGGAGGAAGCGGTGTTCCCTTTCGTTGACACGGAAGACGTTACAACCGGCTACGAAGAAGAGAGGAGCGGCGTTCTTCGTCGGAGCTCGAAGGTTCTTCGCGTTCTTCGTCAAGCTTGAAGAAGAAGAAGAAGAAGAAGGAGAAGGCTTCAAATCTCTCAAGAGGCTAGAGAATTCTAACCAAATAAAATAAGCTAAGAGATTATTTTATTTACTCAACCAAACCTTTTGAAATTCAAAGGTTTGAAAAAGATTAAACAACTCAACTTAATTAATAAGCTAGTTGTCAAGTTCATTTAAAAGGGGAGTTAAGGGAGTTTTGAGAGGAGATGAAAAGTTAGGGTTCGTGTGGGCCCCACCACACTTAATCCTCTCAAGGGAGGTTAAGTGGGTGTGGGTCCCACCCCTAACTTCCTTTGAGAGGAGTTAACCAACAAGTAAGAGAAATAAAAAGTGTTCCACATTTTTATTTAACTTTCTATAATTCTCCCAAAAACTAACTTTCGTCCCGCAATAAACACAACTTCAGAAAAAGGTCTCCTTAAGCGAATATCGGCGCTGCGAGTTCATTGGTGTCCTCGGATTTCAATTCCAAGCACCGGATCAAAAGTTAGAAATTCCCGCTCGTTCGTTCACTGAACGTACCCGAGCCAAACTTCGGAAAATAATTCCGGGCACTCCGGGCCTCGGAATCAGGTGCCGTCAGAAACCGCGCTCTTGTAAAATTCCAAAGAAAATTAAGAAAAAATTTCCCTTGAATTTTACGGGTCTTTACATTACTCCCACCTCAGGGCTTTACGTCCCCGTAAAGATACAACAAAAACTAAAAGAACAAATGAGGGTACTGAGCACGCATCTGAGCCTCCCGCTCCCATGTGCTCTCCTGGAGGTTCCCGTGCTACCATCTGATGCTCACAAGAGGAATAGATCGCCCACGTAGGACCCGCTCCTGTCGATCTTCTATCTCCACCGGGACCTCCGTAAAAGTCGCCCCATCGTCGATGTCAAGCTCCCCATGGTCAATGATGTGCGTCGGGTCATGCACGTATCTCCTCAGCTAAGATACGTGGAAGACGTCATGCACCCGGTGCAACTGAGGTGGTAGAGCCAAGCGATAAGCCACCTCGCCAATCCTGCTGAGGACCTGGAAGGGTCCGATGAAGCGCGGAGATAACTTGCCGCCTCGGCCAAATCTCTGAATACCACATCGAGGTGAGACCCGCAAGAAGACGTGGTCGCCATCCTCGAACTCTAGTGGCCTCCGCCTCCTGTCAGCATATGACTTCTTCCGGCTCTGAGCTGTCCTCATCCGCTCCTGGATGATCTGGACCTTCTCTGTCGTGGCCTGGACCATCTCCGGTCCCACAAGTGCTGACTCCCCAGGGTCTGTCCAGCACAAAGGAGATCTACAAGGTTGGTCGTACAACGCCTCGTACGGTGCCATCCCGATAGTGGAGTGGTAGCTGTTGTTGTACGCAAACTCCACCAAGGGTAGGTGGTCCTCCCAACTTCGACCAAAGTCGAGGACACATGCTCGGAGCATGTCCTCGAGAGTCTGAATGGTCCTCTCCGTCTGACCATCTGTCTGAGGGTGAAAGGCTGTGCTCAGACGTAGCTGTGTCTCGAACGCCTCCTGTAACCCCTTCCAAAGCCGGGAAGTAAAGAGAGCATCTCGATCGGAGACGATAGATGATGGCACACCATGGAGCCGCACAATCTCCTGAACGTAGAGACGTCCCAAGCTCTCCACTGAGCCCTGCTCTCTGATGGGTAAGAAGTGTGCCGACTTGGTGAGTCGGTCAACAATCACCCAGATAGAGTCGTGACCTCTGGAAGTGCGTGGAAGTCCAGTCACGAAGTCCATAGATATGCCGTCCCACTTCCACTCCGGAACCTCCAAGGGCTGTACCAAGCCTGCTGGTACCTGATGCTCTGCCTTCACCTACTGGCAGGTGAGGCATCGAGAAACGAACTATGCTACTACCTTCTTCATGCCCGGCCACCAGTGCTGTCGTCTGAGGTCCTGGTACATCTTCGCCACTCCAGGATGTACCTCCAAAGGAGAAGTGTGAAACTCTCTCAGCACTTCCTCTCGCAAAGAGACTGGTACCATGGTACGTCCTCTGAAAAGGATGCCGTGCTCTGCTCCAAGGGAGAAACCATCAGGTGCCTGTCCCGAGGATATCAGTACAAGCCGTGTCTCATAGTCAGCGTCCTCACGCTGTGCCTCTCTGACCCGCTGCAGTAGAGGAGGGGTGACTGTGAGAGACTGGAGGAAGGCTTCTCCATCTCTATCCACGAAGGATATCTGCAAAGAGGCTAGCTGCTCCATCGCCTCCTCAAGTAGCTGAATGCCCGTCCTCCTGCTGAGGGCATCGGCTACTACATTCCCCTTCCCAGGAGTATATACTATCTCAAAGTCATAGTCCTGGAGGAACTCGAACCATCGCTGCTGTCTCAGGTTCATGTCCTTCTGCGAGAAGATATACCTGAGACTCTGATGATCGGAAAAGACTGTAAAACGCTCGCCCATTAGGTAAAGTCGTCATGTCTTCAGAGCGAAGACCACTGCTGCTAACTCCAGGTCATGGGTAGCGTAGTTCTGCTCATGCGGCCTCAACTGACGTGATCCATAGGCGATCACTGCCCGCTCCTGCATCAGAACACATCCGAGCCCGGTCCCTGATGCATCGCAGTAGACTACGTACCCTACTCCCTCCTCAGGAAACCTCAAGATAGGTGCGCTAGTCAACCTCTGTCTCAACTCCTGGAAGCTCTGCTGACATTTGTCTGACCACACGAAGGGTTTCCCCTTCCTCCTTAACGTACGACAAAGCTGCAAAGATTTCTCCTTTGCCGAAAAGTGAAATCCGGTCTCATCCCCTGGATGAACCACGTTCCTTGTCTAATACAGTCAATCCCGACATGGATGATACTAATCCATACCAAGGATGACGTCGTAAGGCCTCGACGCTGATACCAAGAGATCCAACCGTTACTCTCGCCTCCAAGGGTTGAGTCACACTGTCGGCATCAGTGTGTGGTCACTGGGTTTCCTCCAGTAAGAATCTCACAAGTGAGGGTCAAGTCAAAAGTTTTTAACCGACACCTCTTAGTAAAAACAAACAAAAGACAAGAAAACAAAAGTCACCAAGGCAAGTATCTTTTATTACTTCAACTTAAAGTACAAGGACACAAGGCAACACAAACTACGAAGCTAGAGGCATTATGGGCAAAGGCCTCTATGCCTGGAGCTAGTCCCGCACTAGTCCACCCGCTTCCGAAGCTCCATGATCATAAGCTTCAGCTGCCTGAAGCTGTGCTCTCCCCTGAGGTCGGGGTGGACCTCCTGGTGGTGGTGGTGGTAGAGCCTCAAAGCGTCGCCCACCACCTGCTGCTCGGCCAGCTCCTCTGCCTCGTCCGCCTCCTCCCTGCGGACCACCACGGTCGAACCTCTGCCTCTGCCTAAGTGGTTCCTCAACCGTCTGCTGCTCCTCTACATGGCGGGTCGGGCAGTCACGAGCCATGTGGCCCTGCCCGCCGCATGCATAGAACTGTCTTCCACTCGAAAGACTGGCTCCGCGCTGTGTGCCCCGTACTGCTGAGCCAGTGTCCTGAGGTCGTCTGCCTGAGGGTCTGGTCTGTCTGGACCCCTGAGTCATCTGTCGACTGCCTGCTGCAGATGACTCTACCACGTGCCACCCTGCGGTGGGTCTCGGCGCTGGTGCAGACTCAGCAAGGAAGCTCTCGATCAAAAGGGCCCGCTCCAGTACTCCTGTCTGAGTCGGTATGCTGAGGGAGATCAGCGATGCCCTGATCTTGTGTCTCAAACCCTGCTCGAAGGTCCGGGCCCGGAAGAATGGGTCCCGTACCATGTCGGTCGAGTAGCGCGAGAGATCAGTAAATCTCGCCGAGTACTGAGCGACCGTCATGCTGCCCTGCCGCAGCTGAAGAAGCTCCTGGATACGCACCGCACGAAGGGTGGCTGGGACGAACTCCGAGCGGAAGAGGCTCTCAAAGTCCGTCCATAGTAGAGATGACTCATCGTGCACCTGGAGCATCAAGCTCCACCATCGGCCCGCTGCTGCGTGCAGTAGGCTCGCAGCGAGGATCACCATGAGGTCTGCAGGTGTCCTCACTAGCCTAAAAACTCGTACCACTGCCTCCAGCCAGTCCTCGGCTGCCTGGGGGTCCGTCTCCCCACGAAACCTGGGCGGTCGCTGGCGCTGAAACTCATGCAGTGCGCTGAGGCAACGTGCATCGTCAGCAGCTGGTGCTGGAAGCATTGGTGGCTCGACGGGTAGAGCTACCGCCAGTGCCACTGCTGACAAAGGGCCCTGCACCGAGGCCTCGTCACTCGGTGGGATGTCATCACAATCGACTCTCGGAACCCTAGCTGGCTGCCATCGTGGGGCCATCCTGAAAAGGAAACAGGTGCCCCACGGTCAAACGGTATACCTGGTGAGCTGACACAAAGAAATCACAAAGAAAACTTTGAAACACACACGCAATCAATGTTTTCGTGCATTAAGTCGGAAATCAGAAGTCAGAGTCCTGCTGTACGGATACGTCGGCCGCCGCACCAACACTGGACTCCCTGGACTGATAACCACACTCAATACGCTAAACATTATTGCTTCACATAGAAAAGATCAGAGTTTGCGCTAGAACCGAACTCCTCTGATACCAATTTGTCACGACCCGCCCTCGGGGTCCGTGCCGTGACTACCCCAAGCCCGCCTTCCATAGGCCAGGGGCTGGAGACTAGCACCAAAGCGTAATTCCCGGTAAAAAGGGAAGGCATTGCCTTTGTAAAGTAAACAAACACCACAGAGTAAGCAAGCGGAAAGTAAACACTAAGTAAAAACAGAGTACAACTGAAAGTGCGGAAAAGTAAATGGGCCAGTATACAAACCCAAACTGAAAGTAAAGTACAACTCGAAAGGGAAAACAACAACTGTAAGTAAAAGCCGCTACACCGAGCTGTCCACTGGAGATCCCACCTGAAGGATGGGTACAGATAGCTCCACTGCTCCACAGGTCCCACCGTCCGCTCCGAGTACGTCTCGCCCAGTGGTCCACCTCTAGGTACCATCCTGCTCTGCAAGCCTCAGCCAAGATCAACGCTGTCCGTCGTCTGCAACCAACACAACGTAGTGCGGGCATAGCCCGTGCAGGGGTGAGTATAAGCTACTCAGTAGGGACCCCAAGACCCCTGAAGGTCTCTCAAAATCCACAAAGGATAAACCACAAAGAAAGGTACAATCATGAAGTAACAACCGACACTGCTTAGGTATATGCCCATACATATACCTAAGTCATAAATTCCAAATACGCTCCAACCTCCGAGCCCAAGTACAACTCAATCCACACAGGAAAGTAAACGTATTCCACACAGGAAAGCAAAACGTAATCCACACAAGATAGCACAACACAATCCACACAGGAAAGCAACAGGATTCAGCTCACACAGGTATACATCTTCGAAAGACGATAAAGATGATCTCTGATCCATCTAAGTCGTCGGACCCACGAAGGATCGATAGGTAACTAACCCCCGCAAAGACCCACACAGGATCGGGACCACACAGGACCTGTAGGCGCTGGTTCACACAGGACCGCTGAGCGCAAAGACCCACACAGGATCGGACCCACACAGGATCGGGCCCACACAGGACCTGTAGCACTGATCCACGTAGGATCGCTGAGTGTTGTAGTCGTCGTCGAATCCACACAGGATCTCTGTACTGTCGTCGTCGCAGTCACAGTAGCAGTAGCAGTAGCAGTAGCAGTCATAGTAACAGTCGCAGCCAACACTAGGGTTCCCGCACACAGCAAGCTCGTTCAGGAGGGTCTGCTCCACGAGCCGAGAGGCTGATACATCAACTGTCACACAGTCCAGAGTTGATGTATCCAAAAGTTCCGTATCGTCAATAGGAACTTAACGCAACAGACGGTGCGTCAATCAGACGCCAGTTCTGAGAGTTATTGGCTTTTTCGTCCCCGGGGCCCGGTTGATTTTTAAGGCAAAACCAACCCGACCGTACTCCACCTGCGTCCAAACATCGGGCGGAGTATGCCAAAAGATCCGTCTCACTAAGAGGAACACAACAAAGCTGACGGCACGTCAATCGGACGTCCGTAGCTCAAGATATGAGCGTTTCCGCTCCGAGGGCCCGGTTGGTTTCGTGTACGAACCAACCTGGCTGAACTCAAAGTATTCCGAAACTTTGAGTGCGATATACCGAATCAACCATCTCGATCCAAGGATCGCATCGCTGCTGACGGTTCGTCAATCGGAGGTCCGTAGCTCAAGTTATGACCAAAAGACCGAAATCGTCTCGAAAACGGGGGGTCCGGGTCCGGGGCGGCCCGAACTGGGTCGACCCGACCCGGGTCCGACCCGGCCCGGCCGGCGGCGGTCCGGCGCGGCGGCGCGGCCCGACGTGGCAGCGCGGTCCGGCGCGGCGGCACGGCCCGACCGGTGGCGGTGCGGCCTGGCGCCGCACGGGTGCAGCGCGCGGGGGGCAAGGCCCCCGCATTGTTTAGCTGGCGGTGTGGCTTAAGCCGCGCCTTTTGGAGAACCGGCCCCCCACGTGGGGGCCTGCCTTGAGGGAAACGGGGGGGGGGGGGGGGGCAGCCTGCCCCCCTTTAAGAAACCGGCCCCCCCTCTTAAATGGGGGGGCATTCTTGCTGGCCGGGGGAATTAAATTCCCCTGGTTTCTTCCCCTTCCGGCCGGCCCACTTGGCCGGCCGGTTTTTCTTCAACGGGTCCGGAAAAAAGCCGGTCCCCTTCCGGCTTCGGACACCGGCAGCCCGGCCGCCGGTCTTCTCGTTCCGCCGCGGCCTTCGTCGTCCGGCGCGGTGCGACGGCACCGCGCCCCTCCGCCGCGGCCCCGCTCCGGCCGTGGCGCCTTCGGTTCCCTTCGACGCGGCGCGACGGCGTCGCGTTCATGATAATCCTTCCACGGCGCGATGCGACGGCATCGCGTAAATAAGCCGGGCGATTCCCGCGTGGTGCGACGGCACCACGCCTTCTCGTTCATCCACAAGATTATATAAATAACCAAGAACAAAGGAGGGGGGAATTCGGCCGTGTTTGTGCGGTCCGACCCCCCCTCTCGTTAGATGATAACTCTTAAATATTTAATCACAAGATTATCATTCTAGAACCAAGAACGAGAGTAAAGAAATGAATCACAACAAACCCCTACCTTGGTTTCAAGATCGAAGATCATCAATGACCCGCGGAAGACAACGTCGCGGAGGTCGGGCGTCGCGGTAATCGTTCGTCAAATCCGTTGACGAAGAGGTACGTCCGAAGAGGTACGTCGATGGCGAATCTTCGTAAGCCGACGAAGGAAGTCCGAGGAGGAAGCGGTGTTCCCTTTTGTTGACACGGAAGACGTCACAACCGGCTACGAAGAAGAGAGGAGCGGCGTTCTTCGTCGGAGCTCGAAGGTTCTTCGCGTTCTTCGTCAAGCTTGAAGAAGAAGAAGAAGAAGAAGGAGAAGGCTTCAAATCTCTCAAGAGGCTAGAGAATTCTAACCAAATAAAATAAGCTAAGAGCTTATTTTATTTACTCAACCAAACCTTTTGAAATTCAAAGGTTTGAAAAAGATTAAACAACTCAACCCAATTAATAAGCTAGTTGTCAAGTTCATTTAAAAGGGGAGTTAAGGGAGTTTTGAGAGGAGATGAAAAGTTAGGGTTCGTGTGGGCCCCACCACACTTCATCCTCTCAAGGGAGGTTAAGTGGGTGTGGGTCCCACCCCTAACTTCCTTTGAGAGGAGTTAACCAACAAGTAAGAAAAATAAAAAGTGTTCCACATTTTTATTTAACTTTCTATAATTATCCCAAAAACTAACTTTCATCCCGCAATAAACGCAACTTCGGAAAAGGTCTCCTTAAGCGAATATCGGCGCTGCGAGTTCATTGGTGTCCTCAGATTTCAATTCCGAGCACCAGATCAAAAGTTAGAAATTCCCGCTCGTTCGTTCACTGAACGTACCCGAGCCAAACTTTGGAAAATAATTCCGGGCACTCCGGGCCTCGGAATCAGGTGCCGTCAGAAACCGCGCTCTTGTAAAATTCCAAATAAAATTAAGAAAAAATTTCCCTTGAATTTTACGGGTCTTTACACTTACATAGGGAGTAACCCTCTTGGTTACGTTTGGAATACCCATCACAGTATATTCCCTAAATCTCTTCGGAGAAACCTTAATGTTTAACTCCTTCGCATTACCCAATGCATTGGAGAGCTATATCGGGCTCACCTGCCCTTAGTTTATCACGGAACCACCCGTCTTTAAAACAATGCCCAAGAACCATAACATAATCGTATCACATAAAACATGCATAAAGGAAACATAACATTTCCACATTTCAATCACAAGACATCAATACAACACATTGATATAATAAAAACATTATGAAAACCATTTTCAATAACAAAATAAAAGAAAAGTAAAACATGGTATTTATTTTTCATTTAAAAAAAGGTATGGCTTGTAGAGGAAGCCGAAACTCAAATAATGGTCACGACGGCGGAGAAGTCGTTGTCGCTGCATACGTACGACAAAAACATTCCCTTTTGTCATTTAGTAAAACGCTTCGTATAAAAAATATTCCTTTTGGATAAAAGTAAAATTCAAAGGGGTTTATACACTGTATAAAATAAGGTTGTGTATAAAACAAAATATGCCTCAATGAAAGGAGATTGAGACGAAGTCCCATACCTCCTTTCCGACTCGACTCGATCGTTATTTAACCTCCTGAATAATAAACTTGAGTTAATTTATAATTTCTTGAGAACATTTTTCAAGTTCATTATTCCTTTTATATTACTTATTACCATGTCATGAACACTATGTAATTATTTAAGTTAATAATGGTCGTTTTGTTGATCATTGGTACTTGAGTCAAAAATAAACTCTTTATAATTACAAGTTGTTCATGTGGTAAAATATCCATTATATCAAGAATTATATTCATGATGTAGATATCATATATATCATATATATCCAGTATATACACACATTTATAATATTACATAATCATTTAGAGGTAAGAAATGAAATGCACCGTTCATGGAGACGGTAAGCTGTACGTACGCATGAATGCTACTTCCATTTCTATTTCATATTTAATGGAATTAAAACATAATGATACATAATAGTATTATAATTACAGTATGGTATCATATATAATATCATTAAATCTATCCTTTATACGTACCACATATGGTATTAATGAATCAAATCACTTTGAGGGGGCGGTAGTCCGCACTTCCTTAAATGAAGATATCGCGTTTACCCATAATGGAAACCATAAAGGTATGCCATAAATGAAAAATACAGAAGCTTAAGGAAAACATAAACATATTATATATCATATATAAATATAGTGACATCTTAATGGACACCTTTGAAGGTGTTAAAAGAATATTGAACAATCATCGTTTCGTGAGGCAGAAATTCACCATCCACAGAAACAGTATGTTCTTTAACCATTAGATGTAGGTGTGTGTAAGTGTAGCTCAAATCCTTCTTATAACAACATACTAGTATATTGAATATACTGGTTTTGTTACAAAATAAAATAATAAAAAGAGTTTAGGGGGTTGGAGAAGCAAAATAAAACATAAGAACACAAGAGAAAACACTACCTTTAAAACGGGTGACTCTTTTTGATTTGAGATCAAAGGCTTCCTTGGGAAGACTTCTGCCAAAAGGGAGGCTTCTAGGAGTAAGAGAGGGATGTGTAGAGACAAAATGGTCAGGTTTTGGACGAGCCAAAGGCTTGAGAGGTGTGGGTAAGGTGGTAGATGTGGGGGCCTTTTATAAGAGGAGAGGAGGGGCACTCTTGGAAAGTTATAAAAGGTTACTTTATTATAAAATGATTTTCGGATTTAAAAGGTCCCAAAATTATATATTTCTAGGATAAGGTGATAATAGTTCTAAATCCACCCATCCAATAGATTTTTGACATGTGTAGGTCTTAGATTTTACATTATCTTTTCGTTTTATTTAAATCGTTAAATAATGAGGTAATCGCTGCATCATCATGATGTCATAAATAATTTAATTTATTTAATGTCTAAAAAATATAAAAATAATAATATGATGTAGGAAATCGTTTTAGATTTCCAATGACTATTTATAGTAAAAAATCTGACTTGTATAACCCCATGTAAAAATTGTTTTAGTAAAACAATACATGTTTGTGTCATTTTTACTTTTAACTTTAAATAAAAAGTTATTAATGTCATTTTCCTACCAAAGTGGCTCCATGGGGTCCCCAAGTAGACCCATGGATTGTCTTGGTCGGACATGACACATACAATAAGGGTAGGACATGTGTCTAGGTCATTTCATATTATTAAAACATTATTTTTACCTTAAACTACACTAATTACCTCTAATCGCGATTAAAGACTTAAAAGTTACTATTCACCAAAAAATTATTTTAATCCCATTGAACCACATTTTAATTCCTAATGACAACCATGTATATCGGATTTTTGAAATTCAAAACACAGAATTGGTAAAGTTTTATTTAAATGAAAAATCAGTTTTTTAAGTACCACTTAGTGGTTTCACTATTCATAAAAAAATGAAGCTTTTTAGAAAAATACCAAAACTTCACCCTAAGCTATATTTGATATTCAGAATTCAAAAATGATGTCTATTTTACAAAATTCAAAACATATAAGTTACATTAATTAATTTAATAATTAATTCCCGCTGTCAAAACAAATAGCGTGTTTTTATGAAACAATATGTATCAAAAGATTGACACTAGTTTAAGTCCAATTTCAAGGTGAAATTAATTCCAACGACCACTATTGGATTAAATGGTAAAGATATATTCTAATTTAACTTTAAAACCAATTAAAAATATAATCTAATTATATAAATAAATTAGATTAAAAATAGGTTTTGAATTAAAATACAACATTTTCACTATTCATTAAAAAATGAACTTTATCGGAAAAATACCAAAAATTTACACAAAGTAAATTTTGATGACCTGATTCTAAAGAAGAATTTTATTTGGTCCAATATAATGTATAAGAGTGACCAAAACTATATTTAAAGAGGGTTCTCCATCAAAAGGCGATAGTTCGACCTTTTAGTGAATATTAGAGCATCTATGCCTAAAATTGAATTCTTTTCGTATTTTAAGCCTTTATACTTTATTGGATAAACGTAAAAACAGTTAACAAACATATATAATCATATTTTAGTTATTTCTATTCATTACCACCAATACAACGACTACGTGTTAACTACCATTTAAAATAATATTATTTTATTACTAGTGTGCAACGTAAGATTTCAAAGAAACCTGTTGTTGCGTATCGGGCATGCTATCGAACATAGCAACCCATTTAAAGTAAAATTAATATTTAATTCGTAAATATTAATAAATATGAAAATGCTTTATTCTTTATTTACCTGGGATGTTACATCCTTCCCCCCTTTTGGGAATTGCGTCCTTGCAATTTTATTCACTTTCAAAATAAGTGGGGGTATTTATCACTCATAGCATTTTCAGATTCCCATGTTGCCTCTTCAACCATATGGTTTTTCCATAAAACCTTTACCTGGTTAATTACCTTATTCCGCAACACTTTCTCTCTATGGTCAAGAATCTGGACTGGTTGTTCTTCATAAGAGAGATTCTCTTCCAACTGAACTACCTCTGGGCTCAAAACATGAGATGGATCTGGAATATACTTTCTCAACATCAAAACATGAAAAACATTGTGTACCTAAGATAAACTCGGAGGTAAATCCACTCGGTAAGAAACTGATCCAACTCTCTCTAGAATTTCATATGGTCCAATGAACCTTGGACTCAGCTTTCCTTTCTTACCAAATCACATCACACTTTTCCATGGTGAAACTTTGAGAAAAACATGATCACCTACCTTGAAAGATAGATCCTTCCTCCGGTTATCCGCATAACTCTTATGCCTGCTCTGTGCTGTTCTCATGTGTTTCTGAATCAAATGAACTTTTTCTGCCATCTCTTCCACCAATTTTGGTCCCATCAGCTTCCTTTCACCCACTTCATCTCAAAAAGCTAGAGTTCATCACCGTTTACCATATAATGCCTCAAATGGATCCATCTGTATACTGGAATGAAAACTGTTATTATAAGAAAACTCAACCAAAGAAAGATGTTGGTCCCAACTTCTCTGATAATACATCGAACAAGCACGTAGCATATCCTCCAAAGTCTAAATCGTTCGTTCTGACTGCCCATCTGATTGAGGATGAAAAGCTGTACTAAAATTTAATTAAGTACCCAACGACTTCTGAAGGCCCTTCCAAAAGTTAGAAGTAAACCTGGGATCACGATCAGATACAATGGAGAGAGGAACTCCATGTAACCTGACTATCTCTTTAAGATACAAACGGGAAAGTTCATCTAGGGAAAAAGTATCTCGTATAACAAGGAAATGAGCATATTTAGTCAAGCGATCAATAATAACCCAGATTGTGTTATTACCTCGAGGTGTCTTCGGTAATCCCACAACGAAGTCCATGGATATATTCTCCCATTTCCATTCTGGTACTAGTAAAGGCTGAAGCATCCCTTTCGGTAACTGCTGCTCTGCTTTAACCTATTGACATGTCAAACACTTCACAGTAAAATCAGCAATATCCCTTTTCATTCCGTCCCACCAGTAATACTCCCGAAGATCTCTATACATCTTAGTACTGCCTGGATGAACTGAAAACGGAGAACTATGAGCTTCACATAACAACTCTCTCTTCAACTGTGAATCACAAGGCACACACAATCTCTTCCCAAATCTCAAAACAAAATCATTATCAATGTTGAATTCAGGCAACTTACCCTTCTGAACCAGCTCTACCTTTTTTTGCAACTCACTGTCTTGATTCTGTGCTTGCTTAATTCTATCTGATAGAGAAGATTTCACTGATACCTGAAACAAAACAGAAGGACATCCTGCACCAACAACTTCTATTCCAAAGTTCATCAAATCTTTAACCAAAGGATCACGTTCCAAACACAACATTGTTAATGAAGCATTACTTTTTCGACTCAAAGCATCAGCCACTTTATTTGATTTTCTCAGATGGTAATGAATTGTACAATAATAATCCTTGATTAATTCCATCTATCTCCTCTATCTCATGTTCAATTCTTTCTGAGTGAATATATACTTTAAACTTTTTTGATCAGTATATATTTCCCACTTTACTCCATACAAATGATGCCTCCAAATTTTTAGATCAAAAACAACAACAACTAATTCCAAATCATGTGTAGGGTAATTTACCTCATGAATTTTCAACTGACGTGAAGCATAGGCAATTACCTGATCATTCTGCATTAGGATGCAACCAAGTCCTTTCAATGAAGCATCACTGTAGATAACAAACTCACCATTCCTGGAAGAAAGTGCCAAAAATGGATCATTCACCAATCTTCTTTTCAACTCCTGAAAACAATCATCGCATTCTTTTGTCCAGATAAACTTAACACCCTTCTGAGTTATCTTAGTCTTTGGACTAGATAACCGTAAAAAATTTCTAACAAACCTTCGGTAATAGCCTTCCAAACCAAGGAAGCTACTAATATCAGTTAAATTTTTGGGTCTTGGCCATTCTTCCACAACCTTTGTTTTTTCAGGATCAAAAGTTATCCCATCTTTAGAAAAAATATGACCAAGGAAAAAAATTTGTTGCAACCAAAACTCACACTTTCTGAATTTCCCATACAATTTATTTTCTTTTATGGTTTCAAAAATAACCCTTAAATGTCTTTCATTCTCCTCTTTATTTTTAGAAAACACCAAAATATCATCAATAAACACAACCAACATTTTTCACCTGAGTCAAATGACCCATCACTGCAACAAACTGTTCAGTTCCAACTCTAACCATCTCAGGTTGCTGATTTGGAAGGTTGTTTACTTCTATATGACTTCTTAGCACTGCTTCCCTATTTCCTCTGCAAAAAACCATTCTGAACAAACATGTCTTAGATGACGCAACATGGTAATCTTCAAATGCTATATCATTTTAATTTGACCATAAAAAAGTATTTTTGGATAATCATTTAATAGAATTCTAACTCCTAAAGTTATCTAAACTAACCTCTGATACCAACTATAAGGCCCCAGCCTTAAACCTTACTTAATCTTGAGTTATTACAAGATTACACATTGAGGATCTTTTCAGGTTTAGAGTTTTAGAGAATTAGATCATAAAACTTTCATTACATTCCACATTTAAACAAAGTGGTTACATAAAAGATAGTATTCATTTTTCCCATCGACATAATCATATTTAAAATAAAACATGGATTCTTTATTGACACTTCCTTGACACTATCATCACATCATGTACCTTTCCCTTGACCTGTGAAAAACATTTCAAAAACTTGGGATGAGCATAAAAAGCTTAGTAAGGGATATAAAAGTACGAAATGAAAACATTGGTCCATGTATGAAATCATAATTTACTCATAAAACATAATCACTTTAACATAACTCATCAAATCATGAATAAATCATAGAAATCATAAGACATAAAGGTAACTTGAGGCATTCATAACATTATTACGTAGGGAGTAACCCTCTTGGTTACGTTTGGAATACCCATCACAGTATATTCCCTAAATCTCTTCAGAGAAACCATAAAGTTTAACTCCTTCGCGTTACCCAATGCATTGGAGAGCTATATCAGGCTCACCCTCCCTTAGTTTATCACGTAACCACCCATCTTCATAACAATTCCTAATAACCATAACATAATCGTATCACATAAAACATGCATAAAGGAAACATAACATTTCCACATTTCAATCACAAGATATCAATACAACACATTGATATAATAAAAAAATTATGAAAACCATTTTCAATACTAAAATAAAAGAAAATTAAAAAATGGTATTTATTTTTCATTTAAAAAAAGGTATGGCTTGTAGAGGAAGCCGAAACTCAAATAATGGTCACGGCGGCGGAGAAGTCGTTGTCGCCACATACGTACGACAAAAACATTCCCTTTTATCGTTTAGTAAAACGCTTCGTATAAAAAAATATTTCTTTTGGATAAATGTAAAAATCAAAGGGGTTTATACACCGTATAAAAGAAGGTTGTGTATAAAACAAAATATGCCTCAATGAAAGGAGATTGAGATGAAGTCCCATACCTTGTGTCCGACTCGACTCGATCATTCTTTAACCTCATGAATAATAAACTTGAGTTAATTTCTACTTTCTTGAGAACCTTTTTCAAGTTCATTATTCCTTTTATATCACTTATTACCATGTCATGAACACTATGTAATTATTTAAGTTAATAATGGTCGTTTTGTTGATCATTGGTACTTGAGTCAAAAATAAACTCTTTATAATTACAAGTTGTTCATGTGGTAAAATATCTATTATATCAAGAATTATATTAATGATGTAGATATCATATATATCATATATATCCAGTATATACACACATTTATAATATTACATAATCATTTAGAGGTAAGAAATGAAATGCACCGTTCATGGAGACGGTAAGCCGTACGTACGCATGAACGCTACTTCCATTTCTTTTTAATATTTAATGGAATTAAAACATAATGATACATAATAGTATTATAATTACAGTATGGTATCATATATAATATTATTAAATCTATCGTTTATACATACCACATATGGTATTAACGAATCAAATCACTTTGAGGGGGCGGTAGTCCGCACTTCCTAAAATGAAGATATCGCATTTACCCATAATGGAAACCATAAAGGTACGCCATAAATGAAAAATACATAAGATTAAGGAAAACATAAACATATTATATATCATATATAAATATAGTGACATCTTAATGGCCACCTTTGAAGGTGTTAAAAGAATATTGAACAATCATCGTTTCGTGAGACAGAAAATCACCATCCACAGAAACAGTATGTTCTTTAACCATTAGATGTAGGTGTGTGTAAGTTTAGCTATAATCCTTCTTATAAAAACATCCTAGTATATTTAAGACACTTGTTTTGTTACAAAAGAAAAGAATAAAAAGAGTTTAGGGGGTTGGAGAAGCAAAGTAAAACATAAGAACACAAGAGAAAACACTACCTTTAAAACGGGTAGCTCTTTTTGATTTGAGCTCAAAGGCTTCCTTGGGAAGACTTATACACAAATTGAGGATTCTAGGAGTAAGATAGGGATTTTTAGAGACAAAATAGGTAGGGGTTTTCTGATAAAAAGTCTTTAGAGGTGTGGGTAAGGTGGTAGAGGTGGGGGCCTTTTATAAGAGGAGAGGAGGGGCACTCTTGGAAAGTTATAAAAGGTTACTTTATTATAAAATGATTTTCGGATTTAAAAGGTCAAAAAATTATATATTTATAGGATAAGGTGATAAGAGTTCTAAATACACCCATACAATAGGTTTTTGACATGTGTAGGTTTTAGATTTTACATTATCTTTTCATTTTATTTAAATCGTTAAATAATGAGGTAATCGCTGCATCATCATGATGTCATAAATAATTTAATTTATTTAATGTATAAAAAATATAAAAAAACTACTATGATGTAATAAATCTTTTTATCTTTCCAATTACTATTTATAGTCAAAAATCTGACTTGTATAACCCCATGTAAAAATTGTTTTAGTAAAACAATACATGTTTGTGTCATTTTTACTTTTAAATTTACATAAAAAGTTATTAATGTCATTTTCCTACCAAAGTGGATACATGGGGTACCAAAGTCGACCCATGGATTGTCTTGGTCGTCCATGACACATCCAATAAGGGTAGGACATGTGTCTAGGTCATTTCATATTATTAAAACATTATTTTTACCTTAAACTACACTAATTACCTCTAATTGCGATTAAAAACTTAAAAGTTACTATTAAACAAAAAATTATTTTAATTCCATTGAACCAAATTTTACTTCCTAATGACAACCATGTATGTAGGATTTTTGAAATTCAAAACACAGAAGTGGTAAAGTTTCATTTAAACGAAAAATCAGTTTTTAAGTACCACTTATTGGTTTCACTATTCATAAAAAATTGAAGCTTTTTAGAAAAATACCAAAACTTCACCCTAAGCTATATTTGATATTCCGAATTCAAAAATAATGTCTATTTTAAAAAATTCAAAACATATAAGTTACGTTAATTAATTTAATAATGAATTCCCGCTGTCAAAACAAATAGCGTGTTTTTATGAAACAATATGTATCAAAAGATTGACACTAGTTTAAGTCCAATTTCAAGGTGAAATTAATTCCAACGACCACTATTGGATTAAATGGTAAAAATATATTCTAATTTCACTTTAAAACCAATTCAAAAGATAATATAATTATATAAATAAATTAGATTAAAAAGAGGTTTTGAATTAAAATACAACATTTTTCACTATTTATTAAAAAATGAACTTTATCGGAAAAATACCAAAAATTTACACAAAGTAAATTTTGATGTCCCGATTCTAAAGAAGAATTTTATTTGGTCCAATAGAATGTATAAGAGTGACCAAAACTATATTTAAAGAGGGTTCTCCATCAAAAGGCGATAGTTCGACCTTTTAGTGAATATTAGAGCATCTATGCCTAAAATTGAATTCTTTTCGTATTTTAAGCCTTTATCCTTTATTGGATAAACGTAAAAATAGTTAACAAACATATATAATCATATTTTAGTTATTTATATTCATTCTCGCCAATACAATGGCTACGTGTTAACTACCATTTAAAATAATATTATTTTATTACTAGTGTGCAACGTAAGATTTCAAAGAAACTCGTTGTTGCGTATCGGGCACGCTATCGAACATAGCAACCCCTTTAAAGTAAAATTAATATTTAATTCATAAATATTAATAAATATGAAAATGCTTTATTCTTTATTTACCTAGGATGTTACAACATGAGCCTACTCCTTAGATATAATCCCTAATTCCCCTATTTGAACTATGTGTAATTTGATTCCCAACTAATTGGGATACATAGGAAGCCTCTCTGAGGTCCAAGTCCATCATCAATATCTATCTTGATCTTTTCCGGGTCATATCCTTGGTAATATCATTTGCTTCACATGGGAGACCTTACCTCTTCCAGGCCCACTGAGGAGCTTCTACACGTAATCCCCATGCCCTCATTTTAGAACTATGTGGACTTTGATTCCCAACTAATTAGGATATGTAGGAAATCTCCCTGAGGTTCCAGATTGACACCATCATATTCACGTCGGTTCACTCTCATCCTTACCATATGATGTTAAAATGCATGAGATATCAGTACTACATGGAATTTGATCCCCATCTCCTAAAAAAGGTATGTAGGAATCCTCTTTGAGGTTTGATCACAACACCCTCAACAACCCATCCATTCCATCCATTTATCCCAATTAATTCACATCCATACTGCTTCTCACCTAGGTCGCAACATCCCGATGGGATTAGCCCATTCATCTGGTAAGCTCTTATGTGTAAGACTCGATCACATGCTTCATCACCTCTCCCCTTTCTTGGTGAGATCATGTCGTCCATATGGGGTGTCTCAGTGTGTAATCACCATACCAATCATCATCTAACCGAGATAAATCTTACTGCGAAGGGAAATCTCAGTGCTTAAGCCCCACATCATCCCTTCTTAACTACATGGGTTTGATCCCTATATTCTAAATAGTGTACGTAGGAAGCCTCCATGAGGTTCAATCCGATCCAATAGTAAACCTTGGTGTCCCCCTCATTGGGGTATACTTCCTTGATCCACCCTCAGTGGTGTCCAGATCATCCTTCACGGCGTGACATCTTCCCTTTATGGGACACACCACCAAAGGTCCTCTCTCATTAGGCGACCTGACTCACCCAACCAATGGTAAACCTTGGTGTCCCCATTATTGGGGTATAACTTCTTGATACACCCTCAGTGGTGTCCAGAACATCCTTCATGGTGTGACATCTTCCCTTAATAGGACACGCCATCCTAGGTCCATCCTCATTGGGAGTTCTAACCCATATATCAGGTAAACCTTTGAGTTGCTCCCTCTTAGGGATGTACCCTTCCGATCTACCTTCACAGGTGTTCTGATCGGACCATTCTGTCTCTGTAATATGTTAAACTCACAAACCTTTGTCTCTACAATACATTAAACTCACAGCCTACCCTATGTTAAACATGGGATGCTTGAGGAAAACCTCAGAAGATATACCTATGGCATAAGATACCCCGCGATCAACATGGGATGACTTGGGTTTCCATGACCTTGAGAATTCCTCTTATGAGGAAGAATATAGGCGACCAATGTTCCAGTGTCTAGACATGCCATTGATTCCCACCATGATTACTTCCCTAACCGAATGTTGCTTCCCTACCAAGACCCCTTGGAATTTTCAGATAGAAGCAGTGTAATTAATTGGAATCCACAAAGAGATGACACCAGGAACGAGTTTCATGAACAACATATTAATCTTTAAGGGAGACCCAAACTAGGCGACAAATTCCAAGGAGGAATCCATAGAAAGAGGGACCAACATACCATAATCACATTTCAATCAAGGAGCATACATCTCTGAAAAAGTGATGACTACTGACCGCCTTTGGAAAGCTAGAATGTGGGGTACAATGAATCGTCAGCGAATGAACACAATGTGCAGGAGGCATGCCCCAATGTGAAGTGTCAGAAATAGAAATGGTGAACCCAACATGAAACTTTTTTCCTTTGTAAATTATCCATGTTGGTCATCATATCAAGGATTTCACTCAAACTCTATAGACGTCGAGACACTAATAGAAATGGTGATCCTGACATGAAATTCTTCTCTTAAACATAAGATTTAGTAGTTATCAAGACATCAACAGATAAGAATGTCACCGGATCCAGATATCCGGCACCAGGTCCCACCAAGCAAATAGTGGGCCTGGTGTGGAACTCACCAGAAATTGGGGAAGTTAATCATTGGGAATTTTTATATGTGGCATCGTTATCATGGATATCTCTCTTCAACCATGGAATACTGAAAAACACTGGTGCATTGGACATTTCTTTCCTATTATATACACTGATGGATGAATATTCCCACTTTGCAGGACCCAAGCCATAATAATTCAATCACTCTTTGCCCGCTGACATAGAGGTAGGAGGAACAAAAATGCAACGATCCTGTATGACTCCACCTCCACTACGACATCATCCATGACCAAAAATACTAGGAACTCACACACCATATCACCTTAGGATATTTTTCAAAGTATAGTGATTGTAATTATCATATACTTTTATGATCAGTAGGGGGTCATTCCCATGAGGGATATAGACCTCCAAGACCTAGAGGTTTCTACACCTCACTGTCACTACTACCCCCATGGGCCATGTAGGGAGACACTGCTCCCAACTCCTACATCCAACTGCTTTGGGAGACTCTCCCCATAATGTTACTATGATTCAATCCCCTAAACCGAAGAGGTAAGGGATATCTGAGTCATTGGTATCTCCCAAATTTACCCAAGTTCTTAGGGTTAAGCGGTCACTTGTAGTGTAGCTTGGGTTGTAGAATCCTCAAAGACCTAAGAAGGAACCTACAGACACGTACATTCTATGGATTGTTTTTAGATATAAAGTGGACAAATTTGGGTTGATTTTAGATGGGTTTAAAAGATAACTAAGATATTTGTGTGAATTCAAATTATGAGAAAATGAGTTGATCCTAGGTTATTTCTTGGGGTGGATCATATGAATTCCTTTTTAAACTATTTCAATTTATTAAATTTGAGATGGGATCATTCAATGAAGTAAAACCACCATAATCACTTATTGATTTAATACCTACACAAACTAATACTAATCACCTATACACTTAGAGTATCATAGTTTTGAGCACTCCAAGGTAAAGGTTCGTATTAGCACTTGAAGTGTGTGACCTTAAATTCAACAAGGACGAAGAAGTTTAAAGATCATCAAAAAAAATTATCAATTAAAATAAGTGATTATAAATTAATGGAGTGAGAAATAACATCCAATATATTCCCTTTCCACTCCCTTGGATCGATCCATAAGTGGTTTAGACCTCTATTGATGCTATGGTTTCAATGGAAGTGGGAAGTAGGCTCATGAGGGAGAATTGAAGAAGTGAAAAAAACAATAAAAAAAACGATCACTCCATAGTTGTGTGAATAATTTCACAAGGTTTGGTGTGAATAAGTTCACACCTTGAGGCAACGGTATCAACATGATAAGAAGACTAGAATAAGATAATATGAAGAACTTTTATTAAAAACTAATGTGATTCTAACAACTTACAAGAGAATAAAATGCGGTTACAAACTCAAAGAAGCATCATAACATTAAAAATAAAATAAACACCAATATGACTCAAATAATTCACCAAAAATACCTTAAATAGGAATTTAAAGAGTCTTGGGTCAATCCCACAACATTAAATGTATTCCCACTTGAGTATGGAAGGCCTAGGGTGGTGGAAAGTTTGTGGAATTTGGACTTTTCCACCCTTGACCCGAAATGGCAGCCAGCTTACATCCACCAAACAGAGGTGCCTTAAATGAGCTTCTAGATAGACGAATTTGGGTGGTCCATAGAATAAAAAAATTTATATTCAGATGTACCTTGATATACTATAAAATTTCATCCCAAAATATTTTTTTTCGAGATATGAGTGAAATGGAGGGCTATTTTTTGGGCTGCAGAATCTGGCCCAGAATTGTATCTTCACATTGGGCTGCTTGGAACTCCATTAAAACATCTGAATTAGCTTGGTACACTATTGAATTAAATGTTCCCCATGATATCTTATATCTCCAGTTAAATTTTGAGACTAATTGGGTTTGTATCTTGGTTGCTACAATACTTTTATTGGGCTTCTATCTAGTTCACTTCGCCCAAAACGTTCTTGGTTCAAGGCCCATTTTGGTGGTCTTCAAATGAGAATCTTCAAGTGTTACAAAAACATGAATTGTTCCTTATAGCACAAGGGACCTGAAAATAAAATATAAAAATAAAATCAAGACCATTTTTTGTTTTATGAGGTGTTCAAAATTGTACCATGCAATAGTGCATTTTAAGAAGGAATTACAATAATAATGTGAAATAATGTTCAATTTGTAAAATTCACTAAAAATGGTGTTTATGAATAATAAAGCACATAAATATTATATATATTAACAATGAATATTAGCCTAATTGAGTGGATAATCAGTCATCCTGACTACAACTACCTCCTGGGAGCCGTCAGGGAGGGCTCCCACCATGCCACATTAATTCCACTAATGAATGGTTCCTCAGGATGAAGAATAGGTGATCTACACCCCTACTTCACTAGCCCTGGTCCAAGAACCCCAAGTTAATGTCAGACACAAGCTTAGGAAGACACCCTCTAGAGGGGATCCTCTTCCATGACTTTAGTTTCCCATGCCACCACCGACACATACTACCAGTTCCCTCCTACTGTAGAGCAGGGGCACTTCAACGCCCAATCGGGATCGAGACCTCGACCACCTCACGGGGTAGGCTAGGTTGAATATTTGTATCACTGAAGTATTTAGAAGCTATCATGGGACAACCCATGATGATGATATCTGATATGGAGGCCCTCCCCATACCATCACCATCCAGAGTGGAGGTCCTCCACGCTCTCACACTCAACATTGAGGTACTCCCCATGTCCTCAACACTGATTTAAGTAGAGGTCCTCTCCATTTTGTCAACATCCAGCATGAAGGTTGTACTCATGATTATGGTTTCCAGTATGGAGGTGCTTCCCATTCTACAAGGCATAAATGCGAAGGCCCTCCTCACATCATCTCAGCTCCAACAGAGGTCCTCCCCACTCCATCATCCATTAAAAGCAGAGTTCCTCCCTGCTTCACCAATGATCAGTACGGAGGTCCTCCCTATTCCATAGAAAACCAACATGGAGGTCCTCCCATGTTCTCACCAGATCCAATGGAGGTCCTCCCCACTCTAGCATCCATCCCAACGGAGGTCCTCCCTACCCCAATAATCACAACCATGGAGGTCCTTCTTGCATGTCCAATAACTAGTATGAAGGTCCTCCCCGTACTCAAGCACACCAACACGAAGGTCATCCCCATGTCCCATTTGATATATGCATAGGTGCTCCTCGCACCTCATCTCACCAAATTATAGGTCCTCCCTACTCTAATACCCAACATGAAGGTCCTCCCCATGTCCTTAGTGATCTAAGAAGATGTAAGCACCCAGAGCGGAGGTCTTCCCCAATCTCTCAACAGTCCCAGGGGATGTCCACCCTTCTTGGACGACAACCAATACAGAGGCCTTCCCCATACCCCATCTAGATTGAGTGAAATTCTTCCCTGCTTTAGCATTAATCATCCTAGAGTTCCTCCCCATTCTGAATATTTATCCATCCTAGGGTAGAAGGGTGAACCATCACTGATGAAGGAAGAATCCTGAGAAGCGTAAATTCATTGTCAATCCAGTATAATTCTCAGATTCTGAAGCAAAATGCTACTCAATAATGGATCCTTTACCTCAATCCTTTACATCAGAGTCTGGGGTAGGAACTCGACATGTGAGTTTCATCATCTCATAAGGTGAGATTCACCAGATCCCTAAATCCCTTTGTAGGTACATGCAAGTTGAGGAAGATTTTTCTCCCTTCTAGAGTCTCACCTGTGCAACCCTCTTTATCGTTGTTAGTTTCATTCTCTACCTCTACATAAAATCATGAAGAGTTATTCTGGGGAATGGTAGATAAAGAGAACCTACCAAACTCACCACTGACAGCTACTAACCTCGCACATGAGGTAGTAGTAAATACCCCATCCTATAGGGACATGGTGATGAAATCAGTATCACCTCTGAGAGACGACCCAACAAGTGGTAGCCAGTCAGCTCGTGCGATGTTTTATCTACTGGACATTACACCAATACAACAATCCATATCATTTACACTACCAATTATTCATCCACCCCTGATATAAGAATGGGTCAACTGATAATCAGATATCGATTTTGAGCAGAGAAGCTTATGGGACACTGGCTACCAATCAGTTGTTTGAGATATTCTAGCCTACCGCTACTCTCAGATTCGATATTATAGAATCTCTCACCCAATATGAGGTCATGTGTTTACTTCAGACTATCTGGGTGATTCATTTATGCCTATGTGTCCATCAAATATCCTATCCAAAGAGTTAGGATAATTGCAACGACATTGGATAACAATGCCGTATGGTTGAGTTAGCAGCACTTCATGAGTCTCAACACCCTCTATCACCTGACTATCACTGGACCCTTCAAAAAAATTATATTGAAAGTTTCACCATGCTCTATAGAATTATTGAAGAGTTTACCCTTCACATTCAGATCTGTGGCTGTGGGTAGTATGTTTCTCTTCACTTCAGTCCTCTCTGTGCCAACCTGACTTGCTGAGTGATACTGAGGATATGCTGTTGGGTGCAGTCACAATAAATATGGTTGACCTCAGTACACTCAAGGAGAGGGAAACTGAAGTAGGTTCCAAGGAAGAGGAAATTTCCCCTAGAACAGTGCAACATCAAGTGGACACTCATATAGGTATTGTAACTCGCTTGCAGAGGTAGGTACGCGACCTTGGGGAATCCTTCATCTCATTGCCTGTCGGTAAGAATGCCAATGAGGGTAAGGATCAAATAGGGACTTCCAAACTATTTAACCTGACTGATACTACACAAAGTACATAGGTTAACCTCCCTATGACTACCTTACTCCACTAGTTAGTAGAAAAAAAGGAAGTTCATTGAATAAATACATACCAATCACCTTACAGAACAATGTATTGATGAAGATGATCCTCGATTAAAGCACATACCTACTCTACTAGAGTAGTAGGGGAAACCACATGTCATCCTTTTACAGTTTCCTCCCATCGATCTCAATAATCCTGTGCATCCTGAAAGGGTAGATATTGGAGCCTACAACAAGTGACCTTGATATTTATCACTGAATCTGCTCGAGTTGTGTGAGAACCCTCATTAAGACCTGGCTTAGGTTGTTCCTCTAATCGCTCCAAAGGTTTCTCCTCTAGTAGCTCCGTAGGATGATCTAGCTGCTTCATGAGCCATCAAGCCCATCTATCATGTTGATGAGCCTGTCAATGCACTGGTGTTCAGGAATCCTCACCCAGAAAAAAATTACCATCAAGACGATCTCATGGCCACTCTCATCACCCACCTAGAGGCCCTTGAGATGTGAAAAGTGGCAATCCCACCTAATGGAAAGTCGTATCTAGAATAAGTGGATGATATGAAATCACCCATAGATTTTAGAAATCCTACATTCTCCTTGTTCAATGGGATGGGAAACCCACTGAAACACCTGACCCACTTTATTTCAAGGTGTGGACCCATGTTGGGAACTTCAACGCAGCAAGAGAATGCTAAGCTTTGGTGTTTCTTATAGACATTGGAAGAGTCTATGTTTGTCTGGTACAACTAGTTACCCATTGGGTCCATTTCTATCTATGAAGATCTTCATAGGTAGTTTCTATATCAGTTTAGATCCACCAAGACAAGTATTTCCGATATCTTCAAGTGCAAACAATGGCCAGATGAGCGAGTCATAGATTTTGTTTCCATATGGAAGGGACAAATGTATTCACTCACCATGCCATTGAATTAAGAATAGTTACTAACTATGTTCATGGTGAATGTTAAGACTGAATTTGTTCCCTCCCTCATCACTCAGAATTTCCCAAGAGGATTCTGAGATTTCTTTCACAAGGATCAATTCCTAGAAGAAGCCTTGCAGTAAGCTAGGAAGGTGTAACTGTTGCCTCCTCTAGCTCCTTCAAGAAGAGCCACCAAGGAAGAGACCGCCTTTTTTCGCATAGATAGATCCCCCAAGCCATTATAATTATTTAGAACAGAGCCTCCTCTACATCCTTGCCGAGGGAAACAACCTCATACCCAAACTCAGGCTCAGCATCACCCGCTGTAGAATTGAAAGACGCTACCATGCAATGCACCGATGCCACCCAGGTGATACAATCAGGATATAACCCCCATTAATATCTAGCCACTTGTAAAGGTCAGGCTCCCAGATTTCCCTTCCTAGACAAGAGAAACCATATCTACTCATTTAATGAGGCCTAGGTTCCCAGCTACTTCTTTAGTGCATTAGATCAAGGAATCCTGAAGCTGCTAAAATGCAGAAAATCCCAGGAGGTCGAGATCATTGATCGCCTCAACTACTGTCCTTGTCACATAATCCTTGAATATACTATTAATAAATGTTATGTTCCAAGGACTGACTTCAGGAATAGGTGGATAAAAATATATTTAGATTAGGCCTCATCTTGACATAGATAGCATGCATCTCTGTGAAGCCTGATAGTGATAACTAAGGTGAATTCCAACAGGTCTCCAATCATGGATCTCATAAGTATGATGACTGGTTGGATCACAGAGTAGTTTCTCACACTCATGGTGCCATCTATGACCATTTTAATTGAATTGGACCTTTTGATGTTGTCACTCCATCTTTGGATACTACTTCTACATCCACATCTCAGCCTTCCACTTTTTAGAAGAGAATACACCGATGACACAAGGGAAAGAAAATCCCCCCACCAGTGCCAAATATATCTCTCAACCTTGGAGATTTCATTCCTCTAGAGATGATAATTTTCCCAAGAATCCATCCAACATTATAAGATTCCTTGGATGATGACCAAAAGTATGCCTTCATGAATACCGTCGAGATGGTGGATCCTTATATGGTTCCCGGTGACAAGGAGTGTCAGGAAGGTCCTCATAATGTTCTTGGATGACACTATCATCAACGGGGCCATGGATATGTGAATCATCAGAATGATTAGGCTAGCGCTTCTAGACAATCCATGCATGCTACCAAGACCAAATAGAAGGTTCAATGTAGAGCTTAGAAGACATTGTCTTCTCAGCCCATCTTTCCAGATTCAATTTCATTACCATTTGTTTTATTCAACCACGAAGAGACACCACAGTCACGTCATGATAGGTCATGCCCAGTTTTAGATATGCCTCAGTCATCTAACAGTCATCCGATAGTAATTTTTTTGAGGTTTATCTAGCAAGAAACATGACATCCCTAACACTAGCTAGAATCCATTGGTTCTAACAACAGCGCCCGTCGTACCTCATGCCATAGAGAAACCTCTTGATGGAAGAAATGTGTTCCTAGCATAGAAGTATGATGTGATTAAGAACCTTAACAACATTCCTATAAATTTATCAATTCTCTAGGACCTCAATCTGTCAAAATATATGTGATAATCCCTTGTAGAAGCCTTAAAGATCCCCCTCTAGTTTGAGACAGAGGTTGCGGAAGCTGAGACTTTCCATGTAGAGTATGTAAAGTAGTCATAATTCTAGGTCATCATCTATTTCTCCAGAGAAGATGAGAGTTTACTCTTATAGATGCACATCCACCCGCTGTACATCATAGGCCAGTTCAATGGCATGAAATTCCATTGATGTCTCATCGACACAAGTTATGGGATCAATATCATCCCAACTTGGATTCTCCTTAAGCTAGGACCAACTGAAGCATATATGAGTCCCTCTGACATGAAGATTCAGGGTTATGACAAGATCAAATAGATTCCATGTGACAAAGTCTGCCTGAAGACCCAGTTCAGTGGTCTTATTTCTAGCACTGAATTTATGGTTGTCTTGTCAGATACCGCCTACATTGTGATGATGGGTAGACCCTGTCTCCATTTACATGCAATGGTTCCCTCTTCATATCACTAGTGCTTCAAGTACTCTCTTAATGGTCGATTATACATTCTACAAGGTGATGCTACTCCCTTTGCTTCTTGTGAAGCTTGCTATATGGGCATGGTTGACTAACAGAGCAAGTAAAAGCATGCTAAAACCAATGAGGTTGAGCATACTATCACTATGGATGACCTATGGATAGACTTGGATGATGCTTCCATCCTCCCAATTCACCGGTTGGAGGCCACAACCCCAGACTTAGAACACTGCTTTGTTGTTTATGAAATTATGGGAAGACATGTTCCCAGGTATAAGGAACGTCAAAAAATTACCTCGCACTCTTATTGAGTAATACCATAACCCCCTACCCTTGTTAGGTATCAAGATGTTTTCCCTATGGATACAACTATTTGAAAAACCTACTTGTTCCATTGATTTGGATTGAATAGAATCCAACCAACCTACCACCAATATTTTGACATCATCAAGCATGGACCCCTAGTTGAAGACCTGATGGAATCAGGTCGAAAGCCTTCATTACTATGGTTTCAGTAGTGCATGAGTCTCCTAGTGAAGATTCCACATTTGACTAAATGGGCACTAGTGTTCCTCCAAAATCAAATAGCTTATATGAACCGTCTACCCCTATTGATTACCCTACCTCATATAATGAATAAGACTTGGAGGATGCTCCTCCTTCATTCGAGGAAGGCATCTCCACCACTATCGATGAGTTGGTATATGTGAATCTTGGTACTGAGACAGATCTGAGGCCAATGCTGATCAGTACATCCATACCTACAGAGGAACAAAAATAGTATATGGATTTTCTAAAGTAGAAAAATGACGTATTTTCCTAAAGCTATAATGAGATGTTAGGTTTATACCCTCAGGTCGTTGTCCATAATCTTGGCCTCTCGGTAAGTCATCACGGTTTCAAACAACCTCCCAAGAAGATACACCCCTCTCATGGTTCCATGGTCAAGAATGAAGTTGATAAGCTCATCAAATAAAACTTATTCAAGTAAGTCCAGTACCCCATATGGTTGGCCAACATCATTCCCATAATAAAGAAGAACAAACAGATTAGAGTCTGTACTGACTTCAGGGATCACAACCGCCACCATCTGAAGAATGATTTTTCTCTTCCTGTTACAGAGCTATTGACCGATTCCACTGATGGGTTCCAAGTTCTCTCTTTCATGGATGGGTATTCTGGGTATAATTAGATCCACATGGCCCTTGAGGATGAAGAGTCTATTTCCTTTAGGGCACCACAATGTACCTTTTTATATCAATTAATTCCCTTTAGTTTGAAGAATGTAGGAACCACCTATCAACATTCCATGAACCACATATTCAAACCAATCCTCAAGACACTAGTGGAATGCTACACGGATGACTTTGTGGTCAAATCCAACTAGTGTTAGGACTATCTCATAGATCTTGAGAAAGTGTTCAACTTCCTTTGCTCCTTCCATATGAAGATAAACCCCTTGAAATGTGCTTTCTGGGTTACCACTAGGAAGATCCTTGATTTCTTTTTCAGATAGAGGCATCAAGATTGACCCAAATAAGAACAAGACTATCAGCTAGATGTCTCCTCCAAGAAACCACAGGAGCTCCGAGGATTTCAAGGACACTTGGCCTACATATGCTGATTCATCATGAATCTATCCGACAAGTGTAATAACTTTTTCAGGCTCATGAAGAAAGGATACATCTACAATGGGATGTATAGTGCTATACCACGTTCGAAGAGATCAATCAGTATCTACTGTAGCCTTCGGTTTTGATGCCACCCGTCTTCGGGGAGCCGTTGGTCCTTTTATGTGACCTCCTTGTAAAAATTCCTTGATGCCCTGCTCAACCAGAATAATGAAGAAGGGATGAAGAACATATTAGAATATCTCAGTCATATGCTCCTCAACATAGAGACTGGATATTCTTCTATCGAGAAGAGCTACCTTGAACTAGTTTTTGTAGTGCAGAAGTTGCGACACTATCTACAACATCACTAGATATAGTTGGTTTCCCGTGTGGATCCTCTAAAGTACATTATGAACCAACCCATGTTGATAGTCCTCCTAGATTGTTGGGAAGCAATTATTCAATAGTTCAAAATTAGGTTCATCCCACAGAAGACTATCAAGGGTTAGTCGTTGATAGAATTTATGGCCGCCCATCCAGCCCTTACAGAGTAGTCCCTAGATCTTGATTTTATAGAGGAGTCCATCCTCTTATTAGATTAGGTTGTACCATAATGGTAGATTCATTTCGATGGTGCCTCAAGGAGCTCAACCAGTATAAGTGTCAATGATCCTAAACTCAATAGAGTAGGCTTGGAAATCATCTTTATCACACCTACATGGAACATCTTTCCATATTCATTCTTATTGTTAGAATGTTGCTCTAACAAAGAGGTGGAGTATTAGGATCTCATAAATAGTATTGAGTTATATCTCAAGAATGATGTTCCCCAACTACATGTGAAGGGAGACTCTGAGTTAGTCATCAAACAAATCAATGGTGACTACATCATTAGGAAGCTGAAGCTCATGCCCCTGTTAGAGCGCACTCACCAGCTGATGACCCGGTTCCCTTCTTATCCATAGGTTACTCATGTTCCCTGATCATAGAATGGTCAATACGATGCTTTAAACAGCCTAGCCACTTCTCTCACAGATCCAAAACAAAAATATCTATTCATTCATGTGGTTCATTGAAGGGTCATCATTCTCGTCACTTCGGATGATGATGATAACCAATGGATAAGCCATCTTACAACTGGTGCTTCCACATTAGGACATCCAGATCCCCCTACTACAGTAGAGGATATATCTGATTGGAAGACTCATTTCACTGAGTACCTCCATCATGGAAATCTCTTGATAGATAGAGCCGAGCACGAGCAAATCCATTGGTGTGCAGTTCATTTTACCCTCCAGATTGGTCCCAGCCTTGAGCAGATCCTCTATAAGTGTGGGTTAGATGGAATTATCCTCTATTGTATTCAAGAAGATGAGATTCCCTGGGTTATGAAAAAAGTCCATGTCAGTTCCTTTGGAGATCATCAGGCATGGTTGAAACTCTCTCACCATATTTTTAGGTTGGGATACCTTTGTCCTACCATGATCCATGATTGTATCGAGTTTTCCAAGAGGTTCCACACATGTCATATCCATGCCAACTTTGTACATCGATCACCAAATCCCCTCCATACTACCAATTACTCTTTTCCATTTTTGGTATGGGGACCCGATGTCATGGGACCATATCTACTAGCGATAGCTTGCCAATACGGGTTTAATCTGACCACAACAGATTTCTTTTCCAAGTGGGAAGAGGTGATTCTGCCCAAGGAAGTCAAGAACTATTCTATCGTTGAGTTTGTGAGCTCCAACATCATCTATAAATTCTAAGTACCTATCACTGTTCTCACTAATAACGGTACCAAGAAAATGAGATGAAGAAATTATATTCCAAGTAAAATATCCGGTCCAACCACACTTTTCACTATCATGAAAAAGAAGATAGATAGATTGAGGCATTAAGCAAGACCCTCTTCAACATTCTGTAGAAGATGGTGGGACAAAATAATAAAAGTTGGCCAGAAGAGCTCCCCAACTCTATTTGGGCCTATCGGATAACCACTCAAAATTCCACCAAGGTGACCCCATATTCCCCAGTGTATAGAATAGAGACAATACTACCCATTGAGATTCAGTTGCTGTCACTCCACACATCCATCTGTGATTAAAAGATGTCAAAAAAAGTAGCAGAATTCCATCTAGATAAACTAGAATCTCTCGATGAGAACAGGCTTTGAGCCTTGCATAATATATATAGGCACCATAATAAGATAATTATAGCTTTAAACAAGAAAGTTCTCCTTCACTCTTTCCTTCAAGGTGATAAAGTATTATCACTCCGAGCGCCAATGATACCTAGAAAGAAGCTACCAAAGTTGAAACCCAAATAGGAAGGTCCTTATATCATCATCCTAGATGCATGACAAAAAAACAACATGACATCATGGTGTTCCCACCTAAGAGGACATCACCTTTGACACTAGTCACTCATTATTCCATCTTTCAAGAACTACGTATGGCATGATTCCCATCCTTATGGGATATTTGGGAACACCTATACATTTAGTCTTTGGTCCCAGACATAATTTCATCCTTTCACCCCCTTTTCCTGAGTGTCTCCTTGGGGATATGTGGTATGGTGATGGGCCTCCTTAGTCTTCATTCACGTTAGGTTATTTTTCTACACCATAAACATCCCCTTTTGGATACCTTTCTCCCTAATGTCCTAATCACATGACAATAAAATGCATTACACTTAGAATCGTCACCACATGATGTTAAACGACATGAAACTCCAGAACTACATACGAATTGATTTTCATCCTTATGAGATATGTAGAGATTCCAAATAATTTTTTATTTGGGTCCATCCCCTGGTCCATTGACCTTTTTTACCCCTCCTCTTCATTTGGTATTGGTCTACTACCATGCCATATCTAAGAGCTTTCTCGAGGCTTCTATCCTTGAGAAGGGTTTTGAATCCCTCCATCTAATATGCCTCATTGACGTGATCAAATTCACTATGGTATATGACCTATAGTGTTAGATTCTATATGGAAATTCTATCATTACATCTTCATGCTTCACATGTACCTTTATTTGGCTCTCCATCATCTTTCACGTCAGAAGGGACCCCCTAATGGCTTGGTTCCTAACCATATGGCTCAGTTGCTGTCCTGGTCCAATGCTCTAAAGGAATTTAGATGACATTTTTATACAAACCCCACATTTCAAACATGGTCAGCATTCGACCCTCATTTTTCCATTCCCATCTCAGGTAACATGATATGGATTCTTTGTTTCTAACAAGGTCAGTAGTTATCTTCTATCATCATTCCAACCTCATTTTATCCTAGATATTAGGTACTATGATACACACTTTCTACCTCCTTATGTTTTGGTAGAACTCCAACACCCTTGGTGTTATCCCTCTATGCACCTTTGTGTGTTGAGCAAGACGATCAGTATCATTGGGACATCCTTATCCCTTATCTTGGATACCCCCTCCTTTATAGTCAAAGCATTATTAATTTAAAATATGTAAAATTTCTTCTTGGGAATGTGTGATGTGGTGTGAGACTCCTTGGTCCTCATTCACATCAGGTAAATTCATGACACTGCACTACATATTTCCACTTTGAAAATCTCATCCCCATGGTCCAAACTCTATGAACCTAAATTAAGATCCTTTAGGTCCAAAATCCATGACCTTAAACTAAGAGCCTTTTGTCCAAGCAATATGACCCTAAAATATTTGTAATTCCATGGTCTTATACTCTGAATTTAGATAGGTTCTACCACTAACGTGATCTGACATGCTGGGGTGCGATACCTAAGGTGTTGAGTTCCACATAGAAACTTTCCTGACCCGTATCCATACTTTGAGTCTTTTTGGGTTTGGGTTTACACTATCTTTCACATCCATATGGACCCCCTAATAGGGATGGTCTCATGACACTTTGGCTCACCTCCCATCCTAGGACAACACCCTAATGGATTTCTAGTGACAAATAGTGAATCCCGTGTTTCAAACATGGTCATCAGCTAATTCTACATTTTCATGCCCCATCTTTGACCGGTGAAGTGGTCAAACCTATTTTTCAAACATGGTAAAAAATGGTCCTGCCCATTAGTCTCCCCTTCCATAATACAGACCCCGAAGGTTTCAATTCATGCCCTTCCCACCTCCCTATTTTCTAATGGAACTCTAGTACCCCTGGTGTTTCTCCTCCATGCATCCGCGCACATTGATGGGAACAGTTGGAATCAATAGGAAATTCTCAACCCGAAATTTTATTTACCCTTGTTGTACGCTTCTACATGTGATAGGTAAAATCTAACATCGCTCCTTGTTTCCGACACCGAACATAGCTCACTTGGGCTTAGGGATATTGGTAGGGTTTTTACCCACATAGTGGAGATGCACAATCCCCATGGTACAAACTCTACGAACTTAAACTAAGAGCCTTTAGGTCCAAAATCTATGACCTTAAACTAAGAGTCTTTGGTCCAAGCATTATGAACTCAAACTATTAGCAACCCCTAGAGTCCAAGAATCACGACTCTAAACTGTATGCATGTCGATGTCATAGTTGCACGATAATAAAATTGCATAGCAACCAACGTCTTTACCACATGACATTAAAAATGAACAGATCGGTACTTTCATATGACCTTAAACTATGACATCATCGTCCTGGTCGCATGAAGAAAAACAGAACCACATCATGGTGTTTTCACCTGAGAGGGAATCACCCTTGGCACTGGTCATTTACCATGACACATGCAAGAACTACGTATGTATTTATTCCCATTTTCATGGGATATGTAGTGACACGATGAGTTTTATTTATGGTATAACCCCATAAAAAAATAAATGAAAAAAATAAAAAAAGAGAGATCCCCTCTCCTTGTGCATGGGTTAGACCTACGCAAGGAGATCAATCAAGAACTATGTGTGGCTTGATTCCCACCCTCGTAGGATACATAGTGACACCTAGGTTAAATCCTTAGGACCATCCACAAGATTTCCACCTATTCATGTTGTATCATATTCATCCACACCGCATGACGTTAAACCGCACATGATCTTGAAACTACGTGTGGTTTGATTCCTTCCCTCGTAGGATTCGTAGTGACATCCGAACACTTAATCTTTGGACCTAGGCACAAATAAATCAAACCTTATAGATATTTGGCCTCATTATAGTCCAATAAACATGAATTTAAACTGTATGAAAGTTTTCTCTACAATATGTGGTGTGGTTTTGGGCCTCCTTGGCCTCATTCACGCCGAGTTTTTCATAACACCGCACTACACATCCACTTAATCTACCCTCTTTGGTCCAAAATCTATGACTCTAAACTAAGATATTATTACCTATGTATGAAATTAAACTATGATCCTACCCCGAACAAGTTTAGGATTACCCATGATAATTGTGGAATTCTTCCATTTCCTTGTCCTTGAGGATTGTCCCCACTAGTTTTGGTCTCCCACCACACTGTGTTTAATAACTATGTGCATATTGATTACCATTCTTATGGGATATGTAGTGACGTCTAGACACTTTCTTATCAGGACCAGCCACAGGTTTATTAACCTTTTTGGCCCTCTAGCCTCACTTACGGTCCAAGCATTGTGACCTTAAACTTTATGCCATTTGTCTTAAGGTTTGTATGCAACATGTGAGCCTCCTTGGCCTCATTCACACTGGGTTTTACCTCCTATATATTCTATGCATACCATAAGGCTAAACATGCTCCGTTAGTCCAAGAAACATGAATTTAAAATGTTTACCATGGTCCATGCAATATGACCTTAAAATGTTTGCACACTCGGGTCTGAATCCCACCCTATGATATGTTTAGTCCACACTTTGAGTCCTCCTTGGTTTGGGTTTTCCACCATCCTTCAAATCCATATGGACCCCTAACGATGATGGTCTCATACCAATTTGGATCACCTACCATTCTAGGCCAACACCCTAATGGATATTCAGTAGTACATGACAAATCATGTGTTTCAAACTTGGTCAATATTTGATCCCATATTTTCTCACCCCTTTCTTTCCTGGTGTAGTTATAGTCCCTGTTTTTCAAACATGGTCAACAATTGAACCTTACTCACTAGTTTCCCCTTTCATCCAAGCCTTGGAATTATTAACCTACCTCCTTTTTACATCCTTTTATCAGGATGGGATTTCATCCTTGGTTTCACCCTCAATGTGAACTCCCACATGTCAAATAGAACCATGTATTGTTCCTTGTTTCCCACATTGATCATTGATCACATGGGCTTAGGAGTTATGGTAAGGTATGTATTGATGTGTTTGAGCTATGCACAATCACTTTAGTCAAAACTCTATGACCTTAAACTAAGATCCCTATAGGGAAAGTGTGGTGTGACATTGGGCCTTCTATGGTTTCATTCATGCCAGGTTTATCACTCAGCCTCACCACACACACCTATTTTTGGAAGCCTCATTCTCGTTTTTTTCCTAGTATTTATGTATTATGAAAGCCTCCTTGGCTCATGCATGTTGGTTTTCTTTCCTCCATGCCACAAAAATACTCTAGGAATAGACACTTCTTAGTCCATGCTATAATAATTTAAACTATTGGTCAGGGTCCAGGTAGTATGACTATAAAAGGCATGCAACATCTTAGTCACATGATGTTAAATTACATGACACATCCTGATCGCATGACATTAAACTATACCATGCATCATCCTCACCGTACGATGTTAAACTACATGTTTATTATTCTTACTTGCATGCCATGAAACTGCAAAGCATCCCAAGAACTCATATGAGAGGTCTTCTCCTTCAATGTTGGTCTTCCATCACATTTTTTTCACTTTTAGCTATCACTCAGTATCTGAGATAATGCTCCTCTGGGAAGGAGGTTTGATCTTTGTTCAGACCAGTACGCTTACACTAGTGTGTTCCGAGCCATGGTGGCATAACCCCAAGAGTGTTGGAGACCATTAGAACATTTTTTCACTCCATTTTCATGCTTTGTGTTCCCCTTTACTCAGATCCTCATCCTCTTTAACATCCAAAGAGAACCCCTAATGGCCTGGTCCCATGCCACTTTGGATCACCTACCATCCTGGGCCAATGTTCCTAAAGACTTTGGATGAAAATTCAAGATAGGTCCAATGTTTCAAACATGATCAATGGTCAACCCTTGTTTGTTTATCCCTACTTCATACTAACCAATATATATACTATGTTATTGAACATGGTCATCAGTTATCCTATTTCATGACACCACTCCTATTATGTTCCGAATTCTAGGTATTGTGATTCACACTTCTAACCCACATTGTTCGGATAGATTATAACACCCCTAGAATTATCCCATTCATGCACTAGCACACATTGGGAGAAATAAATTGGCTATTTCGAGATCCCTGTTCTCCAATCACAGCCTCTTTCAGTCTGAATGCTCTTGGTGGTCAGTTAATGATAACAGACCTTGAGTATTTTATGATTATTTTACACTCTCATACAAAGTGAATGATTATGTGGTTATCCCTTATTTCTTACACTGGGCATGACCCATGAAAGATCAGGGATTGATCATTAGTTGTTTCACAAATATGATTAAGATGCAATAATTAAAGAAAGAAAAAGTTTCTTCATGCATGCAGATGTATCAAAAGTAAAGACAGAACATTTAATCATTTTAGCAAAACACAACCCCTATGAATATTTCCCTTCAATTGAGCACTTTAGCTCCACATCCATTTGGTGTGTGGCCTCCATGATCTACTATCATTGCCTAAGATCTCTTTATTCTTAATTTCCTTCCAGATGATGTTCATCTGGCCTGGTTTTCACCCAATCTAGCATAGTTCAGAGATTAGCCACTTGATTAACTATCTATCTCAACTGATCTTGGTCCTCCATCAGTTGGACTCTCAATCATGACACTAGTTCCAATTGGGCTATAGTAGAGGAATATCACTCATCCATCTTACCTCCTAGGCATCATATCTTCTATTCAGCCTCCTAAAGCTTCCGAGTGATAACTGACTTCTCCTAATGTCAAGTGATGTCCAAATGGTAACTACTTTCTTGTACCTTTTCGACAAGGTAGTCCTGAATGATCATGTGCATACCTCATGAATCCACCCCTCCAGTGCACAGATCGTGTAGCTGGAGGAGAAGTGATCCCATCCAGTTTATCCACTATGGATTTGGAACATTTTTGATGAAGATATCAACCAACTTCCATGTATGGCATCAGGTATCCCGGTTGTCCTCAACCACATTAGAATCCGACTCATCCAGCTCTTTCGGATCAGCAGGTTTGTCTTCTGGAAATGTAGCCGAGAATTAAAAAGTGGCATCTTCACCTAGCATCATTTCATATGGATTGGGATACATATCATGAGGTTGATATTAATCACTTGATCCTACCTCAATAAGGTTGTCCTTATCATCCCCACCAGTGATGCCACCCACAATCACGACTGATTGTTCATTGAAATCCATGGAATAGTTGGCTCAAACACCTGGATCTGTATAGACCGACACTCCTGTAAAGAAAGGATCGCTAGGTCCTTTTACCATTCTCACTAGTAGAGCACCCACTAATCCAAGTACTATTCAAACAGGGGTCATATCATTCAATCTGTTTGAGTAAACAACAAGTATGACTATGTAAAGTAGGATACTTACAGAGGTCAAGTGATGGTTGCTCATGATCTTGGGTTTTTACTATTGGAATGTTGAGATTTGGTCCCCCATATATGAATAAATTATTTGGGTATTCCAGGGTTTCCACTCCCCTAATCAATGCTAATTATCCTTGTAGACGCTACTGCCTCAAGCATGGGCTCCAAGGCTTGGTCCTCTGTGCCTGCTGATGTGACTTCATCCCTGTTAGTATGGGTACTTTTTGTAAGATCCTCCCACACAAGTAGATGTTAGTCGAGTAATCTTGATAAACATTAGGGAGATAATATCATAAGATAATGGGTTAGATATTACTTCAAGAGATTCAGCAAATCCTCCCAAGGAAGTTTCATTTGAGGTCGCAACCTCGCCTTCCTCCAGAGGTCTCCCTTTGTTGGAATATTCCCCCAAGATTCACCTAATTATTCAGGAAAAGGAAAGCGCCTCAACATCTCATCCACTGATAATTTTTATAGGATTTTAGATATAGTAATACTTTCACCCGATCCGTCATTGGGTGTGCAGTACCTTGAGAGTGCACCGGATTATCCAAATCTACCACATACCATTGCCCCTCCTCTTAGGAGACAATAAAACCAGATTTGGCATGACCAATTCCTGGAAGATCCATCCTAAAATGGTTGAGGTGATCTCACATTTTGTGAGGAGTGAGGAATTGCTTTTTGACATCCTCAGGTATATCTATGTAATGCAGCTGCTTCCTGGGAGCTTAGGTAAGTACTCTGTAGAACCCTCTTGATGGTTCCCCTTCATCCCGAGTCTTCCAAATTGGGAACATTGGGCCTACTATTTCTACTCTTATTTTAGTTATGTCTAGTGTAGTTCTTAGAACTATTGTCTCTGCTACTACAGCCCCACCACCATGATCTGCATCAGCCCTACTGCCACGACATACTCTCGTCAGCGTTCATCCACAATCTTGATGTAGAGGGGCCACTCCCTAGTTGGATTGGATGGCCCACTATTTCAATGTTTCTCCTAGGTAGGAAGCCTCCCATCTCTTTGCGTACGCCTCGACTAGCCCATAGGTGGTGGTGGATATAGGCAGCTCATTCCACATCCTTCCATATTCCCACGTGAACATGATCTAGATACGCCTCATCATGCATGGGTGATCTTGTTGATATAACCCTAGGTACACCTTTAGATTCAGCCTCTGTAGACATATAAAACGCCTCACGAACCAGTGTGAGGTGTACGGTTCACAGACTAGCTCGCAGTCTACCCGCACCACCCGTACTCCGCCTCTAAAGGCCAAGAGATATGACTGCTGCACTTTGATTTGCATGTCATCATCAGTGAATTCCCTTATTATCAAAGAAAATGGATGGAAGTTGAATTGTTATGACCTCTAGGTCTTTCTCAGCACCATCTTCAATCTTATCTTTAATAGAAAAATTCTCACAATGTTTAAAATTTTCAGTCAAAAATTTGTCTTAGGAGGGGAGATGGGATTCAGGTATTCATATCCTCCCATGTGCACTGCCACCCAACTATATAGGAAGTGGAGTTTCCCGCACACGTATAATTTCTTCTTCCCATCACTGATATTCCAGATCACCTTATATAGCTTCGCCAACACTAGTACCCCAAGGTTTATGCACTGCACCATTGCCAACATCGCTTCCATGATGAACGTTCTCAGCCATGCACCCATATTCACATCTCTCACCACCAACATCCTCCTACAAATGAGCACCGATATGAACCCAGCTAACCTGACTATCAGTTTATGCTCACTATTGATAATATAACCCCATAGATGCCATTTACTATCCTCTAAGATCTACTAATAAGAACCTTACTTGCCTCACTGTCCCCCTCTCAGGCAGGTATGGGTCCTCATGGGAAGTTTCATGGGCGCCTCCTCCCCCTCAGTGGGCCTCTCCATAGGAAATTTTAGTAAACTACCAAACCACTACTTAAAGTGGAAGTCCCTTATCATATGCTTATCTTTATCTACACATGGAGCCAGATCTAGTTGCACCTTCTCTAGATATAAAATCTGCTCTGGATCCTCCCATGCATTCTCTATAGGGAGGAATTTTTTGTACATCACCCCAGGATGAGAATCCATAAAATATGATGGAGGTCCCATAGGTTGATGCCGACCTCCCCATGATATAAATGAAAAGTATTGGTCCTTGATGACCATCTAGTCAACAACTATGACATAATATCTTTCAGCTGGTAGATGTGGAATTGGGAGGCCCATGCCGCTTTATATAGGCCTACTTTTTTCAGCTCTGCTCCAAACTCTATGCAAGACACACACACCAAGTAGGACCAGGCCCATTCCTCTATGAATTTTCCACCCTTGTGCAGATCCCAATCATCAGTTCATACTTTTTGTGAGTTACCTAACCCCACCTTAAGGATTGTCAAGTATTGTGGTGGAGATGTCTCTAACTTAAATTATCTCCCCTAAATGTTATTGATATGGTTGTATAGAAAGTCTATTGTGATTGGGGAATGATCCTTCTAGGTATAGCCATCGGCAGCTCTGTGCCATTGGTATTTCCCTAGTGTACCTCTGAACCAATAAGCTGGTTTATCCCTGCTTTCCTTCGGGATGAAGAAACCATCCCTTAGATTGAATCCATATAATGACAACCTCTTACATAGGGGGTAGTCCTTATTAACTACTAACAACAACTTCATCAATGATTCATGATTTGAATGGACCTGGGTGTACTCCCCAATCATGATATTTTCATCATATCTTCCCTTTAGGCAGCATCTACAAGGACCTACCAAACAACTTCTTGGGTGACCATAATATTTGGGACTTAATCAAAATTCCGATCCTATTTAGGAAGCTCTTTCGCGGAGCACCAGCTCGTGAAGACACATGATGCTGAGTGTGGTTCACAAAGAAAAACAGACCACGATGCCCCATTTCACTGACTAGCATTCGAAGATCAATAGACTGTGAACCCAGTTTGTAGAGGTGTGTTTGTGGGGTATAAGTCTTCATGAAAAGAAAGACCAGGCGCAACCGTTCATGAATATCTAGTACAAAAAATGCCCCCTTACACCCTATTTATAATAGATAGATGACCGACCTTTGTAGTGACCCTTGCACCCCTGAGCTTCGTGGCGACCTTTCCCAGTGCGCATCGTGTGCCTTTCATCACAAGGATGCTTCATGATCATATAGTATTTAGTGATTTTCCCTTATAATCTAATCCTCATTTTCCCGTTAACTCCCATTATGGGGGGGGGGGGGGAATTTGTTGGCACCAAAATATGTGAACTGAGATAAACCGAGGAAGGCTAAAACCAGTTGAGTGGAAATATGAGCCCAACGGACCAAAAAATAATCAAAGAGGTTTGCCTCATGAATCCATTTCATGTATCCCCTATTCCTCATGAAATTGTGAAGCATTGAAAGATGCCTCAAAAAGTCTAATGAACCCACGCCCACCATGAAGGTAATTGATGGAACCCTCCGCATATCCGACAGAGCCATGACCCTTCGCGAAACCATTTTTGCTTCATGGAACACCTTTGAGCATTGCTAAACACCTTTTCCCTAGAAGTAATCAGATCACCCCACCTCAAATGCATTTACTACCCAAACTTTCACCTTCCAATATCCCATTTTGAGAAACACCCGAGCACTGTAAACTCGAGAGAAAAATGAATCACTTAAGGTATTGGAGCATCAAAAAACCCACTTTCCTTTATTTCTATTTACCCCTACCTATAGTAGGTATAACCTTATCAAAGGTCTATGGCCTTCACGGAGGAGGAAGGCCCTCCAGTGTACTTGAGGATTCATAGATAATTAAGCCTTTGTGAAGCACTCCTTTCTAGCACTATGACTTCATGCCAAGGTAGGGTCACCCTGCTTTGTGAACATCCTTTATTCATGAAGCCCCTAACCACCAAGAAGCATATGATCTTCACGAATAACCTCTCAACGAGGCCCCCAACTTTGCAATATCTTCTTATGTTCATCCCTCCAATCTTGTGCTTAGTTACTTCTTGGACCCTCGTGTGGTGTCCCTTGTTGCGCTGCCCTACCTTTTGATTTTTGGAATTAGTACACTAATGGATCTTTCTTTTTATAATATCCATGATAACATGGACCCCACTACTGACCAATCCTCCACCCTACTCCTATCAGTCATTTTTTTGTGCCTTCCCTTCCCCAAGTGTGGGTAGGTATCAGTTATATAAGTCCAAGGGGTGAGGAGTGAGCCCTCCTCACCCGTGTTGTAGGATGTTAAACTGCCAAGTGACATTGTACTCAACACATGATGTCAAATTGTAGCCTCACCCTATTCCATTAACAATGGGTGCCCCACCTTGGGTATTTTACATGCCCACTATCTCCATGGTATTGAGATCTTCCTCACATGGAATGAGAACCTACTCACATGGAATGGCATCTGCCCTGTGGGGAAGGGAAACCATCCTAGTGTAATCCCATAGCCTTTCTTATAGGAGGTATCACCCTTGCTCCTCCTTGCATCATCTAGACATAAGGAACAGAGGGAGACAGTCATCGGGGACTATCAATTCTCCATCCCTCTCCCTTTAGGATTTGTCACCATGGGCTGCTTCTACAAGTAAGCCCCACACCATCCCTCGCTGATGCATCTTTCACAACATGACCATATGGTATACTACTTTCTCTTGTTTCTCACACCGATCATGAATCACATGGTATTAGAGGTTAGTAGTGACTGTGACACCATTATTATAGGAATACCTCATGGAGTAGGCCCTAACTTCCACCTCCATGGGCTGCTACCTATGAATAATCCCCAAACCACTGAACTATGTGGGTTTTGATCCCTATCTTCTAAACAGGATATGTAGAAAGCCTACCTAAGGTTCAATCTCGGCCAATGGTAAAATTAAGTGTCCTTATACTAGGGGTGTATCTACCTGATCCACCCTCAGTAGTGTCTAGATCAGTCTTCACACAACCATCCTCCTAAGGTACAAGCCTTAATACCCCTCTTTGAATTACATGGACTTTGATTCCCAACTAACTGGTATATGTAGGAAGCCTTTCTGAGGTCCAAGACCATCATCCATATCCATATTTATCTATTCTAGGTCATATAATTGGTAATATCATGCCCTTAACCTGTGATACCTTACCTCTTCTAGACCCATCAGGAAACTTCCATGCATAAGCCCCATTACCCCCTTTCAGAATTATATGGACTTTGTTTCCCAACCAATTGGGATACATAGGAAATCTCCCCGAGGTTCAAGCCTGAGACCATCATATTCACGCCGGTTCACTATCATCCTTACCTTATAATGTTAAACTACATGGGATGTATTAACTACATAAACTTTGATCCCTGTATTCTAAATAGGGCATGTAGGAAGCCTCCTTGATGTTTGAACCCAACACCCTGAACAACCCATCCATTCCATCCATTTCTCCTAATTCATTCACATCCATCCTAATTATCACCCATGCCACCACATACCGATGGGATCATGCCATTCATCTGGGTATCTCTTATGTGTAAGTCCTAATCCCATGCTTTATCACCTCACCCTTTTCCTGGTGATATAATGTCATCCATCTGGGTTGTCTCAGTACGTAAGTCCCATACTGATCATCATCTAACTGAGAGCAATCCTCTTGCGAAGATTAGTTTTAGTGAATAATCACCACATAATTCCTCCAGAACTACGTGAGTTTTGATCCCTATCTTCTAAATAGGGTACATATGAAGCCTCCATAAGGTTTAATCCCAACCAATGGTAAACCTTGGTGTCCCCCTCATTGGGGTATACTTCCCTGATCTACCCTTAGTGGTGTCTAGATCATCCTTAATGGTGAGAAATCTTCCCTTTATGGGAAAAACCACCTAGGGTCCACTCTCATTGGGTTCCATGACTCACCCAACCAATGGTAAACCTTGGTTTCCTCATAATTGGGGTATACCTCCTTGATGCACCCTTAACGATGTCCATATCAGCCTTCACGGTGTGACATATTCCATTTATGGGACACACCATCCTGGGTCCATCCTCATTGGGAGTTCTGACCTATCCATATAGTAAACCCTATGTGTTATCCCTCTTAGGGATGTACTTATTCGATCTACCTTCACAGGTGTTCTAATCATCCAATCTTGTCTCTGCAAGACGTTAAACTCACGACCCTCCGTCTCCGCAAAACGTTAAAAATTGCGACCTACCCCATGTTAAACAAGGGAAACATGAGGAAAACCTTGAAATACATGCCTCTAGAATAATATAACCCATGATATACATGGGATGACTTGGGTTTAAGCACCCTTAAGAAGCCCTATTATGAGGAAGAATACATGTGACCAATGTTCCAGTGTCCAGACACGCCACTAATGCCCAACGTGACTACTTCCCTGACCAAAGGTTGCTGCCCTATCAAGACCCCTTGGAATGTCCAAAACAAAGCAGTGTAATTAACCGGAATCCATAACGATATTTAACCATGAATGAATTTCAATAATAATGTCTTAATTTTTAAGGGAGACCCAGACTAGGTGATGAATTCTGAGGAGGAATCCACAGAAGGAGGGACCAACATCCTATCATCCCATTTCAATCAAGCAGTAGAAATCTTTAAAGAATTGATGAATACCGCCTACCTTTGGGAATATAGAATGTGGGGTACAATGTAACATCAGTGAATGACCATAACATGTAGGCGGTGCATCCCAATGGAAAGTGTTAGAAATAAATGTTTAAAGGATAAATTTATAACCCTCTCAAGAATGGTTGCAAAGATCAATCTTAGGGAATTCCATAATGTTCAACCTCATATCCAATATATTCCTCATAAATTGATTGAATAATTGTGTAATCAAATGGGGAGAATGAATTTTGGGGTTTTATCTTTGAGATTATAACTAAAAAGAATTAAAACTTGTGAGGATACCATCCCTACACTAAATTTACCTTCCTTAATCTTATGTGGAGTGTCTGGTTTCCCAAAAACCTTTTATGAAAATATTATTGAACAAACATTTGAATTTGGGATAACTAAAAAGTATCAAAGAATTATTGATGGTTGTTTAAGTCAAAAGGAAATAGATTTTCTTTATTCACATGAGAGAAATTTTTCTTTATGGATTGAATATCCAAAATTTATCTCCATTAATGATCTTTTAGAACCACATATTAGTGAACCCTTAGAAGAAATCACGAACTCTTAGTTTTTACCCATTAATTTCACTGAACAAAAAATTTTTAGGGCAAAAAAATTGGTCTAAATGAATCAATCAAGCTTGTTTCTGACTCCCAATCCACCTCATGTAATTTTGATCAACCCAAACTTGAGCATAAGGTCTTTAAATCCTACCTCAAATTTTTATTAATTGGGGATATCCAAAACTGTCATGTTTTCATTATTTATTATCTTGATACAAATAAAAGAGGAATTATCCTTGATGTATTATGCAAGACTACATAAGTAACTATATCGACCATTTCTATTATTACTTGGATTTTCCCACTCATTTTATAACATAGGTTTGTGCATGAAAAAAATTATAAACAAAGAATCAATCTCAATCTAGTATAAGTGGTGAAAAATTTGGTCCTTAAAACATTGAAATTTGGTATTGGGTAACTTGGGGGGGTTTATGTCGAGCTAACGACATTAAAATAAGCACTTTCTGGTAGGTAACTTGGCTTCTTTGTTGATTTTATTTTATTATATTTTGTGTTTTTTTGTCAAGGGAACCCCCTTGGGGTTTCCATTGTGATATAATGTTTCTTGTGTGTGAGATTTAACAGTTTAAATAGTTTAGTATTTTCAAATGAAACACATTCCTTCCATAATTCAAACCTAACCTTCAATCATCCCCTATGAGTCTATTTGTGATATAAAGCCAAAGTGATCAATTGCTTATTGATGGGTCAACAACTTCAAACTAGGTGACTTTATTTCATGATTATCATTTTCAAATTTTATTTTGAAACTCCTCTCCTCTGCCTCTACCCCCTTCTAAATTTTATTTTCTTTATACACTAGGGATAATATTATTCTATGTTGGGGGTGACATAAAAGAATGTTTTTTTGTGAATAAAAAACAACAATTTAAAAAAAAATTAATTGAAAAAAATATGCATTAATGGAAGAAAAAATATCTTTAACCATGAACATGATAATACACATTGAACACATTGAAACTGAATATAAAATAATTTTTCATGCCTTGATTCTTATTTTAATTCATGTTTAAGTTCACGAGCATAAATTTTGGAAAGCGTTGTTGTCTAATGTGATTTTTCACTGTTTATATTTTCATCCATTTAATAAAAAAAAATTCAGAATGCCCATCCTTTTGATTGTGGGGTATTATATTAAGTTCTTAGGGTCCTATAATAATTTTCATAAGTTTGGTGATCGTCTTAATTTTAAAATGATCATTAAAAAAAATTCATAAAAAAAAAAAAAAAACAAAAAAACAAAAAAAAAAAAAAAAAACAATAATAAATTTGCGCATAGAGAAATGGAATGAATTAATGTGTGGATTTAAAAACTTGGGGATCATGAATCCATATTTTTATGGACTAGAGTTGGAAATTTTATCTCTATTTGTGGTAATTTTAATTTGTTTTTCATAGATTTAACTCTATATGATTCCTGAGTATGTGATCTTCACTTGGTGCCCTAAGGTCTTTGAGCTTGAGAGTCATCGACGAAGTCTCGCTACTAGGGTTGACTTGATTGAGTTAAATTTCAATTACTATGAAAAAATTGAAAAAAAACATGAATAATCATCTAAAGGTTAAAATTTTATTCCACCAAGAACTTCCATATTTTCCCCCTTGAATAAAAATGAACCTCTATGTCTATTGTGATGCACAACACATCATCATACTTAATTGAAATTGGATGAAATGTGGCAATGAATTTAAACAAAGGAATGGTCTTGGTATTGGGATATTATTATGAACCTAACTTGTGTTAAAATATATTTATGGGTTTCATATTTTTTTGGTATGAGGTATTTTGGTGAGCATTGTATGTTAGAATGTGCTTATTAAAGGGAATTTAGTTTTCATATTTTTGAGATACTTTTTACTTGGGACTAGAAAAACTTCAGTTGGGGGGGTGTGATTAGCCACTAAAAGTGGATAATATTATTTTTTAATATATATATTTTTCATGTGCTTAATTATTCATAAACAATATTTTTAGTGCATTTTACAAATTGAACATTATTCTACATTATGATTGTAATTCCTTATTAAAACGCACTATTACATGGTACATTTGTGAACACCACCTAAAACACCCAGTTGTCCTAATTTTATTTTTAATATTTCAATTTCAGGTCTACCATTCTATGAGGAACATTATATACTTCCTGATCTATTGAATATTCAATTAAGAATATGGACAAAGTGGGCCTTGAACCAAGAACATTCTAGGCAAAGTGAACTGAAAAACAACGCAATAAAATTACTATATCAGATAATATCCAAGCCCAATGAATCTAAAATTTAAATTTTATATAGATTAAATTATGAGTAACATTTAATCCAACAGTTACAAGAGCTAATTATGAGTTTTAAATGGAGTTCCATGTGGCCCAATTTGAAGATGAAATTCTAGGTTAGATTCCGTGGCCTAAAAATCAGACCACTACTTCAATCATATCTTGAAAAAAAATTACATATGGAATGAAATTTTACATGATATTTGGGGACATCCGAGGATTTATTTTCTTATTCTATAACTCACCCAAATTCAACCATCTAGATTCTCTTTTGAACACATATTTTGGAGGCATGAAAGTTGGATCCCATTTAGGTTCAAGGGTGAAAAAATTCACATTCCACAAACTTTCTACCACTATAGGACTACCACAATCAAGTGTGAAGACTTGTAATATTTGGGGATCTACCCAAGGATTACAAAATTTCTATTCAACTTAGTTTTGGGGAAGGTGTTGGGGGAGGTTGTTCATGTTTTTATTTTAATGTTATGCTGCCAATTTGATGTTGTAATCAAATTTCTTTATTTGTAAGTTTATAGAATCACCTTAGCTTCTTAATTAAACATATTTTTCTTCTTATTTTCTATTATTATTGTTAACACATTCATACCGTTTCATCAAGGTGTGAATTTATTCACACAGTGAAGAGATAAATCCTTCACAAAATGGTGGAGTGTTCGTTATTTTATTGTTTTTCACTTATTTAATTCTACTCTCATGATTCTAATTCCCTCTTCCATTGAGAGAATAAGATCAATTAAGGTCTAAACATCTTATGGGTTGATCCAAGGAAGTAGAAAGGGTATGGATTAGATGTTATTAATCACTCTATTAATGTCTAATCACTTCCTTTAATTGAGAATTTCATTTGATGGAATTGAGACTTCTTCATCCTTGTTGAATTTCAAGGATATACAATTTAAGTGCTAATAAGAACATTTACCTTGGAGTACTCATAAAAATGATCCTTTAAGTGTATAGGTGATTATAATTAGGTTTGTGTTTTTATTAAACCAATAATTGAGTATTTTTTTATATCCTTAAATGAATCACTCCCGAGTCTAAGAAATTGAAATCATTAAAAAGGAATTTTATCCAATCCATCCCTTGTAATAACATAGGATCAACCCTTTTTCATAAATTTAATTCACTTAGTTATCTTAGTGTTAATTTAAAACATCTTAAATAAAACTCAATTTGGACACTTCATATCCAAAACAATCCATAGAATGCATGTGTCTATAGGTTTTTTCTTAGGTCTCTGAGGATTTGACAACCTAAGATATAGTACAAGCGACCACTTAACCCTAAAAATATGGGTAAATTTAGGTGAGACTAGCACTCTTGGATCACCACTATATGGATTCTGTCCCTGTATCCTTATAGATAAACAAAGACAATACTAAACGGTCTTTTTGTATGATCAACAATCATCAACGAATAAAATTCCTAAGCCCAAGAATTTATTTCTTTAGATATTAAATAAATTAATTATAAATTTGACGTTCAAGATCATCACTCATGGTTTTGGGTAATTATTATTAAATTAAATTTTAATATATTTCTCACCACTACATGATTCCACTATTCCCAAAACTAATAATATTTTTGTGGGAAGTGGGATATGTTGAGTGAGTAATGAGTGATATTACATTAATGAATAATGTGATAAAGGATTCATCCCTTCCTCTATTTAATGTAAGTTGATATATTAGTCCATTTTATGGGAATGCAAATACCTAATTAAATTAATGGCCATGGTGTTAAATGGAAAGTTTATTTATAGAAAGCTAAATAAGAAGACATTGAGAACATAGGTTGATGACACCATCATGCAATCCGATTGATTTTATATATCGGTAGAAAGTGATTATATCACACAATAAGTATTCGTGTGAGGTTGTATATCATTATGAAAAAAAATTATTTCTCTATGGGTGCCTTGACATCTTACTAGATGCTAACCTTGGACTTTAGGTGGGTTTTCCTAACTCTATTGAGAGATACCTAGAGGTTCACACACTAACTGTATCCATAACATTAGTTAAATTCTATATGAATTTAACATGTTGGATAAATATTATTCCCATATATGGTTTAATTATTATTCATGTTAGGTTGATCTCATATATTTAGTCACCAGTTATTCGAGAGAATATTTGCGAGTTGAATATTTAATAAATATTTATTTTCAATTTTAGTGGATATAATATTTATTTATTTATTGGTGAATAATTTAGTAATATTTATTTATTAAATAAATAGTAATTACTCAATATCTGATAAATGTTATGGAGTAATGACTGATCGAGTCTAATGGTCTGGTAAGAAATGGCGTATTAAATATTATTTGAATAAAAATTAATTTATTTATTCAAGGAAATGATATTTATTTATTCACAAGTTTATTAAATTTCAAGAAATAATAATAATACCATTATTATTTAGACATAGGGTTCATTGGGTATTAATAGAATCATAAGGGTTCATGTGAAATTATTATTCTTTAACCCTAGGTTTATAAAAACTCAATTATGCCATTTTCTTACTATTTCCATTCTAATTGTCATGCATAATGAATTCTTGAGAGAAACCTCTCAAGCCCTAGAGAGATCCCATCTTGGAATCATCTAAATAATGGAGAGTTATCCTCACCCACCATCTTATCAAATCTAGAGAGAACAAGGAGAGTTTTTTCACTCGATTCAATTCTTACAATGATCAATGACGAACAATGCAAGCATTGGGATCTTCAATGACCGCACTCTAAGATTCCTATGTTGATGATCATAGGTTCATATTACATGTGAAGATCACTAATAGAGGTAATCTACAATTTATTCCTATAATAAAATAATGATATTACGTAAAACCATCATCAAATTCATAAACAGATAAAGTATTTCAACAAACGGAAATTCTTTATCTAAATAAATTAATTATAAATTATATCTGATGATCTTGAATTTTTGATTTCAGTGTTATAACGAATTAATATTCGATTTAATTTCATTATAACTAAAATTATTTGTCATGTGCATCTCATATTATTCATTGATTATGATAAAAAATTGAGTTGTTTATTCCCAATAGGCACTTCCGCGATGCCCGTAACATTTAAGTGGTATCAAAGTAGTCACATAAATATTTTATATCCATTTATTAATCATTGATTAATGATATGAATTTAAAGTTAGTTTCATTTCAAGATTATTTTTTCTTTAAATATGAACAATGAATTCTTCTCTTATCCTTCTTTATTCTCAATTATATGACTAACAAAAGGTTAAATCAATATGAAGAACATTCAAAGAATCCATCAGAAGGTTCCAAGGGTTTTTGAAGAATAAAAAAAATACTATATAGTGTATATACTATTGGTACATTTCATGTAACTGTGTTCATTACACTAAGATGAACCCTAAAAAATTATAGTTGTTGGGAAATAAGTACACTCAAAAAACATTTAATGCACACCATGTGTTGATCGGGCCAGGCTGGCGCACAATTTTCTAGACTACACACTATGTAACTCACTTACATAACATGCAATCTATGTTTTTTATATAATAAACCATGATGTTCATGTCATTTCATGCATTTATTACACAACACAAGGACTGAAAAATTATGCAATATCGAGGCCACACAATGTGTAGCTAGTATACACATCGTGTACCTCATACATGTCCATGGCTGACAAATATGCCCAGTACCTAGGTGCGTGTTGTGAACATGGGAAGAAGAGATTATATGATGTGTATAACTAGAACATGTTGTGTAACTTATTATACCTTGTGTGATTAATTTAACTCAAAATGAAAATTTATGATATAATTAAACCCAATCAACACATTTCTGTGTATCATTTATTGAACACACCATGAAAAAAGATTATTAATTATATATTAAATTATTTTTGAGTTAAATTATAAACTAAAAACTGTGTATGGTCTATAATTGTAAAGTACCTTGTGTGTGTTAATAAAATTACATGTCATGTAATTTATATGTGATTTTGTGTTATTTATTGAAAATAGATTCCTTATAATTATGTTCCATGCTATGTATGTTGAATTCCATGTGAATAAACACTACAAGGACCATACTGATAGTTTGGATGGGTAAATGTCATTGCCTCCAAGTACACATGTGTACTTTATTAATTTTAAATAAAACTAATTAATTTAATTTGTTTAAAAATGTGGATGATGAAATTTTTCAAGAAGGTTTGGATGGAATTAAGATAAATTAAATTAATTAATCAATCAAATAATTAATTGTATTAATTCAAGGAATTTTATCTTAATTAAATAATGAAATGAATTGGATACTATCTAGATTGTAAATGTATATTTGTTTTATGTGTGTGTGTGATCATGTGCTAAGACTAGACCTGTGTATGTTATTGGTTTTATTTTAATTTATTATTATTATTAAATTAAATTTATGAAATATGTATGATCCACTTATCTCATTATATAAGGGCCTTAGTGCCCATATTTTATTTTATGTAAACCCCATAAACCAATCCTTTAGTTCCCCTCACCTAAAAATGAGTAATGCTTATGTAATTGATGTAGATCCCAATTGAGTGGAGGAAATTCAAGTTTAAAACCAAGTTGAAAACAATCTAAAAGGTATATAGAAGCACAATTAGAATCTAAGAGTTGAACCATGTCATGGTTTGAGGTGTTTTACCCCTTATATTGAGGGTTAGTTTATCATCAACCAAATAAACTAATTATTATAAAATCTCATGATCATACTAATTTTATTATTTTAATTCTTTCAAGTTTCCTGGTTAATTTCATTATAGGTTCTTTTTCATGATCACATAAATTAATGAATTAAAAAGAATTCAAGATGAAATTAAAATAAATTAAACTATGTATAAATTTTATCCAAGACATGGTTAATCACTTAAAGTAAAATCCACTTAATATTAATAAGGATCCAATAAGATAAAATGGTAAATTTACACATAAAGATAAAAATCCCTCAAAATTAAAATATTAAGTTGGTATAACCTCACATTACCTAATTTAGAATGGAATCAATAGACCGTAGTATTTTATTCAGCCCTCTCTAGGACACTAACATTTAACAGAGAGTTCTAAATAAGGTTTTGGGCTGACTTAACCAATTTTACATCAAGAGGAATTGCCTTCACTAGACTTGGTATAAATTTAGAGGCAAGTGTTGATGAAATTCTTATCCATGATTTCAAGATTGGGGAGTCCACTCAAAAGATCAAAGTGATGCGAGTTAATGTAGTTGGAATGTTATGATTACTTAAATATCTTTAAGCAACAAACCAAAACCTCCCTTGGGTTATAAGAAGGGAAATAAATATTCTTACCACTAAAATACCCACATGATGAGATATTTTGAAACCAATGGTAAGGGATTTTGAGTTTTTTTAAAATAATAGGTGATTAATAAATTTTAAAATTTATTATCTAATTTTATAATAAAAATAAAGTAATAATATTCTTATCTTATTTAAATTATAGAAATGTTAAGTTGCATGAATTTGACTATATCACTAGGATCCATACTAGAGAATGATAACCTTATCATAGGCTCAAATTTCTTGGAATAGTATAGGTGATTTCATGTTATACTACACTATGAACATAAATTATACATACAAAAAACCCTAGTTCCTGAGTCACTTACATAAGGGGTTAGTGACGAAGTAGTATCCCTCTACTAGAAAAATGTGTATAATGATACAAATATCCAATGTTTCATGTTATCCTCCATGTCTAGTGATATTTTAAATAAACATGAGGATATAGATGTGTATAAAATCATGTATCACCTTCACAATCTTTATCAAAATAAGGTGACACAAGATAGATATGAGATCTTCAATGCACTATTCACATGAAAAATTGGAGAGTCGATACCGGTTGGGACTCATGTAGTTAAGATAGTTGGCTACATAGAGTGCTTGGACATCTTGGGATTTAAGATCCCCGATGAGCTGCACACATATATCATTCTATCCTCACTACCTAAAGTATTTGATAGTTTCATTGTGAAATATAATATAATAAATAATGAGAAGAATATCCTATAACTTCTTAATTTTATTCTCTAAATTGATAAATACATGTAGTGTAAAAAACCTATGGTCCTCAGGTGAATAAGAAAAGAAATAACAAGGAAAAGGTCCCCAAGAATCATTCCAAGTCTAAGGATCCTAAAATCATCCTTCCAATAAGAAGAAGATCCAACGACAAGGAAAGGAACAAAACATGGTATGTTTTCCATGTCGCAAGCCAGGCCATTGGAAGAAGAACTTCACCCTATTAAAGAAGTGATCAAAAGATCAAGGTGTGTTTGTTATCAAGTGAAATATTTCTATATCTACACATTGAGTATTAGATATGGATTATGGTCCTCACATATTTATCTAAATATATGAACCAAATAGATTTTGGATGATTTCTAGAGGAGGGGTGGATCATCGAGTAGCCAATAGATCACAACTTTATACTTTGGCTATTGGGGACTACCGCCCTCTATTGCCAACATGGATGATTTTGGTTTCAAAATATTGTTATTATATACAAACTGTTACAAAGAACATAATTTATATATCTTTTCTAGATACAAATGGTTTTATTTTCATGTTTGGAAATAAGTTTTGTTTCTTTTACAAAGACAAAATATGTTATGGTATGAATCATTTAAATAATGGTTTGTATGTATTAAATTATGATAACCAAGTATTTTCAATTGAAAATGAATCAATTTTACATGAATAATTTTACATCAAGTTGTGGCATCACTATCTTGGTATGTAAACAAGAATCATTTAACAAATCTCTATCTATATTTTTATTTAGACTCTTTCGTGAAAAAACCACCTGATAGATGTTTTTCTTATTTATAAGGCAAGATGTCTAAATCACAATTTTATGGATAGGATGAAAGAGCCATAGTTCTTCAGGAATTAGTATACACTGACATGAGTGAACCTTTTCTAATAGAATTTATAGTTGGGTATTCTTACTTCATAACTTTTACTGACAACTTAAGAAGATATAGTTATATCTACTTGATGAGGTATAATTATGAATCCTTTTAGAAATTCAAAGATTCCAATAATTAATTAGAGAATCAACTTGGTAAGAAGATAAAGAATATTTGATCCCATATAGGTGATGAATATATTAACTAAGAATTTATTAACTTTCTATGAGAGTATGAGATCCTATATCAACTCAATCCCCCTTATACACCATAGTGGAGTGATATTAGTGAAATGAGGAACCATACCTTACTTAACATGGTAAGGTCAATGATGAGTCATACAAATATTCTATTATCCTTTTGGGGATATTCATTATATATTATGACATACATACTAAACCAGGTGCCAACTAAAGAAAAAAATAGAATACCATAGGAGTTAATGTATAGAAGAAAATCTGTGTTGGTGAAATTTCATGTATGGGGATATGAGACATTTTTTAAGGACAACTTTGGAAATAAACTAACACCTTGGGTCATAAAGTGTATCTTTATAGGGTATCCCAAGGAAAGAACAAGATACTATCTATAAAACCCCTCATACATTAAGGTAACTATTATAAGACATACTATATTTTATAAGAGGGAGCACATCATTAAGAAGGATAGTTAGAGAAAGATTAAATTCGATGCAGTTGACTCTCAAGATACACGAGAGTTGGTATAGGAACAGATTCCATAGGTCCTTATGGAAGAAGTTGTTCCTAAAACATAAGTACTATGTAATATCACCAGAGAAGTCATAAATATAGAAAGATATGGTTTATAAGTATCCAATAATGGTGAATCATTATTTATTAGAAATGATGATACTCTTTCTACAAGGAGGAAATGGAGAGATCAAAAGCTCTAAGATGGTAAGAATCCATGAATTCTAAGATGGATTCCATGTATCAACCCAATTTTGGGTTCTAGTTGATCCATTGATTTATATATGGATATATGGGTATAAATATGTATTCAATAGAAAACTAGTAATGAATATTAAAGTGAGTACCTATAAACCACAATTAGTGGATAAAGGATTTAAAAAAAATCAAATAATTGACTATGATGAAACCTTTTCTCTAGTTGACATATGTAAATCCATCAAAATTATACTTTCTATAACAAATTTCTATGAATATGATATTTGTAATATTAATGTCAAAATAACTTTCCTTAATGAGAAACTTTAGGAAAATTTCTATATTACACAGCCAGATGAATTTATAACTCCAGGTAATGCCAAAAAAGTATGAAAGTTATAAAGATCCATTTATGGATTGAAGCAAGTATTCAGGTCATAGAACATTAAATTCGATAAAGATATAAAATAATTTGGTTTTATTAATAATTAATGTGATCCATGAGTTTATAATATTTTTAATGGGAATTCATTTTTTATCATGGTAGTATACATCAATGGAATATTAATCATTGGGAATAGTATACCAGTCTTATAATCAGTTAAGAACTGGCTGGACAAGTGCTTCTTTATGAAGGGATTAAGTGAATATGCCTATATATTTAGAATAAAGATCATTTGTGATAGATCCAAGAGGTTGTTTGGGCTATGTCAAAGTATATACATTGACTAATTACTGAAGAGATTTAGTATAGAAAAATCCAAGGGATTGGTTCTAGTGTCACATGGTATACATCTTTTCAAGAAAATGTGTCCTTAGACACAATAAGAAATAGATATAATGAGTAATATATCATATTATTTTGTTATAGGATCAATCATGTATTCCATTTTATGTATGCGATTTTATGTGTCCTATGACTTGAGCATGGTAGGAAGATATCAAGTTGATTGAGGTGAACAACATTGGTCTGCTGTTAAGGCTAACTGTAAGTATCTGAGATGAACTAAGAATATGTTCCTGATATATGGAGGTGATGAGGATTTTTTCATCATGGATTATACAGATGCTATATTTTAGATATATCATAATGATATTAAGTAATAGTCTTAAAATGTCTTCAGTCTCAACGGAGGAGCTGTGAGTTGGAAGAGTTCAAAGTAGCAAGTTGTCGTCGATTCTACAATAGAATCTGAGTATATAGTGAACTATGATGTATACAAACAAACTTTTTGGATACAAATTTTTTTCTTAGATCAATATGTGTTTCCTAGAAGTAAATACCCAATCACGTTATATTATGATAATATTGTAGTGGTTACCCTCATAATGGAGCCAAGGCCACACCAACAGATGAAGAACATACTCCAAAAGTATCACCTCTTGAGGGATTTTTCTCTAAGGAGTTAAGTCACTATGAGTATAGTTTACATAGAAGAAAACTTAATGGATCCCTTGACTAAAGCCTTATCTCAGTAAAAGCATAAATATCATGTGAGAGTTAGTGGACTGAAGGTCATTAACAGTTGTCTCTAGTGAAAGTGGGACTCTGTTGGAGTTGGTTCCCTAAAACCAACTTTTATGTACTTTATGATTATCTATATTCATTGCTTTGAATATCAATATAGTTCTTATCACATCATAATTGTTTTTATGTATGACATAATATGTGATAATTGTCACAATTAAAGGTCAAAGTAGTCCCTCTCTATGATGAGAACCTATAAGTGTCACAATAATATTCTTAAATATATGTTCTACATCCAGATAAAATCATTTGAAAGGATGAAAATGATACATGATATTAGGGGTGTAGAATAGTCTTTGAGACACTTTCTCTTGGTATATTACCTTGGTAATTTTTAGAGAAGGAGATTATATGAACATGACCCAATAGTAGAAAATCTATATTTATATGTGTTGCTAGATATTACTATATAAAAATATGTGTACTAGTCCTTATTCTTTAAGATTATTATTAATTCATATCACAAGTCAAATACTTTATTGTATTGACCAAAACCACGGTGATGAATGTTTCTAGGAATTAGGGTATGTTGGGTGTGTCACGTTTGATATTACATTAATGAATAACATAAGAAAGGATTTATCCTTTATTTTCTTTAATGGAAGTTGATATATCAGTCCCTTTGATAGAAATATAAAAACATAATTAAATCCATGGGAATGGTGTTTAATGACAAGTTCATTTATGGAAAGTCAAAGATAGAGACATCGAGCACATAGGTTGATAACACCAACATGCAACCTAATTAATTTTATTTATCAGTACAAATGGATTATATTACATAGTAATCATGTATATAAGGTTTCATGTCATTAATACATTAAATTATTTCTCTATGGGTTCCTTGGTATGTTTTTAGATGTTAACATTAGACTTTAAGTGGTTTTTTCTAATTCCATTGAGAAAGAGGCCTAGAGGGACACACACTAAGTGTATCTAAAACCTCAGTTAAATTATATATGAATTTAAAATTCTAGATAAATATTATTCTCATACATGGTTGAATAATTATTCATGTTAGTTTTATCATATATATTCTGTCACCGCTTATTTGAGAGAATATTTGTTAGATAAATATTAAATAAATATTTATTCTCTATTTTAGTGGATATAATATTTATTTATTTATTGAATAATAATGTAGTAATATTTATTAATTAAATAAACATTCATTAATAAAGGTTAGATAAATATTGTGCATGAATATCAGAAAAAGTTTAATGGCCCAGTAAGAAATGACATCTTAAATATTATTTGAATAAATATTAATTTATTTATTCAAGGAAATGATATTTATTTATTCATGAGTTTAGCGCATTTCAGGAAATAATAATAACAATATTATTATTTAGACATAGGGTTCTCTAGGTATTAAGAGAATTATAAGGTCCAATGTGCAATTACTATTCTCTAACCCTATGAAATTACCCAAACTTTTATAAATGAAATCCAATTTTTGAATGAATGAATGCCTTATTAAGTAATGTGGTTATAGAAAACACATGCACTACTTTGGTTATTTTAGACCATTATAAAATATACCTAATTAGATTTAAAAGTCTATTATTCCTCTTAACCATTGATAATATAGCCATTGTACAATTACTATTATGATTAGAATATATTAAGGGTTATGATAAAGTCTAATTGATAGGGATGGAAGAATCTAAGACCTCAGCCAGTAGGATCATATCCTATAAATCCCAATTATCAAAGCATATGAGGGAGATGTCATCACTAAGATTTACCCTTAACCAAGTCCAAGATAAAATTCAACAACTAAAACATGAAAAAAACCATTTACAGGAGAATTTCAAGCTTATCAATATCATGGACCAAACCATGTTCACAGAACCACCCCAATAAAGTACCACCATCACACACTTTAACCTTATGGAATTCACTAGTTTAATAAGGGGTTATGTATATAGACCATAGTAGTATGTATTTTTATGTTTTATTTGTAATAAAATAATTATTATATTTATCCATTTTCATTATTGCTTCATATATACAATTATACATTGGTGGATGAAAATTAGATTTTGATATGAAGAAACCAAAATTGTATTTTTGGAAAATATATGGTTTTAATTAAAACAATATTTTTGATAAATTCAAGAATTTTGAAATCAATATTATTTTCATATAGTATCCTTATTAAATAATATTTATTTATATACAAATGATAATATAATTTAATGAAGTCCAATATAATATTTATAAGGTTTAGAAAATTGTTATTGTCGTAAAAATTGGTATTTTTCAATAAATGATAATTTTTATTTAAATATATAAATTATAATATTTAGATAATTATTTTGAATAAATAAATATATTTTTTGAAATTATCTTTTCAAAATTATCAAAAGGTGATTTTTTCATAATTTTTCAAGACAATCTAATTTTTGGGTAAAAATTAAATATTGTATAAATATATGGTCATTATTATGAAATCATAATGGCCCAAACGTGATGTAATAAATTATATAAAATTAATTTAAGACCAAATATATATTTATCCTTAAAATAATGCGTTTTTGAAGTTATTTTATTAATTTCATAAACCTTTAATGAATCTTCCAAAACCTATATTATATTTTAGGGTTTTAAAATCATTTATTTATAAAAATGACTCACATATACATCACTAATGGGGTTATTTTAATATATTTGTTTTTTGTACTTATAAAATACTAAAAACCACTCCTATTTGATAGAAATTTTTTTAAAAACCATGAGAAGGATTTTGGTTTTGATTATTTTATCATATAGAGTCCAAAACCTAAATTTAGAAATTAATAAATAATTCCACTCTCTTTTGATATAAATACCCACCCAACCTCCCAATTATCTTCACTAAAAACCTATTTATCATTAATTTAATCTCTCTAAACCTCTCTAAATCCATCTCAAGGTGTTCCTAAGATCTTAAGAATATCCTCCCAAGCTTTTAGAATCTCCCTCTCAAGGTAAGATCTCTCTCTCTTCTTTTCCTTTCAAGAACCTTCTTTGTATTCAGACATTTTAATCCCAATTTATTATGTTTTAATGTCTTTATAAATATCCATTTAATGTTTAATTTATTTTCTATGAATTATAGATCATTTATCCTCTCTCATTATAACCTTTACCTAAGCCATTACTATGCCGAAGTAAGGGATTCTCTATTAAGAACTTTATTTGTATTATGCCATTTTATTTATAATTGTTCATGCGGGAATGTGTTTTTACAAATTTATTTTACTATATTTATGATTTCTAAGTAACTTGAGACAAAATTTTACTCCTATTAAATCCTTCAATGAATCTTTATGTACACCCTTTATACTATCCAAATTATTCTATGATTTTCCTTAAGAAACATTTGTGTAGTGAATACCCATCACCATCTACACTCAAGGGTATTCAACTAGATTTACTCATCATTAATTGATCTAGGACTTCCATTTATACAACCCATAATACTTAATCATGGTATTAAAAGTTATGAAATGTTTTTTTATGTTGTATGATCAATGTGTCACACCAACACATGTACATGATATGAATGTGATGGGTGGGACCAAAATTATATAGCTCTCCAATGCATTGAGTAATGTTTTTATATCATGATATTCCATGTATGGTTCATGATAGGTTATACTAATCACATTATGTTATGATTTCTTGATATTTAGCCTTGACTTATGCTTATGAATTCATGTTTTATGCTATTGCTACATTCCTATGTTGACTTGATGTTATCATCTTATATCATGACCCAATATTCATGTTTGTGATTCTCACCCATTTTATGTCACCTTGATATGCCTCTTGACTAAAATTTATTAATTTCATCATGTTATTCTTTGATTATTCAATTACTGGGATTTATATCTCACCCCTTTCTTATATGTGTCTCTAGGTTATCTCATGAAGTTTTAGAAGATCAATGGAATTTAAGGAAATGTTTTTGAGTTTTTAAATAATTTTTTTATACCCATGTTTCATGTTATTTTTATATGAATCTAATTACCCAAAGAAACCATTCATTTTAATATTTTTGGATTTTAATAAGTGTATCTTTATATAATAAATGAAAAATTAAGTTTTATAAAATATATGGGTTGTCATAGTTGGTATCAGAGCTAAGTTATAGTTTTTTTGGGGCCAGGATTAGAAAAATTTAGTGAAAGCCTTATATATAAGACTAAAAATAGGAAAACCTCCCTAAGTTATGGTAAATTATAGAGTAAGTGGGTTCTAAGGAACAAAACTCATGTCTGGATACTATTAGTGGATGTGGCTCGGGAATAATTGTACCTAGGGATAATAACCCCAAAAATGGAATATTGGGTATTAACATGATCATAACCTAGTGGATGACAAATAGGCCTTGATCTACACTTGTTTTTACACTCTCAGGGGATATGCTTTGGCAAATTCATAAGCCCATTACGAACCATTATGAAGGGAAAAAAAATTCCCATGAAATTTTATGTTAGAAAATAGACCATGGATAACTTAGATTGAAACCTATAAATTCATAGGTTAAGTAATTTATACCATTTATGAGTTATCCCATCAATTTTCATAGTTTTCATTTTTATATGTTTAATAGTTTAAAAAATCTCATCCCTAAGTTAATTTTTGATGAAGTAAATGATTATAACCATAATCAAATAGTGAAAAGTAAGCTTATCATCTATTCATGAACTTAAAATGTCCTATAAGATTATGGTTCTATACATTCTTTCATATAATTCAAGTTTATTATATCTATTCAAAAACCACCTCAAAAACATGGAATTTGAGTTATAAGTGAAAATGAAAAAATGGTGCAATTATTTCATCTAATGTATATAACTTACCCCTATCTATATTTGTGGGATAAAATTCCCAGTGAAACTTATGACAATCCCTTCAGAAAAATTAGATTCAATTTTGGGTATGGATTATAGTTCCTTTTATAGAGAAAAAATAAATTTCCGAGAGAATTAAATCCCCCTCTATATCCCAAATTGTCCTCTGATTATATACAAGTGCACAAAGGAGGATGAATCTTCTTTGGAATCATCATCTCAAGAATGGATATTATTTCCTTATGAGAAAGTGTATCTAGCTCAAATGATTGAGACTAAGGAAAATATCACTCTTGATGACATGACCATTGTAAGGGAATATACTGATGTGTTTATCAAAGAATTTTTTTACTCTTCCTCCATGTCATGAGTTTGAGTTCTCAATCAATCTTTTACTCAGATCCTTTTCAATATCTAATAATCCATATAGAATGGTCACTATTTAACTTTAAGAGTTGAAGAAGAAACTATAGGAGAATCTAGATAAAGTGTTTATATGCCTAAGTGATTCACTATGTAGCGTGTTGGTCCTATTCATCAAGAAGAATGATAGTTCAATGTGCCTCTACATTGATTATCATGAGTTCAACAAGATCATGATAAATAAAAAGTATACTATGTGGAGTCTAATACTCTTCTAAGGTGGATATTTGGTCAAGATATTATCAAGTAAAGGTGAATAGGGAGGTTATCCCCAATACTACTTTTCATATAATTTATGTGAACTATGAGTTAATAGTGATTCCATTTGGACTCACTAATGCTTCAGCTATCTTCATGGACTTAATGAATAATGTCTTTAAGTATTACCTAGATTTTTTTTGTAGTCTTTATAGATGATATTCTTATCTACTCCAAAAGCAAAGAGGATCATTAGGATAATTTTAATGTTATACTGAATACCTTGAAAAAGGAAAATTTATATGAAAAGTACTATAATTGTTAATTTTTGATGGAGAAAGTAACATTCTTAGGGCATGTTATCACCAACAAAGGGATATATATGGATCCTTCAAAAATATAGGCAATTTAAAGATGACCTAGACCAACATCTGTGAAGGATATCCATAGTTTACTTGGATTATTTGAGTACTATCATCGATTTTTAAGAAACTTCTCATGATTTTAAATCCCACTAACCAAGATAACTTGGAATGGGGTGAAGTTTTCTTGGACTGATTAATACTAATAATTCTTTAAAAATTTAAATAAAAGGATAATTAAAGAACCTATTCTCACATTACCCACTAGTGAGGAAGGATTTTTTATTTACATTAATGCATTAAAAAGTCTTGAGCTATGTACTCATGAAATATGACAAAATGATAGCCTATTCATCCCTCCAATTTAAGATCCATGAACAAGACTACCCAACACATGATCTATAATTGGTTGTAGTGATCTTATCATTGAATATTTTTCAACATTATCTATATGGGGAGAAGTGTGACATATATATGAATCATAAAATCCTCTAGTATATATTCACATAAAATGAGGTCAATATGTTCCAAAAAAGGTGGTTAAAGATGATCAAGGATTATGATTATTAAATAAATTACCATCTTGGGAAGGAAAACAAACTAGAAAATGTTTAGAGTAAAAAGGATCCCGCAACCCTATCCATGAGGAGGATTTAAAGGGATCCACTATTCTTATAAATTCAAAGGATGGATATGATAATTATAAAAGGAACTTTTTCCTACATTAATCAAATAAATTCTAAACTGTCCATTCTTTAAAGAATAAAAGAGGCCCAAAAAGATGACGAGGAGCTACAAAGAATGGGAACAAATATTCCAAAATTTAACTTTTCTAATGACAAATTTATAAGGTTTGGAACATGGATATGTGACCCATAAAAACCAAAGTTGAAGAGGGAACTTTTGGATGATGTTCATAGCTCATCCTTCTCTATTCATCCATAAATCACTAAGATGTATAGAGATATAAAGTAAAACTTCTAGTGGGATAACATGAAGAGGGAGATTGTGGAATTTGTATCATGATTCTCGGTATTCTAACAAGTCAAGGCTGAACAACATAATTTTAAGGGTATGATGAAACAATTTTCCATAATAGTATAGAAATGGTAAAATAAAACCATGGATTTCATTTCAGGACTCCCTATAAAATTAAAGGCAATAACTCCATTTGGGTGGTAGTCAATCACTTTACAAAGTCAATTCATTTCATTGCAATCAAGGAATATTTTTATCTTGACCGACTCGCCAAGATATTCATAAGGTAAGTAGCAAGACTACATGGAGTTCCACTTTCCATTATATATTATTGAGATCTAAGGTTTACCTTGAGGTTCTAGAGAAGACTTTAGTAAGTTTTGGATACAAATTTGGGTTTCATCACTACTTATAAACCTCATATGGATGGTCATTCTAAGATAACCATTAAAACTCTAGAGGCTAAGCTATGATCATATTCAATTGATTTCCAAGTATATTGGGATCAATATCTTACCCTAGTGGAGTTCTCATATAACAATAATTTCCATTCTAGAATTCAAATGACACCTTATGAGGATCTGTATGGGAATAAGTGTTATAATCCAACATGTTGGGATGAAGTTAGAGAGAGAAAACTTATGGGACCTGATCTTATCCAAGAGATTACATAAAAGGTTCAAACCATTCAAATTCATATGAAATCCACACAAATCTGACAAAAATTCTATGAGGAAAATCATTGATATGACTAGGATTTTGGGGTTGATGATAAGGTGTTCCTTTGTATATCACTATGGAAGAAATACATGAGGTTTGGGAAGAAGGGAAATCTTATTCCAAGATACATCGACCCCTTTGAGATTCTTGATCACATAAGAGCTATGTCCAAATAACTAACACTCCCAACTAACCTATCCCAAGTACATGATATGTTACATGTATCCCTCTTGAAGAAGTACACACTAGACCCCTCACATGTATTGAATCTAGAGGTGGTACCCTTGGAGAATTATCTTTTATATAAGGAGTAGTTGATGGAGATATTAGATTATAGAGACAAAGTTCAATGAAATAAGACAACTCACCTGGTGAAAGTGCTATGGTGGAACCACAAGTTTGAGGAAGAAACATGGGAATCGTAAGAGGAAATGAAATATAAGTACCTTTATATATTTTAGCATATGAAATGAAATTTTTAGGGTTAAAATTTTTAAGTGGGGAAGAATATAATGAACACAAATTTTATAAATGAAATTCACTTTTTGAATGAATTAATGCCTCATTAGATAACGTGGTTATATAAAAAACATATACTACTTTGGTTATTTTAGATCATTATAAAAAGAATTTGGTCATATTTAAAAGACTATTAAGAATATTAACTATTGATAATATATCCATTATAAAATGACCATTAAGATTAATATATATTAAGGGTTATGATAAAGTCTAATTGACACAAATATATGAAGTGATGGCCTTGACCGGTAGGATTGTACATTATGAAGCCCAATCATCGGATCTTTCAAGGGAGATGTCACCACTGGGATTTTCCCTCAACCAAGAACAAGTTGAAATATAACAACTAAAACTCAAATGAAACCATTTATGGAAGAATATCAGGCTTATCAATATCACAACATAAACTATGTTTTTTGAACCACCCCAAGAAATTACCACCATCACACACTTTACCCTTAGGTAACATGTTAGTGTAATAAGGGGTTATATATCTAGACCATAGTAGTATTAATTTTTATGTTTTATTTTTAATAAAACAATTATTATATTTATTCCTTTTCATTATTACTTTATATATACAATTATATATGGATTTATGAAAATTAGATTATGATATAAAGGAACCAAAATTGTATTTTTGGAAAATATATGGTTTTAATTAAAACAATATTTTTGATAAATTAAATAATTTTGAAATAAATTATATTTTCATATAACATTATTATTAAATAATATTTATTTATATACAAATGATAATATAATTTAATGAAGTCTAATGTAATATTTCTATGGGTGATAAAACTGTTATTGTCATAAAAACTAGTAATTTTCAATAAATGAGTATTTTTATTTAAAAGTGTAAATTATCATATTTAGATATTTTTTTATAAATTAAATATTCTTTTTTAAATCAACACATAAAAATTAGGAAATGGTGATTTTTTTCATAATTTTCTAAGATAGTAAAATTTTTGTGTAAAAATTAAATAAGGTATAAATATAATGTTTGTATTATGAATTCATAATGGACCAAAAGTGATGCAATAAATGATATAAAATGAATTCATGATAGAATATATATTTATCCTTTAAAATAATGTGTTTTCTAAGTTATTTTATTAATTTTATAAACCTTTAATGAATCCTCCAAAACCTACACTGTATTTTAAGGTTTTAAAATCAATTATTTATGAGCATGACTAACTTCAACATTACCAATTGTACTATTTTAATATTTTAGGTTCTTATAATTATAAAATATTTTAAAAAACATCTATTTTGTAGAAACCATGGGTAAAAACCATTGTGATTTTTATTATTTTATCATATAGAGTCCAAAACCAAAGTTTAGAAATTAATAAAGGATCCCCCTTTATTTTTCTATAAATACCCACCCAATATCCCACTTATATTAAATAAAAACGAATTTAAAATTAATTTCCTCTCTCTATACCTCTCTAAATACCTCCCAAGGTGTTCCCAAGCTCTTAATAAGCTCCTTCCAAGCTTTTAGAACCCCCCTTTCAAGGTAAGGGACCCCTCTCTTCTCTTTCATTCAAGAACCATCATTGTATTTAACCTTTTAAATATCAATTGATTACATTGTAATTAATTTATAGATATAAATTTACTATAAAATTTATTTTATAATAATGTGAGATCATTTATCCCCTCCCTTTATATCCTTTTCCCAAACTGTTACTATACCTAAGGGATTCTCTCTTCCTCCTCTTTATTCAAGCACTTGCTTTGTATTATGCCATTTTATTTCCAATTGTTCATTGAGAATGTGTTTTTAAACATACGTTTTACTATATTTATTATTTACAAGTAATTAGAGACCATATTTTACTCTCATTAAAACCTTCCATGAATCTTTATTTACACCCGTTATGCTGCTGAAATTATGTAGTGATTTTTTATACCAAACATTTGTATAGTGAATACCCATCCCCATTTCCACTCAAGGGTATTCACCCAGACATACCTATCTTTTATTGATTAGGAGTTATATGTATATAACCCACATGATTTAATCATGAGATTAAAAGTTATGTAAGACATTCTTATATTGTATGATCTATGTGGAAAACTAACCCATGTACATGATATGAATGTAACGGGCGAGCCAGAAACTATATATCCCTTAAATGCATTGGGTAATGTTTTTATCTCATGAAACTCCATGTATGATGAATGGGAGGTTATATTTTATACACTATGTAATAATGACTTGATATTTATCCTTTAATTATAGTTATTATGTCATGTTTTTATATTATTTCCACATTCCTATGTTTCATTGATGTTGTCATCTTATATCATGCTTTGATGTTCATGTTTATGATTATCACCCCTTTTATGTCATCTTTATATGCCTATTTAATTAAATATATTAATTTTATCATGATATACATTTATTATTCCATTACCAAGCTTCATAGCTCACCCATTTCTTATGTACATGTACAGGTTATCTCGTGCAGTTTTAGAAGATCAATGGAATTTAATAGCATGTTTTTAAGTTTTTAAATAATGTTTTTGTACCCACGTTTCAAGGTATTATGCTATGTATCTAATTACACAAATTTAATAGGCCTTTTTATCTATTGGTATTGTATTAAATATATCTTTATATAATAAATAATGAATTAAGGTTTATAAAAGATATGGGTTTTCATACCCTAGGTCTATAAATACTCAATAATATCATTTGCTAGCTCTTTCCATTATAATAATTGTGAACAAAAAATTATAGAGATAAACATCTCAATACCTAGATAATAATCTCCTGAATGATCTCAATAATGGAGAGTGACCCTCCTCCAACATATTCTAAAGTCTAGATAGAACAAGGAGAGTCCTTCACTCGAAGTGATTCTCAGGAGATCAATGATGAATCATACAAGCGTTATAATATTCCTCACTTGCACCCTGATATTCCTATGGCGATGATCAAAGATTCATGGAACATGTGTGGAACATCACTAGAGAGAATCTACACTTGATTACTATGACCCAATGATGATATATTTCAAATTAATTATTATATTCATCAACAGATAAATAATTTCAACAAAATGCAATCCTTTATATAAATACATTAATTATAAATTATATATAATCATCCCACCATTTTGGTTTTGGTGTTAGAGTAAAAAAATCATCGATTTAATTCTATTGTTCATGGTGTTTTTCTTCATGTATATCTCAGATTATTCATTGATTACAAAAAAATCCATGTTGGCTATGTCCAATTAGAGCTTCCAATATGCCTAAAACCTACAATTCCCCTCAAGGTTTTCTAGTAATAAGTTATACCAAGCATTATTTAAGAAGTGGGTACCTCCTAGGTTTCACAAGTTTCTTTAAAAACTAGAAACTAAGTGCAGTTAAGGGTACCAAAAGAAGGTATTAGTGATTAACCACATAAGATATTAAGTATGGTAATGATGGTATTGGTCATAACCAATGCATACTCATAGTAACCCGAATAAAGAGTAAAATTTGATATAAAAATTGAATTAAAACCTTGTTTTTTTAAAACAAATTTCCTTCCAAAATAATTTTCCATCCTTTTAAAGACTTTCTTTTATAGAATTAAGTTTATAATTGGTGAAACCCTTACAATTTAAACCTTTATTATATAAATAAAACCACACTTAAATTTCATTAAAATCATTACTTATTTTAAAACAATAAATACTTTAAGTTTTTAAAGTTCAATGATTTGATAAAATAAATACAAAAAATAATAATTTAAATAAAAGGAAATAATTTTTTATTAATTTAAAATATTTTGTTTTTATTTTTGAAATGTGGTTTATGAAATCAAGAGTGTATAAGAACCATATAAATTACTCCCACATAACTAGCCCAACCATAAAATCACCACCAATGAAAATATTAACCAGGATTAATTTTAAATTTTTGACTTATAACTCATTTAGGATATAATTGGAAGAAGTGATCTCTTTAGTAAACAAGTCAAAAACCGGAAAGGGTAAGGCTAGGTAGAAAATGACCAAGATCTTCAAGCTCTAAGGTTTAGTGTAATACCACATGATTTTAAAATAATAACATTGTGTTCGATAGTGTATGAAACATGCAAAAAAGGGCTCAAATGACATGTGAAATATATCTCTTTAAATTTAATCTCTTCAATAACTTTTGATAAACGCAACCTTGAGTCTAAATGAACCGTATATTGTTATAACCTAACCGTTAAATTGGTGGGTATGAATAATACTAAATAAATTATGAAAATTACATGGTTTACACATGTATAAATAAATTTATTGGTTTTAAATTAATTATAAATGAAAATAAAAATCATTTGAAAGAAAAAGACATGTTTTTTTCCTATAAAACTGTATTTTTTTAAAATAGCGGCTTCGTTGTGTTTTCCACACTTATTTTAAAATAAATATTTATCAATTTTATAAATTTTATTTAAAAAAATGAACCTCATTTTTAAAATAATCATGTAAAATTTACCTTATATTTAATTTTTGATAATTTTCTAAAAAAATTAATTTTTTGATGAATAGTGAAAAATACTGGTTTTTATTGAAAATTGACTTTTCGTTTAAAAAATATAAAAGTTAATTTTTTATTTTAAATTGTTTTAAAAGTAAATTTAGTAAAATTAAATTATAATAAATACAATTTTTTTATTTTGAATAAAATTAATTTTTATTCTTGATATGAAAACTTTCTATACTTATGATAAATTTCTCTCTGGAAAATCGTTTTTTCATCACATTTGTAGGTTTAATTTTAAATTAAAATTTGTCAATTATGTGAATGGAATTTTGAAAAATGGATTATATATTTTTAATAATAATAATTAATATTATATAATAAGTTAAACTTAATTTTTTTCATAATAAATAGTAAAAATTGTATAAATTAATTATTGCGGTTTAGGTTAAAATGAGTTTTCTGGGGGTTAAGATAAAATGATAAGGGTTAAAATGACCTATAAACTTGTAAATTTTATATTATATAGACATATTTAGACCTTATATCATCAATTATTTGATAATTATTCATTTTTTAACCTTTTTTCATGTGAAAAACATAGGTATCACTTTTTCTTTTCAAAATTTCCAAGTGTGTCCTCTCCCCCAATTATAAAATCCCGCCCCATATCCTCTCCTATTAACACTCAAAAATAATTTTAGTTCATAAAATAAATAAAAAAATATATTAATTACATACCTAAATACATTCTAGATATTTTTGTTTGATCATAAATATAATCTAGGAAGGATTTAGGTATAAACCTAAAGTGGTTTTCTAAAAAAGAGGTAAAGTTCTTAACCACGTGTTTTCATTTTATTTTTTATTATAACTCCCTAAGATATTATCCAACTATTATAAAATAATAATAATATTATATAATATATACTTATATGTTATTATATTAACTTTATAACCTATATCCATCTTCTCTTCCATCAAATGGGAAACAAAAACATCGATTGTGTGTATGACAGACCACTACCTCACGAACTGATGTAATTCGTTTCCATCACCAACTATAATGGATGGAAATAATGATGGATTTAACATATTTATATTATATTTATGAAATTAATATACTTATAGAATTATAATATCATATATACCTTCTTAACTTCCAATCATTTTGAAAATATTAACGTTGCTCGTGCATACATGTGAACTACTACCTCTAGGCAGCGATGCGATATATTTTTCATTTTATTTTTACATGGATGGAAATAAGGATACATTTAATGAATATATATGATATATATGATATAATAATAATTATTTAATGGTTAAATATTATTTAACTTTCTTATGTTCTATCTGTTGGAAAAATAGAAACAACATTCATTCGTACGTACAATGTACTGTCTCCATGAACAGTATTACTCATTTTCCTATCTCAAAATTTTATGGACTAATAAATAATTATATAATGATTATATATAATATTTATACCATGTTTATTTTTTTTGATATTATGAAACCATGATCAAAGTAAAATGACTAAAAAAACTGAACCAAAACATACATGAAAAAGAAATCAATTATCACCCGAAACAGCGAATTTAACAAATAATTGTTAATAAAATGGCTATAAAAGAATATAAGTAAATTATATATGGTATTATATATATTATTTTGGTTCTAAAACAGATTTATAATAAATATATATTTATTATATAGGTGTTACGAACATATATTAAGGAAATCATACCTGAGGTATAAGATATTGTCTCAATTTCCTTTTGTTGAGGAATATTGTAATGCTATGCACCTAATTTATTTTACATGATGTATATACCAACCATTTTAAATTTAATATCATTATTAATTCATACTTCATGTTATTTTAATTTTTTAATTTTAATTATTTCATATAAGTGGATTTGACTTGAAAATTACCAAGTGGTAAAGAATTTCAAAACTCAATTTCTTTTCATTAAGTTATATTACTTATTTCTTATATTTGATATTATAAGATTATGTTTGTAATGATTTTTTATTATATTATGTTGTATTACCATTTTTTTATGAATATTTACATTTGATTCAAATAATAAATTCATTTACTAGTCCTCACTTCAATGTTATGATCACTATAAGAGTTTATTGTCTCACTTTTACTTCTATGAAACATATTCCATATTCACCACTTATTTATTTTTTGTGGTCTATATTATAACCCTTTAATATGTTATATCATGAATCCATTTTAATTAAAGTAATTTACAGTTTCATTTGATGTTATGGGGGCTATGATTCAAAAGTTACCCAAGCGGTAAGGGTTTATTTTATAATCTCATCGTTTATCAGGATTATTTATGATTAAGTTTCTGATGATGAAATATTTTGATCAATATATCAAGAAACTCATGAATTTTATTATCCTTTTTTTAATTATCAATTAACTTTTCAAGTAATAGTACAATTTCCATTGTTTTGGTACTTAAAATGTTTTTAATAAAACTGACTTTATTTTTCTTTTCGGTCAAAAATACTTTTTCTTCCAAATCTATGTTTCTTAAAAATTCTAACAAGAATGTTTTAATGTTGACCTATTATTTTTAAAGTAATTCTTAATAATGATTAATTTTTTTAATTTTTTTAAAAAATAATCTTCCTATCATTTTATAAACAAGGTACCTTTTCACCTTTCATAAAAAATTATGAAAGGAAATAAATATTTGTTTTAACATACTCTGCATGAACATAAATTTTATACCATCATGAACACTCATTTATTTTATGCTTCCTTAAAAAGTTTCTAATATCATTTTAAAAGAATTTTTTTACTAATATTTTAAAATTTTTTAGTTTTTGAAAGTGTTTTTCAAAGTAAAAGGGATATTTTCCTTAAGAATGTTTTTAATGTATTTTTTATGGAATTTATATTCATAAATGATAAAAAAACTCATTTTAATTATGCTCTATTGGGAATATGTTGTAATGATATCATCCTTATTATTTATCTGGATGTTTTATAATCAGTTTGATTGGGTATGTACTATTTTGATACTATTCACCATATTACTCTGGATGGTTTATGATTATGATTATTGATTAGTGTAATTATTAACATTTCACATGATAGTTTTTCAATAAAAATGTTTACTTGATTATGTTTTCACCTTGTATATGAGGATTTCATTAGACTTAGTAAGTGATGGGTGGGGACCAATATAGCTCCTCAATGCATGAGTAGGTCTCATGAGACAGACTAGCTTGGGTATTTGGCCAAGGCCTTACCCATTTATGTAAGATATCTTAGAACGAGGCCTTGATGGTATGGTTATGATGTACTATATTATGAATTCCATCATTATGATATTAGTTATTGATGTTCCATGTGATTATTCAATTAGTTAGAATATCCATGGTCAAGTTTTATGGTCATATGATTATTTATATGTCATTATTTGAGCATCATTTATTCTTTCCATATTATTATCAAGTAATTGATTGAATGACATGTATTTTAGTTATTTACTTTTCCATATTTATTATTCCTTATTTATTCATGATAGCTTCTATTGTGTGCATACCCTCACCGAACATTAGAGTTTAAACCTTTCTTATGTGTCCTTTACATTGGATGTAAGGAAGTGTTTCATGATTGATATATAGGTATATACTAAAAGAAATTATGGTTTTATCAAAGAAAATATATGTTTTATTTAAAGTTTTCAAATGTAATGTGAATTTCAAGTATTTATCTTGTTTTACAAGAATACTAAACTATTCAGTTATTTGTGATGTGATCGCTTGTATCTAGAACTAATGTAATAAAATAAACCCCAAATATAGGATACTAAGGTTAGAGTATTTACAGTTGCTATAAGAGAAAGTTCAGTATAAAAATTGGGAACTAGATTTAGGAAAACATAGATTAGTTAACATAACCCTATGACTGAATTTGATAATAAGCTTAGAAGAAAATCCTAAAGTTTTGGCGAGGAAGATATTATAAAGTTTTTCCTCGAAATAAATACCTATATGGATACTATAAGTGGATTTGGTTTTGGAACAAATGTACCTAGGGGTAATAACTCTAAAAAAGGTGAATCAGGCTTGAATCAAGCATTACCTGGTATATAAAAATAGGCCTTACTACGCATCTAGTTTAATACTCCTGAGAGATATGCTCTAGTTAATTCACATTTTCTTTATGAACCATAATGAAGGATTTAAAAATATGATGACCATGAATTACCTAGATTAAACCTAAGGTTTCATAGATTAAAAATAAGGTGTCATGATTTAGACATCCTATAAATGATTATTTATGACTATGTGATTTCTTAATAAGATTAGTGTTTCCCACACTATGCTTTTTGGTTTTAGTCGATGGCTATAAACATAAGGAGATGAGTTAATATTGAATATGATAAACAATGTATTGACCAGTAACCAAATGGGATGATGACTGTATTTAAGGATATTTTGATTATTCATAATCAATTATCATGATATATGATTAATAAAATGCACCTTAACCAAATATCGAACACAATAAAGAAGATAAGGATAGAGTTTTCTGAGAGCTCGGGTGGTGGAGACCATGAAGGAAATAAGATTCAGTTTCTTATATGTCAATAATGTAGGAAGAAGCACTCTAGGTAATGTCTTAAAGGAATAAGAATACGTTTTATGTGTGGAGAAGAAGGCCACAAAGTAATAAATTTCAAAGGGAAAAATGAAAAGTCCAGTTAACTCAATAGATGAGAATATTGTTCTCACTATGGTATAATCAATGGATAGATGTTTTAAATGTGGAAAGTATAGGCATTATGAAACTTGATGTATTAGGGGTAAAACACAATAAGAGGATCAATAATATTTTATGAGTAAATATTTTACTGTTGATGATGTAGAGACTACAAATGTAACATCCCAAGTAATTATAGAATAAGAATTTTTTATATTTATTAATATTTATGAATTATATAGTAATTTTACTTTAAAATTGATTCTATGTCTAATAGCGTACCTAACAGACAATAATAGGTTTCTCTGAAATCTTACATTGCACACAAGATTGAGTTATACTGAAAATAATGTATTATTAATATTTTTATTTTAATTTGTAGTTATCGCATAACCATTAGAATAGTGGGAATTAAAAATATTAACAAAATTATAAAAATAGAGTTTACACATGTTTATATAATGATTCATTGGTTAGAAAATTAATTATAAATGAAAATAAAAACCAATTGAATATAAATGACGTGTTTTTATGAAAAATGTTTTAAGTGGAAATAATTGTGTTTATAAAATAATAAAATAACTCCTTTTGGATTATATTAATGAAATATAAATTAAATTTGATGTTTAAAATTCATATTATTTGTTTTCTAGACATTATATAAGAATAAATACAATTTTACGGATAAAATGAGTGTTTTTCTAAAAATAAAATTTTACCGCATTTTAATGGTGAACCCATTTTAAATCTAGTTTTGACACTTTTATAAGTTATATTTGACAAAATAATCTTCTTATTTGGAAGCAGGGAATAAAATTTAACTTTTGATATTTTTTGGCATTTTTCTGATAATATTCATTTTTTAATGAATAGTAAAAAATACTGCATTTTAATTCAAAACTTCTTTTTCATCTAAGTTATTTATATAGTTAAATCGTCCTTTTAATTGGTTTTAGTATATTTACATTATGTTTTTATCATTTAATCCAATTTTTTTCATTGGAATCAATTTCATAATGAAATTAGATATAAACACATGTCAATCTTGTAATGGTTTTTACTTTTAAAAACCCATTTTCTCCTTTTGAAAACGAGGATTAATTTTAATTTAATTGCTGCAACTTCCGTGATTTGAATTTAAAAAAATGGATTCAATATTTGTAATAATAAGGTCTAAATTATTTAAATAGGCCCCTTTAAATTTTGGATATTATGAATAGTAACTTTATTAATAAATTTTATTACCACGATTAAAGGTAAATCAAGTAATTAAAGGTAAAAATAATATTATAATAATATAAACTACCCTAAAACTTGTACTAATTTAATTTTATGAGTGTATCCATACCATGATCATCCTTGGTTTTATTTTAGGACCACTTGGATCCACTTGGATGACTTTAATGCATTTATAATATTATATTCAATGAATAGTCATTTTTGTTACATTTTTGTTTTTAAAAATTAAAGTATTTTAATATGGAGTTATACAAGGGATATCTTAAACTATAAATAGTCTTAATAAAGCTAAAAATATTACCTAAATCATGGTAATTTGTTTATAATTTTTAGGAATTAAATAATTAAATTTAATTGTGACACAAAGATGATGCAGTAATAGATTTATTAAAGAAAGAATCAAATAAATGATATTAAAAATATTAAAATAAATATAATTTGATATATTTTATGCCATAAAACAATTTCATGAATTAATATGACATGTTAGTATTGATTTCATGTATTTTTTTCAAAGTAATAAAGTTGTTAAGATTTTTGTTTAAAAAGTCATATAATGAATAATGTCAAAATTGACACAATTAATATTTTAAAATATAAAATATTTAATTAAATGATATAAAATTTATAAAAATATAATATTTTTCCAACATAGATAAGTCTAAATTTTTTATTAATTACTCATTTATTGGTTGTTTTTCATGATTTGGTAATTATTTTAACTCTCAAAGTGTAAATTACTTAATAAAATAGTAAGAGTTAAAATGCGTTAAAACAAAACGATAAAGATTAAAAAATTATTAAAAACTTTTTTATTACTCATTTCATGACTATATTTTGAACCATACTAATCCTATATTCTAAATAAATGAGTTTTGACCCATTTTAATTCAAAATTAAATTTATATTAATTTAATACTTTTAATAATTCCAAGGGTGCCCCTCCCATCTCCTATAAAAAGGTACACATTCCTCTCTATTACTCACACTTCAAAAACCTTTTGGTTCAGAAAATATCACACCAAAAAACTTTATATAATCCATACACACATTCTTGAGACATTATTTTAGACATGACACCATCCTTAGAGGTGTTAAGGTGTTAAGAAGTGTGATCATCTGAAGGAAAGGTAATGTTTTTATTTAAGTGTTTCTATTTTATTTCTTCTTCCATTTCCTTTAAATATTATTCATCCATTATTAACTAATAAATCTAGTATCCTAAATATACTGATATGTTATTATGTAAATATGATCACCAAAATAAATCTCCAATTTCATCAAATGGGAAATGAACATTTCATTCGTGTGTACGACAGACTACCGCCTTGCGAACCGATATAGTTTTTTTTTCGTTACCATCTCTCAAGAATGGTCATAATTATGGAAATAATGTTTTTATATTATTTTAATTAAATATTTATCATTATAAGAGAATAATATATCAAATATGTTCTTACTTTCTATGCACATAAAAATGATAACATCGTTCGTGCATACGTGTGAACTATCACCTCCACGAAGAGATGCGAATCATTTTTATTCACCACATCACTTTTATGATATATATAAGTATATTTAAATTATTATTATGATTTTAATTATATTACTATCATTATTTAAATATAAAATAATAATTACCTTATTTCTATAATGATAAATGAAAAATAGAAACATTACTCATGCGTACGTACAACCTACCGTCTCCATGATTATAACGTTGTTCATTTTTTCATTCCATAAATAAATAGTTTGATTTAAAAGTATAATTGATCTATAAAAGTGATTATTATGTCATGAATATTATTCTTGATATGATGGACTTATGACCACATGGACTATTTACATTATACAATGTTCATTTTTGACTCAAGTACCAAATATCGACAAAACGTCTGACATGAACTCAAATAATTAACTAATTATTATAACCTGTTAATTAATGAAATAAAAGGAATAATAAAAATTAATAGGTTCTAAATAAATTATAAATTAACCTAAGTTTATTATTCAGGAAGAACAAAGAACATACGTGATGAATCGAACTCAAGGCAATGGATTTCATCTCAATCTCCTTTTATTGAGGCATATTTTGATGTTATGCACCACCTTATTTTATAAGGTGTATAATAAAACCCTTTTAATTTTAATTCATTAAAAGTTTTTAAAAAGGAATATTTTTATATGAATCATTTTACTTTATTTATAAAATGAAAAAAGGAATATTTTTTACACATGCGACGACAACGACTTTTCTACTGCCATAACTGTTATTTGATATTTAGATTCCTCTATAAGTCTTAATATTTTTAAAAGGAAAAGAAATACCTTATTTCCATTTTGGTATTTTTGGTATTGAAAATGGTTTTTAAATTGGATTGACTATTTCAATATCTTAAAATTATTTCTTATGATTGAAAATGAAATTTTATGAGTGAAATGTTGATAATTGCAATATTTTATGTGTTATGATTATATAATGGTACTTAGAAATTTGATGGGTGGTTACATGATAAAACAAAGGAGGGTGGTTACATGATAAACCAAATATGGGTAGTTCTGTGATAAACCAAGTATGGGTGGTTATGTTATAATCTCCAATGCATTGGGTATGGAAGTTATCCGTATGGTTATTCTCTTTAGTGATATGTGTGGAAGTCGACCGTATCGTTATTCCATTTAAGTATGATTATGTCCCAAGTTACCTTTATATGTTATATGTGATTTATATGAGTTTTATGGTAATATTTTGATTAAAAAAATGGTAATAAATGATCTTATATTTAGTGAAGAGTATTTACTACTTCTTAAAGGTGAAATGTATTACTTTATGATAAAGTATTCATTATTTACATGTTTTCACAAGACTAACAGTTTTCCTTCTTTGTATATCCATTACTGAGTTTTTTATGCTCATTATAAATTTTGAAATGTTTTTTCATAGGATTTAAAGGATAATAGAGTCAAGAATGGGATCAAGGAAAATTTATTATGTTTAAACATGAAACAAAACCGTGTTTCTTTTTAAAAGTTTTTGTTTTATGAAAACAATGTATAGTGAGTATAAGTGTCTACTTTGTAATGTTTAAGTTGTAATGTATAAGTTATGATCTAATTATCTAAATATATAAACCTAAAAATATCCTCAATGTGAATGGAAGTCAAATTTATGACTTAACTCAAGATTAAGTAATGTTTAAGGCTGGGGCCTTATATTTGGTATCATAGGGAGGTTTAGACAACTTTGGAGATTATGATGTTTTTTAAAGATTTAGCGATATCATCATGAGTTTATAATTTTAAGGTTGATTTTAAGTTCAATGTCTTACAATACCTTTTGAGGATATATGTTATGAACTTTTAAGGTGACTAACAGTATTTTTGGAGATAGCATGATGAAGGCTGGGTCACGGCCCGATTATGACGGAGTTTGATCTATTCAATTTTTGAAATTTAGATTTCTGAGTGGTCCTTGGTTTTTCAATTTGAATTTGAATTTTGAATTTGGAGTGGGGGATCTTGGAGTGCTTGAATTTTTAATGGTTTAGAGTTGTTTTGGTTCACACTTACCCTTTAAAAGTGTCATTAGAAAATAAAAATATGGGTTGTGGAAGATGTTCACTAATTTGGGAAATTTATATGATTAAGTTAAATAGAATACTATGAGAATTTATTTGAGGAGTAATGATTGAATTATATTTGGGAAGAATATATGATTTTTAATTGTATACTTATGTGGAATTAGGTTATTTATGGAAATTATTAACCTATCAGTGAGAATATGTGATTTAAAAATTACTTTTTGGTATGAGACATTAAGAGTGATTTATGTTATTTAGAGATATATGTTAAAAATTATCCTTAAAGATTATGTGAACAAATCCTTCTGAATTTTGGGTTTAAATATTATTTTGGATTATTTTAAGGAATTTTAAGGATAATTATTTATCAAATGGTCTATGCTGTACTTTAGGTATTACTTTTGAATTTTGGATATTAAAAGCAGTTTTTTTATCATATAATGGTTTATTATTTTTGGAGATTTTTCTTATCTTATCCTAACCATTTTGTTTTTAGTTAATGTTTAACGATAGCAGAAATAGATAGTTAATATTTTGTGGATTATGTGATTCTCTAGAAGTTGATTCAAGCGTGAAAAATTCATCTTAAATACTCATCATTTGGAGAAAAAGATGAGTTTGTGGTGGAATTTGATTAAAGGATGAAACTCTAATTTTCACGTAAGCATATTTCCTTATGTTCTTAGTCTAGGTAGTAAAAGAATTCCATAAATCAATGAAAATAATCTAAAAAAAACATTATCCATTTAATTTTCCTACTATGTAATCAATGACCATTTAACCAATAAAAAATTTATGGTTTTGGGATTGTGAACTTTCTCTAGATCATGTTTTCTATCACTCTCCATCAGAACATGATGGTTAGTTTTTATTCCATATCCATGTTTTTCTTACATGGAATCCTAGTATATTTTTTCTAGAGTGACCTTTGTACTTAAGTTTCATTATTTTAAAGTATAGTTTTTTTTGAATCTTTTTCTGATGTGGGATTTCAATGATGTAATTTTGAAAAGTGAAACCTTAGTTACCGAGCACAAATTTAAAATTGGGATGACACAATTTCCAAAAGGGGTGAAGGATATAACATCCAAAGTAATTATATAATAATAAATTTTAATATTTATTAATATTTATGAATTATATAGTAATTTTACTTTACAAGGGATGCTATGTCTGATAGCATACCCGACACACAACAATATGTTTCTTTAAAATCTTACATTGCACACAAGACTGAGTTATACTGAAAAATAATATATTATTAATATTATTATTTTAAGTCATAGTTATCACATAACTGTTAAAATGGCAGGAATTAATTATATTAACTGAATTATTAAAATAGGGTTTACACATGTTTATATAATGATTCATTGGTTATAAAATTAATTAGAAATAAAAATAAAAACCAATTGAATATAAAGGATGAGTTTTTATGAAAAATATTTTAAGTGTGAATAATTATGTTTATAAAAAAATAAAATAACTATTTTTGGATAATATTAATGAAATATAAATTAAATATGATGTTTAAAATTCACATTATATGTTTTATAGACATTATATAAGAATAAATACAATTTTACGGATAAAATGAGTGTTTTTTCTAAAAATGAAGTTTTACCACCTTTTGATGGAGAACCCATTTTAAATCTATTTTTGACACTTTTTTAAGTTATATTCGAAAAAATAAACTTATTATTTTGAATATGGGTATAAAATTTTACTTTGTATAAATTTTTGGTACTTTTATGATAATATTCATTTTTTAATGAATAGTGAAAAATACTGCATTTTAATTCAAAACTGTTTTTTTGTCTAAGTTATTTATATAGTTAGATTATCATTTTAATTGGTTTTAAAGTATATTTAAATTATTTTTTATTATTTAATCCAATTTTGGTAATTATAATCAATTTCACATTTAAATTATATATAAACGCATGATAATCTTTTAATAGTTTTTACTTTTAAAAACCCATTTTCTCGTTTTGACAATGAGAATTAATTTTAATTTAATCACTGAAACTTTTGTGTTTTGAATTTAGAAAAATGGATTACATATTTAGAATAACAAGGTCAAAATTATTTAAATATGTCTTTTTTATTTTTGGACATTATGAACAGAAACTTTAGTAATAAATTTTATTACCACGATTAAAGGTAAATCACGCAATTAAAGGTAAAAATAATATTATAATAATATAAAACTACACAAAAAATTGTCTTAATTTAATTAGATGAGTTTATACCAACCATGATAACCCTTGGGTATATTTTATGACCACTTGGAGCCACTTATATGAATTTAATACATTTATAATATTATATTCAATGAATAGTCATTTTTGTTACACTTTTATTTTTTAAAAGTAAAATATTTTAATATAGATTTATATATAGGAAATGTTCAATTAGTAATAGTATTTATAAATATAAAAATATTACCTACATTGTGGTAATTTATTTATAATTTTTAGAAATTAAATAATTAAATTTAATTGTGACATAAAGATGATGTAGTAATAGATTTATTAAAGAAAGAATCAAATAAATGATATTAAAAATATTAAAATAAATATAATTTGATATATTTGATTCTATACATGAATTTTAGGGATGAATATGACATGGTAGGATTGAGTTAATGTATTTTTTTGAAGGAATAAAGTTGTTATGATTTTTTTAAAAAGTCATGTAATAAATAGTGTCAAAATTGACATAATTCATATTTTAAAATATAAAATATTTAATTAAATGATATAAAATTTCTAAAAATATAATATTTGTCCAAAAAGTTTAGATAAGTCCAAATTTTTTATTAATGACACATTAATTTTTCTTTTGGAATGATTTGGTGATTATTTTAAATCTCAAAGTGTAAATTACTTTATAAAATGGTAAGAGTTAAAAGGGGTTAAAACAAAAAGTTAAGGATTAAAAAATTATTAAAAACTTTTATAATTATCATTGTATGATTATATTTCAACCCATAATCATAATATATTATAAATAAATTATTTTTAACCATTTGGAGTCGAAATTGAATTTATATTAATTTAATACTTTTAATAATTCCAAGGGTGCCCCTCACCTCTCCTATAAAAGGCACCCATTCCTCTCTATTACTCACACTTCCAAAACCTTTTTATTCAGCCAAGATATGCCTAAAACCCTGTATATAACCCATACCCATATTATTAAGGCATCATTTTAGGCATAACACCCTTCTTATAGGTGTTAAGGTGTTAAGAAGTGTGATCATCTGAAGGAAATGTTATGTTTTTATTTAAGTGTTTCTATTTTATTTCTTTTTACACTTCCTTTAAATACCATTCATCCATGAGTAAATAATAAATCCAGTATCCTAAATATACTTATATGTTATTATGTTAATATCATCACCCAAATCCATCTCCAATTTCATCAAATGGGAAATAAACATTTCGTTCGTGTGTACGGAGGACTATCGTCTTGCGAACCGATATATTCAGTTTTTTGTTACCATATCTAAAGAATGGTAATAATGATGGAAATAATGTTTTTTATATGATTTTCATCACATATTTATCATTATAAGATAATAATATATCAAATATGTTCTTATTTTCCATGCACATAAAAATGATAACATCTTTCGTGTGTACGTGTGAACTATCACCTCCACGAAGGGATGTGAATTGTTTTTATTCACCACATAACTTGTATGATATATATAAGTATATTAAAATTATTATTATGATATTAATTATATTATGATCATATTAAAAAGATAAAATAATAATTACCTTATTTCCATAATAATTAATGAAAAATGGAAATGTTACTCATGCGTACGTATGACCTACCGTCTCCATGATTATAACATTGTTCATTTTTTCATATAATAAATAAATGGTTTGATTTAAAAGTATAATTGATGTATAAAAGTTATTATTATTTCATTAATATTATTATTTAGATCATGGACTTATGACCACATAGAATATTGACATCATACCATGTTCATTTTCGACTCAAGTACCGAATATCGAAAAAATATATGAAATGAACTCAAATAATTAAATAATTATTATAACATGGTAATTAATGAAATAAAAGGAATAATAAACATTAAAAAGTTCTTAATAAAGTATAAATTAACCTAAGTTTATTATTTAGGAAGAAAAAGGAACACACATGATGAATTAAACTCAAGGTACGGGACTTCGTCTCAATCACCTTTCATTGAGGCATATTTTGATGTTATGCACCACCTTATTTTATAAGGTTTATTATCAACACATTTGACTTTTAATTCATTCCAAGGTGTTAAAAAGGAATATTTTTATACGAATCATTTTAATTTATTTACAAAACAAAAAAGGAATGTTTTTTATGTATGCGGCGACAACGACTTCTCTACCACCGTAACCATTATTTGATATTTGGATTCCTCTATAACCCTTAATGTTTTTAAAAGGAAAATAAATCCCTTATTTACCTTTTTGGGTGTTTTGGTATTGGAAATTATTTTTAAAGTGGATTGACTATTCTAATATCTTGAAATTATTTATTGTGATTGTAATTGAAATTTTATGAGTGAAATGTTGATAATTGTAATATTTTATGTGTTATGATTATATAATGGTACTTGGACATTTGACTGGTGGCTACGTGATAAAACCAATATGGGTGGTTACGTGATAAAATAAATATGGGTGGTTCCGTGATAAACCAAGGATGAGTGGTTATGTAATAACCTTCAATACATTGGGTATAGAAGTCGACCATATGACTATTCCATTTAATGATATGTTTGGAAGTTGACCGTATGGTTATTCCATTTAAGCATGATTATGTCCCAAGTTAACTTTATATGTTATATGTGATTTATATGGGTTTTATGATAATATTTTGATTAAAAAAATGATAATCAATGAGCTTATATTCAGTGAAGATTACTTACTACTTATTAAAGGTGAAAAGTATTACTTTATGATAAAGTATTCATTGTTTACATATTTTCGAAAGACTAATAGTTTTCCTTCTTTGTGTATCCCTTGCTAATATTTTTATTCTCTTCCCAAATTTTGAAATTTTTTTCACATTATTTAAAGGATAATAGAGTCAAATATGGGATCAAGGAAAAGTTTTGATGTTTAAACATAAAATGAAACTATATTTATTTTTAAAAGTTTTTTTTATAAAAAAAATAGATAGTGATTAGGAGTGTTTACTTTATAATATTTAAGTTGTAATATATGAGTTATGACCTAATGATCCAAAGCTATAAACCCACAAAGATCCTCGATGTGAATGAAAGTCAAATTTTTGACTTAACTCGAGATTAAGTAATGTTTAAGGCTGGGGCCTTATAACAAATGATATTTAAAAGGAAATAAGTGTTGAGGAATAAGATGATAAATCCTAATTAATGGTGCATGAATGAAGTGGAATAATTGATGTGTTTTTGAATTGGGATTCAATGAATTATTTTTTAGAAGTATTTTATCAAGGATATTATTTTATAAGAATCATTAAACATATAATGATTGTACTAAAATAGTATTTCTTCAAGGATTTGAAATCACATGTTGAATGGTACTAAGAAAAGTGATTCAGTGGCAAGTTGATATTTTTGGAAAACACATGATTTATGGAAGATAACCCTTGATATGTTCTCAATGTTGAGATAATAATAATAAATATATATTTATGGGATAGTATTGGTGACCTTAAAATTTGTGGGTGATTTAATGGTTTATGTTATTTTGCTGGAGTTTACCAAATGTTTGGATTTATATAATATATTTTAAAATCTAAGATTTTATTTTTGAATGCATGCATGTTTTCATTAATGTTTTATGGTGATAAAGGTAATCAAATATTTGGTATGTGACATTAATAGATATATTATGTTGTTTGTGTAATTTAATATAAAGTTGATTTTGAAAATTTAGTGACCATACATCTAAATTTTGGACTTTTAATTTGGAAAGATATATTTTGGATGATTCTTATGGTTAACTATTTTTTAAATAGATTAATTTGAAATTTGGGGTTATTATTGAGGTTTTATAAATTAATGTATAATTGGATAACGTGTGCTAACCATTTTGGTCTTGGAAGATATCTAGAGATAAGAGTAATGAATTTTAATTATTTTATGGATCTTATGATCTGTTAAAAGTTAATTTTAGTTCTTTTGGCATAAAAAATTTCATAATGGATATTCATTTATTAGAGTAATAAATTAAGTATAAATTTATCAAAGAACAAAAAATGGATGAAATTTTTCTAAAAATATACCAACTAAGTATATTTTATGGTGTCCTATATATTGATAGTAAAATAATCCCTCACCTATAGGAAAAAAATATCTTGAAACAAAAATGTTATCCTATTACCTTTATATCTGATGAATCAAATGGAATTTTAACTCATCCTAGTTTTATGGTATTGTGGTTGTTAGCTTTCTCACGATCATTCACTTTCTTGTGATCAATGATCTCTATCACCCTCCATCATTATTTGGGCATTAAACTTTTCTTCCATGTCTATATATCTTTACTTACCACCATTTTTCTTCTACTTGGAAACCTAGTTATGTGTTATTCTAGATAAACTTTCATATTACCTTTCCCTCTTTTCAAGATAAATTTTTATTAACCTTTCTTATGACGTGGGATTTCAATAAAGTCATTTTCAAATGTCAAACCTTTTGATTAAGGGGAACAAGTTAAAATTATGAGGATGCAATTTATTGAAGGTGAAGAGAATGAAAAAACTTGAGATTTTAAAAGAAGATTTTTTTTGATAGAATATATGACATAAAACATAGAGATCAAATGAACCATGAAATATATTTCTTTAAATTTAATCTTTTTTGATAGCTTGTGATATGCACAACCTTGAGTCTAAATGAACTATATATCATTATAACATAGTCATTAAATTGGTGGGTATGAATAATACTAACTAAATTATGAAAATTATATGGTTTAAAAATGTGTAAATAAATTTATTTGTTTTTAATTAAGTATAAATGAAAATCAAAAATCATTTGAATGAAAAAGAAATGTTTTTTTTTCTTCTGAAAAACCGTATTTTTCTAAAATAGCTGTTTCGTTGCATTTTCCACATTTATTTTAAAATAAATTTTATCAATTTTAGAAAATTTATTTTATAACATGAAATTAATTTTTGAAATAATAATTTTAAAATTATCTTAAAGTGAATTTTTGATAATTTTCTAAAAAGATTAGTTTTTCAATGAATATTGAAAAACATTGTTTTTTATTGAAAATTGCCATTTTATTTAAATCATTTAGAAGTTCCATTTTGATTTAAAATTATTTTAAAAGTAAAATTAGTAAAATTATATTATAATAAATAAAATTTTCTTCATTTTAATCAAATTAATTTTTATTTTTGATATTAAAACTTTTTATACTTATGAGATTTTTCTCTTTGGAAAACCATTTTTTCATCATGACTGCGGGTTTAATTTTAAATTAAAATTTGCCGCTTATATGAATAAAATTTAGAAAAATGGATTAAATATTTATAATAAGCATAATTAATATTATATAATAAGGTTAACTTAATTTTTGGTCATAGTAAATGGTAAAAAAGTAAAAATTAATTACCGCGGTTAAGGTTAAAATGAGTTTATCAAGGGGGTTAAACTAAAAATATAAGGATTAAAATGAACTATAAACTTGTCCAATTTATATTTTATGGCCATATTTTGACCTTATATCATACATGGTTCGATAATGAGCCATTATTAAGCTTTTTGGCATCTGAAAAATGGAGGTATCACTTTTTCTTTTCAAAAAGTTAAAGTGTGTCCTCTCTCCCACTTATAAAAGGTCACCCCCTCTCCTCTCCAATTCACACTCCCAAATATTTTTTTTTAGAAAATACCTGACAAAATATATTCATTAAATCCATAAACAAATTATATATTAATTTATTTTATCATAAATATAATCAATGAATGATTTAGGTATAAACCTAAAGAGGTTGTCTGAAGAAGAGGTAATGTTCTTAACCATGTGTTTTCATTTTACTTCTTATTCTAAATCCCTAAAATATTCTCCAAAATTGATAAAAGAATAATAAAAATATTTAATATATAATTATTTTTCTTATGTTAATTGAATAAACTATATCCATCTCCTCTTCCATCAAATGGTAAACAAAACCGTCGATCATGTGTACGGTGGACTACCAGCTCACGAACTAGTCTAATTCGTTTTCTATCACCACCTATCACGGTTTTATATAATGATATATTTAACACACACACACACATATAAATATATATTATATTTATGAAATTAATATAATTATGTAATTATAATATCAAATATAACTTCTTACCTTCAAATATATTTAAAAATAATAACGTCGCTTGTGTGTACGTGTGGACTACCACTTCCACATAGCAATGTGATATGTTTTCCATTTTATTTTTAAATGAATGGTAATAAGGATATATTTAATTAATAAATATTATATATCAATTATTATTTCATGGTTAAATATTATTTAATTTTCTTACATTCTATCTTTTGGAAAATAGAAACAACGTTCATGCGCACATACGACCTACCATCTTCATGAAAGGGTAACTCATTTTCCTATATCTAACTTTAACAGACTATTATAATACTAATATAATGATTATATATGATATTTGTATCATGTTTAACATTATTTATATGATATAATCATTATCAATGTAAAACTACTAAAATTACTGAACCAAAACATACATGAAAAACAAAGCAATTATCACCCAAAACATTGATTTTAACAAAGAATTGTTAATAAATGGGTCATAAAATACTATAATTAAATCATATATGGTATTATATATATGAATTAATTTATTTAAAGATTTATAATAAATCTATATTTATTATACATGATGTACAAACATGTATGAAGGAAATCAGAACTGAGGTAAGAGATTTTGTCTCAATTTCCTTTCATTGAGGCATATTGTAATGTTATGCACCTAATTTATTTATATGATGTATATACTTAAAATTTTACATATAATATCAGTATTAATTAATAATTCATTCTATTTTAATTTTTTAATTTGAATTATTTCATGCATGGGGATTTTAATAGAAAATTACCAAGTGGTAAAGAATTTTATAACTCAATTTCTTTTCACTGAGTTATATTACTTCTTCATTATCTTTGAAATTATAATATCATGTGTGTAATTAATTTTAATTATATTAATTTTATTATAATTTTTTTTATTTTGATTTACATTTGATACATATAATCGATTCATTGATTAATCATCACTTCAACGCTATGATTAATGTAAGGGTTTCTCATCTCATTCTTACTTCTGCGAGACATATGTCATATTAAACATTTATTTATTTTGTGTGGTGTATATACTACCCATTTGATATTTTTTATCATGAATATATTTTAATTTATGATATTTAAAGTTTAATTTAAAGTTTTTGGGGCTATGGTTGAAAAGTTTCATAAGTAGTAAGAGTTTATTTTACAATCTTATAGTTTATCAGGATTGATTATGATTAATTTTATGATGATGAAATATTGTGATATATATATCAAGAAACTCATAAATTTTATTCTCCTATGACTATTCATTATATTTTCAATTAATAGTACCATTCTCCTCTATTTTTTACTTAGAATGTTTTTAAGAAAATGTGACTTTATTTCCCTTTTTGATCAAAGTTTTTTTTCTTCCAAATCCATGTTTTCTAAAAATGTTTTAAAGAATGTTTTAATATTAAACCATGATTGTTTAAAGTAATTTTACCCATGATTTATTTTTTAAATTTTTTTTAAAAGTAATCTTGCTATTTTTTCCAAAAAAGTACTTTTTGACCTTTATTATAAAATGTGAAAGGAATCTTTATTTTATCATACTCAGCATGAACATAAATTTCCCGACATCATGAACACTCATTAATTTTAAGATCACTTCACAAGTTTCTATGATTATTTTGAAATATTTTTTTACTAATATTATAGAGGTGTTTATTTTTTAAAAGTTATTTTCAAAGTGAAAAGGATATTTTCGTCAAGAATGTTTTAATGGATTTTTATGGTATTTCTATTCATAAATGAAAAAAACCTTAATTCTACTTGTGTTACATTGGGAATATTTTGTAATTATACCATCCTTATTTTTTATTTGGATGGTTTATGATCATTTTAATTGAGGATGTACTATTTTTATACCATTATTCATATTACTATGGATGGTTTATGATTGTGATTATTGATTAGGGTAATTATTAACATTTCATAATCTAGTTTTAAAATAAAAATGTTTACATTAATTATGTTTCTCCCATTTCATATGAGGAATTTAATAGAATTATAAGTAATGTGAAGGGACTGTTATATCCTTTCAATGCATTGGTAGGCCTTATGAGAGAAACTATTTTGGGTATTTGGCTGAGGCCTTACCCATTTATGTAATATGTATTGGCATGAGGCCTTGACGATATGATTATGATGTCCAAAATTATGCATTACCTCATCATGAGATTAGTTGTTGTTTTCCATGTGATTATTTTATTAGTTAGAATATCTATGGTTAAGTTTCAAGATCATATGATTATTTATATGGAATTATTTGATCATCATTTATTCTTTCTATATTATTCCCAAGTAATTGAATTAATGGAATGTGTTTCAATTCTTTACCTTTCCTTATTGATTATTCCCTATTTATTTATAACACCTTCCACTGTACACATACCCTTACTAATCATTAAAGATCACCCATTTATTATGTTTCCTTTCTCTAGGATTTTGGGGAGTGTATTTTGATTAATACACATGAATATACTAAAGGTAATTATGGTGTTCTCAAAGAAAATTCAATGTTGTATTTTAAGTTTTCAAATGTAATGTGAATTTCAAGTATTTATATTGTTTTCCAATACTAATAAAATATTTATTCCTTTGATATGTGATCACTTGTATTTAGAACCAATGTAATAAAGTAACCATTGAATCTGGGCTACTAGGGTTGAAGTGTACTAGGGTTGGAGTCTTTACATTATAGGTTATACATATTTCACAAGAGGTAAAAGTAAGCTGATATAGTGGGAATGAAACCATTTAAGTTTATCCCCTTTTTAGCATCCCATAGCATTTCTAAGCTTGGTATTGTATATGAAGGCTTCATAGAAGCTAATAAAAATATCAAAAGTTTACAAGTATTTAAAACCATGGAAATGGAGAACTAAGACATTATTAAAAATTTCATTGAAGGATCCAAACATAACATTTAATTAAAACATATTAGATTTATATGACCATGAAATTACCCTAATCAACTCAATGCAAGATTTAAATTAAAAATTTATAAAAAAAATGAACACATATGGGTTCATTCAATAATTTTACACCAAATAAATTTTGAAAAAACCTTTAACCTATAATATCGAAATATAAATTTAAAACCCTTCATTCATAACATATGATATAATTTTTATAAAATATGACTATTTTTAGAAAACAAGTGGAAGACATGTCCTGGTCATAACTTAGAAATTCAACAAAGAGTTGAGAACCTCTACCTTATTCACAAGTGAATGTAAGAAATCCAATTATCCTTAAGACATGATCTAATGGTGAAAAAACCCCTATCAACCATTAGGTAATATTATATTGATAATAAATTTAAAATAATCACCCACCATCATTAATTAACCACAAAACCCAATGGAAACTTAGGAAGATAACTCCAAAAATTTATCTAACAATATCATCTCCAAAAACCCCCAATTAAAACCACTAAATCATATTCCAAATTTAACTTGAAGTCATGGAAACCCTATAAAAATCAATCCTAATACATTTAATACTAAAACAATAATGGAGGAAGATCAAGCCATTTTTGAGGGATTCCTTTAGGAAATAAAATAGTATTATCCTTGATCAGATTTTCTTTCACCATGACACAGTGAAATCAAAAATATAAATACCCAACCAAGATACAAGAGAACAAAGGGAAAGGAATAAGAATGTGAGTATAGATAATAGGGGGAGAATTTACTTCAAATAACTAGAATAAAATCTATTAAATAACCCATTAACCAAAATTTATGAGGGGGAAGAGGTAAATAAGAGAGATTTATAGAGAGGCTCATGACTGTTGGAGGAGAAATGAAATCGAATGAACCCGAATTTGGGGTAAATAAAATAATAAAAAATGAAAAAAATTCCCAAATTTTTTAGGTAAATTGATATATGTATACTGGGTACTTAGTATGGTACCATCGGGTACTCGGTGGCACCCTCAGGCACCCCTCCACTATTTAGCTCACCAGGTACACAATGACACTTACAATTTAAAACTGTAGGTGTCACCTTCCAATCTTATCCAAATATCCAAACATTCCACTGAACCTCTAACCTCATACAAAAAACTTATATTTTCATCCTAAAACTTTTGAATTCTAACATGAATATAAATTTTAAAAATGACCTCTCATATAGAACCCGAAATTCAAACATGGACTCACTTTAACTATCCAAATCCTTAAGATCTCTTAATTTTTTCATTTAATTAATTCCATTAGGATGCACATCTTTAAAACACCCCCACTATAAAACTTTTCATCCCTAAAAAGATGAAATATCTGTTCATTCAAATTTCATATGTCCCTAATAATATAGATAAAATTTTCATCCCAAAATACAGTACGCCTCTAAATTATCAATTCCGGATAAGAACACTAATATCCATTCCAATGCATCACCACAATTTCAAAAAGAAAATATATTTAATTAATCTCAAATCACCCAAAATCATAAAATTCCAATGTTCACAATGTATAACAACCACTAACACACCATTATGAATTCCAAAACTTCAATATCATAAGGCACAATGACCAATGAAATATGAATACACATCCCAAATCATCATATAACTAGTAGAAATATTGGCTTCATCATCAAAGATATAACATTGGTTTTTTATAAACTGATGAAAAATGTATATGAGGGAACATTTTGGCATCTATTTTAATATAAGACGACACCATTTTTTTTATATTTAGTTTTTGATATTGATTTTTAACATAACTGATGCCAAAAACACTAGTGAACAAATTTATTACATTGGTTTAAAAAAAAACAAATGTGATAAATTTAAAAAAAATTAATTTTCGGTGTTGGTATTTTAAAAAATGATGCCAAAAGTTAGTTTTTAGCCATTATGTTTTATAAAAACCAAAGTCGAAAATTAGTTTTTGGGTGTTGGTTTCTATAAAAACCGACACCAAAAACATTTTAAAAAACAAAAGATCACAAAACCCTCATTTTTTAGATTTGTGAAACTTTGTTCTCAACCCATGATGACCACAATGGTGACCTGCTGATCCTCAACAACCATTGTTGTTTATTTTCATTGATTTTTATCATCATTACAAGATCTGTGGTATAGATTATTTATCCTCTATCATTGTTTCATCATCCACGAAATTATTTCTCTTTATAAACCATTTTATGGATGACCATAATCCATGGTTTGATTTTATTTTTGTTTTCTTGTTTATTGTTCATTTCTATAAAAAATTTTATTAGATCTTTCAGTGTTTATTCTTACAAAAAATTTGTGGGAGAAAGTTAAAATTAAGGATCCATTTTCTTTGTTTAACTCTGAATTTTGTATGTTTTTTTCCTAATTTTGAAGTTAAATTATTTATCATTTAGTTATACTGTTGAGTTATTGTTTCAATTATTTGTATGTAGTTGATTGTTATTTATAAATGTTATTGTTAATCATTTTTTATTTTGATCATTTTTTTATTTGATGAAATTATCAAATGGTCTTGATAATATTATGCAATGAACAATGATATATGGTGTCATCATTTATCAATATAATGTACATCACATGTAATGACTCTATATTTTTCAACCGTTAAATTAATACAATCTTTAATATCTTTTAATACACATGACACCAAACTAATGTAACAACTATGTAATATGAACTAATAAATGTTAGATGATTGAAAATAATTAAATTACAATATCAATAAACCACATGTATATAATATGAAAACAAAAAAATTACTAATTTTAAATTCAGAAGATATATAATTTATATTATAATAGGTTTTTTTCCAAATAAAATATGTTAACATTTTTTGTAATTTACCTTAATAAATTTAATTGACCAGTTTTAAATGACTTAAAAAATATATGATTTTTTCATATATGAACTAAAATATTAGCATTAATTAATTTTCATATTATTTTGAAATAATATTACAAAACAATAAATGTTCAAATGGTCATATTTCAATAAAAACTATTTTAAAAAATTGTGACTTTCTAATAAAAATTTCTACTGGGGTCATTACATGTGATGTACATTGGATCAGAAAGAAACACATCACATAAAATAAATACCTTTAGTAGATTAGTTTTTATTTTATTGTTAATAATCATTGATGCTTCTTATTTGATTACCAATAATTTTTTTGAATGTTTTTATGTTTAAAATATATTTATATATATATATATATATATATATTTAAAATTTTATATGTTTTAATATAGTCAATGATTATATTGTAGTATCAGGTATTGAATGAATCATAATTGGATAAATTTACGAAGAACCACTAGTGAATATGAAAAACGGGTTAATGATTTATTTGAATTTTATAAATTAAATATTTAAAACAGATATTTTATTTTCTATTCTTGTATAAAGTGTTTGAATATGAGAAAGTTAAACTCTATAGAAATCAAGGATCATCTAATTTTTTATGGTTTTTGCCTTAATTATGCATGTTGGATCTGACATGGTGGAAGAACTAAAAATTCAATATCTAATTTTGATGACAATATTCATAATGAGGTAGAGGATCATATTGAAGAATTAATTCATGTTTTAGGTGTTGAAACCATAAAAAAAACCATAACTGTTGAATGATTTTATGGAGATTCTGAGAAACCATTATTCCCAGGTTACAGTAAATATACAATGTTATCAGTAGTTTTGAGATTATTTAACTTGAAAGAAAGAAATGGGTGGAGTGATAAAAGTGTCTCTAACTTACTTTAGCTTTTAAAAGATCTAATTCTAGAAGGAAATAGGATTCCATATTGCAATTATGAGAAAAAAATATTACTCCCAATGAGATTGGGGTATAAAAAGATACATGTTTTCCCCAATGATTGTGTGTTGTATAAGAAATAATATGAATATTTATCAAACTGTCCTATATGTGGGACATCATGATATAAGATGGATACAAAATTCAATTAAGATTCATTCTCAGGTACTAGCATCTAACCTCATGTAAAATTAATTTTTTATACTTTCTAATAATTTCATCCAAAAATTCCTTCATATAATTCCGATAATTCAATTGTGATTCATTCTTAGGTACCAGAATCAAAGATCTTGCTAAAGTAATTGGTACATTTCAATAATTAATCATTTGAATCATCTATTTGAAAATTAAATTGATGCAAAAAGGTTAAGATGACATTAAAATGAGCATATCTCTGATGGTAACTTATGTCACCATACTGATTCACCATAGTGGAAGAGATTTGATAATCAATTTCATGATTTTGGAAGTGAAGTTAGAAATCTTAGAATGAGATTGTATATTGATGGAATGAATCCATATCGAAGCCTAAGTAGCCAACATAGTTCATGACATGTTTTTTTGTTATTTTACAACTTTTCCCCACATATATGTATGAAGAAAAAATATGTCATGATGTGATCGATGATTTTTGGACCAAAACAACCAGGAAATGATATTGATGTATATCTTTCACCATTGATTGATGATTTAAAACTACTATGAGATACATATGTTAATGTTTTCGATGCATACAAGAAAGAGTATTTTCTTCTTCATGCTATGATAATGTTCACTATAAATGAATTTCCCACATATGGAAACTTATTTAGATACAGTGTTAAGGGACACAAAGCATGTCCAATTTGTGAATAAGTGAATTCATATTATCAATTTTATAATGGAAGAAAGATAGTGTACGTGGGACATCAAAGAATTTTGAAAATTTATCATCCTTATCATAGATTGGAAAAATAATTTAACTATTTATAAGAATAAAATCTCCCCCCATGACCATTTTCAGTTAAAGAATATCATGATAGGGTGAAAAATATTGATTCGACATTTGGAAAGAAAAGAAGTTTTGGTCTTCAAAAAAATATATAGAAGAAACAATTTATCTTTTTCAAACTACCTTATTGAATATTTTTAGAAATAAAATATAACATTGATGTTATGCACATTGATAAAAACATATGTGACAATTTGATTGGAACTTTTTTAGACATAAAAGGAAATACAAAAGATTAATTGCATACTATATTGGACTTGATATCAATGGGAATATGTTTAGAGTTATTTCCCACTATGAAAGGAATTGGATCATATTTACATCCATCTTATCACACATTAAGAAAGACTGAGAAGATGAATTTTCATTAGCGTCTTCATGGTATTAAATTACCCAGTGGTTATTCTTGAAATGTGAATAATTTTGTGTCATTAAAGGATCGTAAATTAATAGGTATGAAATCACATGATTTTTATGTATTTATGAAACAACTTATTCCAATTGCACTTTGTGGTATATTGCTGACAACTTTAAAAAAGACTATCATCAGGTTATGTAATTTTTTCAAATCCATTTGTAGTAAATTAATTAATTCAAATTTTTTATATGTTTTGGAGAATGAATATAATATTATTATTTTTCAACTAGAAATGTATTTCCCACCTACATTTTTGATATAATGGTTCATCTGGTGATTCATTTTTTGCGTGAGATAAGAATATATGGGCCTATTTATTTACAATGTATGTATCCTTTTGAATGATATCTGGAAATTTTGAAGGGATATATTAAAAATCATTATCAACGAGAGGCCTCTATTGTTAAAAAATATGTATCAGAAGATGTGATTGAGTTTTGTTCTGATTATTTGTATAAAATGAAACATATTGGTCTCCCTATATCTTGAAATTTGACAGTTGATAGTGAAGGTAGAGGGATTCAAGGATTAAATGTAAAGTTCATTACATGTGATGAAGTGATGCAGACGCACTTATACATTTTTAACAACACAGATGACGTTCAATCATATATATCATCACATATTGCAGAATTAAAGTTACAATATCTAAAAATAAATGAAAAGTGGCTAATGATTGAGTATAAAAAGACATTTATTTCATGTTTTAAAGATAAATTCATCATAAATATATCTGTATCAGAATCATTAAAATGGTTGGCAGGGGGGCCATATATTAATGTGATCACATGGTTTGGTTTTGATATTAATGGGTACACATTTTACCCAAAAAAATATGGATGAAAAGAGTATCGTTCAAAATAGTGGTGTAATGGTCATCACTGAAGCACTTAATTTTTTGAGTGAAGAAGATAAAAACCCAATTTCTGCATCAACACCATATTTTGGATTTCTTAAAGACATATGGAAAATTTATTATAATAAATTTTGAGTCACCATGTTTAAGTGTAATTGGGTTGGAAGTAATAGTGGCATGAAACATGATGAATATGGGTTTAAACTGGTTGATTTGAAAAGATTTAGTTGCAATGAGGAACCATTTATCATGGAAACACATGAAAAACAAATATTTTATGTCACTGATCTATCAAATGATCAGTGGTCCATCATTTTTCAAGGGAAAATAATCCATTTGGTTTATGAGGATGATGACTATGTTATCGATTTATATGAGGCTTCTTTGTTTATTACATAATTTATAGACAATAATGACTATAACATAGACATAGTGCATGTAGTATAAAATGATCATACTGAAGAGATATGGTAAAACAATAAATTACTCTCCTAATTAATCTAGTAATTATTTAAATTATATTTATTTTTTGAAATTTACTTGCATAAAAACTATATAATTTAATAACGATTGGATATTTAATTATATATATTTGATTATTTATATGATTTTTTGTGTTAAATTTTGATATCCTACGGTTATGGTTAAATTTTTTTCATTGAAATACTTGATGTACATTATTATATTTTGGTTACAATTATGCATATGAGAACACTTTTTCAAACTTTTATATTTAAATTTATAAATGTTTCTATCATTTTAGAAGTAATTTTTATATTTAATAGTTTATCTTTTATATTTTTTTGGTTAAGAATTATAACATCATTATTATTTTTAAACTTACACATGTGTGACACTTTAAATACTTACATATTTATGTTTTTTTATTTTCTAATTATTTACTTGTCTAATAATATACATCTTCACAAGAATTTCATTGCATTTTATTGTTTTAATGATGGATACAGATACGAGATAGAGGAACACAAACCTAGGTATTTTTATTTTTTCATATTATTAAATATCTAGTAATATAATTATTCATTTAAAACAAACTTTTAATTTATAAAAAATAATTGCAGGACTACTTATGAGACTTCAATGGAAGAGTCTTCTTCTTTTACTATTAAGAAATCGAGTTATGTAGTTGGTGAACGTGACATTACATGTTTACCAAAGCTGTTACTTTCTCGTGGAGATGAGTGATTTAATATTAGTTTTGAAGATAATAATAATGAAACTGGCTCAAATGCAACATGGTTTATCAGCTATATCTCTATAAAAAGTCATTTTAGAATTTTTATTTTATATCTTGATTGAAAGTTCGTTGACAAGATGGTGATAAACCAGCTTTGGGAGGTCGTAATGGTAAAATATTTCAATTCATTTATTTAATACAATTTTTCAAATATGATATATTTTAAATGACTAATATTTATTTTATTCAATTACATATGACATTCAATTTTGAAGAAACAAAAGTAATTAAGAAAATATGTCTTTATTTAGTGGCGGTTCGATGGAGAGATTTGAAAAAAAAGTTGACAAAAAACTATGTTTTTAGAAAGAGACAAAATGAAAACCCATGCCTCAAGTATGGGTTTTTAGATGCATAGACATGGAAGATTTTTTTTCCAGCTGACATGATGAAGCCTTTATGATATGATAATTATATTATATTTTAAAATTTCTTATATATATACCTAATTAATTATTAGTTTACTTTTTATATGATATGCATACGAGAAATCCCATCAATACATCTAGTTACAAAATGCATACCCTGATACTTTATCACATGGAGGGTATCATTTATTAGAGAAAAAAAATGATTGAGTAAAATTTTGAAGCATTGAAAGATCAATCTCCCAGTGGTTCTGATGAGGTCTAGTTTAGTCCATCATCTCCCCCCACCCACCATGAAAAATAGAAAAGAGAAAGAATAAGAAAAAATGAAAAGTATCTTACAGAGAAAGCTAAGGAAGTAGCTGAAAGAATTGTAACTAAATATTTTTTAATTTTCATGAATTTTTCTATTTTATAAATTAAAAAAACTAATATACCATTTGAATTTTTTATTTCAGGATGAACTTCAGAAGAAATTGTCACATGGAACTTTTCTCCTCGAGGGTAGGATGAACATCCTAGCCACTACTTTAGGAAAACTAAAACACCCTAGCCGTATAATAGGATATAATGTGGGTGTTATTATTCAGAAAGTTTTTGGTTGTTAAAGTAAGAAATCAAGAGATCTAGAAATCAAATCCTTAAAAGATAAGCTAAAATATATGAAACAGTCCATGGTTGATAAAATTCAATCAACTTTGCAGGATATGTTAGAACAATTGATGAGATAGTCACAATATATGTATCCTTCCCAGCTTAAATAGCCTTTTCATCCAGCTACACAACCTATACAACCCTCCCAGCTAGACCTGTCTGCCTAGCCTGCCTACTCAGATCCTCCACCTCCTCACTCAGACCCAACCTTATAATATGAGTAGTATGATGGAGATCCTCATGTACATATTATAGCATTTGGAGTCGTTCATTTTTTTGGGGGATTTTTTATATCACTAGCCTATGAATATGGGTTAGGTTAGTGTATCAATACATGATATTATTGATCCTACTGCTCTATTACCATTTCCTATTAAGGAGGTTACTATAGTTGGGGATTGTATGGGTCGTTTTTTACTTTGTCCATATGGACTTCTTCGTTATCTTTCATACGAGGTATGCATTTTTTTAAATATTAATTACATATAATTGAAAATTACTTATAATATTTTATATCATTTAAATTATATAGGAGTATATAATATCAAAACTAATGGCACAAAGGAAACAAAAAGCTCAGAAACAAACAACTGTAGATACTTATGATATTTCTGATGGGATACAAAGATTATCTCATGATTATTCTTCCTTGAATAATATCGATGAGTTTAGGATGAAATCCAATATATGTGAAATAGACTATACATTGAGAATATTTATAAAATATATTATGTATCTAATTGATTTTAAAGATTTTAGCATTCCTGCATTGCAGTTGTTTTCCATGTAAGTAAATTTACGTGTTGATTTTTATTTATTTAATTAAAGTTGGTTTAAATTGACTAAATATATTAGTTTTATAATTAGGTATATACACATGCTTATTATTTAAAATGTGGCCACAAAAATTTATGGTTTTATAGATCCAGAATTCATTTCAATGGTTGTACAATATGTAAAGACTACAGATAGTGTTACATATATATATGTGAGAGATTATCAAATACAGAGATTAGGTATTGGTTTTTGTCATTTCTGGATGGGTAAGAACACAAACATAATTATTAACCAATGTTCATTATAATTTCATTAATTATAAACTTTTTTTATTATAGGGGGAATTGGATGTTAGGCATATTCTACCCAAGTGAATGCACACTATATTGGTTTTTCTCTTTATTAGGCGATGTTTGTAAAAAAATTATCACCTTGTTAGGTAGGAAAGTTTTATTCTTTTTTATAAGTTTATTATATTTAATTATTATTGTATATACATGTATTATTAGATTATATATATGAAAATAAAGGTCATGGAAAAAATTTAACAAATATCACTTGTCGATAAAGAATCTAAATGCAATCAAATATGTGAAAGTAATGGTAATTATTTTTTATATTAGATATTATTATGTTTTTTGATATATATTTATATATATATATATATTGATTTTTATTATAAATTTAATATTCTATAACTATAGTTTCATCATCAAAAAGTATATGTTGAATGTGGTTATTATGTTCTACGATTCATGTATGATATAATCACAACTGGGGTAACTACTAAATTTGATAAGGATGGTTATATTAGTTTTTTTATATTTTTTGTCATAGTATTTTATTTTTTAATATTATAACATTAAATGTTATTATAGACATTCAATGATTCTAATTATTATACACAAGATGAACTCACCCATATTCAATCTTATTTTACGAACTATTTGTTAAATATGATTACGATTTAAGGTATGTATATTCTAATGTTTATGATTAGTATTACATTTTCCTAATAGCTAGTGTTCAAAAAATAATTCTTTTGTTATAATAGGTATTTAAACATAATGATATCAAAATAATGATTCAACATCAACCGACAATGATCATGTTGTAAATTTTTGGTATGTATTTTTTAAATCTTATTTATAATACAATTGTGTAGATATTTTTTTGATTAACTTGTTAAAAGTATGTTTGTTTTTATATATTTTTAGTGAATGATAAATTCTATTTGATGGATGTATACTATTTTTCTATTACACGGATTCTGATTTATTTGGGGGTGTAATATTCAAAATTTTCTATTTTTTTAACTTTTATCTTCGGTTTTTATCAAAACTGATGCTGAAACATTTAAAAAAATTATTTGGATTTTCAGTGTCAGTTTCTTTAAGAAACCAACATTGAAAATGTAGGTGATTCTCATTTTTTATGCCGGTTTTCCAAAAACTGACACCAAAAACCTTATTTTCAATGTCACTTTTATAGACGTTGGTTAAAAAGTGACGTTAAAATTGAAAAAAAAACAATGTTAAATCCCGTTTTTTCACTAGTGTATCATATTCAAAACACAACTCCCCAAATCAACATATAATCTAATATACAAAATAAATTTCAAACATAAGTAATAAAACATATTCTAAATAATTTATCAAACTCTAATACAAAATTTTCAAATTCAATACAACCCACTATATAGCCCAAGTTATTTTTGAATATAATGTCTTACCAAGGATTTCAAAAATCAATAAAACATTACTAAATAAACTACTACCATTAAAAAGAGCTCAACACTAAAAGGGCTATCTAGGTTTTACCCATGCCTATCCTGCTATTGAGTTTTAATTTGTTCAAAATTCCTACTTGTGAGAATATTTTTTTTCAGAAATAAAATTTCAATAAAAAAACATAAAACCCATTTTCAAAACACTGTTTTTTTCAAAAACTACTCATTTTATAAATAAAAATAAGGAAACAACTTTTCAGTTCTATCTTTCAAAAATTAATCATTTTTAAATGATCGCCACATTCTAAAATTTCTTTTTATTTAGAACATAAAATATTAAAATAGTTTTCTTCAATTTAGAAATGTAAAAAAGTTTTATAAATCACCTCATAAGTCACACACACATTTCACATCTTACATAATACAACATTATCAACAAATAAATATTATTAAGAGGATAATCAATATGTTAAAGTATCAATTAAAAAGTATTTCAACCTGTATGCTACCAATCTAGGAACAAATAACTTTCTTGTAAATATAACATATTTAAGAAATAGGTAGCATGATCATGGATTTAAATCTTGTTACAATTCTATAATACATTATCAATAAATTTTAAATAATAAATCTTAAGGAATGATTATATGTGAATGATTTTAATTAACTAGATAAGAACTAATATGGTCTATAGGAAAGCACTGTTTACTTTATTAGATCTTATTTAATTAATTAAGGCGATTCACATATATAGTTACAATAATATAAATAAAATGTACATGTAATACTATACCACTAGACCATATGATGCATGAATCGATATAGGGATTAACTCTTGGTTAATCCCTATAATCTCACAAAATTTCCCTAATTACATTATAATACCCTTAAGACAATACCTAACTCATACCTATGATTCCTAGGCTGAACACCTAGGCATCCCCAGGTAACTCAAGTTTCTACCATGTACATGTTTTCCAGACATGTACATAGTTTACCCCCTGAGTCCCAACACCCAGTCTCCTATTTAAAACAAAAAAAATCCCAAATCCTAGATTACCTTAGAACACTGTTCTAATACCATTTTTCAATGACCTATACCTAGATACCTAAACAGTACCTAGCCAGGCCACTACAACACCTCATATGCACCTCTTAATCACCACAGGATGGTGAAAACTTTTAGGGTTGAGTAAATATATGTGAGATATGGTTTTCCACTTTAAAAAAAGTAATAAAAAAAATATAAATATCCTATAAAAATTTCTGCAAGACCCCTGGTGTAGATGGATAGACCCAAAATACAGTTACCAACCAATGGAGTACTTATTCATCGATCCATATAGACAATAAATGATGTAATGATGGTATAAAACATGAATACATATCAAAACAAACCAAAATCTCACATGGAGTGTGTAAAGTGATAGAAAAAAACCATTCTATTTATGTAAACCCCATGATAATGGCTATGGATAACCCATATGTGTACACTCCAAACGTATACCAGAACCTCCAAAGTACTCCACCCATGCTCTAAACTCAATGAGGATCTAACTCATATAATACCCAAAACCATAAGATCCATGAATGTACCACCCCTAACGAGGTACCTAAAATGTAACATATGAAGCTACATGTCCACTGAAGTGTCCATTCAGGGTGTGAGTATATACATACATAGTTGGGAACCACCAATGTACCTCAATAAAACAGTGAATAACCTGGTGTGTGTATGAACATACCCACTCATTTATGTAAATATAATAAATAATTTTTATAGTAAAACAACTATTATAACAGGTAAATAATACTAAACACTTGGTTTAAAGATTAATTATAATCTATATAAGTAACTCCATATACTAGGAGAGTCTATACCTTTACTACCCGCTTCAGGTCAACACCCAAAATATTAGATGATTCTCTAATACCATCATTAAAAGGATGTAATGGGAATATACTTATATATAAATTCAAGGCCTAAAGACCTATCCCATGAAAAGAGGAATGCATATACAAGAGTTAAGACTATCCAATTACCCATCTCATGGGAAGGGGATGGTGTATACTTAGTCGAGGATCAATAAGCCATCCCATGAGATATACCTACTTAATTAATTTATAAAAAATCCAAATGAAACATATAAACAAAACATGTGTATCAATATACTCAATAATATAAAATATAAATATGATTCAATTTATTATATTACTATCAGACCAACGAAACATGATTCCAAACTACACAAAAAGCATGTCATAAAAACAAGTAATTAAATAAGACTACACTATAAAATACAATAAAGTAAACAATATAGAAGACACATATGGAAAAAGTTTTGGAATGAAATTCCCCTTGAGGTTTTCTAGTAACAATCTTGACCAAGAATCAGTTAAGGAGTGAGCACCTCCTATTTTTTACTAGCTTCTTCCCAAACTAGGAGCTAAGTGTGGTTAAATGTTCCACAATTAGGAATTAATTATAATCCATGTAAAATATTGAGTATGGTAATAATGTTATTGGTTATAACTAATAAATACACATTGTAACCCAAATAAAGAGTAAACTATGATACATAATTTTAATTAAAAACTTGTTTTTTAAAACAAAGTTCCTTCCAAAATATGTTTTCCATCCTTAAAAAACTTGATTTACAAAAAAAAACATTATTTTAGAGAACTAAGTTTATATTTGGTAAAACCCATTCACTTTACACATTTTTTATATAAATAAAACCACACTTAATTTTCATTAAAATCATTACTTAATTTAAAATAAGAAATAATTTAAGTTCTTAAAGAAAACGGGTGGATTCAAAAATCCAACTTACAAGTTAATTTATTTGAGAAAATCAATACAAAAATTAATACTTTAAAGAAAATGAAAATTTATTTATTAATTTAAAACATTTTTTTATTTTGTAAATAATTTGGTTTAAGAAACCGGGAGTGTATAAGAATTGTATCATATCCCACCACCTAGAAAGCCCAATTGTCACCTTACTACCAATTTAACTCTTAACCAAGGATAAGTTTTGATTGTTTACTTATAACTCATTTAGGATATGGTTGGAAGAAATTATTTATTTAGTAAACTTGTCAAGAACCTAGAAGGTTAAGTCTAGGTAAAACATGTTTAAGTTTTCTAAGATCTAATTTTCATGGTATTACCTTTTCCACAAGAGGAAAAAGTAAGTTGATATAGTTGGTATGAAACCATTTAAGTCTAGCCTCCTTTTAGCACCCCATAGAATTTTTAGGTTTAGTCTTTTATGAGAATCCTTCACAATATCTAACAAATATATCAAAAGTTTCCAAATATATAAAATCATAGAAATAAAAAATAAGATATAACTAATAATTTCATAGAATAATAAAAACACAAAATTTAAATAAAAAATGTTAGACTTATAAAACTAAGGCATTACCATAGCCTAATAAATACAAGATTTGAAATTATAATTTACAAAACAAAATAATTTGTACGGGTTCATTAAATTATTTTTTAATAACTCACTTTTAAAAAATTTAACACATAATATCAAAATTAAAACTTTAAAACTCTTCATTCATAAATTTTGATATATTGTTTATAACTTATGATTAGTTTTGAAAAAAAGTGTAAAGAATGTCCTAATAATATCTTGGAGGTTTACCAAAGAGTTGAGAACCCCTACCTTATTCATAGGAAAGCTTTCGAAATCCAATGATCCTCAAGGAACACTCTAATGAGAAATAAACAACCCTTATCAACCATTAGGTAGGAATCCATTGATAAGGAATTAAAAATAAACAACCACCATAATTAATGAATCACTAGACCCAATGAAAACTTAGGAAGACAACTCATAAATCATCCAACACCATCACCACCAAAAACCCCAAATTAAATCCACCAAGTCATATTCTAACTTGACCCTAGATTCATGAAATACATAAAACAAATCATTTCAAATAAATTTCATATTAAAAACAAAATGGAAGGAGATAAAACCATTTTTGATGGATTCCTTTAGAAAAGAAAATAAGAATCCACTTGATCAAATGTGATTTGACCATGTCAAGGTGAAATCACAAATCTAAATACCCAACAAAGATAGAAGATAAAAAAAGATAAAGGAAGAAGAATGTGAGTGAATATGAGAGGGGGAAACTACCTCAAATTTATAAAATAAACTCTCTTAAACCACCCTTGAACTAAAAGGCATGATGAGTAAGAGGAGAGCTAGAGAGATCCAAGATGGAGACCATAACCACTGAAGGAGAAATGAAATACAAGGAACCCCATTTTGAGGTAAATAAAATAAGAAAAAATGATCAAAATTCCCAAATTTTATGGGAAAAATGATATGGGTTTATTGGTTGCCTAATATTTTACCATCGGGTACTTAGTGGCACCCTCATCTACCCCTCCACTGTATATCTCACCAGGTACTAGGTAGAACATGCAATTTAAATCTACATGTGTCACATTATCTTAGCTTACCCAAACATCTAAACACTATAACGAACCTTTAATCTCATATAAAGACACTTATAGTTCCATACTCAAACTATATAATTCTAACATGAATCTCAATTTAAAAAATGACCTATCAAATAGAACCCAAAATTCAAACATGACCCCAATTTAAAAAATATAACTTCTCAAGACCACTTAAATTTTCCATCTAATTAATTCCATTTGGGAATTAGTATTTAAAACCTACCCACTATAAAACTTTTCATCCTCAAAAATACGGAATGACTGTTCATATAAACTTCCCATGTCCCCAATAATCTAGATTAATTTTTCATCCCAAAAGACACTATGCCTCTAAATTATAAATTACCTACTATAACACTAATATTAATTCCAATTTTTTACCATGATTTTAATAAAAAATATCCTGAATTCAATTAAAATTACTCAAAATCATAAAATTATAATGTCCACAAGGTCTACTAATGACTAACACACTATTATGAATCCCAAAACTCCAAAATCATAAGGTACACTAACCACTGAAACATGAATACACATCCCAAATCATCATCTCATCTCTCAAACACAACTCCCCAAATTAGCATAGAATGAAATATCCAAAATAAATGTTTATAATAAGCACTAAAACAAAATCTAATAAATTTCTCAAACCCCAATACAAAAATCTCTAAAATCAATACAAATCACTATATAGACCAATATTTTTGTAATATAAGGTCTTTCCAAGGATTTTGAAAATAACTAAAACATGATTAACTAAAATAATCTTACTCGAATGGGTTCCCCAATATAAAGACTATCCAAGATTTTCCCATGCCTAAATCGCAAATGAGTTTCAATTTGTTCAAAATGAACACCTATTCAAATAGTTTTTTTCTAGAAAAAAATCACATTCCAAAACTAACCATCAAATCCATTTTAAAAACACCTTTTTTTTCACAACCTTATCATTTTATATATCCACATAAGGAAATATATTTTTAGTTTTATCTTTCAAAAAGTATCCACTTTTAAATGAGCTTTACTTTCTAAAATCACTTTTTTTTAATATATAGAATATTAAAATAGTTTTCTTTAATTTAGAAACATCAACAGGTTCTATAAATATTCTCATAAGTGACACACACATTTCACATCAAAATTTCATAGAAAATGAATAAAAAGTCAAATTAGATTGTGTAATAATTTTCTAGGTAGACATAAAAAGACATGCTCAATAAAGAAATGCTATTAATAGAATAAGCGACATGTTAAAATATGAGTTATAAAGAGTTTCTATCCATACAATACCAATCAAGTAACAAGTAGCATTATTGGAAATAAAACCTGTATAACAAATATGTATAATGGTCAAGAATTTAATTCACGTTACAATTCTCTAATACATTATCAATAAAGATTAAATAATCAATCTTAAGATAGGTTTATATGTGAATGGTTTAAATAATTAGATAGAAACTAATAAAGTCTATAAGAAAGAAATTATTACTATATTATCTATTATTTAATTAATTAAGTACATTCATATATATGGTTATAATAATAAAAATAAAATGTACATGTACTACTATGCCACTAGACTGTAAGATGCATGAACTGATATAGGGAGAATCTCCCGGTTAAGCCCTATAATATTCTTCGCAAGATTATTCAATTCACTTATAATATCCTTAAATACAATATCTCACTAAAACCTATTATTACTATACTGATTATCTAGACATCCCATGGTAACTCAAGTTTATATTGTATCCATGTTGTCTATACATATACATGGTGTACCCCCTGAGTCCCGACACCTTATCTCATATCTAAAACTAAAAAAACCAGACCCCATATTAGAAAAAAACACTAATCTAGTACCATTTTGTAATTACCCTAACCCAGATACCCAAACAATACTGATCCAGGCCACTAAAACACCTCAGTCACACCTCCTGATTACTAGATGCTAGTATAAATATCGGGGTTGAGTACACATAGTTGGGAGTTGGGTTTCCCCATTAGAATCTAGGAATTAATAATAAAGGTGAACTATAAAAATTTTAGCATGAACCTTGGGATTAATGTACACACAAACCCAAAATATAGTAATCCCCCATTGGATTGGTTATTCATTGAGCCGCATCAATAATAAATGATGCAACAACTATATAAAACATGAACACATATCAAACTAAAACAAACCAAACACTCACTTAGAGTTTGTAAATTGATATAAAAATACTATATACTATTATATACATATAATTAAATAAAAATGTATCCTAAGGACTAAAAATAGGTGGTTCTATGTGTGGAAACCCTATGAGAACAACTACGGATATCCCTTGTGTTTTTTCTCCAAACGTACACCAAAACCTCTAAAGAACTCAACTTGAGATCCAAACACAATGAGGATCAGAATCCTATGATTCCCAAGACCAGAAGATCCATAAACATCCCAATACTAATGAGGTAACCTAAATATTGTTTACAAAGCTATTGTCCACTGAGGTGTCCATGCAGGGTGTGAGTATATACATACTTAGTTGGTCACCACCAACACGCCTCAATAAAAAAAATGAATAACTAGGTGTATTCATGGATATATATACACATTTACATAAATTTAATATAGAAGTTATAAATAGAAACAACTATAATAACATTGAAACAATACTAAATAGGTGGCTGATAGATTAATTATAGATTATACAAGTAACTACATATATCGGGAGAGTCCATACTTTTACTACCCGCTTCAGGTCAACACCTAGAATTTGAGATAATTCCCCAATGCCATACCCATAAGGAGACAATGGTAATATTAATATATACCAATTTGAGGCCCAAATACATATCATATGGAAAATGGAATGTGTATACAAGATCCAAAACATGCCAACTACTCATCTTGTGGGAATGGGAAGGCATATACTTAGTCAAGGATTGATAAACCTTCCTACAAGATGTACCTACTTAAGAAAATTATAAAATATCTAAATGAATCATAGAAACTATCCATGTATATAAAATTTCTCAATAATATAAAATATAAACATAATTTAATTTATTCCACTATCATCACACCAATGAAACATAATTCCAAAATACACAAAAACATGTCAAAAAACACAAGTAATTAAAGAAGACTACAATAGGTAATCCAATCAAGTGAACAATAGACAATCCAAATATAACTCAAGTTTTGGAATTATATCCACCTTGAGGTGTTCTAATAATAATATAAACTAAGAATCCGTTAATGATTTTGTACCTGTGACACCCTTATGTCACTATTGTTATTCATTTTATACGATTTTAGGGTAATTTAAAATTTTGGAAGTGTTAGGATTGAAATTTAGAATTTCTTTAAATTCTATTATATTTTATGATTATTGTGAATGGGTTATGGGAAACCATGTGTGAAGTATTATATAATGGGGTTATCTAGTTCATTTCATTAGTTCATGGCTTGTATGCTTGATTAGTGCATAGTTGGGTCAAAACCATGTGATTTTGAGTAAAAAATGTATGGGTACTTTTGGTATTAGAGTGTTGTATTATGACTTGTAAATAGTTGGGATAAAACATGCACTGAAATCATGCATAGTATTATAGGTTCCTCCTAGTGGATCCCACATGGTTGGAATATATTTTGGTAAACCATGATGTCTAACCATGTGGGATACCAATCATTACTTAAATGTAATTTTATAGTTATACCCCTATTAGTTTTAAGGGGGTTTGGACCCCCTCACTTAGAATACTCATTTGTTCAAGCATAAGGAACACAAAACAGATCCCCTTTCCCTTATCCTTTAATTTCTAGCCTCTTCTATAATGATTTAAAGTGGATTTCCAAGTCAAAATTTCTCTTTTATCTTGTTTTTCTCTTATCATTTTCCCTATACCCATTTATCTTTGGTTCGATTATCTTTCATGAACCATAGGGGATGTGATGGTTGGGATTAGGGTCCAAGGTGGTTCTAATTCATATATTTTGGTTGTCTAGAGCTTATAGAGGACATTACTTTGATTTTATTAGTGTTCAACATTAAAGGTGACACATTACGACATAGTTCCACTTGGATTGAGGTAGGTGTTTTTATGAATTTACTTTAGATGGCATGTCATTTAATGATTAATGGTTGATAATGAATTGTTTATTAAATTAAAACTACATGTCATAGTTTCTATGGATTTAATAAATTTTTAAGGATTTTATCATTCAACATAAGATCATTTCATAGATTTTCAAGTTTTCCTAAAGTAATATTTTGAGTTCCAAGTGTTTGTGAAATTTATTAAGAGCATTGTTTTAAACTAATCTCTTGATAAATGGTGTTTGACCCCATTTGGGTCTTAAAAAGGAGACAAGGATGGTTTTACTTGGAATATTTTAAATTAAAATAATTTCTTGGGTTCTTAAAATGGGTTTAAATGATGCAGGTTTTGATTTTAAATAGTTTTATGTTTGATTATTTAAAATTTGTTTTAAGAATTTTTTTGAAGTAATATTTCAAAATGGTGAAAAAAGACTTTATATCTTGAGCCAATTTGAAATAAAGGCCCACTTCGAACCTTAAAGAAATGGTTTTCATATTAAAAGTGAAGACCTTGATTTGGCCACTTTTTATGTGTTATGTATACTATGTAATTTATACCCAAGGGGAATTCCATACATATATTGGTAGTTATGCGGATCTTGTGGAAGGAGTTGTTTCCTAATAGGGTGTTAAAGGTGAGATAAGAGTTATTATTGTGTTTTATAATTGATACTTTAATTTTTTTGACTACTCAACTCTGTTGGTTAATGTCATGGGAAACCTAGGAATATATTAGATGACTCATATCAGTGAAAAATCAATTTATATTATGGTTTGGCTTGGGGTTATATCCCTTAGAAGATGAGTGGTCCCAAGATGGATTGTTTCCTATAATAGATAAGCAATCTTGAGATGGATTATGTGTATTAGATTGTCCAATTGGATTATTGGGATTATATATGGGTTATTTAGGACCGACCTAGGGTTCTATTCACTAAGTTTAGATCTATATTACTTGAGTCCTAGAGAGTTTCCTATGATGCTTAGATTACATTGAGGATTACCTATGGGATTCTTTCCTCTACCTTGTTTGTACCCTATATCTATTGAATTGGGTGTAAATTTTTTCTAGTGGCCTAAAATCTCGCACGTCCTAGTTTGAAGCCTGATAAAGCCCGACCCGAGAAGGCCCGACCTAGACCGAGTTGGGCTTGGGATGCAGTGTTGGTTGAGCCAGGCTCGAGCTGCTATATTTTGGATTAACCTAGGCTGAAAGACCAACCCATATGGCTGGCACAAAAACCTGGACTAATGGCTCACTTTGTAGTCCTAAATATGGATTAGAAAAATCCAAAAAATTAAGGAAAACTTGTAGTAGGGAAGATTTGATCCCCCTACCCCTGTCTTCCAAGGATGTGCCTAGACCAACTAGTTCAGGCACTGCACCTAATATATTTATATGATATCTATAATTATATATCTATTTTATAAAAAAATTGTAATGGAAATTTTTAAAAAAATATTATTTTTTACTTTATTATTAAAGGCCCAATCTCCCAGACCCGTGGCCCAACCTGAAAAGCTCATCCCAACCCAGAAAATTAGGATGGCCTGAGGTCGAGCCTGGTCCGAGCTATGACACTATTTTGATCGGACTGGTCTGACCCCACTACAACAAAATTGTCCTTTAATAGCACTAAAATTTTACTTTATCAATGTTAAAAATATCTAACTACTAGAACATGATTAAAATCCCTAGAAATTTATCAGTGCTAGAAAAGTGCTGATAAAGGGGCATACTGCAATGTGTTGTAATAGCACACTATAGCACCAGAAACAACACTAGAAAGATGAAAAATCAAGTAAAAATAAATAATTTAAATGAAATTAAATTTACAACACAAATAAAATAAAAAACACTATACTCTAGACATTTAAAACATTGGTTTATACAATTACATTAGTAAGTAAAAATTACTACATACATTCAAAAATATCAGTGTTCCTTTGTCTTTTCCCCCTAACCTTAACTCATGTTATTGCCGAAAAAACCACCCTTGATCGAGAAAAAGAACACACCTGTATAATAATAGAATTATTATGAGCGTGATAATATAAATAAATAAATTAAATACAAAGTGTTAATTTTAAACTAAATTTTGAGTCATACCAGGAACATTGTGTATCAGATTGAGTTGCGGTCAATTATTGCTTGTCACACCTTTTATTTTTCATTTTAAGAATTATATCTATGGAAATTAACTAAATAAGTATAAGATAAAAATGGTAAATAAATTAATTAAGTAATATCATATAGAATGATGAGAAAACAATCTAGGATCGTTTACTCAATTTTGGCGATGTGATGTGTGTTTTAAACTAAAATGAAACTCATATATTGAAAAGACACAATTGAAGTCATACTAGTCACACTAAATGTTGGATTGAGTTGATGATGATTCCTAAACAGCCCAAATGACTTATGTATCATTTTTCTAAAGTATCAAAACAATCTGAATGCGTTTTCTCAGTTTTGAGTATGCCACTTGTGTTTTTTACTAAAATGCCATTTTAAACTAGAAACATGAAATTTGAGTCATAATAGTCACATCATGTGTCGGTTTGACATGATTATGATTCATACACATAAAAAATTACTTATGAATCATTTTCCCAAATTATTAATACAATCTGAGTGCATTTTCTTGGTTTTCAATGAGTGACACTTTTTAAACTAAAATATCAATTTTAAATTGATAACAAACACTTTGAGTCATATTGAAAACATTGTGTATCAGATTGAGAAATATATAATTCTTAAAAATAAGAAATGAATTATTTATTTTTATAATAAATTATAAAAACAATCCAAATTTGTTTTCTCGGTTTTGAGTATGTCAGTTTTCTTTTTTACTAAAATTAATGTCAATTTTAAATAAAAAGAAGCACTTGGAGTCATACCAATCACACCGTGCATCAGATTGAGGTGAGGATAATTAATACACATAAAAAATTAATTATAGAATATTTTATTAAAATATAAAAATAATCTGAATGCGTTTGATCAGTTTTTAGTACATCACTTATCTTTTTTACTAAAATGACATTTTAAACTAGAAACATGAACTTTGAGTTATACCAGTCACATTGTGTGTCAGTTTGATGCAAGAGTGATTCATACATTTAAAAAATTACTTATGAATCATTTTAATAATTATAAGGACAATATGAGTTCATTTTCTTAGTTTATAGTGAGGGGCACTTTTTAAACTAAAATATCAATTTTAAACTCATAATAGAGACTTTGAGTCTTACCAAGCACATCATGTATCAGATTGAGGTTAGGATGATTATTACATGTCAAAAATAACTTATGGACCATTTTACTAAAGTATCAAAATAATAAAAATGTGTTTTATTTGTTTTTAGTAGGTCAGTATCCTTTTTTACTAAAATTAATGTCAATTTTAAATGAAAAGATGCACTTAGAGTCATACTGGTAACACTGTGCGTTAGATCTTGGTGAAGATGATTCTTAAAATTTTTAAATGACTTATGGATCATTTTCATAAATTATTAAAATAATATTATTGTGTTTTATCAGTCTCTAGTACATCACTTTTCTTTTTTACTAAAATGTCATTTTAAACTAGAAACAAGTACTTTGATTCATAATGATCACATCGTGTATCAGTTTGACGTGATACTACTTCCTAAACATAAAAAATGAATTATTAATCATTTTTATAAATTACCAATATTATATGAGTGTGTTTGTTTAGTTTTAAGTGAGTGACACTTTTTGTACCAAAATGTCAATTTTAAATTGATAACAAACGCTTTGAGTCATATCGGGCACATTGTGTATCGGATTGTGGTATAAATGATTATACATGTCAAAAATGACTTATGGATCATTTTACTAAAGTATCAAAACAGTAATAATGTCTTAGATCATTTTTGAGTATGTAAGTTATCTTTTTTACTAAAATTAATGTCGATTTTAAATAAAAAGACCCACTTAGAGTCATACCGGTCACACCGTGCATCAGATTGAGGTGTGGATAATTCCTACACATCTAAAATGACTTATGGATTTTTATAAAGTATAAAAACAATCTGAATACATTTAATCAATTTTGAGTATGTCACTTTTCTTTTTTAGTAAAATGTAATTTTAAATTATAAACATGCACTTTTAGTCATATCAGCCACATCATGTGTCAGTTTGATATGATACTGATTCCTACACAACAAAAATTAATTATGAATAATTTTCCTAAATTATCAAAAAAATATGAGTGTGTTTAGTTGGTTTTCAGTGAGTGACAATTTTTGAACTAAAATGTTAATTTTAAATTGATAACAAACACTTTGAGTCATACCTGGCACATCATGTATGGGATTGAGGTGATGCTGATTCTTACGTGTCAAAAATTATATATGAATCATTTTACTAAATTATAAAAATAATATAAATTCTTTTTCTTGGTTTTGAGTATGTCAGTTGTCTTTTTTACTAAAATTAATGTCAATTTTAAATAAAAAGACACACTTGGAGTCATACCTATCACACCATGTGTTGGATTGAAGTCTGACTTATTCCTACACATCCTAAATGAATTATGGATCATTTTCCTAAATTATCAAAAAAATCCAATTTTTTTTCTTAGTTTTGAGCATGTCACTTGTCTTTTTTACTAAAATGTCATTTTAAACTAGAAACATGCACTTTGAGTAATACTAGTCACATCATGTGTCGGTTTGATATGAGACTGATTCCTATTTATAAAAATTGAATTATGAATCATTTTCATAAATTATTAAGAGAATAAGAGTGCATTTTTATGGTTTTTAGTATGTCACTTGTCTTTTTTACTAAAATTAATGTCAATTTCAAATAAATAGATACAATTGGAGTCATACCGGGAACAACATGCATCAAATTGAGGTGTGGATAATTCCTACATGTTAAAAATGACTTATGTATTTTTTCCTAAATTATAAAAAAAATATTAACATGTTTGATCTGTTTTTTGCATGAAAAGTGTTTTTTGAACTCAAATGTAAATTATAAACTAAAAATTCATAGTTCGAGTCATACTGATCACAATACGTATCATATTGAGGTGTAGTTTATTGAGTATGTGATATGTGTTTTGATTTCATCTATCTATAAAGATATAGAAAAGAGATAAAATGTTCCATTCTTATAAAAGAGAAACACTATGCTCCCTGAAACAATTCACATTTTAGGAAGTATGGGCTTTCCTCTTCCATCAAAAAGGAACATGTTATCTATTTTGTGGCTTATTGTAGATAATTGAAAGAAAAAAATATTACTTACCAAAATATCTATGAAAAAGAACTAAATTAGTATTAAATAAAAATGATAAAAAATTAAATTAAAAATAATAGATAATATGATGAAAAAATTAATTAAAAAAGTAACTGGTATTCACCTTTTCATACATTATTGAACTATTTAATTGTTCTTATTATCTCAGTTATATCCTCAAAGTCCAACCTCTCTTGAGAATGAGCAGATTCGAACAAACCACCCAAACTTAAACAAAAGAATACACCTATATAAGAAAAAAATTATTATGCGAGTAATACTAAAAATAAATATATTATACATAAATATGGAATAATACATTAATTCTATATAAACTTATTTTACTGTGAAAACATCAAGATTTCCTCTGTGATTGAGCATAGGCAGCACCATTTCTCAACTATAAAGGTAGTGGAGGGAACTTGAAGGAAAGTGGTAAATGATAACACTGTAGGGGTGAAAAGGCTTTGGGGGAGAAAAAGTATGTGGAAGTTTTGGTGAATAAATGGATGAAATATTGACATAAGTCTTATAAAATAAATTAACTCTTCAAGGAATAATGAAAATTAAATCAACGTTTCATTATATAATTTTGGTAAAATAGAGAAAGTATATCATAACATTACCTTTAAATATACCCAAAGGGTTTCCTTCATTATAGTCTGTTCTTCCGCATGATTGGTAACATCATCATGTAAAGAATACATTGTCTACATGAGTATTCAAAAATTTAATTTAGATTATGTTAATGCAGTAGAGAACAAATAATATTATGAGTAAAAACATATTATATTAAAAAAAATTTACCTTATCATTTAACTCTATTTTTAATGGTTTTAGGGATTTGGATTCTCTATCTAGAATTCAAATCCCCTCTAACATAAAATAAATTATCTATATTATGACTAAAATGAATTGATTGTGGTCTCCCAATGAAAGGGTCATCCTCAATTAAATTTTCATTTGACCCTACAGTTGTTTTAGTTGCTAGTAGGACAATTGACCAATTCCTATTTGCTGGATTTGAGATATAAAATACTTTCATTTCTTGTGATTCCATTATTAATGACTTGTATTTTCCCCCTTCCACACTAAAATTCACATTCACTAATACCATTTCATCAACTTTCACTACACTCCTATTGTCAACCCATTTTCAATGGAAAATAGACACTTGAAATGTTATATAATAAAACTTGTATAACTGTTCAATAATGCCAAAATATGACATATTTTCATAAAATGGTTTTCAATCCTTGGAACCAGATATGTGCATCGCTTCCACCACAAGTGTAACTCCACTGTTTTTCATTGTACTGTAGTTATAATGTTATTTTATATAGAATGTATAACCATTGATTAAAAATATAGTGTAAGATATAACATTTGAATTTATTTACCTGGATATCCCTTGAATTAATTTGGTAATTGAATTTTGATTTTTAGATAAATACTTATAAATTTGATCTCAGAACCATCATATAAATTTTTGATTATGTGTATTTTATATCTATCCTTCAGATCTTAATGGATTCAAATATCTAAGAATTAATTTGTGGACTTCAATTTACAGATCAATATCTTCACTATTATGTTAAATGTAAAGGTGCGCTTACTCCTACTCTGTAAAGGTAATTGTAACAACATCTCTTTTAGAAATCCTTTCACCTATAAAGCATCCACTGTGACGAGACTTTGGGAGACCGATGCTATCAACATATAATCAGTAATCAGTACATAATTCAACATCTTCTTAAACAATATATTGTTTTTCAATACAACCTTTTGGACAACTTCGATTCTTGACATACCTTTTCAAAATCTTTATATACCTTTCAATGGGGTATATCCATATGTAATGGACATGAACACATAGTTGAGACTCTTTAACCAAATGAACCATCGGGTGACCATTATATTAAAGAATAACAGTGGGAATAAAATCTATAATTCACATTATATGACCATAACATCCTAATTCATGATTGGAAACTTCACCTGGTCTATAATTTTACTACATATGGTTTTGAAAAAGAAGTAAAGTTTGGTTAATTTAAGCCATAAATTTTTAGGCAGAATGCAATGGAAAGGAAAAGACATTAAATCTTGCATCAAAACATGATATTCGTGTAATTTTAGTCCATGTAACTTCAAATTAGTCATTGACATGATATTATTAATATTTTATTAATACCCCTATATAACTTTTACACTTTTAAGGAAAAGGTAAAATTGTAATTTTTTCTATTTGGATAGTGTGTAAGCAGCTAGACGAAGAAAATTCTTCCCTTTACCCTTCACCAATTCCAACTCTTCCCTTATCCCCATGTCATTCATGTACAACCTACCCTTGATGCCATAGTTTTTTTCTAGGAACATTTAGTAACATTACAATAACACTATCAAATACATTTTTTCTATATGCATGAAATCAAGAAAATATCTGACATACAAACAATTCCAATACAGTAATTAAAATAAAATTGATATCTTATTGCAACCTGATTTCATAAAGTTTTTTAAAAATCGTTTACTAAAAAAAATGTTAATATATTTTACTTTATTTAATAGTTGATCACCCATTAGTGGAGATGGTGTTTTACCTTGTTTGGTATTCCCATCAAATGCTGTCATCTAGGATCGATATTTATGTTTTCAAGGTAAAAATTTATGATGTCCTAAAAATAGTCTTCAAGTAATGTTTCAACCAAACTGAGTGCATGCATTCTTCACAAATGGGACACCCCAATATTCCTTTAATGCTATAACCTGATAAATTTCCATAGGTAGGAAAGTCATTAATAATCCCATACAACATAGACCTCAATGTGAATTATTCACTTCTTTGAGCATCATAAATTTCAACACCTATATCCCACATCAATTTCATATATTCAATCAATGGATCCAAATAGACATCAATATCATTATCGGGTTTCTTTGGTCAAGATATAAGAAGAGACAACATAATGTATTTGCGCTTCATGCATAACCATGGTGAAAGTTATAATTTACCAACATGAAGATCCATGTACTGTGAGTAATAATATGTACACAAAAAGTATTTATTTCATCTATAGATAATGTAAGAACAATGTTTGTCAACTCATTTACAAATTTAGGATGCTCATAATCATTTTTCTTTCATTGAGGAGCATCTACTGGATGGCATAGGTTCCCATATTTAATTATTGTATCTGTATTCCATGTTAATTATATTGTAGTTTCCTAACATACATATAGTCTTTCAAACCATGGAATGATAGGAAAGTACCATATAAATTTTGAAGGGATTGATTGATTTTTCTTGTATTGATCTATGCCACACTTACTTCATTTTATGGGTGATTCATGAGCCTTGTGAAATAATATACAATCATTTGGACAAGCATGTATTTTTTAGAGATCATGCCCATTGAACATATAATTCATTTAGCATCATATGTTCAATATGGAAGTTTATTTTCTTCTGGTATCATATCATTTAGGAGACCAAGTAGTTCTGTAAAGATGGTGTCGCTCCATCCATTGCTAGATTTCAAATTATATAGCTTCAATACAACTGAATATGTTGTGTATTTAGTACAACCAATATACAATGGTATCTTAACACAACTATTTAACTTCTCAAATAACTTTGGACAATCACAAAGTTCATCTTAAATTAGTATTTTCATTTATTCCATGCAATCTCCATTATCATTTACACCATTATTAAAATCAAATGATCCATAAACTGTAGTACCATCCCAATAAATGTGCATGTTTAGTTTTACCTATGTTTAGTTCAACATTTATAGCTCTGATCTATTATGTGACTAATCAAATGTTCTTCCAACTCTTCCAGATTATTATTTTTTGAATAATAACAACATAAATATGGACAAAGGATTTGAGAAGGGTCGTATGCATTCTCTATTAAAAACATGATGAAATATTTAACTTCATATTCATACTCTTTTGTCAAATGATTATCATGGATCCATTTTCAATTCATATCCATCCTATTAGGTTCATAAAATATTCATTTTGTATAATAAATAAATAAATACACATGATATATTCATTATCAAAGGTGAAAGTTATAGATAATTATAATAAGGGGAACCCAACATTTGATTGTTCTTAATAATTTTAGTATTCTTTGAAGGAAATGGGTAATTGAATTTAAGATAATAATTACTCCATTATGGTAGGTGTTATCCTATAAATTCATCAAAAAGTGAAAGTTATAGACAAATATCATCCTCATCAGCTTCATCTGCTAAACATTTATTATTGCATTTTGTTTCTTGAGAATCATCCTCCATCTCTTTTGGACATGCACCTATGTTGATTGAACTAATATGAGAGTAATCATACCATACTAGGTACCAATGATCATTTTAGATGACTACTACTCAGAGTAGTTCAAGCAACATAGAAGAGATAAGGGATGAGTCTCAAGAAATAAAATGCTATAATAAATGTTTAGAAGATGAAGATGATGAGGGTGAAACCAAAACTTTATTATCTTAAATAACAGGGGTGCATATCATTTTTCAAAGTTTCTATTCCTAAAATAACTAAAAATGAAACTAAAATAATTAATTAAGTTTTTTTCCTATGGAAAATAATAATAAATCATATAGATTAATGTACATAGAATCTAATGTCATTTTTTAATCTATAGTTGTATACTTTTTTAAGAATAAATTTTATAAAGATAATTAAAATAAAATTGTTCCTCATAGTCATAGATTTACTATTTTATCTAGTTAAGATATAATGGAAAAAATAAAGATGATTCTTGAGTTGAACCTAAATGTAGCACAATACCTAGAAAGAAGAAACAACCATATCATGAATTTATATATTTCAAATCCTTCATTTTTCTTATTGATAGAGATCAACATAATAATATTCTGAAAAAATATCCTATAGTTCTAAACATAGATGATGATATCAAGTTATATAAATAATAATTGTCTTCAAAATATGTTACATTCTAGAAATAATCATTTAATGATGAAATATATTCTATTATGAGAAATAATACTTCTATTTTAGAAATTTTCTAAAATATTCAAATCATATTGGTTATAAATGTTTATTTAGAAGCATATAAGACTCCAATGATAATATTAAAGTTTTTAAAGATAAATTAGTAATCAAAGGTTTCAAAAAAATAATAGATTGGTTATTTTGTTACTTATACTAATTTAGTTCAAATTATAACAATAAGGATATTTTATACCTTTAAATTTGATTAATCATTTGTGTGTTCATTAAATGAATATTAAAAATTTATTTTTAAATGGAAACTTAAATAAAAAAATTTAAATGGAATAATATGAAGGTTTTCTATATAATATATTTAAAAGAAATTATGTAAATTGTAGAACCCTGAAACACCCTGAGAGGGTAGGGGTGAATCAGGGTGTCAACTTTTTCTTTTAAACCGATGGATCTTGTTCCCATATTGGTAGGAACCTGTTAAAACTGTCTAATGAGAATGTGCAAAAAAAAAACAATTAGATGACACAACAATTTGACTTGGTTCACCACTAAGGGCTAGTCAAAGGTGCATATGCCGACAGGTTGTTATTTGTACCAAATTCCACTAATCTTTACTTGTTGTGGAGTACAAGAGTTCGACTACAATCACCATGTTCCCAACACACTATAGTGACAAGGTTTTAGGGATAACACACTATGTCCCTAAAATAAATTCCATTGACTCCCCCTTGCTGAATGATTTGAGAGAAGTCTAACTTAGTTTATTGACTTAAAGGTCACCTTAATGGATTGACATTAATGGCTTTGTATCTAACTAAGCACGAGAATCTTCTTGCATTGTATATCGGAGTTTATGCACACTAAAAGCCCTGTCCACTTAAAACTGATATTCAAAAACTTAATTTCGTAAAGATCCTTCATGAAGCTCACTTTTACGCGAAGCACCCCCACATTCACAGAACACAGTACCTTTGTGAAGCTCCCTTGCCTTCACAGAACAACCTACCTTCGTGAAGCTCATTAAGCCAATGCAGAACATCCCATCTTTATGAAGCACTCAATACTTAGAAGTATTGACTTTGGTCAAGACTAGAATAGTATTTTTTCAAATCTCAAGCTCTCATAGACATGAAATTTTGTAAATCACCCCTTACTTTTTGAAATCATAGTGATTCCTGATTTTCTCTGAAAATTTCATTTCAAATAAATAGGGGTAGCCTCTTATTTATAGGATCTCCTGATTGCAAAGCTCCACCGCCTCTAGCACATTTTCCAGATCAGTCAAAAACATCTTCGCAGAAATCCTCCATTCACAAATCTCCATGGAAATTCTCTGTTTGAAAAGCTCATTGTAACCGCAGAGATTTCCATAAAAACCCTTCACACCACTATAGAGCTCCAATTATCGTAATAAAAAAATAACACTATCTTAAATTGAAATGATTAATATCTTTGAAATCCTCAAGAGAGTCTTCAAAAAATCCATTCCTTTACTATATTTTCATAAGGCCTTCAAGAAAAACAACTTTTCTCAATGCTTTCCATTCTCCAAATTTTGGACCCCAAAACTTGGAAAACACTGGGAAATGATGCCTCTTTAAATACTAGTTATGACTTGAACTATATGATCCATTTCCTTTCAATATCAATAATCATACATGAGAGGATTGACAATAAAAAAAACCATACTCCATTTATAGTAAATAATAGCCTTAGTTCCAACAATCTAGCCCTTTGGGTTTGTTAGTAATCTGCAGATAAATTTAATAGAGCACCATCCAATATAGAAACCTGATATACAAGAATCAACTAAACCAACACTCTAAGTCTACGTGAGTAATGCTCGGTGTAGAAAATAAGATATAAGATATGAATTGTGTTCTTGTGTGTTTGAATGAATGCTATGACTATTTCCACATAGCACTGGATTATTTTCTCCATTCACATTCTCCTACAGTCAGAAAAACATGAAAAACATTTCATTCTCCACATTTAAACATTGAATTTATCCATTTCTACCCCATTGTAAATAAACCCAATGACTGGTAATTGTACAATGTAGAGCTCAGAGCATACTCCCCTTGGATCATATCTCCCCCATAAACCTGCATCACTTCCACAAATAGATTAAAATAGTTAGCACAACTGGGGAGAGGGGAATCTCATGACCTTCTTATATTCTAGAAGGTGGTTGAACACCGAGGTTCAACCGTTGATTCTTGAACACCTGTGCTGATAATGGATTGGTCAGTATGTCAGCCACTTGACCATCAGTGCCAACATGATCCATTTTAATCATGCCTTGTTCAACATTTTCCTTGATAAAGTGATATTTGATTTCAATGTGTTTCATATGAGAATGGTGAACAAGATTTTTTGTAAGATTAATTTTTCTCTTGTTATCACAGTGAATGACCATCGACTGTTTCAATTCATAACCAATATACATCAATTGTTGCTTCATCCACAATAGTTTAGTGCAAGCCTTTGTTGTAGAGATATGCTCAGCTTCAGTAGTACTGAGAGAAGTGTTTTCTTGTTTCATACTCAACTAGTCCACATATTTATTGCCAATAAGTAATGCTCCACCACTTGTAGAATTTATATCAACCATGTATCCAACCCTGTCATCATCACTATAAGATGACAATTCATTATCTCTTCATGCATCAAAGTATAACCCATAATTTTGAGTACCTTGAATGTACCTCATGATTCTTTTTACTACCACCATATGTTCATCTTTCAGATTACTTTTAAAGCGGTCCACTAAGCACATTACAAAAAAATATCTAGCTATGTCGCATTCAAGTACAATAAGCTTCCAATGATTCTCCTATACAGTGTGGGATCTACAGATGTCCCATCCTCATGCTTTCCCAATTTTGTTTCCATCGAAATCAGAGTCGACATTGGTTAAGAGTCATGCATATTGAACTTTAGTAACTCTCTCGCATACTTTTCCTGAGATATAAACATGTAGTATTTCTTCTAAGTCACTTACAACTCCAATAAATATGTGAGTTCATCAATCATAGACATTTAAAATTTGATTTCATGTGATTGGAAAATTTATCCATTGATCTCTGTCTGCTTCCGCCAAATATAATAGCACCCACGTATACTAACACCATAAATTGATCTTCCTTTGAATTATTTACATAGAGGTTTTGGTAGACACCTCCTCTTTTAAATTTGATCTTCTTCAGATAGGAATACAGAGGAGAAAACCAAGATTTTGGTCCCTTCTTTAGACAATATAGAGCATTTTTCAATATAAAAATCTTTATTTTATCATTTTCAATTTGAAAACCCACCAATTGTTCGATATATACTTCTTCTTCAAGAGCACCATTTAATAATTTTGTTTTAACATCCATCTGATAGAATTTATATCATCTTTGAATTTCCAAAACAAGGAAAGTCCTGATTAACTCTAGTATCACCACTGGAGAAAATGTTTCTTCACCATCAACACATTCAATCTGTGAGTATTATTTACACACCAATCGTGCCCTGTTTTTGATCACATTACCATGCTCATCATATTTATTCTTAAAAATATACTTTTTACTAATCACATTGTGAACTTTGGGTATCTTGAATAGATCCCATGTTTGGTTGTTTTTGATTTGATCCAACTCTTCATTCATGGAATTAACCCATGATTCACCCTTCATAGATTCTTCAAATAAGGATGGTTCCACAACTAATAGGAATGTAGACTGTGAATTATTCCTCATTATCCTTGTCTTAGTGGGAGATATCCAATCCCCAATGATATTGGATTGAACAATTTCTTCTCTTTGATTTCTCCTATGAGGTTCAGTAGGATTTTCTTCATCCATAGTTTATTATTCATATTCTTTATCTAAATCCACATCATTTTTTGATCTATGAATGTTTTCACACCTTACTCTACTTCTTTATTTGAATCTGTTCCATTTCCATTGTCTCCTACATCTTTAATAACATTAGCATAAGATCCCCTCTTGGTATTTGTGGTCTTATCTTCAACTATCTTAACATTAATACTTTCCACAATTTTTTTGAGTTGTTTATTGAAACACTTGTAGGATTTTCCATTCATTGAACATCCAAGGATTATTCTTTCATCATTTGCATCACCATATTTTTCCTAATTTCCTTCCTTTTTCTGATAAAACATTTACTTCCAAAAACATGGAAATACATAAAATAGGGCTTCCTTCCATTCCACAACTAATACGATGTTTTGGTTTCTCCCATATATAGACATGTTCAATTTTAAATATACACCATAGCTTGAACATCCTCTTTATAGTAATTTCGAGTTATACGACTCTCAATCAGCATAGTTCTGGCCATATTGTACACCCGTCGATTCCTACGCTCAACAACTCCATTTTTTTGTGGGGTTCTCACAACAACCACCTCATGTTGTATTCTATGCTTCTCTAGGTAATTTTCAAACTCAATGGAATTTAATTATCCTCCATTATCAGAATGTAGAACTTTGATTGTCTGTCTAGTATCATTCTCAATGATTCAGTGATAAGTTTTCATGCAGTCAAGCACTTTCTGTTTTCTATGTATAATCATTACACAAGCCATTATACTATAATAACTAATGAAAAGAACAAAGTACCTTTATCCATGTGTTACAAAAACATTTGTTGTCCCACATACATCTGTATAGATGATATCAAGAAGATTTTATGCCCTTTTCTTTTTTGGCCAATATGAACTATATACCAAATTTCTTCATATGCAGGAATCACACAAATTTTTTCATTCACATTTTCGATTGGGGATATCCATTAATATCTTTAGCTTAGATATATTTTCCATGTCCTATTGATTAATGTGAACCAACCTCTGAGGCCACAAGTCATTTTCTTCTTCAATAGTTAGATATCAAATATTCTCTCTGCTATCCACCTGGTACAGGTTTCCATCTGTTCTATAACCTTTCATTAGATAATTCCCTATCTTTCCATTTATAGTGTAACCTCTTTGATTGAAAGTCACTATAAGTCCTGAGTCATAGAGTTGACACTAAGGAGATTGTGACACAAACCATCTATATAAAGAACTTCAGTTTTCTTCATATCTTCATTAGCTAGCTCAGTACTTCCACTACCTTTTATCTTCAAAGCACCATCATTACCGAACCTTACTGTTCCATCAACATTTTTCTTAACATTTGTTATAGATCCACATTTCCCATCATATGGGATGAGCAACCACTATCAAGAATCCAAGTGCTCCTGTTCTTTTTAGCTTTGAGAGCTACTTCTATAAGGTTGGATTTTTCATTTTTCCTCTTTTCCTTCCATGAAATATTAGACTATGTAGAGGATAGGTACATCCTTTCATATCTCTTTTCCTCATGCACAAGTTCTTTATATTCATACTCTTCTTCAAAAGGAGAAAACCTGTTTGAAATAGAAAAATGGTCTTGTTGAAGAAAATTAACCTTTCTCTTAGTTTTGTATGAATTTATCCTATCATTACTCTTCCTGTAATATACAGATTTATGAAAAAAGTTAGAATAATGAAAAAAATATCCATAGAAATTATTTATTCTCTAAGAAGTAGGATATTAATTTGTTATCCATTGTTGAACTCATAGATCTTCTCCTTTCAAATAGATCCTTTCCTCTTCACAATATGACATGGTATATCCCATATAGCCATAGAATTGACATTTCATAAGTGGAAATGTCTTCTCATCTTGATTCCTCCTCATATCTCCATCCTCAGAAAAATTGTTTGACTGGATTTTATTTCTAGATACCTGAGGATAGTTTTTAGTTCTTCTTTCAGTTTGAATTAAGGGTTTCTTTTTCAGCACTTCAGGTGACTTTTCAACATGTCCAACTTTTAGCTTGCCTTTATTCTGGCCCACTTTATTTGCATCATTTTATGTTTTGACATCACAATCGATTCCACTATTTCCCATGTATGCTGATCCTTGATCATTAAAAATTTTTCCAACTCCATCAGAACCACATTTTTCTATCTCCAGTAGCTCAGAATATGTAAACCTTCCAAACTATATTTTTTTATTTGTTTATTTTGAAATTGATTCACTTTCAAGTTTACTCCTAAGAGTAACAACTTCTTCTTTAAGACCCTCAATAGTACTGGAATTCTCTTCTAGTCTAGAGGTGAGTTCATTGATGACCTTTTCCTGTTCTTCAATTCTCAACTTTAGTTCCACTACATATTCTGTGCTTTCAAGGGTCGTTGATTGTACTTTTACTACTTCTTCAAGACATTCAATTTCCTCTTCAAGTTGATCAACATATTCAGACGATTATTCCATAACTACTATCTATTTTTTGTATATGTTACTTTGATTCTCAAGCTTACTAAGAACATCAACTTTAGATCAACATCATCACTCAACTAATGATCTCTAGATATATCTTTTTATGGTTATGACTTCTCAATATTATCCATCATAGATGCTTGGTTTACAGATTTAAACTCCGACTCTTCTTCCTCAAAGAATTGATTATCATCATCTTCTTCAAAAACAAAACACTTTTTCTATAATTTATTTTTAGATTTTAAGTTTCCCATTTGATAAAAACTTTTCTAAGGATTCTGTGAGTTTCTATATTCACCTTCATCATCATCAAACTTTCTTGATCACTGAGAACCAATGTGCCCAACTCTACCACATCGAAAACATACCAAGGGAAGCTTTCCTTCGAATCTCCCTTTTCCTCTTTTGAATTTCTTGGTAAAGAGTGAAATAATTTATCCTTACTCATTATCTATATCAACATTATCTCTTTAAATTTATATTTTTTCCATGGATTTGAATTCCATTTCCTTGCTAACACTTGTCATCACATCTTCTGGATTTACTCTCATTTTGTATGCCATAAGACTGCTTAGCAGATCATCTAGAAAAAGTTTAGAAAGATTCCTTTACTCAAGGGATAACACTTTTAGGTTGTATAGAGGTGGAAGCCTTATCAAAATTTTCTTCACACTATCAATGTCATTAATTTCTTCCCCAATCCTTCAAATTGCTCCTCCTAATTCAGTAATTCAATTAAAGAAGGAATCTACATTCTCATCAGGATGCATCTTCAGATCATCAAACCTATTGTGCAGGACTTGTAGTTTCTCCTCCTTCACTTTGTTGTCTCCTTCATCTATATTATCCAATTTTTCTCACATAAAATTTGATGAAGTACAACTCATCACCTTTAGATAGATCTGATCAGAAAGTGATGTAGTGAGAGCATTTTTTTCTTTAGCATCTGCATCAATAATTTTCCTATCGGTATCAGTCATAGATAACCCTGTTGGATTAGTGACTTGTATTAATTTTGTTGTATAAAAAAGAACATTCATTACAATATATATTAGATGAGATATCATTCTATTCTTCACTATCTGAAAGTTTCTTCCATCAAATAGGGGCACTCCCCTAACATTTAATTAGTTCTACCAGATGGTAAAGTTGGATAGATTTAACACTAGCAACTTTTACCCTTTGATACCACTTATAGAACTATAGAACACCCTAATTGGGGAGGGGTGAATTAGGGTGTCAACTTTTTCTTTCAAACTGATGGATCTTGTTCCCATGTTGGTAGGAACTTGTTAAACCTGTCTAATGAGAATGTGTAGAAAAAAAACAATCAGATGACACAATAATTTGACTTGGTTCACCACTAAGGGATATTCCAAGGAGAATATGCTGACTAGTTTTCATTCTTACCAAAGTCCACTAATATCACTATTTGTGGAGTACAAGAGTTCAACCACATTCACTATGTTCCAGGCACACTGCCTTTACAAGGTTTTAGAGATAACACACTGCTTTCCTCAGATCACTTCCATTGATCCCCCCTTGATCACTACTTTGAGATAAGTCTAACTCAATTTATCGACTTGAAGGTCTCCTTAATAGATTGGAATTAAAGTCTTTGTCTCTAACTAAGCATGAGACTCTGCTTGCACTGTATACCTGATTCGATACACACTGAAATCCCTATCCAATTAAACCTAATATTAAAAAAATTCCTTTCACAAATATTCTTCACGAATCTCCTTTGTGAAGATAACTTCTTCATGAAGCATATAACACCCCAAGCTTCCATGGTACACTTCTCTTTGAATAATACAGTAGCGTGTGTTGTATGCAACTTCGAGTTCTAACACACCAAAACCAATCAAACTAGACGTTATGAATAGTAATACCCACTTTTTGAATTTTTTTAAATTTTATCTTTCAAAATGGACTTCATTTTTGGATTTGTAATATCGAAATTATCTTAAGGTGAATTTTTGGTATTTTTTTGAAAACTTTCAATTTTTGATGAATAGTGAAAACACTGAGTTATAGTTTAAAACCGAATTTTTATTTAAATAATTATTTATTTTATTTAAATTTATTTTAGGCCAAAATAGATAAATAATACCTATATAAGTTCAATGTAATTCATTGGAGTCAGTTTATAATAATTTTAGATATGTAAAAACTTTATTTAACTTTTTACTGTCTTTTACCCACCTCCTAGGAGCATTTGCAAATTTACATAAAACTTAATTTTACCACTTTTGTGAGTTGAATTTCAAAAATCCAAGAGAAAAAATTGATATCAGTAAGTAAAATTTGGTTCAATGAGATGAAAATAATTTTTGGTGAATAGTAACTTTTGACTTTTATTTACCACAGTTAAAAGTAAATAGGGTAATTAAGGGTAAAAATGATATTATTATTACCCTAACACATGTTATAATTCTATTAGATAAGTATAATTTAATCAAAACAACCTTAGGAATAAAATATGAACCTCTTTGGTGCACTTGGATTAGATTAGGACATTTATTATTATTTAATTCAAAGAAGAGTTAAAAGAGTTAAAATCAAAGTTTAATAACTAAAACATTTTTAATACAGGGTTAAAAATAAGATAAATTCAACTATAAATATTAATTAGAAATAAAAAAATATTTCCTACATAATGGTATTTTATTTATATTTTTTATACATTAAATAATTTAATTTATTTATGACACAATGATGATGTAGTAATTACCTAATTAATGAAATATTAAAATAATTGATATTATAAATATCCAAATAAATGTAATTTGAGACTTTTTATGAATTAAACTAATTTTCTAGGTTAATATGACATGTTAGGGTTGGTTAGATGAATTTTTTTTGAAGTAATAATGTTATTAATTTAGAAAAAACAAAATACCAAATAGTGTCAAAATTGACATAAAAGAGTTTTTAAAACAAATATTATATTATTAATTGATATTCTACTCCTAAAAATATAAGGTTTGTCCAAAGGTCTTAAATAATATTATATATGTCATTAATGAACCACTTGAGGTTTTCGTTTAAGTTTATAGTAAGTTTATTAACCATATAATATAAAAATACAAAGAGACATGGTAAATGTCAAACTATTTAACTAAGAGTAAAATCTAAAAGATAAAGTTAATATAGTGACCCAAATATGTCTAAAACCTATTGGTTGAGTGGTGTTTGACCCATACCCACCTTATCCTTTAAATAATTCATTTTGGATCCATTAGAAACCAAAAATAATTTTATTATAAAATAATATTTCTAGCTTTTCCTAAGGTGCCCCTCACCCCTTTTATAGAAGGGAAATCCCCCTTCTCTCTAATTCAAACCGTAAAATCCATTTGGCTCGTCCACCCTCTGCTCAAATACCCTATAAAATTTCCTTCCTTTATCCTAGAATCCTTACTTTAGTCAGAAATCCAATCTAAGGAGCCCTTTTGATCAAATAAAAAGGAAGAACCCAAAGAAAAAGTAAATATTTCATCACCTCTTTCAAGTTCCTTTCTTCTTCCAATTCCTCTTTCTTTGTTGTTTCCATTATAAAATAATGACTCTAGTATCTTCAATATACTATGATGTTATTATAAATATGGTACAATCATATTCATTATTCTATCCATCCTTTGAATGAAATGTCACCATACGTGCGTATGTACGGCTTACTGTCTCCACGTCATGGTGTAATTGTTATTCAATACATTATTATTTGGATGGGTATAATAATGATGTGTAATTTATGTAAATATTAAATATAACCTGATAATGATTCTTTATATATGATATACCATCCAATTATATATTATTTTAATATCAAAAGAATGATATTTTTGCTCTTGCGTACGAACGGATTACCGTCTCCACGAATGCGATGAGATTCATTCCCCATCGCATCCATTCAAAAATAATTTTCATTAGATGATTAAAAATAATGTTTAAAGACTTAATATCATTATTAATATGAATAATATACATCCTATCCATAACAAAAATTACTTACATAACAAATCATATAAAGGAAAACAAATCAGTTAACACCCGAAATGACGATAATACTAAGATATTATTAACAAAGCAATGTTAAAAGATCATATATGATATCATATTATTGTATATGATTCTTGTATAATTTAATAACAATTATTTCACCATTATAAAGGAGTTTAACCTACCCTAGACCAAGGAAAAGTACAAGTTAAGGGTTAATTCTACAATCTCTTCATTATCCGAGGTTGTTTATACGTAATTATCTACTGGGACCTCTTTATCATCCACATCCACGTTTCTTAAAAATGTATTTCAAAACATTATTACTATTTTATAGACTATGGGTTAAAGTAATTTATACCATTTTTTGAATTTTATAAGATGTTTATAAAGGAATATTTCCGTTGTTTTCCAAACAAGGTACTTTTTGACCTTTTTGAAAAATTTAAGGTAAGAATTTTTTTTAACTTATATAGCGGGTGCGGCTATTTTTTTCCGTTATAACATCGTCGAAGCTTTCATTACAATCTTATAAGAATATTTTCAAAATAAATTTCTTCTTCATAATTATGTGACTCTTAAATTATTTCAAAATAGAAAGAGATATTTCTCTAAAAAAAGGTTTTGATTTCATCTATGTCAACATCCTTTGATGGATTTTAAGCTTATTTGAAGTTAATTTATTATGATACAAAACTTCGATATTGTATTGAAGGTTTTGTGATATGTTTTACTATGGATGTGTTATTTTTACACTATTCATGGTTATGGATAAAGTATTGACATTTTGTATGCTAGTTTTAATATGAATGTTTATGTTATGTTTAAACCTTTTCATATGAGGAATGCATTGGACTTAGTAAGTGACGGGTGGATCCCACTATAGCTCCTCAATGCATCAGTAGGTCTCATGAGACAAACTAGTGTCTTGGAACAAGGAATTGACAAAATCTTATTTATAGTCTTGGCACAAGGCCTTGACTATGTGGTTATGAAAGTCTAGCATTATGCATTCCATCATTATGAAAGTGGCTATTGATATTGCATGTGATTATTCTTATAGTAGAATATATATGTGAATAAGTAAATGGAATTATTTAATTTTATATTTTCAATATTATGCTGAATTTAAAGTTTAAAAGTCTTTTGTTTTAGTCTTATACATTGCCTTAAATGTTTATGCTTATTTATGAAAGTTTCCACTATATTGTTATCCTTACTGAGCATCTGAGCTCACCCCATTCTATGTTTTATTTTTCCCAGGATACGAAGATGTTTATTATGACTGACCTGCATGGATAGTCTATGGGATCTCAGTGTTGTCTATGGAAACAATGTTGTTGTATTTTTTTATTTTACGATGTAATGTAAACCTTATGAATGTATTTAGTACTTCCAAGGATACTAAACTAATCGGTCTTTCGAGACTTGATATTTTCTGATCATGCCAATGATACGTAATAATGCATAGACTCTGGGATTCTAGGGTTAGGGCATTACAATTGGTATCATAGGAAGTTTAGTACAAACCTTGGAATTTATATTTAGATAAACTCTAATTAGAGCACATTACCTAAGATAGACTTTGAGGATTAGTATAGAAGAACTTCTTAGAATTTTGGTATTGAAGAGATTTTGTGAGTTTTCCAAGAAATAAATCCCTATCTAGATACAAGAAGGTAGAGGTGGCTTTGGCATAGATGTACCTAGGGGTAAAATCCGAAAACACTGCTTTGAGCTAGACTCGAACAGGAATTGGTGCATGACAACGGGCCTTGCTGCACTCTTGGTTACGACACTTAGGGGGGATATGCTTAGGATAATTCTAATTTTATTTAAAAACCATTATGAAGGGTTTATGAGTATATACTTCCTCAAAGAAAACATTTTTTATGATTATGGATTATATCCATAAACTATTCAATTTATGTTATGTGTTTTACAAGTTTGGAATTATGTATTTCGATTCATAAACTAATCTAGTTTATGCCATTATTTAGAAATGGAGCCTAGTGGAAGTAATGGAAACCGTATCAATGCACGCACTCCATGTAGGGATTTACCTCCTACTCAAGATAATTATAGTGGAGCTGGTGATGCAACTGGTGCTGATCATCTAATCACCATATTGGGACAACTCACTCAAGTTATGAATAATAACCTTACCCGTATAGAGCACCCTGATCCGTAGCATGGAGGATCAATGTTAGATCACTTCATGAGGAAACAACCACTAACATTAAATGGGGGCACAAATCCACTATTAGCTGAGCAATTGATAAATTCCTTAGAGAAAATATTCCACGCCTTGTGGAGTAACGAAAGGGAAAAAGTTTTCATGGCAGTTTACCGCCTCACTGGAGATGCTGATCAATGGTGGTCATTGATTCAAAACACAGAGGAAGATTATGATGTATCAAATATGGAATGGAGGGAGTTTAAAGAGATTGTCTTAGAAAAATAATTTCCTCTTGACCATCGAGAAGATATGGAAAGGCAATTTCTGAGTCTGAGGAAAACAGAGGATGATAATGTCGCAAAGTATGATGCCAACTTTACAAGGTTAGCGAGGCATGCTGAAGATTATATACGTAACCCAAGAAGTAAGATTGATCATTTCTTTGATGGGTTAAAACCATTTATCTATCGAGCATTAGTCTCACAATCCTTCTCATCATATGAAGATATTGTATCATGTGATATCAATATAGAAAAAGAATTCTCTAAGTCTTACAACTTTAAAGCAAAGCAAGAGAAGAAGAGATATGGTGAAAACTCTGGAAATGGAAATAAGGGGAAGAAGGGAAAATTTGAATATCCATCCTGTAGTAAATGTGGGAAGAAACACCCTGGTACTTTCCTGAAGGGAATGGGAGTCTGTTACAAGTGTGGTGAAAAAGGCCACCAATCTCGTGATTCCAAGGGGAAGAAATAGGATGTCGATGTTGAATGCTACAATTGTAGAGAAAGGGGGCATTATGAAAATAAATGTCCTAATCGTCAGGGGAACTTACCTCAGAAAAGTCCAAGGGATCAAGGCCAAGCTTATACCATCACTACTGCTGAGGTTGAATCTCCAAAAGACATAATGACAGGTAATTTTATGGTTTCCTCAAGTTTATCCAATGCTTTATTTGATTATAGATCATTGAATTGTTTCATATTTTTCCAGTTTTCTAAGAAAATTAGATATTTCCAATTTTATTTAACAAAGGAGTTGTCAGTCAAAACTCCTAAGGAAAGTATCATTGCAACAATGTTTTGTGAATCAGTCCCCATTAGGGTATATAAATGTTCTTTATCTGCTAATATCATCATTATACCCATGATTGAATTTGATATAATCCTTGGTATGGATTAGATTTTGGACCATGATGAAAAAATTTATTATAAGAAGATGGAGGTTACTATTTTTGATGATGATGATAAAGAACACCTTATCTTTAGAGCAGAATCACCACCACCTAATTCTTATCTAGATCTACCCCCAATAGCTCAACTAAATTAAATTATTGGGGAGGAAGAGAATGAAATAACTATGGGTGAGGAAAGGAATTTTCAAATAGAGTATGTACATATTGTGAAAGAATATGTTGATGTGTTTCCAGAAGATTTACCTGGACATCATCCAGAATGATAAATTGAGTTTTCCATTGATTTAATTCTTGGATCAAAGCCCATATCGAATACCCCTTATATAATGGCCACTGTGGAATTAGTGGAACTAAAGAAATAACTAGAGTAATTGATTAATAAGGGATTTATTCTCCCTAGAGTTTCTCCATGGGGATCCCCTGTCCTTTTTGTTAAGAAGAAAGATGGATCTATGAGGTTGTGCATTGACTACAGGGAGATCAATTCTATAACAATAAAGAACAAGTATCCCCTACCTCGCATTGATGATTTATTCGACCAACTCTATAGAGCTCAATAATTTTCAAAGATTGACCTTCGATCTAGATATCATCAGTTGTGTGTGAAGAAGGAAGACATTCTGAAAACAACATTTTGAACCAGGTACAAGCATTACGAGTTTACAGTAATGCCTTTTGGATTGACTAATGCACCCTCTGTATTCATGGATCTAATGAATAGAGTTTTCAAGGAATATCTTGATGAATTTTTAGTGGTATTTATTAATGATATCTTATTATACTCCAAAATCTATGAAGATCATGAAAATCAATTATGTATTATTCTAAAGACTCTTAGGAGACACAAATTATATGGGAAGTTTAGAAAGTGTGAATTCTATTTTCAAAAGATTTATTTTCTTGTCCATATTGTCTCCAAGGATGGAATCTCTGTTGATCCTTCTAAGACCAAGGCAATCAACTAATGGCCAGCACTAACGATTATAACTGAGGTACACAGTTTTATTGGTTTAGGAGGTTATTATTGGCATTTCGTCCAGAATTTTTCCTGATTGACTAACCCATTAACCAAGCCCACACATAAAGGGGTTAAATTTGTTTGGACAAAAGAGTGTGAATAATTTTTTGAAGAATTGAAGAGAAGATTAGTCAATGCTCCTATATTGACTCTACCACCGGGGAATGATGGGTTTGTTATTTATAGTGATGCATCAAAGAAAGGACTTGGTTGTGTCCTTATGTAGAATGATAGATTTATTGCCTATGTATCGCGATAGATGAAAATTCATGAGCAAAAATATAATACTCATGATCTTGAGTTAGCAGCTATAATATTTTCTTTGAAGATATGGAGACATTATCTCTATGGTGAAAAATGTGAGATATATACCGAACACAAGAGTTTGAAGTATATTTTCTCACAGAAAGAAATTAACATGAGGAAAAGGAAATGGCTTGAACTATTCAAGGATTATGATTGCACGATACACTACCACCCAGGGAAGGAAAATAAGGTGAAAGATGCTTTAAGAAGAAAAGATCATGGAGTTTTAAACTAGATGAGAGTTGAAAAGGATCCTATATACATGGATCTAGTGAAGATGGATATGGGAATCACCATGGAAGGTAAAACATCAATAATTTTTCAAATGGTTGCCAAACCATCTTTATTAGAAAGGATAAAGAGTTCTCAGACCAATTATGAAGAGTTTCAAAAGAAGATTAAAGTTGTGAATGATGGGAGATGGAGTGAATTTGTATATGAAGATGCAATTTTGAAATTTGGGAAGATACTTTGTGTTCCCGATATACCTGGTCTAAAAAGGGAATTGTTGGATGATGCTCATATCTCCAATTTCTCTATACACCCTGGGAGCACCAAAATGTATAGAGATTTGAAGGAACATTTTTGGTGGGACAACATGAAGAGGGAGATTTATGATTTTGTGTCAAGATGTATGGTTTGTCAATAAGTGAAAGCTGGAAGGGAATATCCTGGAGGAGTCATGAAACCTCTTCCCATACCTAAGTGGAAATGAGATAATATTATGATAGACTTTGTCATGGGACTACCAAAGAATCCTAGAAGGAACGACGCAATATGGGTCATTGTTGATCATCTTACCAAGTCAGCACATTTTCTTGCTATAAGGGAAGATTTACCACTTGAATGTTTAGAAAGACTATATATTAATGAAGTTGTAAGACTTTATGGAGTACCAATATCAATTGTTTCTGATCGTGATCCCCATTTTACATTAAGATTCATGAAAAGTCTTCATAAAGACCTGGATACTGAACTTCGTTTGAGAACTGCCTACCACCCCCAAACTAATGGAAAATTAGAACGGATTATTCAAACCTTAGAATACATGTTGAGATCATGCTCACTTGACTTTCAAGGTATCTGAGGTCAATATTTACCTCTGGTAGAATTTTCCTATAACAATAGATTCCATTCAAGTATTCAGATGACACCATATGAAGCGTTATACGGAAAGAGATGTCGCACACCAACCTGTTGGGATGATGTTGGCGAAAGAAAACTCATAGGCCCAGAACTTGTGGAGGAAATGATGGAAAAGGTGAAGGTAATCCAAACCCACATCAAAGTAACTCAAAGTAGGCAGAAGAGCTATGCCGATAATTGAAGGAAGGATTTGGAATTTCAGGTAGGAGATCATGTTTTCTTGAAGGTATCTCTATGGAAGGGTGTTATACATTTCGGTAAGAAGGGTAAATTGAGTCCCAGGTACATCAGACCTTTCAAAATTCTAGAACAAATTGGGGTTGTAGGTTACCATTTAGAAATGTCACCAAGTCTCTCCAAAGTTCACGATGTGTTCCACGTATCACTATTGAGAAAATATATACCTGAACCAACGCATGTACTCACCTATGGGGAATTAGAACTAGAACCCGATCTGTCTTATTTCAAAGAGCTTGTTAAGGTTCTCGATTCAAGAGAACAAGTGTTGAGAAACTGGACGACTCATCTGCTAAAAGTTCTATGGAGAAACCATAAGATGGAAGAGGCAACGTGGGAACCCGAGGAACTTATAATAAAGAACCACCTGAGTCTTTTTACGCAGTAATACTCTAGAAATTTTGAAGGATGAAATTATTTGAAGGAGGGGATAATGTAACACCCCAAGCTTCCACAATACACTTCTCTTTGAATAATACAGTAGCGTGTGTTGTATGCAACTTCGAGTTTTAACACACCACAACCAATCAAACTAGCCGTTATGAATAGAAATACCCATATTTTGAAATTTTATATTTCAAAATGGACTTCATTTTTGGATTCATAATATCGAAATTCGGTTAGGGTTATTTTTTGGTATTTTTCTGAAAACTTTCAATTTTTGATGAATAGTGAAAAACACTAAGTTGTAGTTTAAAACCGAATTTTTATTTAAATAATTATTTATTTTATTTAAATTTATTTTAGGTAAAAATAGATACATAATACCTATATAAGTTCAATGTAATTCATTGGAGTCAGTTTATAATAATTTTAGATATATAAAAATTTTATTGAACTTTTTACCGTCTTTTACCCACCTCCTAGGAGCATTTTCAAATTTACATAAAATTTAATTTTACCGCTTCTATGAGTTGAATTTAGAAAATATTTGAGACACGGTTGATATCAGTAAGTAAAATTTGGTTCAATGAGATAAAAATATTTTTTTTTGTGAATAGTAACTTTTGAATTATATTTACCACGGTTAAAAGTAAATAGGGTAATTAAGGGTAAAAATGATATTATTATTACCCTAACACATGTACTAATTCTATTGGATAAGTATAATTAGACCAAAAAAACCTTAGGAATAAAATATGAACCACTTTGGTCCACTTGGATTAGATTAGGACATTTATTATTATTTAATTCAAAGAAGAGTTAAAAGAGTTAAAATCAATGTTTAATAACTAAAACATTTTTATTATAGGGTTACACATAAGATAAATTCGACTATAAATATTAATTATAAAGATAAAACTATTTCCTACATAATGGTATTTTATTTATATTTTTTAGACATTAAATAATTTAATTTATTTATGACACAATGATGATGTAGTAATTACCTTATTAATGAAATATTAAAATAATTAATATTATAAATATCCAAATAAATGTAATTTAAGACTTTTTATGAATTCCACTAATTTTATAGGTTAATATGACATGTTAGGGTTGGTTAGATGAATTTTTTTCTAAGTAATAATTCTGTTATGTATTTAGAAAAAACAAAATACCAAATAGTGTCAAAATAGAAATAAAAGAGTTTTTAAAACAAATATTTTATTATTAATTGATATTCTATTAAAAAAAATCTAATGTTCATAAAAAGGTATTAAATAATATTATATATATCATTAATAAAACACTTGATGTTTTCTTGGAAGTTTATAGTAAGTTTATTAACCATATAATATAAAAATACAAAGAGATGTGGTAAATGTAAAACTATTTAACTAAGAGTTAAATCTAAAAGGTAAAAGTTAATATAGTGACCCAAAACTATCTAAAACCTATTTGTTGAGTGGTTTTAGACCCACCCCCACCTTAGACTTTAAATAATTCATTTTTTATCCATTATAAACCGAAAATTATTTTATTATAAAATAATATTTCTAGCTTTTCCTAAGGTGCCCCTCACCCCTCTTATAAAAGGGCACTCACCCTTTTCTCTAATTCACACCTTCAAATCCATTTGGATCGGCCAAAATCTACCTAAATACCCTCTAAAATTTCCTCTATTCATCCTAGAGGCCTTCCTTTATTCATAAATCCAACCTAATAAGCCCTTTTGATCAAATCAAATGGAAGAACCCGAAGAAGAGGTAAATATTTCCTCACCTCTTTCAAGTTCCTTTCTTCTTCCACTTCCTATTTTGTTGTTGTTTCCATTATAAAATAATAACTCCAGTATCTTTAATATACTGTGATGTTATTATAAATATGGTACAACCATATTCATCATTCTATCCATCCTTTTAATGACATGTCACCATACATGCGTACGTATGACTTTCCATCTCCACGTCGTGGTGTAATTGTTATTCAATACATTATTATTTGGATGAGTATAATAATGATCTGTAAATGATTTAAATAATAAATATAACATTATAATGATTCTGTATCTATGATATACCATCCAATTATATATTATTTTAATATCAAAAAAATGATATTGTTGCTCGTGCGTACGAACGGATTACCGTCTCCACGAACGCACTGAGATTCATTCCCCATCGTATCCATCCAAGACTAATTTTCATTAGATGTTTAAAAATAATGTTTAAAGACTTAATATAATTCTGAATATTAATAAGATACATCCTATACATAACAAATATTACTTATGTAACAAAGCATATAAAGGAAAACGAATCAGTTAACACCCGAAACGACGATAATACTAAGATGTTATTAACAAAGCAATGTTAAAAGTTCATATATGATATCATATTAATTTATATTATTATTGTATAATTTAATAAAAATTATTTCACCATTATATAGGAGGTTAACCTACCCTATTCCAAGGAAAAGTACAAGGTAAGGGTTAATTCTACAATCTCTTCATTATCCGAGGTTGTTTATATGTAATTATCTACTGGGACCTCTTTATCATCCACATCCATGTTTCTTAAAAATGCATTTCAAAACATTATTAATATTTTATAGACTATGGGTTAAAGTCATTTATACCCTTATTTGAATTTTATATGATGTTTATAAAGGAATCTTTCCGTCATTTTCCAAACAAGGTACTTTTTGACCTTTTCAAAAAATTTAAGGTAAGAATGTTTTTTAACTTATACAGTGGGTGTAGATATTTTCCACCGTTATAACATCGTCAAAGCTTAACTTAAAAGATTATAAGAATATTTTTGAAATAAATTTCTTCTTTATAATTATGTGACTCTTAATTGATTTCAAAATAGAAAGAGATATTTCTCTAAAAAAAAGTTTTTGGTTTCATCTATGTCAACATCCTTTGATGGATTTTAAGATTATTTAAAGTTAATTTATTATGATACAAAACTTCCATATTTTATTGAAGGTTTTGTGATATGTTTGAATATGGATGTGTTATTTTTACACTATTCATGGTTATGGATAAAGTATTGACATTTCGTATGCTAGTTTTAATATGAATGTTCATCTTATGTTTAAACCTTTTCATATGAGGAATGCATTGGACTTAGTAAGTGATGGGTGGAGCCCGCTATAGCTCCTCGATGAATCGGTAGGTCTCATGATACAAAATAGTGTCTTGACACGAGGACTTGACAAAATATTATTTGTAGTCTTGGCACAAGGCCTAGACTATGTGGTTATGAAATTCTGGCATTATTCATTCCATCCATATGAAAGTGGCTATTGATATTGCATGTGATTATTAAACTAGTAGAATATCCATATGAATAATTAAATGGAATTATTTAATTTTATATTTTCCATATTATGCTGAAGTTCAAGTTTAAAAGGATTTTATTTTAGTCTTATACATTGCCTTAAATGTTTATGCTTATTTATGAAAGTTTCCGCTATATTGTTATCCTTACTGAGCATCTGATCTCACCCCTTTCTATGTTTTATTTTTCCCAGGATGCGAAGAAGTATATTATGAATGACCTACAGGGATAGTCTATGGGATCTCAGTGTTGTCTATGGAAACAATGTTGTTTTAGTTTTCCATTTTATGATGTAATGTAAACCTTATGAATGTATCTAGTACTTCCAAGAATACTAAACTAATCGGTCTTTCGAGACTTGATCTTTTGTGATCATGCCAATGATATGTAATAATGCATAGACTCCGGGCTTCTGGGGTTAGGGCGTTACAAAGCACCCCTGCCTTCATGGAACAAACTACCTTTGTGAAGCTCCCTTGCCTTCGCAGAACAACTTACCTTCACGAAGCTCCCCTGCCTTCATTGAACAACCTACCTTCGTGAAGCTCACCAAGCCAATGAAGAAAGTACCATCTTCACAAAGCACTCAATAATTAGAAGCATTGACTTCAGTCAAGACTAGAATAGTCTTTTCATGAAGCTCAAGCTCTCATAGACTACCAGTTTTGCAGATCACCCCCTGCTTCATGAAATCAGAGTGATTCCATATTTTCTCTAAAAAGTTCATTTCAAATGAAGAGGGGTAGCCTCTTATTTATAGGATAGACCAATTGTAAATCTATAATACCTCCAATGATTTTTCCAGATCAATAAAAAACATATTTGCGACACTCCTCCATTCACAAAGCTCCATGGAAATTCTTTATTCACAAAGCTTATCATAACCGCAAAGATTTCTATCAAAACCCTTCACGCCACTGTAGAGCTCCAATTCTCATAATCTCGAAGTAACACCGTCTCAAATCTCAATGCTTCATATCTTTGAAATCATCAATTAAGTCTTCATGAATTCCATTCCTTTACCATATTTTCATAAGGCCTTCAAGAAAAACTAATTTTCACAATGTTTTCCATTCTCTAAATTTTGGACCCCAAAAATTTGGCAAACACTGGGAAATGATGCCACCTTTAATACTACTTATGGATTGAACTATATGGTCTCTTTTCTTGAAATATTCCAGATCATCCATGAGAGGATTGACAAAAAACAAAAACCATACTCTATTTCTAGCAAATAACATCCTTGGTTCCAACATAAATTAGTTAAATATACTTATAGTCTTAAAGAAACACCTAAAAAACATGAGAATTATGATTCTATTATTTTATCTAATGTATTTTCACATAATAATTTTGATAAGTTTATTTTTTTAATGTTCATAAAATAATAATAAGTTATTATGTGTATCTATGTCGATGAAATATTAATGAGATGAAGAAATTTTATCTTCCATGATTAAAATGAATAAAATTAGAATAATAGATACTATACTAATTATTAAAGTAAGAATACATAGTGGGAGTTATTATTTATCTCAATCTCATTATATTATGAATATGTTGAATACATTAGATCTTATTTGTTTCAAAGATAAAAGTACTCTATTTGACTCTAGTGTTAACATTTTTATTAATAAATACATAGCTATATCATAACATGAACATTCTAGTGCAATTTTTCTTTATTGCATGTGATATAATATAATAAACCCAATATCACATTTGTGGTTTTTCAAATGAATTGATATTATATTAATTCTAGAATGGATAATTGAAATGTATAATCAGAATCTTTTTATGCTTAAAGAAGGATAAAAAATTTGAGTTTATTTTATAATGATTACCTGACTACATTAAGTATGCACTAATTCAAGTTGAAATACCATAATGGGAAAATATCAATCCAAATTTGAATGGATATTTACTCTTAGAGATTGTGTCATTTCTAGGGTTGGAAATAAACAGGCATTTGAAATTCGACATTAGAGTCATAATTTAATACTTAAAAAACTTGTAGATTGGAAAAAATGAATCATAAACTTATTAATGGAATTTAAGTTATTTAATATTACAATTTATCTTATTTCTTTTAATTATGGTAGTGAAGAAACAATTTCCAAAGATTATAGTTGCATGTATAATGTAAAGTCTAAATATATTACTTTTAGACATGATATGTGAGACAATTATTATAAAATATCACCATAATAATTGTTTATGTGAAATCATGTAAGAAACTTGCAGATTTGTTTAGAAAATATATATCAAGTGATATTACTAAAAAAATTAATAGATAAATTGGGCTAAAACCCTTCATACGAACTATTTAGTGAAAAGTGCGATCATACACTAGTGTAATACTCATCCCTAGATCACTCACCAAGATACCCAAGGTTCTTCATGACATGTAAGTGGAGGTAAACAATAAAATATAAAATATCTCAATAAAATAAAAATAATTATTAAAATAGTTCAACAAACATAAACCCTCTTACACCTTCAAACACCCTTTAATGAGCAACCCCCTTCATAATAACATAAAACTATATTGATATCAATGACCCATGGTCAATCCATATTACAATAACAAACAAATTTTGACTTATGAATCACCAAGGGGCTTAACTTAAAGGATTTATGTAACCCAAAATATTAATATAAGAAATCATTACATGAAATCCATTTTGATTTATTCAATAAAAACTATGGGTGGAATTTTAAAAAACACTCTGTATGTGTTATTTACATGGAAGGAAGTTCAAAAAATTTAAACTTAAGAAAAGAAAATTTGATGTTAATGAACACTTAATAAAAACACTTATAAAATGATAAAACCATCATGGATAATTATAATAGAATGTACTTAAGAGAAAAACATGGATTTAAAAGATGTAAGAATTAATGGTTCCACGTTTAAAAGAAAGTGAATGGAGCCACCTACAAGAATGGATTAAATCAGTATACGAAATTATTAATATGATATAAGTAATAAAATACCTTAAAGGGTTAATACAAATCCAAAATCATAGAAACCCCCAATTATAAAGGAAATAAGTGATGGATAATGAATAACAATAGATAATGAACAAAAAAATGTAAAAAAATATCACCAAAAAAGTAATCAATGAGTGAGGAGGATAAAAATTAACATACCTTAGATTAAAGCTTTTATTTGGCTGAGAGAAAGTAGAGATATCACCAAAACATGGATATTTTTGAGCCTTGATTCGTTTGAGTCTTGGATTTGTGCCCTGGATTTATTTGAGTCTTGATTCGAGCCTTGATTTAAGCTTGGATTCGACGAGGTAAGCTCCCAAAATAGGTGGTTTCCATAGAATGATTTAGATATCATGAATGGTTGTGACTTGTTAGGGTTCTTAAAATATATTGGGGACAACTTTATCAGTGCTTCTAAAAAAGTGCTGATAAAGATCCTTTTTATCAGTGCTAAAATAATAAGCACTGATAAAAGACATGTTTATCCTCGCTAAAACTTTAGCGCTGATAAAGGATTTATAATTATAATTATAAATATTTTTTAAATATATTTATATAATTACATATTTATTTATTATAATTTTATAATTATTTTAATATATAATTATTTATTTATAACTATATAAATATTTTTTTAAAAAATTTATATATTTTCTATTTATAATTATAAATATAACATTTTATAAATATAGTAAATATAAATTAATAAATATATTTTTAAATATATTTATAATTATTTATTTATAATTATAAAAATATTTATATCATTATACACATTTATATAATTATATATATATTTAATAAATACATCTAAATATAAGTATAGTAAATATATTCATTATTTATATATTTATTATAATTTTGTAATTATAAATATATTTATATCATTATATATATATATATATATATATATATAATATCTATATATAAATATAAATATAGTAAATGTATTCATTATTTACATATATTTAATATTTTCAATAAAATATTTACCCTTATTCACGATTTTAGAGTTGTGTAAAGGTAAGGAGGTTTTTATAAAGGATGTGTAAATGTAAAGACTCAGTTTTCATACCCTGTGGAAAGGTAAAACCATTTTTGATTTGTTACATAAAGGTAAACTTGACATTTCATTATGTATGTAAAGGTAAGATCAGTCATGTAAGGTTAGGCCCTATTTTACTTCATTACGTAAAATATCTTTAGAGTTTTTGAAGCTCGTGTAAGGGTACTCTATGAATCCTTATATTTGTATAAGGGTAAACCCACATTTCTAATAGATGCATAAAGTTAAGGTACCCATGAGTTCTTTAGTTCCGTAAGAGTTAGCTATGAATCTTGAAGTTCATGTATGGGTAGTTCCTTAGCTATGTAAGGGTATAGCCTAAATACTTAATCCTAAGTAAAGGTAGGTTGTTATTTCATAAGGGTACCATGAATTTTATCAATTCCATATAAGGGTGGCCAACTGTGTAATGGTAAAACCCTGTTAACATTATTCAATGTGTATTAGTTTCATAGGGGTAGTGTGATTTTCTAAAAAAATCCCAAATTTTCCTCCCATTTTAATCTACAACACATTATTAGTGTAAATTAAGGAATTAAATGTGGAAATCATATGGTTCTAAATAATTTAAGGGTTTTAAATGCAATATTTAACCTTCCTTAAATTTATAAGTCTTAAAATGAGTCCCATGAACTAAATTAAATGAGGAATAAATAGGAAGTTTGATGAGGGTTTATATAATATCCACATGATAATTTATCTACATATTTTAAATTTTTTGTCTTATCCTCGATCAAGACCTTTTCTTTTCACTTGATTATGGATAATCAAGACTTACCCCTCAAGTCAGGGTTTTTTTTGAAATTGACTCAATTCTATCTTGAGTTTCCATACCTTCACATTCCAATTTTCTCTCTCCTCCCTTATTGCTGGATAATGTAAATCTTCTCTTCTCTAGGAAGGGGGTCTATGAATTCTCTTTATTTTTTTTACAAGTTTGTATTAATCATGAATTAGATTGTTTGTTTAAATTAATTTTATTTTCAATAATTAGACAATAATATGAAATAATAATCACATAATGAATGGTTATATAATTAGATCTAGAAATTTTAAAAAGAGGTCGATGAAATGCATGAAATGTATTATTTTTAATGAAATATTATTATTTCAAGAATTAAAATAGAAGATAAAATTATGTAGTAGATATTTTATTCTAATAATAAACTATAAATTACATACTGTAGGTTGATATTGTTAATAGTATAATTTCATTCTTAATTATTTTCAATTAATTCACTATAAGAACTAATGAATTGAGATTGAGGAATATTATTTCTTTCTAAAAACTATAAACAATTATTTCATGTTTTGGAAATTATCAGTAGATAATGAATATAGGTTCTCATTAAAATATTTTATATTAGATAACAAATTGGAATTTTCATATAAGGAGAAAAAATTATCATATATTTAAATATTGTTTCCATGACCTGGAAATTTAAAGGAACATGTTAATGATTTACTGTAGATAAATATTATTATCTTTAAGAATCGAGAGTTTCATAGAGTAGAATATGATTAATGTGTTATTATTATTATTTAGTAAGTTGGAATAAACCAAATTACATTAAAGAACCAATGTATACTATATAATATTATTAATTTTTTATTTCTATTTCAAGAAACAAAATAGAAGTTTACTAAATAAAAATTATGGTTAAATTTTTATTGCAATTATTTTCATAATTGAATTAGAAATATAATGCATGTTATGGATAATTATAATTATGTTATAATATGGAAATATCATGTTGAAATATATATTTAATATTATTGATAATAATTTAAATAATGGAACTTAGTGATTTATCATATACAGAAGATAATAGTATTTGATAATATATAATATTATTAGAAGTTAGGTAAAATAAATAATTTCATGTTGCAGAATAATGATAATTTTTTTAGAACTTACCTAAGAGAGAAAAAATAATCACATTCCATAGTATAAATATTACCAGATAATAACAAAATATTAGGATATTGTTGTATTAAAACTTATTAATGATTTTTGGTGAGAATTATTTTATAATTCTTTTTTTAGAAAACTGAAATGTGGATTATTGTATGTTAATGATGATTAATATTTATTATTGGGAATTAATTTATTGGTTGGGATTTTGTGATCAAATGTTTTTGTTATTGCCTCTTAATATTTACTAGATAGTGTTCTATCTACTTGGATGTATTTATTTTGTTGTTGTTTATCATGGTTCAATGCTCTAAATGGATAAACAAAATAAATTCAGATGTTATTATTAATTAAATTAAAGAGGCATGAGCATAATAATTACTTCTCATCTTATAACTATTTAATCATATAATTAATTATATAAGAAAATTACATTTATTATAGAAACATTTAGTTATGCACATAGGGTTCTTAACACAGAAACATATGCATAATAAACTAGTTAATTTGATATGGAACTAAAATTGTTTTTTTTGTTAAATTTGTATTTATTAGGGTTGAGCAATCCCATTATTGATTGAGGGAGTCTTGAATGTTATGGCTATAGTTTCCTTTTAAAATTATGTGTGGAAAAATACATTTGATATGTATGCATACTCTATAATTTAAGGCCTTTATCTGAATGATTAATAACCTAATATAATTTTTTAATGATGAGTAATGATCAGGGATTCCCAAGGCTATGACGGTGTTGATTATTATATTGGAACGAGGTTCCAATTATGATAATGATTGTTATATGAGGTGTTAGTTATGATAATGATGTTAGAACAAGATTCCAATTGTTATTTTATGTGTAATGGTGTGGGATACTAGGTCAGGATGAGTTTAGAGTGAGGATTTCAAATCAATGCTTACTTTTAGCTTGATTCTTACTTGATGGAAAATGGATGAATGTTATATATATGACCAGTTTCCAACTGTGAGAAGCAGTTTGATGATATGAACTGTGAGTGCACATTTTAATTTGTAGCTTAGGATGAGTCCTAGAGTACCTAGATATTTTTGTAATGATAATAAATTAATGAAATAATGAGATTGGTTCTTGATGCTTACATAAAATAATGAAATACTTGAGAATACTATAAAATAATTAATAGTACCATCAATACTTAGCTTATAATAATAAAATTTTAATCTTGTAATTAAAATGGAATAATATTAATTAGTGGATAATGAATTAATTAATATTCAAATTGATTCTTGTATGCTTATTTGATATCTACACCTTAGCGGTGGCAGTTGAGTTTCCTATGATACAATAGTGATAGATGAGTCTAAGGCTAGGTAGTTTCCCTTAGTTTGGTTTTGACCTATATTTATTCTATATTTTCTGATTTTATATGAAAAACCACCCATTTTAGAAGGGAAACAAACAACTAGAGGTTTTGGGGGTGCTTCTCTATAGCATCTAGGTTGGAGAGGATACTGATGGTTGACTACCCATGTCCCTTATCTCTCTTCAACTGTAATATTACGTTTGGGTATGAACATGGGTGATTTTCTATACATGTTTGATATAGGATATAATGTCTTCACATGAATTTATTATAGATATAGCATCCAAAGAATTATTAGAGGTGTTTTATGCATGAGCTATGATGGATTGAGATATAATACATAATACATAAGTTTTAGTGGCTTTTAGAAAAATCATGGTTATTATATGGTTGATGTGGATGTAATTATGTGATTCACAAGGTTTATGATATGATATGGGTTCCAAAGTGCTTTTAGGCAGAATTATTTATAGAAGAGATGATGTATTAGGATGTGTGACGTTGGGACATGAAAGTGGAAAACCATTAGGGAAGTGTTGGGGTAACTATTTCTATATATAGATGTTGTCAATATTGTGGTTATACTTTTGTGTGTTGTTTGGTGAGCTAACCATAATGAGGATAAGAAATCAATAGTATATCTATTTAGGGGATGGGTTAGTTTCATCTATGTATTCACTGGTCTTTGGTATATTTCTTTCACATTTTTCACAAGAGGTTTCCTGGAGTATCTTATTGAGTATACATGTTATCCTCACCCTACATATATATAATTTTTTTTCAATATAGCTGGAGCTGGTTGGTGATCTAACTGGACATTACTAATTCGGGGATTTATTCACGAGTTGTTAGAGATTTGTGTCCACTGCTGAGGATTTATCTCTTTTTTATTTTTCTTTTTAGTTATATCCAGGTATGTATGACATCACATCATGTACTGTTATTGCTTTTTTATTCATTATTGGTAGGAGTTTTTTTGGTGATTATTCTCATCTTATCTCTTACTTATCAAGTCTTTATGAGGGTAATTCCTCCCATGTATGTGATTATATACCCTCAGTTATAGTTTCCAACCTACAACCTATAGGAGGTGGGATTCAAGTATTATTATCTCTATTTCTCTATTACTGACCCAGGAGGGGTACCTTTGGATGAAAGGGGTCATAATATCCACTAACACAAATCAAAATCCAACTATATATACATATAAAAATTCATCTTATTCATAAGGCACATGAAACCATTTCATATAAAGTCTTAGAATAATATAAAACCAACAATCACCACATGAATAAGCCTAAATCCATAGATAGTCAACCCTCACTTTTCTAGATAAGGCATAAGCCTCTAGGCTAGTGAGTGGTCTGACCCAAAGTCTCTTTTCCTAGTGATACATTACTCAATACAGATCTTAATTCCATTATAATTCTAATACCCAATATATATAAATCATAATTAACTACTTAATTAAATCTCATAACTCAATACAAGCCAAAGTCAAGGTAGAAGAAAATTAAATTCATTATCATACCTAGCATGAAACTCCTTAGTTTTGTGTATGACAATATCTAAAAGAAATTTAACAATTAAACTAGAAATAAATCTATTCATAATATAACAATTAAATTCAATAATAAAAAAGGAATAAATAAAAAAATGAATAATTCAAGTATTTAAACAAGAGAGAAACTATTTATGAACAATTCACAAGTAAAGCTAAAATAAATACTTTATAATTTATCTAACCTTATATACATTATATAATATTGGATATAAACACTTTATATTTATTTTATAATTTTAACCTTTTCATCCAATGAGCATGTACCCAAGTGGTAGAGGATCCTACTTGGCATCCAAGAGACACATGATCAAATTTGTATGGGGGTGAATTTCTGGGTTACTATAGTAGTACTATAGCAGGAACTGTTCAGTACTCTAGAGGACAACACTATTCATCCGATTTGGGCCTTTAATCCACTGATTTGGGCCTACGGGTCTCAGGGAATTTGGGCCACCAATGGACTTTGGGCCATAGGGACATTGGGCTATTAGGGCCTTCGGGCCACCAATGGCCTTCAGGCCATAGGGATTTCAGGCCACGGAAAAGACCAAGAGGCAACTTGGGAAGACCACACAGGAGTAAGCCCAAATGAGGATTCAGAGCAAAAATAGAAACCATAAGAGCAGAGCTAACCAGATTAGAAGAATGAGAGGGTACAACAACTGCCATTGGAACTAGGCACCATGCGACTATGCATGGATAAATTCTAGTCGATCATCCATACAAGGTAGGGAGTTAGGTGCCTTCAAGATGTAGATGCTAGGGAGTGGTTGTTTCAAGTGTGTTAGGTCTTGGGACTTTAAAGTCATGTATTGGGTCATGTATAGGCCTTGTTACTTGGGCCTATGGGTCATGTAAGGGTTCCCCTTAAACCCTTAAAAGGGAGATTATCCAAAAATAAATAAAAAAGAAGACCTTCATGCCATTCGGGTATTATATGGAATTTATATCAAATATATGATATTATATGAATTATAGACCTTTTATAGTCTAATTTATATTATGTAAACTATTTTAGAAAATGTAAATATAAAATATTTATATTATTTAAACCTTTATAAAATTAATCATTAAAGATTATTTTTATGTGGTTTAAAAAATTTCTTCAAATAAGGCCATTAATTTGAACAATTCAAATTAACAATTCATAACATACAAAAAACTCTTATATTTCTTCCTTATTTTTATAATTTATAATTTTTTTTAAACCATTCTTATTATTTCTATATAAACATTTTATAACTAAATTATAATTCACTCCATATAATTTAATAGGTATTTTAATGTTAAATTTTAATATTATGTAATATTTATTAAAAAATACTTCATAATAATTTAATCAATTAATTTTAAACACTTTATAATTAATTAATTTACAAATTTTTTTATAAATTAATAATTATCCCAAGATATATTTTATTATAATTTATAAACAATTTATAAATTATATAATTCAATTTATAATTTAATTTTAATAAAACTATTTTTCTCTTTAAATAATATTTAATGATTCATGTGGAATCATAGAGTACAACAGATGAGATATCCATGCTTAAACTATTTGATCTGTATAAGTTGTATTTTATGATTGATAGTCTTATCAATTATGATAAGTAACAAACATAAGTTTTTTTCACTTTTACAATAAAGGAAAAAACTTATGTATATAGGATGAAAATGATAAAACCCTCATGTATCATTTCTATGGAAAAGGCAATAGTTATAGTATCATGAAACTTATACATAGGGTAACCCTTATTTATGGAACCCTTAGGTATACAACCCTAATATATTCTGGGCTCTAGCGGTGTAACCCTTACACATTTGAAGAGTGACCCTTACATATTATACTTTTAGCTTCACATATCTTAAACTTTAAAATTTATGTATCAATCATATTTTATGACTCACATTAATATCACTAAGGTGATATGATTCTAGGTTTTAGGACTCAAAACACAATAATATCTTCAAATATGATATCTCGATGTCATACACTATAGATTATAAAAACCAACGGATTTATATTGAGTTTCTAGTTATGTTATCCCATATCATAAACTGTGATTCAATTGAGAAAAATAAAAAACTCAATCATATTTTATGATAGAGGGTATCATAGGAATTATTATTTTAAGAACTTCATTTTTAGTATGATTTCATGAATAAAAAATAATTGTAAGGATTTTATACCACTATTGGGTTTCAAAGGATATAACAACACTCATTAAATACAATAGAAGCAATATAAAAACCCAAATACAAGACCAGGAATGAAAGAAGTTGAATCATGCATATTATAAAAGGAATAAATCATGTACCTTTCACTGAAGATGGCCACCACATATATCTTCATCCATTGTGCTTGATGAAGATAACATGAGAGGAATCTAAAAGAAATCCCTCCTCTGAAGGTATCCATAGGCTATGATGAATCACTCATAATATCATTAAGACTCTTCCACCATCCAAAACATGATAGAGGATCATGGTATAAAGGCAGTAAGAGAATAGAGCTATGTAAAGGAGAGGTTTTTCCAAGTCTTGGGAAATATTTCTTGATCACCATCTCATGGTGAATTCCACTTTATAAATCCCATGATGATGATCCTTGAGTGAACATCCATTAATTCATATTCTATGAGTTAATTGATGCATCAAATGCAACCCTCATATATAACTACCCTCCTATCCATTTTATCTCATGAAACAAAAAATGAATGATTTCTTAGATACAGAAGATCCAAGTGTTAACTCATTAACACTCCACTGAATTTGGTGAATTACGATAGTACCAAAGGAATCATACCATATGATTCATGGAACCACGATTCACCCTATCATAAAATATGAACGGTTTGGGTAATGTGTATACGATATCCTTATATCATAAATACAATATTCCCTAAAGGCTTATAATAAGCCTTATTCCATGTGTATGTCATACTCTATGACATATCAGATTGCACCATATAATATCACGTGTATTTAGGGAATATTCCTTTCAGAGTGGACCATTGTCTCATATAGGGAGCAATGGAGGTGATGAAATATGAAGGATTGTGTGCCATTCTGAGATATTTGGGTCTTTATTTCATTTTATGCCTCCTTGACCAAGTTAACTAAATTAAAAATAAGAGTAACCAAAAAGAAAACTGCAACTTCATTTCATTCCATACAATCAAAATACATATCAAAAATTGCTCCCATTAATTTACATTAATCTTGAGATTCTTAGACCACTTGGTTATATAACCCCTGAATCAGTACATTGATCACTGAATTTTCTAATCTAGGTGTAAAAACCAATTAAAAGTAATACATACATACATACATACATACATAAATAACTTTTCACCAAAGTGGTAGAGACACTATTTTTTTAGTGAATAAAACATCATGTGTTCATAATTTTATCAATCTATATTCTATGACATAGTATCCTTTCATAAGAATACATACGAGTATTGATCTTTATAAATAAAAATATATGACATAACCTTGTCCTGGTTCTAGAAAGACAAGGATAGGTGTATAAGTAAGGCATGATTTAATCTTCTAAAAGGATGTCTAGAAATTATTATTCTGTTTAAATGGAATACCTTTCCTTCTGAACGCGGTCATAGGAAAAGTGGGTCTTGATAATCTCATACAAAGCGATGATAATAGCCTCATAATCTCAAAAATATCCATACATTAAATATTTTCATAGGAGGTTTCTAAGAAATGGATACTTTAATTTTTCCAAGATCAATTGATACGCCTTTTTAAAAAATAACATGACCAAGGAAATGCAATTCTTGTATCTAGAAGTCACACTTAGAGAATTTAGCATAGAGTAAATGTTACCATAATGTTATCAATAAAGTTTCCAAGTCCCTTTCATGGTATTCTCTAATTTGAGAGTACAAACAGATATCATCAAACAATAACATGAAAAATGATTCAAGGTACTTATGTAAGATACAATTCATTAATTCCATGAAAAATTTAAGTGGATTTTCAAGACCAAAGGGCATGGAAAAAGAATTCACAATGACCAAAAATACTTCTAAAATCTATATTCAGGATATACTCTTTCCTAAAACAAAGTTGATGTTACCCCGATCATAAATCAATTTTAGAAAACCATTTTGATCCCTTAAATTAATCAAATATGTCATATATTTGAAGAAGAGGGCATATATTATTGAAAATGAATTAATTTTATTTTTGATAATCAACTCATAACCAAAGAAAACCATATGAATTATTCCAAAAGAGCACCAGGGCTACACAAGGTGATGTTGTTGGTCTAATAAAGCCTTTGATTTTCTAATTATTATAGCTAGACATTTAATTTATATAATTCAGTTGGTGCAATTTTTTATGATAGAAGTGAAATATGACTTGTTCATGAAATTAGATCAATAGAAATTCAATTTATCATTTGGATGAAATCCTATAGAAATCATGTATAAAGACATCAGGGTATCCGTTTACTATAACAGGAATAATTCTATTATGAGTTTTATCAATCTTGACCAAGTTCATCACTATTAGATGATAAGATATGGTTCCAACTATGGTAAAAAAGGACTTAATATACTATAATTCATATCCCAATCACCTTTTAATAGTTAAACAATAACATTCAAATGTGTAAAAGTTATTCTAGAGGATTGACAGTTGATATAAGCTTTGAATTCTACTAACCAGTCTATTTCAAATATTAAATTGAATATGTCCATCTTTAAGAAAGTAAACCACCATTTAAATTTCAATTCATTGATGGTGATAGAATATGTTGGACACTTAAATATTTTACATTCCCATTGTCCAAGATGTGTCTAGATACTCATATCATGAGACATGATTTTGATGTGTAATCCCAATTGATTTATCACATGAGAAGAAAAAAAGAGTGGGATGAACTGGTGTAAAAAAAGATATGAATTAAAGTGGAGTTTAGGATAATGATATATCACACTGTTGAGGGTTATGGTTTATCATTTGTGATTTGATTTCAATCACCATATAGTTTTCAAAAAAATACCCACTGATTTTTACTTATTAATCTGCTGAGGTAGTGTCAGATGGACGATCAAAATGTTTCTGGATTTAGACCAAGTTCCTTGACTTTGAGGGTGATAACTGTTTTTATGAGATCATCATAGTTGAGCATGAGATACATGATACTGATTCGATCCATCCCAACCCATTGAATTTATAAGATTTGTGTAAAAATTCCTAAGATGTCGCAGTTTTTTTTGCAATTGTTGCACTCCCAATATGGTTTCATACATTTTTTTTCTTATTATACAATGAAAAACATTGGAATAAACCTTAAAACAAAAAACATCAACGAATACATTGGAATAAACCTTATTTTTTAATTTTTATGTGGATTAACTAAGTTTGATCTATGTAACAACCTAAATTTTTATAAATAAAATTCCCTTTGTGGTTGAATTAAATTCCCTATTATGTATTATGGTTATAGAAAACACATGCACTACTTTGGTTTTATTATATACTATTAAAATACCATTAATAATCATAACCATTGATAATATATTCATTTAACAATGATCATATTATTAGTATAAATATAGAGTTTTTATAAATCCAATTGACACAAACAAAGGAAGTGATGACATCAACCAATAAGATAATACCCTATTAATCCCATTTACCAGAGCTTTTGAGGGGGATAGAATTGATGGAATTTTCCTTTGACCAATCCCAATATGAGATCCTACAACTTAATCATGAGTGAAACCATTTACTATAGAAGTTCAAGATCATCGAGATCACAACCCAAACAATGTACGACGAACCACCCCATGAAAGTATCACCATTGAACACCTTACCCTTAGGGAGTTTTTCGATGTAATAAAGTGACATGTATTAATACCAAAATAATATGAATATATATATATATATATATAATATTTTCAATAAAATAATGGTTATATTTACTTCTCATTGTTTATACTTTATAAATGAATTTGATTTTTATATGTTTGAACACAAATTGTAATTTTGGATAATATATAGTTTTAATTAAGAATTTACTTATTATGAATTAATGGATATTTTAAATGAATGAAATTTTAATAAAATATTTTTATTAAATAATTTTTATTAAATATAAATGATACTATTATTTTTATAAACTCAAATGTAAGTTTTATAAGTGTTCAAGAACTATTATTGTAAAAAAAAACCAACTTTTCTCAATAAATGTAAATTCTATTTTAAAAGCGAAAATTTACATATTTAGAAAATTATTTAAAGAAAATGAATATTATTTTTGGAATCATAACATCAAAATTACCTAATAGTGATTTTTTTATAATTTTCTGAGATAATTGATTTTTTTGGTAAAAACTAAATATGATATAAATATATGGTGTGTATTACGACATCATAATGACCCAAAAATATTGTAATAAATACCATAAATGGTATAAAAGAACAAATATATTTATAAAATTTAAAATAATGTTATTTTAAGTTTATTTTATTTATTTTATAAATACTTTATGAATCCTCCAAAACCTATAATATATTTTAAGGTTTTAAAATCATTTCTTTAAGGAAATGACTCACTTCCACATAACCAAAGGTAATATTTTAATAATTTAGTCCCTTGGACTTATAAAATAATTAAAACCAACCCTATGTTTTATAAAACATAGTCAATAAACATGGTAAGGTTTTTAGTTTTGGTTATTATATTATATAGAGTCTAAAACCTAAGTTTGAGAAATAATAAAGAACTCCCCTCTCTTTTCCTATATAAACCCACTAAAGATCCAATTTATCTTCACTAAAAAACCTTTTATAATATACTTAATCTTCCATAACATCTATATAGTCCTACCAAGGTTCCCCCAAGCTCCAAGAAGCTCCTCCCAAGCATTTGGAATCACCATCTCAAGGTAAGGGATCCCCTCCTTATCCTCTTTATTCAAGAATCTCCATTTTATTATGAATTTTATCTCTATTTAATAATGTTGGGACATGTTCTCTCATACTACCTTACTTAACCTAATATTTATAAATTATGATATACCCCTTCAACTCTCATTGACCCCTCTCATGAACATTTATATGCTCTCATTATGCTGCTAAAATTTCACTGTGATTTTCTATGCCAAACAATTGTGTAGTGAATACTAATAACCATTTTGTTGACCTCACCTGTTTTGATAATCCCAATTATGCTTTCACATACTTTGATAATACCAATTAATGTTTATCTATATATTAATTATTTCAATCTATGATATTCTATTATCATGTTGATAATTATATCAAAATAATCTTTGAAATAGGTTAATCAATGTTTAACTATGTTTATATGAGTTTTGAAGTAATTCTAACTCAATCGGATATGATCTGCATAAAACAGGTAAGTATTAAGTCACTGATATGCTTATAATCTATTGATACAGATCTACCGGTACTTAGTCTACCGATATACATAGTCACTGATAAGCTAAGGTCACCGATACGTAGAGCTACCGAGAGAACAAGTCCACCGGTTAGCACATGTCTCTGATAGATCAAGTCCACCGATATGGACAGCTACCGACAGAAGCTAAGATACCGATAGAACAAGTCTACCGGTATGCATAAGTCTACCGATATAAGAAAGTCTACCAATACAAAGCGAGCTACCGATACAAAGCGAGCTACCGATAGACTAAGAGCTAACGATACTAGGAGCTACTGATACACAGAGTAAGAGATACCGATACCTAGAGCTACTAATACACGATCAAAGAGATACCAATACTAGGAGCTACCAATACAAGATCAAAGAGCTACCGATAGAAGGTCACTGCTACATAGTCCATCGTTACACATCTACCAACTGAAGGCTACTAATGAAAGACTGACCAGTCAAACTCTACTTCTCTCAATATTATTTATTTATTATGAAATGGTCATATTTGATGTTTTTAATGCAATTAATGTTATTTAATGATAGTTGTTGGCATGTCAGGGAACCATACCTAGTACCCATGAAAAAGGTAATCATTCTTTTTACTGGAGCTAAAAGCTATAAAAGGAAGGACAAAGACTGAACAACAGGAGATCAAGAAGCACGTGAAGGGTGAAAAAGGCAAGGGATAAATAGAATTGAGAAGTGGTGCATTCACAAAAAAAGAAAAAGCTACATTCATACTGGAAGAGCACTGGACATACACCAAGCCATTCACTCTAAAGAAGAACACAAGATGCACCTTTTTCAAGGAGTGAAGTGTTACAATGAGCTCTTCATGCACTCAATCTGATCAAAATGTGATTAAGAAAATGACTCTCTGTTTTTCAGAAAAAAAACATAGAAGGACTCAGAATAATTTCTGATTAATCAAAAGAGTCCATAGCTGCACTTCACATCACTAGAGCATTCTAAAATCTTATCTACTCTCTTAGTGATTCTATTATTTACATTTTGAGCAGTGTGTATACTCTGTATATTTCTTATGCACACTATCTCCTGTGCTAAGATGGAGGATTTCTTAATCCTCATTCAAACTCTATAACTTCCTTGTATCCTACTGTGGATAGTGGTAGAGGTTAAGTAAGACCTGGACAGCCTGTGAGCTATTGTTTGTTTTCCCACAAAGAACTGTGGTAGAGGTCTTTGTACCTGGAAAGTGTTTTCACTGTTGTTTACCCCGATCCAGGGTGTGGATCAAATTTATATAAATTGTTTGAGAGGACTAAGTCTCGGATTGAGACTGAACCTCTTGGTTACATCTTCTATGCATTTTAGTTTAAGTCTAAAGTATACTATATATTTTATATTACGCTGCTAATTACTTTGAAATAAAATTTGTTTTAAAGTTACTTTGATAGTTAAACTAGCAAGTGTTTATTCTTATTTATGAACCAGTAAGTCAGTTTCAAAAGTTAATTTAATATTATGATTAAATTAACTAAGACCTAATCAATATTTGAGAAACTGATTGAACATTTACAATCTGTATAAATTCACTACAGTTAAAATTGTTTTTAAATAGGGGAATTTTAAGAGAATTATTTTTTAACAGAAATTTTTATTGGAACTCAATTCACCCCCCTATTGAATATCCACTCGAACCAATTTTTGTTATCAAAGGTTGTTTTTATTAATACAGGATTTCAAAACACTATGTTTTTCAACTGTAGTTTTATTTGCATCTTTAAAGATCTTAAATTTCTGTTAGTTCTAAATTTTATATCTTTAAATATATTTTCTAAAATCTAGTTATGGACAATAGACTAAAAGGTGATACTACCAACAAGCCACCCTTCTTTAATGGTAAAAACTATGCCTAGTGGAATCTTAAAATGAAAATTCATTTAGAAAGCATGAGATTTGATATCTGGACTGTTATAGAGACTCAATATAAAATTCCAGAAACTGAAAGAACTACTTGGGATGAACCTACTAAAATAGATTACAATAATAACTGTAAAGATATGAATGCCCAGTACTGTACTTTAGAAGATGAATAATTCAATCGCATTTCTTCTTGTAAAACTACTTATGAAATCCGGGACACTTTGGATATTTCCCATGAGGGAACAACCAATGTTAAAGAAATGAGGCTGAATACCTATACTATTAAATATGATAATTTTAAAATGAAGCCTGATGAACCCATTTTTGACATGTATATCAGGTTCAATGAGATTGTCAACACCATGAGATCTCTTGGTAAAGTTGTTCCTGCAGAAGAACAAATCATGAGAATATTAATATGTCTACCAGAAAGATGGAGAAACACATCTGTTTCCATTAGATAATTGTGTGACATTAGTACACTTCCTGTTAAAGAATTAATAGGTAAGCTTATGATGTATGAGGAAGAACATAAAGTAAATAAGGAAGAATATGATGAACCTAAAAGGAATTCAGTGTCTTTTAAGTCTACTTCCTCAAGGAGCAAGGACAAGGAGAAAGTTCACATACCTACTGACAATTCAGCAAGTGAAAGTTTAGAATCTGATAGTGATGCTAAGATGGCTCAAATAGCTAGAAGATTTAATATTTTTTATAGGAAGAAGAAATTATTCAGAAAATAAAACTACAAAGGTAAACATGACAACAATGGTCATTGGAAAAAGGACTGGAAGAAAGCTGATAAGAGTGATGAAGTTATCTGCTATGAATGCAAGAGAAAAGGTCACATTAAAGCTGAATGTCCAAAATTAAAGTTCAAGAAGAAACATGACTATAAGGACAAAAAGTATAAGAAAGCAATGAAAGCAACCCGGAGTGCTTCAGAAGACAACACAAGTGAATCTGAAGTTTATGACTCTGAAAAGAATCGTGATAACATGTGTTTTATGACAAACACATCTGAGGTAACACTGGACACTACTGCTTTTAAATTCATATTATTCTGGAGTAGAATCTGATTCTAAATCTGAAAGCATGTCTACTGAAGAATTATTTGAATATTGTAATATGATATAAGAGACATGTTATGAATTGAAGGACAAGTATAAAACCTTAAAGAAACAGCATGCTCTAACCAGCTCTGTAAAATTTGCTCTTGATGTAGAGAAGGAAAAGAATGCTCAATTACTTAAGGAAAATACTGAATTAAAGTTGTCTAATGATCAATTAAGGAAGGACTTAGAAAAATTCACAAATGGAAAGTATACACTTACACAAATTTTATGAAAACAACTGGCACCAAAATATACCACTGGAATAGGCTATCAGTCTGGACAGAGACAGTTTACTAAAACTAGATTTATTTCTAAATCTAGATAGAATACTGCAAGTTCTAGTTCTGGAAATTTGTATGCTTCAACTAGTTATTCATATGATTATAGATCAAATAATGTTTATCTTTCAAAATCCATTGATTCTGTAAATTATTTGAGACCCATAAGACAAATTTGGGTACCTAAAGCTTTGATTGCTAACTTGTCTGGACCCATGAAAATCTGGGTACCAAAATCATTCTCTATTTAAACCTATTTTGTAGGAGACTTTCTTGAAGAGTTCTCACAAGAAAACATGGTACTTGGATAGTGGATGTTCAAGGAACATGTCTAGAGATTACTCATGCTTTAAAAGCTTAATAAAAATTGATGGAGGCCATGTCACCTTTGGTGATAACTCTAAAGGAAAGATCATTGGCCTAGGCCAGATTGGTAACACTAATTTAGTTTTAATTTCTAAAGTTTTATTTGTTTATGGACTTAAATATAATCTGTTAAGTATTTCTCAGTTATGTGATGATGGTTTCATTGTTAAGTTTGAAAATGATTCTTGTAATGTTTTTAACTCTAAAAATGTTTTAGTATTTTCTACTTTAAGAAATGAAAATGTTTATGTTGTTGATTTGAATTATTCAGCCAAGCAAAATGTTAGTTGTTTAAATGCTTTTCATAAAGAATCTTGGCTTTGGCACAGAAGATTAGGACACTGCAACATTCATTCACTTAGAAAACTAACCAGTAAGAACTTAATTAGAGACCTACCTAAGCTTTAATTCCCATCAGACAAAGTTTTTAATCCCTGTCAAAAGGGAAAGCAACATAAAGTTTCTTTTAAATCAAAGAAAGAAGTTTCAAATTATCAACCTCTCGAGTTGGTTCACATGGACTGGTTTGGACCTTCTAGAGTTTCTAGTTTAAATGGGAAGCACTATGTCTATGTTCTAGTAGATGACTTTTCCAGATATACTTGGATATACTTCTTAGCTCCCAAAAGTTAATCCTGCTCTTACTTTGTTAAATACTCTAAGTCTATAGAAAACATTAGTGGATTTAAGATTAAGACCGTGAGAAGTGATCATGGTTGTGAGTTTGAAAATCATGAGTTTGAATTTTATTGCTCACACAATGGCTATAGTCACAATTTCTTTTCCCCTAGGACACCTCAACAGAATGGTGTAGTAGAAAGAAGAAATAGAACCCTTCAAGAAATTGAAAGAACCATGCTTAATGAGTATGACCTGCCTATTTATTTTTGGGCTAAAGCTATGAATACAACTTGTTATATTATCAATAGAGTCTTGATTAGGCCAGTTCTTAAGAAGACCCCTTAATAATTATGGAATAATAGAAAACCTAAGGTTAATTACATCAGAGTTTTTGGATGAAAAGTTTTTATTCTCAATATAAAGGATAATCTTGACAAGTTTGCTTATAAAAGTGATGAAGGAATTTTTATTGGTTATTATATAACTAGAAAAGCCTATATAGTCTTTAAAAAAAGAACCAAATGTGTGGAAGAATCTGTTAACATCAAGTTTGATGAAACTGATCCACAAGAACCTAATTCTTCTCTTGAAAATCTTGAAGAAGAGTTGACTGTTCTGAACCTTAATGATAAAATCAATGAACCCACTATAAAAACATCCAGTTCTAGACATATTCCAGAATATGCTTCTGTTGAACTCGAACCTATAGATGAACCTGAAATTTCTAGACCTACCTTTACTAGATCAACTAGGATTCTAAAGAATCATCCTTTGGATGCTATTGTTGGTAATCTTGATAAAGGGACACAGACTAGAGCTTCTCTAAGAAACCAGGTTGAACATCAAGCCTTTCTTTCACAGCTAGAACCTAAAAATATCAATGATTCAATCAATAATGAATTTTGGATAATGGCTATGCAAGAAGAGTTAAATCAATTTAAAAGAAACAAAGTATGGGAATTAGTTGACAGACCCAAGGACACTTAACAATAGGCTCTAAATGGGTTTTTAGAAACAAAGTTGATGAGTCTGGAAATATAGTTAGGAACAAATCAAGGCTAGTTGCAAAAGGATATAGTCAAGAGGAAGGTATAAAATATGAGGAAACCTTTGCACCTGTAGCAAGATTAGAATCCATTAGGATCCTACTTGCCTATTCTACTCATCTGAATTTCAAGTTATATCAAATGGATGTCAAAAGTGATTTTCTAAATGGTTTTATAATTGAAGATGTTTTTGTTGAACAACCACCTGGATTTACTAATCCTCATTTTCCAAATCGTGTTTTCAAACGTTCTAAAGCTTTATATGGTTTAAAACAAGCTCCAAGAGCTTGGTATGATAGACTTACTAATCTTCTTATTTTAAAAAGTTTTACTAAATGGATTTCTAATCCAACTCTTTTTATTAAAATAATTTCTAAAGATGTTTTGATAGTAAAAATCTATGTTGATGATATTATTTTTGGATCTTCTAAACATTCTTTATGTACTGATTTTTCAAAGAGTATGCAAAATGAATTTGAAATGAGTTTAATGGGAGAACTCAAATATTTTCTTGGATTTCAAGTTTTTCAAAATGAAAATGGTACTATTTTGAATCAAAGTAAATATACAAAGGATATTTTAAAACGTTTTGGTTTGGATAGTATTAAGGAAAATGATACTCCTATGAGTACTGTCTGTAAATTGGATGCAGATGAAACTGGGAAATTAGTGGATCAAACTAATTACAGAGGTATGATTGGAATCTTACTTTACCTTACTACTAGTCGACTAGATATTATGTTTAGTGTGTGTATGTGTGCAAGATTTCAAGATAATCCAAAATAATCTCATTTACTTGCTGTTAAAAGAATTTTTAAGTATCTTAAATACACTATAAATTTAGGTTTGTTTTACCCAAAAGGACAATCTTTTGAATTAATGAGTTATTCAGATGCTGAATTTGCTGGTTGTAAGTTGGATAGAAAAAGAACATCTGGAACATGTCATTTATTGGGAAAATCCTTAGTATCTTGGTGTAGTAAAAAGCAAAATTTTGTAGCTTTGTCCACTGACGAAGCAGAGTATATAGCTGCTGGTAGTTGCTGTGCACAAATTCTGTGGATGAAACACACTCTTTTGAACTATGGATATGATTTTATGCATGTTTCAATTAACTGTGATAACACTAGTGCAATAAATATTTCAAAGAACCCTGTATCTCACTCTAGGACCAAACAGATTAATGTAAGACACCACTTTTTGAGAGATCATTACCAAAAGGGTGATATTACTCTTGAATTTAGAGGTACTGAACATCAATTAGCTGAAATTTTCACCAAACCTTTAAGTTTGGATAGGTTAAGTTACATTAGACATGAGTTAGGAATGATTAACCTTAATATGTGAATACCTCACCGATGTGAATACCTCACCGATGTGAATACCTCACCAATGTGAATACCTCACCGATGTGAATACCTCACCGATGTGAATACCTCACCGATGTGAATACCTCACCGATGTGAATACCTCACCGATGTGAATACCTCACCGATGTGAATACCTCACCGATGTGAATACCTCACCGATGTGAATACCTCACCGATGTGAATACCTCACCGATGTGAATACCTCACCGATGTGAATACCTCACCGATGTGAATACCTCACCGATGTAAATATCTCACCAATGTGATACCTCACCGATGAACCTCACTGATGGACCTCACTGATAGGAATTCTCACCAATAAACCCTACCGATGAATACACGATGTTTTAAACTTCTGTCTTCCACCAGAATCTGAATGATCTATATTTTATTTTATTTTATTTATTTTATGATTCCTAAATGATAAAACAAAGTCCTAGTTACTTCTCAATCCACTGAGCCTCAAACCCTTTACCCTCAAGACTTAGCTCCCGAACTTCTCTAAAACCCTAATTTCCTTGAACTAGAGATGACAAAAACCAAACTCCCTACCATCAGAGATGAAATTGATGAGCCGAATGCGAAGAAGCAGAAGTCCAAGCCAGAAGAAAGTGGTAGTGTTGGTAGAACAAGGTCGGGGAGGGTACCAGTGAACCCTCATTTTCAAAATAGAGTTATTGTGATCAAAAAAGAGATATGCGTGGAATGGTTGTTGGATAGAAAATCATTAGTTCTCGAGGTGCTGAAAGATCAGAAGTGGGTATACTACTTTTCGAACAACAATGGTCCCTACTATCTGAAGCTAGTGAAATAATTCTATGAGTTTGTGAGCTTTGAGAATTCAGAAGATGAGAACCGAGTGATTTCTTTTGTGAATGGAAAGGAGATATCTTTTTTATCTGTTGAGTGGGCTGAATGCCTGAAGGTTCCACATGAAGATGTTTCTGGATATGTCTCAAAAGCAATACCACCTACAAGTGACATATTTGATTACAAGACTGCCTTGGAGGAGCTCACCGATAGTGGAAATCAAAGACAAGTGGTGGCTGCTGAAATGGATGGAGAGAACAGATTACTGTTCAAGTTTGTTCATCATGTCTTAATTCTAAGGAGAGGGGAATTTGAGAATTTAAGATATCAGGATATCTATCTATTACATATTTTGAGACATGGAGTGAAAGTGAATCTGTGCAGGTTGCTAATAATTCAAATGGAAGAAATGAATAGGCTAAACCCTATTATTTTCCATGTTGATCTCAGTGATGATGAAAGTAAAAGGGGTAGCTGAGTCTCAAGATGAGACTGTGGTAGTAAGGAACAACTTCTGTATCACAAGAACAGTTTGCAAATATATGAAGATAAACTGGAACCCATGGAGAGGAGAGTGGGTTAATGATGATAAAAAGGTATATGATAAATTCAATCCTGTGGATCATCCTTCAAGGCCTAAGGATGTTAGGGATCCAGGTCTAGGAAATGATGAAGAAGAACCTGAGTGCAGTGATGAGACTGATGAAGATGAGACTTTTATGGCTGATGGAAGAGATCCGAACATTCCCCCAAGTCTTGTTTCTGAAATTGTATCATCTAGAAATGAAACTCTATTAGAAGAAGAAACTCCTACTGATGAGGAAGACCATCCAGGCCCTGTGAATGAAGAAGAAAGAGAGAATGAATCTGAAGCCTCTGATTCTGTCTGCTTAAGTCTGAGTCCATTAATTGGAAGCTCAGTTGTGCCTGTTAAATATGTAGTGGGAGAGATGGAAGGACCTGTGCCTAATCCAGAGGACCCTCTTGCTGTTTCAGAGGTGGAGTTGATTGTAAAAGATTCTTCTGAGGAATAAAGACCAGTTGAGAATGCTATTTCTGAACAAGAGAATGCACCCATTGAGGGGGAGCATCAAACCAGGTTTGGCAGTGTTTCAGTGGATGTTGAAATTGAGGATTGGGTAGAAGACCTAGGTTTTGTGGTTTGTGGATTAGACTATCCCGATTCTGATAATGAGGCATCCCTCAATAGACCAAAAATCAATTATGATATTCAGAATGAGTTGTTACCTGAATATGTGGCCAGAATACATGATCTAGATAAGATAAAGTCTGATCTCAAAATCAGTTTTGTGGAAGAAATAAGAAAAATGGAAGCTTCACTGGTGGCATCAATTCAATCGATTATGAATGACTCAGTGGACAGTATAGTATCTGAAAGAGCACCTGTTGTGGTTTCACCTACTGATATGATCACCAGGGATGACCTTGAATCCTTAAAGGATGAGATGAAAGAGTCTTTTAGTGCTTCTGTTGCTGAATTGAAGCACTGCTTTTTTGAAGAGATGAGAAATTTGAAAAAATCTTTTGAACTCTCTCTCGGTTGTAATATGTCAACCTTTGTGGAAGAAATAGTGGATTAAGTTACAGCTTGCTAGACTCAAGTATCTAGACTAGAAGAGGATGTTGAAGCTCTAAAGAAATATGTTATCTCTTTAGAATCTTATATGAGTTCTAAATCCCAAGAAGATAAAGATTTAGCTTATGTCAAAGGTGTTGTGAGCCAGATGGTATCAGTCTTTGAAGGATTTAGAACCTCCATGAAAGATCATGTCAACACATAGGATTACCAAGTCAAAAATCTCATCAGTGGGTTGACCAAAAACTTCAAGGAAACAATAACTTTCTCTGTTGGTTATCTTGCCTCCAGACCTTCAATAGAACTAAATCAGATTCGAGCTGTGATGAAAGAGGATCTTGGTTCAGCATCAACCAGTGGCTCTGTGGACTCATTTGATCTGACCAAAGTGGTGACTTCTACTCGAGATACCACTAGGGGGATAATGAAGATTGTTCAAGACTATATGAGAGAAGCTTCTGCCTCTGAGAAAGAAGTAAAAGACAAGGTTGACTACTATTTCCAAAGTATTTATACCAAACATCAACTCAATAACCACTTCAAACTTTTGTTAGAAAACCTGAAGTTACCTCCTGTCAATCAAGACTTCAGAGTGCAAGTCATCAAGCTAAGGGAATTGACTTCAGCCTTGGACAAATTCATGGAGAAAAAAGATGATTTCATATCTGCTATGGAGATAGGAGGAGGAATAATTATGGATTTTAGAAATATCTTGTTGCCTTTCTTGAATGTCGATGCTAGACCAGTGATTGTACCTCCAGCTTTACCTACCTTTGCCTCTACTGCTTCTCCTGTTTAGATGACTCCAGCCCAAGCTATCCAAAGCCTTACTCCTATGATCACTCAGAGAACTACTCACTACAGGCCAGGAACAGTTTTAGTCACTTAGCCCCCTGTGATCATTTTTGGTGTTCCTAAGCCTTCATCTTCATCCACACAGCCTGAATCCTCTTCTGATCCCAAGGGAAAATATCACATTGAGGATGTGGATTGAATAGGTGGCTAAGATATTTGATAGGAACTCCTTGTATTTTGTTTTATTTCTTTGTACCATTTTGCAACATGAAATACAAATAGATTTCTCTTCTTTCCCATTTTGTTCCTTTTCTCTTTATTGTTTCCCACTTTTTGATTATCACAAAGGGGGAGAAATATTATCTACGGGCAACCTATCTGTGGGAATAATTTCTTTTATGACAAAAGGGAAGAGCTACTATGTTTAGTAACCTGTACCTTTGATACCATTGCATTTAAATTATACCTCTGATATATTTCACATTTCACATCTTACATTTTTACCTCTGGTGTGTTGCTTTATCTTCTACAATTGAATTTAATGATATATCCTCTGATACAATTACTCACTATTTTGAGACTATAATATCATAAGTTGTGATAATCAAAAAGGGGGAGATTATTGACCTCACTTGTTTTGATAATCCCAATTATGATTTCACATACTTTGATAATCCCAATTAATGTTTATCTATATATTAATTCTTTCAATCTATGATATTCTATTATTAAGTTGATAATTATATCAAAATAATCTTTGAAATATGTTAATCAATGTTTAACTATGTTTATATGAGTTTTGAAGTAATTCTAACTCAATAAGATATGTTCTGCATAAAACAGATAAGTATTAAGTCACTGATATGCTTATAAGCTACTGATACAGATCAACCAGTACTTAGTCTACCGATAGACATAGTCACCGATAAGCTAAGTTCACCGATACACAGATCTACCGATAGAACAAGTCCACTGGTTAGCACATGTCTCTGATAGATCAAGTCCACCGATATGGACAGCTACCGACAGAAGCTAAGCTACTGATAGAACAAGTCTACCGGTATGCATAAGTCTACCGATATAAGAAAGTCTACCGATGCAAAGCGAGCTACCGATACAAAGTGACCTACCGATACAAAGAGAGCTACCGATAGACTAAGAGATACCGATACTAGGAGCTACTGATACACAGAGTAAGAGCTACCGATACCTGGAGCTACCGATACACGATCAAAGAGCTACCGATACCAGGAGATACCGACACAAGATCAAAGAGCTACTGATAGAAGGTCACTGCTACACAGTCCACCATTACACATCTACCAACAGAAGGCTACTAATGAAAGAATGACCAGTCAAACTCTACTTCTCTCAATATTATTTATTTATTATGAAATGGTCATATTTGATGTTTTTAATGCAATTAATGTTATTTAATAATAGTTGTTGGCATGTCAAGGAACCGTACCTAGTACCCATGAAAAAGGTAATCATTCTTTTCACCAGAGCTAAAAGCTATAAAAGGAAGGACAAAGACCGAACAATAGGAGATCAAGAAGCACGTGAAGGGTGAAAAAGGCAAGGGCTGAATAGCATTGAGAAGTGGTGTATTCACACAAAAATAAAAAGCTACATTCATACTAGAAGAGCACTGGACATACACCAATCCATTCACTCTAAAGAACACAAGCTGCACCTTTGTCAAGGAGTGAAGTGTTACAACGAGCTCTTCATGCACTCAAGCTGATCAAACTGTGCTTAAGAAAATGACCCTCTGTTTTTCAGACAAAAACCAGAGAAGGACTCAGAATCATTTCTGATTAATCAAAAGAGTCCAGAGCTATACTTCACATCACTAGAGCATTCTAAACTCTTATATACTCTCTTAGTGATTCTTTTATTTACATTTTGAGTAGTGTGTATACTCTGTATATTTCTTACACACACTGTCTCCTGTGTTAAGCTGGAGGATTTCTAAATCCTCATTCAAACTCTATAACTTCCTTGTATCCCACTGTGGATAGTGTTAGAGGTCAAGTAAGACCTAGATAGCCTGTGAGCTGTTGTTTGTTTTCCCACGAAGAACTGTGGTAGAGGTCTATGTACCTGGACAATGTTTTCACTGTTGTTTACTCTGATCCAGGGTGTGGATCAAATTTATATAAATTGTTTGAGAGGACTAAGTCTTAGCTTGAGACTGAACCTCTTGGTTACATCTGCTGTGCATTTTAGTTTAAGTCTAATGTATACTATATATTTTATATTCCGCTTCTAATTACTTTGAAATACAATTTGTTTTAAAGTTACTTTGATTGTTAAACTAGCAAGTGTTTATTCTTATTTTTGAACCAGTATGTCAGTTTCAAATGTTAATTTAATCTTATGATTAAATTAACTGAGACCTAATAAATATTTGAGAAACTGATTGAACATTTACAATTTGTATAAATTCACTATAGTTTAACTTTTTTTTTAAATAAAAGGATTTTAAGAGAATTATTTTTTAACAGAAATTTTTATTGGAACTCAATTCACCCCCCTCTTGAGTATCCACTCCGACCAACACATTTCTTATCAAGGGTGTTAAAATTTATGCACTTATACTTATTTTATTGGAGAATTACATGTATGTATTCCAAAATCCTTGATCTTGGAATAAAATTTGATGGTAAATGATTCCATATTGTATGATCTACGAGGCACACTTATGCTTGTGAATGAAATGAAAGTGAAGGGTGCGCCTAATATTATATAGTTCTCTAATGTATTGGGTAATATTTTAGTCTCATGAGACATCATTAAAGGGATTAGGGAGTGAAACTAATGCATCACATCAATTTTTCCATTATGATGTCTTGGAAGTTATCCTTAACCTATATTTATGATTTCATATTTTAAGTTGCTGCCACATTTCCTATGTTGCTTTTATGTTGTCATGCTATATCATGCCTCATTGTACATGTTTATGATTCTAACCTATTTTATGACCCATTTATATGCCTATTATCTAACATATATTAGTTTTTTCATGTTATTCCATGTTTATTCCCTTATCAGGCTTTATAGATCACTACAAGAAAACAATGTTTTAGCGGCGGTTTATTCGCAGCGGTTTTCAAAACCGTAGCTAAATGTTTTTCGATCAAAAAATTTAGCGGTGGGTTTTTAGTGGAATTTTTAAAAACTGCTGCTAAATGTTTTTAAAATATTTTTTATAGTTACTTTAATTTTTTTCCAAAAACAAAATCTATAATTATTTTTAGCGGCGGTTTTTTCAAAACCACCACAAAATTGATGATTTTTTTTAAATTATTAATTAATTATTATTTACAATCAAATATAGTTTATTATTTATAATTTTAATTATTTATAATGTGTCAATTAATGAATATTTATAATTATTAGTTAATAATATTTTAAACTGAAAAAGAATCTTCAATAAGTTGAAAAACAGACTTCGATATCAAATGACCACAACTTTTGATTTAAGAGTCAATTTTAGCTCTACAACCAGTCAAATTGAAGCTTATGAAATGAGATAAAACCAAATTACATTCAAATTGGGTGAAAAGAAAGGAATAAAATTTATTACAGTTTCAAAAAATTTGTAAATTGAACTTGTACTTCAAACAACCATAACTTTTGATCCGGGTGTCTGTTTGGGCTCTACCACATATCAAATTGAAGTTTGTTACAAGATCTAAGGTTTATAAGTCTAGGACTAGCTCTTTGAGCATTTTACCGCTTTTTTGTTCCCCATAATGGCCTACAAGGCCTCTGAAATAGAGTTTTTAGTCACCGACCCCGATTTCTTAAAATTTAAATGGCTATAACTTACAATCCAGGTGTCTGTTCGGCCTATACCACATACCATATCGAAGCTTGTTTCATGATCTTTGATTTGACTAGTTATGGTGCTAAAAAAAATCATCATATCATATTTTATGTTCATTTCATTGTTTGTAGGGTTTTTAGAGTTTCTTAGCATTTTATGATTTATCTATCTATTTATTCATCTATTTATTTATTATTTACTTATTTATTTATTTAATATTAATTAATTACTTAATTAATTATTATTTATTTATATATTATATATTATATATTATATATTATTTATTCAATTATTATTTATTTATTTATTTATCTATTTATCTATTTACTTATTTAATATTTAATATTTATTTATTTTATTTATTATTTAGTTATTATGTACACAGTAATTATTAATTTATTTTTAATTTATCAATTAATTCTTATTTATTTATTTATTATTAGTTTATTATTCATTTATTATTTATTATTTATTTATTATTTATTCATTATTTATTAATAATTTATTAATTATTAATTAATTAATTAATTAATTAATTATTAAATATTAAATATTTAATAATAAATATTAAATATTAATTAAGAATTATTAATTATTAATTATCAATTACTAATTATGAGTTATTATTAATTGTTAGTTATTAATTATTAGTTATTAATTATTAATTATTTATTACTTATTATTTATTTATTTAAATATTTATTTATTTATTCTTTATTCATCATTATTTATTATTTATTATTTATTATTTATTATTTATTTATTTATTTTTTAATTTATTAAATATTTATTTAGTATAAATTTATTATTCATTTACTATTTATTTATTTATTATTTGTTTATTTAATATTCAATATTTATTAATTATTTATAAATTTATAAATATTAATTATTAAATATTAATTATTAATTATTAATGGTTAATGATCAATTATTAGTTACTGTTAATTATTAATTATAAATTATAAATTATAAATTATTTATTATCTATTTATTTATTTATTCATTATTCATTATTTATTATTTATTATTTATTAAATTATTGTTAATTAATTAATTAATTATTATTAGTTTATTATTCATTTATTATTTTACTTTTATATTATTAATTTATTATTAATGAATTATTAATTACATATTAATTACATATTTATTATAAATTTATTATTTATTTAATTATAGTTTATTATTTATTATTTATTATTTATTGTCTATTATTTATTAATTTGTTATTTGTTTATCATATATTAATTTATTTTTTAATTAATTTATTATTTATACATTACTTACATATTATATGTGATATGTTATATATTATATATTATATATTATGTATTATATATTATATATTATATATTATATATTATTTAGTATTTAGTATTTATTATTTATAATTTACTATTTACTATTTCCTATTTATAATTTACTATTTATTATTTACTATTTATGTAAGTACCCAACCCTAGTTGCCGAGAGCTGTTGCCTTATTTTATTATCTTGACATATAAACAAGGAATATGTATCATGAAGCACTGAGTAGTTTAGTAGCTTTGGAGACACGATACATACATAACTTCAAAATTACAACTTGACACAAAAAATAATTCAGAAACTCCTTTGACAACATCCATAACTCCTCGGTTATTTACGCATGTCATTCATAATATACCTCTTCATGTCCTGGGAAAAAGAAACATAACAAAGGGGCGATCTCCAATTCTTAGTAAGGCTAAGAAATATAACAGAAGATACCATAAACATAAACATTAGGCATGGTGAATAACTAAAAAAACATGCCTTTATAAAAAAAACTTGTACATACTATGTCAGGAATAAGAGTTGAATAAATAATGCCATAATAAAGCATAATCATGGGTATTATTCTAGTCGAATAACCTCATGAACTTTAAATTACTAGTTTCATAATGAGGGAATGCATAATGATGTACATCATAAACATACCATCAAGGCCTCATGCCAAGACCATAAATAATCATTTTGTCAAGGCCTTATGCCAAGACTGTAGTTTTTCTCATGAGACCTACCAATGCATCGAGGGGATATAGAAGAGCCCACCCAACACTTACTAACTCCAATGAATTCCTCATATGAACTAGGATAAATATAAACAACATATACATTCATATTGAAACTAACATATGAAATGTAAATAACTTTCCCCAAACATTAAGAATAAACACTAACCATTCAGAGTAAATTGGTCAATGGTTTTAAGACAGTACATCCACAATAAAAATAATCATAAACTATTCAATTAAATATGGTATATGATATCATATATAAGAATCAACAAGATTGTTGAAATAGATGAAGATACTCTTGTAAAATCATCAAGTAATTCTTGAGATAAATACTCTTTTACTTTGAAAAGAAGAGTTGTTTTAAAAAATCCTTTTTATAGAACCACAAATGAAGTAATACAGTATTTCCATTATAAAATGAGTTATTTTATAAAGATAATGGTTGATAAACTAGATTAAAGAGTGCCCTTGATAATAGGTAATAATTTTGAGAGATTTCCTTGAATTGGGCTTGCATTTCGGGAAGAATTTTTGAAAGATCCTTTTAAAACATATAACTCCCCATAAATAAAAGTAGGATTATGGTTAGTACACATATATAGAACATTATCACAGAATATAATATGAGTAAATATGAATAAATAAGAATTTAATTTAGGTAAGTAGAGAATAAGAGTAACCCGAATGAAAATGGAGGTTCTGGTAGAAAACCCTTACCATAAGTCCGAAGGTGTTCCTAACTTGATCTTAATGACCTGAATAATAAAATATAGGTTAATAAATTAATAATTCTAGAACCTCCTCTACATGTAATTGATTTAGTATAACCTTATTAGGTTCATTCATATCCTTTTGATGGGTTAAGAGATTCAATTTCATTGTTTTGGAGTGTTTCCTTCCTTGGTTTTCATGATTGGTTTACTTATATTCATGTACAGATAAATATATAGAATGAGAATGGTTGCCTAGAATATAAGTTTTATGTTATTATTGAACCACCAAACTATTACATGGTTATAAAATTTATTTTGTTATTAGTAGTGATGATGAATCATTATATAAATCTTTAATGACAATTGTTTGGGTTAATTGGCAGTTTTTAATCATAATGAACTCATTTTGATTTATAAATTAATATCATGTATAAAAAAGGTTTCCAGAACCTTAAATAAGTTATAATAAATATATTATGGTATGTTTCAACCATAAAAATGGTTTCATGACCATAATTGAATATGGTAATAGAAAATGAAAATCTGTTATCCTTGAATGTGATAAATTAACACATCTCAGATGGTGTTTTAATTTCTAGCATAAAATAAGAGGAAATGAGAGATGATGATTAATTATTACATTATAATAACAAAATCATAGTACATTTAAATTACTAGAGTTATCATAACATTTGGATGAAAGGAGGTGAGGAAATAAAAAGAAAATAAAAGAAATTGAAATAAAAGAAATGAAAAGAGGAATTTACCTCTTGAAGTTATCTTCCTTGAGAGCCTCTTTAGGGGAGAGGTTTTGGTCTTTCTATGATACCAAGGGCTTCTAGACATGGGGGAGAATCTTGGGAGGAGATTTTATCATAATTTAGACAAGGCACAAGGCTTGATAGGAGTGAAGAGAAGAGGGAGTGGGAGGGGGGTTATAATGAAAGAGAGGGGTGATTTGTGAATATCTTATTCATTATTTTATTATTTCCTTCAAGACGACCAATAGTGTTGATTCATGTGACCCATAGTAGTAATAAGTTCACATGAGTTCAAAAAAAGTGTTCTTACATCATCCATGATGCTAGGAATAGTGAATTTGACTGATAATGTACATATATGGTAAGTTACCATATTTTACTATTCATAAACAATTTGAGTATTTCAGAAAAATCCCAAAAAATTAACCCTAACCATTTTTCTACATATACAATTAAAAATTGAAATCCATTTTTTGAAAATAATTTTCTAAATATGATTAATTTAATTTTTAAATAAAATCATAATTTATTCAAAAAATAACAATTTTAAAACTATAATTCATTTTATATCACATTGAAAAATTAATCAAGATCTAATTATCTTATAAAATTAAGACAATAAAATAATAATATGATTTATTATTCATAAGGGTCATATTACTATTCATATTACAATTCATAAGGGTACTTTACTATTCCACAAAAATTAAGTTTGTCTTATCAAACTCTAAATATCCTACTAAATGCAATCATGTATGTCAGTTTTTTGAAATTCAAATCATAGTGGTGGTAAAATTATGTTTACTAGATAGGCTATAACAAAGTGGTGTTTTGTAGAGAATTAGTGTTTCATTCATTCGATATTAAATTTATTTTCAAAATCTCAAGGTGTTACATTCTCCCTTTATAAAATTTTCATCCTCGAAATTCACAGAATGTTACCTCATAAAAAGATTTGGATAGGTCTTCATCATAAGCTCCTTAGGTTCCCATGTTTCCTCTTCAATTTTATGATTTTTACAAAGTATCTTTACTAGTCGATCCATATGATTCCTCAACACATGTTTTTTAGTGTCTAGTGTTTGGATAAGATCTTCATAGTATGATAAGTCAGGTTCCAATTATATACCTTCACATGTGAGGACATGCATTGGGTCTGGCATGTACTTTCTAAAAAATGAGACATAGAACACATTGTTCACTTTAGACAGTCTAGGTGGCATATCCAAACAATACTCAACAACTCTAATTCTCTCTAGCATTTCAAAAGGTCTAATGTACCTAGGGATCCATTTCCCTTTCTTCCCAGATCTTATAACACCCTTCCATGGAGATACCTTCAAGAAAATGTGATCTCCCACTTAAAATTCCAAATCCTTCCTTTTATTATTGGCATAGATATTCTATCTTCTTTGAGATGCTTTGATATGGGGTTGAATATTATTTACCTTTTCTGTTGTTTCCTCCATAAGCTTTGGTCCAACAAGTGTCCTTTCTCCAACTTCATCCCAACAAGTTGGTGTACGACATCACTTTTTGTAGAATTCTTCATATATTGCCATTTGAATACTTGAATGGAAATTATTATTGTAGGAAAACTCCACTAATGGTAAATATTGATCCCACATACCTTGAAATTCAAGTGAACATGATCTCAACATGTCCTTTAAGGTTTGGATCATCCTTTTTGATTGCCCGTTAGTTTGTGGGTGGTAAGCAGTACTCAAATGATGCTCAATATACAAAGTTTTTTGAATAAATTTCTATAATTTCGATGTAAATCATGGATCACAATCAGACACAATTGAGAGATGTGATCCATAAAGTCTCAAAAATTCATTGATATAGAGTCGTGCTAGGTGATGTAGTGGAAACTCCTCCCTTATAGAGATGAAATGTGCAGATTTTGTTAGTATATCCACAATTACCCATATAAAATCATTATTTCCTAGAGTTTTGGGTAATATAGAGACAAAATCCATGGTGATGTCATCCCATTTTCATGTAGGAATAGGTAGAGGTTTCATGACTCCTCTAGGATGTTGCCTTTCAACCTTCACTTATTGACAGACTAAACATATTGATACATAATCAGAAATTTCCCGCTTCATTTTGTCCCACCCGAAATTTTTATTCAAATCTCTATACATATTAGGGAAACTAGGATGTATAGATAAATTTGAACTATGGTCATAATCCAATAACTCCCCTTTTAGCTCGAGTATATCCATAACACAAAGCCTCTTCCAAAATTTTGGAATTCCATCTTCACACACGAAGTCATCCAACTTCTCATCATTCACACATTTAATTTTCTTTTGTAGATTCTCATCATCATAATGATAAGTTTTAATCCTTTCCAACATATATGGTTGGAAAACCAAATGAAAAAGTAGTGATGTTTCACCTTCTTTGATAATTCCCATATCCATATTTACTAGATCCATAAACACAAGATCCCTTTCAATCCTCATTTTGTTTAGGACTCCATTATCCTTCCTGCTCAATGCATCAGTTACCTTATTTTCCTTTCCTGGGTGGTAGTGTATGGAATAATCATAATCCTTGAGTAGTTCAAGCTATCTCCTTTGCCTCATATTGAGTTATTTCTATGAGAAGATATATTTCAAGATCTTGTGATCCGTATATATCTCATATCTTTCACCATAGAGATAGTGTCTCTATATTTTTAGATCAAAAATCACAACATCTAACTCAAGATCATGAGTAGGATAGTTTTTCATGAATTTTTAATTGCCTTGATTCATAGGCAATAACTCTATCATTCTACATAAGGACACAACCAAGTCCTTTCTTTTATGCATTACTATAGACCACAAACCGATCATTCCCCGATAGTAGAGTTAGGATCAGATCATTCACTAATCTCCTATTCAATTCCTCAAAACATTCGTCACATTATTTTGTCCACACGAACTTAACCCCTTTACATGTAAGATTGGTCATTGGGTTAGTTAAATATGAAAATTTATAAACTAAACCCTGATAATAACCTGCTAAACTAATAAAACTACGTACCTCAGTTATGTTCATTGGAGTAGGCCATTATTGCAAAACCTTTGTCTTCATTGGATCAAAAGATATTCCATCTTTATAGACATTTTGGACAAGAAAAGAAATTGATTGAATCCAAAATTCACACTTTCTAAACTTCCCATATAATTCATTTCTTCTAAGAGTCATTAGAATACTGGGCAAGTGATTTTCACGATCTTATTATCTTTTGAAGTATACCAAGATATCATTAATAAATACCACCAAAAAGTCATCAATATATTTCTTGAAAAATATATTCATTAGATACATGAAAATAGAGGGTGCATTAGTTAGTCCAAAAGGCATTATTGTAAACTCGTAATGCCCATAACTGGTTTGAAATGCTATCTTTGGAATACCTTCCTTCCTCACTCACAACTGATGATATCCAGATCGAATTTCAATCTTAAAAAAATATTGGGCTCCATAAAGTTGATCAAATAAATCATCAATGTGAGGTAGGGGTACTTGTTCTTTATTTTTATAGCATTTATATCCCTGTAGTCAATGCACAACCTCATAGATCTATCTTTATTTTTAACGAAAATAGGAGGGGCTCCCTATGAAGAAACACTAGGGAGAATAAATTCCTTATCACTCAATTCCTCTAGTTTTTTCTTCAGTTCAACTAATTCCACAGTGGCCATTTTATAAGTAGTCTTTGATATAGACCTTGAACCGGGAATTAAATCAATAGAGAACTCAACTCCCCACTCTAGAGGATTTCCATGTAAATCCTATGGAAACACATCAAAATATTCTTTCAAAATATGTACGTCCTCTATTTGAACATTTTTTTCCTCACCCATAGATATTGAATTCCCTTCCTCCCCAATAATTGAATTCAGTAGAGTTATTGAAGGTGGATCTATATAAGAATCACCTGGCATGGTTTCTGCTCTAAAGATAAGGGATTCAACACCATTCTCAAAAATCATAACTTTTATCTTCTTACAATATATCTTTACATTATAACAAGAAATAAAAATCATACTAAGGATTATATAAAATTCAATAATGGGTATGATGATAAGGTTATAAACTAAATCACATTTATGTGTCATGAGGGGGACTGATCGACACATCTTTTTTACAATGATACATCCCCTAGGAGTTTCAACTGAAAACTCCTATATTAAATCAAATCTAACATGCCTAATTTTCTTGGAAAACTGGGAAGATATAAAAGAACGTGATGATCTAGAATCAAATAAAGTATTGGCTAAGTTTGATTAAATGATTAAAGTATATACCACCACATCGTTAGTAACTTCAATCTCTATAGTTGTGATCACATAAGCTTAGCCTTCCTCCCTTGGCCTTATTTGGGGAACGTTTCCTTGACGCCTAGGAAAATCATTTTCATAATGTCCCCTCTCCTTGAAATTGTAGTATTGAACATTGGTAGCTTCTTTATTCCCCTTATAATCCCGAGATATGTGTCCTTTTTATCCACACTTGTAACAAACACCCATACCCATCAGGCAAGTACCAGGGTGTCTCTTCCCACAATTATCACAGGGTGGAAGGTCAACTCTTCCCTTCTTCCACATTTCCTTATTTACTTTTCTAGAGTTTTTAGTATCCCTCTTCTTCTCTTACTTTACCTTAAAATCAAAAGACTTAGAGAAATCCTTTTCCATCTTGATAGCAATTGAGACTATATCTTCACATGATGAGAAATTTTGGGAGACTAGATCCCTTTGAAGGAATGGTTTTAAACCATCAAATAATTGATCAATATTGCTCCTTGGATTACATATGTAGTTTGAGACATGCCTTTATAAACTTGTGAAGTTAGATTCATACTTTTCAACATTATTATCCTCTTTTTGCCTCAGATTCAGAAACTGCCTTTCCATATCTGCTCATTTTTCATGAGGGAAGTATTTTTATAAGAAAATTTCCTTAAAATCCCTCCATTACATTTCTTATATTTATTACTCCTACTTTGTGTTTTTAATTAAAGACCACCACTAATCTGCTTATCCTGATAGATGATAAACTACCATGAAAACCTTATCTCTTTCGTTACATCCCAAAGAAAGAAATATCTTTTCTAATGAACTTAGCCACTGATCTGATACGAATGGGTTTGTAGTACCATTAAATTATTGAGACTGTTGTCTCATATATAATTCTAAACAGCTCCCCCACATTGTGGATCTGGATGCTCCATATGGGTAAGGTTATTATTCATAACCTAAGTTACCTGTCCCAGTACAGTTATAAGTTTCTCAGCACCAGTCACTGCACCAAAGCCAACTTCATTATCTTGCATCAGAGGGAAATCCCTACGTGGGACACACACATTCATGCGGTTTCCATTCCTTCAACTAGGTTCCATTTCTAAATAATGGCATACACTAGATTAGGTTATGAATCATAATGTATAATCTCAATGTAGAAAAATACTTGGCATAAATTTAAATTATATACACAGCTAATATCATAATCATAAACATGGTTTCTTTGAGAAAAAACTTATATTTAAATCCTTCATAATGGCTTGTAAATAAAATTTGAATTATCCTAAGCATATCCCCCAGGAGTGTCAAACCGAGTTCATAGTAAGGCCCATTTTCATGTACCAGGATACCTCAGGTCAAGCCCAAAACTCCTTGTTATATTTTTTACTCTTAGGTACATATGTTCTAGAACCATGTACACTTGTAGTATCCATAAATAGATTTATTTTCTAGAAATATCCACATAATCTATTCCTTAACAAAAATTATAGGATGTTCTTGTATGTTTTTTCATCAAAGACTATCTTTGGTTTTTGTTCCCAAATCTATGTTTTCTATATCTTGTTTCCAAGTTTTATACTAAACTTCCTTTGATACCAACAGTAAGGACCTGACCCTGGTTACCTGAAGATGGTGCCTTATTTTATTACATTAGCACATAAATAAGGAATATGCATCCCAAAGGACTGACTAGTTTAGTAGCTTTGTAAACACGATACATACATAAGTTCAACATTACAACTTGAAATGAAAAACAATTTAGAAACTCCTTTGACAAAATCCATAACTCCTAGGTTATTTTTACATGTCATTAATAATAAACCTCTTCAAATCCTGAGAAAAAGAAACATAAGAAAGAGGTGAGATCAAATACTCAGTAAGGGTAAGCAATACAATTGAATATATCCTAAAGATAAACATTAGGCATGGTGAACAACTAAAAACACATTCCTTTAAAAATAAACTTGTACATACTATGGTAGGAATAAGAGATGAATAAATAATTCCATAATAAAGCTTAATAATGGGTATTCTACTAGTCGAATAACCTCATGAACATTCAATTACTAGTTTCATAATGAGGAAACGCATAATGTCGGACATAATAAACATACCATCATGGCCTCATGTAAAGACCATAAATAATCATTTTGTCAAGGCCTTGTGCTAAGACTGTAGTTTTTATCATGAGACCTACCAATGCATCGAGGGTATATAGCGGGACCCACCTATAACTTACTAATTCCAATGCATTCCTCATATGAATGGGGATAAATATAAACAACATATACATTCACGTTGAAAGTAACATAGGAAATGTAAATAACTTTCCCCAAACATTAAGCATAAACACTAACCATTCGAAGTGAATTCATGAATGGTTTTAAGATTGTACATACATAGTAAAACTAATCATAAACCATTAAATTAAATATGGTATATGATATAATACATAATAATCAATAAGAGTGTTGAAATAGATAAAGATACTCTTGTAAAATTATCAAGTAATTCTTGAGATAAAAACTCTTTTACTTTGAAAAGAAGAGTTATTTTGAAAAAGTGTTTGTATAAAACCATAAGTGAAGTAAGATAGTATTTAAATTATAAAATGAGTGATTTTATAAAGATAATTATTTCTAAAATATATTATAGAGTGCCCTTGAAAATAGGTAATAATTTTGAGAAATTCCCTTGAATTGGGCTTGTATTTCAGGAAGAATTTTTAAAAAATAACTTTAAAACATATAACTCCCCATGAATGAAAGTAGGATTATGGTTGGTACACATATATAGAACATTATAATAGAATATAATAGAATTAAATATGAATAAATAATAATTTAATTGAGGTAAGTAGTGAATAAGAGTAATCCAAATGAAAATGTAGGTTCGGGTAGAAACCCTTACCTTAATTCTGAAGGTGTTGTTCACTTGATATTAATGACCAAAATAATTAAATTTAGGTTCATAAATTAATAATTATAGAACCTAATTTAAATTTAATTGATTTATTATAACCTTATTAGGTTCATTCATGGCCTTTTGATGGATTAAGAGATTCAATTTCATCGTTTGGGAGCGTTTTCTTCCTTGGTTTTCATGACTAGTTTACTTATATTCATGTACGGATAAACATATAGAATGAAAATGGTTTTATAGAATATAAGATTTATTTTATTATTGAAAAACAATAATATTACATGGCTGTAATTTTTTTTGGTTATTGTTAGTGAAGATGAATCATTATATAAAACTTTAATGATAATTGTTCAGGTTAATTGGCGGTTTTTGATCACAACAAACTCATTTTGATTTATAAATTAATATAATGTGTAAAAAAGGATTACATAACCTTAAATAAGTTATAATACATATATTATGGTCTGTTTCAACCATAAAAATGGTTTCATGACTAGAATTGAATATGGTAATAGAAATTGAAAACCTGTCGTCCTTGAATGTGATAAATTAACACATCTCGGAGAGTGTTTTCATTTCTAGACTAAAATAAGGGGAAAGGAGAGATGATGATGAATTATTCCATTATCATAAAAAAATTCCAGTACATGTAAGGTAATAAAGTTATCATAACATTTGGATGAAAGGAGGTGAGTACAGAAAAAAAGAAAGGAACTTGAAATAAAATAAATGAAAAGAGGAATTTACCTCTTGAAGTTATCTTCCTTGAGAGCCTATTTAGGGGATAAGTTTTGGTTTTTTTATGAGACCAAGGGTTTCTGGACGTGTAGTAGGATCTTGGGTGGATATTTGAGTAGAATTTAGATAAATTACAAGGATTTAGATAAGTGAATATAAGAGGGATTGAGGGAGGGGGGAGTTATAATGGAAAAGAGGGGTGATTTGTGAATATCTTATTCATTATTTTATTATTTCTCTGAAGACAACCAATAATGTCGATTCATGTGACCCATAATAGTAATAATTTCATGTGAGTTTAAACCAAGCATGATTACATCATTCATGATGCTAGTAATAGTGAATTTAACTGATAATGTATATATACGGTAAATTGCCATATTTTACTATTCATCAAAAAATCAAGTATTTCAGAAAAATCTCAAAAATCCACCATAACCATTTTCAACATATAAAATTTAAAAATGAACTAATTTTTGTGAAAATAATTTTCTAAAAATTATTAATTTAATTTTTAAATAAAATCATAATTTATTCAAAAAATAACAATTTTAAAACTATAATTCATTTTATATCACATTGAAAAATTAATCAAGATCTAATTATCTTATAACCTTAAGACAATAAAATAATAATATGATTTAATATTCATAAGGGTCATATTACTATTCATATTACTATTTATAAGGGTATGTTACTATTCACCAAAAATTAAGTTTGAGTTATCAGACTCTAAATATCCTACTGAATGCAAACATGTATATCATTTTTTCGAAATCCAAATCACAGAGGTGGTAAAATTTTGTTTACTAGCTAGGTTATAACAAAGTGGTGTTTTTTAGAGACTCAATGTTTTATACATTAAATATTATATTTATTTTCAAAATCTTGGGGTGTTACAATTTATTATTTATTATTTTCTATTTTTTATTTACCATTTATTTCCATATTATATATTTATTTATTTATTATTCATTTATATTTTAATTATTAATTATTAATTATTAAATATTAATAATTAATAATTAATAATTAATTATTGATATGGTAATAATGAGCATGTTAAGGACGTTTTCAATAAAGGTGATGTATTCCCTATTTTAAGTTGTTATCTAATGTACCTAATTTCCAAATACATTATACTTCTCAATCTTATAGGTTGTATTATGTGTAATATTATGTAATAAATCATAAATTAATGTGTAATAAGGGAATGAGTTTCCATAGTTGGTATCAAAGTAATGTTTAGTTATTTTTGGATTAGGATTAGAAAACTCTAGAGAAAGCCTTAGGGATAAAACTAAATATAATAAAACATACCTAAATTTTAGTAAAGTATAGATTAAGTGGTTTATTAAGAAAATACATCACTGTATGGATACTACAAGTGGATGTGACTCTGACACAAATGTACATAGGGGTAAAACTGGAAAACACAACATTGAGATAGACTCGACCGAGAACTAATGGATGATAATGTGACTTTATGCACATCTAGTTTGACACTCTTAGGGGATACGCTTCAGTAAATTCACAAGATCATTATGAACCATTATTAAGGGAACAAAAAATGACCATAAGTGTCTATGTTAGTAAATAGATCATGGATAACATATATTGAAGCCTATAAATTCATAATTTATGGTACAAACATCATTTATAAGTTATCCATTTAATGTCATTGGATTCCTATTTATGTGTCTAATAGGTTTAAAACTATCATCCCTAAGTCAATTTTGGATGAATTAAATGGTTAGAACCAGAATCAAAAAGTGAAAGGTAGGGTTATCATCCATAGTTCTATGCATTCCTTCATATCACGCAAGATTAGTATAACTATTCAAACACCACAAAAAATCATGGAAGTAGAGATTTGGTGAAAAAAGAAAATGCGGAAATTATTACATCCAGAGTATATAAATCCTCCCCTATCAAAAATTGTTGGATAAACTTCCAAGATATCCTTCTAATACCTCCTTTAGTGACATTTTATGCAATTCTGGTTATGGATTGGCTTTCCCTATATAGATCCAACATAAATTTCCATGAGAATTAAATCAATATCTATATTTTGAATTATCCCCCGATTCTATAAAAGTAAAAGGAGGGGGATGAATCTTATTTAGAACCAATATCTCAATCATGGATATTATTACCCTTTGAGTAAGAATATATAGCTAAAATGATTGAGTATAAGGAAAGTATCATCCTTTAAGACATGACCATTATGAGGGAATACACTGATGTGTTTCCCAAGGAATTTCCTAGTATTCCTCCTAGCTGAGAGGTTGAGTTTTCAATCAAGATTATACCTGGTGAATTTCCATTATCCAAGACTCTGTATATAATGGCTGTTGGGGAACTTAAGTAGCAAAAGAAATAAGCATAAGAGAATTTGGATAAAGGGTTCATACACCCAAGCGCTTTACCATGGGGTGAAATTGTCCTTTTCATCAAGAATAAGAATGGGTCAATGTGACTTTGCATTGATTATCATGAACTAAACAATACCATGATAAAGAATAAGTATCCTCTTCCACATATTGATGACTTGTTTGATCATATATATATAGATAACAATACTTCTCCAAGGTAGATCTTCGGTCAAGGTATTATCAAGTAAGGTTTAAGAAGGAGGATTTCCCCATGTATGATTTCCGAACAAGGTATGGGCACTATGAGTTCATAGTAATGCCATTCAGACTCACTAATACTCTAAAAATATCCATGGACTTGATGAATAGAGTCTTTAGAGATTAACTCAACAAAATTTTGATAGTCTTTATAGATGATATTTTAATATACTCTAAAATCAAGGAAGAGCATGAGGAGAATTTGAGAACTGTGATAAAAACCTTAAAAAAGGAGAAACTTTATTAAAATTATAGAAAATGTGAGTTTTTGTTGAAGGAAGTCTCATTATTGGGGAATATTACCACAAGTAATGGTATATATGTGGACCCTTCAAAGGAAAAATCAATTGAAGGATGGATAAGGCTAACATCTATGATATAAACCCAAACGGTCCTTGGATTATCTTGGTATTATCGTCGATTTGTGAGAAATTTACCATGATCGTCAAACCCTCTAACTAAACTAACTCAAAAGGGAGTCAAGTTTTTTTGGAATAATGAATGTAAAGAGAGGTTTAAGGAGTTGAAAAAGAGTCTTATCACTACACTTTTACTTACACTACCCACAAGTGGATAAAATTTCTTAGTATTCAGTGATGCTTTGAAGAAGGTATTGGGTTGTGTGTTAATGAAGAATGACAATGTGATAGCCTACGCCTCAAGGAAATTGAAGGTTCATGAACATAACTACCCAATATATAATCTGGAGTTGGCTGTAATAATATTATCTTTGAAAATATGGTTAAATTTTCTTTTTTGGGGATAAGTGTGAAATATATACAGATCACATGATCTTCAAGTATATATTCACAAATAAAGTGATGAATATGCTCCAATGAAGATGGATAGAGCTGATGATGGACTATAAATGATCAATCCACTACCATCATTGGAAAGTAAAAATGTAACATACACTCTAAGTAGAAAGGATCCAACAATTTTATCATTGATGAGAATTGATAAGGATCCAATATTCTTAGAATTGAAAAGGATAGATATGGGAATAATAAAGGAACATCATCAATCCTTTCATAAATGATTTCTTAGATGTCCCTTCTCGAAAAGATAAAGGATTCTTAAAGAGATGATGTTAGAATTCAGAATAAAGTAGAAGCTATAAGAAAAGAGAAATCCTCAGAGTTTGATGTTAATAAAGGAGTTTTAAGATTTGGGTCATGACTATATGTACCATAAAATACTAAGTTAAAGAAGGAGTTGTTGGATGATGCACATAGTTAGAACTTGTACATCCATACAGGAAGCATAAATATGTATTGAGATCTCTAAGAGAACTATTGGTGTGACAATATGAATAATTAGATCATATAATATATATAAAAATTTCATGTATATCAGCAAGTGAAGGTGAAAATGAAAAAATCCAAGGGGATGATGCAACCATTACCCATACCTAAATGGAAATGGGAAAACCTCTCCATGGAATTTTTCACTAGTATTCTGAATATATAAAGAGGAAATAATGCTATATGGGTTGTAGTGGATAATCTCACAAAGACTACTCACTTCATTGTAATTGGATAGGAGTTCTGACTTGATAAAATCACAAGGATATACATTAGAGAAGTGATGAGGCTGAATGGAACACCACTATTGATTTTATCTGATTGAGACCCAAGATTTACCTATAGGTTTTGGAAGAGTCTTCAACGTGATCTAAATACTGAGATGAACTTAAACATGACTTATCACCCCCAAACTAATGGACAATCTAAGTGGAATATCCAGAAACTTGAGGGAATGTTGAGATCATTCTCAATTGACTTCAAAGGAGGATGGGATCAACATCTTACTCTGGTTGAGTTATCAAACAATAATAGTTTCCACTAATGCATACAAATAGATCCTTATGAAGACCTTTATGGGAAGAGGTGCAGAACACCTACATGTTGGGATGAAGTTAGGGAACACAAACTGCTAGGTCCTGAAATGGTTGAGGAAAAGGTGGAAACAGTCAAGACCATTCATAAACACATCAAGTATGCTCAGAGTTGAAAAAAGATCTATGATGAAAATCATTGATGAGAAATAGATTTTGAGATCATAGAAAAGGTATTCCTCTGCATATCTCCATGGAATAATGGCATGAGATTTAGGAAAAAGGTAAATCTTAGTCCAAGATACATCGGTCCATTTGAGATCCTTGATCACATCAGAGTATGGCCTATCAAATCGCACCAACACCGAACCTTTATCAAGTACACACCAAACCCCTCAGATGTACTCAATCCAGAGGTGGTACCATTGGAGAATGATCTTTCATAAGAGGAGCAACCAATGAATATCTTAGATCATAGAGACAAAGTTTTATGAAATAAGACAATGCACCTAGTCAAAGTGTTGTGGAGAAACCACAATTTTGAAGAAGCAATGTTGTAACCACAGTAGGTGATGAAACATAATTAACATCATCTATTTTAGTGTGTGAAATGAAAATTTTAAGGGTGAAATTTTTGAAGGGGGAAGATTGTAACAATCTAAAATTTTATAAATAAAATTCCTTTTGTGGTTGAATTAAATTACCTATTATTTGTTATGGTTATAGAAAACACATGCACTCCTTCAGTTTTATTATATCCTATTAAAATACCATTAAGAATCATAATTTTTTATAATATATCCATTTAATAGTGGCCATATGATTAGTATAAATATAGGGTTTTGATAAATCCAATTGACACAGACAAAGGAAGTGATGGCCTCAACCAGTAGGATTGTACCCTATTAAGTGAATTTATCAAAGCTTTTGAAGAAGATAGTATCATTGGTATTTGAACTTGACCAAGACCAATCTAATATCCAAAAACTTAATCATGTCCATGTGCATTTCCACTACACAGCCAGCACACGACTACCTGTGGTAACCGAGTACACGGCGTGTACTCAGAAAGTACACAGCGTGTACTTCGAAAATTTCCAAAATTTCCTCTTTTTCTCAAAAATGACCAGAAAAGGAAAACATACCTGAAAAAGAAGATCCAGGTTCTTACAATGGAAGAGTAAGTAAGTTCTCCAAGGGTTTTTAGTAAAGATAAATGGGAGCTTGGGTGGGTCTATATAAGAAAATATATGGGAGTTCTTTATTATTTCTCAAACTTTAGTTTTGGATTCTATATAATAAAATAACCAAAAATAAAAACCATACCATTGTTTTTCACATGGTTTCTTCCGAATAGGGGTGGTTTTTATTATTTTATAAGTCCAGGGTCCGAAATTATTAAGATATTACCCTTGGTTAAATGGAAGTGAGTCATTTCCTTAAAGAAATGTTTTTAAAAACTTAAAATATATTATAGGTTTTTTAGGATTCGTAAAGGCTTTATAAAATTAATAAAATAAACTTAAAATCACATTATTTTAAAGGGGAAACATATATTTGGTGAGATACACGAGGAGCTGATGTTGGAATTTCATTCCACAGTTTGGGCAATTCATCCTCGTGTCACCAAGATGTATCATGAGCTACACCATCAGTATTGGTGGCCATGTATAAAGAGAGATGTTGCTGGTTTCATCATGAGGTGATCCACCTATCAGTAGGTGAAGGTAGAGCATCAGTGACCAACAAGGATTTTACAGTAGTTACTCATTCCTGAGTGGAAGTGGAATGATGTCGCGATGGATTTCGTGACAGGTTTACCAAGGTCTCCTCAATGGAATGATGCATTTTGGGTTTTCATTGATAGAATCACAAAGATTGCTCACTTTTTACCGATCAAGGGGACATTCAGTGTTGATGAGCTTGGATGGTTGTACATCCGTGAGATTTTGCGCTTACATGGAGTTACACACTCCATTATTTTATAAATAGATGCACGTTTTACTTCTCAGGTCTGGCAGGGGCTTCAGAAGGCTTTGGGTACACAGGTGCTTCTGAGTAAAGCTTACCACCCCAAACATATGTCCAATCCGAACGTGTAATTCAGGTGCTTGAGGACATACTACGAGCATGCATTCTGAATTTTGGAGGTTCTTGGGAGAAGCACATACTTCTTGTGGAGTTTTCCTATAATAATATTTTTCAAACAACTATTCAGATAAAACCTTATGAGGCTTTGTATGGTAGGCCATGATGATCACCCTTATGTTGGCTGGGAGAGGTAGCTATACTGGGACCTCATCTTGTTCAGGAGACCACAGAGCAGATTGAGTTGATTTGAAAGAGGATGGCTATTGCATATTCTCGACAGAAGTATTATGATGATCAGCGGAGAAAAACTATGAAGTTCGAGGTCAGGGATCAGGTTTTCCTGCATGTCACACTGAGGTTGGGACATAAGAGGATTAGAAGATAGGGTAAGCTTTCACTAAGGTACGTTAGTCCATTTGAGGTGTTGGAAATAGTTGGGCCAGTTGCCTATTAGTTGCAGTTATCTCAGAGGTACCGGGCTATGCATGACGTTTTCCATGTTTCTCAGCTTTGACATTACTTCTCAGAACTGTCTAATGTTTTCCAACCTAAGGGGGTTGAGTTGGAAGTGGATGCATCATTAGAAGAGCATCCTATATGGATCATTGATTGAAGTATAAAGGTTCTCCATGGCCAGTCTATTCCTCTGGTACGGGTGTTATGGATGCACATGTGAGTACAGGATGAGACTTGGGAGAGGGAGACCGATGTAAGAGTACAGTTGCCAGAGTTTTTCTAGGTTTCTTCTTCTAGTCTGACTTTCTAGGGAAATTCAGGGACGAATTTCTTTAAGTGGGGAAGTTTTCTAAGAACCTGAATCTTCTTTTTCAGGTATGTTTCCATTTTCTGGTTGTTTTTGAGAAAAAGAGGAATTTCTGAAAATTTTCGAAGTACACGCCGTTTACTTTCTGAGTACACACCGTGTACTCGTTTACTGCGGGAATCCGTGTGATGGTCGTGTAGCGGCCATGCACATGACCATGTGGGGGTGACCTGGAGCCCACCTAATGCAGGGTATAGAAACGGAAAGTACACACCATGTACTTCCAAAGTACACACCATGTACTTCCAAAGTACACATTGTGTATTTTCTTTTTTTTTCATTAAACGCACCAGGTTCACATCTGACAGACAAAAATGGCTTCTTCTAGGTTTCGTTCAGCCGAGAGATTCTGTACAGCCGTGATCTTCCTCTAAGCCCCCAACTGATCATCCGATCTCTAATTTGACCGCTATTAATTGTGTTGGGATTGCCTCGATAAGCTCTCTCTTATGCTTGAGCTTCATTTCATGATTCCTCTTCTTTCTCAAGTTATATTCAGTTGAACGTTTTGGACGTTTTTGTATATCTATGGTGTTCCTAGGCGATTCAAGGCTTGAGGTTCATGTATATCGATTCTACAATGTCGAGGTAGGTGGTTTGTGCCTTTCCGTTAAAAGTCTTTGAGTTATATGTGCAATTTTTCCCAATACCCATGAACGGGGTATTGCACGTTTAATATTTTAGCCCTATTGTTTGCCAGCTATGCTTGTATTCCTAAGTAGAGGTTGATTGAATGTAAATAGGGTTAATTTCTATGCTTTGGAAGTTTTTTCCCTTGCATGATTGCCTGTTTTTACTATTGGGTCTAGTTTTCCTGGTAGACTGCTGTTTACTTTCCCATGCCTAGTTGTAGGATGGTGTGATTGTTCTGATATGCTGATATGCTGTAGACTGCTAGCCAAGTAGTTCTTGAGGTTTAATTTGGTCGATACACATTTCTATACCTACTTGACTTACACTGGACCATGAGAACCTGGTGTAGTAGACCATAGGGAGAATGGATGTAAGGGCTTCTCCAGAGTGTCTGTTTTACTTACGATGTGAGACCATAGGGGGAATTGATGTAAGTGATTTCTCAGAGTGTCTGTAGTTCCTCGGCATAGGCCACCTGGGGAATGTGACGTAAGTGATTCCCCAGAGCGACTTTAGTTACAATATGAGAGTATATGAGGAATTGACGGCTAGTGCTTCCTCATATAGTCTATTCTTAAGCTTAACAAGAGGGGTTAGACTGAGTGTACTACACAGAGGGTTGCTTGTACTTTTAGGTAAGACCAAAGGGGATAGGCTGTGAGTACTTCCCATAGGCTTACCTATTGTGTTATCCGTTTTCTTATGTTTTTAGGTAGAACCAGAGGGGATAGGCCATGGGTACTTCCCAGAGGGTTACCTGTTTGTGATTACCTGTTTTGATTAGCTGTTGGTTGATATATGAAACTGAATGCATTGAAACTGTGGATTTTTTTACTGCTGAGTACTTCTTTGTTTACTTCTTTCTGTACTTATTACTTTCCATGTATTAAATGACTTTTAGAAACAGATCTCATGGTGGTTACCTACTGGGATTTAGTCTCACACCCTATTTGGGCCCAAACAGGTTATATTGTTGCAGGTATAGATAAGGGAAAGCACCCTTCTACTTCAGGTACTTGATTTGCTGTGGAGCTAGAGATCATGGGACCAAGCTATGGATTGCGATGCTGAGGAGTTGTTTACTTTGATTTCTTTTGTACTTGGGTTTAGTACTTTTGTATTCCAACATTGTGATTTTTTTGGATGCTTTCCTAGACATATTTATCATGCATCATTCATATATATGTGTGTAATCCAGTTTACCATTTTCAGTCTTATACTATTTACTTTTGTATGGATTATTCATGCTTACAATATTGCTATTTGTTTTACATCTGCTGTATTACTCTGATAATGAGGGCATAGTTTCCCCACTATCACACCCAATTCCCTTGCTACTAGTCAGAAGCCTCTGGCATTCATGGGAATGCGCTTGAGGCCATGTGACCAACTGGGTACGGGGTGCCTTTGGGTGGCTTTCGAAACTGGGACATTACAAAGTGGCATTAGAGGAGTTTCCTTTTCTTCTTAACTTACTATTTGGAGCCTATAGTCGTGGATAAGATGGAATATGTACTTGGTAATAAGCTGTACCCAAGAGTAACTAACTCGTGTACAGGGAAAATCCAATCTACCATGTTTGTTGTAATTTCTATGGTTTTGCAAGTTTACGGTTGATTTGATTTTCACCATTGGGTGACTCACATGTATTGTGCTATTATTGTTGATATATTCAGGTTTTATTTCTGTTTCAACCTGATGAGATGAGGGTATTACATCTCATGCATCATTTAGGAACTTGCTAGAAATCACATGTCATGCATTCTTGCCTTGCCATATAGGGTGCACTAGCAATTGTATGTTGTTATGATAGATGTTGTGCTAGAGATTCATGTTGTTGTGATAGTTGCCTTGATAAAAATACTTGCTATTTGATAGGGTATTGTTTGTGTAAGGTTTTGTTTGAATGAACGCCAAACTTTGGTTCTTGAGGTGTTATGGCCCCTCATTGACCATAATTTGGTGGATCATTGACTTGTTTACCTTGTTTATAACATGTGTAAGATGCCAAGATTTGATTCGCAGGGAGTATGGGCCCTCACAGATTGGAATTTGGAACTTTAATGTCCGTTTCAGTGTTTTTCTGGGCTCTAGAGTAGTTTCTGAGGCTTACTATCTAGAAAAATCCAGAATACACGCCGTGTAGTTTTGACTATATGCCATGTGTTTTTCTGTTCGAGAAGAAACTATTTTTCTTGAGTACAAACCATGTACTGTATGTACACGCCATGTAGTATCTAACCATGTCATAGGCTGTGTGGGAAAAGACACGGGATAAGGAAACCTTTGGCCGAACACGCCATGTACCATCTGTACATGCCATGTTGTGTTGACCCTGTGTCTGCTCGTGTGACTAACAACACAGACGAAAAAATATTAGGTTATACATACCGTGTCAGGCTGAACATGTCGTGTAGTTTAATCTTGGAAATCTAGCCGTGTAACTAACAACAAGGGTCGGTGTTATCTTTTCTAACACACACCATACCCATCTGGGAGTACGCCATGTAGTCTCATTCTAAGGAGAAACGTGTGGCTTAACCGTGTAGAAGGATTCAGGAAGGGGAAGAGGATTCAAGTACATGTTGTGTGTTAGGTGAACACGCTGTGTGTATGGGGTGTTACATGACCAGTTCTGGCAGGAGTACACGCCCACATGAATGGTTTATAGGAACACATCGTATAGGTTTTATACACGCCGTGTAGTCATGTTTTTTAAAACTTTAATGATTTTCTTATCCTGTTCCCTTCTTACATTTTCAGATTTTGGTCCTTGATAATCTTGATCTAAGGTATTCATTTGACCTTACAGAGTCATGCCACCGAGACGTCCTCTGGTTGTACACCAGTGCAGGGTAGTGATCAGACACCAGATATGGATGATCAGGGACTACCTGTAGATCCTCCCGTTGTGCCAGTCTTGGCACCAGCCATTATACCAGACACAGGTGTTGATGCACAGTTCAGGGAAGGCTTTATGAGGATGATGCAAACCTTCCAGGGAGCGCCGCCTCCTGCCCCGTCGATGGTAGAATTGACACAGGTCTTTCAGAAGTAGCATGCTCCCACTTTCTTAGGGGATGGAGGACCCCAGGCTACAGAGTCATGGCTGGAAGCCATGCTGATGATCTTCAAGCATCTGGAGATGCCTCTAGAGAGGCAGGTCAAGCTCGATACATATTTTCTTCGGGACTCCGCTAAGAGGTGGTGGGATGTGATCTCATAGGTGGGACACCAACATGTTATTACTTGGGAGGAGTTCCAGCATATCTTCTATGACTACTTCTACCCGGAGACTTTGAGGGCCGGTCGAGCCTAAGAGTTTATGAGTCTGGAGTAGGGTACTCTTTCGGTTATGGAGTATTCCTCTTACTTTACCGAGCTATAGAATTTCATGCCTATTCTAGGAGGTACTCAGTTATTCCTGGAAAGGAAGTTTGAGGATGGTCTAAGGCACGCCATTCGATTGCAGGTGAACATCTTTCGGTTGACCTCTATCACTTATATCGTCAACCAGGCACTGATCACTATAAAAAATCTGAGGGATTCTGGAGTTGTGAGCTAGGGAAGCTCAACATCTCGAGTTAGTATCCCTCCTACTGACAGCAGGAAGTTCCATAGGGAGTCTACATGCAGAGATCCAAGGAGGCGAGATACTTCTTCTGGTAGTCAGGTGGTGTGCTACCAGTGTGGGAAGAGAATACATACAAGGCCAAATTGACTGAGAGACCTAGTGGAGTGCCGATCTTGCTGCAAGATGGGTCATCTTCAACAATTCTGTCAGATCTTCTCACCAGCATCTGGTGAAAGGGGTTCTTCTATGACTCCTCATTCAGGAGAAGCACCACCAGTTTCTCAGCAGTCTGGGAACTAGAGTTCCTCTGGACATTCAGGCCGAGGTGGAGGTCATTGCCGTGGTAGTCAATCGCTGGGATTTCAGCGACAACAGGGTGGATCAACTCAGAGAGGTCAGATAGGGTCACAGGGCCATGGTGTAGGTCATACTTTTGCAGTGGAGCAGAACTAGTAGGAGCAGGATCCCATAACTTCTACAGTTCGAGGTATGATCTTAGTTGCCTTAGTTTTAACTTTTTCCCTTTTTAATACAGGGGATTCCCATAGCTTTATATCTGTTTCTCTTGTGGAGAGCCTTGAGCTCTGCATATTTTCTTCTGTTGATATATTGACACTAGACACTCCGTTGGGGACTAGAATGGATAGTGTGTGATAGTGTAAGGAGTTCCCTCTAGAGGTTGGTGGGTGTCACTTTTTATGGGACCTCTATGTTCTAGAGATGAAAAGCTATGATGTAATTCTCAGAATGCACTGGCTAGTTCCCTTCCAGACAGTCTTCGATTATTATCACCGCAAGGTGAGTTTCATATCACCATAGGGTGGATCTTTTCTTCATAAGGGCGAATGAGATGCCTAGGCGATCAGAGCGGGACCTGAGCATCATGGTTTAAGAAGAGTTACAACCCATATTTCTAGTCTATATCTGGATGACCAGGGGACTTCATAGAGGGAATTTCCTCCAGTGGTGGATCATTTCAGAGATGTCTTTCTAGATGAATTTTCAGGTTTGCCTCCGAAATGTGAGGTAGAATTTTCTATTGAGCTTGTGCGACGGGAAACACCAGTGTCCATTCCTCCTTATAGGATGGCTACACCAGAGTTAAAGGATCTCCAGAAGCAGTTGGAGGAGTTACAGGAAAATGGTTTCATCAGACCCAGTACTTCTCCTTGGGGTTCACCTATCCTTTTTGTGAAGAAGGAGGATGATACCCTCAAGATTTGTGTGGATTATCATAAGTTGAACCAGTTGACGGTCAAGAACCGATATCCATTACTGAGGATTGATTATCTCTTTGATCATCTTCGAGGAGCCTGAGTGTTCTTGAATATTTAATTAAGGTCTGGTTATCATCAGTTGCATCTTAGAACATATGATATACCTCTCACAGCCTTCCGGAGTAGGTATGGTCTATATGAGTATATGGTTATGCCGTTTGGTCTCACGAACGTGCCTATTTTTTTTCATGGAACTGATTAACCGAGTGTTCCATCCATACTTGGATTCCTTCGTGGTGGTTTTCAGGGATGTTATCTTGGTGTAATCTCACACTCGACATAACCATGCCACACATATTGAGATCATTTTGAGTACACTAAGATAGCATCAGTTATATGCTAATCTATCAAAATTCCACTTTTGGATGGATTTGATTCACTTCTTGGGTCATGTTATCTCAGAGACAAGAGTATTAGTGGACCCAGAGAAAGTGAGAGCAATAGTTTACTGGGAGCAGCTGAAGAACATATTTGAGGTACATAGTTTTCTAGGTCTGGTTGGATACTACTAATTATTTATTCAGGACTTTTCATGCTTAGCAGCACCACTGACGGGTCTGACTAAGAATGGTATGAAGTTCATGTGTTCAGATTCTTGTGAGTCATCCTTTCAAGATCTGAAAGGGAGGTTGACTTAAGCACCGATACTAGTCTTTCCAGATCCAGGAAAGAGCTATATTGTGTACTGTGATGATTTAGGTATCAGACTATGAGCTGTACTTATGCAGGGAGAAGGATTCGTTGCGTACGGGTCTCGACAGTTGAGACCACATGAGAGGAATTACCCAACACACGATCTCGAGTTGGCTACAGTTGTTCATGCCTTACGCTGTTGGAGACATTATCTTCTGGGAGAGCATTTTTTGGTTTTCACTGACCACAAGAGTCTCAAGTACATCTTCACTCAGTGTGATCTGAATATGAGACATCAAAGGTGGGTCGAGTACCTTCAGTCTTTTGTCTTTGAGCTTGCCTATACGCTTGGGAAAGTCAACGCAGTGGCTGATGCGTTGAGCAGAAGGACTCAAATACATACAGTTCAGGAGACTAGTAATGAGTGGCAGCTTATGGATCTGTTCTCTGAGATGCATTTGTAGGTGCACAAAAGACAGGGGAAAACGTTTCTTTCTTCTGTAGCTATTACCTCTACTTTACTTGATCGAGTGTGAATGAGATAACTATCAGATTTAGAAGGTCTATTCCTATGGGAGAGCATGTGAGGAGAGGACCCTATTCCAAGATGGACCATATGCGAGGATGAGATCTTGCGTTTCTAGGGGAACGTATGGGTGCCAGCAGACATACACGAGGAGTTGATGTGAGACTTCCATTCCTCAGTTTGGGTAGTTCATCCTGGTGTCACCAAGATGTATCGTGAGCTACACCTTCAATATTGGTGGCTAGGTATGAAGAGATATGTTGCTGGTTTTGTCATGAGGTGTTCCACCTGTTAGTAGGTGAAGGTAGAGCATCAACGACCAACATGGATTTTACAGTAGTTACCCATTCCTGAGTGGAAGTGGAATGATGTTGCGATGGATTTCGTGATAGGTTTACCAAGGTATCCTCAAGGGAATGATGCAGTTTGGGTTGTCATTGACAGACTCACAAAGTTTTCTCACTTTTTACCAATCAAGGATACCTTCAGTGTTGATGAGCTGGGATGATTGTACATCCGTGAGATTATGTGCTTTTATGGAGTTACACACTCCATTGTTTTAGACAGAGATGCACATTTTACTTCTCGGGTCTGGAAGGGGATTTAGAAGGATTTGGGTACACAGGTGCTTCTGATTACAACTTACCACCCCCAGACAGATGGCCAATCCGAACGTGCGATTCAGGTGCATGAGGACATGCTACAAGCATGCATTCTGGATTTTGGAGGTTCTTGGGAGAAACACATACATCTTGTGGAGTTTTCCTATAATAATAGTTTTCAAACAAATATTTATATGACACCTTATGAGGCTTTGTATGGTAGGCTATGCCGATCACCCTTATGTTGGCTAGAGGTAGGAGAGACAGCTATACTGGGACCTCGTATTGTTCAAAAAACCACAGAGTAGATTGAGTTGATTCAGAAGAGTATGGCTATTGCACAGCCTCAACAGAATTCTTATGCTGATTAGCGGAGACGACCTATGGATTTCGAGGTCAGGGAACAGGTTTTCCTATGTGTCACACTAAGGTTGGGACACAAGAGGATTTGGAGACATGGTAAGCTTTCGTCGAGGTACGTCAGGCCGTTTGAGGTGTTGGAAAGAGTTGGGCTGGTTGCCTATCGGTTTCAGTTACCTCAGAGGTACCAGGCTATGCACAACGTTTTCCACGTTTCTCAACTTCGACGTTACTTCTCAGAACTGTCTCATGTTTTCCAACCCGAGGAGGTTGAGTTGGAAGTGGATGCATCATTCAAGGAGCATCCTATCTAGATCATTGATCTAAGTACAAAGGTTATCAGTGGCCGGTCTATTCCTCTAGTATGGGAGCTATGGCATCACAGACAAGTATAGGACGAGACTTGGGAGAGGGAGGCTGATGTACGAGTACAATGGCTGGAGCTGTTTGGGGTTTCTTATTCTATGCCGCCTTGCTAGGGAAATTCAGGGACAAATTTCTTTAGGGGGGGGGGGAATTTGTGAGAACCCGAATCTTTTTTTTCAGGTATGTTTTCCTTTTCTGGTTGTTTTTGAGAAAAAGAGGAATTTCTGGAAATTTTTTAAGTACACGCCATGTACTTTCTGAGTACACGCTGTATACTCGGTTACCACAGGTAGCCATGTGTTGGTCGTGTAGCGGCCATGCACATGACCATGTGGGGGTGACCTGGAGGCCGCCTAATGCTAGGTATAGAAAGGTCAAGTTCACACCGTGTACTTCCAAAGTACATGTTGTGTACTTACAAAGTACACACTGTGTATTTTTTTTTCATTAAACACACTAGGGTCGCGTCTGACAGACAGAAATGGCTTCTTCTAGGTTTCGTTTGGCCGAGAGCTTCTATACGACCGTGATCTTCCTCCGAGCCCCCGACTGAGCATCCGATCTCCAATTCTACCACCATCTACTGCGTTGGGATTGCCTCCGTAAGATCTCTCTTATGCTTGAGCTTCGTTTCATGATTCCTCTTCTTTATCAAGTTGTATTCAGTTGAGCGTTTTAGACATTTTTGTAGATATATGGTATTTTTGGGTGATTCAAGGCTTGAGGTTCCCATATATCGATTCTAAAATGTCGAGGTAGGTGTTTTGTGCCTTTCCGTTAAAAGTCTTTCAGTTATATGTGTATTTTTTCCCAATACCCATGAATGGGGTGTTGCATGTTTACTTTTTCAGCCCTATTATTTTCTTGCTATGATTGTATGCCTGATTAGAGGTTGATTGAATGTGAATAGGGTTAATTTCTATGTTTTGGAAGTTTTTTACCATGCATGATTGCCTGTTTTGACCGTTGGGTCTAGTTTTCCTGTTAGGTTGTTGTTTACTTTCCCATTCCTAGTTGTAGGATGGTGTGATTTTTTTGATATGCTGATATGCTGTAGATTGCTAGCCAAGTAGTTCTTGAGGTTTACTTTGGTCGATACACATTGGTATACCTAGTTGACTTACACAGGGCCATGAGAACCTGGTGTAGTAGACCATAGGGAGAATGGACTTAAGGGCTTCTCCAAAGTGTTTGTTTTACTTACGATGTGATACCATAGGGGGAATTGATGTAAGTGCTTCCTCAGAGTGTCTATAGTTCCTTGACATAGGACATAGAGGGAATGTGGCATAAGTGCTTCCCCAGAGAACCTTTAGTTACGATATGAGACTATAGTAGGAATTGACGGTGAGTGCTTCCTTAGAGAGTCTATGCTTAAGCTGAACCAGAGGGGTTAGACTGAGTGTACTACCCAGAGGGTTGCTTGTAATTTTAGGTAGGACCAGAGGGGATGGGATGTGAGTACTTCCCAGAGGGTTACCTATTATGTTATCCATTTTCTTATGTTGCTAGGTAGGACCAGAGGGGATAGGTCGTGGGTACTTCTGAGAGGGTTACCTGTTTGTGATTACCTGTTTTGATTAGCTATTGCTTGATATATGAAACTGAATGCATTGAAACTATGGATTTTTTACTGTTGATTACTTCCTTATTTACTGCTTTCTGTACTTATTACTTTCCATATATTCACTGATTGTTAGGCATAGATCTTGTGGTGGTTGCCTACTGGGATTTAGTCTCACACCCTGTTTGGGCCATGATTTTGGGCCCAAACAGATTATATTGTTGCAGGTATAGATAAGGGAAAGCACCCTTCTACATCAGGTACTTGATTTTCTATAGAGCTGGAGAGAATGGGACCAAGCTATGGCTTGCAATGCTGAGGATTTGTTTACTTTGCTTTATTTTGTACTTGGGTTTAATACTGTTTTATTCCAACATTGTGATTTTTTTGGCTGCTTTCCTAGACATATGTATCATGCATCATTCATATATATATGTGTGATCTAGTTTATCATTTCTAGTCTTCTACTGTTTACTTTTTTTTATGGATTATTCATTCTTCCACTATTTCTATTTGTTTTACTTCCACTAAGTTACTCTGCCAATGAGGGCATAGTTTCCCTACTATCACACCCATGACCCTCGCTGCTAGTCGGCAGCCTCTGGCGTTCGGGGGAATGTGCTTGAGGATATGTGACCAACCAGGTATGGGGAACCTCTGGGTGGATTCTAGAACCGGGAAATTACATCCACACCCTCTATATATTACTTCAAATGTTCCCCAAGCTCTCAATAAGCTCCACCCAAACATTTGGAATCACCCTCTCAAGGTTAGGGATCCTCTCTTTCTCATATTTATTCAAGAATCTCTATTTTATTATGCCTTTTATCTCCATTTACTAATATTGGGACATGTTATCCCATATCACCTTAATTTAAATATTATTTATAAATTATTATATACCCCTTTCAATCTCATTAATACCTCCCATGAATATTTATACACCCCTATTATGCTACCAAAAATTCCCCATGATTTTCTATACCAAACAATTGTGTAGTGAATACCCATACCCTTTTTCTATCAAGGGTGTTCACATTTATGAATTTATAATTATTTTATTTGGGAATTACATGTATTTATTCCAAAATCCTATATCATGTAATAAAATTTTATGATAAATGATTCCACGTTGTATGATTTATGCGGCACCCTTATGAATGTGAATGAAACCAAAGTGATGGGTGCACTCAGAATTATATAGCACTCTAATGCATTGGGTAATGTTTTAGTCTCATGAGGCATCCTGAAAAGGATTAGGGAATGAACCTAATCCATCATGGTACTTTTTATATAATTATGTCTTATCAGTTATCCTTGACTTATGTTTATGATGCCATGTTTTATGTTTTTTCCACATTACCCATGTTTCCTTTATGTTATCATGCTATATCATGCCTCATTGTTCATGTTTATGTTTCTCACCCATTTTTATGCCCCATTGATATTCCAATTATCTAACATGTATTAATTTTTCATGTTATTCCATGTTTATTCCCTTACTATTCTTTATAGATCACCCCTTTCTTATGTATGTCCCTAGGTTATTTGATGCAGTTTTAAGTATGATGGAATTATATTAGAATGTTAAGGAAATTTTCAATAAAGACGATGTATTACCTATTTTAAGTTGTTATATAATGTATCTAATTCATAAACACAATATAATTTTCAATATTCCAGGTTGTATTATGTGTAATATTATGTAATAAATCATAAATTAATGTGTAATAAGGACATGAGTTGTCATAATCTAGTGGGCTAGTGTTCCGATGCATCGATACCCTAGGAGTATCTCCCCCATTTGTTATTATTTATAGTATCTAAACTCCCATATGTGTGAGGTTAAAAAAACATGTTTCTTCCCATTTGGTTCTCAATAATTTCTTTTTCCACTACTAGTTACTTGTTCATCATATCTGGGTAGTTCTCAATACATAACATGAAAACCTTATAGCGAACATATGGTCACAAGCCTAACTCAAATATGTACACCTTAAGATATTCACTAATGACCACCTATAGTAAAAAATGATCTAGGAAAGAGAATTGACATGAACATTCCATAACTGGTATACTGGATTATTTTAGATCAAATAAGTTCATCATATGTGATACCTGAAAGTTATATGGATAGATTTTTTTTGTTAAAAATTACTAAAATCTTTCCCTTGTCCTTGATCAAGGTTATTATGTAAATACAAGTGAAAAAATTGTCATTATAGGTCTTCAAGCATGTGCACCTATATATTGACCCAAATTTATAATAGAGTTATAAGGAATTTGAAGATTCCATTCATTTGAACCAGCCATGTTTCTACTTTCTCAGGTCACGAATTGATCCAAAATATTGATGGGTTCTATCTATGGAATTACAAGGAGTGATCCAAATGGTTTAGTTTCCCAGTTATATTTCTCTCATCAAAATCTTAGAATGATTACATGATACTATTTAAAATCTTTTGGTTCACCTATAGTTCATATGGAACCATGTTCTCATCCACACCCTCTTACTGGTTCCTAAGTCTCCTAACTAGTGGGATATTTATATAATTACAGAAACAAGTACCACCAATTACCACATAGATCATGTGTTCATCATTGGGTATATATTATATCACATGTAAAAATGAAAAATCAAGATAACTTTTCCAGAATCACAAGTGATAGATAATAAATATATGATGAAATCCTAGTGGGAATTATTCTTACTAAAGCATGATACTAAATGCTCATCGGCTAAACCTATGAAGATGAGTTTACAACATGAAAAAAACTTATTAACAACAATTTTATAACCATACCACCCTGTTAAATATAATTTCAGCATAAAAAGGTTAGTTACATCTTTTTATGCTATACGTTTCAAGTTCTAATACAAATTATCTCCTTGCTAACATCCCAACCGATTGAACACAAAAAACCGGTACCATTTGTAATATATTAACCCTAACCCATTGGATTGGTTTAGATTAATACACCACTAGCCTTAGATGAGGTCCTAGAAACACCAAGGTCTAGTAATAAATTCCTAGGGATTTAATAAACAAGGGGGTGTTTTTCCATTAAAAAACAATACACAACTTGAAGCAAATAATCTACACAGTAAACATAAATAAAAATGACACATAATATAAAATTGAGGGAAACTCAATGACATAAAACCAAAAACAACTTTAGTATCTGAAGAAGAAAATGATTAGAGTACTATTATAAGACCATACCAAAATAATAAACTAAAATCCCAAGACATTCAAGACTCAAAACACCAAGGTGGAGCCTCTATTACTCCACAACAAGACAAGCTACAAGATCCAACTCCAATAAACCATGACTATTGCATCATGTTTCTCCAATATATATGTAATAAATATTCCTCTTATCTATATAATGATAAAAAATTTCTTCATATAAACCAAGTTGCATATATGAGGGTGATTATATCCACTCAGTATGAAATCCACCAAAAGATTCCCACACACACCACTAAGACTAGAACAAGTTATCATAATTTATATAAAAAAGTTTACAAAGCTAGTTACCAAGTGAGATAATATAAAAGTAGTGAAATAATACCCCACTAAAAGTACATCCAAGGCATGAACCCATGTACCCATGAAACACACAACCCAATTCATCTTTCTTCAAAGAAGGGCTTATGAATAGTCCAACTCATGAGTGATACTCATCCCTCTTAACCTAAGGCATCACTTAGTAGTATAATCCATTATGGCCCAATTGGCATGATAACCACAACTTAAAAAGAAAGGTTTACCATCAATGCAGTATTAATTCATGTCAAATGTGATCATTCCAAGTTTAGGCAACCTATTTTATTATTTATTTAAAAATACACATTTAAACATTTTATTAAACATTTTGTGGGAGACACCCACAACCCATCAATTTTAAAACCAATAAAACATGGGGTTTTCCAAAGGGTTTTTGTAACAACTCAAAGTTTTATCAATGGAAATTACCATCTTATAATTATGTCATAAACGCATAATAGAACACAATACAAGCTTTATAAATGATGAATGGATGAAATAAGAAGTGCTTCTAGAAGTTAAAGAACCTATAACAATGAAATAGTAACTTGACCTTTGGAATAGTAATGTGACCCATATGATTAGTAAACTGACCAATTGAATAGTAACCTCACCAATTAAAGTATAAATAAAATTTATCCATCTTATAAGTGAAAATATGATATAATTATATTACAGTATAAATAAATAAATATTTTAAAAAATTATTAATTAAGTGTTGGTATTTTTATAAGTCATAAATATTTAATTAAAATTTTATGACTAATTTAATAATTTAAAAGAAAATTTATTTTCATAAAATGTATTCATAAATTAATATTTTGGTGTCTTATGATTTTAAGACAATTTTATGAGACCTTAAATAAGTTTTCAAAGTGTTATAAAATCAATTATATTTTTTAAATTTGTATTTTCCAAGTAAATTATGATTAAAATTAAAATTAAAATTTATTATAAATTATTTTCATAAAATGGATTTCATTTTTTAATTCTACACATTATAAAATTTTTAGGGTTAATTTTTGTGATTTTAATAAAATACTTGAATTTTTGGTGAATAGTAAAATACGATAATTTATGATAAATGCTAAATACATGATTTATGGAGTCATAAATGATGTATGGATGATATAAGCCCAAAATATTGAATTATCCTTCATTATTTTAATTTTTTTGGTGATAATTTTCAAAATATTCATAGTCTTGAGCCAAAATAATAAACTAATGATTAAAATATCGAGAAAACACCCCTCTCCTCTACTATAAATACCACCCCTCACCACCTATTTTCCTCACACCTATAAAGCCTTGTGCCTTGTAAAAATTTTGAAAAATACTCTTACCAAACCTCTACCCCAAATCCAAAATATTTTTTTCTTAACAAAATACAAAAACCAATCCCTTAAGTAGGGACTCAATAAGAAGGAATCAAGAGGTAAAACCCTCTTCTATTTTATTTCAATTTCTTTTCCAGTTCCTTTATTTTCTTTTTATCTTATTACCTCAACTCATCCAAATGGAATGAAAAATCTAGTATCTTATATATACTGTAATTTTATCATGTTTATAGAATAATTATTCATTAAATCTCTTCTCCTCTCTCTTATACTTTAAGAATGAAAACATCTCCCGTGAGGTGCCGATTTACCACCTTCATGGACGACGTAATTTCATCTTTCAATTTTGTATTCAAGGCTGGTCATGAAACCATTTTTATTGTTGAACCAGATTATAATATATGTATTATATATTATGTAATTTCCTATAATCAAGTTTTATACATGATATTAATTTATAAAACAAAATGAGTTCGTTGTGGTCAAAAAATGATAAATTAATATAAATGATTATCTTAATGATTTATCTAATGAATATATTAGGTCCACTGGGTCAAATACCCTGAGGGGGGGGGGGGGGGGTGAATCAAGGTATTTTAGATTAAAACTACTACCCCTTTGGATCTTATTTCTTCATTAAATAAAAACACATATCTCTTTCTTATGTAACAATGTATAAATAGAAATTAAATCATGCATATGACACAAAAATTTTGCTTGGTTCACCCTCACTAGGTTAAGTATAAGGAGCATATAATAGTGATGTGATGATGTACCAAATTCACTAAATATCACTACCAATTATAATGTTTGGGATAGATCACTTCTATGCACAGGCTCACTGCCTTTACAATGTTTAAGGTCTTCTCACTTCATTCTCAAGGGTCACTCCCTATGTCACTTTCTCTGGCTCACTGTCAGTGGAAACGATCACCATATTCCTCTTCCTTTTCTCACTTATCATGGAAGGGATCCACTCATAGTTTATGAAATTGTGGGTCCCTCCATTTTCATGAATTCCTATATCCTCAATTATAGATAGACGCTCTATTGAAGTTCCACCTTCATCCTGACTGAAAATTATTTTTATTGAAATAAACCCCCTTTTAAGGGATGAGGGGAAAAACATCAAGACACCAAGACTTAAACAAAATAATGCATATCCAACATACCAAACCTCAAGCTCAAAAGCAGTGCTCACCACAATAGAGAAGCTCCTCCCAGCATAAAGAACCATTAAGACTAGCTTTCATTGTACCATCTCAGCATGGCTAGCTGTCCCATGAAAAAGAGAACGAGCCTGGTACTGATGGCCAAAGCCATACCCTCTCAAACATCTGATTTCGAAAATCCACGAAATAATGAAACCTATTTTCCCTGAACCTCATCTGGAGCATCTTCTTGTCAAAGAACGATTGAAAAATCCCTTGATTCGCAGCCCATCAAGCCCAAAACTTCCATAAAGGCGTCACTGCTCACCAATCATGGGAGCCAACCACACACAGTCAACGATCCAAAAAACCAAAACCAATTTGTGAGACAACCATCAAGAAACATCAACTCCTAGACCGGCGTCAGAGCCAAAGCTGGAAGCACCCCGCCACAACCATTGGCATCTCCAACCGTATCCACAACAACCCGACGAGGAAGACGATCCATAGAAAATGAAACCGAGACTTCATCACCTAGGATTGGAAGTTCCAACAGCACCTCGAAGGAGAGTCTCTGATGAGGGGATCCAAGCAGACCGAGCCAGTAACGCCACTCAGGTTTGGAACCGAACCAATCGAACCACGGAAGAACCCACACCAGATTCTAGATTGGGTGAACCATAGAAAGTAGAAGTATCTAATGATGCAGAAGGGGTGTACCAGAGATGACGTAGGAGAACCGGTGAAGAAACCCGAATAAAAAACCTCCATCAAACCTGAAAACACAAGAACAAACAAAGTACTCCCCCTCCTCGTCAGTCTGGGTCCGACGCCAGCCGCTTAGAACCAAAACCTTCACCCGCATCCTCCAAGCAAAGCCACCATCAAGATGTCCTCACCCACCTAGATCTGAACTCGCCGCTCGCCGGGACATGACGGTGGTGACCTCTAGGCCGACCGAGACCGATGAAGATGGGGATGCCGACTTCAAGCCTACTGAGAATCCGGAGGAGGGGAGGGAACAGGGCCGCTGGAAAAAACCCTAGCCCTCGAGCAAGAATGTGCGCCACTGCTCAGATGCCCACCATACTCTACCTCCTCCATATAAAAGTGTATATGGTGATTCCAACTTTCATCCACTGATGAATACTACTTTACCACAGATGTACTGGGAAACTTCTAACTTTCATGAAACCTAGGGTTGACTTGCACACAAATTTAATGAATGGATTGAAAGTTTCATCTTTTTTAATAAAAACCCACCTATACACTACTCAATACTTCCATGAAACACCCTTTTTATTCCCAACTCACTATTGGTGCATAACTCCCTTTTGGTGTGAAACTTCTGCGCAACTCTTTATCTACACACCACTTTCTACCACTTACATGAACAGAGCTCCAATTTTCTCTAAGTGTTGAGATTAACATTTAATAAGGGGGTATTTTCCTATTTATAGGCATTTTGGATACCCTGCATGCATGGTACACAACTTCTCCCCGAACACGCAAGTCTCACATTCGTGCAACCACACCTTTCATGAAAATCCATAATTTGCACTCCCTTCCTTACTTTACCATAATTTGATGTACTAATCTTGAAAAATTGATGGTTTAAAACTTTCGAAACCTCATTAACACTTGTGAAAAACTTTCTTTACAAAAAATAATTTTCTCCATTCTCCAATTTTTGGACCCAAAAATTTGGAAAACACTGAGAAACCACACCACGTTGAATGTGATATTTTTGTACCACATGCAGATCACACATTACTTTGTCATGGATCCTTTTAAACATATTTTTACAGAATATTTTGTCAAAAATATATCTATAAATCCACAACTAACCATCAAAATTTACTTTATCTACAAACACAATCAACCCAAAAATGCGTCAATGTTACCTTGAGAGATTTTTACCCAACATAATCTTCCTCACTTCTAAAAAAATGGTATTTTAATATTATATAAGTTTATTAATAACATATAACTTTAGTTATAGACATTTATCTTCATTATAGATGATTTTATATACACATATACAAGTAAACCGATCATGAAAACCAAAGAAATCAATGCTCCCAAATGATAAAATTGAATCTTTTAACCCATAAAAAAGGACATAAATGAACTTAATAAATTTATAATAAATCAAATAAATTTATAAAAGTTTATTTAATTTTTAATTAATGAATCTAATTTTATCATTCAGGACATTAAGATCAAGTGAAGAATTATTTTGGACATTAGGTAAGGGATTCTACCCGAACCTCCATTATTCTTTCGAGTTACTCTTTCTCTCTTTTTAACCAAATGAAACTATCTTTAATTTTTATGTACATATTCTAAATTATTTTTATATGTTATAAACTCATGTATCAATATCCATTCGTCTTTCTTTTTTGGGGATAAAAATGTTTTTAAAAGGTTACCTACTCAATTTTTCCTGATAAGCAAGCCCAATTTAAGGGAACCTCCCTAATTTTTACCCATTTTAAAGTGTGATCCATAATATGTTTTAACCCACCATTATTTTTATAAAATCACACATTTTATCATGAAGAAATACCTTGGTTCAATTCTGGTTTTATACAAACAATTATTCCTTTTCTATTTTAAAGAATCTTGAAAGTTTTCCCTTAAACCATACTAATTTTTTTTATTTATTATGTTTCTTAAGAAATATTTTTAATTCAGTTTAAAATAAATTATCATGATATATTCCTATATTCCATTAATAATGTCCATGTATTATTTAAATCCATCCTTTCATGGATACACTATGATATTCCTTATTTGATATGCCTTATTATATAATTGTGATACCCAATTCTTTCCATGGGCAAACCTTATGTTTATGTTTGATTGCTTATGTATGATTATTTATGTGTCAAATATATTTATGAACATGTTATGATGGGTGCACCCAGATAGAGCTCTAATGCATTGGGTAATGTTTAGCCTCAAAAGTCATTATGTGCAACGATCTTGGTGGTTAGCCTTGACTCGTACTCCATGTGCAAAGTTCTTGGTGGTTAGCCTTGAGTCATGGACCTATATGTGTAATGAGCCTTGACTCATGATCCTCAATGTGAAACAATCCTTAAAAATGGTTTTAAATTCATGTTTTATGTTGCTACCATATTACTATGAATCCATGATTATATGATCCCATGTTATGATTCCTTATGTTTAATCATGTTCCATACCTTATTATTCCATTATATTATTCCTTCTAACCCATGTGCTAAGCTTTATTCTTATGTTTATTCCCTAACTGGGATTTTTAGCTCATCCATTTGTTTATATTATCCCCAGGTTATCCTATAAAGACATAAGGTATCAAAGGAATTTAGGAGCTCATAGTGGATGGTAAATAATGAAATGTTTTATTTAGTCCCATGTTTTCAGTTTTATGTACCTAGTCTTCCAATAATCTAGGATTTATGATCCTTGGATTGTAATTTGATGTTAAATTATTCTTAAAATCATGTAATTATATGTGTAAAAGACTAGGGTCACTATATTTGGTATCAGAGGAGAAGTTTAGTTATTTTTGGAGACTAGGAATAGATCAATTTAGTAAGAACCCTAGGGATAATACTAAGTATGAGAAAACATCCATAAATTTTGGTAAGTATAGAGTAAGTGGTTTATCAAGAAAATATATCCCTGTATGGATACTACAAGTTGACGTGGTTCTACCATAGATTTACCAAGGAGTGAAAACTCTGACAAGGTGTTCTGGGCCTAACTCGGGGTAACCTGGTACATGACAATGAGCCTTACTGTGCACATGGTTTGACACTCCTTAGGGATATGCTTTGGTAAATTAGTAATCTCATTACAAACCATTATTAAGGGAACAAAGAAAATGCACGTAAGAATATATGTTAGGAAATAGATCATTTGTAACCTAGATTGTAACCTAGGGGATCAAAAGTTTTGATATACTTTTCCTTTACAAGTTTATACCTTTATGTTCAAGTTTCCTTTTATTATTCTTATTAGCTAAGTATTCAATCCCCCTAATTGAAATTTATTTTTCTTAGCTAATGGCGGGAAATAGAAGAACACATGATAACAATAAATGTGATAGGAAATGTGAAAATTGACTTAATGATATTCCAAATATGATGGAAATGGGTGCTCAATACTTCATGACAGTACTTGTTCAACTGGCCCAAGTTATGAATAATAACTTGAATCACATGGAACACCCTTCTTCCCCTAAGAGAGAGAAAGTTTCTATTGAATACTTCATGTGGAAAAGGCCTCCCATGTTTAGTGGATCTTCTGATCACCTCCTCACAAAATAGTGGATTAACTCCATTGAAAAGTTATTATCTATCCTCCAGTACTCAGAAGAAGTGAAATTTGTGTTGGAAGCCTATCATTTTTATGGGGAAGCTGATCAGTGGTGGAAACTGATAAAAAGTACAAAGTCCAAGGAAGAAATTGATTCCATGGATTGTGAGAAATTCAAGAAAATGTTTTTCAATAAATATTTTCCCCAAACCCTCCGTCTCAAGATAAAAAGAGAGTTCCTTGGACATAATTATAAGGAAGATGAGTCTATTAGGGTGTATGAATAAAACATTACTAGTCTTGAAAGATACACCTCCAAATTTTTCATGAACATAGAAATCAAGGTGGATTGATTATTTAGCGAACTAAAGCCGAGTCTTTAAAAATTGTTGGTGATTCGAGACTTCGGCATTTATGAAGAGATTGTTTGTTGTTACCTCAAGGTTGAAATAGAGATCAGAAACTCTCAATGGTCTCATGGGACCAGTGAAAAAGAAATAGAAAATGGAGTTTAATATGGGTTGATTAGAAAATAAATCCCATGATGAAAAAAACCCGAATATCCAATGTGTCAAAATTGTGGGAAGAAGAATCCTGGAAACTGTATAGAGGGAACCAAGAAATGCTTCAAATGTGGAAGAATGGGGTATCTAGATAAGAACTACTGAAGGGATATGAAGAATCCCACTAACATGGAAGAAGAAATGAAGGTTCATATCAATGATCAACTATTAGTAAAGTTTTTCAACTACATGGAACATTTTAAATTTTCAAACCAATTTTTTAAGATGAGGGTTGTTGAAGGAAATCAACAACAACCTCCAAAGAAACAAGGGATATCTTATTATATCACTACTGCTGAGGTGGAGCTGGACAATGATGTAGTGACAGATATGATGGTTATTCATTTAATAATAGAAATCATACTATTTTATTCTAGTTTTATGCATTCTTTCATAAATTTAAAGTTTAATAGAACTATTCAAACACTCTCTCAAAATTTGGAGGTTGAGTTATCTGTGAGAATGGCTAATGGATAAATTATTGCATCCAAAGTACATAACTACTCCTTGGTTAATTTTTGTGGACTAAACCTCCTAGAAAATATTTTTATACTCCCTTTAGTAGAGTTTGATGTTATTTTGGGCTTGGATTAGCTATCTTTATAAAAATCCAACATCGACTATCGAGAAAGAGAGATCACTCTTCACATTCTGAAGCATCGTCCAATTTTTTAAAAGTGTAAATAGAAAGATGAATCCCTTGTAGAATCATCATCTCAAGTGTGAATATTACTACCTTATGAGCAATTATGTGTCACTCAAATGATTGAGACAAAGGAGATGATCTTACTCGAAGACATTCCCACTGTGAGGGATTACCCTGATGTATTCCCTGAAGAGTTGCATGGTTTTCCTCTTGATAAAGAAGTTGAGTTCTTAATTGAACTTATTCCTAGATCTATGACTATATTAAAGACACAATATAGAATGGAAACTGTTGAGCTAGAAAAATTGAAGAAGTAGTTACAAGAGAATTTGGACAAGGGTTTTATACACTTGAGTGCTTCACCATGGAGTGCGCCATTACTATTCATCAAGAAGAAGGATGGATCATTGAACCTCTGAATTTATTATTATGAGATCAATAAAATCATGATAAAGAACAATTATCCCCTTCCATGGATAGATAACTTGTTCGATTAGCTATGGGGGCCCATGTATTTCGCTATAGTAGAACTTCGATCGGGATATCACCAATTCAAGGTGAGGAAGGAAGATATTCCCAAGAATTACTTTTGAATGAAGTATGGAAATTATGATTTTATAGTTATTCCCTTTGGACTCTTTGATTCTATAAAATTTTTCATGGATTTAATGAATAGAGTATTTAGATATTACCTTGAAAAATTTGTGGTAGTCTTTATCGATGATATTTTGATATACTCCAAGAGCAAGGAGAAACATGAGGGGAATTTGAATACTATATTGAATAATTTTATAAGGGAGAAACTATATGAAAATTAAAATAAATGTGAGTTCTAGATGGAGGAAGTATCATTCTTGGCACATGTTATCACCAGTAAATGAATATCTGTGGACCCTTGCAAGACAAATGCAATCAAAGAGTGGCCTAGGCCAACTTCTGTAATGGAGAACTGTTGTTTCCTTGACCTAGATAGGTATTACCAATGATTTATAAAGAAATTATCATGATTTTAAAACACAATAACTAATATGACACGAAAGGGAGTGAAGTTTTTCTAGACTCAAGAATGTGAGGAAAGCTTTAAGGAGATCAAAAAGAGGCTTATCACTGTGCTAGTACTCACACTCCCGACAAGTGGAGAACTCTTTATTGGATACAAAGATGATTAAAATAAATTATTAGGATGTGTACTGATGAATAATGACTAAATGATAGCCTACGCCTCAAGGTAGTTGAAAATACATGATCAAAACCATCCCATGCATGATCTGGAGTTGTGAACTGTAATCTTTGTGTTGAAAATCTGGTGGCATTATCTCTATGGGGGAAAGTGAGAGATATATACTGATAAAAAGTATCTCAAATATATATTCACATAGATTGAGCTTAATATTCACTAGTAAATATAGTTAGATCTCATCAAGGATTATGAATTCTTAATCCACTACCATCTTAGTAAGGAAAATAAGGTGGAAAATACTCTAAGTAGAATGGATCTTGCATCTTTACCAGTGATGAGAATTGAGAAGGATCCAATATTCTTATAATTACAAAGGATAGACATGGGAATCATTAATGAAGGAAAATAATTAATCCTTTATCAAATTATTCCTCAACCATACCTTGTGGAAAAAATAAATAATTCTCAAAGAAATGATGTGGAAATTTAGAAAAAGGTGGAAGCTATCAAAAAAGAGAAATCCTCCAAGTTCAAGATATATGAGGATGGATTTATATGACTTGGGTAAAATTTTTTTTTACTATACAATCTAGAGATAAATAACGATCTTATTAATGATGCACATAACTCAACCTTCTCTATTCACCAAGGGAGCACAAAGATGTATCGAGATCTCTAAGAAAACTTTTGGTGGGACAATATGTAAAATGATATTGATGAATACACATAAAAGTTCTTAATATGTCAGCAAGTGAAGAATAAAAGGAAAAAGTATAAAGGGATGATGTAACCATTACCCATACCAACATGGAAATGAGAAAACATCACTATGGAGTTTGTTAGTGGACTTCCAAAGACATCCAGAGGAAACAATGCTATATGGGTTATTTGGATCATCTTAAAAATATTTCTCAATTTATCATAATTTCATAGGACCTCTCACTGGATCAAATTGAATTAATATACATCAAAGAAGTGGTTAGGCTGTATGGAGTACCACTATATTTTGTATCCGACTGAGATTTTAGATTCACCTATTTTTTTGGAAAAGTCTCCAACATGATCCAAGAACTCAACTGAACTTTAGTACGACCTGTAATCCTCAAACTGATGGCCAATATGAGCGAACTATTCATAAATTGTAAGAAATGTTGAGAGCATGTTCTATGTACTTCAAAATAGGATGGGAATGACATATTCCACTAGTTTAATTCTCCTACAACAATAATTTTCACTCGATCATCCAAATGGCCCCATATGAACCCATTTATGGGAAAAGGTGAAGAACACTAAAATGCTAGGATGAATTTGGTGAACGTAAGATTCCAGGACCTGAAATGGTCAAAAAAATGGCAAAGAAGGTGAAAACCATTCACCAACACATCAAGGAAACCCAAATTTGACAAAAGATCTATGCATAAAATCGTTGATGGGACCTAGAGTTTATGGTTATAGACATGGTATTCCACTGTATATCTCTGTAGAAGAAAATCATGAGATTTGGGAAGAAATAAAAGCTGAGTCCCAGGTATATCGACCCCTTTGAGATCCTCGATCATGTCAGAGCTGTGGCCTATCAACTAGAACTTCCAAAAACAATGTCTTAATGACACGATGTATTCCACGTATCTCTATTAAATAAGTAATACCAGATCCCTCACATGTACCAACTTCAGAGGTGGTACAATTGGAGAATGATCTTTCTTATGAGGAGAATCTAGTGAATATATTGGATCGTAGAGATAAAGGTCTACACAACAAGACTACTCACCTGGTGAAAGTACTATGGAAGAACCATAATTATGAAGAGGCAACATGATAATCTGAGGAAGTGATGAAGGAAAATTACCCACACTTATTTTCAACTTAGAATGTAAAACGAAATTTTGAGGGTGAAATTTCATAAGGGGGGAAGAATGTAATGACCCAAAGTTTTATCAATGGAAATTTCCTTCTTATAATTATGTCATTACACATAAGATAACACAATACATGCTTTATAAATGATGAATTAATAAAATAATAAGTGTTTCTAGAAGTTAAAGAACCTATATCGATGAAATAGTAAATTGACATTTGGAATAGTAATGTGAGCCCTATGAATAATAAACCTACCAATTGAATAGTAACCTCAAAAATTAAATTTTATATAAAATTTATCCATCTTATAAGTGTCAATAAGATATAATTATATCATAGTATAAATAAATAAAAATTTAAAAAAATTATTAATGAAGTGTTCGTATTTTTGTAAGTCATAAATATTTTATTAAAATTTTATAACTAATTTAATAATTTAAAAGAAAATTTATTTTCATAAAATATATTCATAAATTAATATTTTTATGTCTTATTATTTTAATATAATTTTATGAGACCTTAAATAATTTTTCAAAGTGTTATAAAATCAATTATACTTTTTAAATATGTATTTTCCAAGTAAATGATGATTTTAATTACAATTAAAATTTCTCATATTTATAAAATTATTTTCATAAAATGTATTTCATTTTTGAATTCTATCCATCGAAAAAAAATTTGGATAAATTTTTGGGATTTTTTTAAATACTTAAATTTTTGATGAATAGTAAAATACGATAATTTGCAATAAATGCTAAATACATGATTTATGGAGTCATAGATGATGTATGAATGATGTAAGATAAAAAAATCGAACTATACTTTATTATTTTAATTTTTTCCATGATAATTCTCAAACTATTTATATTTTTGATCCAAAATGATAAACTAATGATTAAAATATTGAGAAAACACATCTCTCCTCCACTATAAATACCACCCCTCACCACCTCTTTTACTCACACCTATCAATCCTTTTTTCCTTATCCAAATTCTTCCCAATAATATTCCCAAAACTATACCCCACTTATAAGAGATTTTGTTTTTAACAAAACACCAAAACCAATCCCCTAAGGAGGCTCTCAAGAAGAAGGAATCAAGAGGTAAAACCCTCTTCCATTTTCTTTCAATTTCTTTTCAAGTTCCTTTATTTTCTTTTTCTATCCCCACCTAAAATCATCCAAATGGCATGAAAACTCTAGTATCTTACATATACTATATTTTTATCATGTTTATGGAATAATTATTCATCAAATATCTTCTCCTCTCTCTTTTACTTTAAGAATGAAAACATCGCATGTGAGGTGCCGATTTACTACCTTCATGGACAATGTGATTTCATATTTTAATTATGTCTTCAAGGATGGTCATGAAACCATTTTTTATGGTTGAAAAAGTTTATAATATATTTTTATATCTTATTTAATGTTCTAGAATAATTTTGTACACATGATATTAATTTATAAAACAAAATGAGTTCATTGTGATCGAAAAATTCTAAATTAATCTAAACGATTATCATTAATGATTTATCTAATTAATCATACTCACTTTAGAAAAAATGGTATTTTAATATTCTATAAGTACATTAATAACATATAAGTTCATTTCTGGACAACTATCCTCATTCTACATTATTTCCCATACACATATACAAGTAAAGCAATCATGAAAACCAAAGAAATCAACGCTCCCAAATGATAAAATTGAATATATTAACCCATCAAAAAGGCCATAAATGAACTTAATAAAGTTATAATAAATAAAATACATGTATAAATGATTATAGAATTATTAATTAATGAATCTAATTTTATTATTTAGGACATTAAGATCAAGTGCATAATCGTTTTGGACATAAGGTAAGGGATTCTACCCGAACCTCCATTATTCCTTCGGGTTACTCTTTCTATCTTTTTACAAAAATGAAATTCTATTTTATTTTTATGTAAATATTCTAAAAAAATTTATATTTTCCAAAATCATGTATAAATATTCATTAATACTTGTTTTTGTGGGTATAAACATGTTTTTAAAAGGTTATATACTCAATTCTTCTAGATAAGCAAATCCGATTTAAGAGAACTTACCGAATTCTTACCCATTTTCAAGTGTGATCAATACATTTTTTTAATCCACCATTATTTTTATAAAATAACTCATTTTATCATTAAAATATACCTTGTTTCAATTTTGGTTTTATAAAAACAATTATTCCTTTTCCATTTTAAAGAATCTTGAAAGTTTTCCCTTAAACCATACTAAATTTTTTATTTCTAATGTTTCTTAAGCACTCTTTTTTTAATTCAGTTTGACATAAATTATCATGATATATTCATATATTCCATTATTAATGTCAATGTATGATTTAAATCCATCCTTTCATGTACACACTATGATATTTCTTTTGATATAATTTTGATACCAAATTCTTTCCATGGGTAACCCTTATGTTTATGTTCAATTACATATGTTTGATTATTTATGTGGAAAACATATTACTGAACATGTTATGATGGGAATGACTAGATAGAACTCCAATTCATTGGGTAATGTTTAGTGTCATGAGATGTTATGTGCAACAGTCTTGGTGGCTATCCTTGACTTGTGCTTCATGTGAAATAGTCTTGGTGGTTAGCCTTGACTAGTGATCTTCTATGTGAAAAAACCCTTAAATCGTGATCCTCTATGTGCAACGATCCTTGAATAATTCTAAATTTATGTTTTATGTTACTTCAAAATTACTATGAATCCATGATTATATGATCCCATGTTATTATTCCTTATGTTTAATCATGCTCCATGCCTTTTTATACCATTATGTTACGCCTTCTAACCCATGTGATAAGCTTTATTCTTATGTTTATTCCCTTACTATAATTTTTAGCTTATCCCTTTGTTTATGTTATCCCCAGGTTATCTTGTGAATATGTTACGAATCAAAAGAATTTAGGAGCTCATAATGGATGATAAATAAAGAAATGTTTTATTTAGTCCCATGTTTTCAGTTTTATATACCTAGTTCTCCAAGACATTAGAATTTACAATCCTTGGATTGTAATTTGATGTTAAATTATTATTAAAATCATATAATGATATGTTTAGAAGTCTAGGGTCACTATAGTTTTCATAAAATTCATTCGTAAAAAACATAATAAATCAACTTTAGAAAACAATCCACCAAGTTCTTGATAAGAGTGGGATGGAAGATAATACACCTACCTCAAAAGCGTTGAACAATAAGAAATGTTCCACAATTCATAGATTTGGGTTCCATTTTCCATTCGTTCAATGAATCCCAAATAATTTCTATAAAAAGAGACCAATATCATAGATCTAGGCATAATAGTGTTGGTTTAGGGTTTATTCCAAAATAAAATTAGAGAAATAAAAAGGTGAAGAAGAATAATAATTATCAACTTTGATTCTCTAGGTACACAACTCAAATATACATTAAAATTTCTCTTCATAAGGAAGAGGATATCAAAAAACACCCAGAGAGAGCCTAAGGTTTAGGTGAAAAGAGACAGATACAAATTAGAAATGAAGGGTTTTGAAATTGTTAAATATACTGGACCTAATATCATTCATGGCATGAGAGATTAATTCATTATTTGAAATACTCAAAGAAAACATATACAAAAATTTAAGTCGATTTAGTATTTTGAGACCTAGAACTCATTCATTCCCTAAATCCCATCTGGGATATGAATATCCTCAAATGGGTTTCCACCAAATATTTCCTAAAAATTATTCACACCACAAATAAACATTCACATCCTTAATCAAATCTTGTATCCAAATTCAAGCTTCCCCTCTCTTCCATCTTTTGAAAACATCCAATGATATAACCCAATATTATTTAACTTAAAATAAATAGGATAAAATAGATACATACCTTAAATTGAGGGTGTTACAATCATGGTAATTGATGTGAATGTTGTCACTTATATATTATGTGAGAAGAAGTTTATTTATTTATTTTATTTAAATTAGTGTCATTTATTATTTATATTTTATAAAGAGTAAATTTTTCCCATTTCATATGTGTGATAACCTTTGGAACTTGGCTAGTCTAGTGTGATTGGGAACATGACTTTTTTCTTTGGTATATTGGTTTAGGTATGATTGATAGGTGTTTGGGTTAGTATATTACAAAATGGTATTAGGTAATGAGTGGATAGTTAAGTGGTAGGTGGAGGTAGTATTGTTAGAATTTAGGAAGAAATACTTGAATGGACTTGATCAACCCATCTATTTTGTAAAATCAAGTTAGAATGTAGTGCATGAGAATGAGTGTTATTAATAAAAAATCTAATGGGATTTCTTTCCTTTTATTTCACCATAGTGATGTATCTTGGGAATTATTATTAAAAAAATTATATCATTTTTAGTTTTACATATAAATTATTTTTTATAATTATTAGAAATACACTTATGACCATTCAATGATTTATTGAATGGTTATGGGTAGTAATTTCATTTATTAGCATATTCTATAATATTTTTGTTTCTTGTTTTGTGATTTGTGTAAGTGTATTCTTGGTTTATTTATTTTTACATGTATATGATATGAATTAAAGGGAATTAATATAATTCTTAAAATCTAGAATTTTAAAATTTTCATGAAAACACATTTTATAAAAATCCAAAATGAAGGGATATCTCTCACAATAAATTATACTGTAAATATTTTAGAAGGAGATAATATTTTTAAAGGTTTATCTTGAAATTATATGTTCTAAAGACCCTAATTTTTGGATTTATAATATAGGTTTTATAATTAAACCAAAATTTTTGCAATCTAATTTGGAGTGAAATGTTTTTTTATAATTTTTCATAATGTAATAGTGTAATAGATCTACTTTGGTGTTCTAAAAATGTTTTTTAAATAAATGTTTTGAGTTGTTGTTTATTCCTTTTGTTTATATATATAGGCATTATAAATTGTTTTAATTTACAGAATGGGTTTTAATTTATGACTTATAATGTCTGGAAATAAAGTTATTGTGTGTATCTTGGTTTGGAAATGTGTTGTTATAGAGTGTAATTATTTGGATGAGTTTGGTTGTTTTCATTAATATGATATAAAATTGGATGGGGATTATATCAATTTAAAAGTCATAAAATAAGTTTCATATCTTAGGCTAAATGAATTATTTCATTGGTGACCTAATTGTAGATGAGTTACTAGTCCCTTTTTTATACTAGTGTATTACATTTAAAATTATTCTTAATGCATCGAATTGTATAAGTTTGTTATTGGGGATAAGTTGAAAACTTATGAAACTATTTATTTGTTTGTTTCAAAGTATTTTAAGAAGTTAATTTTTAGTTCTCCCTCTAAAAACTATGATTTTGATTGGGTTAATTTATATATACTAATATATTTGAAATATATTTTGAGTGATGAATATTTATAATTAGTTATTCCTTTGAAGCACTATGGGAATTTTAAAAATGAAGGATTTCATACAATTATTTTGAAATGTTTTTTTATAAAAACATTGTATATTTTTAAAGGTATTGATTTTCTATTGGCCCATGTTTTGAATGTGATTGATATGTAATTTTATCTAATATTTATTTTCTATTTGGATGATGAATGAATGATGTGCACATGGCTTGGTTGGACATGTTCTATTTCAAAATGTGTCTTTTATAATAATTGTTATTTAATTTATATCGATTATAACCTACCATAATAGGATAATTTAGGTATTTATAAAGTGTTTTTTATTCAATATTTTTATATTCTTTAATGAGTGGATGTTTATGTTTCTCCTGTAAATATCTAGGTTTGTCTCTTTTATGGGTCATATTTAAAAAAATACTATATTCTAATATAAAATCCTTTAAAATTATTCAGTATTATTACTCTAAGAATGTAGTTTTATGTTTTTAAAGAGGATTTTTTGACTTCTTGTGTTTAGGGGGTTTTATTGGAGTAACAATGTTTTAAAATTTAGTAAAAACTGAAAATTTAATTATTTATAATAAGGTTTTGAAAATAAAAAATAATTTTTGGGTTTAAATCACTTGGAATATTTATTTGGTTAACAAAATATTTTTAGTAAAGAGTATTCAACCAATCTTGAACTATTACAGGTATAAGGTTTTATTTGGGAAAGGAAGTTTTTTTATAAAAGGTGTTTTATGGTTTTAAAATACTAATATTTTGAATGTATGTTTATGTATAAGAATTTACTAGTTTCATAGAATATAATTTGTTGATTATTTATAATATTATCTTTATGTTTGGACTTTTATATTGATTTCAATGGTATGTAATGTAATTTTGAAGTTAAATTAAGTTTGGTAGAGGGATTTTACTTGATTTTTTTATTCGGATTGGTAGAATACATTGAATGGGTATTGGTTGAATTGGGGTTCACGTGGATTCAAAATTGATAATTAAATATTAAATCATGTGTAATAAGACTAAATGAGAATTTTGGGTTCTTATTTTATTTATTTTGAATGATAAATAGGAATTTATAATGTTGAGTTATTGAATGAGTTTTGGTGTTTATGATATTTATAATATTTATTAATGAAACTATTGATGGAATGAGGATGACTCATTCAATCTTGTTTATGAAACCTAAAAAATTTCAACCAAGTGTTTTTAATATATTCATGACATAATTATAAATGTTCATGGTTTGATAATGGTTTTATAAAACCATTCATCTCATTCTAGTAGAAAATTCATGATTAGTGCATGGTTTACTAAATAGTGTAAGCTAACTGTGCATGTTCAAAACTTTTCCAGATCAAGATGCATGATTAGTGCACCATTTAGTAACCATGAAACCTAACTATTCACTATGGAAAGTGCTTAAGAATACCATTTTTTCCATAAATTGGCTCTAGTATCCTTGATATGATTTGGTTATGCTCTTTGGATATCCCAAATGTCCTAAGAGAAGTTGATAATAGGAATTCAACTTAAAAAAAGTCATAACTTTTGATTTGGGTATCTGTTCAAATAAAATATTTTTATGATACATATTACATTTTCTAACAAATAAACCCTATATAAAAATTTTACCTAGAAAAATATGTTTGTAATGCCTCTAAAAATGGGTTTAAATATATACTATTAATTTTTTTTATGTATAGTGGAAAATTTGAGATATGATATAGAACATTGGGTTTTGTTTTTATGAATGGTTTTTAATAAAAATTGGATTTTTATATACTATTTCATATTTATAAATCAAATACTTATTTTTAATTAATTTTGTCTAGAAAAAGATAGTTTTTATCGAAGTATATTTATATTGAATAAATATGAGTTTCTATTTTATTATTTGGTGATTATTAGGGTGAATGGTTAGTTAAGTAATGGATTAATTGTATAAATTTACTGATTATATGGTTCTTTAATATATAGGGGAGTGCCAACATGAACTTTGGTTTTCCAATATATTGATCCATTACATTGAGTTGACGGGTATACGATAATTTATTATGGTAGTGAGTACCCACATGGAAAATATATATTGATGAAAATATTTTTAAACCATGGTTATTTTAATAAAACATATCAAAAATTATACCATGTAGTAATAGTTTCAAATTTATGATATATTATTTATTCAAATTAAACTATGATTTCAAAATGTGACACCCAAGGGGGTCTTTCTGGGGGGTGGGATGCATTATGGTGGGGAGAATTGTGTCACCCCCACTTTTTAGTTTCTCAACAAATGTAATTATATTGATACATTGGTAATCTAAATAAGATAAATTTAATTTTTTTTAATATTTTGAATTATTAATGTCTTTAAAATGGTTTCTAAACCATACAAAGTAACCATGAATTGTTAGATCTTTGAGTTAATGGCTGTTTTATGGCTGGTGCACAGTTTTGGGAATTATTCATAGTAACTGATCCTCCCAATTAATTGCCCCAAAACTTTTTTTCCATGTCTAAATTCCTAAAAAATTCGGTAATTAATGTATGTAATGTTATAATGATGTTATTTGTCTTATATTATAGTGATATAATATATAAAAAATCATTCCAATAATTGGGTTAGTGTTTTATAAAATAAACCCATATAAGACATGTTATGCATTTTTATGAATACACGATTATTTATAATTATTATAAAATACATAGTGTTTATTTCAAATTGGATTTGTTATATTATGATTATTAGTATAATATTTATAAGAAAATATGAATTTTTTCAATGTATATTAAATTATTCTAGAGGTTGAGTTGTTATTTTATATTTAATAATAATAATTATTATTATTATTATAAGCCCCAAGCTTTCTTCATTTTCATGTGTGATTTGTAATATAATTTTTTTTTATTATTTTAATAAAACAAATGAAAAAGGGATAAATTCCCCTCTCCCTCCGATTTTTCCCAACACACATGACCCAATAGGGGAGGGAGCTTCATCTTTCAATTTATTCTTCCACATCTAAGGGGAATCCTCCATAAAGGATCCAATGTAGGTTTTCTTTCTTGATTTATCTTTCCCCATCCCTTTATCTTCCTCCTACCACCCTCATAACATATAGGTCTCTTGGAAGAATTGAGGTTTTTATATATCAAGTAATCCCCCCAAATATTAATGGGATTTTGGTGTAGATAAAAATAAAACATCATTACTAACCCTAATTCATCAATATATAATGGTGGTGTCATCATTATGATGGTTTCTAGGTAGGTGTATCTATGTAATTATTTTTTATTTATTATGATTTTTATGATTTAGATTTTAAAAATAGATTTTTTAAATTATAAAACTAATATATAATTTACCCTTAATGGTTTACCTAAAAGTTTTTATGATTTATTACTCAAATCCATGTTATGACATTAGAGTTTTCATGATTATATAATATAAAATTATACTCATATATTTTGGATCATTCAAGGTGTTTGATAAAATTACTTTAAGGTTATTTATGGTTTAAATAGATTTAAAATAAATTTTTTATATAAATTTTGATTTTTATAAAGGGGATTTCAAAATAATTTAATGTGTTAGCTTTCAAAAGTTGGATTTTTATAAGAAATGTGATTAATGAAATGTTCTTGATGATTATTTTGATTTTAAAGAATTTATAAATTCTTTTTGAGTTATGTATGGTTTTTTATAAAATTTTTTACTTGGATTTACACTGGTTTATGATTTGTAATATTTTTAGAATATTTGATATGGTTATTACCTACTTGTTTATCTCTCAATTTCCCCACTTTTATTTTTCATGAAATATCTTGAATTGATGATATTTACTGTTATGTCACGAGTTTTAAAAAAGGGGTTTTCTCAATGATATTATTATTTTATATAGGATGCTTTAGTAGCTGTTTTTGAAATCAAGGTTGAGTGATAAACTAGATATCAGTTCACTTTGGTTAGTGACCCTATTTACCATTTCTATTTTTCTTGGATTTTTCTGTCTAGAATGGATAGAAGGGTAAGTCAGAGCTCTAGTTTGTTTGAAGTTGCACCATAGGCCAATAGGTGTTCCACTAGTGAGGTAATATATTGTCTCTATATGTTCAAGGTTAATTCCCATCTTATGTTTCATTTATGATGTGATTTGTATAATTTTATGATCTAATTTGTTTAATATTTTACTTTATATTGATACTTAATTTATAATGTGATTCATTTTACATTATGTATTATCTTATACTTTATGTTGTGTGATTCCCTTAGATACTCATTTATTTGTTTTATAAACATTCTTATTTAAAACCTAAAATATAGTGGTTTTGAAAAGGAAAAAAATATGATTGGGTTTTCCTTATAAAAAAGTAAATAAAATTATTTTTATAAATATATTTAAAATTAAATTTAAAGGTTGAATTATAAAATTAATTTCATAGATTCATGGTGATATCCTACTAGTGTTCCTCTCACACCCTATGTACAAACTTTGGTGTATATATGGATATTTATTCACTTGATTTGTTTTGTAGAGATATTCATTGGTGTTGGTCTCATGAGTGTACCATTGTCTTAGATAGGTATCAATGGAGGTTCTGGAATATAATGGATTGTGTTCTATTCAGATATAGTTCTTTATTTCATTTTTAGACTTTTTATCTAGAATGTAGTCTTTTTCTTAGTACTTAATGTACATTTTTTGGATTATATGTTATGTGAGTTATTATTAATTAATTTATTTGGTTTAAATTAGTCTCATTTGTTCTATGTCATTTATAAAAAGTAATTGTTTCCATTTAATACATTTTATACCATTTAGAACTTATACCATACTAGGGTGCTCGAGAATACTCCTTAGGTATATGGAATGTCAGTCCAGGTATGATGGCCAAGTATTCAGGTTGGTATGTTAAATAATGGTATCAGAGCATGAGCGAGTAATTCGGTGGTAAGTGGATCTAGTATCATCAGAACTTGGTAAGTAATCCATGGACTTGATCAACCGATTTATGGTGTAAATTCAAGTTACCATGGGATGTTTGGGAATGAGTGTTGTCTGTCAAAACTTCATTAGGTTGTATTTTATTTTCTTTCACCATATTGAGGAATCTTAGGTATTATTAGTCAAGATAAAAAATATTATTTTTAATTTTAAATATAAATGATTTTTCTTAATTGTTAGAAATATCATTACGAGCATTTAATGTTTTTTATGATGGCTATGGGTGGTTGTAAATACCCTGACCTCTATAAGTATGGAATTCTCCTTTATTTAAGTATTAAAATTTAATTTTTAGAATTATTATATGTGGAAATGGGATTGGAGGGTTTCATGAATGATTTTGTATAAAAATGATATGTGGTAAGAGTGCAAGAGGCACCAGGTATTCGGTGACCTAGCACTGGGTACCCAATGACCTAGCACCGGGTACTTGGTGTCTCTATAGTGGGTAACTAGTATATAGAGACCTGGATTTGTATAATATGAACCCTAATAATATTTTAAATAATATTTTATATAAGGTTATCAAAGTTTTTATCATTTAATTAACATCTTTAATTTCATAATATATTATATTAAATTTAATATATAAGTTTTATTCTACACATATGATCATGAGAAAATGTTTTTTTCTCCTAAATGGAGACACAAATGGTAAAATCAATCCTATAATTGTATGAGTAATATGAGTTTTACCCTAATTGTGGTATAAATTTCTAGGATTAATAGGGTTATAATAACACTTATTAGAACAAAAATTATGTGATCAAAATCAAAATCCCAAGATCTCTATGCTTAGATTAATGAAAAATATGAGTTCTAGAAATGAAAAATGAAAACATGTACCTTACACCGAAGCTATTTTTTTCTACTACACCACTGTTCATCCATATTTGTATGGGTTTAAAGAAGATCACCAAGTAAAAATCATATTAATCATTCCTTCATGGTGTATTCATGTGATAAGATGACATGTCATAAATGTGGAATCATTCCAACCTCCACAATATACTAGTTCCTTGGGTTTAAAGATGGTAGAAGAAGAGATCATTGAGTTAAGGTGTTTTTATCAAATATCATGAAAGCATGCACCCCACTACCATAAAATGAAATTGGTCTTTATATACCCCCATGGTTGATCCTTGATAATTCATTCATGAAATTATGTTTTATAATACATGATTTAATTCCTTGTCCAGTTCATTCATCACATGCATGAATGAAACAAACTCCTTTGCATTACATCTCATGTAATATTTCTTTAATGATATCCAAAATGGGTAGATATCTTAGTGTTTATCCACCTCATTATCACTAGGTTCATGATTAATTACATATTACCACTTATGATATCATTCCATAATATTATATGATTGAGGGGATAATGGAATGAAATCTCATTTCATTCCCTTTATGACACATTCTAGTCATAGGCTATGACATACAAATTTAGTGACATAAAATCCCATTTCACGCATTACGAATTCCCTATATCATAAATTATGATAGAGAAGGCAATAAAATATGGAATTAAATTACATTTCATTCCTTCATCCATTTTGAAATCTTCCCTAATCATAAAATATGAATGCCCCAAGTGCATCATATGAAAATGGGATTTAGGGTACATATCTCCTCTAATCTCCCACTTGCACTAAAGCCTAAAAATAATTTATTACATTTGAACTTATATCATATCATATATGATGAATTATGAAATCATATTTGAAACCCTCTTGGATATCTTCCAAAACCCTTTTGAAAATCTATCCTCAATCTTTACCATGTATCACATCATATTCAATACTTTCTGAGAACCCATAAAAAATTCTTTTGGATTAACCCTAAAACAATTTTAGAGCATCTCTATAAGTCATACTAAATCGCCATTTAGTCAACCAAAAAGTGTGACCCCACATGACTTTATTAAATAAAAAACAAATATGAGCCTCTAGATCCATAAATGTTAGTAAAGAGAGTCTTCTATAAAAGTTTCAATTCTACTCAAGCTATAAAGGGATATGATGTGAACTTCATAAAACACATATAACTCTATACTTTCTTCCACCATCCACATCTCATGATAGCATGTATTCTTATTTTTTCTGATTGTGCAAGGCATAAAGTAATTACATGACATAGAATATGTTAAACCTATATAACCAACTCATACAGTCTTGATTCTTTAAGAATATATTGACTTGTTTGATAGATACATTAGATTTCATTTATATTTATGTATTATCACATAACATGTGTTGGTATCGTTAACTTGGAAAATTCCTTCGATGTTGTTTCTCATTGTTGCGGTATGTTTCTTTTTCGGCTGGTTGTTTTTAAGTTATGAATTGATTTATTTGTTCTACATTTCTCTCTAAATCATTAGTGAAGGTTTGTTGGGTTATTTCTGCATGAAATCAGATAGTAGGGTTCTCTCTAGCAAAGTGAAAATGAAAAATGTACTCAATTTTCAGGGGGTTCTGGGTCGATCAGTGGATTTGAGTGTATTTTGAATTTTGAACATGTTTTGGTTTATTTTAGTTTTGAATTTTGAATTTTAAATTTTGAAATGTGGGTGTTGGTTTTTTTCTGATCAAATAGATGATTACCGCTATACCATAATGCAACTTTATGAGAATATAAAAAAGGATTTGGATGGATGATCATGTAACATTCTCCTAATTAAAATATATAATCACATCATATTTATTATCTAAGTGTGACCTCACACTCCCCATTATTGTAGATATAAAAACTATGAATTAAATTATAGTCATAGTTTTGTTAGCCATGGATGGACTAGTTGTTAGAATAACTCTACATTCGTAGTTTTCTTAGAACTATAACTATAGAGGAATATAATTATTGTTAATAAAACTATAATTATATCCATAGGGTCCCTCAGAAATCCACCTATATTCATGGTCATGTGACTATGGCTATAGGGTTTCCAGTTACCTTATTTCCACAATTTCATGACCATGACTATAGGATGATAATACAAAAAATCCCAGTGGGATTTGAACCATATATACCCCTTCTGAAAACCTCGAGACTTTACAAATCAACTAAAAAATCACTTATAAACATACATATAACATTTTATATATTAATATATGTTATTTTTTTAAAATATATTTTATTTTATTATGAAATTAATAATTAATAATAATAGTAATTCCCTACCATCCTATTACCATGGTTTTCCTAAACTATGGATATTGGTATACCTATAGCCACATTTTCTGAAAACTATGCCTGTAGGGTGCCAAATCAACACCCTATAGCCATAGTCAGGAATAAATGTGGCTATAGGGGAACCTATATCCATGGCTAGGACCCGACTATAGATATAGGGGATTCCTATGCCCTTCCCATTGTGGCGTGTAAACCCCTATAACCACATTTTAATAAATCCACAACTATAAACTAATCTATAGTTATGGTTTTAATATAACCATAATAATATATTATATTATCGTAGTTTATAAAACCATGAAAATAATTTCATGGATATAGGTTAAAATTCTATTAGTGATACTCATCATACAATATAAAAAATCCCATTTTCATTGAGCTCCAATCGGCAATATGATCAACAACATTCCCAACCTTCCCCTAATTAGTTAAGCTACAATGGATTTCCTAATAAAGGTATCAAATTATTAAGGTTATCATGCTAGTTATCTTTCCGACCTTATGTAGCGGGGAATCCTATATGATCCATGCGCCCCTTATATACCAAATATATAGTGTATAATGTAACACCCCAATAATTTGTTTAATAATACACTAAGTTATGAAAAATAATAATTTAAATTAAGTGTTTTAATTAATAATAATACTTAGAAATAATTAATTTTAAATTAATGTTCTAAAAAATACTATTTTATAGTATTATTTTGTGTAAAATAATATTTTAATATGGATATATGTATTTTATTATTTTCATAAAAAAATTATAAAAGTATTTGAAAAAAAAAAATATTTTTATCAAAAGGTTATTTAAAAAAATATTTTGAATGAATATAATTAATTTTATCCTTAATAAAATTATTTATTTTGTAATGATAGAAATAATATGTTAATTATTTTATCATAATTTTAGTACATTAAATAAATTATTATTTTCAAGTATTATAAGTTGTAATATTAAAATGTCATTATTTTTTAAGTGACATTATTTTAATTAGTGGTATTAGAATTTTAAGATGATTTGAAATAAATAAATTTTGAATGTTTATATTATATTAAGATGTTTTATAAAATATAAATATAATAATTATGATATTCTTGAAATTATAAATATATATAATAAAGATAATAATTTATACATGTATAAAATGTTACACTTTATATATATATATAATTATATTAATTCAAAAATAAATGAATTTAAAGAATAAAAAAAAGAATAAAAAATGTGAAATGTTTTATAAATATATACATGACTTGAAAATATAAATTATATGTTTTATAAATATATAAATATAAATATATAAATATAATTATTATATATATAAAATATGATTTAATATATAAATGTTTTATAAATATACATAATTATCATTTTCATTATTTTATTATATATATATATATGTTTTGTTTTATTATTTTATGTGAATCGATTCATTTTTTTAAATAAAAAAAATAAAATGTTAAATCTTTTAAAAGTTTAAAGGATTGATCAAATATTAAATAATATATTATTATAATATATTGACTAAAAAGAAGTGAATATGAGTGGAGAGAGATATTTGACTAATGATGGAACAAAAAGACAAAAAGTGAAAAGCATGTGATGGAGAAAACATTAAAAATAAATAGAAATAAAACAATAAAAAAGAGTAAAACTAAAATGAAAAGAAATAGGAGAGTTGTATTCCTCCTTATAGCCCGCGAACTAGTAGGTCAGCCGCCCAAACTCTCTACTACCGTCGAAGTCCCCTTCAACCTTTCCCCATCTCGGCAGATTTTCCCTTAAAAATGACATAAAGGGTTTAAAATAACACTCATTTGTTTACAAGATTGGATTATAAAAATATATAGAACTATTTTATAAACCCTCTATCTACTCACTCAAGGAAGACCTGACTCTTCTCCTTCAAAATTTCCCTATTCTCACAATAGTCCAGCCCCTCCGAATTCAAATCAAGGCAAGGGATTAGATTTGTTTGATGTTTTATTTCATCAATATATATATATATATATATATATATAAGTATTTAAAAATATATATATACCTATTTCATTGATTTAAGAATTTTTGATGATAAATATTTGTTTTAAATTTATGTTCCTTATAAATTCATCATATCTTAAGAATTTATGTAAGGGTTTATTTTTTTTATTCAATCAAATTATCTTGTTTTACAAATATATACATACATATTTATATATATATGTATGTATGTATGTATAACTATATAATTTCAGAATATATATAAGATAAGTATTTTTGTTCTAATTTTTTATTTTTAAAGCCTACAGTTTAAAAGGGTTTTAAATTTACCAATTTATGTTGTTTACAAATATATATATATATATATATGTGTGTGTGTGTGTGTGTGTGTGTGTGTGTGTGTGTGTGTGTGTGTGTGTGTGTGTGTGTGTATACATATATAACTATATGTAATTATATCCATCTATATAACTACCTATTTTTAAAAATTCATATGATAAAGGTTTTGATTTAAATTTTATCTCTAATCCTATGTTTTGTTACGAGATTGTTTATATTTATCAAAAGGATTTTATAATGTTTTCAAAACATAATTTTATATATAAGTTATAATGATTTATATTTATGTATATAAATATATTTATATCAACTTATTTATAAATAGGTATTGATATTTTGTTTCCAAATATATTTACAAAGGTTAGAAATTTGTTCTTAATCAATCATTTTATGATTTATATTTATGTGTTAAATGATAACAATTATCATTTTATGTGCCAATCTGAACAACATATTATTTAATGTTTGAAATTGTATCTACTTACCCTATAATTTCATGCATAATTAGGTATGACCATTATCTAATTTATAAGTGGCATTACTTTCATTTTTTAATCAAGTATTCCCATATATTATTATGCATTTTATTTATAACCTTTGAATAAGAATAACAATTTTTAAGCAAAGGATTCTTCTAGAAATGGTTTTAGAAACCCTCGAGAATATGTTGATGACATTTTATAAGAAAGATTATTTTCTTTTTAATAAAATAATTTTATGTATGTATTTTTGAAATTTTTTGGGTTAGTATTGAGAAACGCAGGTTCATTGAAAGTGTTTTAAAAAATTGGAACTAGTGTAATGAATGTTATGTTATGGGGAGTGACCCCATATGTCTTAATGAAACTTTTTTCTATATGAGTTATGACTAGAAGCCTTATGGTTTTATTATGGTCTTCCAAGTATTATAAATGACCCACCAAAAAGTATTATTTTTGATAGATAAATCCCAAAGATCTTTTCAAAGATAATTATTTTATGAAATTAATTTTTTCTAAATTATATGGATTTCAATGTTTTAGTAATATAATTTTAAGTATATATATATATATATATAGGTTTATTCTAAGAAAATATTTTAAATATTTTATTAATGTTTTTATACCCCCTTACTGGGCATATTAAATGCTCACCCTTCATTTTAAAATCTTTTTTATAGGTTTAATAAAATTAATTATGATATGAGTTTCTATAAGGAGGTATCACAATTAAGAATTTTTTGTTTAATTAATTTCATTTTGTATAATTTTGTTGAAATGTAATATTCATATCTAATTCTCTAGAACCTAGACTAGAAAAGGTCCTCGATTGTGTAATTTGTTGTGTAATTATTCAGTTTCTTTTATAAAAACAATTTACACATCGTGTTTTAGCACAAAATATGGAAGCGTGGGCTCGAGGCGTTATATATAACACTCTATGTGTTATACTTAGTAGGTCATCCAATACACAAAAACACTTTTTGTGCCTCATGGGAATATTCCATATCTCACACAAGAATCCTACTCATTCTAATATTTATATTTCATCAAAACCAATAATACTCCATTATGAATATTAGTTAGGGATAACTTAAATTCATACTCTAATAGGTCAATTATCTTTACATTTCATGATATATATATATATATATTTATTTATACACCTAATGTGAAATAATGATAAAGTAGATATTTCCTTTTGTATGATACATTTTATATTCTTAAAACGCTTTTAATAATATTCAATAAATCCCAATATAAGAATATATCTAACATATCATATATAATAGACTTCTATAGAAAACTTATCTTTACTATAATTTCTAGAGTTGTGTTAACTCATTACATATATATGTAATTATTACCACATATCTATGTGATCTTCTAATAAAATACTCCCAATAAAATCTTTAGTGAGTAATATCTATGAAGAATGAAAGTTTGAATAATAATGAGATTTAGGAATCATATTCCTAATGTTTAAATTTTTAAAAATATTCAAACTCCTAAACTTCATAACATAAAATGTTATGCTATAAATTTTTTTAACTACTTATATTTTTTTTAAATTTAACATCACTATCCTTGGAATATTTCTATCAAAATTTTCCCCAGAAATATTTTCATAAATAATGAAACTATTTAAATTATTATTTACCAACACATCCTAAAATCCATTAGAATAAGGTGAAATTCACTTCTACATGGAAACTAAATGTAACTGTTTACATTACTATTATCTCTATACCCTAAAAAAGTTTTAGGATATTAAGTGAATAATCAATTTTTATTTAACTAGCATAATCCTTTAAAAAATAGTGTTATTCACCTTATCATGCTAACTAAATGCATCTATTTAAATTTTTTACCGTATCATATCCTAAAATCTTTAAGGTATTTAAGTGAAAATTCACTATGATTCTAGACTAATACAATATTTTATTTGTTAACTTTTTAACTTCTCTAAGTTCAAACATACTACCACTAGCCTCTTAGACACTATTATCTTCAAAATATCATGCTAGTAAACACAAATTCTTTTGTGTTTATTAAATAACACTCATTTACTTTTAATAGGAATATTTAATTGATTAAATTTTGTTTATATATCATATATGATTTTCTATGTTCTTAGAGCACATTCATCTTAAAATAAATCTTTATTAAAATATACCACTAATGGGTGGTGGGAACACCACCCATTATATTTTAATAAACATATAGATAAGAACTTTATCATGGATAAAAAATTTCTTACTTAAATACGTTTTAAAACATGTTATAGAATTTGATAAATTATAAAAAAAATTTATTGTATTTAATATCTCAATTTTTTCATAACAAAACTTTATTAATAAAAAAATTCTCTTATCACATAAGAGAAATGAGATAAAGATATAAGTCCTTTTAAAATAAACCTGATATTTATATATTCCTTTAAATTAAAATATTTGATATAAAAACTCTTTGATTAATCACTAGAATGTAAGTAATAAAATTAGTTATTTATTCTATTGATTTTGAAATCATATATACTCAAAAAAATTGTAAAGCATACATTTGGTATCATGTACCTATCAAAACTGAAGAATTTATTTCTATAACACCAATACATGAGATAGATATTCCATGGAGGTTCAAAAACCCATTCAGGTATTCTGAGAAATACTATATTATGAAATTATTAGTCCTTCATAATAACAACCTTATGTTTTAATAACATTGATTATATAATTTAAGAAACATTTTTGGACTATCCAACTAACTTTTCTTCTTCTAGTTTGAACTTTTATCCACTTTTATTGTCTACACAATACCAAAACCTAGAAATCATATGACCAGTTCATCTATTTATCTTTTTAGAAGATTTACATCGATGAAAATAAGATGAATTCCTAAAGGAAAAAATCCTTCAAGGAAACCTACAGTCTCATAAAGTCATCAAAATATTCAATCATATTGAATATACGAGTAGAGAATAAAATTCATTTTGTCATTTATCATCTAATGCCTTTTAAACCTCAATTTAATCATTTTATGCTTCTCATAATCATATAGATTCAATTCTTGAAAAAAATAATACTTTGTTACTTTGGAAGTTATTTCTCTAACACATAGAATTTATCTATACTTAAGAACTCTTATTAAGTTTCTAGCCTTAATAGTCACTTACATTAAGATGTTCCTTCCTGTAGGGATGATCTTAAAACCAAGTTTGATTATGGTGGTGATATTTGTCTAAAAATAAGCTTTTATCAGATGAGTATCATGTATTATTACCATTTAACAAGGATTTCTATTAAATGAAATCCTACTAAAATGATGACCCCTTTTAAACTCATCATATCCATTAGTAGGCCGATATCCATTTTTCATCATGACTTACAGTTTGAGAACATAAATAAGCCATGAATATATATGGTAGATAACTATTTTCAATTATATCATATATAACTCTTGGATAGGCATGTAGAAAACTCTTTGTGTCACCACCATGATGTCATTTTCATATATGAGTTCTATTATTTATTTATTTCACAATTCTACTTTAATTTTGGGTCTTTTTATTTGAAAATTTTGAGTTTTAGGGGAAACAGTGGGCCTCATATTGTTGTCACATGGTTTACTAAACCGTGAGACTAACCATGTAAAGTCTAATTTTTTTAGCAGCTCTGTTCCCATGGTCAGTGCACATTTTTTAACCATTTTTCCAAACAATTTGAATCCTATAGGTTAAAATAATGTATCCTATGTGGTTGGAATGTGTTTTGACAAACTGTGCATCCAAACCATGTGGCTTTCCCAATTTCATTAAAAATGTGAAATATCCACTTTTCCCTATTCAATTTAACTCAACCTAACCCCTCTATTTTCACTACTCATGAATCCTATATCTCCAACACATGATGATCCATATCCACTCTTATCTTGATGAATTTAAACTTGTATTTAACTTATAATCTTCAAGGAAACAACAAGAAAGTGATTTACCCTCTTAATCTTAATTACTCTCTCTTTCTTATCGTGATTTTCTTTCAACCCTAAGGCAATTTTGGCCTAGATTTTTCTCCACACAAATCCAATGATGTGTGTTTTGGTGTATAGGGTTTTCTATTTTCTTTTTTGGGGTCCCTCTTCCTTATTTTGGGTGGATTTCATTGATTTACAAGGTTTTCGGTGGGAAAGGTAGGAAGTTTCATGAGTTAGCATTTTCTGACAAACCTTTAGTGATTTATTACCTTTTAAAGGTGTTTTTAGATTGTTTCAAGCATGTTATAAGATTTTTAGGAACTTTTATGTGTGCATAAAAATTGTTTAGAGTTTTTTCTTTTGAATTTAGAAATCAAAGTGAGTAAAAATGGCGTTTTATCTATGTAAATGAGGGTTTCTTATTATGTTATTGGTGAGTTTCCTACTAAAATGGAAATTAGTTTTAAATGATAAAATTTTATTTGTTTCTAAAAAGGGGGAAACCCATGGAAATTTGGGTACCTAAGGGGTAATACTATGATAGGTCCACTAGGAATACCACACTCTACCTAGAAATTAGATCACACTACACTAACTAAACAATATGGTGTTATGGATATGGTTTAACACTGGGATTTTATAGAGTTATCCCAAGTGGATCATGCATGAGAATGGATATATGGGGTTTGATCACTGATATAGTACAAGTATACTTGGGTGATCATAACCTTATCTACCTTAGGGATTCCCCAAGGGTGATTTTTTAAATGGTTGTTTACATGGAATTTACCTTCTTTTAAATTATTACAAAGCATATAGTTTGTTTTTATTACCTTTTAAAAGTTAAAATATGATGTTTATATAGTTTGTTTTCAAAATAGTATTCTTGGAATTATATGAAAAATATTACACATGAAACACTTGGTGGGATCCTACTAGGATAGTTGTGACCACATTCTATATACACACAATGGGTGTATATAGACCTTGTTTCGGTAGATACATGGAAAGATAAGGTTTCACTTAAAGGTAGTGGATATTCTGATTAGTGAATCTTGGGTTGAAGATGGTAGTGACATGGTGGGATAGATCTCTCATATCACATAGATATGGGTAGCTGCCTTTTGATTTTTTTGGTTGGAATTACAATTGAACTCATGTATCACCTAACCATCTTCCCATCTCATTCCTTTTGATTACGTACTATCAGTTATTTTTTCTTTTGGTTTCTATTATTTCCATTTTATATTACTTTTTCATTATATTTATGGATGTGTTATTTATTTTTGGTTTATTTTGATCAAATTCATGACTTTAAAAATTATGGTGGGGTCATGTCAGGTACTTGGTAATGAACCATTCATTGATTCTTTGAGAAAACCATTCCTAATTCACCTTTCTTTATTCCTGAGCACTAGTTTCTAGCCTATGGGAATGGAGAATGACCTTCATGAATTTTCAAGGGTTGGCTCGAGTGCCCAGTTTAGGGGTGGCCAAAATTGGTTCATGATAAAATGGTATTAGAGCCAGGTTTAGTAATGTTATTTGGGGAGTTGCGAATACAAGAGACAAAATTTTTAGATCTTGAGTAAGGGGTATAGAGGAGTGTTTAACCAATAATTTTAGTACAAAATTTGAGTTTCCTGGGCATTTTTGGGATGAGATCTTGATTTTGGATTAGACTTACCTTTCCTCTTAGTTAGGGTGAATCAGCTATAGACTATTCACACCGACCATGTTTTCTTCAAGGGTGTGATTTATTTTCCTATATTTTTATGATTTAATTGGTTACTTAATAAATATTTATAGTTTTTATGGATGATTTTTTATTTGTTTTAATGATTTCCCTTTTCATTTTATTTTATTTAGCACCATCCCTTTTCGAAGACTTCTTGAAAACCCTCTGGATGAAGCAAAAAATAACTTCACGTGGGATAATCCCCAAGTGGAGTAGAATCTTATGAAAGTAGTGGTTCGAATGGTCTAAGATATGGACTTGGGAATGAACCCCATCCCTTCTCAAGACAAAAAAGTTAGTTTAGGCTTAGAGAAGGATTGAGATCAATAATTTATCAATCACAAGCCACCTTAATTCTAAGGAAGTAATGACCCTCAAGAATCTAATGACTGGCTAGAAAAAAAAGATAGAATATTTGAATTCGTCATGACCCCAGATTCTATCTAGGTGAATTATGCTACCTTTATGCTTGAAGGTCTAAATTGGAAATGGTGAGAGTTAGTCGTTTAGGCCAAGAAAAACAAGATCCTATAATATATAATGACCTGGATTTTCATGAAGGTATTAATTGTTGTTTTTCAGCTTTAATTCCTTAGTTTTTTCCTTTTAGTGTTACCTAATGGTGTCATATTGGTATCAAGGGTGTCTAGGGCTTGTTCGGAGCCCAAAGCCCTGAAAGTTTAAGAAATAGATCAGGTTTCATGGTTAGTAGAAACAATGCAGCCCAACTCCCACAATCTCTCCTAACCATGTGGGGGAATTTTAGAGGGGAGTAGGGGGCCATATGGTTTGTTTGAAACTATGCAAGTTGAGGCTCATGCTAGTGAAGAAATTTTAGACATCTTGATAGTGGGTTTCATATGAGACTTTAACAATTAGGAAAACCATGTGCCTATTCTGGGCGGGGTCCCTCCTTAGGTAGTGGTGTGGTGCATGGTTGGTACATGGTTTGGCCAACTGTGTGGCCAAAAAATGAAACCCTTTCAGGAAGAGTGATTTTATAGTTTTTACCTTGATTTTTTTTAAAACTTAAACCTATATCTCCCTTCTCATTTCTAGTGGACATGAGCCTTCTACCTTCTCTAGTGAGCTCTCCCATAGCATAACCTAAGAATCTTGGTAACTCCTTCATCTGAACTCTAAATCACACACCGTCATTCACGTTGGATCTGTATCAATAAGCACTCCTCTTTCTTCCTATCTAAGTTTCTATTCCCATCTCTTGCACTATTTTGGTGCAATATCACATGCCTTATTTACTGGGTATTGGACGGTTCTTCATTTTTATTCTGTTATACTTCAAATATGAAGCCAATATTGATCGATGAATCATCTGCAACCCTAAGGTTGGTGGTCTAGTTATTTTCCATAATAGTTGTGATGTTTTAATAGATCTGCTGTTGGGTCGTACACCGTCCATTGCTTTACATTTTCTTAAAACATATTATTCCTTTTTAGATTAATTTAATAATGATGTTATACTATTAATGACCTGTGTCATCTTGTTAGAGGATATATACCTCTTTGATCTCCACCCCTTTGGGTGTGCTGGCTTAAATTTCCCCCTTTTATCTAATTGTTTAGTTGTCCAAAGCACCTCTAAAGTTCTTGGATTATCATAAAATGATTTTACCTTACTTAATTAATTTAATGGATTAATTACAATGAATGATAATGGTTTGTAAATCCTTTATTATGAATTTCCAATGCCGTTATTAATTAAATGGATGGTTTATATTGAATGGAAATGGGTGGAAAGGCCACAAATCATGTTATATAAATATAAAATGTGAATTGTATGATATGTTATACCCTTAGTTGTATTGGTATTTATGATTATAATTTTTAAGAGGTAAACCATCATCATTATTATGATTATTATTATTCGGCCATAGAGATTGGTCATTGAATGATGGATAAGGGACTTTTTGGGAATGATGTTTCACTCTCCCTTACATCGGGTGTTGAGCATGATGAATCACTATTATACTTATATCTGAACAATGGGCATGATGCTCTAAATTCCCTTGCTTCGGGTGTTGAGAATTATTTCTCACCCACCTATCTTGAGTGATGAGCATGACACCTCACATTATACTGGAGTTGGTGTCCTAGGACCAACTGCTTGTACTTTGATTACATGAATATTTGATTCATTGAATATTAATAAAAATTCTTATTACATATTTTTTGTTGTTCTGCATGATTCTAATGTAATAATGTCCTAAAGTATACGTCACATTGATAAGTTCATAGTAGTTCCCCACTATGATGAGAACCTTGATGTTCTATGATGATATTATCAAATAATATTCTGTAGTTGGATATCATAATATGATGGGACACATAGTACATAGAATTTTAGGTGAAAGTACTAGTAAGAAGAAGAGACTTATTCTCATAAAGTTCTCTCTTGGTAATGTCCAAGATGGGAGATTATGATAATATACATTCCAGTAGGAATTCCACATGTTTTGGTGTCATTATATATTCCTCTCTACGAGCATGTGTGGCGGTCCTTATACTTTGGGATTATTATTAATTCATGTTACAAATCACGTACTTAGATGTATTTTATAAACCATGATGATAATAGTTCATGGCGAAGTTGTATACGTTGGGTGCGTCATGATTGAAATATCATTAATGAATAAGTCTAGGAAGGATTTTTCTCTTCCATATTTATAGAAGTTGATATCTTATCCATTTGATTGGAATAGAACCTTCACATTAAAGTCCATGACCATGGGGTAACGACATGTTTATTTCAGATAGTCAAAGAAATATATATCGAGCATATAGGTTGGTGACACAAATGTGCAACCTTCTTGATGAGATATTGTGACAAAGTTATTATATTACACAATGAGTATTAATATATGGTTTTTGATGTTGTGACATTAACTTCTTTCTTAGGGGTTACTTGACTTGTTGCTAGACAGGAATCTTGGACTTTAAGAAAGACCTCCTAATTCCAATGAGAAAGAATCCTAGAGGGTAACACACTAAGTGTTTCCATTTATCTTGATTAAATTCTATTTGATTTTTATTAATGGATTAAATATTATTCAAAAGTTTGAGGATTAATTTTATTCAAGTTATATCGATCACATAAATTAGATAAATATTTATTTTCCAGATTGTGAATAAAATATTTACTTTATTTATTGAATATCTTAGTAAATATTTATTCTATATATTGTGAATAAATTTTTTATTTATGATTAAAATATTTATTTGGTTATTCCATAAATGATACGGGAGTTCAAACGGACCAAGACTGAGTCTAGAGATAAATATTAATTAATAATACCATTACATAATATTTGTCATTGTGTAAGTTGGTGTGTGCCAAAAAATAATAATTATATAATTATTATTATGTGGCATGGGATTTATTAAACATAATAAATTTAATTTAATGGTTGTTATGAAATTAAATAATATTTTAACTCAAATCCTTACTCTATAAATAAACGGATATGTTTATTGTATAGATCATCTGAAATTGAGAGTAGAGAATTGTTGTGCACAATGAATTTTCTCTCAACTCCTCCTCCTCTCCCCCTCTCAATAACAAGAAGTGAAAGAGATATTTATTCAATACTGAAGAATGAGCAATCAACAATGAATAACGTAAGTCATTTGACTCTCTAATATAGCACCTAGAGATTGAGTGATGGTGCTCAGAGATCATAAGAGTACATGTGGATCATCGATAGAGGGATTCTATGCTTGGATCCTTACAACACAACAAAGCTAATCCGAAAGGGTATTTTCGAATGATAAACATTTACCAACAAAGAAAGTTCCTAAGCCTAGGTATTTATTTCTTCAAATGTTAAATAAATTAATTATAAATTTGATGTGTAAGATCCTCTCTATTGCTTTCAGGTAACAGTTATTAAAAGAAAATTTTAATATACCTCCAACCTCTGTACACTTCCTCTATGCCTGAAACCATCAAGTGGTATCATAATTATCATGTTTAAATTTATAATTATTTATCTGATTGTTGATCTATGTGGAATTGTGGTTATATTTTTAGTTCATGTTATTCGTTCTTTAATTTTATTTGAATTAATATGTTATTGACATATTAATCATGTTCATTTAGTGTTTTGTTTTATTAAATGATTAATAAAAATGAATAATGACCAAAGATTCCATCGTGAAGTGCCAAATCATTGGAAGGTAAAACTCGGTTACACGGCATGCGGCTGGAGCACATGTCGTATACCCATATGTGTTGTATCTAGATACACTAGGCAATTAATTACATGATGTGATTTTATTGCACACCATGTGTTGAACGGGCCAACTTGGAACATGGTAAGAAGATACAGGGTGTGTAACTAGTATATACACCCCATGTAGTCTAGTCAAGTCAATACGCCGAAGCCTTAGGCGTGTGACTTGGATATACGAAAATTAAGGTACATGGCATATAGTTTCATGTAACCGTCGTGCATTCTCCCTCTAATGGAAAAAAATTAAAACTACATTAAATTTGAAATTTTAGCATTAAAAAATTATTTTATTTATTGACACATCATTGTTCGTTTGAAAATTTAATAATAGTTTTATAGAATTTTAAATTCTCAATTAATTTATTGTAATTAATATGTCATTATTGGTTCTTCTGTTTATTTGACATGAATTCCATTAATGATGGTTATATCTAAATAAGATCATATAATCATTAATATTAAATATAATTAATTAATTAATCTATGCGTGTTTATCTTAGATAATAAAAGAAAAAAAATAAAGAAATGGATGCTAGCCATTTAATTTTGCGTATTTGTTGCATGTATGTCTGTTCATGAGCTTGACCAAGACCAATGTGTGTTGGATGTTTTAATTTAATTTATTTCATGAGTTTAGAATTATTTAATATTAAATTAAATCATGGATTGTGAGTCATCCCTCCCTCCATTATTATGTAGGACCTACGTGTCCAAAAATATTTATGTAATCCACTTTAACCAATCCTTTGGTTCCCATCACCTATGTTTGAGTAATAAATATTTGTAATTAATGGAGAATTCCAAGGTGTGTGGAGGCCGTTCAAGACATAACCATAATGATGCCAACCCTGGTGATACACAGGTGGACATGTGTAATGCCATAACTCATTCCAAGATTGACAATATGAGTTATTTCCCTAGGTCAAAGGTTGATTTAATTTCCGCTCATTAAATAAACCATTGGATAAAGATCATGAATGAGTCATTTAATTAATTAATTATTTATGTCTATGAAATTATTTATTTTATGGATGCAAGGCCATGATCACATAAATAAATTAGTTAATGTGAAAAGATATAAATTAAATACACGAGTTATGTGTAAATGTTTTATCCAACATGATTAATCAATTAAGTAACATCCACTTAATATTAACAATACATGTAAAGTTTAAAACAATATACAATTTATACATAATAAATTAAAATCCCTCAACTAAATATTAAGTCAGACTAATCCTTTCATTACTTGATTGGGAATGAAACCATAGAACTAATTATAATACATGGAAAAATTCTAGACACTTACTTTTATCGGGGAGTTATCATGAGAGTTTGGGTTGACTTAATCAAAATTCTATTGAGTTTAACAGCCAAATTTGGTTCAATACAAATTTAGAGGCAAGTGTTGAGGTAATCCAAGTTAGGATTTCAAGATAGAGGAACCCACTCAATGGATAAAGGAGTTGGAAGTTTTTAGTTGGCAATACCACCTACCTAATTACTTTATTTTGGTTTTCATGGCCAATGTTTGGATCATTAATAAAAGTAATGGAGTTACTTGCGTCTAGAATGTTAAAGAAACTAGACATTATGAATTCAATGGTGAGGGATATTAAGACCTGATAAAATAGTCTAATATTTAATAAATAAATAAATAAAAACATTTAATTTATCATATCTCACTTATTTTTTAATCAAGAAAAGTACTAATAATATTATCCTTTTAATTGTAGAATAAAATGAAAAGTTCATCATTCACACTATCCCTATGATCAATATTAGAAAAAGATAACCTCCTAATTGATAGTAACTTACAAGAGTGGTTTAGACACCTTTAGGTTGTGCTACACCATGAATAAAAATATTATGTGCTAGAATCCTCAATTCATGATCTGCTTTATAAAGAGGCGAGTCATGAGGAGTTACTTTTCTGTGAAGAAAATTTGAGCAACACAGTCAATGTTAAATGTTTAATTATTTCATCGATGTATAGTGAACTAACTATGTCTCATGAAAACATGGATGCATATAGAATTATTGATCACCTCAATGGTATTTACTAGGAAAGATCTAGATAGAAACAATTTAAGATTTATAATGTTCTATTTAAGAGAATGCTTGGAGGGGGTTCCCCAGCCACACCTCATATAGTTAAGATCATTGTCTACATTGAGTGATTATAGGTTCTAGGGTTTAAAATACACAAATAACCGGGCACTGACCTCATTCTAGCATCACTCCCTCATAGAGTGTCCAAAATTGTTGTGAATTTTAGTATGAACAACATGGATAAGTCTCTGGCATATCTTCTTACTCTTCTTCACCAATTAGATAAGGATTTGAAGTGTGAAAAAATTCCATCCTCATGGTGAAAAAATGGAAATTTAAAGTGAAGTGATTTAATCCCAAAGCTTCTTCAAACGTTTCCAAGAAGAGGAAGATCATGGGGAAATCAAGGGAACATGATTCTATCTATTTTGAATATGGAAAGAAGGGCCACTGGAAGAAAAAATATATCCATACAAAGAATAAGGGGAAGCTTCAAGTATGTTTGTTATTGAGTGAAATTTATCTATTTCTACAAATTGGGTATTAGATATATATTTTGGTTCTTACATATATATTAAAATACAAGAACCAAGTATATTTATAAAGATTAAATGAGGAGAGGTAGATATTTGAGCAGCCAAAAGTGATAAACTTGTTGTTGTAGCTATCAATGACTACCACCTCATGCTGCCAACCAGAATGATCTTTATTTTAAAGGGTTGTAATTATGTGCCTTAAGTTACCAAAAACATTATATATATATATATATCCTAACTTGATACAGATGGGTTTATTTTCAAATTTGGGAATAAATTTTTCTTCTTTTATAAAGATATCATTTTTTATGGTAAGGAACATTTAAATAATGGCCTTTATGTGTTGGATTAAATGAACTAAATAATTGAAATCGATAACAAAGTTACTTCACATGACTCATACCACACCCAACATTGGCATAATTGTATTGGTCATGTAAATAAAAATTGCTTGACTAAATTACATCAAGATGGATATTTATATTCTTTTAAACTAAAACCACTAGGTGTATGTAACACAGGTTTACAAGAAAAAATGACCAAAGCCCCATTTAGTGGTAAAGGTGAAAGGGATAAATAGATTATTGAATTAGTTCATAATAATGTGTGTGATCCATTTCCTATTGAAGAAAGGGGTGGGTACATACACTTTATAACTTTTATTGATGATTTTAGTAGATATAGATATTTATACTTAATGAGGTATAAATCATATTCTTTTGAAAAATTTAAAGAATACAATAATGAATTTGAGAACCAGATTGGTAAGAATATTAAGAAAATTCACTCAAACCATAGTGTAGAATATATTAATCAATAATTCATCGATTATATATAGGAGTTCAGGATTTTATCTCAACTCACTCTTCCTTATATGCCTTAGCGGAATAGTGTAAGTGAAAGGAGTAACCATACCTTGTTGGACATGGTGAGATCAATGATGAGTCATGTGAGTCTTCCATTATACTTTTGGGGATACATGTTACAAACATAAGCATACGTACTAAACTGAGTTCCAACTAAATTAACAGATGGTATACTATACCAATTATGGAATGGAAAGAAACCCATGTTGTCTTACTTACATGTGTGGGGTTCAAAACAATTTGTTAAGTAATCTTCAGTTAACAAGCTTTCACCCAAATCACATAGTGTATCTTTATAGGACATCCCAAAGAAACAAAGGAATACTACCTATATACTCCTTTAGAAAAATATGTTGTGGTTGAAAGGTGCTCCACATTGTTTGAGGAGGATCTTATATCTAAAATAGATAGTGGTAGCAATATATACTTTGATGAATTCCAAGCCCAAGATAGACAAGAGTTGGCATATAAACAAATTCCACAAAGAACTTTGGAAGAAGAAATTGTTCCAAAGACATAATTACTACATAAGAGTACTAGAGAGGTTAGAGAACCAAAATAGTATAGTTTTCTAGTCACCCAGGATGGTGACTCATTATTATTTGATAATAATGATCCTCTTTAATTCAAGGAAGCACTAAGTGGAATAGAAGTTTCCATGTGGAAGGAAGCCATGAATTCTGAAATGGATTCCACATACCAAAACCAAGTCTAGATTTTGGAAGACCCTCTAGTAGATGTAATTAGCATTGGTTGTAAATGGGATCATGATCGATCAAGATATATACAAGAGACTGATTGACCTAAGTCAAAGTACGTACATTGACAAGATACTGAAGAGATTATGTATGGAACAATCCAAGATGTGATTGTTATCTACATCACATGGAATTAATCTTTCTAGGAAAATATGTCCTCAGACACATATGGAAAGAAATAGAATGACAAGTATTCCATATGCATCAATGATTGAGTCAGTCATGTATGCTATGATATATACTAGACTAGATGTCACCTAGGAATTAAGTGTGGTAGTAAGATATCAAGTTGATCCATGTGACCTCCATTGGATGGAAGTCAAGACTATCCTTAATTATCTCAGTCATACTAAGGATATGTTCCTAGTTAATGGAAAATATGATGAACTAGTAATCATAGGATATGTAGATGATAGTTTCCAAACTGATTAAGATGATATGAAGTCACAAATAGGATATATCTTCACTTTGAATAGAGGTTTTGTGAGCTTGAATAGCTCAAAACAGGATGTGGTTACAAATTCTACTATAGAGTTTGAGTATATTACAGATTCTAAGGTAGCTAAAGAATCAGTATGGATGCAAAAATTTGTACAAGAGCTTGATGTGGCACCTAATAGTAAATATCCCATCACACTCTATTGTGATAATACTGCATAAGTGGATCTTTCAAAAGATCCAAGGTCACATCAGTGAATGAAGCACATACTTTGGAAGTATAATCTCTTGAGGTATTTTTCTTAAAGAGGTGAAGTTGCACTGAGTAGTATTTACACAAAAGACAACATGTCATATCCCTTGACTAAAGCCTTGACTAAGAAAAAAATGACTATCATGTGATTTTTAGTGGACTGAAGGTCATAGGCGGTTGAGTATAGTCCAAGTTGGAGTTTTTTAGAGTTGGTGTCCTAGGAATAAATTTTTTTTACTTTGATTACATGAATATTCAATGTATTCAATATTAATAAAACAACTTATTACATATATTTTATTGTTATATATTACTCTAATGTAATAATGTTCTAGTGTATATTTTGCCTTGATAAGGTCATAACAGTTCCCTTATATTATGAGAAACTTGATGTGCTATGAAGATATTCTCAAATAATGTTTTGTCTTTTGATAACATACTATAAAAGGACACATAGTACAAAGATTTTAAAGTGAAAGTACTCATAAGTAGATGAGGCTTCTTCTCATGAATTTCACACTTCGTAATCTCCAAGATGGTATATTATGAGAATAGATCCACCAGTAAGAATTCCACATGTTTTTTTGTCATACGATATTCCTATGTACAAGCATGTGTGATGATACTTAGAATTTAAGATTATTATTAATGGATGTTAAAACTTTCATACTTAGATGTATTTCACAAACCACAACAATAAGAGTTCATGGTGAAGTTGGATACATTGGGTGCATCACGAGTGACATGTCATTAATGAATAAGTCAATGAAGGATTTGTACCTTCCATATTTATGGAAGCTGATATCTCATCCATTTGATTGGAATAGAACTATCACATTAAATTCAATGGCCATGGTGTAATGATGTGTTTATTTCAGACAGTCAAAGAAAGACATATCAAGCATATAGGCTGGTGGCATGGATGTACAACCTTCTTGATGAGATATTGAGACAAATGGATTATATTATACAGTGAGTGTTTATATGTAGTTATCAACATCGAGATATTAAGCTCTTTCTCTTGGGTGCCTTGACCCATTGCTAGACAATAATCTTGGACTTTAATCAAGACTACCTAATTCTAAAGAGAAATAATCCTAGAGGGTCACACACTATGTATTTCCATTGATCTCGATTAAATTCTATTTGAGTTTAATTAATGGAATAAAAATTATTCTCAAGTTTAAGGAATAATTTTATTCAAGTTATATTGACCGCATAAATTAAATAAATATTTATTCGTCGGCTTGTGAATAAAATATTTATTCTATTTATTGAATATTTTAATAAATATTTTATCTCTATATTGTGAATAAAACATTTATTTATGAATAAAATATTTATTTGGTTATTTAATAGATGCTACAGGAGTTCGAATGGACCATGATCGAGTTCAGTGACAAATATTAATTAACAAGACCGTTACATAATATTTATTATTGTGTAAGTTGGCACACAACAAAAAATAATAATTATATAATTATTATTATACATCATGGGACTTATTAATTGTAATAAATGTTATTTAATAAATGTTATGAAATTAAATAATATTTTAAATCAAATCTTAACTATATAAATAGATGACCATGTCTATTGTATAGAGCATTCAAAATTGAGAATAGAGAATTGTTGCACACAAAAAATTCTCTATCAAATCCTACTCCTCTCTCCCTATCAAGAATGATAAGTGCAAGATTGATTTCTTCAAGATCAAATAATGAGCAATCAATAACAAACAACATAATATATTCGACTCACCGTGTTAGCACTCAAAGATCATGTGGTGTTACTCAGAGATCATAGGAGCAAGTGTGGATCACCGCTAGAGGGATTCTATCCTCAGATCCTTACAACATAATGAAAGTAATCTGAAAGGGTCCTTTTGGATGATCAAAATATACCAATGAATAATGTTCATAGACCTGGATATTTATTTCTTCAAATATTAAATAAATTAATTATAAATTTTACGTTCAAGATCCTCGCTCTTGGTTTTGGGAAAATATTATTAAAATAAATTTTAATATATCACCCACCTCTGCATACTTCCACTATGCCTGGAACCATCACATTAATCATGAGACTAAGGGTTTGTACTCTTTCTTGAGCCTATAGATCTTTAGACTAGTAATGGATGCCTGAGTTACGACCTGGGTCTATCTAGCACCTAGTATCCATGTATATTCCTACTTATGTACTCACACACTTAGTTTATATATGTGTATATAGTATATAACTATATATACATTATTACGTATATATACGGTACTCCGATTAGACTTACACCGGCCTATGCCGTAGTAGGTATAGCTAGCTAGCTGTCCTATAGGAACCTTGGTCGGATATTATTTATTATTTAGCACTATTTGTTATTCATTATATCTTTACACTGTTATGATATGTACAATGAATGGATTATTTCTAGATAGCATTGGTGGTGGCCTACTGATTTTATCTCACACCCTACCCAGGACTCCTATGGTACCCGAGTAGACTTCATGTCTGAAGGTATGGATAAAGGAAAACACCCTACTCTAGATGCTTGATCTGATTTACTTATAACTTGGATCATGGGATCAGAGGACCGGGCATATGCTTGTGATGCTAATAGAGTAGTATTTTGTATTTTTTGTCTTCTTATATATCCTGGTGTATATTCCTATCACATATTTCTCCCTTTTTTATGTTATAATTCCATGATATCATTGTATATGACTCAGCCTATAGGCTTTTGATTATTATTATTATTGTTGTTTTTAGTTATCTACTCCTACATAGTTGATTATTGTATTTTTTTCTGTTGCACCATTTGTTATATTATGCTTATTCTATTTTCTATTTATTATTATATTTGTTGTAATACTCTGATATGAGGGTATAGTCTCCCCACTATACCACCTTACACCCTCACTTATAGTCGGAAGCCTATTGTGTATGAGGAGGCACACTTGAGGCTATGTGACCCACTGGATCAGGGCCCTGATTAAGTGGATCTTGGGTCAGGATGATACCAAGTGGTATCAAAGACTTCTTTTTTCCTTTTCTCTTTCTGTTTGGGTATTATACAAGAGACTAAGAGGTAATGGAATTTGGTAATGAGCCTATTCCTGGGCATAGATAACCCAAATACAGGTAAAACCCAAATTACCTAGGATAAGATGTTGTTATTGTTGATTATGCCGGTTAATATTGATACCAATACACTATTGGGTGAAAGACATGACTTATGATGTTATTAATATTGGTGTTATTTTAATATGATTTATTTCACCTTGGCCTAATAAAATGAGGTCATGATATTTCATGCATCATTTTAGGCACATTAGGACTAATATGCCATGAATTTTTCCATGCCATGCCTATTTTCTATGTACATTTTCTTTCTATATATAGTTACTACATGATTATCATATATTGAAATGTGTGGAACTTTCTTTAATGGAGAATATAATTGGATTAATTAAAGTTCCGACATCAATCTAAATGGTGTTTTCCATCATATATTAGTGATGAAACCTTAAATAGAAAACTATACCATGTTGTGGGTTCTAGAACAACTAGTTTAGGACTATAATATGTATATTATATATACAAGATAACATACTATAATGGAATTAAATATTTACAAGTGAAACAGTTAATACTAAATGGGATGTTAATTTTAAAGTAAAAGGTGTTTACAAGTGGAGAGTTTCGATCTTTTTATAGGAAGGATTGTACCAGTCCTAGTTATCTATCTATGATATTTTCCAACTATTAAGTTCTCCTTTGAGGCATGTGTTTGTATTTTTATAATCATTACACCATAAAATCCTTAAGTCAAATGCCTTGAAGGTGGTAACGCCCATGCACTATAGGTGGAGGGCCTTGAGCCACCAGTGATCTCTCCTATAGTACCACCTATAGCTCCACCAGTTATTCCTGATATGGTAACTAATGCCTAGTTTTGATAAGGATTTTCCCATATAATACAATCTATGCAAGGTGTTTCTCAACCTACCCAGACTATGGAAGAGTTGACTTGGTAGTTCTAGTAGCAACATCCTCACACTTTTTTAGGGGATGAAAAACATGATGTTGTTGATTCATGACTAAAGGACATGATATCTATTTTTGAGCATCTTGAGACACCTCTATAGTGGAGGGTCAAGATCACTATGTATATGCTATATGGTTCTTCCAAGATATGGTGGGATGTTATTACGTAGGTAGACCGACATCAAGATATGATTTGGGAGAATTCTATAAAATATTTTATGATTACTTATTTCCATATACTTTGAGGGATGAATGAGCTAGAGAGTTTATGAACCTGAAGTAAGAATCCAAGTATGTCATAGAGTATTTTTCTCACTATAATGATATGTATTAGTTTACACTAACTTTTTTTGGTGATGATCTCATGACCTTAAGGCGATTTGAGGATGACCTGGTATACTCCATGTGATTGCATGTCAATGTTTTTCAGTTGACCACTATTTATGAGATAGTCAACTAGGACCTCATTACTGAGAAAAATTTAAGGGAAGATTATAGTGGGAACTAGGGTGATTCAACACCCAAACCTACCAGTGGTTCTTCTAGTGGACACAAGCATCACTTTGAGGATTCTCCTAGGGTGGAAATATTTAGAAATCATGTACTAACTGTTTCTCTATATGTAACCACTGTAGGAAGCTGATACATACGAAACCCCAGTGTATGCAGGATCCAATTGAATATAGAGGATACAGAAGGATGGTATATATCTAGTGCTTATGTAAGACCTTTCCATTGTTTCCTAGTGAGAGAGTTCTACACCTACCCCACATTTCAAAGAGGGGATATTTGTATCTAGTTAGAAAGGAATATAGAATACCATTGGCCATTAAAGTCAAGGTGGTGGTTGAGTCAGAGGTAGTCAAACTCTAGACTTGTAGCATCAGCAGAGCATGCATGCTCAGGGAAGTTAGTTTGTGACCTAGGGACGTAGTACGAGCCAGTTATATATAGTAAAACCTATACTAGAGGAGCATAGGATCGAAACTTCTACCATTTGAGGTACTATTCTAGTCACCAATACTTAAGTGTATTATTTATTTTAAATAGGCATGTCACACACTTTTAAATCTGATGCAATCCTAGAGATTTTGGGCCTTAGGATAAAAAAATTATCTAGTGTGATGACACTCTATACCCCTTTAAGTATCCAATCAGAGATAATTCTCTATTGTAAGGATTATCCCCATGAGATAGGAAAATATATCTTTTAATAGAATGTTTTAATAATCAGCATGGTAGGGTTTTATGTAATCATTAGGATGGATTTGTTAGTTACCTATCAATCCCATATTGATTTCTATCATCATAGGGCAACGTTTACATCACCATAGTGTTGTAGAAATATCCATAAGGGATAATGGGATGTCAATACGTCTTAGGTAATACCCAATAATTATTGACTAGGAATATTGAAAACCCAGATTTGGAGTATTTTCTTGGATGATTAGGGGTTATGACCCTCTATTTTCCCTCCAATAGTGGATCGTTTCAGGGAAATTTCCCTGATGATTTTTCTAAACTACCTCCAGTGATATAGATAGAATTCATCATTGAGTTAGTTCTAGGAGGGAAACCCATGTCCATTCCTCCTTACAGGATGGAACCTATGGAGCTTATGAAGATCAATAAGCAGTTATAAGGCATTGATTCTAAAGGATTTATACACCTTAGAACCTATCCATGAGGTTCACCGGTCCTTTTTTCCAAGAAGGGGTATGTTACTATTAGGCTCTATGTGGATTAATTATGGTTTAACTATCTTACGGTAAAGAATTTATGTCCAATGACTCAAATAGATGAAATCTTTGATCAGATCCAAGGAGAGAGGGTGTTTTCAAAGTCTGAATTGAGTTTGGGCTATCAATAGGTGCATGTCAGGACTTCATACATACCTATTACAGCTTTGTAAATTAGGTATGGTCTTTCAAAGTACCTGATTATGTTGTTTGGTTTCACAAATGCACCATCAGTTTTCATGGCTCTGGTGAATTGGGTTTTCCTCCCATATCTAGGTTCATTCATGGTAGCCTTTATGGATCACATATTAGTGTATTCTCACTCTTAACATAACCATTCCAAACATCTTGAGATAATGATGAATACACTGATAGATAATCATATATTTTCTAATCTCACCAAATTCCACTTTTGGATTGATAAATTACATTTCTTGGGTCACATAATATCAGATATAGAAGTATCAGTAGACCCAAATAAGGTGAGAGATATAGTTTCTTGGGAGGATTATAAGAATGTCTTTGATATACGAAGTTTCTTAGGTCTATCTAGGTATTACAGATTCTTTATCTTGGATTTATCAAACCTTAAAACACCTCTTATGGGATTGAATAAGAATGGTGTGAATTTTTTCTAGTTAGATGCTTGTGAAGTATCCTTTTTGGTGTTGAAGGGATGATTGAATTTATCACTGATCCTGATTCTGCTGGATCCAGGAATAATCTAAAATATTTTCTATGATGCATTATGTATTGGTATGGGGGTAGTTTTAATGCATGATGAGCGAGTTGTAGTATATATGTCTTGTAAATTTAGGCATCATGAGTGGAATTACCCAACAAACAACCTTGAGTTTGTTGTTATTGTTGTTCATGATCTATGCTGTTAGAGACACTATTTAATTAAAGAGCATTTTTCAGTATTTACTGATCACAAAATCCTGAAGTACATCTTTACACAGTTTGATTTGAATCTCATACAACACAGGTGGGTTGAGTACCTATAATCCTTTGATTTCAAACTTTTCTATACACCTAGAAATGGAAATACTATAAATGGTGCTCTGAGTTGGAAAAATTAGACTCATGTGGTTCAAGAGGCGAGTGAAATCCCATGGACTTGTTTTCAGAGATTCATGTTGAGGTTTAGGAGGATCATTGATAGAATATCCTCATGGATTTAGAAATGATATCTACCCTTCTGGAATAGCTAAGAACGAGGAAACATTCAGATCCTGAGGGATTAGTCCTAAGGGAAATTATCACAGATGACTATTCATCTTCTAGTTGTATTGTGGATGAGGATGAGACTTTATACTTCCATGAGCATTTTTGGGTCGAAACAGACATCATAGAGTAGATGATATGGAAATTTACTGCCTCAGTTTGGGCATTACATCTCGATGTCACCAAGATGTATCGAAAATTACATCTCCAATATTAGTTGCCTATTATGAAATGGGATATAAATGGTTTTATCAAATGGTGTTCCACCTATCAGCAGATGAAGGTGGAACATCAGTGACGAGAAGGAATTTTATAGCCATTGTATGTTCTCGAGTGGAAATGGGATGATGTCTCTGTGGAATTCGTGATAGGTTTACCTAGGTTTCCTCATAACAATTACATAGTTTGGTTCATCATTGATTGTTTGATGAAGGTCACACACTTCTACCTATTCAGGATACTTTCTCAGTAGATGAGCTATGGAGGATATACATCAGGTAGGCAGAACATCTTCACGAAGCTCCACAATCTATCGTATCTGATAGATATTGTCACTTTACATCATGGTTATGGTAAGGGTTATAGAAGGCCTTGAGTACAAAACTACTTTTAAGCAGGGCCTATCACCTTTAGACTGATAGACATATAGAGTGTATGATTCATGTGTTATAGGATATGTTATGTGCATGTGTCCTTGAATTTAGGGGTTATTAGGAGAAAAACATACCTCTTATTGAGTTCTATTACAACAATAGATTTTAGGATACTATTTAGATGGCTCCTTATGAAGTCTTATATGGTAGTCCTTACCGATCACCTATGTGCTGACTATAGGCATGGGAGGCAACTTTTCTTGGACCATGTCTTGTCTAAGAGACTATAGAGTAGGTCTAATTGATAAAAAAGAAAATTTTAATAGTTTATTCCAGACAACAGTCATATGTCAATCACCATAGATGACCTCTTGAGTTTGAGTTTGGAGATCATGTTTTCTTGTGAGCCTCACCCAGGTTGGGCCATCAACAAATTTGGAGGTAGGGTAATCTTTCTCTTTGATTCGTTGGACCCTTTGTAGTCTTTAAATGAATTGGGCTAGTGGCTTACCAAATATCACTTCCTTAGAGATACCAATCTATGCATGATGTCTTTCACGTATCTCATGTTTTATGATATTATGCAGACCCGTCACATGTTTTCCAACATGATGTGCTTGATTTATATGTTGATGCTTCCTTTGTGGAGTATACAGTGTGTATCAGGGATTTAAGTATGAAGAAACTCTGTGGTTAGATCTCTACATAGACGTTTCCTCTTTACCCTTAGAAGGCCAAATCGGGGATGAGTTTCTTTAAGGATGAGAGGTTGTAATGAACTGCCTTTTAATTAAGGTACATATCATTTTTCAGTTTTAATTTCTTAGTTTTCCCCTTGTAGTGTTACCTAATGGAGTCATGGTGTTCATGAGGTAGTCTAGAGATTGTTTAGAGCCCAGAGCCCTAGAATTTGAAGAAATAGTATAAGACACATGGTTAGTAGAAACCTTGAATCCCAGACCACACGATCTCTACTAATCATGCGGGTGTTTTAGAGGGGAATGGGGGGCGTATAATTTTTCTATAACTGTGTGATTCGAGACGTACACCCATATAGAAATTTCAGACATATTGACAATGGGTTTCGCATGGCTTGTGCACGGTTAGGAAAACCATGTTCCTAGCCAATGCAGGGTCCCTCCTTAGGCAGTGGTATCACACACGTTTGGTGCACAGTTTGACCAAGCATGTGACTAAAAAATGAGACCTTATCAGGATAGGTGATTTTATTGTTTTTCCCTTGAAATGTTATAAAACATAAAACTTTATATTCCTTATCATTTCCAGCAGACATGATCCTTATCCCTTCTACAATGATATCTCTCATGGAATAAACTAGAAATATTGGTAGCACCTTCATCCGAAATCCAAATCGAATGATGTCTGTCATGTTGGATCCATATCAGTAAAAACTCAAATACTATCACTTATTATTTAAGTTTCTCTGATCATATCTTTCACTATTTAGGCACAAGATCATATTCCAAATTTTTAGGGAATTGGACCATTATTCATTTTTCTTCCATTTTACTTCAAATCTGATGCCAATATTGGACAAGGATTCTTTATGGACCTAAGGTAGGTGGTATAGTTGTTTTCCTAAAATTCATGATGTTTTCATAGCTCTTACATTATTTTGCATGCCAAGGATTACCGTGCATCTCCTTAAAATGATTTTTTCCTTGTTAGATCAATTTAATCATGATGTTATACTCCCGATGACCCATGTTATATTGTTAAAGGATGTCTACCTCATTGGTCACCATCCCTTTGGTTGTTCCAGCTTAATATCCCCCCTTTTATATAATTGTTTAGTTGACCAAATCACCTCCTAAGTGCTTAGGTTATCATGAAATGGTTTTGTCTTTCTTAATCAATTAAATGTATTAATTATAATAAATAATAATGCATTTTCTAGAATTTATTTTGAATTGAAAATGACTTGATTAATTAAATGGATTGTTTATATTAAATGGAAATAGGTGGAAAGACCACACCTAATGTTATATAAATATAAAATGTGAATTGTATGATCTGTGATGACCTTGGTTGTATTGGGATTTATGATTATAATACTTAATAGGTAAACCCTCCTCCTTATTATTATTATTATTAGTCCATGGTTAGTGGTTTTTAAATGATGGATAAGGGACTTGTTGGACATGATGTTTCTCTCTCCCTTACATTAGGTGTCGTGCATGATGACTCTTAGCGTTATACTTATATCTAGATGATGGGCATGATGCTACACATTCCCTTACTTTGGGTGTTGGGCATGACATCTCACTTCACCTATCTCGAGTGAAGAGCATGACATCTCAAATTCATCATGAGATTCAAGTATTATACCCTTTCTTGAGCCTATAGATTTTTAGACTAGTTATGGATGCTTGAGTTATGCCCCTAGTCCAGCTAGAACTTAGTATCCATGTATACACATACTTATGTTCTCACGTAATTACTGCATATAAGTGTATAAAAATATAACTATATATATATATATTATTACTTATTTATATATATTATTCTTGGATAAGACTTACACTGGCCTATGCCAAAGAAGGTAGAGCCATCTGGGTTTCTTATAGAAAACTGAGTTGGATATTATTTATTATCCAACAATATTTATTATTAATTATATCCACACACTTCTATGATATGTACATAGGATGTATTATTTCTAGACACTGTTGGTGGTTCCCTACTGAGTTTATCTCACACTCTAATCAGGTCTCCTTTGGTACCTAAGTAGACTTCATGTTTACAGGTATGGATAAGGGAAATATCCCTACCATATATTCTTGCTCTGATTTACTTATTTCTTGGAGCATGAGAGCAGAGGACCGAACATATGCTCATGACTCTAGTGGATAAGTCTTTTTGATTTTATGTATTTTTGTATAGCATCATGTATATGTATGTCCCCTATTTCCCATTTTTTGTATATCATCATGGAATGGAATCATTATATTTTACTCAGTCTATGGAATTTTTATTATTACTATTTTTTTAGTTATTTATGATTCCACAGTTGATTATTGTATTTTTTTCCCCAGTGGCACCTGTTATATTATGCTTCCTCTAATTCTATTTATTATTATATCTACTATGACACTCTGATACGAGGTTATAGTATTTACATTGTACTACATTACACCCTCATTACTAGTTAGTATCCTTTAGCGTATAGGGAGGAATTCCTGAGGCCATGTGACCCACCAGATCGGGGCACCGGTTAAGTGGATCTTAGGTCGGGATGTTACATAACAGAAGTACTTCAAATCAATCTTTACCCAAAAGTTCTATCCTAACATGATGGATGTGGATATGTACTTGGTGTTTTTTATCCTTCAAAAAGGTGAAGGGATGGTCATGAAGTATATAAATAGGTTTTCCAAGCTCTTTAATTTTTCACTAGATATGGTATATAATGAAAAATTTAAGGATCTACGATTCTAAATGGGTCTTCAGCTTGACATATGATCTTAGGTCTTCTCGATGAAGCTCCTGACCTATTCTGAGGTTATAGACCAATACTTTATGGTGTAAATAGATTTTTTAGGGATGTTAAGGATGATTAATGTTTTATCTATACCTAATGTGAATGGTAATTTCCTCACTGAGAATAAGAGGAAGCATAAAAAACTGAGAATAGGGAGTAGTAGTGGATCTAGGAATCTCCCTAAAACTTCAACATCAATGAAAATGTGCAGTGGCTATCTTACTTGTTATTAGTGTAGAAAGACTAAAAATTCAAGGCCTATAATCCTAACTACCCTGAGGATTTTCATTATTATGGGTTCCTTGACTGTCTGTAGAGATTCTATTGAGCTATTCCTTCTCCCCATAGCAACGTGAGATATTCAACACCTAGGGGATCTGTAGATTAGTTATATGCCTCTAAGGTATCAGGAAACTAATATCAAATACATATATATAGAGTTATATCTTCTTATAGGTAGAGGAAATCGAGGACAAATCTCTATGCCAATGATAGACCCCAATATCATAGTAAGACCAGGTAGTTTCATGTTGTAGAGCCATATCCCATGGAATCTGAGATTGTACCAATGATAGTGAGAGATATTATTATCCTTACATTGTCTATAGTTGTCATTTTAATGTCTACATATTCTTATCAATCATTTATATATTCTAGTATTATGTAATTATTAGAACTTATGTCCAAGATTATTCCATGCATTATTGAGATATTGACACCTCTTGAGAATGAGTATGGATTCCTATGCTTTTCCTATATAATACTTGTATTATCGGGGGATCTAGTATGGTACTTACTCATCCTATAGATGGATATTTTTGATACCATTATATGGGTGAATTTTATTGTTTACATCAAGGATCGTGTTTATAAAACTATTTCTAAAAACATTTAGTTTTAAAATCAAATGCAAAGTTTTTTTAATAATAAATAATAATTCCTAAATATTAATCTAGGGGTTTCAAGAAAAATCCATAATATATTCTATTTAAAAATTTTATAGGACATATCATAGTGAAATACCATTTAATTTGAAAATATAATAAACCGTGAAATGTATTTGGATTTCTCCTTGAAATTATCAATGCATTATTTTTTAAAATTATATCTCATTATGAAATATAATGATACTAAGAAAATTTTTAATAAAATTATGGGGCGATGATATTAAATATTTCACTTTAGGAAAAATTTCCCCTGAGATCGTGGGTTCGCTCCCCATTCTTTGTCAACATAACCAATATCTTCGTTCCAATTTTTTTAAATATATATATTTTCAAATCCTTCCTTTATCATTATAAATCCATTTAAAAAAATTAAAATACATTAATTATATGTAATTTATTTTCAATATAGAAAATTATTACATATTTATTATACTTTATCATATTTTAGTTAAAATATGAATTTATACCTTTTGGAATGATCAATAAATTCATAGTCAAAATTTAAACTCTTCTTGAAAATTAGATTTAAACAAGTGTTTTTAAAAAAATGAATGAAATTTCAAGGATAACTATAGTACATGGCCATACCAAGAATCATGAATGAAAATGAAACAAATAAAATAACATTATATATATAAAATAATAATATTTATCACTCAAAAATAAACATTTAAATTTATAGAACAATACTAACTTTTTATTAATTTATAATATTTAAATATTTGAATAATTTAAGGAAGATTTATATTAAAATACTTAAAACATATTCCTATATAAGGATTCTCTAATAAAAAATGAATATACCTCTTAATAATTTTTTATTAAAAGTAAATAATAAAATAACTGTTTAAAAAAAAATTTCTTATACAAAATGGATTTTATAAAAAATAATTATGAGTTAAAAAAAATTCCCTTATGATGAAGAAACATTTTTAAGAAAATTTAAAACAAAAATTTAAAAACATCACCCTAAAAAATAATACTATTAAATCATAAAAATTTAATTTTGAGAACATAGGTTTCCCTTTCCTTAAATATGAAAATTAAATCGAGATTAGGTAGTGATGATCTCTAATTCTAGTGCCAGAAAAATATGGAATAAGAGAAAGAGTGAACATGAGTATTAATATTTGGGGTTCCAAATGAGTGAAGAAACAATATATATATATATATATATATATATGAATCTTTAAAACTAATTTTTTTTTGAAAAAATTATAAACTTTATGATATTTCTATGATTTAAGAATCCTTTTCCCCATATTTAGTAAGTGATTTACTTTTTATTATTTTATTACAGGCCTAAAATGTGGCTATTATATGTTGTGCATAAGTATAGTTGGAATTTTATTCGATGAAATTTAAAGGTGTCACCTATAGAAATGACAAAAATGTATATCCATATTTTTAGTGATGCATAGAAACACCCAATTATGAGGTTTGATGTTTTTGAATGAATATACCCAAATCAATATGAAAAATATTTATTGATGAAGAATATTTATATATCTCGTCACCACATTGGTGTAACCTGATGATATCGAATGTAAAAAGTGACTTTTGTGTTTCATGTTTGTGATGTAAAAGCTTCTAGTTCATTTTTTATAAATATATACTTATATAACTCATTTATTTCATCCTCAAAAAGTGGCCTCAAGAAGGTTCCATTGAACATGACAATGTATATTGATAAAATTTAGGTCATTGATCAATGTGGTCCGAGAGACATTTTTATAATCTAGTCTCTCTATTTGGTAGTTATAGGGTTTCAAGACTATCATTGAAGGTTTGAAATGATGGAATTTGAGCTAGAATATAAGCATGTAAAGAAAGAACATGAATCCTACATCAGAGGGAGAAGAAAAAAACCATGTACTTCTAACATTGATTAGGGAAGAAAATTGATGAACACGATGAACAAATTATTGCTAATCCAAAAATGATCCTTGAAATATGATTTTAGTCAAGATTTAGACACCTAGATAAACATACACACACCTCAGATATTCTATATATCATGATTATAGGGGGAATAAGAAGGCATAAAAATAGATTGTATTCTAGTCATGCTTGTGAGGATTAAATTACTTGCATATGGATAAGGATAATTAGAATATGATGATGAACACTAGGTTATCACACAATGTTGAAGAATATTCCTTGAAGAGATAATACAGATCTCATTGTTTTGATCAAATGAAAATCATTATATATAGATATTTTTAAGTGGGTGAACAATGACCCATGTTCTACGAACCCACATCAAAGTTTCACTTGGTATCATGATCAAATATATTATTAGTGGTGTTATTCACTATTTAGGGCAAGGAACTAAGGATGGAATTCAGAACACACTACACGCACATACATGGGGTTTTCCAACTCGCTCACCCCCTTGTGTGTCATCGCACACACTAAGCAGGTGTTATGCTCTCACTATGAAACCCGGCCTATACACAAGCACTCACATCCTCTTTCCACTATTTAGGTTTTCCAAGATAGTTCCCATGCATGGTTGATCTTTACCCCAAAATTCATGTTTGAGCTAGCCTAACTAGCTTTCATGGTTGGCCAATTTATTTTTTTCTAAGTTAAATTTTAAATATCTAAAAATAATACTAAACTATGTTCATTAAAATCTTTTTTTATCTCATTATTTTTACCATTATATTCTTTTCAAATTATTATGTAAGTATTTATATTAATGAAACATTATATTTTTTATATATTACTATTTTTCAACAAGGATTTTTATATTAATAAATATTATACTTCACACATGAAACTTATTAAAATTACATTCTAACCAAGGATTTTAGAAAGGATCTAAATTGAATCATGTCTTATTTTATTAACTTATTATTTTTTTATTCAAAAATATTATGTCCATTTATTAATGGTCATATAAATATATATTATTCTATTAATATCTCATCTTAACAAACTTTTTTATAATCCAAGCTCTATGTATTCTAGTTTTCCCACTCATAAGGATGGTTCTTATTTTTCTATTTCTATGTATTCTTACTCTCATCCTCTTTGGTTGAATTATAATCATGGATAATCCTAAAGAAGTGGGATATGATTTTGTATTTATCATGTTTATAGTATTTTCCACTTTTATTATTGATTATTATTATAAATATAGCATTTTTTTCTCTTTTTAAAGTAGTATATTTATGAAGATATGTTTTTGTATCAAAGTTAGTGTATTTTTTAAATAAAATTTACTTCATATTGTTTTAAATTTAGAATAATTATTTATTTATAGTATATATTTAAAATACATAAGTGCATTAAAATTTTGGGGTGTCACATTCTACCCCCCCCCCCCTTAATGGAATTTCTCCTACGTAATTATTTTGTACATAAGAAAACCCTAAATCTCACTTTTCAAGCTTCAATTTGGAGGTTCATAATCCATAAAAAAATAAATTTATTACATTAAAATAATATTAAAATTATATTTACTAATTCTATTCAAATAACGCATACCTTCAAAAAGGTGTTCAATTTTTCTGTTAGCATTTCCCTCATGAAGCAAGGGTCCATGTGTTGCAACAGTACATCGAGATATTTTCAAAATCATATGCATACCTTATCCAAACTCAACCAATGCATCTTGTATTAAATCAATGGAAATATCAATATTTTTTTTAAAAATTATTTCTAATATATAATTTTAAAACATCTTCTTTAACTATTTTTTATAAAATAATCTTATTGATTCATATTCAATGATTTCAAAATTTCATTTTCCAAAATCAATTTTGATATTTATGAAAAGACAGTAATCTATAATTTGACACATATAGGATTTTTTATGGTATCCCTCTTCCAAAGAATATATAAATCCAATATTTTCTCCATGTTTTTGATATTAATAAAAGAATTTGAAATGACCAAGATAATACTTCCCATGCCTAGCATAGTGAGAAATTTGAAAGTTCATGATTTTCTGATAAATCCATGATCCTCAAAAAAAATTATGGAATGTTAGAGGTATTAGATACCTCATATAGGTTCATGGAAATAATTTGTATGTTGAAAAAAGTTTCAAAGACATATAAACATGACTTTAGAATAACCCTCACAAAAAAATAATCTAGAGGGTATAAAAGAGTTGTATTTCATCTTCTTCCTCCCATCATGAAACTGGATCTTTAATATGAAAAGTCACATGATCGAGACTTAACTAAAAATTATCATTTCTAAAAACATAATCTATCCAAAATATCCAAATCTTTAAATTTTTCTAAACCATTCCTCTGATACCAAATGTCACAACCCAAGACCCGCACTCCTAGATCTGGTAATAAAACATGATGTATATTTTTTCCAAATATGTAACTGAAATATATACATCTCAAGGATCATTTTAGTTTAGGTTATGCAGTATTAGTCATAACCTTATAAAAATATTATATTTATACAAATTCTACAACAAATAGATGACTTCACATAAGATAGATGTTTAATTGAAACCATATCCATTGATATTCTACTCATTGCTAATCCTATGAAAAAATTTAAACTTAGTGTGAGCATACAAATTTATCAATAAGGAGTTTTAAAACCATGGGAAAATAAACTTACTATAAATATTATAAAACACTTTCAGAAATCATTTCCTATAAATATTAAATACAAATCATTTGTAATAATAAATAATTTTACCAAAATATGAATATGGGGTTTTCATGAAAAATATATAATAAATATTGTTCAATAATTTTAGAAGATATATCACTATGAAATCCCATTTAATTTAAAAATATAAAAAACCTTTAAATACACTTGGATTTCTCATATAAATTCTCAATTATTTATTTTTTAAATAATATCTCTTCTAGAATACAATGATACTCATAAATTTTTTAAGAAAACCATGAGTCTATGAATGATATTAAAGATTAACCTTTAGGAAAATGTCCCCTTGAGGTTTTGGGTTCACTCCTCATTCCTTATAAACTTAACCAATATCTTAGTGCCAAATGTTTAAATAAAACATTTTTCAAATCCCACCCTTCTCATTATAAATCTATTAAACCGATTTTACAAAAACATTTCTTATATTTAATTTATTTTAAATATGGGAAATAATTTCATATTTATTATAATTTATAATATGTTTCATAAAATAGGAATCTATATATTTTTTAATAATCAATAGATTTGTTGGAAACATTTTTAAATACTTCATGAAAATTAGATTTAAACAAGTTCTTTTATAAACATGAATGAAATGTCAAGGATAACTATAGTGCATCACAAATGAAAATTAAATAAATAAAATAAAATTTATACATTAAATGATAAGATTTATCACTTTAAAATAAACATAGAAATTCATAGAACAAGATTTAATTTTTATAAATTTATAATATTTAAAAATATTAATTCTTTAGAAAATAATTGAATTTAAATCCTTAAAAAATATTCTTATATAATGAGGGTTTAATAAAAAAATGAATATCCCTCCTAATAAGAGTTTTTATTAAAAGTAAACAATAAAATATGAGTTTAAATTAAATTTTCACTTATAATATAGATTTTATAAAGAAATAACCTGGAGTTTAAAAAAATATTTTCTACAATGACAAAGAACCATTTTTAGGAAACTTTAAAACAAAAATTTGAAATAATTCCCCCCCCAATAATAGTTTTAAAATATAAAAATATAATTTTGATAAAATAGCTTTCCCTTTCCTTAAATGTGAAAATTAAATTAAGATTAGGTAGTGATGATCTCCACTTATAGTGCTTAAAAAATATGGAATGAGAAAAAGAAAGAACATGGGTAGTAATAGTTGGGGTTCTCAATGAGTGAATAAAATTTATATATATAGAAATATTAGAAACTGAATGTTTATTTTTTTATAAAAATTACAAACACCGATATATTTCTATGATTTGAGAATCCTTTCCCACGTCTTCGGTAAGTGATTTTACTTATTTTGTTTTATTATAGGACTAAAATGTGGTTATTGGATGTTGTGAATAATTATAGATTACATTTTATTTGAAGATATTTGAAGGTGAGACCCATGGAAATGATAATAGTGTATATCCAAATGTTCAGTAATGAAAAAAAACCAATTTTGAAGTTTGATGTTTGTGAATGAAGATACCCAAATCAATATAAAAAATATTTATAGAGGAATAATATTTATATATTTATATATTTATTTATCTCGTCATCGCAGTGGTGTAACCAAATTATCTAACAAGTATAAACTGAATTCTATTTTCCATGTTCCTGACATCACATATTCCATTTTATTTGTTATAGTTATATATATTTATATAAATCCTTTATTTCAGCCTAAAAAAGAATCCCCAAGGTTCCTTTGAACATCACAAAGTCTACCTATAAAATTTACATCATCGATCATAGTGGTCCAAGAGATGTTTTTAAGGTCTAGGATCTTTGTTTGGTAGTTTGAGGGTTTCAATCCTTTCATCAAAGGTAGAAAGCGATGGAATTTGAGCTCAACTGTAAGCATGCAAGGAATAAGATGAAGCTTTTATAATAAGAATAAGACAACAGACATGGTACTGCTATTTTTTATTGGGTAATAAAATTGAGGAATATATTGAAAAAATTTCTACTAATCCAAAAAAATATCCTTGAAATATGATTTTAGTCAATATTTAGACACCTAGATAAACATACACATACCGTAGATGTTATGTAAATCATGATTATAGGATGACGAAGAAGAAATCAAAATGGATTGTATTATAGTCATTATTATAGGGAAGAAAATTCCTCATGTAGGGAGAAGGAGAAGAAGAAGATTATAGGGGCAGCTTGGTTATCTAATGTGGTTGTAGAAGATTCCTTCAAGAGATCAGATGACTCTCAATATTTTGAGCAAATGATGATTGTTATATGTGTATGTTTTTAAGCAGGTGAATAGTGTCCCAAATTTTGAAAACCCACGCCTAAGTGTCACTCAATGTCATACTCATATATATTGTTAATGGTTTCATACACTTCTTGAGCCAAGAAATTGGGGCTGACACCAAGATCACACTATATGCACATATATGGGGTGGGCCAACCCATTGTCCCCCTTACGTGCCACTACTCGGACTGCATGGGCATTATGTTCCCATCATGAAACCCAGCCTATATGGAGGATCTCACATCCCCTTATCAACATTTGGGCTGGTATGGATGGATCACGTGCATGGTTGATCTTGCTTCCATAATGCATGGTTGAGATGACCTAGCTAGCTTTTATGGTTGGACATTTTTTTTTGTTTTTCTAAGTAAAAAATTAAATATTGAAAAATAATGCTAAAATATGTTCATTAAACATATTTTTATATCAATATTTATACAATTATATTCTTGTGAAATTATTATGAAAGTATTTATATTAAGGAAACTTTATATTTTTTTTATATTACTATTTTTCAATAATGAAATTTAAAATAATAAATATTATACTTGACACATAAAAATCCTTAAAATTACATTCTAACCAAGTATTTTAGAAAGGTTATAAATTGAATCATATCTTATTTTATTTACTTATTATTTTTTATTCAAAAATATTTTAATGTATATTTATCATTGGTCATATACAAATACATTATTCTATAAATACCCCAACTTAACAAACATATTTATAATCCAAATTCTATATATTCCAGTTTCCTCACTCGTAAGGATGATTATGATCTTTATACTTCTATGTATTCTTACTCTCATCCTCATTGGTGGATTTATACTCATGGTTGATCCTAAAGAAGTGGGTTATGATTTTTGAGTTATCATGTTTATCATATTTTGTCTTCTTTTATTATTAATGATTATTGTAAATTTAGTATTTATGGCTCCTAAGATAGTATTCGATTTCTAAAGATATTTTTCTATAATAAAGTAATTGTATTGTTTTTAATAAAATGTTCTTCATCTTGTTTTAAATTTAGAGTACTTACTTATTTATATTATTTGTTTCAAATACATAGGTATATTAAAATTTTGGGGTGTTACATTATGCTTGTATCAAAGACTCATTTTGTAATGGTCCCAATTTAATTGGATCGATTTAATAAGTAACTAAAAGAGAGTCTACAAAATAATTTTATATACCCATGTTGTTCACTATGGGGTGTTCCTATCCTCTTTTTTAAGAAGAAAAACCCAACAATGTTTCTCTACATTAATCTTCATGAACTTAAGAAAATCATGATCAAGAATAAATATCCCCCACCCATATTGGTGACTTGTTTTATCAACTATGAGGGTATAAATACTTTTCAAATATTAAACTTTGATATGGATATCATTAATTAATATTAAAAATAAAGGTATACCCCAGAAAATATTTTGCACATGATATGGACACTATGAATCCATAATGATTCCATTCAGACTTATAAAGACCAATAAAATCTTCATGAATCTGATGAATAAACTCTTTATATATTACCTTAATAAATTTTTGGCAATATTTATATATGATATTATCATATATTCCAAGATAAAGAAAGAGGATGAAGATAATTTGGGTAATTTTTTGAATACCTTGAGAAATGATAAGTTGTATGAAAAAATTATCAAGTTAGAATGCAAGATACAAAAAGTATAATTATTGGGTTGTGAAATAAAAAATAAGGGTATATATGTGATCCTTCAAAGATAAATATTATTAAATAATGTCCCATACTAATCACTATAACATAGATCCATAGTTTTCCTATGTTGAACAGGTATTATAAACACTTTTTGAGAAATTTCACATGACTATAAAATCAAATATCCAAGTTAACTCATAAGGGATTCAAGTTATTATGGATAGATGTATGTGAATAAAATTTCAAGGAGCTCAAAAGAAGGTTGGTCACTATATATGTACTCACACTATCATATAATGGAGAAGGATTTATAATATATAGTGATGCATAAAATAAGGGATTCAAATTTTTTCTAATGAATAATGACATGATGGTAGATTATGTATCATACCAATTAAATATTCCTAAGAAACATTACTCGATGAATTATTTAGATTTAGAGGTAGTAATATTTAAAATTAAGATATGGAGGAATTATCTCTATGGTGAAAATTTTAAATATATATTGATCATGATAGATTAAATTATATATTCATGTAGGAGGTGTTGAACATGCACTAAAATAGATTGTTTTATTTAATAAAGTAATACGACTAATCTATACATTAACACTCTAGGAAATAAAATAAGATGGTTGATGCTCTATGTAGAAAGGATTATGCTACCTTATCCATGATGAGGATTTATAGAGATCCAATACTCATGGATTTTTAATGGATTGACCTTCAAATGATAATGGATGGAGAGAAATACAATCTTTCACAATTGATTTCTTGTAACGCCCCGACCCCAGCTACCCAGAGTCGGTGCATTACTTCGTAACATTGGCATGATCACAAGAAAGATCAAATCTCGAAAGACCGATTGGTTTAGTAGCCTTGGAAACACTAGATATATTCATAAGTTTTACATTACATCATAAAATGAAAAACTACTACAACAACATAATGTTTCCACAGTCCACACTATAATCCCCTCATAATATCCCTGCAGGTCATTCATAACTTACATCTTCACTTCCTGGGAAAAATAAAACATAGAAAAGGGGTGAGCTCAAATGCCCAGTAAGGATAACAATATAGCAGAAACTTTCATCAATAAGAATAAACATTTAAGGCAATGTATAACTAAAACAAAAGCCTTTTAAACATGAACTTTCAATATGGTATGGCATAAATAAAATGAAATAATGCCATTTACTTATTCACATGGATATTCTACTAATCGAATAATCAAATGCAAAAATCAATAACCACTTTCATAATGTTGGAATGCATAATGCCAGACTATCATAACCACATAGTCAAGGCCTCGTGCCAAGACTACAAATAAGATTTTTTCAAGGCCTTGTGCCAAGACACTAGTTTGTCTCATGAGACCTACCGATGCATCGAGGAGCTATAGCGGGCTCCACCCGTCACTTATTAAGTCCAATGCATTCCCATATGAAAAGGTTTAAACATAACATAAACATTCGTATTAAAACTAGCATACGAAATTTCAATAATTTCACCATAAACTATGAATGGTATAAAAATAGCACATCCATAGTCAAACATATCACAAAACCTTCAATAAAATATAGAAGTTTTGTATCATAATAAATCAACTTCAAATAATCTAAAAATTCATCAAAGGATGTTAACATAGATGAAATCAAAATTCTTTTTAAAGAAATATCTCCTTTTATTTTGAAATAATTTAAGATCCATATAAAATAAAACATTTTCTTTGAAAATATTCTTATAAGCTTGTAAGGAAAGCTTTGAAGATTTTATAACGGCGTAAAATAACCGCACCCGCCGTATAAGTTAAAAAAACATTCTTACCTCAATTCTGTCGAAAAGGTTAAAAAGGACCTTGTTTTGAAAACGACGGAAAGATTCCTTTATAAACCTCTTATAAAAAGTCAAACAAGGGTATAAATGACTTTAACCCATATTCTTGTAAATAGTAAAAATGTTTTGAAATACATTTTTAAGAAACATGGATGTGGATGATAAAGATATCCCAGTAGATTATTACGTATAAACAACCTCGGATAATGAAGAGATTGGGAAAATAACCCTTACCTTGTACTTTTCCTTGGTTGGGGTAGGTTAACCTCCTATATAATGGTGAAATAATTGTTATTAAATTATACAAGAATCATATATATTAATATGATATCATATATGATCTTTTAACATTGATTTGTTAATAATATCTTAGAATTATCGTCGTTTCGGGTGTTAAATTACTTGTTTTCTTTTATATGTTTTGTTACGTAAGACATGTTTGTAAAGGATAGGTTGTATATTATTCATATCCAGAATGATATCAAGTCCTTAAACATCATTTTTAAATCATCAAATGATAATTATACTTGAATGGATACGATGGAGAATGAATCTCATCGCGTTCGTGGAGACGGTAGTCCGTATGTACGAACGAGCGACAATATCATTATTTTGATATTAAAATAATATATAAATGGATGGTATATCATATATACAGAATCATTAACATGTTATATTTATTATTTACATGAGTTACACATCATTATTATACCCATCCAAATAATATTATATTGAATAACAATTACACCACGACGTGGAGACGGTAAGCCGTACGTACGCACGTATGGTGACATGTTATTCAAAGGGTGGATAGAATACTGAATATGGTTGTACCATACTTATAATAATATCACAGTATATGTGAGATACTGGAGTTATTATTTTAGAATGGTAAGAACAAAGGAAGAAGAAGTGGAAGAAGAAATGAACTTGGAGAAGGGTGGTGAAATCATTACCTCTTCTTCGGGTTCTTCCTTTTGATTTGATCAAAAGGGCTCCTTAGGTTGGCTTTCTGATCAAACTAAGGCCTCTAGGTTGTAGTGAGGGATGTTGGGAGAGTATTTGGGCAGAGTTTGACGGAAACAAAAGGCTTTGAATGTGTGAAGAAATGAGAAGGAGGAGTGCCCTTTTATAAGAGGGGTGAGGGGCACCTTTGGAAAAGCTAGAAATATTAATTTATAATAAATTCATATTCGGTTTCTAATGGCTCCAAAGTTGAATATTCAAAGTTTAAGGTGGGGATTGGTCGAAAACAACTCAACCAATAGAATTTAGATAGGTTTGGGTACTTATATTAACCTTATCTTTAAGTATTAACTCTAAGTTAATTAGTTTCACTTTTACAATGTCTCTTTGTATTTTTATATAATATGGTTAATAAACTTACTATATACATCCAAGCGACCCCCAAGTGGTACATTAATGATGAACCTATCATGATATAAGTCTCTTGGCCGAACCTTAGATTTTTAGGAATTTAATATCAATTAATAATATAATATTTGTTTAAGAACTCTTTTATGTCAATTTTGACACTATTCAATAGTTGATTTTTGTGAAACTCATAACAGATTGATTAATTCGAAAAAAGTCAATTAAATCAATCCTAATATATCATATTATCCTTGAAAATTAGTTTAATTCATTAAAAGTTTCATATTATATTTATTTGGGTATTTATAATATCAATTATTTTAATTTTTCACTATTATAGTAATTACTACATCATCATTGTGTCATATATAAAATAAATTATTTAATGTCTAAAAATTATAAATAAAATAGAATTATGTAGGAAATATTTTTAGCTTTCTAATGAATATTTATAATCTAAAATCCAACATATATAACCCTATGTAACAATTGTTGTTCTAAAAGATATATGCTTGTGTCATTTTTGTATTCATTTTAACTAAATTAAAATAAAGTGTCATTATCACTTACAAGTGGATCCATGGGGTCCCAAAATAGACCCAAAGATTCCCATGGTCGACCATGTATCAAACAATAGGGTTAATACACGTTTTAGGGTAATTTATTATTATTATAATATTATTTTTTACCCCTTATTTACCGGATTTACCCTTAACCATGGTAAATAAAATATTTACCGCAGTAATTATTCAAAATGTCTAAAAATAAAAGTTACCTATTTACACAATATGAACATCATGATTCCAAATATGGAATCCATTTTCCTAAATTCAAAACACATAAGTGGCAGAAATTAATTTAAAATTAATTCCCGCTGTCAAAACAAAAAGCGTGTTTTTAAGAGATAATAAATATCAAAAGATTGACACTTGTTTATGTTCGGTTTAATTGTAAAATTATGTCCAATGAACAACATTATATTAAATGGTAAAAATATATTCTAAATATACTTTAAAACCACTCAAATTCATAATTTATCACTATTAATTATTTTGATTAAAAAAGTTGTTTTTAATTAAAATTTAGTAATTTTCACTATTCATCAAAATATGAAAGTTATCCGAAATGTACCAAAATTTCACCTTAGGCTAAATTTGATATTCCGAATCCAAAAATGAAGTCCATTTTCAAATATAAAATATATATAATTTCGAAAAGTAGGTATTACTATTCATAACGGCTAGTTTGATTGGTTGTGGTGTGTGTTAAAACTCAAGGTTGCGTACAACACACGCTACTGTATTATTCAAAGAAAGCGTACCGTGGAAGCTTGGGATGTTTCATTTTAAATTTTTGATGTCCCCATTTAGTCAAAGAGTTTAAAATATTGTATTTAAAAAGGGTTCACTATTAAAGTTGATAAAAGTGCAATACTGAAAATGAATTTGTTCTTGCATTATATCTAAGAAACTCATAATATGGATTCTAAAATTATAAGGATTATATAAACATTAAAATTTATCTAATACTATTCATAACCTCTTTTGAACGGATTTTTTGGTAAGTCATGGTGTGCTTGAACTTTGTGTTGCATCTAGTGAAAGTTATTGAATTATTTTGAAGAACTAACACACAATGAAATCTTGGGGTGTTACATTCTCCCCTCCTTCAATAAATTGCGTCCTCGCAATTTGAAATTGTTCTTCGAAAATAAAAGGTTGAAAATATATAATATATTTGTGGGAAACCCCACATCGGAAATTGGGTTACTAAAATTTAGTCTTAATATGAGGAAAAGAGAAATGAAAGGGTCACCACCAAATTATGATCTCGATTAGGAGAACATTGGTGGCAATTTGAGACATATAATTGGAGGAAAAACGTAAATATTTATAGGTAGTGATTGAGGTCATCAATCACAAACAAGTATAAAATTGAGGTCCTTAAACTCATCAATCCATGATGATTTGAAGTACCATCGGTTCAACAAAATATATGGTATTGGGACAACACATTTTTGACATTTCAAAATATCTTAGTTGAAATCCCATATCGAAAAATGAATTAATGAGGCCTCTATTTAAAATAAAGAGTCGAAAGTATGAATATTACCGAAAATAACACATACTAGGGTTCCATGTAGGAAAATATGGATATGGAAGAAAAATCTAACCATCAATTATCTGATGGAGAGTGGTAGAGAACATGGCTATGAAAAGGCCAACAATCCCAAAGCCATAAATTAGTGATGATTTAAGGTACCATCTAGGAAAACATTTTTTGTTCTAAGTTGCTTTTCTTAATATTGAGGAATTTATTAATGAGATTGGCTAAGATCATAAGGAGATATACTTACTTTATAATTAGAGTTTTATCTATTAATAAATTTCTACCACAAACTCATCTTTCACTCTAAAAGATAATGGAATGTAAAAAAAAATTCTATTTACACTATTCGTATAGGGTTCCAAAATAAACGAATTTATAATTCATCTACATGATCTTTTAATAAAAACTACATTATTTAATCCAGGACATCTCATGGGCCAGTGGTAGGTGATACACCCTTGTCGCCCTTCGGTTGCGGGTTCAAGTCTCGCAGCCTTGCCGGACGCGACGGGTTGCCGCCCGACCTCCGGGTTGTCCTTTTATGGCAATCCAAAATTAATCTAGACTAGAACTATCCAAAATACTTCTGTCCAAACTCACAGTCCAACATTTATAAGGAAGGTAAACATAATGTAGATCCTTTTTACCCCGTAATAGCATATGAATACCTTCATCATGTATTCTTTTAATACACTGAAACATCCTGATTTACCATAATATTTATTGATTACATTCATGCTCCCTTATTCCATATAGAATGCTGGATATACTTCATCAATCCAAAAATGTTTTAAACCCCAACAATGATGGAATAGACAAATCATTAACCAGCTTCAAGGTATTCAAGAATATCCAATATAATTTATCCAAATCAATCATGTATTATTCTAAAATCACTACCTCGGTATCAGAACCATATTATGGTTTATCTTTCTCTCAACCATATATTTTCCAAAAATTTAACCTTCTATTAAGTCACTTTTCTTTGTTCCACACAATCTCAAGTCCTTAATGAAATAGTACTGCAGTACAATCCTTATATACTCCATAATTATTATAACAAGTACATTGTTGATACAACACTCAATTGACATAATCAACATAAGAACTCTAATCATTCCTCTTCATCTGTGGTAGTATCATAAATTGATTATTATCCAATAACATCATTTGCGGCATAGTCTGATGACTGGGACATAGGTTCACGTAGTGTCCAAACTCCTTGCAAATGAAGCATTGTACATTTGAAACCATTTTCTTACCCTTGCAGTCACGTACTTTGTGCCCTTTTCCTCCACACTTATAACAAACTCCCATTCCTTTCAGGCAAGTTCCAGGGTGTTTCTTTCCACAGTTACCACATATGGGAAAATTCTTCTTTTCCCTCTTCCCTTTATCCATCTTTTTCTCTTCTATCCTTTTCTTCTCTTGCTTCCCTTCAAATCCATAGGACTCAGTAAGGTCTTTACTTATCTTATCAATACATGATATTATTTCTTCATATGATGATAATACATGGGAGACTATTTCTCTTATAAATTCTAGCTTAAGACCATGAAAGATATGATCCTTCCTTCTCTTTGGATCATGCGCATTTCTGGAGTTCTCATTCCTTCTACTGGGCGCCATTTCTAAACAATGGCATAAACTAGATCAGTTTATGAATCAAAATACATAATCCCATACTTATAAAACACTTAACATAAATTGAACTATTTATGGATATAATCCATAATCATAAGAATGTTTTCTTTGAGGAAGTATATACTCATAAACCCTTCATAATGGTTTGTAAAGAAAATGAGAATTATCCTAAGCATATCCCCCGGGAGTGTCGTAACCAAGAGTGCAGCAAGGCCCGTTGTCGTGCACCAGTTCCCGTTCGAGTCTAGCTCAAAGCGGTGTTTTCGGGTTTTACCCCTAGGTACATCTGTGCCAGAGCCGCCTCTACCTGCTCGTATCCAGACAGGGATGTATTGCTCGGAAAACTCACAAAATCTCTACAATACCAAAATTCTAGGAAGTTCTTCTATACTAATCCTCAAAGTTAATCTTAGGTCTACGTGCTCTAATCAGAGTTTATCTAAATCTAGCTTCCAAGGTTTGTACTAAACTTCCTCTGATACCAACTGTAACGCCCCGACCCCAGCTACCCAGAGTCGGTGCATTACTTCGTAACATTGTCATGATCACAAGAAAGATCAAATCTCGAAAGACCGATTGGTTTAGTAGCCTTGGAAACACTAGATATATTCATAAGTTTTACATTACATCATAAAATGAAAAACTACTACAACAACATAATGTTTCCACAGTCCACACTATAATCCCCTCATAATATCCCTGCAGGTCATTCATAACTTACATCTTCACTTCCTGGGAAAAATAAAACATAGAAAAGGGGTGAGCTCAAATGCCCAGTAAGGATAACAATATAGCAGAAACTTTCATCAATAAGAATAAACATTTAAGGCAATGTATAACTAAAACAAAAGCCTTTTAAACATGAACTTTCAACATGGTATGGAATAAATAAAATGAAATAATTCCATTTACTTATTCACATGGATATTCTACTAATCGAATAATCACATGAAAAAATCAATAACCACTTTCATAATGTTGGAATGCATAATGCCAGACTATCATAACCACATAGTCAAGGCCTCGTGCCAAGACTACAAATAAGATTTTGTCAAGGCCTTGTGCCAAGACACTAGTTTGTCTCATGAGACCTACCGATGCATCGAGGAGCTATAGCGGGCTCCACCCGTCACTTATTAAGTCCAATGCATTCCCATATGAAAAGGTTTAAACATAACATAAACATTCGTATTAAAACTAGCATACGAAATGTCAATAATTTCACCATAAACTATGAATGGTATAAAAATAGCACATCCATAGTCAAACATATCACAAAACCTTCAATACAATATAGAAGTTTTGTATCATAATAAATCAACTTCAAATAATCTAAAAATTCATCAAAGGATGTTAACATAGATGAAATCAAAATTCTTTTTAAAGAAATATCTCCTTTTATTTTGAAATAATTTAAGATCCATATAAAATAAAACATTTTCTTTGAAAATATTCTTATAAGCTTGTAAGGAAAGCTTTGAAGATTTTATAACGGCGTAAAATAACCGCACCCGCCGTATAAGTTAAAAAAACATTCTTACCTCAATTCTGTCGAAAAGGTTAAAAAGGACCTTGTTTTGAAAACGACGGAAAGATTCCTTTATAAACCTCTTATAAAAAGTCAAACAAGGGTATAAATGACTTTAACCCATATTCTTGTAAATATTAAAAATGTTTTTAAATACATTTTAAGAAACATGGATGTGGATGATAAAGATATCCCAGTAGATTATTACGTATAAACAACCTCGGATAAAGAAGAGATTGGGAAAATAAACCTTACCTTGTACTTTTCCTTGGTTGGGGTAGGTTAACCTCCTGTATAATGGTGAAATAATTGTTATTAAATTATACAAGAATCATATATATTAATATGATATCATATATGATCTTTTAACATTGATTTGTTAATAATATCTTAGAATTATCGTCGTTTCGGGTGTTAAATTACTTGTTTTCTTTTATATGTTTTGTTACGTAAGACATGTTTGTAAAGGATAGGTTGTATATTATTCATATCCAGAATGATATCAAGTCCTTAAACATAATTTTTAAATCATCAAATGATAATTATACTTGAATGGATACGATGGAGAATGAATCTCATCGCGTTCGTGGAGACGGTAGTCCGTATGTACGAACGAGCGACAATATCATTATTTTGATATTAAAATAATATATAAATGGATGGTATATCATATATACAGAATCATTAACATGTTATATTTATTATTTACATGAGTTACACATCATTATTATACCCATCCAAATAATATTATATTGAATAACAATTACACCACGACGTGGAGACGGTAAGCCGTACGTACGCACGTATGGTGACATGTTATTCAAAGGGTGGATAGAATACTGAATATGGTTGTACCATACTTATAATAATATCACAGTATATGTGAGATACTGGAGTTATTATTTTAGAATGGTAAGAACAAAGGAAGAAGAAGTGGAAGAAGAAATGAACTTGGAGAAGGGTAGTGAAATCATTACCTCTTCTTCGGGTTCTTCCTTTTGATTTGATCAAAAGGGCTCCTTAGGTTGGCTTTCTGATCAAATTAAGGACTCTAGGTTGTAGTGAGGGATGTTGGGAGAGTATTTGGGCAGAGTTTGGCCGAACCAAAAGGCTTTGAATGTGTGAAGAAATGAGAAGGAGGAGTGCCCTTTTATAAGAGGGGTGAGGGGCACCTTTGGAAAAGCTAGAAATATTAATTTATAATAAATTCATATTCGGTTTCTAATGGCTCCAAAGTTTACTATTCAAAGGTTAAGGTGGGGATTGGTCGAAAACAACTCAACAAATAGAATTTAGACAGGTTTGGGTACTTATATTAACCTTATCTTTAAGTATTAACTCTAAGTTAATTAGTTTCACTTTTACAATGTCTCTTTGTATTTTTATATAATATGGTTAATAAACTTACTATATACATCCAAGCGACCCCCAAGTGGTACATTAATGATGAACCTATCATGATATAAGTCTCTTGGCCGAACCTTAGATTTTTAGGAATTTAATATCAATTAATAATATAATATTTGTTTAAGAACTCTTTTATGTCAATTTTGACACTATTCAATAGTTGATTTTTGTGAAACTCATAACAGATTGATTACTTCGAAAAAAGTCAATTAAATCAATCCTAATATATTATATTATCCTTGAAAATTAGTTTAATTAATTAAAAGTTTCATATTATATTTATTTGGGTATTTATAATATCAATTATTTTAATTTTTCACTATTATAGTAATTACTGCATCATCATTGTGTCATATATAAAATAAATTATTTAATGTCTAAAAATTATAAATAAAATAGAATTATGTATGAAATATTTTTAGCTTTCTAATAAATATTTATAATCTAAAATCCAACATATATAACCCTATGTAACAATTGTTGTTCTAAAAGATATATGCTTGTGTCATTTTTGTATTCATTTTAACTAAATTAAAATAAAGTGTCATTATCACTTACAAGTGGATCCATGGGGTCCCAAAATAGACCCAAAGATTACCATGGTCGACCATGTATCAAACAATAGGGTTAAGACACGTTTTAGGGTAATTTAGTATTATTATAATATTATTTTTTAACCCTTATTTACCGGATTTACCCTTAACCATGGTAAATAAAATATTTACCGCAGTAATTATTCAAAATGTCTAAAAATAAAAGTTACCTATTTACACAATATGAACATCCTGATTCCAAATATGGAATCCATTTTCCTAAATTCAAAACACAGAAGTGGCAGAAATTAATTTAAAATTAATTCCCGCTGTCAAAACAAAAAGCGTGTTTTTAAGAGATAATAAATATCAAAAGATTGACACTTGTTTATGTTCGGTTTAATTGTAAAATTATGTCCAATGACCAACATTATATTAAATGGTAAAAATATATTCTAAATATACTTTAAAACCACTCAAATTCATAATTTATCACTATTAATTATTTTGATTAAAAAAGTTGTTTTTAATTAAAATTTAGTAATTTTCACTATTCATCAAAATATGAAAGTTATCCGAAATGTACCAAAATTTCACCTTAGGATAAATTCGATATTCCGAATCCAAAAATGAAGTCCATTTTCAAATATAAAATATATATAATTTCGAAAAGTAGGTATTACTATTCATAACGGCTAGTTTGATTGGTTGTGGTGTGTGTTAAAACTCAAGGTTGCGTACAACACACGCTACTGTATTATTCAAAGAAAGTGTACCGTGGAAGCTTGGGATGTTTCATTTTAAATTTTTGATATCCCCATTTAGTCAAAAAGTTTAAAATATTGTATTTAAAAAGGGTTCACTATTAAAGTTGATAAAAGTGCAATACTGAAAATGAATTTGTTCTTGCATTATATCTAAGAAACTCATAATATGGATTCTAAAATTATAAGGATTATATAAACATTAAAATTTATCTAATACTATTCATAACCTCTTTTGAACGGATTTTTTGGTAAGTCATGGTGTGCTTGAACTTTGTGTTGCATGTAGTGAAAGTTATTGAATTATTTTGAAGAACTAACACACAATGAAATCTTGGGGTGTTACATTTCTCAATTATCTTTCCATGTAAATATCAAGGAGGAAGAAGGAGATGGAGAAAGATAATATGTTATGGAATATTTCAGAGTTCAAATTTGATAATTATGGAATTATAATACTATAAAAATGAATATACTTTCCATAAATACCAGGATTAAAGAAAGATTTATTATATGATTAACATAATTCATCATTTTATATCCATATTAGAAGCACATAGATGTATATAGACATAAAAAATCATTTCTTGTGGTATAACACAAAGAGAGAAATTTTATAGTATGTATCACAATGCTTGGTGTTCCAATGTGTTAAGGTGGAATGATAGAATTATAAATGAATTATGCATATATTACCCATACTTGTATATAAATGGGAGAAAATAATCATGGATATAATTATTAGAATTCCCAATATTTCTAAAGGCCATAATTCCATTTGGGGTATAGTTAATGACCTTATGATGACAACATTTTTCATTACTATTCTAGAATATTTCTCACTCGATTAACTGTAAAAGATTTACATAAAGGAAGTGGTGTGGATACAATGATTACCACTCTTAATTATATATAATTGAGATCCAAGATTTACCTTGAATCTATGGATAATTATTCAACAAGAATTGGATACCATCCATCCAACAGCCTGAAGGCCTTCAAATTTTTATTATTATTAAAAGTGACCCCTTTTTAAGGGAAGGGGGGGGGGAACCCTAGTTTTTTTGAGATAGAAGAAGCTCTTTAGGGATTTAGAAGACATAGACGGTTCTCTGAAGGTCAATTACAATTAGCAAAATAGTCATTCTCTAACACTCCACCTTGCTTCTCATAACTAGTACGAAACATAATACTGGGAAACACAAAAATAAACAAAGGGTACTCCATTAATTTACTCTCTCCCAATGGCTACTCCTCGTCCTCCTCTTCGCTTCCCTCTTCTTCATCTTCATCTTCATCATGGACCTCTGATTTTGACTTGTCTGAATCTTCATCCTCTCCCTTGCTTTCTCCCTGTCCCTTATTGTACGTATCTATAGTCTTCTCATATTTGGATTTCCGCTTCTCAGCCTTCACCATGAAGGGACGTTTTTCAGGTTTGGTCATGGACTTCCATTTCTCTCCACCAGCTTTGTCCACCACTGATACAGATTTGTTGTTGAGGTGTTTTTCTTTGAAATGCTTTCTGAAATCTTCCATGAAAATGAAGAACACACTAGCGGACCACTTGGTCTTGTTAGGGTCCTTCTCTTTCTTTCCCTTAGCCGCCGCCTTCGGCGCGAAACCTCTCTTCACAGCCAGCTTAGATACATAGTTAATCTTTAGCACAACTTATCATCCTCAACTGATAGTAAATTTGAAAGGAAAATTTAAAATCTATAAGATATACTGAGAAAAAATTCAATGTATTTAAAAATATGTTATGGTTAAACCCTTCTATTGGTAAAGTTATCATATAACAATTGTTTCCTTTCTTGCATTCAAATTTCCCTATATGAGGCTCTATATGGGAATAGGTGTAGAACTCTAATATGTTGGGACGAAGTCGGAGAGAATAAACTGTTGGGACAAAATATTTCTCAAGATATGGAAGAGAAGATTCAAACCATTTGGTATTTTATAAAAACTTTACAAAGTTGATAGAAATTTTATATTGATAATATTTAGTGAAATTTTTAGTTTGAAGTTTTATATTAGGAATTCCTTTGAATATAATAGTGTAATAGGTTTTTGAGATTCATGAAAAGGAAATTTTGATCCCTAGACCCATTGTCCCTCTTGAAATATAGGATCATGTGGGGATGGTATCTTATCGTATTGAACTTCCACCAAATATCTCCTATGTGAATTATATGTTCCATGCATCACTTTGACAAAGTACATACCTTACCCTTCGCATTTACTAAACATGTAGGTAGTATAACTAGAAAATTACCTCTCTTATGAGAAACAACCAAATCTTAGATCATTGAGATAAAGTATTACAAAACAAAACCATTCACTTGGTGAATGTTATACGAAGGAATAATATGTCTCAAGAGAAAATATGGAAACCCAAAGATTTAATGAGGAAAAGTACCTTCATTTATTTTTCATCACGTTGACAAAAATTTGAGAGCACAATTATTTTAAGGGGGTATAATGTAACATACCATAAATTTATTATTTATTTTTTCTATTAAATAAAAATTATGTTTAATATATTATTTTAAATGAAACAATGAATTAAAAAACCACAATATATTTTATTGAGAGAAAATACTAATACATTATGAAAATATAATATGAAACATCAATAATAAAATTACCTGAGTAATAAATCCACTAGTAAATAAAAATTACATAAATATAAAATAATCATCCTCATGGTTTTCTATGAAGATCATAACCTTAATTTAAACCATTGAAATAAGAAAAATAATTATTAATATAATAGACACGTTGAGAGATAATTAAATGAAAATGATGAATCAGTATAAGAATGTATATAAGGCTATATATAGAAATGGAATCTGGCCATTATCTATATGGTCATTGGAATTATGGTTATTAGAAATATGGTCATTGGATATATGGTCATTGGTTATAAATGTATCTAATATGTATATTTAATTTTTTCAATTATAAGTAATGAATTGAAAATAATATAATTTATAAATAATAAATAATGAAATATAACAATAGTATTTAATTTAAATATTTTATTTTAAAAAATATTTTTATGTGTTACATATTATTATTATAAAAGAATGATTTGATGTATTTATAAAATTAAATGAATTATTTTAATTATAATGTATTTATAAAATTAAATTCTTTGAAGATGAATTATTAATTTTAATAGGATACAGTTAAAAAAAAAATTAATGTCAAAAAATGATATTTTTCAAAGAAATACTATTTTAAGTATTGTGTATTTTTATCTTAAAAAATTAAATTTACCATTTTTAAAAGATTAATATAATTTAATGTATCAATTAATAAAAAATATATATTAACACTTATATAATTATTAATTTATTTAAACTTATATTTTTTTTGAAAAAGATGAGCACCCGCCAGAAAATAGGGCCCCTTAAATAAATAAAACCAACAAGTCAAACCAGTCTAAATGAAGGAAAATTTCATTTATCCTTTTGAAAGATAGAGATTACATCTACAGGAATATGATCAAACTGAGAAAGGTTCCCCCCATTTTCTCCTTTGTTATCCAGACTATGAGCCAAAGCATTGCCCACCCTGAAAACATGGGTAATGATGAAGTCAATAGATGAGAGAAACTATAAGAAATTAATACATATATTATCTATCCTCCAAAGGATATGAGTATAAGAGTTTCTGATTGCATGAATAACCATTATGGAATCACACTTCATCCATATCTTATTCATACCCCTCTGCTTAGCAAGATCCCAAGTAGAAATGAATCTTAGTATCTTAGCTTCAAGGGAAGAGCCAATACAACAAGAGCCAAAGGAGAAACCCACAACATCTCTAAAGTTGTTCCTAAAAACAAATCCACAACCTAAAGGACCTAGATTCCATCTTGAAGAGCCATCAATATTAATTTTAATCCAACCCAAAAAGGGATGATGCCAAAACAATTCCATTGTACCCAACGAAGGATGAAAATTACCTTTAACCTTAATATGTAGAAGAACTGAAAAATCATACACCGAGTTGTGACAAAAGATTTGTGAGGAAGCTTCAAATTTTTCAGAACTAAAAAAATTCTTGAAATGTAGGAGTGAGGATTAAAGCCAACTCCATCATGTTGTCTCATATTTCTCACCAGCTAGAGGAAATGTACAGGTTCAGCAGCAACAACCTTGAAAAGGATCAGTAGCATATGGGAAAAAGGAAGGCAGAACAGATCTACAAGTATGTCTCAAACAATAGAAAAATTCTGTATTTGAACCTCAAAAATATCAAAAAGTGCCTTCCACATAGAGGATGTAGTAGAAAAACTCAGAAAAAGGTAATCCAAGTCCTCCCTATTTTGATGATAGAGCATACAGACAGAACAAAGAGAGATTACATAGACCTGTAAGTAAAAATCAGTAGGAACTTTACCATGAGATAGCCTCCACACAAAAATGATCCGAGAAGGGGGAATGAACCTCATATTAAATTTCCCAATCCAATCTAAACCCAACACAGGTGTACTTTCCTGAGTGTAGAAGTATTTTGAGGTGATAATACCAGTGGGATTCAGTTCCCAGATCCAGAAATCACCAACAGAGGAAAAAAAATAATTATTGACAATATATTTAACATGATTAGGAATAGAAGAAATATCATAAATTTGATCCTTAATAGAGATTTCAAGATCCAAATTTGAATAATCATGGCTAATAGAATCAATGAGAGGAGTACTAGTCCAATTATATTTCCAAAACTTGAATGAGGAACCATGAGAGATAGACCATCTTGCATCAACGTCAATATGATAAAAGGTGGATTTAAGTGAAGACCAAACAGAGGAATCCATGTGATTGATGTTGCTATTTTTGAGTTTAAAATGAAATATGGACCTTAAGAAGGCAGTTGATTCAGAGTTTTCATTTACAAGCTTCCAAAAAAAGGAATATTGTAAGACTTGATTAAAAAAATAGAGATTTTTGATACCAAGGACCCCTATCTCAAATAATTTGCAACAGGTGTTCTAAGGCATAATTACCAATCTTCTTTACAGAGTAATACCAGTCCAAATAAAGTTCTTAATTACCACATTAATTGATTTGATAAGGTATGTAGGCCATTTTTAAACCATAAAGGAATAAAAAATTTGGAAACAATAACAGCTTTAACAAAGCATACATGACCATCTATTGAGAGGGATTTGCCTTTCTAAGCAGCTGGATGATTTTTGATCTTACTAATAATCCCAGAACAGTAATAATCCTTTGGTTGACCCTAGAACATAGGAACTCCGAGGTAAGTAGAAGGGATAAGTTCTTACCTAATCCCCAAATCAATGATTATTTCTGATTTCCTAACAGGTGATATATTTTTACCAAAGTAAACAAAGGATTTTTTCTAACTAACATGTTTCCCAGAAACTTTCTCATAATACAGGTGGGATTTCTTGATATTTTTTAGAAATTTGTTTTTATATAAAAACAATTATATATATATATACATTGTTATCAATTTAAAGGTAAATTCATCATATTTATATATTTAATAATATTAAATGGAGTTCAAAATTTTAATCATCATTTCAAAATTAGGTAAAAAGATCAATTTTATTTTTAGACATAAAAATATTTTACCGAGGTAAAAATTATGTTACCACAATAATGGTAAAATGAGGTAAAAAGGGTTAATATAAGCGGTAAATACTTAAGATATCATGAAATATTATCTCTATGTTTTTTTGATGTGGGGTTACATAATCTATATCTAATATTTTTTCACTTTTTAATGACTTTCCTTTTAAAATGACAACCTTTCACCTTGGGAAATGAATATTTTTGGAAATGCCACTCAAAACTCAATAATAAAAGGACCCATACTATACCCATACTAAACCACTAAATATAGTCTATTTTATATTTATTATATACCTATTTTCTCTATCCAAAAAAATTATTAGACTTTTGTTAGAGTATATTTTAAATAAGGAATCCTGAATCCTTAATTCGGAAGGAACTCATGACAAGAAAGGGAAACTTCATCGAAGTAAGTACCTAGTTCTTCACCATATTTTTCCATTACCTTTTTATATCCTCACTTTATAAATATAATTCCCCAATATAATGATGTTACATTAAAATAATTATTCTTTTTATAAAATTATACTACTATTATATTACACTAAACTCTATCTCATTCACTAGTATAGTGTGTTCTCATTTCAGTCGGTTCAACAACCTTCATGAATGATGTTATACTAACATCATAATTATCGTAATGAATAAGTATCAATAAATTAATTATATTAATATATTATATTAATGATTAATTTATTTCATTAATGTGGTTCTTGAATTGTGATACAAAAAATGAATTTTCATTATAAAGTAACTTATTGTTATCAATTAATTACCCAATACATGCTCATCATGGATTCAATTCTCATGAACAGTACCAATAATTTCCATAAAATTAATATTGTTCTGGATAAGTCATTATAAAAATATTATTCTACTATATTTAATAATCATATGGATGATGAAATTGGTATCAAATAACAAGGATCAACATCACCATTAGGAAACTTCTACGAAACAATCAAAATCACTAACATCCTATAATGAAAAATAAACATAAATAACTAATATATGTGTAATAAATAATTATAATTGAAGTTTATAAAAGGAAATAGATATTAATAAGTCCCTAAAATAATTTATTAAAAATTTTATTTTTTTATAAATGATGTTAAAGTTCTTTTATAGAATTTTGTTGTGAATGTAAGGGTTTCTTTTCCAATATCATTTTGAAATTGAGATTATTTATGTTTAAAATTAAATTTAGAGAAATAATATTTAATTTATCTCTAAAAAACATATATTTTATTTTAATATGATTATTCTTAGGGTTTAAATGTATTCCTAACATTTTACCTTCCTTTGGTTCGCAATCCAACCAAAAAGATGGTTGTAAGTGGAGCAAATCTTACCTCTTCTTTTTGGTCTGAAATATTTATCATCTATGTCCATATTATTAATTTTATTTAATGGAATTACTTATCTCAACTTTTATGATAAATTAAGGTATTTTTAAATGAAATTTTACTTTATTTACAAAATTTTGAAATGAATCCATTTTAACATTTTATGCACATGCCATTTTAAATTGTCTTGGACATTCTTTACAAAAGTGTGAAAGGGATATTTTTTAACATCTTCTACATGAATGTATTTTTTCACTATTTTCATTAGTTTTATTTAAGAAACATTTTCTATATGTTTTAATGGGTTTACAAAGAAATTTATATTCCCTTTTTTTATAAGTTATTTTATTTCAAAATAAAAGGTATAAAAAATGTAAAGGGTATTTCTTCTTATTTCTCAAAGAAAATTTTAATATTCATATAAAATTGTATTTAATTTATTTTAAAACCCTTTATTATTTCGTAGAATTCACTGGTAATATCCTCTAATGATACCATCCACCTACTTTTCTTTGATTACTTATGATTATGTCTTACATAAATAAATATGAAACTCATTTTTTCACGAGTTAATTAAACTATGATGGATTAATAATGTTTTCATCTTCCTGTGGCATAAATATATATGGTTTTTCATTATGTTATGGGTGGTCCTATAAATATAAATACATCTAATGAATTGGTTAAATATTTATATATCATGATATGACATATAAGGGAGTAGGGAGTGAACCCAATCTACTATAGGAGCACCTCTACAATTTTTATTGGAATTGAGAGTAAACCTAATCCACTATGGTAATTTTTCCACTATGAAATGATGGTTTCAGTAGTGAGATTAAATATGGGAAATGATCTTCTATTATTATGTACGTGACACATTCTTATGAATTTTTTATTTTTTCATGGATTATGATTATTGAATCATGTTTCCATACTCCTATTACTCATGTATTATGTTATTCCAAAAAGCCTTATGTCATGCCTTGTTGTTTATGATTAATGAATTATTTGTTATGATTAACTTATGATACTTTCAAGAAATAGGATTATAGTCTCCAAATACATTAATCCAATAGGTTCTTGAGTGTGTTTTATCATGATATTTAATGAATATTCATATAAAATGATATAATATGAATATATGTTATACTTGGGTTATCTCAAAGATATTTTTTCTAAATATTTTTATATGGATTTTCATTAACTGATCCAAGTCATCCCTATATCAGACACTAAAGTCAGCCCGCGGTAAGGGATAAAGGGCATTTCTAATCCCCAAGAGTTAGAAACAAGAACTTGGGCATCAAGAACTAATTTTGGGAACAATTTCTAACATATAATAATAATTAATTGAATAAAACACACACACACACAGATATATATATATATATATAAAGAATCCAATATACCAATACAAAGTAAAACAAAAAAAGACTAAAATGAGTAAAAGGGAAAACAAGTGCCAAACCAAAAGAGGCAAACCAAAGTAGTCAAAAAAAGTAACCCATCTCTATGTGATATGTTTGTAAACATTCCACCATGTCACCACTAAACTCTCACACCCTTATAATACAGATACTAGCCTCCTCAATGAGGCATGTTACCTTTACCTACATTAGATAAAACAAGATATACACACACTTAAAGTTATGTACAAGGTGTGAGTGAATAATCCCAGTGGGATCCCACTAAGTGTTCCATATGCAGTTTTTATAAGATAAACCAATAATTCTCATTAAAAAATGCATAAACTACATTTTCAAAATTTATATCAAAACATGGAAACTCACCCTTTTTGAATAATTCCCAAAACCATTTCCAAATATACCAGTTTTTAAATCACATCAAACAAAACCATTTTCTTTTCATATAATTTAAAGTATTTCAAATATACAAATCATGAATAAATAACCATTTTTAAAATAAAATCAACATGGAACTTTTTTCCTAGGATAAAAAAGGTCTGGACTAGCTAGGATCCTGACACCATAGTTATTGGTCATGAATAGTGTGCACCATAAGTACCTAGTCCAATAATCATAGAAAGGGATGGAAGAATACACTGATAAGTGAATCCATTGATGATGTCATTAAATCCATAATTTAGTTAGAGTTGTAATAATATATCCTTTCAAATAAAAATATACCATACCAAGTGTGATTTTCCCATTTCTAACACCCTAGGTTCTTATGTGCTTTATCTATACTAAAGATAATTAATTCAAATAATTCAACATTCTTCTCCCACACTTGTAGGCCATTATATTTCATCTACCGTGGTTTAAAATCACTTTTCATCAAAATATGACAAGCTTGGAAATCATTTTTCATGAAAATAAGACATGCTTTGAAATCACATTCCATCAAATATAATATAATTTGAAATTAATTTCCATTAAAATGCAACAGGCTTTGAAATCAAATTCTATCAATAAAGCTATCAAAAAATTCAATTTCATATAGATATAAAAAACAAACACATTTCAATGTATCATAAATCATGCCTTTAATAATTTATAAAACCAAATAAAAATATGAAATCATGTATAGTTCATAAAGTAAAGACTTTATATGAAACCCCCTACCTAAAAACATTTGGTTTTTCCAATGATTTCATAGGAACCAAAATCAATAAGTAAGAGAGATATATAAAGATAAGAATGATCCCTAGACCAAAAAACCCATGTCATAAATCTCCAATTAAATTTTCTCCAGATTAATGGAGGAAAAGAAATATCGAAATTCTCTAGACTGATCACATAGAAATAACTCCAACTAAAGAAAACCAAAAAACTTTGGAAAAATCTTAATGAAATAGAGGTCATCCAAAACACTCCCTAGAATTTAGATGAATTGAAAACCAAATAAAGGGAACAAATAATAGGGGTTTAAGTTAGGAAAAATCTAGTAAAGTCATTAAAACCCATATATTAATGATCGTACATTCCCCTATTAATGGGAATAACTCTACCCTCTGGCAGACCAAGAGAAAAAGCAATTCTTTCAAAATTATAAAACCAAAAAAACCAAAACAAAGTGGGAATTCACCATGACTATATTTGTATCAATTATTCCACCTTAAGGAACCTGAAATATTGATTGGATATGGATTGGTGCAAAAATGGTGGTCATTTTGGACTCACTATACCATTTACCATGGTGTGGTAGATACCAAACTAGTTGTGGTGAATATGTAGGATCATCATGACCCCATTCCCAAGACCACTCCCATCCTTGGACATGTTTTTCCTGCCTGTGGTACATAGGTGGTCCTTAGGATCAACACAGCTTGGACCATGTTGTAGTTATTTTGTTTTGCACCAATAAATTCCAAAAACACTCTTTAATCCAATAGGAACCAACTAACCCATTCCAAACCCAAAATAACCACCCTAGAGCTCAGAAAAGCACATAACTCAAATCAGAATGTGATAATATCTCCAACACAGCACTTTCCATTACCATAAAGTCAAGCTAAATAGGATTTTTCCATGAAGAGAGGAGGAATTTCTTCCTTTATTATTGATTCTCATTCCCATGTACTATGAGAATTTGTTCCATGTTTCTATAATATTCAAACGAATGGAATATAATTCTCATGAAATATATTTTCCTGATAATCAACCACCTGAATTGGTTTCTCAACCAAAAATATGTATGGTTCTAAAATAACCTCTTCCCAATTCAAAACATGATAGGGGTTTGTATGATACTTCTTAATTTGAGATAAATGAAACACATTATGGATAAAATCAAATTGAGATGGAAAATCTAACTGATAACCCACCTTTACTACTTTCTTAGTGATCTCAAAAGGAACCAAATATATTGGATCCAATACCCCTTATTTCTCAAGCTAATGATGACCCAAACAAGGTGATACTTTAAGGAAAATTCTGTTTCAAATATATAATTCCAAATAATAATTTTAATGAACTACATAATATTTATATCGATATTTAGCATTAAAAAATTGTCAATTTATAACTTTAACATTCAAAGATTCCTCTTTAATAAGTCTTAGTCCATCCAGAGAAGCTTCAACCACCTTGGAACAATAATGGGGTTATTTATAAAGTTGACCATAAAGATCCTAAAAGGGATCCATTTTAATGGATGAATGATAACTATTTTTGTAAGAAAACTCAAAAATTCTTAAATGTCCATCCCATGAACCTCTAAAGCCCATGAAAATAACACAGAGCATATCTTATAGAATATGAATAGTATGTAATATATGTCCCTCCATTTTAGGTTGGCAAGCCATGCTCAACATAACTTTAAAACCATCACCTCTATTTGAGGTTTGTAAGATATGAAACCTCGTGATCTCCTGTATGTATAGCTTTCCCAAATCTTCAACCTTAGTGGTTTCTCAAATTAAAATTTAATGGGTAGACATAGTTAACTAATCGATCATCACCCAAATGTAATTATTTCCTTATGGAGTTAGTGGTATTCTAATAATGAAATCCATGGATACCTCATATTACTTCCATATGGGAATAAGGAGAGGTTGAAGAAAACTAGAAGGTTTTTTGTGATTGGCCTTGATTTATTGACAAGTTTAGAAATGAGACACAATATTAGTTATCTCATGCCTCATAGTAAATGAAAAAAACTTATATTTCATGTCATAGTACAACTTAGTAGTGCTAGAGTGAACAACCCACTGAGAAAAATGACAATCCGACATTATAGCCTTTCTCATAGATATTGGGACAAAAAACTAGGTTTTTGAAGTAAAAAAATGGATTCTAAAGAGAATGAATATTCTTTTATGGTCTCCCCTCTATATAAATAATTCTTGATACTCTTTAAATCCTCTTCTAATTGTTTCTCTTTAATAATAGACTAAAAAAGAGATGATATCAACTATTCATTATCCAGAATAATACATTTATTTTCTTCTATCATATTCAAGTGCATTTGATAAAATACCCTCATGAGTTATAATTATTTATTCAAATATATCATAGCTTGATAAGGAAATTTCCTACTGATAGTGTCAGTGAAAACATTACCCTTTCCTAGGGTGAAAGTGATGTCGAAGTCAAAGGTCTGAAGGTACTCTACCCATCGCCTCTAGCCTAGGTTAAATTCTTTATATGAAAAGATATAACTTAAACTCTTATGATCATAATATACTATGAAATTTTCCCTAAAAAGGTAATATCACCAACACTTAATAGAATGCATAACTGCTATGAGTTCAATTTCATAAGTGGGGTAATTTTTTCATGAGGATAAAGATAATGAGATATATATGCCACCACATGGTGTTCCTAAATCAAAACACTTACAAGTCCTACATGTAAAGCATTAAAATAGACTATATATCCCTATCCATCTTCTGAAAATATCAATATAGAGCTAAGTCTAGACATTATTTTAATTCATACAATAAATCTTGATACTTAGAGTACCAAAATAATTTAACCTCTTTCTAGGTAAGACCAGTCAAAAGTGATGAAGGTTTTGACAAATCCTTTATGAATAACTGATAATATCCTACCAAACCTAAGAAGCTTAAAATATCAAAGACATTTTCCCCTTCCTAGGAAAATACAAATTTCATCTTATTAATATCAACATATACTCCTTGTTCTAAAACTACAAGTCCTAAGAACTTTACTTATTGAATCTATAAATAAAATTTAGATAATTTAGAAAAAAGACAATGATCTATCAATATTATATAGAAATATTTTAGGTGAATCTCATGCTCTTCCTCAGAAATAAAATAAACCAAAATATCATCCATGAATACATAGACAAAGGAATCAAGGTACTTTTGGAATATCTAGTTCATCAACACCATGAAAATAATAGGAGCGTTAGTTAGGTAAAATAGTATCATTAGATATTCAAAGTCATCATACTTTCTCCTAAAAGCAACCTTTAGAATATATGACTCTTTAAATCTAATCCAGTTATATCCAGTCTAAAGTTCCTTTTTTAAGAACAAATTTTATCTATTTAATTAATAAAAAAACTCATCGATACAAAGAAAAGGGTACTTATAATTAACCACTACACAATTAGGCCTTTGATAATTAACATAAAGACAAAGAGTTCCATCATCCTTTGAAAAATAATGGTAGTTTCCTAGTTGATAAACTAGGTTGAATGAAACCATTAACCTTTAAATATTCCAATTTATTATCCAACTCTTTCAATTAAGAAAATTCTATGTGATAATAAGGAATAAAAATTGGCTAACTTCTAGTCACTAAATCGATTGAGAATTTCACCTTTCTTTATGGAGGAAAACTAGAAAATTCATCATGAAACCCATCAATAAATTCCCTAAAACCCATATAAATATCAAAAAATGAAGGATCATCACTAATTTAAAATGATAAAGAATATATTTATCTTCAAAGTCCCAGAAAAAGGAGTCTTGTACAACTAGAACTCAGATCATACTCTCTCTGAAATACTCAAGATATACCATCAGGGGAAAAATGACACCCATTGATGGAAAAAATCAATCTTTACTTTATAGGTGATTAAAAAAATCCATACTAATAATAATTTCAAAGAGGTCTAATTTTAGAACTATAAAATCTCAAACTAGATTAACATCATACATGTTGAAATAACATGAGCGATATCAGAAACCCTACTCCCTCTTATTCCCAAGAGGCATCACCATCTCCATTACATAAGGCATGAGTTTCATTGGAGATTTTAGAAGATTAAAAATAAAAAATTTGTTATATATGAAATATTTTGAGGCACCAGTATCAAATAAAGAAGTTACTAAATACAAATCAACAATGATAGTACCCTTTGCTATCAAATAATATCAAATAAAGTAGATTCTAAATAAAAAGAAACAATTATAGTACCTCTTTCTATCAGAGGACCTAAACCAACTTTTATTAGGGACTCATCCATTGTATATAACTACTTCATTATAGAGGCATGTGGATAGAACCCTAGTGACTTTAAAGCACCCAGATACACTAGAAAACTTTTAAGGGATGATTAACTGAAGCTATAATGAGAAGAAGAAAGTTCCTGAAATAGTTTATGCAAGAAATCTCATTATTCACATGAATTGTAGATCTTCAAGGAGAATGGTGCAAGAATTTCATGTTCCTGATATTTCCACACTAATATCACGTCAAAGGATCACTACTATCTACCACCGAAGTTTTGGAATAATCCCAATGCTAAAATCAACCACCACCTCCCTTTCAAGTTTAATTCTAATTCCTTTTATTTTCATGGGTATGTTGAAACTGTCACTAAGTGAAAGAGGAATACCAACTAATCCTGACTTTCCTAAATTTTCAATATCAGCTATCAACGTTCTATTAACCACCTTATAAAAATAGGTAAGTGTTGGGAAAAAATACCTCAAGGAATCATCTCAATATGTTTTGGGTGTGGTTGTGTTTTTTGACAAAGAAAGATGACTGCAAATAAGTATGGTTGGTGTTTTTTGAAGACATGTTTTTAAGGTGGTTTAGTTTCTCAGTGTTTTCCAAATTTTTGGGCCTCAAAATCAGGAGTTTTATGTTGTCAAATGAAGGATTTATTCATATGAGTGAGTGGCATGAATAACTTTGAAGAAAGGTGGCAAAGGATGAGAACCATGTAGGGATAGCATGGATGATAACAAAAGTGCTTTCTTCTCCTTGACGGCGGCAATGCCCTAGCCCAGAGATGCCTAAGGCTCTAGCCCCATCCTCCTCGGTGAAGGGAGGGGGATGCTTTCTTATTCCTAGATGACTTGGACCCTCATCCCCTTCACCAACCCAGCTTATCTTCCTCCTTTCCCACTGATCCCTCTTTTTCCTAAGGTCCCCGACCTTCACAAAGGCTCACCCCAGCTTGAAATTTCTACAAAGAAGTTCAATGTAGCATTATATATTCACATATCGATGCTTGTGGCTTGATTCAAGGGTCTATGTCCATCAGTTGATGCTTTTGACATATTTTTTTCAAAGCATGGGGTCTTTAAAACTGAGTGGTGGTGGGTCCTCTCGATTAGCATCAACTAATGATTCTCTTCTCATTGGATGAGGATTTGGCCATTTCCTAGTCCAACACTCCAATGGTGTTCAATGGATGTGGATTTTTACTCATGTGATGGTCCTTTGATCTCAACTGAAATTTTGACCCATCTTCAGCTGTAGTGTGGGTAAGTTTCCCCAACCTACCTTTACCTTTTCAGAATCCTTCCATTATAAGTATGCTTAAGAATTTGGTTGGAAGGTATCTATGTTCGGATACTCTCACATCTGTGATCTGTCACCCTCTTTTTCCTCATGCATGTGTTGAGGTTGACATCTCCAAACCTCCATCGGAGTGGCTGTGGATTTTGTTTGGAGAAGAGATAAGATGGAAGAAGAGAGTGGTGTCCAAATCAAGGATAGCGTTCTACTCGGGATGAAACAAACTTGGCCATTTGACCTCTAGGTGTCGTCGTTTGCACTGGGATCGGCCATCAGCGGTGCAGGTGGATATAGTGGTGGAACACCAGTTGTGGGATAGTGGTGTTTTGGGTGAGCATGAGGATGCACGTGGGGAGGTTCCAATGGAGATGGATCTGGTCAGGTTCAATGATCCTTCAGTTGCAGAGGCCAGTACCGTGGAGGCTCAAAAGCAGTGAAATCTCTTGATTTCTACAGTGGATGTGAAGAAAGTGAAGCCTAAGGAGGCTGAACTGTGGTTTGAGGACATCTTCACCTAGTTGAAGCATGATTTTGGTATCATTGGAGTTGAAGAAGAGAATCCCTTTGTAGTGGCCATAGTGAGTCAACTAGGTACTTCCAATTATATTGAGGAAGGTGAGGTAAGATCGATAGGAAATGAGGTCCAAATTCTTAGTGTATCTCAAAGTAGAGGCTAGGAGGACACTAATAAGTAGCAGTGGTTTATGGGCCACAGATATGAGAAATCCACTGGATCAAAATTGGTGTAGGGGAAGTCCTTCTTTTCAACTGCAACATTTCACAATGGATAAGGGAATCTTGACAATGTGAATGTCTTGAGGGACTTAGACCCGAACACCCTCAGTGCCCATCTGAAGTCTGAGTTTGGGGGGAAGAAATCTGGCCTACAGAACATGGCAGGTAAGAAGGAGTCTCTATGTAAGCAGAGGCCCCTCCAAGAAGACTTGACGATAAAGCTAGGGAACCACTTTGATGGATTATAAGGTAAAGAAACTTCATTCAATGAGGAGGATGACTCATTAAGAGACGATAGTTATAGTCTCTCTTCAGTGGATAGTATGGACCAATGTCAAGGAAAAGGTCCTCACAACTCACGCAAGAAGAAAGGGAAAAAGGCATTAGAGATTCAGGGAAATTCATAGTGGTTCAGGGGAAAAATACAAAGGGAAACAAGGAATACTCTCACTTTCCAAAACCTATAGAATTTAGGTCATCCAAGAAGGGAAGGAATAATGAAGGCTCAGTCCAACAGAAGGGAGAAAGTGAAGAAGAAAATAGATACAAAAGAGACAAAGAAGAAAAGGATGGGGAGTGCCTGAAACTAATTCTGCACTCCAAGGAAGATATGCTTGAGAAAGACATATGACCCAATGTATTATAAGATGATCTCAAGAGGATTTATGAATGAAGGTTTCAAGTTGATGCCATAAAGGAGCAAGAAGTGTGGTTAGATAAACAAGATAGAATTCTAGCCTGAGGATTCAATCAGAGTAAAATCAACTCATAGGAATTTCTTTAGACAATGGAAAGGGTGATTTCTCACCTTGAAGATATTATCATAGAATACCCAGATATCCAGGTTAGTATGTTGTACTGGGAACTTTATAGAGTAGCTGGGTTAAGTGATATTATTCTTGCATTTTACCATTTTGTGAGCTATTTCAGCACGTAGTGGTATCCTATTTGTGATATTTAGTTTTACATTTTTCCTAAAAATGGTTTTAATAAAAATTTAAATTTGGATGGATGGATGAGAACCATGTACCATTATGCATGGACTCCATACCATGTTCTGGGAATGGTACATGGAGTAGCAGAAATAGTACACCGAAGCGGTTCGCGAAAATGGAAACAGTTCGTGGTGGAAGATGATGCGATATGTAGATGGGTTGAAGTCGATGGAGGAGATCTACCATGTAGGATAAAAGAAGGTACACATAGCATGCACGAAAATGGTTCACGAATGGCTTGCGGTTCGCGTCAGTAGAAGGATCGGTAAGCGATGAAGGTTGGGTTGAAGATTCAGTAAATCTTGATTTAGCGGATTAAGCAGATATCTTTTCCTATATAAGAATCTCTAACCCCACCGATTACTATTGAGATTGAACATCATTAGAAAACATATTTTTATCTGGGAATTCAGAAAATAATGAAAGTGGTTCGCGTTGAAGGTGTTTACGGGGATTCTTAACACGTAAAGGAAATCCAGACGCAGATGAGGAAGTCTAGTATGTGGAAGGAGCTGTCTCGGTACACAGAAGAGGAATCACTGGTACACGAGAGGGATAATTCCACAAGTGGTATGTGAAGGGGGAGATCCAGTACGTGAGAGAAAAAATAGTCTACGAACAAAGAACAATTCACAGACAGGAGGGGTTTGGCAGAGGAGGTTCGTGGAATCGGTATGCGGTAGCGGTACGTGACTGCGAAGGCAGAGGCAGTCCTTGGACGAAGGGCGGTTTGCGGCAGTGGCAATGGTATGCAGAGTAACGGTCTGTGCACCAAAACCGATACATAGTACACAGGAGGAGCATGTGGTTCCTGATTTTTATAAGGAAGCTTGTGAAATCTTCGAATTAGTTTGCGAAAGTATTTTCTGGTACCTAGCAGTATCCAGGAAGGTGGACTTCATCTATGGGTGAAAAAGGAACTTCAAAAGAGAATCCACCTATAGTTGAGGATACATGAATTCATAAAAATGAAGGGACCTACATGTCCATAAACTATGTTTGACCTACAAGTTGATAAACTCTAAGTGGATTCCTTTCCAAGAGCAGTGAGCGAAGGAAGAGAAAGATAGTGACCCTTTCCACTGGCAGTGAGCCATAGAAAGAGGCACAGGGAGTCACCCTTGGGAATGCAGTGATCAGACCCTAAAACTTATAAAGGTAGTGAGCCTAGGTATTTAAGATCTATCTTGAACATTGTACTCATTATTGGAAGTGTGCCTTAGTGAATTTGGTATATCGGTACATTGCCGTTGTATGCTCCTTGGACGTAGGCCAGTGAGGGTGAACCAAGTAAAAATATTTGTGTCATGTGCATGATTTTATATCTATTTGTATATTGCTATAGGAGGAAGAGAGAATTGAGTTTTTTATAACAATGAAACAAGTTCCAAATGAGCAAAATTTTTAATCTGTCATACCCTGATTCACCCCCCTATCAGGGTATTCGACCTAGTGAACCTAACAGTAAGCTTCATAATGAAAAATTGATAACATATTTCTATTCACAAGACCATTTGGAACCCATGAGACTTAAAATTATCATTTTATACCACCTTAGTAGAAAAATAGACCAACTTGGAAAAATAGTTTGGTGTACTCAGTCACTATTTGATAAACTGGTAAAAGGTGATGAACTAAATGTATTTTTTCCATCTTCATTTATTTAGGAAAGAACTGTTCGAGGGATATATTAATAAATTCTTTCCACCCATATATTTCATGTTTTTTCCTGAACCATTAAATCCCACCATCTCCTACTCAATCCATCAAGAATAAAGGTTCTATACTTTTCCTTAATAGAATATGAAGTTTCAAAAAATTAAAAAATATGTTTGATCTTTCCCATCGAGTATTCTATGTCTGAAGGATCATTTATCCCTTGTATATATGGGAGTTTCTGGCATAGAAACTTATAGTCTTGATCTTTATCTTCTCCATTTCCTGATTGTACCTCTCAATCTTGACTTGGGGAAGAGAAAACATTTGGGTCTATGGAACATATTATTCACACCACCACATCAACAATATTATGATCTACATAAGGGTTTCCTCATAGAACACCATCCACAAAACCCTATTGAGTAAATCTAGGATGACTTTCAGGGGGAATGGTACTACATTAAAGAAAGGAAAGATACCATAATACAAAACAAAAATCTTAGTTTGAGTTAGGATAACACAATCAAATAATTGATACAAGATGAAAAATCAATATAAGAGACACACTTCCCGAATTCCATTGGTAACCTAAGGCATGCTATGATGAGATAGGACCATCCAATCACTCGTAAACAACATTTTTGTTACAAAAATCCTATATATTTTCTACCAAAACATCATGAGACTAAAAGTTCAAGGACAACAAGCATCCATTTCATACCAATTGTTATGAACTAGTCAAGGTCATCCATGAATAGGACACCTAATCCAGTCTATAGAAAGTCCTAAAGGGAGTTCTTGAGCCCCACAAGATAGTGATAAGAACCTAGGTATCAAGAACTACACTTGGGAATGATTTTTCCCACAAAATAAGAACTAAGGGAATCCAAAAAGGTATATATAAAAGGAATACAACCTTATAATTCAAATTTAAATAGTGGAATACTACAATGAGTACTAGGGAAAACTGGTTCCAAACCAAAAGAGGTAAACAAATTTACTCAAAACTAAAGGAAACCTAAATCTATGTGATATTTAGTTTAACATCCCACCATGTCACCACCATACTCCTATACCATACTAACACGAATACATACCTCCTCCATAAGGTATCTTTCATTTAACTTCATTAGATAAAACAAGATCTTCACAGACCCAAAGGTATGTGTAAGGTGTGAGAAAACGAGCCTAGTGGGATCTCACCAAGTGTTACATATGAAATATTAATAAGATAAACTAATCATTCCCATATAACAAATAAAATTTACGAAATACATTTTCACAATTTATATCAAAACATTTAAACTCACCATTTTAAGCAGTTCTCAAAAACTTTTCTAAATATACTAATTTTCAAAGAACATTTAACAAAACTATTTTCTTTTCAAATAATTTTAAAAATTTAAAATATCAAAATCATGAATAAAAAACAACTTCACAAAGAGAAACAACATTGAAATTGAGTCCAAGGATACAATAAGTCTGGGCTAGCTAGGATACTCACAACTTAGTTAATGGTCATGACTAGTGTGTACCACAAGTCTAAAGGCCAAAAATCATGAAAAGGGATGGAATATCACCTATATAAAGAAAACCATTAATGGTTTCATAAAATCCATATTTTATTTAGTTTTGTAATCATATATCCTTGGTAAGAAAAAAATACCATGCCTGGTTTTCTTGTCTTAATTCCAAGCCCCTCTTATATACTCCAGGTTCCCATGCGATCTACCTATAACAAGTCTAATCAATTAAAAATAAGAAACATTTTTCACCCACACTTAGAGGCCATTAAATTTCACATACCATGCTTTTAAACAACTTTTTATCAAAATAAAACATGCTTGGAAATAACTTTTCATCAAAACACAACATTCTTTGAAATCACTTTCCATCAAATACAACATGCTTTGAAATCAATTTCCATTAAAATAAAACATGTTTTGAAATCAATTTCCATCAATAAAAACCATTTGAGATTTTATTTTCATAAAGATATCCAAACCATGAACATTTTAAAGAATCATAAATCATGACTTTAATAATTTAGAAAAAAAATTAAAATGAGTATTCATGTATAGTTCATAAAGAAGATACTTTATATGAAAAAACCCACCTTAAAAATCGGTATTTCCAATGATTGAATGGGATCTAAAATCAATGAGAAAAAGAGATATAGGGAGATAATAAATAACCCTAGACCAAAAAACCAAAGTCATGATTCTCCAATTCAATAATCTATAGATTAATAGTGGGAAGGGAATACCATATACCTCTAGAATGATAGCACAATAATAACTCCAATAGAATTAAACTAAGGAATATGAAAAAACCTTAATAAAATAGTGGTCATCCAGAATATTCCTTAGAATTTAGCTAAATTGCAACCATGAAAAAGAGAATGAATAAGAGGGGTTTAATATAGGAAAATATATGTGAAAACTGCACTAAAATCCATCTCTTATTGAATACATGCACAACCATTAATGGGAGTAACCCCCTAGAAGATAAGGAATATGATTCATCCATTTGAAATTATGAAAACTCTGACACCACGATGTAGTGGGAGTTTACCATTCCCATAATGGTCTCGATCATGCCACAAAAAGGACAATGGCATGTCAAATGACTATAGTGTGGTGAAGAAACACTGGAAATTTTAGACTCACCATGACCTACACCATAATATGGTAGATACCAAACTATAAATGGTGCACAATGAGTCTCCTCGCACCCTACACCTGAGACCACACCCATCACTGGGCGTGTTGGTTCTGTCTATGGTACACAAGATATCCCTATCCTCAATACAGCTTGGACTACAGTGTGGTCTAGCCCTTTTTTCACTAAGAAATTCCAAAAAAAACTTTCTAAGACACTAAGCACAAACCAACTCATCCCAAACCCAGAATAACCACCTGAAATATCAAAAAAAACATACCTCAAACTGGGATTTCATAGGGTTTCTTCTAGTAAGAATTATAGTGTAACATACCAAAAATTTAATATATATTTTTATAAATTTTTTATCTTAATATATATATATATATAAATTCTAAATAGATTTATTTTATTTTTTTAATATATGAACCTAAAATTTAAATATTTTAAATAAAAAGTAATAATTATATTTTATTAAATAAAAAGAAATTATTTATCCCTTATCAAGAAAACATGATATTATGACCTATTTATCATATTTATATATTAATTTCATAATGTTAATAAGGCATATATATATTTCCTTTATTAATATTATTTTGAATGGGTAATAAAAAAGTATTCTTTGTTCATCTATAATAAAATAATTTTATGAATAATTATTATTTAGAAAAATGGTTTACTAAAATATATTTAAATAAATTCTTGATTATTTATGTACATGAATTTTTATTTGATAAGTTTATTAAAATAATTTACAGTTTTATTTTAATATTAATATTTAAATATTAAATTGTTCAATGAAAATTAATTTCTAATAAAGTATTATACAAGTTTTTATAGTCATATAATAGTAACATATAAAAATTGAAAGTAGTGTAATAATTTTTAATGTCATATGACATTTTATATAAATCATATGAAAAAAATAAATTATTAGATAATATATTTTCAATAAAAGAATATTTTTTAGGTATTTATTATTTATATAAAATATTTTTTAACTACTAAATTATTATCATTATTTTATATTTTCATGTTTTTTTGCACTAAAAATTTCCTTTTAAAATGTTAAATAACTTATTTTACACTAAAATTTTATTATAAGGTATTTATTATTTTTATTTCAAATTGAAATACCTCATATGTATAGTGACTCATTAACATAAAATAGTTATTAAATTTTCATAAGTTTGTTGTTAGAAAAGTAAAATGGTCATTTACATTGCATTATAATCATTATATATAAAGTTCAACAAACCAAAACTATTTTATTAAGTATTTATTGAAAAGATAAATTATACTTAATTAGAAGGTGAATTTTATGAAATGTATTTATTTTTACATGTATTAATAATTAATTATAAAAATATATTAAGAAATAATATATATATATATATATAGATCATTGGGGTATAATTACAAAGAATCTCACACCACATGGCTTGGAAGATAAGATGAAGTCCCACTAGGGATAACCCATATAACCAGCTAGTTTATATATATATATATAATTTATTACTGGATTGAAGGCCCATTTTATGGAAGACTAAAGTCCCCATGAGTGAGGGAATGAAGGCCCTAGGAGAAAATACCATTTTTGTTTCTTTTTCCCCATGTACAACGACCTCATTATTCCCCCTGACCACCCCACCCCCACATACCTTTTCTATGTATCCATGCCTATATGCATCCATTTGAAATTTATAATTAATTTTTTATCAATAACCCATGCTTATTTATTATATCAATTCCTTCCTACATCCTCCATGAATAATAAAAAATATGTGTGCATATGTATAGGAAAGTTACAACACCACCCAAAAATGGGAGTGAAATAAGTAGGCATTGGGGTTTGAACCCTAGCACCACCAATTCAAGGTTTGTGGCTCAATAATACTTGGTCACTACTATAACTATATTAATAAATAATAAAAAATTAAAATTTAATCACTCATAACAAATGAAAATGATAAAATAATTAATTTTTTGAATTTAAATATGACTCACAAGTTTATAAAACATTTTTAATTAATTAAAATGTTTTTAACGATTAAAATAATTCATTTAAAAATAATAATTTGAATTTTTAAACCTATATTTGAAATATTAAAGACTAATATATTTTTCATTCTAATAAAAAATAATTTTTATTAATCTTAAATAATGAATTTCCAAGATTCCATTCAGTTTTGGATGGGTTTGAATGTCAATAGAACCTCCTTTTTTAATTATAGTCTAATAAAAATCATGGTAATCAATATTATTCATATTATTTGGAATAAATGATAAAATAAACACAATTTTATTCTAAAATACCCTTTCCCTTTTCTATATAAACACCCCTCCTCCACCCCTTTCTCCAAACTCCACAAAAAATTCCCTTGCAAAAAATATTCCAAAATACCTCTTTACACTTTTCTATCCACATATCTAAGGATCTTATTTAACAAAAAGACACTTATCCAAATGTCTTAGACTTAATCCAAATTAGGAGATGTAAAAACGAATTGTAAGGGTTCCAAAGTCTTCTTTCTTTTTATTCATGATCCTTTTTCTATTAAACTCTTTTGAACCTTCTCTTCTTTTAGTAACATGGTTTTATTCCCATTTTAATAACCTACTATTATTATATTTATAATGTGGTATCACCTATTACCTCCCAATTTTTTTTTCAACAATTCATTACTATATTAAAATATAGGTTTTAAAATTCATATTTTCTCTTTTTGATTCTCATCTTACCACTTATATAAAATATTTATTAATTAAAAGTAACATCAAAATAGTATTTTAATTAAGTGAATGATGAAATTTTATATTTCACTGATTCCTTTCACGGATGTTCTAAGAAAATTGATTTCATGATTAAATATAATAAAATAATAAAATAATATCATTTATATTATTCTGGAATTATAAAAGGGGAATGAAAAAACTGATCCTAAATGAAAACAATTATAATTATTTTTACACATTTAAAACAATATTACCAAGGAATATTTTTTGAATTTTAACTATCTATCAAACTATTTAAATCCCTAAATTATTAAACGACATGATAACTATAAATTTACAATTTCGAGGCATATGGAAGCATTGAAAAGTGGATTTTTACCACTATCTTTACATCAAAGAGGTTTTGGAACTGTGAAATAAACAACCACAAAAAAACCAATACATGATAGAATAATAAAATAAAGAATAATAATGATAAAATTGAATAAAAACATGATAAAAATGAAATAAATGTGAAAAAGTTTCTAAATCAATTAATTAATATTTATGATTTTATTATTCATGAATTTAAATTATCATTCAAAACAAGTCAGGGATTGAGGTAAGGGTTTTAAAAAAAATCCATTCTTTTTAAGTATTTTTTCTTTATATTCTATTATATGTATCAAATTCATGGACTTTAATGTATGTAATTACTTTTTACAACCATTTATGATGAATTCATAGTCTCATTTCCACCTTTATGGATTTATTATTCATACCTTATTTTTTTCATAAGGTTTCTTTCATGTTCATTCCAATTTTCATGATTATGCTTTCTATCACCAACCATCTTAATTTTGGATTTAGATTTTTATTCCATATTCATTTTATATATTTTATATCTCATCCACTATTTCTATATTTTCTTTTATTTTTTTACTTGACCATATACCCTTTTCAATATATGGTGTAAACAATCAATATTTCTCAATCCAGGTTGAAGAGAGTTCACCTAGAAAGTTATTCAATTTAATGACTAAGAAAATATTTGAAATCCATACACTTATTATTTCAATATGAACAATTATTGATCACTAAGACATTTTGGGTATGAATTATATTATTTATTAATCTATTTCATATGGTAAATGCATTAGACTTATTAAGTGTTGGGTGTGCCCAAAATTATATAGCCCCTCGATGCATATTTAGGTCTCATGACACAAACAAGTTTGGGTATTTAGCATATTCCATCCCATTTATATATTATTTCTTAGATAAGGCTTTGTTTTAAAGGTTACAATTACTATAATTATTTATTTCATAATAATTCTATTTATTATTGTTACCCATGTAAATATATATTTCTTTGTTATGGATATAATAAGTTTTGTACTTAGTTATTTGGAACATATTTGTTTATTTATTATTGTAATTTTATGTATTTAATTATTATTCTATATTGGATTCTATTGTATAATATCCCTCACTAAGAATATAATCTAACCCATTTATTTTGTTTCCCAATTTACAAAGGATATAACGAAGAATTCTTCATGTGATATATGGATAAAAAATAGAGGAATGATAATTTTTTATTCATTTGTATTGATATAATTTGATTTTCCCATGTAATATAATGATAAAATATATATATGGAATCTAAATACAACTAATCTCTTGATTCAAGAATATTACATTATAATAAATTATTTTCTTATATAGGTAGTTTGAGTCAGGGTTGTTATAGTTGGTATTAGAAAAAGTGTCATGGAGTGATCTAGGTCATCTCTAAACCAGACACTCATTCCAGCTTGTGGAAAAAACTAAAGGGAATTCCTAATCCCCATGGGATAGAAAAATTATCATGGTAATCAAGAAATAAATTTTGTAATGTTTTTTCCTACAAAATAATAACTAAGGGAAATAATAATGGTATATATAAATGGAGGTAAACATGCCAATAAAGAGTCTAACAATGGAAGAATCAACATGAGTACAAGTTGAAACAATTGAAAACCCAAAATAGGTAAACCACAATGCTCAAAAATTAAAGGAAACCCATCTCCATTAGAAATTTTGGCCAATATCCCACCATGTCACCATTAAACTTTCACACCCTACTAATAGAGATACATCCCTCTTCTATGAATAATCTTTCCTTTACCTACATCAGATAAAAAAAGATCATGAAACACCCAATGGAATGTGTAGGGTGTGATAAAATGATCATAGTAGCATCCCACCAAGTATTTCATAAGAATTAATTTTAAGATAATCCAATTCTTCTCATTTTAAAAAATAATTTCATGAAATAAATTTTCATAATTTAATTCAATACATGGGAATTTTCCCTTTTTAAACAGTTCTCAAAACTTATTTCAAAATATAATAATTTTTAAATAACATTTAATGAGACCAATTTCTTTTTAAGAAATTAAATGAATTTAAAATATTTAAAATATCCAAATTAGGAATAAAAATTCATTTCACAAAGAGAAAAAACATGAAAATTGAGTCCTAGGATATAATAGGTTCGGGATAGAAAGGATCCCCACACCTTAGTGAAATGTGATGACTATATAATACTACAAGTTCCTAGGCCAAAAAACATTCAAATTAATGAAATAACACCACGATAAGTTAACCCCCTAATTGGGTAATGAAATCTATATTTTAGTTATACTTTTACTAAAAAATCCATTATAATAAAAACATAGCATGCCTAGAGTTCTTCTCCCAATTAGTTCGCACTCGTAAGTACCCCAGGTTCTCATATTCTCTACCTATATTGAGGCCAAACAATTTAAATTAATCAAAATTCTTTTCCTAAACATACTGGGGATTCATTTTCACATACCATTCACTGAAATCACTTTCCATTAAAACACAAAATTATTTGAAATCACTTTCTATCAAAATATAACATGATTTTAAATCACTTTCCATAAAAAACATTCTTTAAAATCACCTTCCATAAAAATACAACAGGACTTTAAATCACATTTCATGAAAATAAAACACTCTTTAGAATCTGTATTCCTCAACAAATCCATAACAAATTATTTTCATATATATATCCAAAACATCCACAATTCAAAAAATCATAAATCACGCATTTGAAAATTTATAAAACCAATTTAAAATGATCAATCATGCATGGTTCATAAATTTAAGAATTCACATGGAACCACCCACCTCAAAACACTTGGTATTTCCAATGATTTTGTGGGATTCAAAAGATACAAGAAAAAGGCTATAGGTAGATAGGAAATATCCCCTAGACCAATCATATAACAAGAACTCCAATATAAGAAAATCAAGGAAAGATGAGATCATCCAAGGAAAAAAGAATAAGGCATCTAGAACACACCATAGAACATGGATGAATCGAAAATACTATAATGGGAATGAATAAAAGGGTTTTAAGATAGGGAAAACTGAGTAAAAAAGGTATTAAAAACCATTTGTAAAAGAGTGAACACACCCTCATCAATGGGAGTGATAAATTTTTAAAGACCATGTAGACGATTAAGACATTTAAAAATTTAGAAACTCATAAAACCACAACACGATGTGCATTCACCATACCCATGGTGGTATTGATCATGACACACCCAAAAGCTCAACACGTTTACTTAACACATGGATTTGTAAAGACTTTATCCATTTTGGACTCACCATAATCTACACCAAGGTATGGGGGGAATAACGTTCTATGGTGTATAGGGAGGATCCACATGCCCCACAACTTAGACCATGCCCTATGGTAGGTTTTTTCATATTTATGATTCATAGGTGATCCTTGGGATTTATATTTATTTGACCATGGTGTGTTCTATCCCCTGTTGAACCAATAAATGGAAAACTCCTTTCATGCAATTGGGTGCTAACCAAAATATCTTGAACCCCAAAGAACCATCCCAAAACATAACAATATATAGTCACCCATGCCAATATGTGATAATCTCCCCACCATAGCACTTTACATACCCATAAATTCAAGTCAAATAAGATTTATCCATACTGATATGTGTCCATTTCTCCTTTATCATCAATTATAATTTATAAATATCATTATAATACATTCCATGCTACCATAACTTGTTGGACAATAGAATAGAATTCCCATTAAATATCTGTTCCTAAGAGACAACAATCTAAAATAGTTGCTTGAATAGTGACATATCTTCTTCTATATTAGGGTATTCATAATTAAAAACATGAGATAGGTTATGTAAATACTTCTTGAGACGAGATACATGAAATACATCATGGATTGAAGTCAAATGAGATTGAAAATCCAACCAATAATCCAAATTTATATTCTACTTAGTGATCTAAAAAAGTCACACATATCTCATGAACAACTTCACCTATTTCAGAATACAATGGTGACCCAATCGTGGCGATAAATTCAAGAAAATGTGTTCACTAAAAGATAATTCCAAATGGTGCCATCGATGATTTTCATAATATTTATACTAAATATGAGAAGTCACAAACTATTGATATATAATCTGAACCTTGGATGATATATCTTGAATAAGACTTGGTCTGATAAGAGAATATTTTCCCATATTAGAAAATGGAAACCATAAAGAGACTCAAAGGGATCCATTTTAATGGATGAATGATAACTATTTTTATAATAAATATCAACAAGTCTCGAGTAGATGTCCCAAGAACCTCTGAATTCCATGATGAAAGCATAAAGCATATCCTTTAAAATCTGAATAGAATGCTCCATTGTTCCACCATATGTGGATGGTAAGTCAAGCTCAACTCAAATTTAGAACTCATCACCTCTTGGAGGCCTTTCAAAAATGGATAAGTAAACCTGGGGTCCCTATCCGAGATAATATTAGTTGGTATCCCATAAAATATCATGATTTTATTAATGTATGTCTTTCCTAGATCCTCAACCATAGTGGTATCCCAAATTGAAATTAAATTCATAGACTTAGACAACTAATCAATCACCACCCAAATGGTATTCTCCCTTTAATGATTCTATGGTAGTCCAACAATGAAATCCATTTAAACATTATCCCACTTATACACTAGTACATGAAGAGGATAAATATATACAAAAGGTTTTCAGTGCTCATCTTTAATTTCATAAAAAGTATAGTAATGAGACACCAAATCATCTATTTCATTATTCCTACCTAGCCCCCAAAACCAAGGATTCATGTAATAATAAATCTTAGTAGTTCTTCAATGAAAGACCCACTAAAAAATGAAAATACTATACCACAACCTTTCTAATAGATATTACTACAATATACTAGATCCTAAAGAAAATAATGCCTTTATAAGATAGAGACATCCATTGATGGTATCCCCGCCATTTAAATAATTATAGATACCCTTGAACTCATCATCTAGTTACCATTCCTGAAGAATTGAATCAAGAAGACATGATGTCAACCATGCGCTAGCTAGAACAATACCAGTCTCTTCTTCCATCACATATAGGTGCATCTGAGGAAAGAATCTCATGAGATCCCATTAATTCTTTGACTCCAACATAGATTGAGAAGATAGTTTCTTGATTATATAATTAGAAACAACATTCCTATTTCCATTGGCATAAGTGATATCAAATTCAAAGGCCTAAAGGTACTCCACTCATTTCCTCTTATTAAGGTCTAAGTCCTTCTAATAAAAGATATAGCTTAAATTCTTATGATCAGAATAGATTGTGAACACTTCCTGGAAGAGATAATGTTTCCATCAATTAAGAGTGTTCAAAACTATTGTGAGTTCTAAATCATGAGTGTGTTAATTATTCTTATGAAGTTAAATCTAACAAGATCCCAATTCCAAAACATGATCTCTCTAAATAAAAAAAAACATCCCAATATTTCACTTAAGGCATCACAATAGACTATATATCCATGTTCAGATTCTGGAAAGATCAAAATATGATTTGAGGTTATACATCATTTGAATTCATAAAAGAAAGTTTGACACTTATAATCCCATAATTATTTCACCACTTTCTAGGTAAGAGAATTAAATGGTGATGGAAGTTTTGAGAAATACTTAACAAACTGTTGATAATATCTTTCCAAACCCAAGAAGTATTGAATCTCAAAGACATTTTATGGATCTTATCCAAACAAGATAAATTTACCTTATTAAGATCAACTAAGAATACTTATTTAAAAACTAAATTTCCTTATAACTTAAATTCCTTAATCCATAAATGGAATTGAGACAATTTATAATTCTCTGAACTCCCCTGACCCTCTCCTCTTCCTCGCTTTCTCACTCTCGACTTCTTATTCACTCTAGGGTTTCTGGCCTAAACCTTCTCTACTCTTGGGTTCTTATATCAGTTTGTCTTCTTAGTCTTTCTCTAACCCTTATGTGGCTTCTCCTAGGGTTCACCACCTATTTTATTTTGTGGCTGGTCCACTCGTAGTCTTCCCTTTGTTCTGCCCCTCACTTCAGCTTCGGTGAAGGCACATCATTTTTACCCTAGGGAATCGCTACAATGATCTGACCTTGCATTCCATTTATCCTATCTAGGTCAGATCTAGAGTAATGTAATCACATAGGTTTTGGGATTGAGGTTCGGCGACTATGGGTCTACTTAGTGTCTTCATCGTTTACCCCTCTTTTCTTTGGTTTTGTCTTAGATTGGGTTTCATCCCTAGTTTCTTTGGTTGTTGTCCCTGTTTTCCTCTTTCTCATGTTCCCTCTTGGGTTTCATCCCCATTTTTCATCTTTCTTTTATGTTTCCTTTTTGTTGTTTCTTTTTGTGTTCTATGGGTTTTTAGGTGTCACTTCTGGGTCTTTTGGATGATTTTTTGTGTTGAGGGTCTGAAGTTGTGTTCTGTCAAGGTCTCTATCTACCCGACCTTCTCGGGATCTATGTATACTCCACTCTCTCCTAGGAATATTTATGTGCTGGTATTTCTGGTGCTTTGAGAGGTGGGTTAGATTAGTCTCTAGAATCTCATGGTGGATTTATCTTTTTGGGATCTAGGAGGATGGCAGTGATGGATTCGTTGGTTCTAATTGTCAATCCAAGGGTTTTTGTCGACTTTGTTTCTAGGAGGTCTTCATTGGATGATTGTTGTGGTCTTTGGGTGAATTAACAGTTCTGCGTGGATCGTTTCTCTCCTAGGGAAATTCTCAATGGCGGTGGAGGTTTCTGGTTGTCATTTCAGATATTACTGGTTGGTTTTCTGGTTTGGTGCTAATGACAATGGTGTGTTAGGGTGTGATTCATGTGAATAATCTTTGCTTGTTTCTTCTGATGGACTTCTATGGCGGTGTGGTGACAAAGAAGATGTATATGGCTACATGATGGCTATGATGGTGATGGATTTATCTGTTTATCCTCTCTGGCGGGGTGGATGGTGGCGTTGATGGCCCTGTTGACGAAGGTAGGTTCATCATGTCTGGTTTCGTTGTTTTTTTTCGACGGTTTTTGATGGTGTTTTTATTTAATGGTTGTTTTAGATGATGTTGTACATGTTTTTGGTGATGAGGATAGTTTTTAGCATGCTGTTTTCCGACGGGATGGTTTTGATGAAGGTTGGATCAAGGAGGTGTTGATGGTTTCAATTTTAAAATTTGAAAAAGGTCATGTGTCACGGTGTGCATAGCAAGGTTTCAATGATGCCTCTCATTTGAATAGTTTGACTCCTTTGAATTTTGAATCAGGGTGTGTTTTGAAATATTGTGGCATGGTGTTGAGGATTTTGTTTGATAATTTGAATTTTGACATCTTTAATGGGTCTTTTGTGGATTTTTAGTTTCCCACTTACCCTTAAAGTGACTTATTCAATAAAAAAATGGATTATGGTGCATTTAGAAAATTTATAAAAAAGATAGTGATCCCTAAAGACTTACAAAATAGCTTTCAAGTGACTATCATGCTCTTATTAAAGACTAGAATAAACCAGAATATCATCCATGAATACTATAATAAAGGAATCAAGTTTTTGGTATACTATTCAGTTTATCAAATCCATGAAAACTACAAGAGTATTAGTTATTCTTAATGCCATCATAATATATTCAAAGTGGCTAGAACGTCTTCTAAATGTGGTCTTCAAAATATCTAAATCCTTTACTATGAGTTGATAATATTTAGAATGAAGTTCATTTTTCAAAAACCAATTTGTTGTTATCAACTTGAAAAACAAGTCATCAATACGGGAAAAAGGTACTTATTCTTAACCATTACTTGATTAAGCTTCCAATAGTCAACACAAATATGAAGAGTTCCATCTTCCATCTTAACAAAATTCATAGGATATGCCTGAGGAGATACACTAGGATGCATGAAACCTATAACCTTCAAACCATCCAATTGAATCTTCAACACTTTCAATTCAGTTGATTCTAAGAAATAATATGGAAAATATATCAATTGACTTCAAGGAACCAAATTGACCTAGAAATCAACCTTTATTTCATGAGTTAGGCTAAAAAGTTTTCATGAAACACCTAAATAAATTCTCTGACCACTAACAAAATCTCAAAGAATGAGGGATCATCACTAATATCAATCAAGAAAAAGATACCAACTATCTATTTTCTGAAAAAGGAGGCCTAAATTTACTAGAAATTAATTTACACTGACATAAAAAAAACATGGGAGTTCCCATTAGAGGAAATAAAGGATGGACATAGATGATAAAAATCAAGATTATATTCATTAGAAACCATCCAATACATCCCAATGAAACCATCAAATAGCTCTATGTCAAGAACCAGAAAATCCTGAACTATTTCAACTTTAGACATCAAACCTGGCCCGTAATAAGGCCCGAAGGGCGTTCGCAATCCCCACGGGCTAGAACAAGTTTCCGGGTACCATAAAATGAGAATTGGGAATGATTTACCCAAATTTATAATCTTAAAACAATAAAAGAATCCAATAAAATGAATCAGGATTTTTCAAACCAAACAATCTTTTACAAAAATTCAGAACTGAAGTAAATATTTTAAAACTCAAAAAGACTATAAAAATGTACAAAACCAAAAGAAAATATACCAATAACCCTCATGAAAAGGGGCATCTCCCTCAAGCCATCTCCATAAGACTTCACCACTAAGGACCTGCTAGAAACCTGAACCACTGGAACTAAAAACTGTACCCAACCTGCGTCAAAAAAAAAACCAAGTCTACTTACACCCAAGGGTGTAAGTAGGGTGTCAGGAAATGCCCAGTAGGATACCACCACTAAGAGATTCCATGCGATAAACATTAAATGACAAAAATCATGAATGTTTTAAAAAACATGTAATTTCTAGTTACAGTTTCTGAAAGAAGAAACTTAAAAAAATCAGTTTTCAAGTGGACTAATTTAAAGAATAAACACTTTTAAAATAAATGTCAAAGCTACTGAATTTTCCTGCCAAATATACCATATGATTATGGTAATTATAAAGGATCTAATGAACACAAGAAATAGGAAATAAACCCTAGGAACTAGCTCATTGTGGGTCCCAGGTACCTCGTATCTCAGTGAGAGTAACTATCACAAATATCTGTTCTCGTGCAAGAGCCACTATTAGGGAACATACCCATAACCTATTGGTCCCTAATCATCATCATCATAGTTTATTTAGAGTTTTAAGAGTCAATATTGCTAAGTGAAACTGAGGCCAAACCCCACATATTCACTAGCATACGAGTACACGTCCACCCACCTAGATACCCGGGTTTTCCCTTTGTACTCAAAAAAGTTGAACAAGTCAAGAAATATAATTTGAACATTAAAATATCATTTCATCGTCAAAAATTCACCAAAAAGACCACATCTATAACACACAAGTCACAAAATTCCACTTTTCATTCAAATTGATTTGAAATCCAACTCACTCCAAAATAGCCTACAACACTTTTCACATTTCTTTAACACATCCAAAAATCGATTAAACAATTTTATAAAACCATTAAAATGTATTAAAATCCCCATAACAGCTCACTCACATGTTACATAATACCCTTTTCATAACCAAAATACATTTTTCCCATCACACTCACACAAAACATCTGACATCACTTTCACATCTCTTACACACTTTAGTAAATCATTAAAAAAACATTATAAAACATTTCAAAGATGGAACACATCAAAAAACAGACCCTTTCACATTTAAAATGTACCATTTCAAAATATACACACTCTAAAATAGTTTTCCAATATTGTTTCACCTCTTACATAAATCATTAAATCATTCAGATCTTTCGTAAAACAATTTTAAAGAGTATACCCAAACTTTTCTCATAAAACCCATTTCAAAACCACATTTCAAGGACCAAACCACACCAAAACACTATAAATGTATAATTTTAATCCCTATATATATTTATAAAACCACTTTCAAGTGTTATAAAATCACCTTGAATAATACCACGAAAGATACAAATGAAAACACCCATTTTCATAAAATGCTCTCAAGAAGTATAACAATGTTTTACACACCAAAAGTATTCCAAAACCCCCCTTACAAGTCCCACATGATACTAAGGAATTAAAAAAACATAATTTTCATCCCCTTTAAACAACTAATAAATTAATTTCATATTTTATAAAACTATCACAAAAGATACCACATGTGTTACATTTGAAAAGTTTACAACTTCAACAAAAATGAAATTATAAATTAAATGCTTAACCAAATCCCTCAAAAAAGGTTTTCGCATCACACACAGCATATGGGGAACATGAAAAATCAGTAAAACAAGAAAACTAACTCATTAAGGAATGGTTTACCATGGAATCACCTACTGAAAGTGTCGAATCCCTCAAAAATTGGTGCAAAATATCAATTGCACCACCGCCTCACCAAAAGGAAGATAAATCCAGCCCTAGACCAAAATATTTGACCAAAAATACACCAAATCAAACCCTAGGTTCGAACCCTAACTTTTGGAAATTTTAGAACATAATGAAAGATGGAGGAAACACTAAGGGAAAAGGAAGAAAAATATAAGGAATCACTTACCTTGAAAAATATTGATGAAATCACTCCAAATACACCAGTATCTGAATTTTCAAATAGCTAACAATTCAAGTGAGATTCGGAAAAGTTTGAAAAGATAATTTAGGAACTCAAATTGGTGGAAAATAGTTAGAAATGAAAGAGTTATGAAATAATCAATTTACCTCTTCAAATCTGGGAGATTTGAGAAATTCTGAGAAGTTTCATCCATATTCGCAATGAAACCGAGCTCCAAAGAGGGGGAGGAGAGAATGGGCGTGCGCCTTGGGTATGTGGGCTCTGAGGAGAGTTTTAATCACCAAACAAACATAAATATTTAAGGAGATATTAAATATTTAAAAAATATTTTTAATGCAGGAAATGAGCTTTCGGGCAGGCCCAATCTCTTAAATAAAAACTCATATCCAGCAAGATTATGGATTCCTAAATGGTTAAAATTAATATGGTGGTGTTAATAGGTCAGGGAATGACAAGTAGGAATTGTAATGGATGAAAAATGTTAAAAAATGAAGGATTTATAAAGGAATAAAAATTTATTTTTAAATTTGGAATTGGGCTCACGGTTTGGCCTAATTCATGAAAACTCGCCCATTCCTCCATAAAAGCTTGGGAAACCCCCAAAACAAACCATGAATGGAAATTAAATGAAATTTAACTTCAAAATAAGTCATGTATGTAAAAATTATCCCCAACCTGAAAAATTTCCATCCCTGGAAAGCCACATCAAGGCCAGATACAAAAACCAAGCCCAACTGATAAACCAAGATGTACTTCTTTGCCAAGCTTTGCTCCCAAGGTCCAAAACACCTCCAGTGATAAATTAAGGAAGGATTAATCTCACAACCCAAACTTACACCACTTTCTTGAAATGATCAATAAAATTCATAATTTATCCCTAAAGAAAAACCCTCAAACACTATCCGAACGAGACTCAAGAAATTCACCCAAACGAACAACAACTTCGAACAAGGTTACACTTACCTTACTTTAACCAAACCACTAGGCTCTCTCTAATCCCAACGTTTACTCAAGGAAGATGTTCTTAGCTAGATAGTTTCAAACAAGACTACCTACTGCCAAGCCAATAACATGGATAAATCTGAGCTATTGGTATGGGGGGACACAAATAGGAACCCCACCATAAGAGACAACCTATATTTTTCCGAGATCGAATCAGGACACTAACAGGGGGAGGCCTGAACGGACTCCCTAGTAAAAAGGGTAGAATTCCATTCAAAGTTTATGAAGGATCATACATGAGAATAATATTGGGTCTCCCCACCATAAGAAACAACCATATTAACCGACCATCATGGACCAACACAGAAAGACCCAAAAAAATTAAAGATTTGGGAAGGGCGCAGGGTTAGTCCGCATGGTTTGGGAAACTGTGCACTAATTGAGCAGATCATTCTTTCTGCATGGATTCCAGGCACACGGTCACTAATAATTGTGCACAAACTGTGTCCTCATCACATCTATCCAAATTTCAAACCATTCTATAATGACTAAATGGAAACTAAAGGGGGAGGAAATGACATTAGGTGATGACATGGGTACAAGGCCCTCCACCAATTTCCACCGAATGAGAATAATAGAATAAAGATCATGACATTAGAGGTTTAAACTATTCTTATCTTTCATATTGAGGATAAGACATTGTACAAGGGTTTAAATTACCCTGGGATTTCCCCTGAATATGACCCAACATCTCTCCGAGACCTATGGATAGAGATCAAATGTTTTAAGCATCTTCTGACTCACAGTTTGGCTTTGGAAACCCCCTAAATGAGAATTCTTTTTTTGGTTCCACCAACAACTACACTGCAATCCCTGATAATATTTCTAATACATAACACATTCCAAACTCACTTTACCCTAACTTGATATTTCACTGAAACAAGGGCTCAGAAGATGCACACACATCATACCTTGTTTCTTTGAGTGAGAAACAATAAAAGTAAAGAACACCTATACTCACCTTCCTCTAAAATGGATGATTTTGATATTTTTTCAAGGGAGACATTATCCCAACATAACAGAGACTCTCATAGGATTTCACGACTTTCATATTTATAGTCAATCGAGTGCATGACATCACAAGGTGTCACCGAACATGACCATTGCGACTGATATAAACAATGCATGGAGAGGGACCTTATACAACATCCCCAAACAACACACAATTCTAGAAACTGGCCACAATATCCTCTCATGACTAGATTTCCCAGACTGGTAGTTTAGCATGAACTCCTTTTTCAAAGAGACTACGAAGGACCGAGAGGAACTCTTAGACACCATCCAGATACTCATCCATGCTAACAACACCAGACCACTTCCACCTTTGGCAAATCAGGAAACTTAAGAGGCTAAGGTCTCTTTAAACCTTCCATGATCACTCTCCCACTAAAAGAGGATAAAAAAACCAAGAAAGGAAATGGTGTAGAATCAATCCAAAAAGGTCAAGAAAAATATTCCTTACATTGATCAACTGGAGGATCTTCTAATGGCGAAACAACCAGGGATGCACTTCAGTTGCGTACTAACCCTTAATTGAGCGTACCTAATCCAATGAGAGAACCCAAGGACCCAACAAACCTGGTCCATTGGTCAAGAAATACCTCAACCAAATCCAAACAGATGAGGTTAAACATCATAAAGTCTTCCCAAAATATTCTCAGAGGGGACCACTAATCAACCCTTCAACCCAACTTACCGACCAAACACAAATCCAAAACATTGTTCTAACAAGAGGGGTTCTTGGACTCAAAACATTCCACAACATCAACATTTCCAAAAAAACATAATACACACCATCCCAAACCACTCATAAAGACATCATGTTTTCATTTTAAAAACATATCTTTGAAAACAAACGGTTTAGCAGTTAGCATATCCCCCAATGGTACCTCATGGGCCCCACACATGCATGTTTCTGTGCCACACCAGGAACCCTTCTCATATCCATCCCGACACTCATCCAATCATTCCATTAACCATACATCATCCCATATAACCACATGCATGTGGTCACTCAATAAAATAGCAAAGTTTAATATAAAAACTCATTCCATTTTTCAAAACCAAAACAATCATCCAATACTTCCTTTTTCTCAAGACCATTAACCACAAAATCGAACCCAAATTACTGCATAAAAAAAACTTTTCAGAAAGGCACAATAATTCCAATGAAAACTCAATTTCAAGTTATTCAAATAAATTTCAAAACATATCATCCCATTTAATCATCTTTCAATAGTTTAGAAAACTCTATTGGAAACACTTTTTCAAAACCAACCCTGACATAGTTCCGGCTTTCAAAAGAGGTGAAAACACACCATTTTCCATTCCAATAAAATTCTGAAAATTCAGTTCTCCATTTTCAAAAATCAAACCATTCCCTATTTATTAGATAATAATTTCACAAAAACTTTACACTTCTTAAAACCAAGTCACTTTAAAACCAAAGTTCCAAGATTTCAAAACTAAAGAACACAAGACAATGCGAGAGGAAACTAGTTTCAGTGAGTGACTTGGACATATGGTTGGTGGAAAATATTCCAATCAATTCACCATCACAGAGAGTGTTCTAGTGAAAATCCCTGGCTCCACATGGCTTTCTAGGCCCTATGAGCTCACCAAGACCATTAACCCAACTCTCTTTTCATTTCCCCTAATCATCATCAATCCAAGAAATCCAAAGAACTCATATAAATCCCAACTTCCCCTGGCGACTCGAATCCCTTCATGAGGTGTGGTGATCAGGTACACTACCCATAACTGAAATACCAAGTCCCAACAATCCTAACTCTAGACTATCCTAACTGTTCCCTAAATAACGTGACCCAAATAGTTAACCAGAACCTCCTCTGATACCATTTTGTCACGAACCAGATCTGGTCGCCACAAAAAATGGCACCAAACCCAGCCCGTGACATGGCCTGAAGGGCGTTTCTGATCCCCATGGGCTAGAACAAGTGCCCGAGTATCATAAAATAAGAATTGGGAACTATTTAACCAAGTTTATAATCTTAAAACAACAAAAGAATCCAATATAACGAATCTGGATTTTTCAAACCAAACAATCATTTACAAAAATTCAGAACTGAATTACATATTTTAAAACAAATCAAAAAGACTATAAGAAATGTAAAAAAACCAAAAGGAAATAGCCCAAGAACCCTCATGGAAAGGGGCATCGCCCTCAAGCCATCTCCAAAAGACTTCACCACCAAGGACCTGCTAGAAACTCGAACCATTGGAACTAAAAACTATACCCAACCTCTGAAAAAAAAAATAACCAAGTCTACTTACACCCAAGGGTGTAAGTAGGGTGTGATAAAATTCCCAGTAGGATACCACCACTAAGATATTCCATGTGATAAACATTCAATGATGAAAATCATGCAAGTTTTCAAAAACATGTAATTTCTAGTTACAGATTCTAAAAGATGCAACTTAAAAAAATAAATTTTCAAGTGGGATAATTTAAAGAATTGACACTTTTAAAATAAATTCCAAAGCTACTAAATTTTCCATCCAAATATACCGTATTCTGATTATAAGTATAAAGGATCTAATGAACACAAGAAATAGGAAATAACCCCTAGGCACTAGCTCATTGTGGGTCCTTGGTACCTCATATCTCGGTGAGAGTAACCATCACAAATATCTGTTCTCATGCATGGGCCACTAGTATGGAACATACCCATAACCTAGTGGTCCCCAATCATCATCATCATAGTTTAGTTAGAGTTTTAAGCGTCAATATTGCTAAGTGAAACTGAGGCCAAACCCCACAGATTCACTAGCATACTAGTACACGTCCACCCACCTAGATACCCAGGTTTTCCCTTTGTTCTCAAACAAGTTCAAAAAGTCAAAAAATATAATTTTCACATGAAAATATAATTTACTCATCAAAAATTTACCAAACAGAACACATTTATACCACACAAGTCACAAAATTCCACTTTTCATTCAAATTAATTTGAAATCCAACTCACACCAAAATAACCCACAACACTTTTCACATTTCTTTAAAACTTCCAAAAATTGATTAAAAAAATTTATAAAACCATTCCAATATATTACAACTCACATAACATCCCACTCACATGTTACATAATACCCTTTTCATAACCAAAATCCATTTTTTCACATCACACTCACACAAAACATCCCACATCACTTTCACTTCTCTTACACGCTTTAGTAAATCCTTAAAACATTTTTATAAAACATTTCAAAGATGGAACACATCAAAAAATAACCCCTTTCACATGTAAAACGTACCATTTCAAAATATACACACTCTAAAATAATTTTCCAATATGGTTTCACCTCTTACATAAATCATTAAATCATTCAAATCTTTCGTAAAACAATTCTAAAGAGTATACCCAAACTTTTCTCAAAAAAACCATTTCAAAAACATATTTCAAGGAACAAAGCACACCAAAACACTAACAATGTATAATTTTCATCCCTATAGACATTTATAAAACCACTTTCAAGTGTTATAAAATCACCTTGAATAATACCATGAAATATACAAATGAAAACACCCATTTTCATAAAATGCTCTCAAGAAGTATAAAAAAGTTTTACACACAAAAATTATTCCAAAAACCCCCTTACAAGGCCCAAATTACACTATGTAATTAAAAAAATATAATTTTCATCCCCTTTAAACAACTAATAAATCAATTTCATATTTTATAAAACTACAACAAAAGATACCACATCTGTTACATCGAAAAAGTTCACAACTTCAACAAAAATGCAATTATAAAATTAAATACTTAACCAAATCCCTCAGAAATGGTTTTCGCACCACAAAAAGCATATGGGGAACATTAAAAACTAGTAAAACAAGAAAAATAACTCATCAAGGAATGGTTAACCATGGAATCACCTACCAAAAGTGTCGAATCCCTCAAAACTTGGTGCAAAACATCAACCGCACCATCGCCGCACCACAAGGAAGATAAATCCAGCCCTAGACCACAATATTTGACCAAAAATACACCAAATAAAACTCTAGTTTCTAACCCTAACTTCTTGAAATTTAAGAACATAATGATAGAGGGAGGAAGCCCTAAGGGAAAAGGAAGAAACCAATAAAGAATCACTTACCTTGAAAAATGTTGAAGAAATCACCCCAAATACACTAGTATTTGAATTTGAAAACATCCAAACATTCAAGTGAGATTATAATAAGGTTGGATATATAATTTAGGGACTATAATGGGGGAAAAATATTGAGAAATGAAAGAGTTATGAAATAATCAATTTACCTTTTCAAAGCTGGGCGATTTGAGAAATTCAGAGAGGTTTCATCCATATTCGCAATGCAAACGAGCTCCAAATAGGGAGAGGAGAGCATGGGGGTGCGCCTTGTATATGTGGGCTCAGGGTAGAGTTAGGATCACTTAAAAAACCTAAATATTGAAATAGATATTGAAGAGTTAAAAAATATTTTTAATGCAGGAAATGGGCTTTCGGGCAGGCCCAATCCCTTAAATAAAAACCCATATCCACCATGATTATGGATTCCTAAATGGTCAAAGTTAATATGGAGGTGTTAATAGGTCATGTAATGACAAGTATGAATTGTAATGGATGAAAAATGTTAGAAAATTAAGGAGTTATAAAGGAATAAAAATTTATTTTTAAATCTAGAATTGGGCTCACGGTTCGGCCCAATTCATGAAAACTCGCCCATTCCTCCATAAAAGCTTGGGAAACCCCAAAAACAAAGCATGAATGGAAATTAAATGAAATTTAACTTTAAAATAATTCATTTATGTGACAATGGGGGACATCAGAAACCCTACTTCCTCTTATTCTTAAGAGGCATCACCACCTCCACTACATAAGGCATGAGTTCTATTTTATGTTTTAAAATATTTAAAAAGTGGGTTGATATGAATGAGTTAGAGGAACTAAAATCTAATAAATCAATATCTAAAGATGAAACATCAATGATATTACCTCTCACTATTTAAGGATCAAAATTATCTTCCATTGAATACACTTATACTGTATATAACTGCTTCATTCTAGATTCTTGTGGCTAGAACCCTAGTGAAATTGAAGCATCCAAAAGCACAATAGATCCTTTATAGGATGATTAACCCAATCCATAATGAGGAATAGAATGATCCTAATAGAATTTATATATATTAACTCATCATACATATGATTTTAAATTTTTTGGATGTGTGGGGGAAAATTTTTTGTGTGCCCTATCATACCACACATGTATCAAGAAAATGGAACACTACTAGCTATTGTCAAAGGTGTAGAGTAACCCCACTTCTAAAATACACTACCATCTACCTTTTTAGTTTCTCTCCACTTCTCCTTCTTCTCCTATGAGTCACTAAAACTACCACTATGTGAAAGAGGAATTCTAACCAACCCCTACTTTCATTCCTATTAAATCTTTTCCATCAGTACTCTATCAACCACCTCAATATTTGTGGTAAGATTCAACATGAAAACTTGAGAAGAGATATCTTCTCCAAATACTATTTGAATCCTAAAAGCATTAAACTTATAATTTGATAGCAAATTATGATAAAAATAGACCAAATTAGAAAAATGGTTGTTTTACTTAGTCACAGTCCGATCACTCAGTTGAAAGGTAAGGAACTTCATAGATTTATCCATTTTCATTAATTCATGATAAGACAGTTAGAGAAAGTTGGTCTTGAAGTTTTACCAATCCAATAATCCATTATAATTTTCCTGAACCACTATTCCCCTCCATCTTCATATCAAGACCTCATGATTAAAGGTAATACAATTTACCTTAATAGAATATAGTGTTTTAAAAAATTTGAAATTCCATTTGATGTTTCATATTCAATCTTACTCTTCATGGGGATCATTTATCCCTTAGAAAGATGAAGGTTTCTGTAAGAGAAACTATTAAGATTGATATTTATCTCCACCAACTCCTAGTTACCACTCTCACTTAATCTATGAAAGAGGAAACATTTTGGACCATGGAATAAACTTCTCATAATATCATTTCAATAAGATTATAATTTACTATAGAGTTTCCTTGTAGAACATCATCTATAACACCATATTGAGTAACTATAGAAATTATTATATATGGGGTATGATAATACGTTAAAGAAAAGAAGGAGAAATAAAAAAAGTGAAATCTTATCTTGAGTCAAGGGAACACAATCAAGAAACTGAGATAAGATCAAAACTCAACATTAGAGACACACTTGCCAATATTACCTAGTAAACCAATGTTATGATGGTATATGGATAGGAAATCACTCATAAGATACCCCATAATTTATTAAAATCCTTTATTTTGTTTTAAAAATCATCCCGAGACAAGAATATTTTGAAATAAAACTTCCTTTTATACCAGTTTTTCACTAAATGATCTGGATCATCCCTAAACCAGACACCTGAGTCGGCATGTGGAAAAGTCCAAAGGGTGTTCCTAATCACCACGGGTTGGTGAAAAGTATAGGGTATAATGAACAACATTTTTTAATAATCCTTCCCACAAATAAGAACTAAGGGAAACAATAATGGAATATATAAATGAAGGTCAACATACCAATAATGAGTTGATCATCAAAAGAATCAAAATGAGTACAAGGAAAAATAAGTTCCAAACCAAAAGAGGTAAACCAAATTACTAAAAAATGAAAGGAAACTAATCTTAATGTGATATATGGTTTAAAATCCCACCATGTTATCACAAAACTCTAATGTGCTGCTAACATTGATACCTGACTCCTCCCTAGGGCATATTTTCTTTACTTTTATTAGATAAAATAAGATCTACAAAAACCCGAAGTTATGTGTAAGGTGTGAGAAAACAAGCCCAGTATGATCCCACCAATTATTCTATAAAAAGTATTTATAAGATAAACCAATTATGATCATTTAAAAAAAATACATATAATACATTTCCACAATTTATATCAAAACATTGAAATTCACTATTTTTAAAAATTTCTCAAAACCCTTTCCAAACATACAAATTTTCAAATAACATTTAACAAACCATTTTCTTTTAAATTCATTTAAAATATATAATTCATAAATAAATAAAAATTTAAAAAAGATAAGCAACATGGAAACTAATTCATGTGATACAATAGGTCTAGGATAGCTTAGATCCCCACACCTCAATGAATGGTCAAGACTAGCGCACACCACAAGTCCCAATAGCAAAAATCATGAAAATGGATGAAAGAAAACCCTAATAAGTGAATCCCCATGATTGTTTCATGCAATAAATAGTTTAGTTAGAGTTCTAATCATAAATACTTGTTAAAAAAACACATCATGTCAAGTATTGTTTTCCAAATTCCATCCACCTTTTAAGTACCTAGGGTTCTCATGTGCTTTTTCCAAATCAAGGAAAACAATTAAAAGCAATCAAAATTCATTAAATACACTTAGATTACATTAATTTTAACATAAAATTATTTTAAATCATTTTCCATCAAAATAAAACATTCTTTGAAATTACCTTACCAAAAAATACAACATGCCTTGAAATCACTTTCCATCAAAATGCAACATTATTTGAAATCAAATTCTATTAAAATACAACATGATTTTAAATCACTTTTAATCAAAATATAATATGCATTGAAATAAATTTTCATCCAAAAAACCATGAAAAAATTTATTTCATATAGAGATCCAAAACATGAACATTTCAAAAAATCATAAATCATTCATGTAAAATTTTTTAAGACTGTATTAAAATGTAAAAGAATGCATAGTTTATAAAACAAAAACTTTATATGAAACCACCCACAACAAAGTATTCTGTATTTATAAGGATTACATGAGATCTAAAATCTATGATATGGGGAGATCTAGGGAGATAATAAAGATACATTTAGATTGATCACACAACAAGAACTCGAACATAAGCGAATCAAGGAAGGATGAGATCATGTGAGGAAAAATCAGAATACATCTAGAACATGCCCAAGATTTCATCCGAATAAAAAATTCTATAAAAGGAATGAATAATGAGGATTTAATTTAGGGTTAAATGAGTAAAAAATTCATTAAATCCCATCCCTAAAATATCACACAAAACCCCATAAATGGGCCCAAACCCTTCCAGAAGACCGGGTTGTTGATTTGGACTTTTCAAAATTCTAAAATCACCAACAATAAGATGTGGTGGGAATTTATCCTATCCATGGTGGTCTCAATTATGCCACAATTAGGATCCTAACACACTGATTGAACATGGAATTATATAGATTTGTTGTCCATTTTAGACTCACTACACCTTATACCACAACATGGAAGAGACCTACTATTCATGGTGCACAGGTTTCTCCCCACACCTTATGCCTGAGACCATCCCCTGTAATGGGCGTTTTGGTCCCACTGGTGGAACACAAGAGATCCCAAGCTCAACATGACTTAGATCATAGTGTTGTATATCCCATAATGAACCAATAAATTCTGAAATCACTTTTAGGCCACCGAGAACCAACTAAAATATATTGATCCTAAAAGAACTATACCAAAGCTCAAAAATATATTATACATCAAGATAGTATGTGAAAATATTCCCACCATATCACTTTCTATCCTCATAAATTCATGTTAAAGATGATTCTTCCTCAAAGAGTTTAGTTCATTGCTTCTTTATCATTAATTCTCATTCCCATGTCTCATGATATTTTTTTTCATGCTACTATAACATTTGGAAAAACATAATAGACTCCCCATGAAAGATATTTTCTAAAAGTGAATAATTTTTAATAGATGGTTTACCATTAATATATCAGGTTCTATATTGAGGTATTCCCAATTAAAAACATGATATGGGTCAGGTCGATACTTCTTGAGTCAAGGTACATGAAATATATATTGGATTGAAGTAAAATAAGATGGTAAATCCAACTAATAATCCACCTTTTTAATCCAATAAATGATTTCAAACAATCCAACATATCTTGAGACCACCTAAACATGTTTCCCATATTGATAGTGACCCAACTGAGGTGATAATTTCAAGAAAAAATAGTCACTAATAGAAAATTCCAAAGGTGAAACTGATAATCCAAATAAGATTTGTACCAAATATGAGTAGTTTCCAACTGATGAAATATAATATGAACCATTCTCTGTATCTCCTAAATAAGGTCTGCTCCAACGAGAGAAGCTTCACCCACCTCAAACCAAAAAATTGGTGATTTTCAAGGGAACCCATAAAGAGGCTCAAAGGGAGTCATTTTAATGGATGAATGATAACTATTGTTACAAGAAAACTCAATCAGTCTCAAGTGGATATCTAGAGAACCACTAATGTCCATGATGTTAGAAAAGATGTTATCCACAAAAATTTTAATACCACACTCCATATGTCCATCCATCTAACGATGGTAAGTCATGATCAACTTGAATTTAGAACCCATAACCTCCAAGAGGTCTTTCCAAAACTTATAAGTAAACTAGGGTCCTAATCAAAGATAATAACAGATGTTACCCCAGGAAATCTCATGATCTACTGTATGTATAGATTTATTATATTTTTAACCTTGGTTGTGTCCTGAATCAGAATGAAATGGGTAGACTTAGTCAACCAATTGATCACCAACCAAATGGAATTCTTACCTTGGGGAGTATGTGGTAGTATAACTATAAAATACTTGGACACCTCACCCCACTTACACACTAGTATTGGAAGAGGATGAAGTAAACCAAAAGTATTTTGGTCCTCAGACATTAGTTTCTTGAAAATATAGAAATGAGACACAAAATCATCCATGTCATACTTCATACCTAGCCACTAAAATTAAATTCCATGTCATAATACATGTTAGTAGTTCCCAGGTGAATGCTCCACTATGAAAAATGGAAATACTATATCAAATACTTTCTCAAGGATTCTAAGAAAAAATCCATCACTGGAATAATAGAATACTTACTGAAGAGAGATATATTCACTGATAGTTTCACTACCATATAAATAATTTTTGATACCATTGAACTCATTGTCCTATTTATTCTCCTATAGAATTGACCTAAGAAGAGTTGATGTCAAATTTACACCCTCCAGAATAAAACCATTGTGTTCTTTCATCACATACGTGTGTATATAATAAAAGAGTATCATGAGTTCCCATTAATTATTTGAATCAATCATTTCTTTAGAAGTCACTTTCCTACTAAAATAGTCTGAAAAAACATTCCCATTTCTAGGGGTGAAAGAAATTTTGAAGTCAAAGGTATGAAGGTACTCCACAAATAAATGTTTCCATAGGTTCAATTCATTATGGGAAAATATATAACCTGAACTCTTATAATCATAATAGACTATAATCCATTCCCCTGAGTGGTAATACTTCTAACACTTAAGATAATGAATAACTGTTGAGAGTTAGAAATCATGATTGGGGAAATTATTCTTATGAGGATGAAGTTGATGAGATCCATATTCCACCACATGATCTCCCGAAATCAAAAAATATCCCATGACTATACCTGATGCATCCTAATAGACTAAATATCTATGTTTGGCTTCCTAAAAGATCAAAATAGGAAAATTGTTTAGACATCATTTCAATTCACCAACAAAATTTTGACACATAAAATCCCATAATAATTTCACCCATTTCTAGGTAAGATAATAAAATACTAATGAAAGTTTCAATAAATCCTTTTTGAACTTCCAATAATATCCAAATAAACCCAAGAATATTCAAATCTCAAAGAAGTTTTTTGGCTCTTCTCAAGACAAGACTGGTTTTACTTTCTTAGGATCAACTAAGAAGACTTGTTCCAAAACCGCATGTCCTAAGAACATAACTTCTTAAATATAGAAATGTAATTTATAAAATTTAGAAAAAATATGGTGATAACTAAAGATTCCAAAAATATATTTCTAGTGAAGATCATGTTCTTACTCAGACCATGAATAAACTGAAATATTATCCATGAATACTACAAAAAAGTAATCAAGGTAATGGTGGAATAATCACTTCACAAAATCAATGAAGACTTTAGTATCAATATTCAGTCCAAATGGTGTCATAAGATATTAAATGTGGTCATACCTACTTCTGAAAGTGGTCTCCAAAATATCTGACTCCTTAAATCCTAGTTGATGATATCGAGGCCTAAGGTTAATTTTCAATAACCACTTTTCTCCTTTCAACCAGTAAAATAATTCATTAATATAGGAAAAATGGTATTTATTATTCATCATTACCTAGTTAAGCTTCTACTAATTGATACAAAGATGAATATTTCTACCTGTATTCTTAGAAAAAGCATAGCCAATACCCAAGGATACACACTAGGATGAATAAAACTTTTCACCTTCAAATCATCCAATTAAATATTAAACTCCTTAAATTTAGTTGGTTCCATGTGATAAGAAGGAATAGATATCAGTTGACTTAAAGGAACCAAATTGATCAATAAATCCATTTATATTTCAAGAAATAGACAAGAAAATTCATCAGGAAACACCTTAAGAAATTCCATGACCACTAAGAGAAGATAAAAAAATGAGGGCTCATCTCCAATATCAATATATAAAGAATATAAAAACCTTCCATTTTCTAAAAAATGATCCCCTACTAGAATAAAACCTAGATCCCACTCACCTAGAAATACCTAGGAATTCGCATTAGAGAAAATTAAGTACACCCATCAATGATAACAATAAGGATTTATTTTATGTGAGATCTTCCATTCAATATCATTGATAACATCAAATAAGTCCAAGTCAAGAACTAATAAATCCCAAAATATCTCTACTTTAAACATCAGAAAAGAACATAAGATATATCAGAAACCCTACTCCCTTTTCTTCCAAAGAGGCATCACCAACTCTATCATATAAGGAATGATCTCCATTGGATGTTCTAAAATATCCAAAAAAATTGGGTTGATATGAAATAGTTAGAGGAAAAAGTATAAAATAAACTAATCTATATATATTGATAAACAATCATAGTACCTATCACTATTGAAGTACCTAACTCATCTTCCACCAAAGTCTCTTCCGCAACATGTAACTGATTCATTTTGGAGGCCTATGTCTAGAACCCTTGTGAATTTAAAGCGTCCAGATTTCACCATATATCCTTTATGGGATGATGAACCCAATAAATAATGATAAATAGAAAAATCTTGATATAATTTCTATAGATGACGTCATCTTCCGCATGAGTTGCAAACTTTTGGAGGTGCGGGGGAAAAATGTTTGGTTGGCCCTATCTTTCCACACTAGTAGCAAGTCAAAGGAACAATACTAGATATTGTTGAAATTATAGAGTAAGACTAGTACTAAGAGCCACTACCAACTATATTTATAGTTTTTCTTCACTTTCCCTTACTCCCTTGTGACCCCTTGAAACTTCCACTAGGTTGAAGAGGAATTCCAACCAACCTAAAATTTCCTGCCTGGTTAATCTATTCAATTAGTGCTCTGTCAACCACCTCAACATGAGAGGTAAGATTAAACATGAAAAATTGAAAATTAATATCTAATTTCAATCCTATTTTAAATACTTAACCCTTCAATATATCATTTGGTACAACATTAGGAGAAAAATAGAACAAATAAGAAAAATTATTAGCGTATTCAATCACAATTCAATCACCCTATTGGAGGTGAGGAACTCTATTGATTTATCCATCCTAATTTACTTAGGAAATAAATATTAGATGAATATGGTCTTGAAGAATTTCCACTCCAACCCTTCATGATACTTTTTCTAAACCACTACACCCCACCATATCCTGCTCAACCCAAGATTAATAGTATCACACTTTACCTTAAAAGAATTTGGGGGTTTTCAAAAAGTTAAAAATTAGATTGATCCTTCCTAATACATATTAAACTTCATGAGGATCATTCATCCCTTAAAAGGATGGTGGTTTCTATAAGAGAAACCCTTGGGATTGATTTTTATCTCATACAACTTCAAGTTATACCACTCTCACTTGAGTTTGGGAAGGCATGACATTTTGGTCTATGGCTGAAACTGCTTATACTACAATTTCAATAAGATTTTGATTGACTGGTGGGTTCCCTCATAGAACATAATCTGTAGAACCCTCTTTATGAACTCTAGTAAGTATTCTAGGGGGTATGATACTACATAAAATAAAACCAGAAAATAGAGAAATAAAAGTTTGAGTCAAGAGAGCGCGATCAAGGAACTGATATAAGATCAAAACTCTACAAGAGAGGCCCACATCCCAATGTTCCCTGGTATCTTAAGGCCCATTATGATGATATATGGATTGAAAATCACTCATAAGTTGCCCTGTATATTTTAAAAATCATATCTTCACTCTTATAAAACATCCAAATATAAGAATATTCAGAAATCAAACCTCCTTTGATTCCAATTAGTTGGGGATCGATCTTGGCCATCCCTGAAACAACCACCCGATTTGGCCCATAGAATGTACCAAAGGGAATTAAAAATCCCCATGGGATGCAAACACTTACTAGGGTGTCAAGAACTAACTTTGGAAATTATTTTTCCCATAAAATAAGTTCTAAGGGGAATAATAATTAAATATATAAATGAACATCAACATGATAATAAAGTGTTTAACATTAGAAGAATAAAAACTAGTATAAGGAAAAACAAGTGCTAAACTAAAAGAGGTAAACCTATGTTCTCAATAATTAAAGGCAACCCATCTCTATGTAATGAATAGTTCAGTATCCCACCATGTCCCCACCAAACTCCCATACCATGCTAACACATATACCTTCCCCCATATATGAGTCATCTTTCCTTTACATGTGTCAGATAAAATAATATCTACTCACACCCAAATGTATGTGCAAGGTGTGATCAAACAAGCCTAGTAGAATCCTGATAAGTATTCCCTAAGTAGTCTTTATAAGATAAAATGATTATTCCCATTTAAAAAAAATACAAATACATGAAATGATTTTTTACAATTTATATCGAAACATGAAAATTCATCATTTTAAAATAGTTATCAAAACCATTTATAAATATACCAATTTTAAAAGAATATTTAATGAAACCATTTTCTTTTTCCAACCATTAAAATAATTTTAAATATTTCAAATAGAAGAAGTATGAATAATAAAACATTTCTCAAATAAAAACAATATAGAAACCGAGTCCTAGGATACAATAGGTTTGAGCTAGCTAGGAACCTCACACCTTAGTGAATGGTCATAAATATTGAACAAAACAAGTCCAAAGAACAATTATAACACAAAGGGATAGAATAAAACCACAATAAGTAAACCCCTTAATAGTTTCATACAATATATAGTTTATTTAGAGTTGTAAATTTATATCCTTGCTAAGAAAAACATACCATTCCTAGCATTATTGTCCCAATTCTATCCCCCTCTTATGTATCCTAGGTTCCCATGTGATCTTCCTATATCATGTTTATACAATTCAAAGCATTAAATATTCATTTTATACACTTATATTCCATTATTTTTCACATACCATGATTTGAAATAAATTTTCATAAAAATATAACATTCTTTGAAATAAATTTCTATTAAAATACAACATAATTTAAAATCACTTCCTATCAAATTATAACATTCATTGAAATAAACATATATAAAAATACAACATTCGTTGAAATCACTTTTCATCAAAATAAAACATTTATTGAAATCACTTTTCATCAACAAAACCATAGAAAATATTATTTCATATAGATAGCCAAACCATACACATATCAAAAAATCATAAATTATGCCTTTAAAATTTTAGAAAAAAAATTGAAATGAGTAAGAATATATATTTCATAATATAAAGACTTTATATTAAACCACCCATCTAGAAACACTTGGTATTTCCAATGATATCATGGGATCCACATGCTAAGAGAGAGAGATAAAGAGAGCACTATAGAGATAAGAAAGAGACCACTATAATGATCACACACCACTAATCCAATAAAAGAAAATCAAGGAAGGATGAGATAATATGAGGTAAAGGAAGAAGACATCTTGAACATTCCTTGTAACTAGAAAGAATAAAAAAAACTTATAAAAGGAATGAATAAGATGGGTTTAATATAGGGAAAAATAAGTAAAAATTAATTAAAAATCATTCCTTAAAATCACAAACACCCCTATAAATGAGTTTAACCCCTTCTGGAAGACTAGGTAATTAATTTGACTATTTAAAAATTCTAAAACCATAAACATCATAGCATGGAAGGATTTCCCATTCCCATTTTGGTGTCAATCACACCACACTCAGGATCCCAACACACCGACTAAACATAACATATTGAAAATATAATAGATGTTTTGAAATCACTATTACTCACACCACGTTGTGGTTGAGAAAAATGGTTGTGATTTATAGGGAGACTCACCATGCCCCACACTCAAGAATATACCATATACTAAGCATGTTGGTCTCACCTATTGTATAAAGAAGATCCCCATTCTCAACACAGCTTGGAGAACAATGTTTTCTACCCTATATTGTACCAAGAAATTCCAAAAAACCCTTTTTAATCCATAGAGATCCAACCAACCTATAATGAACCCAAACGAACCATCATAAATCTCAAAAATATATCATACCTCAAGAATGTATTTGAAAATATCCCCATCACAACACTTTATTTCCCCATAAAGTCAAGATAAAATGGGTTTTTCCATAAATTGATGATGTCATTACTCTTTTATCATCGATTCTCATTCCAAAGAATTTTTAGAATATATTACATGATTTAATTACTTATATAACAACATAATATACTTCCCATGAAAGATCTTTTCCTAATATTCAACAATATGAAATTGTTTTTTAACCACTGAAATATTAGGTTCTAGATCATGGCCTTCCAAATTCAAAACAAGAGACATGTCACATCGATACTTATTTAGCTGATTCACATGAAATACATCATGAACTAAATTCAACTAAGATAGAAAATAAAAATAATAATACACCTTTCCAATCCAATCAATGATCCAAAATGGCCCCACATGACTAACTTCCCCTATTTTTGAAAATGATGGTGACCCAACCGAGGTGAGACTTTCAAGAAAACTTGGAAACCATCAAAGAATTCCAAAGGGTTATTATGATGATCTAGATAATATTTATATTGAAGTACAATTTGAAATTTCATAGATGTATCTTGAATAATGCTTTGTATAACAAGAGAATATTTTCCCACCTCTGACCAACAAAGTGGTGATTTTCAAGGGAAACCATAACGATCCTCAAAGGAATCCATTTTAATGGATGAATGATAATTATTGTTAGAATAAAATGAAAATAGTCCCAAGTGGATGTCCTAATAACCTTCAAAGTCTATGATGAAAGAATGATGCATATCCCCCAAAATATGAATAACATGATACATCTGTTCATTTGTTAGAGGATAATAATTTTTGCTCAACTTGACTTTAGAACCCATCAACTCCTAGAGACATTTCAAAAACTGATAGGTAAAATTAGGGACCCTATCCAAGATAATAGTAGATCATACCCCATGAAGTCTCATAATATCTTGCATGAAAATATTTCCCAGATACTTAACCTTAGTGGTTTCCTGGATCAAAATGAAATGGGAAGACTTAACCAATCTATCTATAACTACCAAAATGTAATTATTTTCCTGTGGAGTTGATGGTATTCCAACTATGAAATCCATGGACATCTCATCCCACTTCTATGCTATTATAGGTATTGTATAAATCAAACCAAAAGGATTTTGGTGCTCATACTTGATTTGATGGAAATTATATCAACAATACACAAAATCATTTTTGTCATGGTTTATACCTAGATACTAGAAATGAATATTCACAACATAATACATCTTAGTAGTGGGTGGATGAATGATCTACAGAGAATGATGGCAATCCCACATAACAATATTTAAATGGATACTGGGACAACATACTAGCTCCTAAATAAAAAAATGACTTCTAAAGAGAGACACACTTGTTGATGGTCTCTAAAAAATATAAATAATTATAGATATTTTTGAACTCATCATCTTATTTCTACTCCTAAAGAATCAACTCAATAAGAGATGACGTCAACTGTTCGCTAGCCATAACAATGCTAGTCTGTTTTTTCTTTCACATTCAGGTGCATCTCAGCACAGATTCTCATGAGTTCCCATTCATTCTACGAATTTATAAAATCTTGATAAAGTTATTTTATAATTATAATTTCATAAACAACATTACACTTTCCTAGGGTGTAAGAATTATCAAAGTCAAAGGTCTCAAGGTACTCCATCCATCACCCCTGCCTGAGGTCTAAGTTCTTCTGAGAAAATATATATCTTAAAATATTATTATCATTGTATAATGTGACCTTTATCTGAAGTGGTAATTTCTTTATCACTTAAGATCATATGTAACTATTTCATGTTCTAAATCATGAGTGGGGTAATTCTTCTTGCGGGGTTAAAGATAAAGAGATCCATATGCCTCTACATGATCTACCTGCATCAAAACACATCAAAAGCCTACACCTTAGGAAACACAAAAAAATACATATCCTTATATTTATTTTAGAAAGATAAAGATAATAGATGAGGTAAGATGTTGTCTCAATTCATCAAAATATGTATGACACCTAAAATCCCATAAGGATTTCATCCTTTCTATGTAAGAGAGGTCAATGGTGATGCAAGTTTATATAAATACTTCATGGATCATCAATAATAACCTTCCAAACCCAAGAATATTTAAATATAAAAGATGTTTTGTGGATATTCCCATGATAACACAATAATTAGATTCTTAGGATCAACCACGTTTTCTTATTATGAAACCATATTTCCTAAGAACTTAACTTCATGAATCTATAAATGGAGTTTAAAAAATTTAGAAAAAATAAGTTTATCACTCATGATTATAAAAATAGGTTTCAAGTGAATATCATGTCATTTATCATACCTTGAATCAACCAAAATATATTATGTGAATAAAATGATAGATGGATAAAGTCACTAATGGAACATTCAGTTCACACAAGAAATGAAAACTATAGGATAATTAGTTAGGACAAATGGCATAAAGATATATTCAAAGTGGTTATATCTACTACTGAAAGTTATCTTTAGAATATTTTACTCATTAACTATGAGTTTATGATATCCAAAAACAATGGAAAATTTTCAAAAAAACATTTTCCCCTTTCAGCTGGGAAAACAATTAATCGATACATGGAAAATGGTGTTTATTCTTAATCATTATCTAGTTAAGCTTTCAATAATTGACACACAAATGAAGAGTTTCATCCTCCTTCTTGGTAAAAATTATAAGAGCTTCCTAAGGAGATATACTTGAAAAAATGAAACCTTTTTCCTTCCAATAATCCAATTAAATCTTAAAATCTTTCAATTCAGTCAGTTCCATGTGATAAGATAGAATAGATATCGATTGACTTTTGGGAACTAAATAGATAAAAAGATCCACCTATATTTTAGGGAATAGACTAAAAAATTCATCATGAAACACCTCAAGAAATTTCATGTCCATGAAAGGAATCTCACTAACTAAGTTCTAATCCCCAATATAAATTGAGAAAAAAATCAACCATCCAAGTTCTGAAAAAGGAAGTCTTGTTAAACTAGACCTCAGTTCCAACTCTACCTAAAATACTTGGGATTTATCATCAATGGTAATAAAGGATGCCTACCAATGATAAAAAAATAAGATTATCTTTATAGGAAATTAAACATTGCATCATAATGATAACATTAAACTGGTCTAAGTCAAAAATGTAGAAATCTCAAACTATCTTAACTTTAATCATCAAAAAAGAACATGAGTTACATTAAAAACCATGTTCCCTATTCTTCCCAAGAAGCATCAACAACTCCATCACATAACACATGAGTATCATTGGAAGTTTTAAAATATTAAAAAATTGGATTGATATAAAATAGTGAGAGGATCTAGTGTAAAATAAATTAGTCTCTAAAGATGAAGTAATAAGTATATTACCTCGCACTATTAGAGGAGCTAAATCAAATTCCACTAGAGAATATTCCACCACATTTAACTACTTCATTCCTAAATACTATGGTTGGAACCATGATGAATTTGAATCATCAAACTACACTATAGATCCTTTAGTGGATTATGAACCTAATCCATAACAAGGATTAGAAAGGCCCTAAAAAATATTTGTAGATGATCGCACTATCCACATGAGTTGAAATTTTTTTGAGGTGTGGAGAAAAAGGTTTTATGTGACCTATCTTAACAGACTATTAACAAGTAAAAGGAACACCATTATTTGTCTTTAATGATGTTAATTAAGAATGATACTAAGATCCACTACCACATACCTTTATAGTTTCACTCCACTTTACCTTCTTCCTCTATAAGACACTAAAACTACCACTAGGGGGAAGAGGAATTTCAACCAACCCTTACTTTCCTACCTCGTTAGTCTTTACTATCCATGATTTATCAACCACCTTGACATGGGAGGTAATATTAAACATGATAATTGATAATGGAAATATTCTTACAATTCCATTTAAAAGATATGATCCTTCAACTTATCATTTGATACACCTTAGGATTGAAACAGACCAACTAAGCAAAAATAGTTAGTGTACATAGTCACAGTCAAATCACCCTATTGAAAGGAGAGGAACTCCATGGATTTATCCATTATGATTGATTTAGGATATAAATATTGTAGGAATATGGTCTTGAAGTCATTCCGGTATAATACTTCATGCTTGTTTTCATGAACCACTATGTCCCACCATCTCCTACTCGAGCCCTCAAGATTAAAGGTTGAACACTTTACCTTTATAGAACTTGGGGTTACTAAAAAGTCAAAAAATCATTTTGATCTTTCCTAGTAAATATTCCACATCCTAAGGATCATTAAACCCTTATAAGGATAGTGGTTTCAGATAGATATACTCCTGGGATTGATCTTTATCTTCTCTAACTTCTATTTGTACCACTCTCCCTTCATCCATGGTAGAGAAAACATTTTTGTCCATAGAAAAAACTAATCATACTACCATTTTAACAAGATTAATATTAACTGAAGGGTTACTTAAAAAATCATTTGTACCACCATTTCTAGGAACTCTAGAAAGTATTATCGGAACCTTAGTACTATATTAAATATAAGAATCATATCATTAGGAAAAAAAGAAAAATCTCATTTTGAGTCATGATAACACAATCAATGAACTAAGATAAGATCAAAACTAAACAAAAGGGACACACTTACCAATATTCCCTGATAACTTAAGTCATATTACAAAGATATTTGTCCATAAACTCACTCATAAGATAGCCCTTATGTTTTTACAATCCTATATCATGTCTTCAAAAAAATACTGAGACAAGAATATTATGAAATCAAACATTTTTTACACCAATTTTTCATGGATCGATTGGTGAGATCCCTGAACTAGACTATCATATCGGCCTATGGGAAGTCCCGAAGGGTATTAATAATCACCATGAGATAGAGAAAAGTTCATGGGTATGAAGAACTACATTTTGGAATGATTTTTACCACAAAATAATAATCAAGGGAATCAATAATGGAAAACATAAATGAAGGTCAACATGCCAATAAAGAGTTGAACATTAGAAGAAAAAAAAAGTTATAAAAAAAAGGTAAAACAAAGTACTAAAAAATGAAATTAAACCCATCTTAAAGTGATACATGGGTCAAAATCCTACTATGCCATCATAAAACTCCCACACCCCACTAACACGGATTCATGCCTCCTCTATGTGGAATATTAATTTAAACTATGTTAGATAAAATAAGATCTAAAATCACCCAAAGTTATGTGAAAGGTGTGAAAAATGATCCAAGGAGGATCCCACCAAGTATTCCATAATCATCCTTTATAAGATAAACCAACTATCCTCATTTAATAAAAAATACATGAAAAAAATCACAATTGATATCAAAACATGGAAGTCAGCCCTTTTTAAATTGTTCTAAAAGCCTTTTCTAAATATACCAGCTTTCATAGAATATTAATGAAAAAAAATTTATTTTAAAATAATTAAAATATTTTAAAATATTTTAAATATCCAAATCATGAATAAATATTCATTTCACAAAGAGTAGTAACATGGAAACTGAGTCCTAATACATAATTGTTCCAGGATAGCTAGGATCCTCACACCTCAATGGGCGGCCATGAATAGGGTGCATCATAAGGCCCTATAATAAAAATCACATAAATAGATGGAAGAAAACCATAATAATTGAACCCAATAATGGTGTCATGAAATACACAATTTAGTTAGAGTTTTAATAATATATCATTTCTAAGAAAAACATATCATGTGTGCATGTCCCAATTCCACCCCCTCCTAAGTACCCCATGTTCTCATGTACTCCACCTCTATCAAGGACAAACAATTCAAAGAAATCAAAATTCATTTCCTATACTTTGAGGTCATTCATTTTCACATACCATGCTTTAAAATCACTTTTAGTAAAAATAAAACATGCTTTGGAATCACTTTCCATAAAAAAAACATGATATTAATCACTTTACATAAAAATAGAACATGCTTTGAAATAACCTTACATCAAAATACAACATGGTTTGAAGTCACTTTTCATCAAAATAAAACACGCATTGAAATCTCTTTTCATAAAAAAACATAAAATTCTAGTTTATATAGATAACCAAAATATGAAAATTTCAATAAATAATAAATCATGACTTTAACAATTAATAAAACCATATTATAATGATAAATCATGAATAGTTCATAAAATAAATATTTTATATGATACCACCCATCTCAAAACACTTGGTATTTATTATGATTTCATTGGATCTACAAGATATGGGACTGAGATCTCTAGGTAGATAAGAAATGTCCCTCTAGACTAATCACACAATAATAACTCCTACAAAAGAAAAGCATGCAACGATGAGATTGTTTGAGGAAAAGCAAGAAGATATCCAGAACATTTATTGGAACTAATCCAAATATAAAATCCTATAAATGGAATGAATAAGAGGGTTTTATGATGGGGAAAACTGAGTAAAAAGGCAATAAAATCCATTCCTCAAAGATCATATGTACACCAATCAATAGGTATAACCCCTTATAAAATACTAGGATATCGATTTGGATATTTAAAAATAATGAAATAATTAACACCATGGTGTGGAGGACTTTCATCATGCCCGTGGTGTTCTTGATATCACAAAAATGGGGATCACAATATACCAATTGAATATGGCATGTCATAGAGACACTAGATGATTTGGACTCAGCACACCCTAAACCATAGTGTGGTGGAGACCAACTGGTTATGGTTTGAAAGAGGTTCCAAGCACCACATTCCCAAGAACACACCCTAAAATGGGTGTGTTTTCCCCACCTTTGGTGTATAAGTAATCATTAGTCTCAACATTCCTTGGAACATGGTGTGTTATAGCCCGTGTTTCACCAAAAAATTCTAAAAACTATTTCTATACCATCAGGTTTCTAATGAGATTTATTGAAACCAATAGAATCATCCCAAAGGTCAAAAATAGATTGTACCTTAAGATAGGATGTGATAGTCTCACCAAAATAACCCCCTATAAATTCAAGCTAAATAAGATACTTCCATAATGCGAGGACATCATTTCCCCTTTATCTTTGATTATCATCCACACATCTCATGAGAATCTATTTTGTGTTTCCATAACATTCAGATCAATTGGAATAGAGTTACCATGAAGGATAATTTCATAAGATTCAATAATCATAAATGGTTAGTAGACCAATGATATAATAAGATCTAGATCAAGGTCTTACCGATTCAAAACATGAGATGGGTAAGGTTGGCACTTCTTTATATGAGACACATGAAAAAAATCATGGATTGAAGTCAAGTAAAGCATTGAATCTAACTGATAATCCAAATTTCATTACTGATCAATGATCTCAAATGGTTCCACATATGTTAAGACTAACTTCCTCTATTTTGAAAGCTAATGGTGGCCCAACCTAGGTGATAATTTCAATAAAACTTGGTCACCGATAGGGAATTTCAAAGGGTAATGCCAATGATCCAAATAATATTTATACTTAATTTGAGTAGTCACCAACCGCCAACATATAATTTGAACCTTTATCAATGTCTTGGGAACAAGGCCTATTCTAAAAAGAGAATCTTCACCCACCTCAAATAAAAAAGTTTTTATTTTTAAGGTAAATCGTAAAGTTCCTCAAAGGGATCCATTTTAATGGATGAATGATAACTATTTTTATAAGAAAACTCTACCAAACCTAAGTAGTTTTCCAAAGAACCTCTAAATTCCCTGATGAAAGCACAGAGAATGTCCTCAAAAATTTGAATAGCATTCTCCATATGTTTTTTCATCTGAGGATGGTAAGTCGTAATCAAGTTGAATTTAGAACCTATCTCCTCCTGGATGCCTTTCCAAAAAAGAGAAGTTAACTAAGGGTCCCTATCCAAGATCATTTTAGATGGTACCCCATGAAATCACATGATATCCTTCTCATATAGTTTTCATCGTTCCTCAACCTTGGTGGTGTCCCAAATTGGAATGAAATGGTAAGACTTAATCAACCAATTGATTACAACCCAAATGTAATTATTCCCTCAGACAGTTCATGGGATTCCAGCTATGAAATCCATGAACACCTCACCCCACTTCTACACTATTAGAGGAAGAGGTTGAAGAAAACCATAATGATTTTGGTTCTCAACCTTTATTTTATAGAATGTATAAAAATTAGACATAAAATTAGCTATGTCACACTTCATACATATCCTCGATAACTTAAGTTTCATATCATAATATATCTTAGTAGTTTCAGGATAAACAAACCACTAAGAACAATGAAAATCTTCTATTATAGTCTTTCTCATGGATACTAGGGAAACATACTGGATCCTAAAGAAAATAGCACCTTCCAAAAGGATATGCATTCATTGATGGTCTCCCCAATATATAAAGAATTTTGGATACTCTTGAACTATCCATCTTATTGATTCTCTATAATAATCAACTCAATATGAGATAATGTCAACTGTGCACTAGGTAGAATAACACCAGTCTTATCTTCTATCACATCCAGGTGCATCTGATCATAGATTCCCATGAGTCCTTGTCTATTATTTGACTTTATCATAACTTGATAAGGAAATTTAATAATTATATCATTAGTAAAAACTTTCTTCTTTACTTTGGAATAAGAGATGTCATAGTCAAAGGTCTGAAGGTCCTCCACCCATAGCCTTTTCTTGAGGTTCAATTCCTTCTATGAAATGATATAACATAATATATTATGATCAAAATAGACTGTGAATTTTTTCACAAAGGTTTTATATATCCAAAACATAAGAGCATAAATAACCTTTTCAAGTTTCAAATCATGATTTGGGAAATTCTTCTTATGAGGATGAAACTGGTGAGATCCATAAACCACCAAATGATCAACCTATATCAAAACTATAGTGCCCCTAAACCCATGATCCCAGATACATAAATTAAAAACATTGAATTTGATAAACATATATGATTACAATATCTTTCACACATTAACAATCCAAATACATTTTAGTTTAATGTTTTAGAGAATTATGACAAATCACCAACTAATAAATCTCAATTATTCTCAATAAATGGAATTTTTCCAACTATATAAGAATATAATTAATCCATAATGATTCTTCAATATCACACATAAATCTCCTAAACAAGAGACTATTCTAATATTAATATAAATAATACATTATTTCATAAATTAAGAGAAAGAAAACGTAAGAAGGGGTGAGCTCGGATTCCCAATAAGGGTATAATCAAATTAAATCTCAATGGTGAGACAAATTATACATGTCAATAGGAATAACATGATATCATAAAAATCATGGAATCAAGACCTAATAAATGACAATGTAAGATCATAGAATAAGTATGATAATATCATAAGATCATATAATCATAGGAATGTGGAAAAAACATAAAAATTACATTATAAGCATAAGTCAAGGCTCCCTAACTCATTAACATAACATAGTTGTATAGGATAACTACCCACTCCCGTAGTTAGATTGGCTCACTACCCATGCACCATGATATCTCATGATATAGAAACATTAATCAATACATTGGAGTGTCATCTGTGCAAACCCATTAGAATGAAAAACCATACATATGCATGCCACATGATTTCAATAAATATATCATAAAATCCGAAGGAAATAAAATGTGTTTTATATACTTTTCAAGTGGTTCCCTAATGATTCATTCATAATTCCATTAATAGACATATCATTATAAACCCATGGAAAATAAATGGGCATCCAGTGACTTTAAGAATATTTATATTGGGTATAAAAGTCACTTAAGATGATTAAGTTTATGGTATTCAAACCATATAGGAAATGGATATATGTTTTAGACAATAATTTTCTCAATAAATCAATGTATTGTGAATTTTGGTGAAAACCCTTCAATTATGAAATGGAACATCAGGAATTCATAGAGTAAATTCATTTAATGTAATCCATGCCTATATAATTGGATTATTAGGTATGACAAAAGTAGTGATGGGTCATTCCATAGATGTAAAAGATAATTTTATAACCCATACAGACAAAGAAGGTGAATGATATCATTTAAAAATCACCCTTGATCAAGAATATGATATAGATGATGAATACTCTTCAAAACATTAGGAAAATTTATTTGAAAACAAGAATTTCCCTTGCCTAATAAAAAAATTTTAAATGGTAATATTTTATTAAACTATGAAAATTAGAATTTTATTTTTGAAAACATTAAATTATAGAGAGAAAGTATCTTAGAAAATGACAAAGGTAGTGGAAATATAAGTTCATACAAAAACATGTAAAATAGATTCCTTCTATTGAAAATGGACTATGTATAAATTGATAAACAATTTTTTCTTTTAATTTTTTTTATATAAATTCAATAACCTTAAAACAATTTGTAAATAATTCATTTTGGAATATTTTAATACATTACATTAGAAGAAATTTTTTTCTAAACTAATCATGTACTAATTAATTAAAGTCTATTAAAACATTGTATTTTAACCCACATCATATAAAGGATGATAAAAACTTTCATTAATAAGATGTGAATTTATGTATGAAGGTCACTTGCAACATTATATAAAATACTTGTGATAGTTAAAACATGGATATGTAAGAAAAATATCCATTGGGAAGTATAGGAGTTATTCTTATCAGTATAATGATTTAATTTGAAGAAGAATATAATATAAGGGGATGATATTAATTAAATAAGTAATATCACCATAGAAAAAGAAAATATTCCATTTTCAAAGATAATTTTAGGAAAATGTGACTTGGAAGATCAAAATAAATAAGAGATTTCACGACTCACGAGAAAAATAACTTGAGTAACATTTTAATCAAAACCATTGAAGGAGAAAGAGATTAAAAATTAACCTAAAATACAATGAATAAAATATATTTCATTATAAAATAAAACATTGGGAATCATATACACCATATAAATGTTAATTGGTGCATAAAGTAAAATGTGTTTCAATGAAGGGGGTTTGAGACAAAAATTCCTCACCATATTTACCCTATTAGTTGATCAAACTATAAATTAATTTAAAATAACCATAAATATCTTAATTACCTATTTTAGAAACTTATTCATATCTATAACCCTTTTATATACTCCATTTATAATTATTTACTATGAGTACAATGATTCATTATAGCTTATTTTTAACATTGTGTGTTAACACTTTAATTGTATTACACATGGTTTGTAATGTTAATGTTTATACTTGATATTTGATAGCAAGTTCATAATTACAAGATTAATTATGGTTCTATAATATATATCCAAATATTATTCATAATATTTCACTTTTATCCCATGAGATTTTTAATTATGATTCTTTAATATGGAGCTGGAGAAAAACTTATTTCGATAGTTTTTAGTGAATAGAGATATTTTATTATTAACATGTTTATATATTAATACTATAACTATAAAAACTATAATAATATTTAATAACTTATGATTAAATTTTATTAATATGATATAATATTTCGTTAATCATTCACTATATAAATTTTACAACATCGCTTAAGTAGGCGGTAAACTAATCAAAGAAAAAGTGTGTCGTAATGACCGAATGAGTAAGAAAGTGATATTAAAAAATGTTAATATAATATTTAAATAATATTATAAATTTAATATATGTCGCATATTTAAATTAAAACCAATAATTATGTTTGGTGTTGACAAATGAAATTCATCGTTCATGGCGGCGATAGTTTGCATGTAAACATGATTAAAAAACCCATTTCTCAATGAATGGATAGAGTGATGGTAAATAAAAATTCATAATTTAAGAATTATAGTAATTTTAGAAATAGAATTTTAGTTCATTAATTACACTTTTAGTTCTATCCATGTTAGGTTCTTAATATAAATAAGACATTTCATTCATGGAGGTGGTAGTCCACACACATGAATGATTAACGATCTCATTCCTTAATGAATAGACATAGTGATGGTTAATGTAATATTTTATCATTTAATAATTTAATAAGTTACATATAAAACATAATTATTCATAAAAACCATCCTTTATATCATCCCTAATATGTGGTGATGATAAATGATTCGCATCATGTAGTAGAGGTGGTAGTTCGCATGTATGCACGATATATGTGTTTGTTTTTCTTAACAGATGATATAGAATGAATTAATAATTGATGTTAAATTAATATAATGAAATTTAATTGTATATATTATACTAAATTAATTATATTAAAAAATTTATATAATATTAAGAATAATAAAATTAAAAATAAATACTAAGAGGGGAGTAATACTCATGTTGAGAACTTTGTTTTTCCTTGGAATTATCCTTCGAAATAAAGGGATTGGGCTAATTAAGGGTGTATAAAGGCTATATTTCACGGGATAGTTTTCTAGTATGATTAATTGGAAATATTTTTTGCTAGTAAATCAAAGAAAAGTGTGTGCCTTGAAGGAGTGGGTGTGAAACCTTTTATAAGTAAAGGAAAGGGCACTTTCCATGGGAACGAATGTTAAAGTAACAAAAAAGAATGAAATGACATGAAATTTAGGTGTATAGGGTGATGGAATGTTGGTAAGTCAAGTATTCAAGACTTTAAAATCTAAAAAATGACTTATATAAGGTCTAAATATCATGTAAACATAGGAAATTTCATTCCATATTAGATTGCTCTCTTAAACATTAATCTGCCTTAATAAAATATTAATCTTGGTAATTAATTTATTAATAAAAATATAATAGGAACCTACACACTAAAATTTGAAATTATGAATCGATATTTATCACCCATTTAATATAATTTAATTTATCAATAAGATAAATTTACTTTTAAATTAAAACATATAATATATCAAAAAAAACTTTTATAATAAAAATCTACTTATATTCAAAAATTCTAATCATGGGTTTGTAAGCATGATATATTAAATACACACATACAAATATTTATAAAATTTTATATAAAAATGGTTTCATAAATATTTAATTCATTCTTATGCAATGCTAATATCATAATTATCAATAAAATTATCCAAAACCGGTATTTTTCACTATTCACCTAAAAATTAAATATTTTAGAAAAATAAAAAAAATAATAATAAGATTATTTTGGTATTCTAAATTAAAATATGAAGTTAATTTTATCTAATTATATTTTTAAAAAAATTTACATTTAACTTTTAAAATAAAATACAAAATATAAAGATAAACCACTTTTATTTAAAAATGACCTTATTAAACCTTAAGTGTTTTTAATATTATTTTATACTAAAATTTTAATTTAAATAATTTTAATATTTTATATCACACACACATGCACACACACACACACACACATATATATATATATATATTATGGTTTATAATTATTATTTTAATTTAATAATTCATCACGACCTTCGTTTTAGTGCATGTCAAGCATGATATCGAACTCAGAATTATTTAATGGGAAATATATATAGTGAAATATCAGGATGTTACATTTTACATTACTTAAATAAATTGTGTCCTCATAATTTTTAAATAAATTTATTAAGGATTAAAAAAATATAGATATTACATAAGATAAAATTTCTAATTAAATGTTTACATTAAGAGCTTAAGTAAAACTAGAAGAAAAATCATCTTCGACTATCAAGTTTACTGGATGATAAATTTTCTATTATCTGATATATGATTTATGTCCTTATTTTCCATACATATAACATTTTATAGTTCCTTTAAGAAATTATCCAATTTTTTTCTTCCAAAAAAAATTGCATGAAAGAAATTAAATATTTTCCCCTTCATCATCTTCGTCACTTGATCTTTCATAAGGCTCCAACTTTATTTTCATTGGTGTGTTTAGAACTTTTAATATGTTCATATTGTTAATAATATTTCATGATAGTTTATTTATCATAATAAAAATATTTATAACCTCATTTATTATCCCATTAGATTGCAGGTTAGTACAATTACCACATTCTCCATTTCATCTATCGTTAGATCGGTTCTTTATTTCTCTATTCATTACATTAAAAGAAATTTTAGGGGTGAGAATACTTAAATTAGTAAATGTGCAAAGGAAAAACTATGATCTTAAAAGAAATAATTCATAAATTATGTTAATACCCTAACTTGTAAGTATTTATCTAAAATCTAGGTTATCTATGGTCATTTTACTATTAGGTTCTCTAATCTAGTTAACTTCTACAAAAGAATATTTTAAAATCCTTCTTAATGGTTTATAAAGAGAATATGAATTAACACAATAATACCCCCTAGTAGTTTATGGCTAGATGCACAGTTAGTTCCCATTCACCATGCACCACAATGATGGTCAAAATAAACCTAACCAACTCTTTTTAGGGTTATTACCCCTAGATAAATCTGTTAAAAAACATAATCCACTTTCCAGTATCTAGGAATAGATATAATTTCTAAGAAAAATAAAAAATCTCTATTTTACCAACATTTCAAGAGGTTCCACTATATTTATTCCTATACTTAGGGTTTCACTAAATTTCTATTATCATAATGTTTAAAAAATAATTGATATCCAAAAATTCCAACATAAAGTTTTATTTATACCATTGAAACTAAGATCATTCTTACCTATTAAACCCTTGATTCCATTCCTAAATATTAAATCATCCTAAATTATTGAAATCCAAACCTTTAAATTTATCTAAATAGTTCTTTGATAATAACTACAGCTCCCTTGGGCCTACTCTCCTAGATCCAGTACTGAAAACATATAACTTATAACAATGGCATTGATACACATCTATGATTACTATATAATCCATATATTTACACATCCAAGTAACTTTTATTTTATAGTTTTAGAAAAATAGGATAAATCACTGACAAATAAATCCCAAGTCTTCTCAACAATTGGTCATTGTTTCTACTATATAGGATTCTAATTAATCCATAATGAGTATTGAACAGTGCATATAAATTCTTCGTACGAGATAATCTTCTAGGCTTACCATAATTAATACTTTATTTTATAACCTGGTGGGAAGGAAACATAAGAATGGGTGAGCTCAAATGCTCGGTAAATAAATAATCAAAGTAAATCACAATGGTGAGACAACATATACATTTCAAAAGGCATAACATGATATCATAAAGAGCATATAATCAAGTCATGAGAAATTATATCATAAGATGATTGAATAATAATGATCATGTTATAAGATAATGGCATCAAAGGAATGTGAAAAAAAATGTAATCGTGAATCATAAACATAATTCAAGGCTTCCTACCACAATAATATAACATAGTTAGATAGGTTAACTATACTATGAAAAAATTTAAAATGTAATATTTTTTTAAACCATGATCATTTTTGAAAACATGAAATAATAGAGAGGAAGTCTCTTTGAAAATGACAAAGGTGGGGAAAATATATGTTCACATAGAAACATGTAAAATATATTCCTTCCATAAAAAACCCATGTGGGAATTGATAACAATATTTTGTTTTTAAATATTTTTAGAGGGAGTCAATAACCTTAAAACAATTTGTAAAAAATTATTTTTTAAATATTTTTAAACATTACTTTAAAAGAAAACATTTTTGAAAATAATCATACAGAAATTTTTTAAAATCCATTAAAACCTTTTAGTGAAGACCACATCATAAAAACGATGATAAAAACTTTAAATGATAATAGGTGAAGTAAATTATTAAGGTAACTTGAAACATTATATAAAATACTTTTGATAGGTAAAACATGGATATGGAAGAAAAATATCCACTATAAAGTATTGGGGTTATTATTATCAACATTAATATTTTATTTGAGGATGTGTTTCATCGAACATGGGGATATTAATGAAGATAAATAATATCCATAGATAAAAAGTAAATACACCATTTTAAAAGATAATGGTAGGAAAAATAGACTTGGAATATCAAAATCAAGAAGATATTTCATGACTCACTGGAAAGAGGACTTGAGCCGAGAATATAATTACAACTATAGTAACATTTTATTCCAAACACTTGAAGGAAAAATATCTTAAAAATGAATGTAAAATTCCATGAATAAATGAAATTTCATTATAACGTAACAATTTTATATAATACACACCATATAAAGGTAAATTTTTGTATAAAGTAAAACATGTCTCAATGCAGGGAGTTTGAGAAAAAAAATCTTACCTTATTTCCCCACTCGGTTGATCACACTATAACTTCCTATAAAACAACCATAAATATATTAGTAATCTATTTCAGAAAATTATTCATATCTATTAACCTTTGATATACTTTATTAATAATTATTTACTATGAATAATGGGTTTATTGTAACTTATTTTTAATATCGGGTGTTAACTATTTTAATTGTATTTCACATGATTTGAAATATTAATGTTGATACTTAATATTTCATACCATGTTCATTATTAAAATATTACCTTTGGTTACATAATATATATCCCATGATTATTTTTAATATTCCACTTTCAACTCATTATATTTTTAATTTTGACTCTTGAAGATAAATCCAAAGACAAACTTGTTTCGACAATTTTTAATGAGAAAATATGATATATCATTAACTTGTTTAGATAGTAATATTATAACTCCATAAAATTTAAAACATATTTAATAAATTATTATTACCTATAATTAATATTATATAACATTCCTTAATCATTCATTATATAAACATTATAACATCTCTTAAGTAGGTGGTAAACTGATAAAAAATGTGTATTGTAATGATAAAATTAGAAACAATATGCTATTAAATAATGTTAATATAATATTTAAAGAATATTATAAATGTAATATATATCATATATCTTCATAAAATCCATTTTTAGGACCATTAATTATGGGTAGTTTTAACAAATTAAATTAATCCATTATGGAGCCAGTAGTCTGTACATACACACGATTAATAAACCCATTTCTCAATGAATGGATTGAGTGATGGTATATAAAAATACATCATTTTATAATTATAATTATGTTATAAAAATTATATTGGTTCATTAATTACACTTTTAGGTCCATCAGTGGTTAAGAGAAATAAGACACGTCATTCATGGAGGTGGTAGTCTACACACACACATGATTAACAATCTCATTCCTTAATGAATGGATGGAATGACATTAAATGTAAAAGGTGGTAATTTTATAATTTTATAAGTGATATAGAAAAATAAATATTCATCAAACCCATGACTTTTACCATAACTAATATGTGGTGATGAAAAATGAACATCTTTATTTTGTGAAGGCAGTAGTCCGTACATACGCACGATGGATGTGTTTGTTTTTCTTAATGGATTTTATGGAATGAATGGATATTGGATGTTACATTAATAAAATGAAATTTAATTATATATATGATAATTAATTCATTATATTTACAATGTTAAATAATATTTGGAAGAGTAAAATTAAACTAAAAAACTAATATGAGAGTAATACTCACGTAGAGAACTTTGATTTTACATGTAATTATCCTTAAAAATGAAAGACTTAGGAAAATTAAGGTTGGAAAAAGGTTCTGCTTCATTGGATATTATTATAGGAGGAGTAATTGGGAATATTTTTTGGCTAGGAAAATGATGGAAATTATATACCTTGAAGGAGTGGGAATAGTCTCTTTTAAAAGTGAAGGAAATTGTACTTTCCACGGGAAAGAATGTTAAGGGGTAAGAATGGAATGGCATGAATGTTAGGTGAGGTAGAGTAGGAAAGATTTTTAAGAAATTAAGGTAAGACTTTAAAACCTAAAAATATAATATATATGGTCTAATGGTCATTTAAACTTAGGAAAATTTATACCACATTAAATTAATCTCTTGAAAACTAATTAGTCTTAATTAAATATCAATCCTGGTAATTAATTTATTACTAAAAATATAAGAGGTAACTTCCCAAAAAAATTAAAAGTGATGAATAAAAATTTATCCTTAATTTAATATAATTCAATTTCTAAGTCAAAAAATATTTAATTTTAAATAAAAACATATAATACATTAAAAACAACTTTTATAATAAAATATAACTTATATTAAAAAATGTTAGTAATGGGTTTGTAAAAATGATATATTAAATAAATTAAATAAATATATATAATTTTATAAAAAAGGATTTTATAAATATTTAATTCATTCTTATATTTTGATAATATCTTAATTAGTGATAAAATTATCCAAATTTGGTATTTTACTTTACTCACCGAAAAATTAAAGATTATAGAAAAATACCAAAAATTAATACTAAGATGATTTGGTATTATAAATTAAAATATGAATTTAATTCTATCTATTTTTATTTCTAAAAAATTATATATTTAAATTTTAATTGAAAATATAAAATATAAAGATAAACTTATTTTTTATAAAAATGATCTTCTTAAACATTAATTGTTTCTAATATTATTTCAAACTAATTTTATAATTTAAATAATTTAAATAATTTTTATCATATATAGATATATTATATGTTATCATAATAATATTTTAAATATTATTATTTTAATTTAATAATGCATCATGAACTTCGTTTTAATGTGTGAGAAGAAAGATATCAAACTCAAAATTATTTAAAGGAAAATATATATACTAAAATATCAAGATGTTACCAAAAAACATATTAAGCCTGCACTTAAGGCATCATAATAAACTACATATAACTATATGTCTTATGGTAAAATAAAAATAGGATCTGAGGTTAATTTTAATTTTAATTCATTAAAGTAATTCTGGCACTTAGAATCCAAAATAATTTCACCTCTTTTTGGGTAAGAGCAGTTAATGGGGATGAAAGTTTCGATAAATCCTTCACAAAACACCAATAATATCCATCCAACCCCAAGAATATTTTAATCTCAAATACATTTTTTTGGATCTTCCCATGATAATATAGATTTTAACTTCTTATAATTAACTGACATGACTTTTTCTGAAACCACATGCCCTAAGAACTTAACTTCCTGAATCCAAAAGTTGAATTTAGACAATTTAGAAAAAAGATGGAGATCCCTTAAGATTCCAAAAAAAAATTAAGTGGAGATCATTATATTCCATAGAACTTGAATAAACCAAAATATAATCCCATTAATACTACTTAAAATCAATGTTAGTGGAATATTTGGTTCATAAAATCAATTAAAACTATATAAGAGTTAGTCATGCCAAATGGAATCAAAAGATATTCAAAGGGGTTATACCTACTCCTAAAATTAATCATTAGAATATTTTAATCCTTAACTCTGATTTTATGATATCAATATTGAAGATTAATTTTAAAAAACCACTTTATGCCTTTAAAATATTAAAAAAGACATTGATGCATAGAAAAGGGTACTTATTCTTAATCATTACTCGATTTAGCTCCTGATAATAGACACACGGACGAAGAGTTCCATCCACCTTCTTGGTCAAAATCACATGATCTAGATAAGGCGATACACTACAGTGAATGAAACCTTCCAACTTTAAATATTATAATAGAATATTTATCTCTATCAATTCATCTAGTTCTGTGCGATGAGAAAGAATAAAGATTGGTTGAGTTCTAGGAAAATAGTCGGTCAATAAATTCATCTCTATTTCTGGTGGAAGACCATAAAAGTAACCATGAAACACCTCAAGAAATTCATTGACCATCAAAGGAAACTTGAAAATTGAGGGTTATCTATAATATCAATCAAGAAAGAGGATATAAACCTTCCATTTTCTTAAAAAGGAGGTCTTTCCTGGATAGAAATCATATCCTAATAACCATGAAATACCCAAAAGTTCCCATTAAAGGTAATAAGGAACATACACTGATGATATAAAAAATGAATCAATTTATGGGAAATCAACCATTCCATCTCGATGTTACCATTAAAGAGGTCCATATCAAGAACCAGTAAATATCAAAATTGCTAAAATTTAGACATCAAAAAATAATAGTTAGAATATTGGAAACCCTACTCCTTCTTCTTCTTAAGAGTTTTTTTTCAGCTTTATCACATAAGGCATGAGTTCCATTCAAATTTTTAAAAGATTCACAAGGCATACAGATATAAAATAGTGAGAATAACAAGTTCCAAATAAAGTAGTTGGTACAGATGATGCGATAAAGATGGTACCTCTCACTATAAAAGTATTTAAAAAACTATCCATTGGATACTCTTCCACTACATATAAATTATTCATTCTGGAGGCCTATGTATATAACCCTCATAACTTTGAAGTATATAACTATACTATAGATCCTTTAGGGGATGATGAATCCAAATGATAACAAGGAGTAGAAATATCCTAATATAATTTCCTTATATGATATCACCATACACATGAGTTAAAATCATATAGAAGTGCAGGGAAAAAAATTTCACGTTCCCTATATTTTCACACTGCTAGAAAGTAAAAGGAACATTTATAGCTGATGTTGAAGGTGTAGAGTAATCCCACTGTTGATATCCAATACCACCACCCTTTTAAGTTTCTCCACTTCCTCTTCTTCAACATATGAGCCTCTAAAACTATAACTAAGTGGAAGATAAATTATAACAAACCATAAATTTTCAACCTGGTTAATCTCTCCCATCATTTCTCTATCAACCAACTAAGAATATGTGGTAAGCTTCATCATGAAAACTTAAGAATGAATATCTACTCAAAATATCATTTGAAACCTTTGAGCCTTCAACAAGTATTTTAATACCACCTCATGATAAAATAGACCAACTTAGAAAAATGGTTGGCATAATAATTCAATGTTTAATCACCCTACTCAAATGTGAGGAAGACTATGATTTTTCCATTGTCATTTATTTAGGAAAAGAATGTTAGAGGAATATAATCTTGAAGTCTTTTCACTCCAAGACTTCATGATACTTTGTTTGAACCATTTTATCCCAGCATCTCCTTCTCAATCCCTCAAGCATAAAGGTAGCACACTTTAAATTTATGGAATCTAAGGTTTCCACAAAGTCAAAAATCCATTTGATCTTTCATAGTCAATTTTATGATTCTTGAGGATTGTTTTTCCCGTATAATGATGGTGTTTTTGATAAATAAACTCTTGGGTTCGATCTTTATCTCCTCCAACTCCAGGTTATACCACTCTATAACTATTTGGGGTAGGTACAATACTTTTTTTCATGACACAAATCACACGTACAATAATTTCAACAAGATTTTGATTGTATGGAGTGTTTCCTCATAGAAAATAATCCATATCATCCTCTTGAAGGACTCTAGGATATCTTTTACATGGTATTTTACTGCATCAAAGAAAATAAAGATACCATTAAAAAGAGATCAATCTTTGTTTGAGTTAATAAAAAATCAAGGAACTGAGATAAGATCATAACTCAACATGAGATACACACTTCCCAACATTTCATAGTAACTTAAGACTTCTTACGATGAGAGATATCTAGGAAATTTCTCGTAAGCTACCCCTAAATTTTTAAGAATCCTATCTCATGTATTTAAAAAAATACCAAGACAAAAATATTATGTAAGGAAACCCCCTTCGATACCAATTTTTCATTGAATGATCTAGCTCATCCCTAAAATAGAGACCTGAGTCAGCCCGTGGAAAGGCCTAAAGGGTGTTCTCGATCCCCATAAGCTAGAGACAAGCACCCGAGCATCAAGAAATGCCTTTGGGAATGATTTTTCCCATAAAATAAGATACAAGGGAAACAATAATGGAATATATAAATTAAGTACAACATTAAAATAAACAATTCAATATAGAAAAATCAAAACAAGTACAAGTCAAAATAAGTGGCATATTTCATGTGATACATGGGTCAAAATTACACCATGTCACTGAAAAAATTCAATACCCCACTAACATGAATACCTTCCTCATATATGTGTCTTATTTCCTTTACCTATGTTAGATAAAAAAAGATCTACACACACCCAAAGGTGTATGTAGGGTGTTAGAAAAAGATCCCAGTATTATCCCATAAAGTATTCCATAATCAATATTTATAAGATAAACAAATTATTCTCATTTATAAAAAACAAAGACATGAAATACATTTTCAAAATTTATATGAAAACATGTGAATTCAACCTTTTTTAAAAATATCCCAAAACATTTTCCAAGTATAACAATTTTACAAGAAAATTTACCAAAAAAATTTAATTTCAAAGCATTTAATGTATTTAAAACATTTCAAATATCTAAAGCATAAATAAGAAACCAGTTCTCAAAAAGCATCAATATAGAATTTGAGACCAAGGATACTATTCCTACAAATCCATTTTTTTATATTTTCTAATAGCCACTTCAAGGGAAAGTGGTAACCATACATCACAAGATTCAAAAACAGCACTTGATTACAAAAACTACACAAAATCCTTCCTCCTTTAGAACCAAATCGCCACACCATGAGTTTTAAAATTCAAGGCCAAAAAATTAATAGAAATAAATATTCATTTTTTACAATTAGATATCATTCATTTTCATACACCATACTTTTAAATTACATTCCATCAAAATAAAACATTATTTGAAATCATTTTTTATCAAAATAGAACATGATTTTAAATCACTTTCCATTAAAATACAACATTCTTTGAAATCAATTTCCATCAAAATAAAACATTATTTGAAATGAAATTCCATAAAAATAAAAAATTCATTGAGATAAATTTTTATCAAAATACAAAATGCATTTAAATAACATTTTATCAAAATACAATGTTCCTAGAAATCATTTTCCCTCAAGAATAAAACATGCTTTGAAATAAAGTTCCATAAAAATACAAAATTCTTTGGAATCACATTCCATTAAAATACAAAATTCTTTAAAATATTCTTTCATAACAATATAAAATTCATTGAAATCATTTTTCATAAAAAAACCATGGAAAATTCCATTTCATATAGATATAGAAAACATGCACATCTCAAAAAATCATAAATCATTCCTTTAACAATTTAGAAAATGAAATTAAAATTATAAATCATGTATAGTTCATAAAAAATATTTTATATTAAACCACCCACCTCAAAACACTAGGTATTTCAAAAAATTACAAGGGATCCACAAGCTATGTGAAGGAGGGGCCTATGGATATAAGAAATATACCTCTAGACCAATCACAAAGAAATAGCTCAAATAGATGAAAATCAAGGAAGGATGGGATCATTTGAGAAAAAATAAGAATACATCTAGAACATTCCCCAATACTTGGAAAAATTAAAAAACCTAGAAAGGGAATGAATTAGACAGGTTTAAGATAGGGAAAACTGTGTAAAAAGACATTAAACCCATTCCTTAAGGATCTCATGCCCAACCATTAATGTTCACAACCCCTTATGTAAGACCCTGTGGTTGATTCTTCCATTTTAAAATTATATAACCACTGATACCATGGTGTGGTGGGTGTTCACCACTCATGTGGTGGTCTTGATCATGTGACACTTAGGATCCCGAAACACCATCTAAACATGGTGTATTACAGTGACATTATAAATTTTGAACTCACCATACCCTGAACCATGACATGGTAGAGACCAACTAGATGTGGGGAATAGAGAGGATCCATTTGCACCATGCCCTAAACCACACCCAACATTGGGCATGTTGGTCATAACCATTGTACACTGGTGAAACCAGGCTCAATGTAACTTGGACCATGACATGTTATAGCCCTTGTTGGACTAAGAAATGACAAAAACCCATTTTTAATCCACCAAAAACCAACCAACATTTCCAAAAACCCAAAATAACACTTCAATACTTGAAAATAAGTCATACCTCAAGATGATATGTGACAAAAATTCCATATGAAACCTCAAGAACTAGATTTAGATAAAATTATTAGGTAAAAAACATCATGAAAAACATTTATAAATTTTTAGAAATTTTTCTAGAATGGGTAGAATATTTAAAATGCATATATAATAAAATCAAGATAATTATATACCAAGAATTTCAATTCATAGTTTTATTCATGATCTAATTATTATGTGTAATTATTTATAAATAGTTCTTAATATAAGGATCAGGAACTGTGTCATCAACCATTTTCTGTGTAAGGATTTATCAACTAAGAAACCAATGAATATAGTATTTGAATAAGAAAAATTATCACCATATTAGGGTTGATAAATTAGGTTATAAAAAATAACCTTGAATATATAGATTTACCAGTTTCCCCTTCACATAGTGTTACAGTATTAGATCTTTTCATGAAGTATCAGCCTTTATATTTAAAGAGAACCACTAATCCTTTGGTGTTAAAGAAATGGATTAAATTTCTAAAGAAGATATTTAGTGATTTGAGATATAGTGAGAGGGATAAGGTTATTATGGTTTTATATAATCTAAAGAGGGATGCAGATAAATGAAGGAAATTTGTTAAAAATACTAATAAGGAAGAGATATAAAACATGGAATGGAAAGAATTTAAGGTATTATTCATTGAGAAATATTTTTCTTGAGAGAAACAAGCATACATAGAAAGTAAATTTTTAAATTTATGAAAAAATAAGAAGTTATTATTGTTTATTAGAAGGATAAATGTACAAGGCTAGTGGTTCATGCTATAGATTATGTATGTAATCCATAAATTTAGATTGGTAACTTATTTTATAGACTAAATCTAAGATTTTAAAGGGAATTGGTCTCTCAAACATTCTCATCTTATGAGGAGATAGTTTTAAGTGTAATAAATACTAATAATGAGTTCTCTAATTAATTTATTATTTAAGGAAATCATTATAAGAAAATAATGGAATATCTTAATATAGAAAGAACTTTGGAGGTGGAGTAGAAAGGAATGAAAGAGTTTCCAACATCCAATAATTGTGGGAAGAAACACCTAGGGGATTGTTTGAAGTGATTAGGCATTTCTTTCATGTGTGGAGATAAATTCCATAAATATCATACCTGAAAATCAAGAGAGATGATATTAATATCCAAGGATTCAAATGAAAAGAGTTAAGACACTATTATAATCAGTGCCCAAAATTTTATGGTAATCTACCATAGAAAATTTCTTTGGTGAAAGTATAGGATTATAAAATTATTACTGGAGAATTTGAATCCCTGAATGATGTAATAATGGGATTATAAAAATTAAATAATTTATGGTATTTCTCTAAAAACTCATGAATCTTACTGATAAATAATGATGGAAAAAAAGAAAAACAAATAATAGAGAATAATTAAAACTAAATATATGCATATTTTAAAGGAAATTATTATTTACCATGTATAATCTTAAAATAAAAGGTTGAGTTTTTAATAGAACTCATATATGAGTTCATTCTTATTTTAATGATACCTTTAATTTTTTCACTGATGAGAGTAAACAAAATTACAATGATGTAATTTATTTAGGGTAAATTTAACATCCTGAAAATAAAATATACATTTTTATAAATTTTGACCTTTAATTATATAAATAATTTTTAAATAATTTTTTTTTATTTTTAGGATTTGAATATAAAATTTATATATATTAAACAAGTAATAATTACATTTTATGAAATAATAATAAATTATTTATCCATTATCCTTAAAGCATTGTATTATGACTTATTTCTTATATTTATATATTAATTCTATAATTTTAATATTGTATTGATATATTTTAATTATTAAAATTGTATTTAATAGATAATAAAAAAGTGTTATTAATTCATGTATCATAATAGACTTTTATAAATAATAATTATTTAGAAAAATGGTTTTAAAAATCTATTTAAATGAATTCATGATTATTTTTTTGTATATATAGTTTTATTTGATGAGTAAATTACTCTTATTAATAGTTTTTTCATTTTAATATTGAAATAGTGATTTAATCATTGAAAAATAATTTTCAATAATGTATGATAAATGTTTTCATAGTAAAATAATTGTAACATATAATTATTAAAAGTAATGTAATAAACTTTAATGTCATGTGAAATTTTATATCCATCATATGATAAGAATAAATTGTTAAATAATATTTTTCCAGTAAAATATTATTATATGGATTATTTATTATTTACATAAAGGATATTTTAATTTTTGAATGATTATTATCATTTTCTATGTGCATGTTTTATTACCCTAAAAATTTACTTTTAAAACATTAAATAAAATTTTTTAAACTAAAATAAATTTATGAAGTGTTTATTATTTTTTTTTGAAAATGTAATTTCCCAAATGTATAGTGTATTATTAAAATATGGTTATTATATTTTGATAATTTAATTATTTGAAAGGTAAAATTGATATTGACATAACATTAAAATCAGAGTATAAAGTTAATGGAACTAAAACTATCTTCATAAGTTTATATTTAAAATATAAATTCATATTAATTAGAAGAAAATTTTTATGAAATTAAATTTTTTTCATTTATAAATATTTAATTATAAAACATATAATAATTAGTAAATAATAAGAAAAATGTAATCACTTATAGAAAAAGAAATAGTCTTTATTTGAGATAAAATTATTTTCCCATGTATTGTATGATTTTATTTAAAAGATAAATATATACAATTTAAAATTTTAATTTGATAAAATGGAATTAATTTTTTTTTAAATTGAACATAAAAATTATATTAGGGTGATTGTTTTTATTTTTCTCAAAATTTTATTTTTTGGTGAATAGTAAAAAATACAATTTTTGTGAATACCCTAATATGTATGACATCATCATGATATAAAAATGACTCAAAATTTTATAAAAAAAATACAAGAATTAAAATTTATTTAATAATTAAATTAATTCATTTTAAAAAAATTAATTTAATTTTTAAACCAATATTTGAGATTTTAAATTCGAACTATATTTTATTCTAACAAAAAAAATTCCTTCATAACCTTTAATGAAGTATTTCCAAGATTCCATTAAGTTTTGAATGGGTTTTAATGTCAATAAAAATCATTTTTTAATAATATACTAATAAAACTCATGGTAATCAACCCTATTCATAATATTTTGATTAAATGAAAAAATAATCAACAATTTATTTTAAAATACCCCTCCATGTTAGTTATATATAAACCTTCCTCCACCCCATTATCTTAACTCCAAAAATGCATTAAAATAATAAATATATAGAAAAAAATCACTATTTACTACCCTATAAACATCCATAAGTCCCTTTTTAGCCAATAGACTCTTCTCATAAGGATTTGGACCTAATCCAAAGGATGCGATGAAAAAAAGAAAGGTTTCACAAGCCTCTTTCTCTTTTAATTTACCATCCTTTTTCTTTAAAAATATACTTAAATTACTTTTATGATTCAATTAACATGGTATTAACCTCATTTTTTTCTATTAATAATGTGGTATCACCCATTACCTCTCAATGAACAATTTTCTAAAAGTTATTACAATATCAAAATAAAGGTTTTATAACATATATATTCTCCTTTTGATTCTCCTCTTACCACATTGATAATATAATTATTCATAAAAGGTAGATTCAAAATAGAAATATACTTATAATTTAATGTTTTTATAAAAATATAATATGAATTAATTTATCAATCTTTTTAAAACTATCTTAAAAACATTATTTAACCCATGGTAGCTTTACTCTACCTAAGTGAACAACAATATTTCATTTATCACTTATTTATTTCATGTATATTGTAAAAAATTTAGGTAGTGATTTAATATAACATAATAATCAAATAATATAATTTCTATGATTTGAGAATGATAAATTAGGTATTGAAATAATTATCTTAATTGTAAACAATCATATTTATTTTAATGCATCTAAAACAAGTTTACCAAATAATATTCTCAAAATTTTAACTATTTATAAAACTATTAAACTCCCTCAATTATAGATTGACATGAAAAATATACCTTAAAACTTTTGGATATTATGGAAGAATTTTATAGTGGCTTTTAACTATTACCTCTACACCAATGTGATTTTGGAACATTGAATTTAACAACCTCAAAACCATTGATACAGGCTAAAACAATCAAATAAATGAATAATGAATGATAAAAAATCAATTAAAAGTAATAATAATAATGAAATAAACATGAAAAACTTTATGAATGAAGTAATTAATAAATAAAATTTTATCATTCAGGGGTCTATAAGTGCGTTAAAAATTTCAGGACTTGGGGTTAAGGTTTCTTTCCAAATATTCAATATATTTTTATTATATCTTCTATTGTATATAATACCCAATATTTTATGATAGTAAATAATAATTTCATCAAAAAAATTATAGCATAATAAAAAATTTATTATTTTATCATAATAGTACAAAAAAAATATAATATAACATAAAAATATGAAATTAAATTTATAATGAAATCTAAAATCAGCACTATAAAATTATTTAGTATTGATATATATAGATTTATGATTAATGATACAATCACACACCTATGAATTAGAATAAAAATAAAATAGTTTTCTAATTGTGGCCACCAACTTAATGATTTTTAAATAATTAATTCTTTTTATATAATGATTAAATTTCATATAGACATATAATTATTTTCATAAAAAGTACTTTAAATTTATAATCAAAATGATGAAATTTCATAATGGTTATTTTTTCATAATTTTCTCACATATAATATTTTTTGTTTAAAAATTAAAATATGATATGACTATACAGTAAGTTTTATGATAGAATAATAATTTAAAAATGATTTAATAAGTAACATAAAGGATTTATTAACCAAAAATGTGTTTATTAATTAAAATAATGTATTTTAATATAATAAAATTAATTTTCAAAATTTATGAATTATCTTACAAAACCTAATGTATATTTTAAGATTCTAAATATAATTCTTCACTAATAAGAAATTTTTCAACATCCAAAATAATATATTTTAAATGATTTCAATTATTAAAGATTTAAAATCCAAAATCCAAGCCCTATAAGTCAAATACCATTATCTAAAATGATGTTAAGGACACTGGGTATAGTATTTATTATCTAAGATTCCAAGGCCTATGATTTAAAATTAATAAAAAATCCTAATCATTTTCTATAAACACCCACCCATTCTCTCACTCCTCTTCATTCCAAAAAACACTTAACATAGTTCTCCCCTCCATCTCAATAGTATCTTCAAGGATTTTTCTATGTTTCTATGGTGTTTTTCTCAAGTTTTAAGAAGCTAATTTTCAAGGCATGGGTTCTCAATCCTCCTATTTCGTCTTCAATTTAAATCCTTTTTTATAATATCATTTAATATTATTTTTAATATATTATCATGATTTTAATTCCATTATATTATCATTAATTTTATATATTGTTAATTATAGTTTAATTATTCCCTCTTATTATATCCTTTTTATAAACTGTTATTATGTTGATATAAGGGTCCCTAAACCCTTCTCAGCCTTTATTTGTGTAATCCTTTCTAGTTCATTTTCATTTCAATGTGAAATTTTATTATTCTTTATTTTTATTAATATCTTATCATGTTATCAATGATATACCACCATTCCCTCTCATTATACCACCTTTATAATATTTTACAATTCTCAAAAATTAGTAGAAAACTAAGGGATAAATCTAAATATAGGACATCATCCTAAAATTATGGTAATGAAAATAGTGTGTGGTTTTATTAAAAAAACAATACTTTTTTAGATACTACAAGTGTATGTGGGATCTGGATCAAAATTACATAGGGGTAATAAACCCGAAAAAGTTTGGTTGTGTATTAAATGAATCTTCACTCGGTGCACAATAAATGTGCATAACTATACACTTTGTTTGATACTCTAGGGGGATATTATCACAAACCAACCCATGCCACCCTTATACTAGGAACCTAATATGATCAATTATATACATGAGTCATGTTCTCGATCACCCCACTAGTACCAGGGTATCAAAACATAACCATTGGGAATGATTTCACCCTTGAATAATAGTACGTTGATTAATAACAGTAAAATAGAAAAATAGATTATTTAGTATAAATGAATAAAGTAACTCATCAACTAATCAATATGAAGTAAACAACATCACATAAAATGAATAGAAATAACAATAAGTATCTTATATACAAAGTAAAACAAAAATAGATCCAATAAAAGAGATCTATATAAAAATACCCTAAAATAAAAAATAAAAAATAAAACCAACCATCCCCATGTGACCCCTAGGTCACTCTCCACATACCCATTCATCCCAAAAAAGCAAACTGAACTCCCAACATGAGGAGGAAAAGAGCTAGGGAACTGGAAATGAAACCATAAGAGTTTCATAAACCAAATGGTGTACCAGGGTGTGAGAAAAAAAAAGCCTGATAGGATCCCACCAAGGATATTATGTTATTCCTTTCAACTGAAATTTCATCCATTCTAGTTTGAAATAAAATTTAAAAATATATTTTTATACATAAGTATATAAAATATTATATCACTTTTAGAACTATTTAAAGATTCCTCAATATATTTCTTTTAAATGAAAAAAATCACTTTGAAAATGTTTTCTTGGTCAAAGCCTTTTTTCTAAACATCCATTTAAAATCCACCTTTAACCACAAATTTATAAATAAAACCTTTTAAAAACTCTTTAAAAATTTTATAAATAAAAAATAAAAATGAAATAATTGTAAATAAAACACCATGGCTCTACATAAAACTTGGTTCCAGGGAAGTTGATAGAGTTAGGGAAGAAAAAAACTCCCATATGAAGTCATCTAGTATCATGGGAAAAGCCCATGTTCTTAATTTGATATAGTCTTAGACATTACCAAACACTAACCAACTATTGGCCTATGTTGCATTATTAATGAAATCTATCTGACTAACCTATTCCAAGCCTATATTTTTAGTAATATCCTATCTGTAACATAAAACTAAGGAGACACTAGTAGTGTATGATTATATATTATAGAATTAATCTATACCTCTCAATTAGTTCCTAGTGATCCCAAGAAATCCATAATATGAGGTGATCAATCAAAAATGAATATCATTAATATTAAATAAAAAAAATTCTCACCTCACCTACAACTCCTTCGAAAGAAATGGCCTAAATCACATCATCCATATCAAGAACAAACAAATAGGGGTTCAAGGGGGGTCTTAAACTACCATGTAATTTGAAACCCATTCAAAAGTACAAATTAGGGCTTTAATAAAATGGACTCGGAGTTCCAAGTCCCTTTAACTATTAAAAGTCCATTTTAAAATAATTCTTTGAAACCCAAAATGTTTGTAAATACATTCCAAAATTTTTTTAAACATAAAACTCATTAATTTTAAATCTCTAGAGAAATATGAACCATTATTTCCCTTTAAATAAACTCATTTCATAACCTAAATGAGATCAAATTCCATTAAAATAAAAATTTCATTTAAAACCTATCATTTAAAAATATTTACAAACACTTGGCATACAAAAACCCCTTTATAAATCAAAATAACTTTGAAACACCCTTTATGCCATGTGTAAATTCAACCCATGCCTTAAAAAATAAATTTTTCATCATATTAAAAATATAAACTAACAAATATTTCATTTATAAAGATAAATAATCAATTGATATGCCAATTAAAGTAAACGCACAAAATAAACTACCTTGGTTCAAAGATAATTAATCTGAAATTCATTGAATTAAATTGATAATGTCTGAAAAAACATAAAATGGACATACTTAGGCATTAGCAACAAAAACAGCCAATAATATGCCACCATGAACACTAAATTCCATCATAGTATCCCCTATAATTAACGATAGAGGAATAAATCAAAATAAGAGGGACGAGGGGAAGAAAGAAGGAATAAAAAAGTAGGAATGAAGGTATAACCTTATAAATATTCTTATAAATCAAAGGAATAAATCTTGGAATAATCAAATAAGGAGGGAAGAAACACCCTTGTTCTTGTCATAGGTTTATTCAAATGAGTGGGAGAGAAATAGGGATAAGGCCCCTTAAAATATGAGATGGTAAAATGAGGAAAATATCATTTTTAAACACCTAGAAAGATAACATGGTTATTTTATAGTTTTAAAAACTATATTCCAACCATATATAATGTCTTTATTGATATTACAGAATGTTTTTCATGGTTTCTCCTAACCATACAGGAACCATGCACTATAAAAACACCCCACAGAAGGGTGACCCTGCATGGTCTCCCATGGCCATGTGATAACCACACTTAGACCACCTAAGAATAATATAAATAAATATTACATAATTTTAAATGAATATTAAATTCATATCATATCAATACATTCCCAAAATCTGTAAAGGTTTAGTTTCTATAGAGTCTAGATACGTAATCATCTTATTTCATGATTGATATTAAACATATCCCACAAAGTTCTTCTATCAAAGTACCCTTCTTAGAAATTTATTACATAATACCTTTCTTCATAACCTAAAGAAAACTAAAACAAAATAATGTGTGAGATTAAATTATTAGTAATTTAAAGCATCAAAAATATGAACCAATGATCACAAGTGAGAAAAAGATAAGCATTAGGGTTTGATAACATGATCATAACTTAAAAAATTCATACCCAAAGAGTCAATGATCTTTAATCATGAATCATGGAATAATGATTTTTCATGAAAAAATACATAAGTCATAAGAGTGTGGAATCATCAATAAAAAAACCATGATCTATGAGAACAAATTTTAAGCATAATAAATAGGTTTTTGGCATACACATAAGTATAGAAAATCATTTCCTTCATCAAGGCCCACTTACAAGACTATCATAGTGGATTGTATCCACTCTCCATTCCATCATTTACTTAGTAAAGGTTCGCTATCAAGACTATTATAGTGGAAATATTCCCTTAATAAACTAAGTTCACTTCCCATTCTAACCCTTATTATCTCATGGATATCATTTTTTACCCAATGAATTAAAGGGATATATAATTTTGGTCTCACCCATCACATAATGAAAAACATACATAGGTGTGCCTCAAGATAATAAAACAGTCATCAATTCATAATTTCATAAATCATGTAAAGGATATTATTTTCATAAGAAATACATCATTTCATCACAGCATAACTCATAAGAAATAAATGAGTTTTATAAATCTTTTATCAAAACTTAATTTACCCATGGGAAATAAATAGGTTTTATTGAATCGCCCTTAAATCATAATCATAGTAATCCATCCATAGAAATAAATTTTATGGTTTTATAAGATCATATCCCTAGTGAATAATAAAAATACTAAAAGGATATTAACATAAATTAAAACTACCTTTTGAAAATAATTTTAATATTACTTTAAAACAAGGAAAATACCCTTTACTTTTGGTATCCTTAAAAACTAAAAAATCCCATAATAGTTAAATAAAAAAATTATTTAAAAATAAACATGGAAAATTTTAAATTAATATTCAAAGGAAATAATATTAATGATAGTGATAAAATTTATTCTTGCAGTAAATGATAAAATAAATATTCCTTTAATAGTTTTTGTAAAAATTAATAAATAAACTCTTTGAAAGATGTTGTAAAAATTCCTTTTAAATTTTATTAAATTAAAGTAATATATGGTTGAAAATTACTTCAAATAATAATTTCATTACAAATAAAATAACATTATTAAAATCATTTAAAGAACATGTACATGAAAAAAAATTCATCGAAGAAAGAGGAAATAATCATGGTTTTTCTTAAAAATGTGTTTTCAATATTTGTAAGTAAAAAATTGAGTAAATCATACTAATAAATAAAAAATGTATAAATAACCAAAGGATAATAAAATAGATATTTTTGAAATTATAATATCTATATAGTTTCCTTCAACATATATTCACCATAAACTTTCCCAAAAAGAAATGATATTATAACATAAACCCTTACCTCAAGTCTTATGTTGCTTCATATGCATTCAAAGATATTATATAATAAATATATATTTATTATAAATATATTGCATAACTATATTTATAAATAACTAACTATGTAACATTAATTATAATTTTCAATTAACCTTTTATTAATAATTATTCATTTAAAACATTATTCAAGTGAAAATTAGTCAGTTTTCTATGCATGTTTTGGTTCAAAAATTCTATCCCTTTCACATTGGTCATGATTTCATCATATCTAGAATTTTAATATTACAATAAATATTATATTTATTCATTATATACACTTTTATAATAAGTAATATAAATTAGTGATGAAAAACGAATTACATAACTTTGTGGAGGTGGTGGTTCACATGTACGCATAGTTGATATTTTCAATTTTCAATGACTGAAAAAAAAGTTATATAATAATTAAAATTTATATAATAATAATTATATAATAAATATCATATATATTCATTAAATATATCCTTATGAATATCTATGTTAATAGAAAATGAAAAATTAATCACATTGCTTCATGGAGGTGTTAGTACAAATATACGCATGAGTAACATTATCATTTTCCAATGGATGATAATGAGATAGAAAATGGTTTTCCCATAATCATAATAACATATAAGTATATTTATGATGTTATATTAATTATTTTAGAATGCATATAATATATTTATAGAAAGTATAATAAGAAAGAAACTTTGAAATATTAGGGTAAGACACCTCTTCTTTGAGATAACTCCTTTTTATTACACCTTTATCCTTTTTAGGATGGTCTTAGGCTAAAAACAGGAGCTCAAGAATGATGATAAGGATAATATAAAGTTTATTGTGTAGGGATTGTCTGAGATAGAGGGATCAAACTGTGTGAATAAGGGAGAATAATAGGTTTTCTTTTATAAGATAAGGTCTAAATACCTTCAATCAATAATATCTAGAAAAGTTTAAGTGGAATTTTTACCATCATCTCTTAGTTTAACCGCACCCCAGGTAAATCTATTTTAATATAAACCATGGTAAAAAAAATTACTATTCTTACCATTAATTATGACCATAAATGAATATGGTCTCATTACCAAATTTGAACATGGTAATTCCAAATATAAAATTCATTTTATCAAATTTAATTCCTTTAAGTGATAGAAATTCATTTTAAAATAAGCATAAAAAACACAATAAAACCCATTTTTAGAAAAAATGGATTTTAAGAATAAAATGGATGTATTATTATTCTATACCTAGTAAAAATACTAAGATAAATGTTAAAAAAATCAAATGAATATATACTAAATATATTTAATTAAAATCATTCATCAGTAGTTAAATTTTTTTTATTAAGATAAAAACTCATTGTGTACATAAAAGATGTTTTTTTAGAAAAACATATCTTTTTACCATCAAATGGTTTAATTTTTATTTCTACCCAATTACAACCAATGAATTCATTTTATACATGTGTAAATAATAATTTTTCATAATTTACTAAGTCCTATTCAAAATCACTAATCCAATAGTTAAGCGATAACTATCACATTAAATAATAATTTTTTAATAGTATAATGTAATTTCTTTAAAATTGGTGTCATGTATAAAAAATATATCAAATAAATAAAATTTATTTAAATATAAATATATCATAAAATCTCGGGGGTGTTACATGTATAGACTAACCATGCACATTCAAAAACGAACTAAAAAGTCCATACGTAAGGGTAACACACATGATTTCTCCTAAACTATATACCCTTAACCATGTCGATAAAAATTACCATGTAAGGGTAATCTATATTGTTTCTAATAACTGTGTGGTGACTATTTACAAACTATGCACAAGACAAAAACTCTCAAAAAATTAAAATATAAAACCCAAAATGTAACACCCTAATATTTTAAAAGAGAAACATCATATTCTAAAGCATATATAACCCAAAAAACCAAGATTAAAATAGAATTTAATACCCATATATTTCACATTATATTTATTTTTAAATAAATTCAATATCTTTTATGTCTTTCAATGCATGCAACACCGTCTTTAAATGACACACAAAACTCTACTAAAATATTATTATTTAAACATGACCATTATAAACTAATAGTTAAGATGTCAGTTGTGAATAGTAATAAATAAATTATAAAAATTATATGGTTTAAACATGTATAAAATAAATTCAATGGTTATCTCTTTTTTAGAAATAAAATAAGAACCATTTGAAAGAGAAAGAAATGTTTTATGAAAAACTATATTTTTCTGAAAGGCATATTAGTCTCACTTTTTGTACATAATGTAAATTTAATTTTTACAAATTTTATAAAATTTATTTGAAAAAAAATTAATTAATTTTTAATATTATCATATCAAAATTATATTAGGGTGATTTTTTGGGATTTTTCTAAAATGTTTCATTATTCGATTAAATGATGAAAATACTAATTTTTATTGAAATTTGTATTTTCTTTTAAATAATATAAAAGGTTAAATTATATTTAAAATTAGTTTAAAATTTAAATTAGTTCAATTATATTAAAATATAACTAATTTAGATCATTTAAAATAATTTCATATTGAATTTTTATTTTAAAAATCTTCTATACTTATGAGAATTTTCTCTTTAGAAACCCTCATTTTCGTCATGTCTGTGGGTATAATTTTAAATTGAATTATCCCACTTATATGAATTAAATTTGGGAAAATGGATTACATATTTTTAATCATAATAATTTATATTATCTAATAATTTCAACTAAATTTTTTAACATTGTGAATTTTAAAATCAGTAAAAATTAATTATTGTGGTTAAGGTAAAAATGGGTTTACAAGGGAGTTAAACTAAGAAGATAAGGATTAAAAATGAGATAAAACATGTAAAAACCCAATTTTATTGGAATATTTAGACCATATAATATCTAATTTCAGATAATGACTCATTTTGGAGTCTTTGTTCAAGATAAAAACATGGGTATCACTTTATCTTTTTAGAAATTACATTTTTGTCTTCTCCCCCACTTATAAAAGGCCACCCACTCTCCTCCCTTATTCACACTTCTAAAACCATTTTTATTGTTAAATACATACCCAAATACCTTCCTTAATTACATGAAAAAATCCTAGAGGTACTAATTTGATTAGGAATATCTCTTAATAAGGATTTAGCTATACACCTAAAGAGGGTTTCCAAATAAGAGGTAACATTCTTAAACGTGTATATTTGTTTGATTCCTTCTTACACCTCATTAAAAAATTATTAAACTATTATAATATCATAAAAACAGTATATAATATATAATAATATATTATTTAGTTAATTTCATAACCCATGTCTATATCCCCTTCCATCAAATGGGAAACAAAACTGTTGATCGTGTGTACGACGGACTACTGCCTCGCGAACTGATGTAATTATTTTTCCATCACCACCTTTAATGGATGGATATAATGATGTATTTTTCATATTTATAGGATATTTATGAAATTTTTATAATTAAATAATTATTAAATCACATATACCTCATTGCTTTCCATTCTATGGGGGTAACAATAACATCGCTCTGGTGTATGGTGAACTATCGCCTCATGAAGTGATATGATATGATTTTCACTTACACTTTACATGAAAGGTATTAAGTTTACAATTAATGAATATATGTGATATTAATTAAATAACCATGATTATTTGAATATAGTATACCACACAATTTCATACCTTCCAATCCTTTGGAAAACAATAACGTCGCCCCTACGTATGTGTGGACAACCGCCTCCATGTAGCGATGTAAAATTTTTGTAATTTAATTTTTATATGGATGATAATATGGATGTATTTCATTAATATAAATTATAAAAATTACATAATAGTGATTATAGAAGGTTTAATTAATATTTATTTTCCTTTTTCAATATGTTGAGAAAATTGAAATAGTGTGCATGCGTACATACGACCTACCGTCTCTATGAACGGTGCAATCCATTTTCTATCTATAACTTTAATTTATTACTGTAAATAAATATATAATGAATAAATATTATATTTATATTATGGTTAAAATTATTAATATGATGTAACCTTTATTAAATTAAAAGTTAAAAAATTATTGAACAAAAACATATATGAAAAATGAAGCAAATATCCCACAAAACAGTGATTTTAACAAAGAATTGTTAATAAATGGTTGATAATAGACAATAATTAAATAATATATGGAAATAAATATATGATTATGATTATTTAATATATTTATAATAAACCTGAATTTTATCATATAGGAGGTTTGGAAACATATGAAAGAATTCAAACATGATGTAAGGGTTTCTCATCTCACCTTTACTTACATGATACATATTTCATATTCAACACTTATTTCATTTATGTGGTGAATATACTTCACCTTTGATATATTTTATCATGAATCTATTTATATTAATTTTATTTAATGTTTCATTTGATTTTATTTCTTTTATGAGGCTTATGATTCAGAATTTACCAAAGTGGTAAGGGTTTAATTCACAATCTCATCATTATTCAGAATTGTTTTTTTATAAGTATCCCATGGGGGAATTATTTGATATTTTTATCCTAAAATAAATATATTTTAATTTAATTTTTATATTCATGAAAATTGTAAATTAATAGTACCATTTTCCAACACTTTGTTACTTAAAATGACTGAAAAAATGTTTTTAAGAAAATATGACAGTATTTCTCTCTTCGATTAAAAATTATTTTTTCTTAAAATTCATGTTTTCTAAAAATGTTTTCATAAATATAATTAACCTTTTAAAAATGATTTATTAAATTAATTTTACCTATTTTTAATTGTTAAAATTTTTTTTGAAAGGAATATCCAGTCCGTTTTCAAAATAAGGCTTATTTGGATTTTACTAAAAATGTGAAAGGAATCTTTGTTTTAACATGTATTTCATGAATGGAGTTTTCCTACATCATGAACACTCAATATTTTAAAGATTATTTTATAAATTTTAAATGTTTATTTTCAAATAAAATTAATATAAAATTTTTTTGGGAACTTTTTGTTTTAAAAGGTTATGTTCAAAGTGTACAGGTTATTTTCCTCTAGAATGCTCTTAATAACATTTTTATGGTATTTTTATTCATCAATGACATAAAAAATTTATTTTATTTATGATACAATGGGGATATGTTGTATTTATATCATTCTTATTATTTATTTGGATGGTTTATGATCAATTTTATTGAGGATGTAAAATTTTATTACCATTCACCATATTATTCTAGATGGTTTATAATTATGTTTATTTGATTGGGGTGAGTATTAACATTTCATATGTTAGTTTTTCAATGTGAATGTTTATGTTGATTATGTTTCAACCCTTTCATATAATGAGTTCATTAGACTTAGTAAGTGAATGGTGGGTCCTGGTTATAGATTGACCCTCAATACATTGACAGGTCTCATGAGACAAATCAGTTAGCCAAATTAGACAGGTTTCTACCCATGAATTTGAACCATATTGTGAAAGGTCTTAACAGTTTTAGATGTTCAGAAATATGTATTCCTTAAATATGAGACCATTTATTAATTTCCATGTGATTATTCGATTAGTTAGAATATCCATGGCTAAGTTTCAAGCTTATATGATTATCTATATAGATTTATTTGATCATCATTTATTTATTTCATATTATGTTTAGTTTATTTGATCATCATTTATTAATGTCATATTATTTATATGGTTTTTCATTTATTTAACTTTATAAATTGATTATTATTATTTATTCATGATTACTTCCATTATATGTATACCTTTACAGAGCATCTGAGCTCACCCCTTATGTTTTATTTTTCCTAGGATACCAGGAAGTGTTTTGTGATTGATATGTAGGTATATGCATAGGGGAATAATGACATTATCAAACAAAATACTTTGTGAATTTTATGTTTGAAATGTAATGTGAATTTCATATATGTATCTATTTTACCAGGACTACTAATTTATTCTTTCTTTTGGGATGTGATACCTTGTATCTGGTGCCAATGTAATAATGTAGACATTGGATCTAGGTTATTGGAGTCAAGGTCTTCACAATTGGTATCAAATGAAGTTTAGTAGAAATTTTGGGAACTAGATTTAGGAAAACATATATAAGAGAACATATCCCTGTGATGGATGTTAAGGATAAGTATATAAGAACACCCTAAAGTTTTTGTAAAAGATTATGTATTTATTCTTATGAATACATATTTATATAGATATTATAGTTGGATATGGTTATGGAACAGATGTACCTAGGGGTAATAAATATGAGAAAAGTGCCTCAGGCTTAAATCAAGAATTACCTAGTACATGAAAATGGACCTTATTACACACCTGGTTTAACACTCATGGGGGATATTCTTAGTATAATTTACATTTTTTTATAAACCATTTTTAAGGATTTGAAAATATTTTTATTATTTGGAAACTTTCCTAAAGAAACCTTGTATATAATTATAAGATTAGTCATGCATGAATTTTTAAATTTATGTTAAGTGTTTCTCTATTTTTGGGATTGTAAATTATGATACATAATATTATGATATAATCTATTGTATTCCATTATTTAGAAATGGAACCTAGTATAATGAATGAGAATCAATGCATATAATTAAAAGAGTGATAATGATCGTTTCTTTGATGGGATTAAGCCACTCATTAGAAGGGAACTAGTCTTCCAAACATTCTCGTTATATGATTAAATATTATCATGTTCTATCAAAACAAAAAAAAATATCTAAGTATTATGACTTTGAAGGGAATAAAGTGATGCAGATGATAGAAGAGTAAAATATAGAAAAGGGGAATAAGGTAAATAATGGTTTTTCCATATGTGATAATTTTGGAAAGAAACATCCTAGCACTTATTTAAATGGAATGGTAGTTTTCTAAAAGTATGTAGAGAAACGAAACCATGCTCATAATTATAATGGAAATAAAGAAATATTTAATTCCCAATAATTCAACTATAAGGAGATGGAGAACTACACAATTTAATTCCCCTATAAATAAGGGAATATACCTCAAAAGAAATTATGGAATTATAGTCATACTTATGTTATTAACATATAAGAAGTGGAATGATTATTGTTCTTGTGTTTGGATTAAATGATTATGTTATAGGAGTATTTTATCAATTATATTCTATTTATCATAATCATGAAATGTATAAGGATTTTATTGAAGTACTATTTCTTAAAAGATTTGAGAGAATATGTTTAATGGTACTGATGACAAAGAAAAGTGATTTAGTAATAAGTTTATCCTCTTGGAAAAAACATTATTAAGGGAGGATAACCCTTAATATGTTCTCGATGTTAATATAATAATGATATGTTTATGGGATAGTTTTGGTGACAATGAAATTGATTAGAGGTTTTATGGTTTATGTCATATTTTCTAAAGTTTAATGAAAGTGTTGATTTATAGAATATATTTGACAAAATTAGATTATATTTTTGGAATCATGCATGTTTTCTTTAAGGTTTTATAGTGAACAAGGTATTCAAATATTTGGAATGTGGCATTAACAGACACTTTATATTGTCTGAGGAATATAATGTTGATTTAGTATCATTCCTTAAACAATTTTGGACATGGAATTTGGGAAAACATATTTTTTATTATTATTAAGGTAAAATATATATGGAATGGATTAAGTTGACCTTTGGGTGATATTGGATATCTTTTTCTAACCATTGTTTTTTGGAAACTATCTAGAGATAGGGGGAATCACTTTCCATTGTAATGATCTATTAACTATGTTTCGGGCATAAAAACTCATTTTGGAAATTCATTTCTTTGAGTAAGAAATAAATTGATAATTGATCTAATAACAAACAAAGTATTAAATTGTGACTATGAAATATAAATATAACAAGTAAATATATTTTCATATGCTTTCAGTCTAGATGGTAAATGAATTCCTTAACACCAGGAAAATGATCTTGAAATAAAAAAAGTTATCCAGTACCTTCATTTTCAATGAATCAAATGATCCCTTAGCTCATTAGATATTTTTTGGTTTTGTGGTTATTGACTTTATCTTTATCATTCAATTTATTATTATCAATGACCACTATCATCCGCCATCATTACTTTGGTATTACGCTTTTCTTCCTTGTCCATATCATCACTTCCCACCTATGTTCTCCTACTTGGAAACCTAGTTATGTGATTATTCCATACGACCTTCATACTTTCCTTTCTCTCCTACCAAGAGAATGCTTTATTAAACCTTATTGAAATGTGGTATTTTAATAAGGGTGTTTAAAATTTTCAAACCCTTGATTGTTGAGATCAATATTTAATTGTAATGATGCAATTTATTTAAGGGGGTAGAATATAACAACCCAATATTTTAAAAGAGAAAAAATCATATTTGATAGCATATATGACATGAAAAACCAATATTATATGATAATGTAACACCCATATAATTTATAATATTTTTTTCAAAAAATTCAATCTCTTTGATAGTTTTTAATACATGCCACACTCAGTTTAAAAAAAGGGAAACACTTTATTAAAATATTATTATTTAAACATAACCATTATAACCTAGCCATTAAGATGGAAGGTGTGAATAGTAATAACTAAATTTTTAAAATTATATTGTTTACACATGTAAATTAAATGTTTATCTATTTATTATAAATAAAATAAGAACCATTTGAAATATAAAGAAATGTTTTCTTAAAAACTTTATTTTTCTGAAAGGCAGATTAGTTGCGCTTTGCGAACATAATTTAAAATTAATTTTCACCACTTTGAGAAAAATTATCTGATAAAATGAAATTAATTTTGAAATTATCATATCAAAATTATCTTATGGTGAATTTTTGAGATTTGTTTTTGAAATGTTTCATTTTTTCATGTATAGTGAAAAAATACTGATTTTTATTGAAAAGTGCATTTTAAATTAAGTAATTTAGAAGATTGAATTATATTGTAAATTTTTTTAAAGTAAAATTAATTCAATTATATTAAAAAATTTCTAATTTAGTTCATTTTAATAAATTTTATATTGAATTTTAATATTCAAACCATCTATACTTTTCAAATTTTCTCTTAAGAAATCTGATTTTTCGTTGCATCTATGAAATTAATTTTAAATTGTATTCTGCCACTTATGTAAAATGAATTTATAAAAGTTTATTAGATATTCTAAATAATAATAATTTATATTATCTAATGATTTAAACTTGATTTTTTACTATTTTAAATAGTAAAAGCAGTAAAAAATAATAACCACGGTTAAGGTAAAAATGGGTTTATAGGGAGGTTAACCTAGAAAGATAAGGGTTAAAAATAACCTAAAACTTGTACAAAATCCTATTTTATGAACATATTTTAACCATATAATATATGAGGTTCAATAATGACCCATTTTGGATTATTTTTTCATGAAAAAAACATCGGTATCACTTTATATTTTCAAAAATTCCATGTGTGTCCTCTCCCCCACTTATAAAAGGATACCCACTATCCTCCTTTATTAACACTTATAAATCTCTTTGGTTCTACAAAAACCTACCAAAATACATAAATTTATTCCTTACACACATCCTATAGTCATTATTTTTATTATTAATTCCTCCTAATATGCCTTTATGTATAAACCTAAATAGGCTCTTCAGAGAAGAGGTCAAATTCTTAAACATGTGTATTTATTTTATTTATTATTACACATCCTTAAAAACATCTTAAAATATGATAATATAGTAAAAATAGTTTCAAATATACACTTATATGTTATTTTGTTAATTTAATAACACAAATCCATCTACACTTCCATCAAATGGGAAACAAAACTGTCGATTATGTGTGCGGTAAACTATCATCTCACAAATCGATGTAATTCATTTTCCATCACCATATTTAAGGATGAATAAAATAATGTATTTAATATATTTATATTATATTTATTAAATTTTTATTCTTATTTAATTATTATATCACATATACGTTCTTACCTTCCACTCTAAGGGGGATACAATAACATCACTCGTGTGTACAGTAGACTACCACCTTAAGAAACAAGGTGATTCATTTTTTTGCTTATGAATTAGATGAAAGTTATTAAGGTTAAAATTAATTAATATATTATATTTATGAACTTAAAATAATTATGTAAATATATTATCACATATACCTTCATACCTTTCAATCTCTTGGAAAGCAATAATGTCACTTGTGTGTACGTGTGGACAACTACCTCCACATAGTGATATAAAATGTTTTTCATTTTATTTTTACATGGATGTTAATAAGGATGTATTTGATTAATATAAATGATATTTATGAAATAATAATGAATCTATAAATATTAATTAATATTTATTTTCCTTTTGCTTCATCCATCGAGAAAAATGGGAACAACATTTATGCATACGTACAGCCGGCCATCTCTATGAACGGTGTAATCAATTTTCTATATCTAACTTTAATATATTACTATATAAAAATATATAATGAATATATATGATATTAATATCATGGTTAACATTATTTATATTATGTTACTATGATCAAATTAAAATGACTAAAATTACTGAACTAAAACATACATGAAAAATAAAGCATTTTTTACACGAAATAATGATTTTAATAATGAATTGTTATTAAACAGGTGGTATAAGACAATAAGTAAATCATATATGGTATTAAATATATTATTATGGTTATAAAATAGATATATAATAAACCTATATTTATTATATAATATTTTTTAACACATACGACAGAACTCGAACTTGAGGTAAAGGTTTCTCGTCTCACTTTTACTTCCATGAGACATATGCCATATTCATCACTTATTTCTTTTTATGGTGTATATACTGCACATTTTATATTTTATATCATTAATCTATTTATATTAATTAAATTTAAAATTTCTTGTGATGTTATTTATTTTATAGGGCTAATGATTTAGAAGTTACCAAAGTGGTCAGGGTTTATTTCACAATCTCACCATTATTCAGGAATATTTTTTATAAGTCTTAATTCGAAGAACTATTTGATATTTATATATTAAAATAAATATATTTTGTTCTCCTATGGTTATTCATGAAATTTTTTACGTAATAGTACCAATTTCCTACTCTTTGGTACTTAAAATGATTGATAACATATTTTTTTAAGAAAATGTGACTTTATTTATTTCTTCGGTCAAAAATATTTTTTCATCAAAATCCATTTTTATAAAAAAAATTCAAAAATATTTTTAACCTTTTCCAAATGAATTATTAAATGAATTTTTATGGATTTTTTCTTTTTAAAATTTTTTAAAGTAATCTTCATGTCATTTTCAAAATAAGGACTGTTAGGTTTTTACCAAAAATGTGAAAGGAATCCTTGTTTTAACGCATATGATATGAACATAATTTACTACCATCATAACCAATCGATGTTTTAAATATTATTTTTAAATTTTTCAAAGTTTTTTTTTGAAATAAAATTATTTTGAGAACTTTTTCTTTTAAAATGTGATTTTCAAAGTGCAAATGTTATTTTCATCAAGAATTTTTTTAATGAAAATTTTAAGGAATTTATATTTATAGAGGAAATAAAACCTATATTGTAAATGTAATACACTAGGGATATGTTTTATTTATATCATCCTTATTATTTATTTGGATGTTTTATGATCATTTTGACTGAGGATGTGTAATTTTGTTACCATTCACCATATTATTTGGGATGGTTTATGATTATGTTTATTTTATTAGGGTAAGTATTAAAGTTTTGTATGTTAGTTTTCCAATACGAATGTTTATGTTGATTATGTTTCACCCCTATCATATGAGGAATGCATTATACTTAGTATGTGATGGGTGGGGGGTAGTTATATATAGTCTCTTGATGCATTAATAGGTCTCATGAGACAAATCATTTGGATAAATTAGATAGGTTTTATATCAATATATTTAAACTATCTTGTGAAAGTTATTGATAGTTTAAGATGTCCATGATTATTCATTCTTGCAATATGATATCATTTATTGATGTCCATGTGATTATTTGATTAGAAAAATTATCCATGTATTAGTTTCAAGATCATGTGATTATTTATATGGATTTATTTGATCATCATTTATTTCTACCATATTATGCTCAATTTATTGATTAAATGGAATGTGTTTAAATTATTTACCTTTCCATATTTATTATTCTTATTTATTCATGATATATTCTACTATATGGATACCCTTAGTGAGCATCTGAACTCACCCATTTCCTATATTTTATTTACACTAGGATATCAGGAGGTTTTTTTAGATTTATATGTATGGATATGCTAAGGGGAATAATGAAATTCTCAAAGAAAACACTTTGCCAGTTTTATGTTTAAAATATAATTTGAATTTCAAGTATGTACTATTTTATAAATTCTACTAAAATATTCAGTTATTCAGGATGATATTCCTTGTATCTAGTACCAAAGTAATAATATAGACACAAAATCTAAGTTACTAGAGATATGGAATTTACAAAAAAAACTTATAAAATTTAAATTAATACATAATTAATTAATATAAATATAACTAAGGTGACACATGGTGTTATAATACCCCGATTATGCCACTTTCTAGACTAATAATTTATCAATAAAAGTAGAATTACTTTTAAGAATCACCTTAATAATACCCCATTACAGAGGTGGATTGGGTGGGGAAAATAATGAAGGAATATCCTAAGGAGGAGAACCACCAAACATATCTATCTTTATAAGAATCAAGAGATTTAACCAAACACAATGCTACATAGCCACAAAGGATAATCCATAAGGGGGAAAATTATGATCATAGGTCTCCCCCCATTTAAAATTATTATAAAATAGTAAAAATAAGAAAAATACACACCCCCAAACTAAGACACTATCCAAAAAGGTACATTTAAAATAATTTCCTAAGAATAAAAAAATTCCATTATTCATGAAAAATATCCAAGGGAATAACTCCAAAACTTCCCAAAAGCTAGTATAACATAAGAGGAAAACCCCAAAAGCCATTAAAAATTAAAACATACAAAATCTGGAGAAAAACATAACTCAAAGAGGACTCAACATTAAAAAAAAATTAGATCCAACACTAATATCAACAGAACACATCAACCACAAGGCCTGCAAATAATAATATAACCACAAAATATTGGAAAACAAAGTTGTGATCATGACTCCTCAAAAAAACCTAGGCTCTAGACCCAGGACACAGTTCTTAAACAATTAAACCATAACATAAAATCTACTATATAGTGTCTTGGTGATCCCAATCAATGAAACGAGGGCCCTTGAGTACTTAATATCCTGAAGGAAAACCTTTCCCTAATTCACTAATCATATACTTCATGATCAACCGATCATGAATCCAACTTCAAGAAATCTTTATCCCACATACATACAACATAAAAAATAACACACTAATCTAAAATTAATCACAATATAAGGATGTAAATACCCTAAAAATCCTAGATACACAACCAAAATTAAGTCTCACAAAACAAAAAAACGTTCACCTAACTACCAAGGATCCAAACTAATTTGAACTCACTTAGAAGAAACTCCAAATCTTCTCAACCAATCCATCACCTCATTGGAGAAAATATTTCCACAAAGAGGAAGAGAAAAATAATCTAATAAATATTATAGCACAAAAAGAAGTCCCAAATCCACCACTCCACTCAAAGTATAGATATATCTAAGAGCATGGAAAATTAAATTCCAGAGAATATAAGAGACTATTTTAAGAACCATCCTTATCCTTCAACAATAACTTTATAAGAGGCACACAACAATTAACACAAAGCATGCAACTCACTCATTTTACGATCCATAAATCAAATTGTGTAATTATTCATAAACTAAAATAATATCTGAAACATAATTCACCCAACCAAAACATATTTAAAACCCTACCTTGAAAACTGACACACTCGATAATTTTTTTCCAAAATTCCATTTTTTAAAAATATTCTCAATTCCATTACAAAAATACTCACACCCAACATTTTATTTAATCAAAATTAATTTTATAACATTTTTTGAAATATGATTTTAAAATGAAAACACCTCTCATGTACGAAATTACCTTATTTTTCATCCTATAATATTTTTAAATTTTCATTTTGAAATCAACAACCTTTGAAAACACTCAAAGTAAAAAATTTAAAACTTCTCATTTTAAAATCTAATATTTCCCAAATTATAATTTTTAAGATAGATCATCTTTTTCACAAAAATAAAATACCATAACCATATTTTAAAAAAAGTTAAGTTAAAAAATTAAAAACTATTTTCTGAAACATAAAACCAAAATTTAATTAATTAACCCAAACATCCAAACATAAATATCAAATCAAACCATATCCAAGTGCATAAATTCAAAAAAAAATCATTAATTAATATTAAATTGATTTTAAACACTTTTGAGATAGTTATGAAAAAATGAGGCAAAAAAATAATCTTGAAGAAGTAATAGCATTGTACATGGTTTTTCACTGGTTGGGAAACCATGTCCCAACCATGAAATATGATCTTTAATGGTTCTAGAACCATTATTCCTAAGCTATAAATGGTTTACTAGACCATTTGGGTTGACCATAAAACCCTAGTTTTCACTATTTTCACCTAAAAAACTTTATATGACCCCAAAAACCATGGAAATACTCAAAAAGATCCAAAAATTCCTCAAAACATATCAAAATATATCAAAGGAATCCAAAATTTTACTCATAATCAATACTAAAATCCCAATCACCCATGTAAACTTGAGGTTCAATGCAAAGAAGAGATGTCCAATCTATTTCTCACACTAAAAATAGAAAGTGGGTCTTTGATACCATTTTTCACGAACAAGTCAGGGCCGCCCCTAAATCGAGAACTCAAGCTAACCCACAACATACCCAAAGAGAACTCTCAATTTCCTTTGGTTGGAAACTAGTACTATGGTATCAAAACATAATTTTTGGGAATGATTTCTCCCTCAAATAATAATAAATCAGTCAATAATTAAAATAACCAATTAGAGTATCTAGTATAAATGTGTAAATTCATACATAAACTAGTCAATAAGAAGTTAACATATAACAACACATATCTTTAGTACACCATAATTCATGATTTATTTGATAAACATACACATAATGCAATCCAAAAAGATAATTAGTACTAGTGAATTTATGAGATTAGGTATAAAGCACAATAACTTTAAACATGGGTATGATAACATTATTTTAAAACTCCACATCATGCCCTTAAAACACCATTACTCTTCTAAAACTGCATGGGATAACCTCATGACATACATAAGAAAGGGGGAGGATATAAATTCTAGTAAGTGAATACTCAAATCATATCATAAGGTAAAGTAGTACATGTGAGTAAAGAGGAAAAACATTATGAAATAGAGAGTTGAGAATTATAATCCTGAGCATTGAAAAATGTTGTAAGATGATAACATCAAGGTAACATAGAAATGTAGAAAATACATAAATCATGAAATCATAAAAAAAATCAAGGCTAAAAACTAAGACATAATATCATATTGTTCTTAAGATAACCCCTCATTCACCATAAAAGGTATCCATGAGATAAAAACATTACACAATTCATTAGAGCGCTATATAATTCCAGACCCATCAATCACATTCATATCAGGTAGATGAAAAAGTGTACCGCATAGATCATATAATATAAGGATGTATTTGTTCAATTTTAATCACACTATTTAGGAGTGTAGGTTATATACATGTAAGTCACCAATAAATTAAGTATAGGTATATCTAGGTGAATACCCTTGAGTGTTAATGGGGATGGTTATTCACTAAAAAATGATTGGCATGGAAAATCTTAGTATAATTATAGTAGCATAAAGGGGGTATATAAACATTAATGGAAGGGTTTAGTGAGAGTGGAAGAAATATATCATCACTTGGAAATAATAAGTAAAGTAAGTGGTTTGTTTAAAAACATATCCCAACATGAAAAATTATAAATCAAAAGGAATAGTATAAATAAGGTGCTTGAATAAAGAAGAGTATGAGAATATCTCTTACCTTGAGATGGTGCTTCTAAAAGCTTGGGGGGAGATTCTTAGGAGCTTGGGAAAACATGGGAGGGCTCTATAGAGTGAAATTCAGATAAAATTCATGATAAAAGGGTATTGGTTAAAGAGTAATGGGAGTTTGGGTTTGTTGTTATATAAAAATAGAGTGGAGTTATTTATTTATTTCTACACTTAGGTTGTGGACAATATATGATAAAATAATGAAAATCAAAAACTTTACCATGGTTTTTTCCCAGGGTTTTTTCCATGTTATATACCAAATAGGATTTGTTTTAATTATTTTATATGGAGAAGAACCAAGCTCCTTAAAACAATACTATTTTTTATGTGGAGGTGAGTAATTTTTATAAATAATTGATTTAAAAACCTTAAAATATAATATAGGATTCAGAGGATACATTAAGGGTTTATAAAATTAGTCAAATAACATAAAAAAATTATTTTAAAGGGGAAACATATTATTGGTTTTGGATTCCCTTTATACTATTTATTACATCACCTTTGAGCTATTATAATGTCGTAATATATACTATATATTTATACTATATTTAATTTTTTCTAAAAAATTTAATTGTATCACAAAATTATGAAGAATTGATCATTAGTTAATTTTGGAATGATTATTAAAAAATATAATTATTTTATCAAAATAAATCTCTAAATATGATAATTTACACTTTTAAATCAAATATCTCATTTATTGAAATATACTGTTTTTTACGACAATAACAGTTTTTTGGACCTTATAAGGATTATATTAGACTTCACTAAAGTATATTATCATTTGTATATAAATATTATTTAAGAATAATATTATATGAAAATAAAATTTATTTCCAAATTTTTGAATATTTCAAAAAATACTGTTTTAATTAAAACCATATATTTTCTATAAAATTCTATTTTGGTTCCTTTTCTATCAAAATATAATTTCTATCAACTCATATAAAATTATAATAATGAAAATGGATAAATAAAATAATTATTTTATTAATAAGTAAAATATAAAAATTAATACTACTAGGGTCTAGATAGATAACCCCTTATTACACCAGCGTACTCCCTAAGGGTAAGGTGTGTGATGGTGGGGATTTATAGGGGTGGTTTGGAAAACATGGTTTGGGTCGTGATGTCAATAATCTTGAACTTTTCATGTAAATGATTTTACTCATACATTATTTATTGAATCTAGACTTGGGATTTTTTAAAGGAAAATATTATTGATTATATATCCCTTATAATCTCAAATAAATGGTCTTTATCGGGTATGATCCTACTGGTCGAGGCTATAGTGGCCATAGCATTTTACACATAATATTACATTATTTTAAGCATAATACAAGCCAAGGATCTAATAGTCTAGTATATTTGGAATACTAGGTATATGAATAGAAAATATAAAACTAAAAATAAAAAATATTTCATTTAATATCATTAATGAGCTCATAACTCCCTTTGAGATCCTATAACTACATACGATAACCTATGGAATACATAAACAAAAGGGATGTGCTAAAAATCCCAGCAAGGGAATAAACATGGTAATGAAACATATAACATGAGTTAAAAAGGGAATAACATGATAACATAAAAGGAATGGATCATGAATAAACATATAGAATCATAAAATATAGAACATGTAATCATATGATCATGAAAATATTGGAATGTGGCAACAACATATAACATGACATATAGATGAGTTAGGGCTATCTGCCAAGACTATATCACAAGGTGGAAAAAGTCCCATAATGGATTATGTTTACTACCTAATCCCATACATTATGTATCATGAGACTAAAAATTACCCAATGCATTGGAAAAATATCTATGTACACCCATCATAACATGTTAATGCATATGTGTTCCACATAAATAATCAAACATAAAGAATAAACATAAGGTTTTCACGTGGAAAAAAGTCGATATCATAATCATGTAATAAAGCATAACCAAAGGGTATATAACAATAGTATCCATGAAATAAGGGATTTAAATAATTATTTAAGATAATAAATAATGAATAATTATTTCCAAATTAATTTAAAACATTAAAAAGAGTGGTTATGAAACATTAGAAATGTTCCACTTAAGTACGGTTTTACGGAAAAGAATAAAGAGTCTTTAAAGTGGATAAAGGAATAATTATTTTAATAAAACTAAAAATGAAGTAAAATATTTTTTCATTAAAAAATTAGTGATTTTAGAATAATATTTCAGGCTTAAAATAGTTTATGGAGTGTACTTGAAAATGGGTAAGAAAAAGAGAAGTTCCCTTTAATTGGGTTTTCTTATCGAGAGGAATTGAGAAGGGAACCTTATAAAACATGTATTTCCTATAAAAGAAGGATTAATTGAACTAAATACATATTTTTTAACAAATAAACATAATTTATAGGAATTATATAAGAATATTTAATAAATTCATTATTGTAAAGAGAGAGAAACCATAACCCAAAAGAAAAAATGGAGGTTCAGAGAGATCCCTTACCTTATATATGAATGAATTTTTCACTTGGATTTAATGTACTAGATAATATACTTAGATTCATTAATTACTTAAAATCATAACTTATTATATATGAATTTGATTTATTATAATTTTATTAAGTTCATTTATGACCAATTCAATGAGTTATAAAGTTCAATTTTATCATTCTGAGAGTGTTCGTTTCATGGTTGTTTCGCTTGTGTAAAATTATGGAAGTTATTGTCAAATGGGAATAATTATATAGAAGGTAAATTATATAGTATTAATTAAATTAGATAATTTTAAATTTTACCATATATAATTTTTTGTTCTGGTATGAGGATGATTTATTTGATAAAATGTTATAGATAAATGTTTGATTTATTTTGGCGGTTTTTTCTGACCATCACGAACTAGTTTAATTTTATTTTATATTATGTATATAAATTAGTAATAAAATATGATAAAAGTTATAATATAAAAATTAAAATTGGTTTTAACCATAATAATAGTTATATGACCATCCTTGATGGCTATAATGGAAAATTAAAACTCATCATCCATGAAGACAGTGAACCAACATATCACTGATGATGCTTTCATTTTTAGAATAAAAGGAGAAGAAAATAGATTTGATGATGGATATTACATTAAAAAAATGAAATTATAGTATATATATGATATTGAAGTTATCATTCCACATTTGATATGGTATTTTAGTGGAGGATAAGAAAATAAAATAAACTAAAAGAAAAGGATTGAGGATTTTACCTCTTCAATGTTGTCTCCTTGAGAACCTTCTTAAGGCACTTGGATTTGGTATTTTGTTGAGACCAGAAGCTATTGGTAATGGGGAATACACTTATTAAAGGAATTGGGTAGAATATTAACAAGATAAAATCTAATAACATTTGAGGAGAAGCGACTGTGAGGGTTGTATTTATAGGGGGACGAGAGGGGTGTTTTTTATTATTATATTTATTAGATTATTATTTTAGCTCAAGACTCTCAATAGTGTTAATTACTATGAATAAATAAATTAAATGGTTTAATATAGTTTGAAAAAATGGTTTCTTAAATAATTATTACATTATTGATGACCTGAAAATTCATGTATTTTTCTTATAATGTTAAATATAGAAAATTACCATATTTCACTATTCACTAAAAAATTGAACTATTTTATAAAAATCCCAAAAATTCACCCTAATTATTTTTTATTTTTAAATTTAAAAAATGGAATCCATTTTATGAAAATAAAATTCTAAATATGATAAATTTAATTATTAAATAAAATCATCATTTATTCAAAAAATGCCATTTTTAAAATTATAATCAATTTTATGACCAATTGAAAAATTAATTAAGGTCTCATAAAATTATATTATAATTATAATAAAACACAATATTAATTTATGAATCTATTTTATGAAAATAAATTTTCTTTTAAATCATTATATGAATTATAAAATTGTAAAAAAACATTTACATTTTACAAAAAAAAACAACACTTAATTTATAATTTTTAAAGCATTTATTTACTTATACCATGATATAAATAAACCATATTTTAATTTATAAGATAAATAAATTTTATTTATACTTTTATAAGTGAGGTTACTATTCTAATGGCTAGATTACTATTCCTAATGATCATATTACTATTCCAACAGTCAGGTTACTATTCCAACGGTATAGGTTCCTTAATTTATATAAATACTGTAACGACCTAAAATTTTGAATAATTTTTGTTTCCAAATTTTGTGTGTTATTTTATTTTATACTCAACAAAACTATATTCTTAAATTAACAAAGTGAGTATAATTAAATGAGACTATTGGGTTTCGACTGTAATATGACTGTTGGTCAATATGACCATTGGAAACTAAACTCTTAACATTTCAATTATTGTTTATAAATACAAGTGATATTGGTTAATTAATACAGAAAGAAGATTTGATGGCCTCATCCAGTAGTCTCGGGCTGATCGAATCCCATCTGACGAAACTTGGGAAGGAGGTAGCACCACTGGACTATTCTCTGGACCAAACCCAAGCCAAACTTCATCGTGTGAAGCTGGAATGGAATCGCCTTCGGAAGAAGTTCAAGATGATATAAATTACCACTCTGGAAATGTTGGCCGAGTCGCCCCAAGATTCTATCACCTTAGAACACCTTACACTTAGGTCCTATGCTGGTGTTATAAGGGGCTATGTAACGAGACCTTAGATACTTTGTGTAATCCTTTGATATAAATAAAAATTGTGATTTCTTCTTATGGTGAATTTTTTGAATTTTCAAAATGTCCGAATAAATATAGGATGTATATTATTGATGAATTTTGGAAAAAGGATATTTTAAAATATTTATGTAAACATTAAATAATTTAAAATGTGTAATGATTTTCAAAAAATGGTCTTCTACAGTTATGTTTAGTAAGAAATTTAGGGTCTAATAATATTAACTTAATTTTTGATAAATAGTAAATTATGAATAGTAATGTTACGCTTATGATTAGTAATGTGAAAAAATGGATTAGTAACCTCAATTAAGAAAGTATTATTATAATTTAGGCACCATGTTTAATATAATGTGATTCAATAAAATAGGTAAATAACTATTTCAGAAATTATTAGTTAAGTATTAGTTTTTTCGGGTGAATAGTTTTTTTTATTTAAAAATTAAATTAAAAATATTTAGAATTTTTTTTATAAAATGGATTTAATTTTTGAATTCATATCATCGATATTAGGTTAAGGTGATTTTTGGGGATTTTTATGAAAAAGTTGAATTTTTGGTGAATACTGAAAATATAGTTTTTTGTTTCGGGTGTTTAATGACATAATTAAGGATGTAATAATTATGTAATCATTCTGGTCGACTTATGAATAGAAATATAAGGTATGATCTGTCCCAAGTGGCCAATACCATGGGAAAATACCATGGGTAAGCCCATGGTTTTTCCAATACCACCGATGAGGTGTCCCTTGGCCATTAATGCTTTGTTCCCTCACTTCTCCTATAAATACCAAACCATTCCCTCATTAATTTCATTTCCAAATCCTTCCCAATTAAGTTATGGTATCCTTATATCCCAAGAAGTCCTCACAAGGTTCCCTCAAGCCTCCCAAGGTCCCGAACTTCAAGCATTCAAAGTTACTCTTCAAGGTAAGGGATCCTTTCACCCTCCTCTTTTAAAGTCATGAATTCCTTTATATTATTTCTTCTAGTTTCCATATATTTATGTTGAGGGTATGTTATTATATGTTCTCATTACTTTCAATTTCATTTATAATTTTTGAGAGACCCTTTCTACTCTCATCAATTTTTTTTTGAATTTTTAAGTGACATCGTTAGGCTGCCGAATTTCCCGTAAAAGAAATCACATCTTCTCTTTTATTTCATGTTTACTTTTCATGTGGTATGTAATTAAAATATTCATACCATGATATTATTTGGTACCCATACTGTATTATGAATTATTTATGAGTGTGTGACCCTTGTCCCCTCTCTTTTCAAAATTTTCTAAAACCACGTTATATAGTCGTTATGCTGCAGAAATTTCACCTCAAAATTTCTATCTCTTTTTCTCCAAAAATTATCTTGTTTTATTTATATGAATACCCAAACCTATTTAGTTTCTATAGGTGTTAATAAATATATATAGATTATATATTTGATTCTGGAATTGACATACATATAACCCTCACTCCCTTTCCATGGGTTATAAATGACATAATGATCTTATTTTAAGTACTTTTTAAACGTCATGATTTTGACATGAAACTCGTTTCTTTGAATCTATTTGTGTTATTTATGAAATGTTTGATTATGATCTATGTGGATCCCATGAAATTAAATAAATATTAAGGGTGTGCCCTGATAGCACTCTAATGCATTGGGTAAAGAATTAATCTCTAGAGATGACAAGTTTCACGATACCTTGGTGAATAACCTTGGTAATTTTTATGACACCTTGGGGATGGACCTTGGTGATATGTTCATGAATGTATAAATGAAATGTTGTAGCCACATATTCAAGTTGTTTTTCAAGTTCTTTTAATTATGATATGGATATACTTCCATTTCTCATGTCTTTATGTTTTTATTCAAGTTCTTATTGATATCACAAGTACATTGATTCCCTTGTTTACCCTTACTGGGCCTTCTACTCACCCTTTACCTTGATGTATGTCTCTAGGATATGAGATGCAGTAATTATACATAGGATAAACATATTATGAAGCATTATAAGTGGATTAGAATAATGTTTTATGTTTTTTTCATGTTTTAGTTCCTGATTTCCAAGACACTAGACGTTAAAGATCCTCTGTATGTAAAATGTAATGAAAAGTTATGAAATAAAAAGGCGGGATGCCATAGTTGGTATCAAAGGATAGTTTAGTTATTTATGGAAATTAGGTTATGAAAATAGTAGGAATAACCCTATAAAAAAGTTTAAATATAGGAAAAATTCCTGGTATTTTGGTGAGTATTGAGAAAGTGGTTTATCAAGCAAATACATCCTTGTCTGGATACGAGTAGGTAGAGGTGGCTCTGGCACAAATGTACATAGGGGTAAAACCCAAAACACCACTTTGAGCTAGACTCGAACAAGAACTAGTATACAACAATGGGACTTGCTTCACTCTTGGTTATGACACTCCCGAGGGATATTTTTGGTTAATCGCAAGCTTTTTATGAATCATTATGAAAGGAATTATAGAGAAATGTAATTGTCTAAGCATGAAGTTTTAAGACATAAAATCCTTTATAGTTAAAAGATTTGTAAATGAAATAAGTTTCTCACTAAGGTTTTATTCTTTTATAAAATGGTGGGAAATAGGAGGAACCGTGCAAATGGTGACCGCAATGGACCATGTACCGATGGCCTTCCGATGGAAGCAGAAATGGAAACATTCATGGGAATAATGAACCAAATGACAAAAGTTATGGTAAATAAATTTAATCAAGCTGAGAGACCAATCTCACCATGAAGGGAACAACATTCTGTTGAGTCCTTTATGCATCAATGACCACCAACCTTTAATGGATCGACTGACCCATTGATTTCTGAGCAGTGGATTAGCTCAATTGAGAAGATCTTTTCTATGCTCTTCTATTCAGATCAAGAGAAGGACACCCTGGCTGTCTATTTTTTAGAAGGAGAAGCTTATCAATGGTGGGAACTGATTAAAAACACAAGGAGAAGAGTGGAAGTTGAAGCTATGTAGTGGGAAGAGTTCAAAGGGATGTTTTTTAGTAAGTATTTTCCTCGTTCCATGTGAACAAGAATGGAGAAGGAGTTTCTCGAGCTGAAGCAGAAGGAGAATGAATTTGTGGGAAGCTATGAAATAAACTTCACAAGTCTTTCCTAATATACCTCTATCTTTGTCATGGATAAAAATTGTATGGTTGATATATTCTTCAGTGGACTGAGACCTCATCTGTGGAAGAATCTAGCCAACCGAGACTATGATAGCTATGAGGAGATCGTGCGGAGTGAGATGAAAGTCAAGCTGGAGTTTGGTGAGACACAGTGGTATCATAAATCCAATGAAAAGAATAGATTTATGGAGTCCATCTTAGGGAGGACCTTCGACCAGGTAAGAGGAGGTAAGCAAGTGCAACTTCACACGTGTAATAAATTTGGGAAGAATCATTCAGGGAACTGCCTGATTGGGAGTGGGAAATGCTACAAGTGTGGAAGAGATGGCCATATTGCGAGGAATTTTCATAGTGAGGTGAAACCTAAACTTTCAAACAAAAATGACAAGGGGAATATGGTGTAGGCTCTACCTGATGTTCAGTGCTTTAAGTGTGGACAACGTGGGCACTTTTCCAATCACTTCCCAAATCTATGGGTAGTAGAGGGGAACCACCATCAGCCTCAGCAAAGGACAAGGGATCAAGGCAGTTCTTTTTCTATCATGATAGAATAAGTTAAAGCTCAAAATGATGTGGTATCAGGTACTCTTGTTTTCCTCTAAAAGATAAAAAATAGTTTGTTTGATTCTAGTTCTACACATTCCTTTATTTATTCCAAGTTTGCAAAGAATTTAGAATCAACCCCTGATTTTCTAAAAGTAGATTTATCAGTCAAGACTCCTGGTGGGATTATCCAAGAATCTTTAGTGTTTAGAAACTCTAGTATTTACTTTAGTGAGCACAATCTTATCAAAAATCTAGTAGTCATTCCCATGCTGGAATTCAACATTATACTAGGAATGGACTGGCTCTCAAAGTATAATGCTAAGATCAATTGCAGAAGCAAGGAAATATCAGTAGTCTTGAATGGAAAACTTACAGTTATCTTCCAAGGAGAGATATCTCAACCTTATCATTGTCTAGAAGAACCCCCTATATCCTTCTGTATGTATTTCATTGGTGAAGAAGAAGTAGGAGATGAGAGTTTAAGGATAGAAAGTGTCCCCATCATCCAGGAATACGTTGATGTATTTCCTGAGGAGTTGCCTAGACCTCTCCTAGAAAGAGAGGTAGAGTTCTCCATTGAACTCATACCAAGATCTCATCTGATATCAACGACCCCCTATAGGATGGAAAATGTGGAGCTAGATGAATTAAATAAACAACTCCAAGATCTTTTGGAGAAGGGGTTTATCCGACCGAGTGTGTCTCCTTGGGGAAAACTAGTTCACTTTCTGAATAAAAAGGATGGATCAATGCGGTTATGCATTGATTATAGAGAACTGAATGGGATCACAATGAAGAACAAATACCCTCTTCCAATAATTGATGACTTATTTGACCAACTTCATGGGGATCAATTATTCTCTAAGATTTATCTTAGATCTGGTTATCATCAATTCAGGGTAAAGAAATAATATATTCCAAAAACTGCCTTCCAATCAAGATATGGGCATTATGAGTCTATTGTTATATCCTTCGGACTGACTAATGCACCTGCTATTTTTATGGATCTGATGAATAGAGTCTTTAAGTACTACCTTGATAACTTTGTATTAGTTTTTATTGATGATATTATGATTTATTCCAAAAGTCTAGAGGAGCATGAATATCATCTAACGGTTATTTTACAAACTCTACGGAAGGAGCGGATTTTTGGAAAGTTCAGAAAATGTGAATTCTGGTTACAAAAAGTTGCTTTCTATGGGCACATTATTACCAATGAAAGAATCACAATTGACCCTACAAAGACAAAAGTTGTAGAGGAGTGGCCTCAAACTACAACAATAACAGAGATTCAAAGTTTCTTTGGATTAGCAGGATATTATAAGAGGTTTGTGAAAACCTTTTCATGACATTAAAATCCATTAACCAAGTTAACTCGAAAAGGGGTCAAGTTCATATGAACAAATGAGTGTGAGGAAAGTTTCCAAGAGCTGAAGAAGAGATTGGTTACTACCCCCATGTTAAATCTGCCCTCATGTGGAGAAGGATTCCTTATTTTTAGTGATGTATCTCTGAAAGGGCTTGTGTACGTCCTCATGCAAAATGAAAAGGTCATGGATTATGCATCTCAATAGTTGAATACTCATGAGCAGAATTATCCTATGCATGATCTAGAGCTGGCTGTGATCTTTTTTTCTCTAAAGATATGGAGGCACTATCTTTGTGGGGAGAAATGTTATATATACACAGACCATCAATGTTTGAAGTATATTTTCACACAAAAGGAATTGAACATGAGACAAAGGAGATGGTTAGAACTTCTTAAAGACTATTATTGTTCAATTCATTATCATCCTGGAAGAGCAAAAAAAGTTACTAATGCATTAAGAAGGAAAGACCCAGTTGTTCTTTCCATGATGAATATTGAAAGAGATACATTGATCAATGACCTAGTAAAGTTGGACATGGGAATTATAAGAGAAGGGACATCATCAAACCTAACCCAAATGATTTCTCAATTTTCATTACTAGAGAAGATCAAGAAATATCATAAAGAAGATCCTTTGTTATAGAAGAAGTTTGAGGCTATGAAGGATGGGAAGTTTCCTAAGTTCAATACTAATCAAGAAGGTGTACTGAAATTTTGTAGAAGACTATGTGTTCCATCTATTCAGGAAATAAAGAAGGAGCTGATGGATGAAGCTCATAGCTCTACTTTCTCTATACATCCTGGTAGTATGAAAATGTATAGGGACCATCATGATCATTATTGGTGGGATAATATAAAAAGGGAGATTGATGACTACACTTCAAGGTGCCTAGTATGTCAGCAAGTGAAGGCAGAGCGACAACTTCCTAAAGGGTTATTGCAATCACTACCCATACCAACATAGAAGTGGGAAAATATCACTATGGACATTTTCACTAGTCTTCTGAGAACTTCCAAAGGAAACAATGCGATATGGGTTATTGTGGACCATCTCCCCAAGACTTCCCATTTTATCTCTATCCGGGAATATTTCTATCTTGATCAACTTTCCAGGATTTACATAAAGAAAGTGGTAAGGATACATGGAGTTCCACTTTCTATCATATCTGATCATGATCCAAGGTTCACATCAAAATTCTGGAGAAGTCTTCAACATGCTCTGAGTACTGAATTGAATTTCAGTATAGCCTATCACCCCCAAACTGATGGTCAATCTGAAAGGACTATTCAAAAACTCGAGGACATTCTGAGAACATGCTCAATGGAATTTAAAGGTGGATGGGATCAACATCTCCCTTTAGTTGAGTTCTCTTACAACAATAGCTTCCACTCAAGCATTCAAATGGAACCCTATGAAGCTCTATATGGTAAGTGATGTAGAACTCCTACTTTTTGGGATGAATCTAGTGAGAGAAAGCTTCTTGGGACTGATCTTATGCAAGAGGTGATAGAAAAATTTCATGCCATCCAACAACACATTAAGGTAGGTCAGAGTCAACAAAAGAGCTATGACGACAACCGTCGAAGGGACTTGGAGTTTGTTGTTGGTGACAAGGTATTTCTTCAAATTTCACCTTGGAAGAGAGTCATGAGGTTTGGGAAGAAAAGGAAGCTCATCCCTAGGTACATTGGCCCCTATAAAATCCTTGATCATGTGGGAGAAGTGGCCTATCAGCTTGAACTTCCTCCAAATCTAGCACAAGTTCATGATGTCTTCCATGTATCCTTCTAGAGGAAGTACATACCTGACCCTTCACATGTACTAAACCCAGAGGTGGTACAACTGGAACATGACCTCTCTTATGAGGAGAAACCAGTGGAGATCTTGGATTGTAGAGACAAGGTTCTATGCAACAAGTCTACCCACCTTGTTAAGGTGTTGTGGAGGAACCAAAAATATGAAGAAGCCACGTGGGAACCAGAGGAGTCTATGAGGCAGAAGTACCCACACCTTTTCTATTCTTAGGGTACGAGTTAAAATTTTGGGGGATGAAATTTCTTAAGGGGGTAAGAATGTAACGACCTGAAATTTTGAATAATTTTTGTTTTCTAATTTTGTGTATTATTTTATTTTATACTCAACAAAACTATATTCTTTAATTCAAGAAGATAGTATAATTAAATGAGACTATTGGGTTTTTACTGTTATATGACTGTTGGTTAATATGACCATTGGAAACTAAACTCTTAACATTACAATTATTGTTTATAAATACAAGTGATCTTGGTTAATAAATACAGAAAGAAGATTTGATGGCCTCATCTAGAAGTCTTGGGCCGATCAAATCCCATCTGATGAAACTTGGGAAGGAGGTAGCACCACTGGGCTTTACTCTGGACCAAACCCAAGCCGAAATTCATCGTGTGAAGCTAGAACAGAATCGCCTTCGGGAGATGTTCAAGCTGATAGAAATTACCAATCAGGCAATGTTGGCCAAGCCGCCCCAAGATTCTATCACCTTAGCACACCTTACACTTAGGTCCTATGCTGGTGTTATAAGGGGCTATGTAATGAGACCTTAGCTGCTTTGTGTAATACTTTGATATAAATAAAAATTGTGATTTTTTCTTATGGTGAAGTTTGTGAATTTTCAAAATGTCTGCATAAATATAGGATGTATATTATTGATGAATTTTGGAAAAAGGATATTTTAAAATATTTATGTAATCCTTAAATAATTAATAATGTGTAATGATTTTCAAAAAATGGTATTCTACAGTTATGTTCAGTAAGAAATTTAGAGTCTAATAAGATCAACTTAATTTTTGATGAATAGTAAATTATGAATATTAATTTTATGCTTATGGTTAGTAATGTGACCAAATGGATTAGTAACCTCACTTAAGAAAGTATTATTATAATTTATGCACCTTGATTAAGTAACGTGATTCAATAAAATATGTAAATAACTGTTTCAGAAATTATTAGTTAAGTATTAGTTTTTTAGGATGAATAGTGTTTTTTATTTAAAAATTAAATTAAAAATATTTAGAATTTTTTTTAAAATTGAGTTCATTTTTGAATTCATAGCATCGATATTAGGTTAAGGTGATTTTTGGGGATTTTTTTGAAAAAGTTGAATTTTCGGTGAATAGTGAAAATATAGTTTTTAGTTTCAGGTGTTTAATGACATAATTAAGGATATAATAATTATGTAATCATTATGGTAGACATATGAATAGTAAGATAAGTTATGAGGTTTCCCAAGTGGCCAATACCATGAGAAAATACCATGGTAAAGCCCATGGTTTTTCCAATACCACTGATGAGGTGTCCCTTGGTCATTAATGTTTTGTTCCCTCACTTCTCCTCTAAATACCAAGTCATTCCCCCATTAATTTCATTTCCAAATCCTTTACAATGAAGTTCTAGTCTCTTTAACTCCCAATTAGTCCTCCCAAGGTTCCATCAAGCCTCCCAAGGTCCCGACCTTCAAGTTTTGAGGTTACTCTTCAAGGTTAGGGATCCTTTCACCCTCCTCTTTTTAAGTCATGACTTCCTTTATGTTGTGTCTTCTAGTTTATGTATATTTATGTTGAGGGTATATTCTTATATGTTCTCATTACTATAAATTTTATGTATAATTTTTTAGAGACCCTTTCCTCTCTCGTCAATTTGTTTTCTGAATTTTTAATTGACGTCGTTAGGCTGCCGAATTTCTCATAAAAGAAATCGCATCTTCTCTTTTCTTTCATGTTTCCTTTTCATGTGGTATGTCATTTAAATATCCATACCATGATCTTATTTGGTACCCATACTGTATTATGAATTACTTATGAGTGTGTGAACCTTTTCCCATCTCTTTTCAATATTTTCTAAAACCATTTTATATAGTCGTTATGCTGCAGAAATTTCACCTCAGAATTTCTATCTCTTTTTCTCCAGAAATTATCTTGTTTTATTTATGTGAATACCCAGACCTATTTCGTATCTATGGGTGTTCATAAATATATAGAGATGATATATTTTATTCTTTAATTAACATACATATAACCCTCACTCCCTTTCTATGGGTTATAAATGACATAATGATCTTATTTTAAGTAATTTTTAAACGTCATGATTTTGACATGAAACCCATTTCTTTGAATCTATTTGGGTTATTTATGAAATGTTTGATTATGATATATGTGTATACCATAAAATTAAAGACATATTAAGTGTGTTCCCTGATATTTCTCCAATGCATTGGGTAAAGAATTAATCTCTAGAGATGACAAGTTTCACGATACCTTGGCGAATAACCTTGGTAATTTTTATGACACCTTGGGGATGGACCATGGTGATATGTTAATGAATGTATAAATGAAATTTTTGAGCCACATATTCAAGTTATTTTTCAAGTTCTTTTCATGATGATATTCCTATACTTTCATTTCTCATGTCTTTATGTTTTTATTCAAGTTCTTATTGATATCACAAGTACATTGATTCTCTTATTTAACCTTACTAGGCCTTCTAATCACCCTTTACCTTGATGTATGTCTCCAGGATATGAGATGTAGAAATTGTAAATAGGATTAACATATTATTAATCCTTAAAAGTGTATTAAAATAATTTTTTATGTTTTTTTCATGTTTTATGTCCCTGATTTCCAAGACACTAGACTTTAAAGATCCTCTGTATGTAAAATGTAATGAAAAGTTATGAAATAAAAAAGGCGGGATTCTATAAATACCTCTTATTTAATTAATTATTAATTCAAATATATTTTCTATTAAGGTTATATATATAATTTCATCTTCAATATGAATATTTTATCATTAAAATTTCGCTTTATTTCAACAGCATGTTCGTGAGTTCGGTCATTCTAGTCGATCGAGAATATCCAAATTTTCCCATTCTTATTACTTCATTTTCTATTTATTACATTACCGTAATATTTTTCATTATTATTGGTTTATTTTATGACCAATTAATCATTATTAATTTATTATAATAATGTTTTTATTGGGTTCTCTATGAAATGTATGTGTTTTATAACATAAGAAGGGAAATTCCATTGATAAAATTATGGATCATTACATTCTTTAACCCTTATTAAATTTCTCCCTTGAAACTTAATTTTATATACTAAGGTGAAAATAGGTGAGGGTATTTCTCCTTCATTGCTTCCTTCAGTTACCATGTTTTCTCTTCATACTTAAATATTAAATTAATTGAACAACCATCAACATTCACACAGAAATAGTAAAAATTATTACAAGATATTAAAATGGAGAAGGAAATTAGAGGGTCAGAAGTTATGAGTGAAATTATGAAAAATCATGAAAAATTATAAAGTGTTTACTAGGTGAGTGGTCTTTTTGTGTATAAACTTGTCTTTATGATCCAAAATATTCACTGACTGCTCCTCATAAGAGAGATCATTTTCCAGCTGCACCACCTCTGAGTTCAGTACATGTGAGGGATCTGGTATTTAATTCTCTAAGAGGTATACATGGAATACATAATATAGTTGATACATGGTTAGTGGAATTGTTATTCGATAGGCCACATCTTCGACATGATCAAGAATCTCAAAGGTGTCAATGTAACTGAGACTTAGCTTTCCTTTCTTCCCAAATCTCATTTCCCTCTTCCGTAAAGATATGTGGAGGAATACTTGTTCACCAAACTCAAACTCTAAGTCTCATCTATGATTATATATATAGATCTTATATCAACATTGAATAGCATGGACATGATTTTATATGATCTTTAACTTTGATAAAAGCGTGTAGCGGATAATCCATATTATGAATGAGGGATGGAGTCCTGCAGAGCTCAACCCCGATGGTGATTCCCTAGCGATGATGATCGCAGATCTGGCACCCTCCTTGCTGGAGGGGGAAGGGGGCATGCCCTTCCTTCCTCCTTATTGGCTCTACCCTTCATCCCTTTCACGAACCCATATTTCCTTCCCCCATTTCCCTCGATCCCGCTTTTCCCTAAGGTTCCTAATCTTTACAACGACTCGCCCTAGCTTGCGATCTCTACAAAATAGTTCAACAAGGCCTCGGATCTTCACTGATTGATGCTCATATCCCGATTCAGGGGTCTTCATCCCTATGTCGATGCCTTTGATCAGTTCGTCTTTGAATTGTGGGATCTCCAAGAATGCACGGTGGTGGGTCTCTTTGATCGGCATCTCCTGATGAATCATTTCAACTCAGAGGACGATATGATTTCCACCTAGTCTAGAGCTATGTGTGCAATCAATGGATGTAGCTTCTTTCTTCTCCACTGGTCTTTGAATTCAACATGAATCGTGATGAGCCTCTACTAGAAGTTTGGGTAAGATTTCTTGATCTACCTATTTATTTCCAGAACCCTTCAATTATCCGAATGTCAGACAATATGGTCGGTAGATACCTATGTTCTGATAGCCAGATGTTTGCAGTCTATCACCCAATCTCCCCTTGTGTATGTGTTGAGGAGGATGTTTCAAATTCTCCCACAAAATGGCTATGGATTTCAGTTGGATAATATTTTTGCTAGAGACAACAGGTTTTCTTTAAAAAGTGGCCCACATTCTGCTTGGGGTGTCATAGATTTGGACATCTTCTCTCATTCTTTCACCATGGGCAAAGGGTTTTGCACACTGAGGTTAGTGCAACCAAGGGGCATGTGGTGAAAGTTGATCCTGTTGTGAACCAGAATGTGTGAGTTTTTTATGGTTTGGATGAGAAAATAGAGGGGCACAGGGTCGCTCCTGAGGGGTTGGATCACGCCAGTCTAGGTGAGGAGGCCAGTACACAGGAGGATCACCAGCAATGGCCTCCCGTGGATCCTCCAGTGGTAGTGAAGGTTGTGAAGTAGAAGGAGGATGAGTTGTGGGTTATGGATGTCTTCACCCGTTTAAAGCAGGACTTGAGACTAAATGAAGAAGCTAAGGAAGTTCCCTTAGTGGTGAGCTTGACAGTGAGTGATGCTCAGTGGCCTGGCTATTCTCATGATCAGGGCTTTAAGGATACAAACATGCAACCCCAGTTTATGGGAAGAGGATATGAGCAACCCACAACCTTGGACATGAAGGGGAAATCCTTCCTGTTGGCTGCTACAAACTCTGAAAGCGGACATGGAAGGCTGGATGAAGTGAATATTTTGGGTTCCCTAGACCCGAACACCCTCATATCCAACTCTTATGGCCTTGGGAAGGTGGGGGAGGGGTGGGGCAGGGGAAGAACTTTGTTTTGGAGAATAAATTGGGTAAGGAGTCTCAGTGTAAGCAGATAAACCTCAAAGGTAGAGCGACAATAAAGCTGGGGAACTGCTTTGTTGACCTGGACTCCCAAGATCCACCACTGCCTCAAGAAGATGAATCTTCTAATGATGACAGTTATAGTCACCCTTAAATGGATAACATGGACTGATTTCAAGGTAAATGTATGAACAACCCTAGAAGGAAGAAAGTGAAAAAGGGAATGCATGAATTGGGGAAATGTATTGTGGTTCGGGGGGAAAACCAAAGGGATGCAAGGACTACTAATTTTTTCCAAACCCAATGGAGACTCAGTTGGTCAAGAAGGTTAGAAACAAGGAAGTTAAAGTAGTATAGAAATGGGAAAGTGGAGAAGATGATAGGGATTTATTGATACTCATCTTGCACTTCAAGGAAGAAATGCTTGAAAAAACGATCCAGGCCAATTTCTTAGAGGAGGAGATAATAAGAATTTATGAATGTAGGTTGTAAGTTGATGCCAATGGGAAGAAAGAAGTGTGGATAGATAAATATGACCGAATATTTGCTCAGGGATTCAATTAGAGAAAAATCAATGTAGATGAATTATTCAAACAATGGAAAGGATGATCACTCACTTTGAAGAGCTCATCAGAGAGGATCCGGAAACCCTGGTTAGTACGTTGCACTGGGAACTTTATAGAGTGGTTGAGTCAAGCAATCTTAGTCTGGTGTTTAATCATTTTTTGACCTCTTTCAGCACGTTGTGGTATCTTGTTGGTAAACAATGGTTTCCTATTTTTCCGTAAAATGGTTTATTAATAAAAAAATTAATTTGGAGGATCTTCACCTTTTATTCCATTTCCTCAATAATTTTAGGTCCCAACAACTTATGTTCACCAAATTCATCCCAACATGCATGTATTCAACATATTTTTCCATAAAGGGATTTATATGGAACTATTTGGATGCTTGAGTGGAAACTATTATAGTAATAGTAATTGGCCAATGAAAGATATTTATCCCGTACTTCTTTTAAGTACACTAATCATTCTCTCAACATGTCTTCTAGTGTCTTAATATTACAATAATATTGGACATCAGTTTGGGGGAGGGCAGATAAATCGTAATGAAATTCAACTCAGTATTTAGAGAATGTTACACACTTTTCTATAACTTGGAGCTAAAAATCAGATCACAATCAGATATAATCAATAATGGTAATCTATATAGCCTTACTACTTGTCAAATTTATATTTTTTCAAGTTGGTTGAGTGATAAGTCCTCTCTAATCACAATTAAGTGAGTAGTATTTGTAATATGATCCATAATGACCCATATATAATTACTTCCTTTGAATTTCTTAAAAATTATAGTGAAAATTCCATAGTGATGTTTTCTCATTTCAATGTGGGTATGGGTAATGGTTGCATCATCCCCTTATAATTTTGTCTTTCAGCCTTTACTTTCTAACATACCAGACACTTTAATGTATATTTAGGGATCTTTTTCATCATATTGTCCCACCAATAGTTCACTCGAAAATATCTATACATCATTGTGCTCCCTGGGTGAATAGAGAAGGTTGATATATTTGAATCATTTAGAAGCTCTTTATTTATCTCCAGATCAGATGGTACACATAGCCATGACCAAAATCTTATGACTTCTTACTCAACAATTTTTGACTCTAAAAATTTCCCCTTTTTTATATCTTATACCTTATTCTAATTTTCTATATCATTTATTTGAGAATACTTTATATTATCTAAAAGGTATGTTTGAGTAATTATTTGTGAAAGGAAAAATGATGTACCTTAATTTATGATTCCCATGTATATCCATTCGAAGTCTAAGAAGATTAGATCCTTCTCAATTCTCTTTATTGATATGTTTCATGATCCTTTCTATTTAGAAAATCTATCACTTTTTTTATTTTGCTAGGATGATAGTGGAATGAGAAACCATAATCCTTGATGAGATCTGACCATCTTCATTTTCACATATTAATATCCTTCTATGTGAATATATATTTGAGGCTATTATGGTCATTATATATCTCACACTTCTTCCCATAAAGATAATACCACCAAATTTTCAATGCGTAGATCACAACTTCCAACTTCAGATCATGCGTGGGATAGTTTATCCCATGAAATTTCAACTTCCTTGAGGCATAGGGTATTAATTTATAATTTTTCTTTAGTACATATCCTAATCCATTTTTTGAATCATTGTTCTATACCACAAAGAGTTCCCCAATTTTCATTCGTGTAAGTACTAATGTAGTGATAATACTATTTTTCAACTCTTTAATGAAGTATTCACATTCAATAGTCTAGAAAAAAAGTTACTCCCATACAATTTATCTTGGATGTGGGTTTTAAAATCATGATATTTTCCATACAAATTGTCGGTAATACCTAGTTAGACCAAAGAAAATATAGATCTCTATTACAGATATTGGTCTGTTCCACTCCTCAATTTCCTTTATCTTAGATGAGTCCATATATATCCCTTTGTTGGTGATAAAATGACCCAAGAATGATACTTACTCCATCCAGAATTTACATTTACTATAATTTTTATATAGTTTCTCCCTCTATAAATTCTTTATCACAGTATTCAAATTCTCCTCATGTTACCCCTTTATCTTATAGTATATCTAAATATCATCTATAAATACTATCACAAATTTGTCAAGGTAATCTATAAATACTCTATTTATTAAGTCCATGAATATTTCTAGAGAATTAGTGAGTCCTAATGGAATAACTATGAACTCATAGTGTCTATACCTCATTCAAAATATAGTCTTGGTAATATCTTCCTTCCTCACATTTAATTGGTGATTTCCTGACTGAAGGTCCACCTTAAGAAATACTTGGACCCATATAGTTGATCAAACAATTAGTCTATCCATGGTAGGGGATACTTGTTATTTATCATTATTTTTTTGAGTTCATGGTAATTAATATAGAGGCACATTGATTTATCATTCTTCTTTGAGAAGAGGACTGGCACACCCCATGGTGAAGCACTCAAGCATCTGAAACCCTTGTACATGTTCTCTTATAACTGATTCTGTAGTTCTTCCAACTCAATGGTGGATATCATGTAAGGATTATTTGATATAGGTATAGATCCAGGCATAATATCAATTGATAACTCAACCTCTTAGCCAGGAGGAAGAACAATAAATTATTTAGGGAAAAAATAATGTAATCCCTCACAATGGTAATGTATTTGATCATGATTCTCTCATTTGTCTCAAACATTTGACCAAGATATTTTTTCTCATAATGAAATAATATCCACAATTGAGATGATGGTTCTAATGGCGATTCATCCTCCTCCTTACACCTGTACTGAATTGGGGGATGCCTCAGGATGTGAAGGATGGTCTCCCTTTCTTAATAGTTGATGTTGGATTTGTATAAAGATATATAATCCATGAAAAATATCACATAAAACTGCACTAAATGAAGTTTATATTTTCATGTAGGTTTAGTCCAAAAAACTAACCGAGGAGGAGTTATATACTTTAGATGAAATAATTTCCCCATTCATTATTCTCACAGATAACTCAACCATCATATTTTGACATGGTGCTTATATAGTACTAAAAACATTCAAGATATGAAAGAATGAATATAACTAGAATCAAATAGAAATTTCACTATTATTGAATGAATAACTAGAATACCTATGATCACGTCATTTTTGGGCTCCACCTTAGCATTGGTGATAGAATATTCCCTTCCTTTCTACCTTGTAGATGTTGTTGTTGATTTTCTCAGACAACCCTTGGCTTAGGGAATTGGATCACATAATTCATATCTTCTTTTTTGTTGAAACACTATAATACAGGTTGAGTGTTGATCTAATTCTCTCTTTCTTCTTATTAATTATTGGGATTCTTTAAATACCTTTGGAAATAATTAGAATGATTCCCCTCTCTTCTACATTTAAAGTATCTCTTGGTTCCCTTTAGATAGTTCCTGAGATGCTTCTTCCCATACTTTCGACATCTGGGATGTTTGGTTTTCCTTCCTTCATGGGATTTATTTATTGATCCTCCCATATTAAACTCAATTTTCTTATTTTTTATCTTTGATCTCATGAGACCACTGAGAGTCACCAATCTCTATCTCAACCTTTAGAACACATCAAAAAATACCTTCATAGTTTTCAAATTCTTGAATATATAATTTTTTTCATAGACTCTGCTTTAATCCACTAAGTAAGCAATCCACCTTAATTTTAGTGTTCATGAAAAGTTGATGAAATATCATGAAAGACTTGTAAAGTTTTATTCATACACCCTGATAGATTCATCTACCTTTTTTCCTTCAGTCTAAGGAACTCCCTCTCTATCTTAAGGTGGAGAGTTTAGGGAAAATATTTATTGAAAAATATTTCCTTAAATCCTTCCTAATCCATAGAATCAATCTACTCCTTATAATTTGGGTTTTTTATCAGTTTCCACTACTGATCAATTTCCCCAAAAAAATGATAAACTGCAATTATGACTTTCTCTTCTTTTGATCATTAAATTATAGAGAATATCTTCTCAATGGAGTTAATCAATTATTCCACTATGAGAGGATCAAAATATCCACTAAATATAAAAGGTCTTTTTAACATAAAAAATTTGACTGAAACTTTCTCTTTATTAGGAGAATGAGGGTTTTCCACATGATTCAAGTTATTATTCATAACTCGATTCAGTTGATTCAGTATTATCATAAATTTTTGGGCTTTCATTCCCATCAGGTTTGGCATCTCATTAGGGAAATCATCATATTGGATATTACGTTGATTTTTAGCTTGGGTTCGCCTATTTTCCAAGATTAACTAAGAAAAAGAAATAAAATACAATTAGAGAGCTTAAATACTTAGCTAATAAGCATATAAACATTGAACATATAAGGATAAACTTATAAATTATAAGTATAACCTAACATGTTTCCCTAATCTTCAATCTAGGTTATCCATAGTGATAGATTTATCCCTAGGGTTATTACTAAATTTTTATTATCTTAATCCCCAAAAATAACAAGAACCTACCTCTGATACTAACTATAGTGAGACTAACCTTTTACACATAATATTACATGATTTTAAACATAATAAAAACCAAGGATCGAATAGTATATTGTAATTGTAAGACTAGGTACATGAATAGAAACATAAAACTAAAAATAAAAACATCTTTTATTTAATCTCTGTAACAATATCCTAAATCCCTTTAATATCTTATAACTTTATAGGATTTCATGTGGAATATATAAACAAAATTAATGATTTAAAAAGACCAATAAGGGAATAAAATGAGAATGAAACATATCACATGAGTTATAAAGGGAAAACATGATAACATAAAAGGCATGACTCATGAATAAACATATAGAAGAATAACATATAGAACATGGAATCATATGATCAGGGAAATGTTGAAATGTGGTAGAAACATATAACATGACATAAACATGAGTCAATTCTAGCTACCAATAATATATCACACAGTGTATAAAGTCCCATAATGGATTAATTTTACTCACTAATCCCATACATGAAGCCTTGTGAGACTAAAAATTATCCAATTAATTGGATCACTATCTTTGAGTAACCATCATTAAATGTTCATGAATATATGTGACACATAAACAATCAAATATAAGGAATAAACATAAAGGTTTTCCATGGAAAGAAATGGGTATCGTGATCATGTCATAAGGCATAACCAAAGGTCACATAACAATGGTATCCATGAAATAAGGGATTTAAATCATTCCTGGATATTCACAAAGGAGAAATAACAATAAATTATGGATAATTATTTCCAAATAAATTAAAAACATGAAAAATAGTGGTTAGGTAACATTATAAATGTGCTACTAATTGCTCTGTTTGGGAAAATAATATAGAGTATTTATAGAGGATAAAGGAATAATTGTATGCATAAAACCAGAAATTAAGTAAAATAGTTTTTAATTATAAATTTATTGATTTAAGAAAATATTTGAGGCATAAAATAGTTTATGGGGTTTACATGAAAATGGATAAGAAAAAGATAATTTCTCTTTAATCGAGTTTTCTTAATGAGAGGAATTGATAAGAGAACCTTAAAAAAATATATTTCAAATCAAATAAATATATATTAAAATAAATAAATATGTGTGGAAAAAATAAACTAAATTTAGAAGAATTATATAAGAATAATGATGAAATGCATTGGGTTAAAGTGAGAAAAATAGTAACCCAAAGGAAAAAATTGAGGTTCAGATAGATCCCTTACCTTATGTCCAAATGTGTTTTGAACTTGAACTTAATTTCCTAGATAATAAAATTATATTAATTAATTACTTAATTTAGAACCTATTATATATATTTTTTATTTTTTATAATTTTATTAATTTCATTTATGACCATTTTAATGAGTTATAAAGTTCATTTTTTTGTTTTAAGAGAATTTGTTACATGGTTTCATAGTCAGTTCACCTCTGTAAAATTATAGAAGTTATTTTAAAATGGGAATAATTCTCAAAAAGTAAAATTATATGGTATTAATGAAATTAGAAAAGATAAAATGGTACTGTATATCATTTTTTTCTGGTACGAGGGTGATTCATTTTATAAAATGTTAATGATAATTGTTTAGTTTATTTTGGAGGTTTTTCCGACCATCACAAACTAGTTTCATTTTATTTAATATTATGTCTTTATATTTGTTACAAAACATGAAACATGTTATAATATACATATTAATATCTATTTTAATAATAATAATGGTTTTATGACCATCCTTGAAGGTGGTAATGGAATATGAAAACTCATCGTCCACGTAGACAGTGAACTGACATATCACGGATGATGTTTTCATTTTCAGAATAAAATGAGAAGAAAAGATATTTGATGATGGGTATTAAATTAACATGATAAAATTATATTATATATAATATATTAGAGTTACAATTTATTCTTTTATAGGGTTGTTGGTGATAGGATAAATAAATAAAATAAATCAGAAGGGAAGGATTGATGATTTTACCTCTTGAATGTTGTCTCATTGAGAATCTCCTTAAGGAATTTGGGTTTGGTCTTCTATTGATACCAACATATCTTGGACATGGGGAAGATGATAAGAAAGGAAATTGGATATAATATTTACGATATAAAAGTATTAGAAAGTGATTCCTTGAAAGACTAATGTAAGAACCTTGTATTTGATGGCATGTATGACACATGACAACAAGCGTGTAAAGTAATATAATATTTGTATACTTTATAATATATTTACTATTTAAAATATATTCTATATATTTAAATGCATGAAACATTGATTCAGCTTAAAATGAATATGACACTAAGTTATCGTACATCATACACAACAACGACCTTCCTCTATAGCTTATGTTACACATAAAAGCGACCTTCTTCACTGGCTTGCTCTATACGCAATATTGAGTATTACTGAGAAACAATCTGTAATTAAAACATTATTATTTAATATAATAAGACATAAACTAGACATTATAAATAATATTAACTAAATTATGAAAATATATGGTTTATACAACTAAATAATTGGTTAAAAATAAATTAGAAATGAATATAAGAACCAATTCAATATTAAAAGGATATTTTTATAGAGAACTATTTTTATGCTCACAAAGTTGTTTTAACCTAATAGATTAAATTAATTATAGTTATTGAGTGATATTAATGTAATAAATATATTAAATATCCAATCAATTGTTTTTTATATTCATTTAATATATTTGGTAAGCATAAGATAAGAGCAAACCCAATATTTTACATAAAAACCTATATTTTTATTAAGGAATTTTTACCACCTTTTAATGGAGAACTTATTTTAAATATTAATTTTTAAAAATTAATGAATTTAATTTGATAAAAAAAATTATTTTTTAATTCATAATTTAAAAATTAGCTTAGGATGAATTTTTGGAATTTTCTGAGAAACTTCATTTTTTAGTGAATAGTGAAAAATATTGTGTTTTAGTTAAAAACCACCTTTTCGTTTAAATAATTATTAATGTTAAATTATATTATAAATTTGTTTTACGGTCAAATTGGATCAATTATTCATATCTTCGAGATTAGCATTAATTCTAATTTTGCTGCATCTGTGATTTGAATTTTGAAAATCCAACATACAACATTTCAATCAATATAATATATATTTTTTTCTAATAATATCAACTTAATTTTTGATAAAAATGATTAGTGAAAGTGATTAAAATTAAATATAGTGATTAAGGTGTAATTAGACTTAAAAATGGACTAAAACCCTAAGTTTAAGAGCTCAAATGACCAATCAACTTGTACAACACTCATTGTATGGAAATATTTCGTCCATTAACCTTCCATTAATGTGTTTTTATGGTTTGGTATGACTTTAATTATATAATAACATGTTCACACCTAACTTCTTTTCAAGAATACCAAGTGAGTCCTTTTCCTTATCTATAAAAGGATACCACATCTACCCATTCCTCACAACTCTCAAACCTATTAAGTTAGACCAATAACTTCCCAAATAGTCTCCTTTAATTCTTATCCTTGACCTAGAATCATCCCTTTGGGCATAAAAGCTTCCAACAAAGCCTTTTGGTTCAAACCAAAAGAAGTTACCTAATTAAAAGGTAATGTCATTTCTCAATCTATATAGTTTCATTTCCATTATCAAACACCTAAAATCTATTCATTATGTTATTGTGTAAAAACAATAGTATCCAAAATATACTATTATGTTTTTATTTAGATATTTAGACCTACACTTACACACACCTCTATATAATGGGCAGCAAACATACTGTTTTTGTGAACGGTGAATTACTGGCACACCAAACGATGATTTTTCAATTCTCCATTACTGCCTCTTATGGTGGCCATTATGACGTGAATTATATTTATATATGTTATATATGTTATTTATAATTTTTCAACCTTCTTTAATTTTTTTTATTACATGCATTTATGCTTTCCGATTTGTGTAAATACGATAGTCTCGTTTGAGGAAGTGTGGACTACTACCCCTTAAAGAAATGTGATTTGTTCACATTATACATGGAATATATAAAATATGGATATGATTAAAAATATGATACATAAAAAACATATATATGATATTAATTACATAATTACCTTTATATATATATATATATCATTTTCTTTATTACCCCTTCACACACTTTAAAAGAGATAATGTCGTTCATGGATGTGCAGACTACCGCCTCCTCGACATGTTGTGATTACTTTTACATCACATAATTATATATAAATATATATGATTAAATAATTTAAATATTTGAGTTACTTACCTTCTTTCCACAATGATCATTTAAAAATGGCAATATTATTCATGCGAACGTATGACCTACCGTCTCCACGATTGTAACATATTCTCATTTTTATAACCATATTTAATGATTGATTTTAAAAGTATAATTAATGTAAAAGTATTATAATTATTTCATGGTTATCATTCTGGAGATGTTATATAATAAACCCTTTGACCATAGTTGACGAACAATAGTTGTTTTGACACATAAACCGAATTTGGTCAAAAACACCCGATGTAAATTTAATTTTTTGAGTAGTTGTACACAACATGGTATTAAGTGAAATGAAAGTAATTATATACATTAAAAAGATTATTAATAAAGTTTAAAATTAACATAAATTTATTATATTGGAAGTTAAAGGACGTTCACCTAAAACGAAACTCAAGGTAAGGGATTCTTGTCTAATTCTCATTACGTGAGTCATACTTAATTGTTGTACACCTAATTTCTTATATATGGTGTAATTACTACCAAATTGACATATAATATCATGAATTATATTATCTTCATGGTATTTAAATGTTTTATTTAAGGATTATTACCTTTGGGTTTTCCAATCAATTTGTTACTACATTAGTAAGGGATTCTCATCTCACTTTTTTACATCTGTGAGATAAATGTCATGTTTACTACTTACATCTTTTATGTGGTGTATCTACTGACATTTTTATATTATATCATGAATTCATTTCACATTCATGGTATTTAATAATTTAATTCAATATTATTATTTCATTAGGTTTATAATTTAAAAATATTTTAAAGTGGTATGGGACGCTTTGGAATATTTAAATATTATTTTCCTCAAGACTAATTCTAATTATCACTAAATGAAATTTCAATTAGATGAAATTATATAACCATTGTTTAATAAAACATTTCATTCTACTCTAGTTATTCATGGCCATTTTTAAGTGTTAGCACCATTTTTATACTCTTTGGTACTAAGATGTTTTTGGAAAATGTCTTTCAGAAAACCCGACTTTATATCTCTCTTTAGTCAGAGAATCTATTTTATTCTAAAAATCATGTTTTATTAAAGGGTTTTAAAAAATATTTTTAAATTATTTGGTAAATAAAATTTTACCCTTTTTTTATTTTACCAATTTTTCAAAGGAATCTTCTTGTATATTTCCGAATGAGGCATTTTCTAACCTTTTTTCGTACAAAAGGGCTATTCTTTTTACCTCGTATTACATGAACAGATTCATGCATCGTCATTTCTTTGAAGTCTCATTCTCAATTTCAAAATGTTTTTCAAAATAAAAGGATATGTTCCTCAAGAATATTTTTAAAATTTAATCTTTTTTTCATCAATGACAACAACCCTCTATTTTACTCCACTTGGTTTTGTTGTATTAATACTATCCTTATTATTCCTCTAGATGGTTTATTATTGATTTGGATAAGGATAATATTCACATTCCCTTAATTAATTTATTTGTTAGTCACCTTAAAGTATTCAATTTCCTATTATCATTGAACTTTGAATTTCCCCTTATTATTCATTTCATGTTTCATGTATATTACTATTTCCTAAACCATATGCCATTTCACATACAGTGCCTACATTGATAGTTATTTTATTAATTGGGGAATTATTGGTAGATATGTATTTCTCATCAAATTCAGTTATTTGATAAGTAATATTAGTTATTTTGGTTATTCAATATGAGGAATGCTTCGGATTGGGAAATATAGGTGGAGCCGAAACATTATAAAGTTTTTCAATGCATTGATGGGTTCTCCTAAGATGAATAATTGTGAAAATGGGGTTCTACCCTTAGTTTTAAATTGTATTGTGAAAGGTCTTAACGGTAATAGGTTTTCATGTGCCTAAGACATGACATCCATAAAGAAATAAATTTCCCTCAAATTAGTTTCAGTTATTATTCATCCATGAGATTTTTCATCAAAATATCTATGGATACATTTCATTACAGTTCATTGATTAATGACTTGTGTTTTAGTTTCTTACCTTTCCATATTTATTTTTCCTTATCTAGTTATTTTAATGGAATGTGTTTCTAGTAATTACCTTTACATATTTCTTATGTAATTTTATTTAGTTTATTGATTACATGGAATGTGTGTTTAGTTATTTACCTTTCCGTAATGACTATTCTCATTGATTAATTATTGATTTCGCTATATTTTTCCCTTACTCAGCATTTGATATCACCCTTTTTATGTTTCTTTCCCCATGAATCCAAGAAGTATACTATGAAAGATATGAAAAAATATACTAGATGGATTAGAGATCATCCTCAAGGTTTATTTCTTTAGAAGAAAAAAAATATGTTGTAATTAGTGTATCCATTTGAAATAAAATTCTCATTTATGTATCTGGTTTACTAAGACTACTAAACTAATTAGTCATTTGAGGATTGATTCCTTATAATCATGTCAATGTATTTAGTAACAGACACTGACTCTGGGCTATCTGGGGCTGGGTCACTACAATTTTTATTAGAGGAAGTTTAGTAGAAACGTTGAGAAATAGATTTAGGAAAACCTAGATTAAAGAACATAACCCTAAGGTAGAATTTGAATAAGTATATATGAAAACCTTATATTTTTTTAAAGTATAGATTTTGTGGGTATTCCAAGAAATACATCCCTATCTGGATACTACAAGTGGAAATGGTTTGGGAATAGATGTACCTAAGAGTAAAAACTCCTATAAGGTGTTCCGGGCTTGACTAGAGGTAACCTGGTACACAAAAATAGACCTTACTGCGCACCTGGTTTGACACTCTTGGGGGATATGATTAGGATAATCCACATTTTATTTACAAACCAATATGAAAAAATTTAAAGGATTTTGACAATGAATAATCAAGGTTAAACCTAAGTTGTTTTAGATTTAAAAATAAGGTGTCGTGATTTAGATATGTTATAGATAATTATACATTTTTTCAATATGAATATTGTTTCTCACATTATTCTTTCTGGTTTTAGTCAATGGATGGAACCTGAAGGATTCAAGTTAATATCGAACATGAAGGAAAAGATTGTGAAAATGAGAAACCAAATAATGTGTTGACAGGATTAAAGCATATCATGTTTATTCCAAATCAATTTTCATGAAATACGATTAACAATATATACCTTTAACAACTCCCAAGCACACTAAAGAAGAGAAGGATGGAGGATTATAAGAGCATGAGTGGAAAAGACTGTGCAGAAAATAAGTCTCGAGTTTCGACATGTGATAAGTGTGGAAGGAGACAGCCAGGAAAGTGTCTCAATGGAACAAGTAAATTCTTTATGTGTGGGAAATAAGAACATAAAGCAAAATATTGTTGATGAAAAAGTAATAGTATGATGAAAGGAAATTAATCTCATCCTAAGAAATCCTTTATAGTTCTTTGTCATAAATTTGGGAAACCTAGAAATTACCCAAGTCAATGCCCTCTCCCAAAGGATAAACTCTAGATCATGGAAGGATCTATGTGGAAATATGTGGATAAAGTATTTATATATTGAGGTTGTATTTAAAACCTTAGTTAAAATTCTATTTAGTGATTAACTTAATTTCAATGATGTTCATCATATTTATTTTTTAAATTATATTAATTTGGTTTTAGAAAAGGAAAATTTTAATCTGGGTGACAACCAATCAAATCTGGAAAGGTCATGGGTCTTGAACCCTGGACCAAAGGATGATAAGTGTTTCACACCAACCATTGACCTACACAATGTATTTATTAATTTTAATTGTTTTTAGTTAAACAATTTAATGAATAAAAATTAATTATGAACCAATAGTAACACTTTTATGGATTATAAATTAATCTATTAACCATATTTATTTTGGGAGATATTTAAAGAAAAATAGTAAAACCTTTCACTCTTTTATAGGCCTTACGACCCTTTAAAAGTTTCTTTTAGGGCTTCAGGAATAAATAAATTAATTATAGGTAATTATATTTTTGAGAGTAAAGGGATGAATTAGAATTTGATTGAAGCACAACCAAAATTTATGATTGTTTATATGAGATTGAAACCTATCAATTAAGATTATTTTGTTATATTCTTTTTCAGTAAAAGAATTACCCAATATTAATAAAATGTCTTAGAATTTTTTTCCTAATACCTAAATTTTTATTGAATCGATAGCCTTCTAAATCATCAAAGATTTATGGATTTGAGGCCCTCAACTTTCCATTGATCATTCACTTATTTGTGATTGATGACCTTATTCACTCACTATAAATATTTACACTTTTATTCAAAGTATTTATCTCTACATTTCACTTATGTTATCCTACTTAGATACCTAGTTACATGGTATTCCATGTGACCTTTTTACTTTAAATTCTCTCTTTTCTAGAGGATGTTTCATGAACTCTTCTCACGATGTGGGATTTCAATGTAGGAAGTATCAAACAATATTTTTCCAAGATTGAGTTTAAATTGAGAGGATACAATTTAAATAATGTGGGAAGAATGTGACACCCTAAAAAACTAAAGTATGAACCTTGTATTTAATAGCATGTATGACATGTGACAGAAAGCACATAAGGTAATATAATATCTATATACTTTATAATATATTTACTATTTTAAATATATTCTATATATTTCAATGCATGAAACATCAAGTTAGCTTAAAATGAATATGACAATTAGTTACCATACATCATATGCAACAAAAACCTTCCTTTATATCTTGTGTTACACACAAAAGTTACCTTCTTCGATGCCTTGATCTATACGCAATATTGAGTCTTGCCAAGAAATAATCTATAATTAAAACATTATTATTTACTATAATAAGATATAAACTAGTCATTATAAATACTATTAACTAACTTGTGAAAATATATAGTTTAGACAACTAAATAATTTGTTACAAATAAATTATAAATAACATAAGAACCAATTGAATATTAAAAGAATATTTTTATAGATAACTATTTTTATGCTTACAAAGCTATTTTACCCAAATATATTAAATTAATTATAGTTAATGAGTGATATTAATGTAATAAATATGTTACATATCTAATCAAATATTTTTTATATTCATCCAATAGATTTGGTAAGAATAAGATAAGAGAAAACCCAATATTTTACATAAAAGCCTATATTTTTATTAAGGTATTTTCACTGCATTTTAATGGTGAACCTATTTTAAATCTTAATTTTTACACTTTTATGAATTTAATTTTATAAAATAAACATTATTTTTGAATTCATAATGTCAAAATTATCTTAGGATGAATTGTTTGTGTTTTTTTGAGAAACTTCATTTTTTTAGTGAATAGTGAATAATACTGCGTTTTAGTTAAAAATTGTCTTTTCATTTAAATAATTATTAATTTTAAATTATATTATAAATTTGTTTTAAAGACACATTGGATCAATTATTCATCTATTAATAAAATCTAGTTCATTATAATAAATTTAACTTTTAAACTGAATATAAAAACATAACAATCTTTTAAACATTTTGGTACTAAAACCAGTTAATCCGTCTATCTGTGAGATTGGAATTAATCCTAATTTTTTCACTTATGTGATTTAAATTTTGAAAATATGACATAAACCATTGTAATCAAGATAATATTTTTGGTCTAATATGTATGTACCTGGACCCAGTTTCCTAAATTCGGTGCCTTGTTTTATTAAATTGGCATTTAAACAAGGAATATGAATCCCGAAGGACCGAGTAGTTTACCAGATTTGGAAAAAATATACATACATAAGTTCAAAATTACATCTTGAGAGGAAAAAAAATTATAAAATCCTTTGAAAATATCCATAACTCCTAGGTTATTTCTGCATGTCATTCATAATTTAACTCTTCATGTCTAAGGAAAATGAAAAATAAGAAAGTGGTGAAATCAAATGCTCAGTAAGGGTGATAAATATAGTGGAATATATCATAAACATAAACATTAGGCATGGAAAATAACTAAAAACACATTCCTTTAAAAATTAACTTGAACACATTATAGAAAGAATAAGAGTTGAATAAATAATTCCATAATAAAGCATAATCATTTGTATTCTACTAGTTGAATAACCTCATGAACTTTCAATTACTAGTTTCATATTGAGGGAATTCATAATGCCAGGCATCATAACTATACTTTCAAGGCCTCATTCCAAGACCATAAATAAACATTTTGTCAAGGCCTTATGCCAAGACCATAGTTTGTCTTATGAGACCTACCGATGCATCGAGGGGCTATAGAAGGCCAAAACCATCACTTAATAAGTCCAATTAATTTCTCATATGAATGCGGATAAACATAAATAGCATATAAATTCATATTGAAACTAACATATTAAATGTCAAAAACATTCCCCAAACATTAATCATAAACACCAACCATTCAGAGTAAATTGGAGAATGGTTTTAAGATAACACATCCATAGTCAAACTAATCATAAACCATTCTATTAAATAAGTTATATGATATCATACATAAGAATCAATAAGAGTTTTGAAATAGATGATGATACTCTTATAAAATCACCGAGTAATTCATGAGATAAATACTCTTTTACTTTGAAAAGAAGAGTTATTTTGGGAAAGTCTTTGTATAAAACCATAAGTAAAGTAAGAAAGTATTTTCATAATAAAATGAGTGATTTTATAAATATAATGGTTTCTAAAAATATATTATATAGTGCCCATGAAAATAGGTAAGAATTTGATAAATTCCCTTGAATCGAGGATGCATTCCAGGAAGAATTTTTGAAAGATCCTTTTAAAACATATAAATCCCCATAAATGAAAGTAGGATTTTGGTTGGTACAAATATATATAAAATTTTCATAGAATATATGAGGAGTATATATGAATAAATAATAATTTAATTGAGTTAAGTAGAGAATAAGAGTAACCTGAATGAAAATAGAGGTTTGGGTAGAAAACCCTTACCTTAAGTATGAAGGTGTTCCTCACATGATCTTAATGTCCTGGAAAATAAAATTAAATCTATTATTTAACTAATTCAGAACCTTATATACATATATTTGATTAATTAAATTTTTATTAAGTTCATTTATGTTCTTTTTGATAAGTTATAAGATTGAATCATGTCATTCTCAAGTGTTCATTTCCTTGAATTCATGATCGATTCAATTGATTATAAGTAATGGAGTTTATGTGGAATGGATATAATTATCCAGGATTGAACTTATATATTATTGATTAAAATAAAACTGTAAATGGTTGTATATATCACTTGGTTACATGGTATGAGGATGATTTATTTGATAGAACATTAACGATAACCATTTAAATTATTTTAATGATATCTCGATTGTTACCAACTAGTTTGTCGTATGAATTAGTATTATGTATATTAACTAGTTAAAAAACATTGAATAGGTTATAATACACATATTATATTCTGTTTTAACCATAAAAATGGTTTAATGACCATCCATGAATACGGTAATATAAATCGAAAACTCTTCATCCTTGAATGCGATAAATTAACACATCCCGGACAGTGTTTTCATTTTTTGTATAAAAGAAGGGGAAAGGATAGATGATGATGAATCATTACTTTATAATAAAAATATTCCATTACATGTAAGGTAACAGAGTTATCATAACATTTTTATTAAAGGAGGATAGGAAATAAAAAGAAAAGAAAAGAACTCAAAATAAAAAGAGAAGTTGAGAAACCCCTTACGAAAATTCAGCAGCCTAACAGCATCACTTAAAATTCATAAAATACTATGATGATAGAAAAAGGGGTCTCTAATAATTATTACATAATATGGACAGTAATGAGGATATTTAATGACATATCCCATCATAATAAAAAATAAATTAAAAGAAAATAATAGAAAGAGAGTGTTTGAAAAGAAAGAAGGGTGGTAGACTCCCTTACCTTATAGAGTAACTCCTAAAACTTGAATGTTGGGACCTTGGGGGATTGAGGACACCTTGGGAGGACTCCTAGGGAGGTAAAACTACTATATATTCGAGTATTATGAGTTTGGAATGAAAGAAAATTAAGTAATGATTGATTATTTATAGTAATAGAGAGAGAGTTTTTTTATTAGGTCTTTCCCATGGTATTTTCCCATGGTATTGGTCACTAGGGACATCTCATATCATATTTTAATTTAAACACGTCGACCATAATTTTATATTAATTATGACATCATTATGATGTTATTAATCATGTAAAAAACTGAAAACTCTATTTTTTCTATTCACGAAAAACTAAAGTATTTTATAAAATTCTCATAAATTAAGTGTGACCTAATATTTAAGTTCTAAATTCAAAAATGAAATCCATTTTTTGAAAATAAGTTTCTAAATATCATTGATTTTATTTTTAAATAAAATCATAATTTATTTGAAAAATAGAAATTTTAAAACTATAATTCATATTATATCACTTTGAAAAATTAATCAAGATCTTATTATCTTATAACCTTAAGACAATTAAATAACAATATGATTTTCTATTCATAAGGATCATATTACTATTCATATTACTATTCATAAGGGTATGTTACTATTCATCAAAAATGAAGTTTTTCTTATCAAACTCTAAATATATTACCGAATGAAACCGTGTGTGTAAGTTTTTAAAATTCAAATCACAGAGGTGGAAAAATTATGTTTACTGGATAGGTTATAATAAAGTGGTGTTTTGTGGAGACTCATTATTTCACACATTTATTTATAAATCTTTGGCGTGTAATATTATCTCCTCATTAAAAAAAATTTCATCCTTGAAATTAGAATGTTACCTCACAAAAATATTTGGGTAGTTATTCATCATATGATCCTCAAGCTCCCATGTTGCCTCTTCAATTTTATGATTTTTCCAAAGTATCTTTACTAGTTGAGTCATATGATTCCTCAACACCTATTATTTAGTGTCCAGAATATGGATAGGATTTTTATAGTAAGATAGGATAGGTTCCAATTCAATACCTTCATAAGTGAGGACCTACGTTGGGTCTGGTATGTAATTTATCATCAATGAGACATGGAACACATTTTTTAATTTAGATAGGCTAGGTGGCATATCCAAAAGATATTAAATAGACTCAATTCACTCTATAATTTCAAAGGGGACAATATACCTTGGGATCAATTTACCTTTATTCCCAAATATTATAACACCCTTCCATGGAGATACTTTTAAGAAAACTTGATATCCCACTTGAAATTCCAAATCCTTCCTTCAATTATCAGCATAGATTTTTTTTCTTATTTGAGCTTCTTTGATATGGCCTTGAATTGTATTTCATTCACTGTTGTTTCATCCACAAGCTCTAAGACCCTTAGCTTCCTTTCACCAACCTCATCCCAACATATTGGTGTATAATATCTATTTCCATACAATGCTTTATATGGTGCCATTTGAATACTGGAATGAAAACTATTATTGTAGGAAAACTCCACCAGGGGTAAATATTAATCCCACATACCTTGAAAGTCAAGCGAGCATGATCTCAACATGTCTTCTAAAGTTTGGATTGTCCTTTATAATTTCCCATTAGTTTGAGGATGCTAAGCAGTACTCCAATGAAGCTCAGTATCCTAAGTTTTCTATAGACTTTTCTAGAATTTTGATGTAAATAAAGGATCACAATCAAACACTATTGAAATAGGTTCTCCATGAAGTCTTATAACTTCATTGATATAGAGTCATGAAAGTTGATCTAGTGGAAAATTCTCCCTTATAGTGAGGAAATGTGCAGATTTTGTAAGTCGAACAACAATTACCCGTATTGCATCATTCTTTCATGGAGTTTTGGGTAATCCAGTGAAAAAATACATGGTGATGTAATCCCATTTCCATGTAGTAATATGTAGAGGTTGCATGAATCCTATAGGATATTATCATTCAACTTCACTTGTTGATAGACTAAACATTTTGATACATAATCAACAATTTACTACTTCATGTTGTCCCAACAGAAATGTTCCTTCAAATATTTTTACATTTTAGTGCTACTAGGGTGTATAGAGAAATTCGAGCTATGGGCATCATCTAATAACTCCCTTTTTAGCTCGGTTATATAGGGGACACATATCCTCTTCCCAAATTTCATAATTCCATATTCACATACAAATTCATCCAAATTCATATATTTCACACCATTAATTTTCTTTTTAAGTCTCTCATCATTAGGTTGGGTGATTTTAATACTTTCTAAAAAAATTGTTAGGAAACCATTTGAAAAATTAATGATGTTTCACCTTCTTTGATAATTCTCATGTCCATCCTTATTAGATCCATAAATACAGGATCCCTTTCAATCCTCATTTTTTTTAAACTCTATGATCCTTCCTGCTCAATGCACAAGCTACGTTATTTTCCTTTCTTGGGTGGTAGTGTATGGAACAATCATAATACTTGAGTAGTTCGAGCCATCACCTTTACTCCATGTTGAGTTCTTTCTGTGAGAATATATACTTCAGACTCTTTTGATCTGTATATATCTCACATCTTTCCCCATAGAGATAGTGTCTCCAAATTTTTAGAGCAAATATCACAGCAGCTAACTCAATATCATGAGTAGGATAGTTTTGTTCATGAATTTTTAACTGCCTTGATGCATAGAAAATACCTCTATCATTCTGCATAAGGAAACAACCAAGTCCTTTCTTCGATGCATCATTATATATCAAAAACCTATCATTCCCAGATGGTAGAGTTTGGATCATAGCATTCACTAATATCCTATAAATTCTTTAAACTAGTCCTCACATTCTTTTTTCCATACAAACTAAACCCCTTTACGTGTAATCTTGGTCATTGGGTTGGTTAAACGGACAAATTTCTGAATTAAACACTGATAATAACCTGCTAAACCAATAAAACTATGTACCTCGGTTATGTTTGTTAGAGTAATCCATTATTTAATAGACTTTGTCTTCACAATATGAATAGATACTCCATACTTAGAGACAATGTGGCCAAGAAAGTAAAATTATTGACTCCAAAATTCATACTTTCTAAACTTCCCAAATAATTCATTTCTTCTAAGAGTCTTCAAAATAGTACGCAAGTGATTTTAATGATATTCATAGATTTTAGATTATACCAATATATCATCAATAAATACCACCACAAAGTCATCAAGATATTCCTTGAAAACCCTATTCATTAGATCTATGAAGACAGAGGGTGTATTAGTCAGTCCAAAAGGAATTACTGTAAACTTGTAATTACCATAACTGGTTCGAAAAACTATCTTTAGAATATCTTCCTTCCTTACTCGCAACTGATGATATCCAAATAAATGGTCAATATTTTAAAAATATTAGGCTTCATAAATTTGATCAAATAAATTAGCAATGTGAGGTAGGGGATACTTTTTCATTATTATTGTAGCATTGATCTCCCTATAATCAATTAACAACCTCATGGATCCATCTTTCTTCTTAACGAAAAGAATAAGGGCTCCCCATAAAGAGACACTAGGGTGAATAAATCCTTTATCACTCAATTCTTCTAGTTGTTTCTTCAGTTCTACTAATTCTATAGTGGCCATTCTATAAGGATTCTTTGATATAGTCCTTGATCCAGGAATTAAATCAATGGAAAACTCAATTTCTCACTCTGGAGGATGTCCAAGTAAATCCTATGGAAACACATCAACATATTCTTGCATAATAGTTACGTCCTCTATTTGAACATTCTTTTCCTCACCCATAGACATGGAATTTCATTCCTCCCCAGTAATTGAATTCAGTAGAGATACTGGGGGTGGATCTAGATAAGAATCAATTGGAAAGTTTTATTCTCTAAAGATAAGGGATTCAAAACCATTCTCAAAAATCATAACTTCCCTCTTCTTGTAATATATCTTCACATTATATCATAAAATCTAACTCATGCCAAGGATTATATCAAAGTCAATCATGGGTATGATGGTAAGTTTAGTAACTAAATCATGTGTATGTGTCATGAGGAGGACTGATCGACACATCTTGGTTGCAATGATACATCCCCTAGGAGTTTTGACTCACAACTCCTTTATTAGCATGGCCCATGTGCAAGGATAACACACACAAATCAAGAAATGGTCCTTTATTAAATCAAATTGGACATGTATAATTTTCTTGGAAAACTATAAAGATATACAAAATGTGATGATCCAAAATCAAATAAATCATTGTCTATGTTTGAGGAAATGATTAATGTACCTACCACCACATTGTTAGGAACTTAAACCTCTGCATTTGTGACCACATAATCTTGGTCTTGTTTCCTTGACGCCTTGGACAATAATTTAAATAATGTCCCCTCTCCCTGTAATTATAGCATTAAACATTGGTAACTTCTTTCTTCCTATTACTATCATGGGATTGATGGCCTTTTTCTCCACACATGTAACAAACACCCATAACCTTCTAGAAAGTACCATAGTATCTCTTCCCATAATTATCACAGGGTGGAAGGTTAACTCTTCCCCTATTCCCCTTTTCATTATTTCCTTTTCTAGAGTTTTCAACAGCCCTCTTCTTCTCTCACTTCCCTTAAAATCATAAGACTTAGAGAATCTCTTTTCTATCTTGATAGCACTTGAGACTATATTTTCATATAATGAGAATCTTTGGGATACTATATCCCTTTGGAGGAATGGTTTTAAACCATTAAAGAATTGATCAATCTTTCTACTTAGATTATGTATGTAGTCCGCGACATGTTTTGCTAACCTTGTGAAGTTAGATTCATATTTTGCAACATTCTCATCCTCTTTTTGCCTCAAATTTTGAAACTACCTTTCCATATATGATTTATATTCATGAGGGAAGTATTTTTACAAGAATATTTCCTTAAAATCCCTCCATTCCATTTCTTCTATTTATTCATCCTCCTTTTTGTTTTGGATTAAACACCACCATTAATCTGCATCTCCTGATAGACAATAAATTTCCATGACAACTTTTTCTCTTTCGTTACATCCCAAAATGAGAAATATCTTCTCTAATGAACATATCCACTACTCCACTATGAATGGTTTTTTAGTCCCATTAAATGATGGAGGTTGTTTTCACATAAATCATTCTAACATAGCTCCCTCATGTTGTGGATCTAAATGCTCTATACAGGTAAGTTTATTATTCATAACCTAAGTCAACAATCCCAGTATAGTTATAAGTTGTTTGGCACTAGTCACGACACTAGATCCAACATCATTATCTTGTATTGGAGTGAAATCCTTACATGGTACACACGTGTTCATGCAATTTTAAATCCTTTAACTATTCACCATTTCTAAATAATGGCATACACTATATTAGGTTATGAATCATAATGTATAATCTCAAAGTTAAAATATACTTAACATAAATTTAAATTCTATACATAGCTAATCTCATAATCATAAACATGGTTTTTGGAGGAAAAATTTACATTTAAATACATTATAATGGATTGTAAAGAAAATATGAATTATTCTAAGTATATCCCCTAGCAGTGTCAAACCAAGTGCGTAATAAGGCCCATTTTCGTGTACCAGGATACCCCGAGTCAATCTCGAAACTCCTTATTGTATTTTTCAATCCTAGGTACATCTGTACCAAAACCACATCCACTTTTAGTATCCAGACATAGATTTATTTTCTATAAATATCCACATAATCTATTCCTTTCCAAGAATTCTAGGATGTTATTGTATGTTTATCATCAAAGAATATCTTAGGATATTGTTCCCTAATCTACATTTTCTAAATCTAGTTTCCAAGTTTTCTACTAAACTTCCTTTGGTACCAACTATAAGGACCCGACCCCCGTTGCCTGAAGTTGGCGTCTTATATTATTAGATTGGAATATAAATAAGGAATATGCATACCAAAGGACCGAGTAGTTTAGTATCTTTGGAAACAATATATATACATATGTTCAACATTACAACTTGAGAGGGAAACAATTTAAAAACTTCTTTGAAAACATCCATAAATCCTAGGTTATTTCTGCATGTCATTCATAATATACCTATTAATGTCCTGAGAAAATAAAACATAAGAAATGGGTGAGCTCAAATGCTCAGTAAGAGTGATAAATATAGTGGTAGATATCATAAACATAAACATTAGGCATAGTGAATAACTAAAAACACATTCCTTTAAAAATGAACTTGAACACCGTATGGAAAGAATAAGAGCTGAATAAATAATGCCATAATAAATAATAATCATGGTTATTGTACTAGTTTAATAACCTCATGAACTTTCAATTACTAGTTTCTTAATTAGGTAATTCAAAATTCCAGACATCATAACCAAACTGTCAAGGCCTAGTGCCAAGACCATAAATAAACATTTTTTCAAGGCCTTATGCCAAGACCATAGTTTGTATCATGAAACCTAATGATGCATAAAGGGGATATAGTGGGCCCCAAATGTCACTTACTAAGTCCAATTAATTCTTTATATGAATGGGTATAAACATAAACAACATATACATTCATATTGAAACTAACATATGAAATGTCAATAACGTTCCCTGAACATTAAGCATAAACACTAACCATTCGGAGTAAATTGGTGAATTATTTTAAGATATCACATACATAGTCAATATAATCATAAACCATTATATTAAATAATGTATATGATATCATATATAAGAATAAACAAGAGTGTTGAAATATATGAGGATGCTCTTATAAAATCATCGAGTAATTCCTAACATAAATACTCTTTTACTTTAAAAAGAAGAGTTCTTTGGGAAAAGTCTTTGTATAAAACCATAAGTGAAGTAAGAAAGAATTTTTATAATAAAATTTTTGATTATATAAATATAATGGTTTCTAAAAACATATTATACAGTTCCCTTGAAAATATGTAAGAATTTGAAAAATTCCCTTGAATCGGGCTTGCATTCCGGGAAGAATTTTTGAAATATCTTTTTAAAACATATAAATCCCCATAAATGAAATTAGGATTATGGTTGGTACACATATATATATATAATTATCACATAACATATGAGGAGTAAATATGAATAAATAATAATTTAATTGAGTTAAGTAGATAATAAGAGTAACCCAAATGAAAATGGAGGTTCGGGTAGAAAGCCCTTACCTTAAGTCTGAAGGTGTTCCTCACATGATCTTAATGTACTAGATATTAAATACATTAATTAACTAATTAAGAACATTATATACATATATTTTATTCGTTAAAGTTTTATTAAGTTCATTTATGTTCTTTTTGATAAGTTATAAGATTGAATTCTTTCATTCTAGAGTGTTCGTTTCCTTGATTTCATGATCAATTTGCTTGATTATAAGTAATGGAGTTTATGTGGAATGGATATAATTCTATAGAATTGAACTTATATATTATTTATGAACATAAATAATTGTAAATGGTTGTATATTTCACTTGCTCACATGGTATTAGGATGATTTATTAGATAGAACATTAGTGATAACCATTTAAATTATTTTGGCGAAATCTCTATTGTTACCAACTAGTTTGTCATATGAATTAGTATTATGTATATATACTGGTTCCAGAACATTAAAATGGTTATAATAAAAATATTATAGTATGTTTCAACCATAAAAATTTTTCATGAACAGGCATGAATATGGTAATAGAAATTGAAAATTCATTGTCCGTGAATGTGATAAATTAACCCCTCTTGGACGGTGTTTTCATTTTTTTGTATAAAAGAAGGGAAAATGAGAGATGAAGATGAATTATTAATTTATAATAACAATATTCTAGTATATTTATGGTAATTTATTTATCATAACATTTTTATGAAATGATTTGATGAAATAAAAGGAAAATAAAAGAACTCAAAATAAAAAAGAGAAGTTGAGAAACCCCTTACGAAAATTCAGCAGTCTAACGCGTCACATAAAATTCATAAAATATTTTGAGAAGAGAAAAATGTGCATCTCATTTTTCTTGAATAATATGTACATTAATGGGGTATTTAATGACATATACCATCACAATCCAAAATAAATTAAAAGAGAAATACAGAAAGAGAGTGCTTGAAAAAGAGAAGGGTGGTAGATTCCCCTACCTTATAGAGTAACTCCTATAACATGAAGGTTAAGACCTTGGGGGATTGAGGACACCTTAATATAAATATTATTAAGGTAAAAATACCATATATTATAGTATTATGAGTTTTTAATGAAATAAAATGATGTAATTAGTGGTTATTTATAGTAAAAGTTGTGGAGTTTTTTATTAATTTCAAAGGACTCCTCATTAGTGGTATTTGAAAAACCATGGGCTTGACCATGGTGTTTTATCATGGTATTGGACACTTAGGACACCTCATATCATATTTTAATGTAAAAAAGTAGACCATAATTTATATTAATTATTACATCATTATGATGTCATTAATCGTACCGAAAACTCAAAACTGTTTTTTTACTATTCACGAAAAACTAAAGTATTTTATAAAATTCTCATAAATTCATTGTAACATAATATCAAAGTTATGAATTAAAAAATAGAATCCATTTTTTTAAAATAATTTTATAAATGTTATTGATTTAATTTTTAAATAAAATCATAATTTATTTGAAAAATAACAATTTTAAAACTATAATTCGTTTTATATCACTTTGAATAATTAGTCAAGATCTCATTATCTTATAACCATAAGACAATAAAATAATAATATGATTTAATATTTATAAGGTTTATATTATTATTAATATTAATATTCATAAGGTTATTCTATTATTAATCAACAATTAAGTTTGTCTTAATAGACTCTAAATATCATACTGAACGCAACTATGTGCATTTGTTTTTTGAAATTAAAATCACAGAGGTGGGAAAATTATGTTTTCTAGCTGGGTTATAATAAAGTGGTGTTTTTTGGAGACTAAATATTTCACCCATTTATTTATAAACCCTTTGGGTGTTACATAATAATATAAACTTAATTTTTGACAAAAATGATTAGTGAAAGTGATTAAAATTAATTACAATGATTAAGGTGTAATTGGGCTTAAAATGGACTAAAACCCTAAGTTTAAGGGCCCAAATGACCTATATATTTGTCCAACACTCATTGGATGGAAATATTTATTCCATTAACCTTACATTAATGGGTTTTTGTGGTTTTATATTACTTTTATTAGTTAATAACATGTTCACACCAAACTTCTTTTCAAGAATACCAACTGAGTCATTTTCCTTCCATATAAAAGGCCACCACTTCTACTCATTACTCACACCTCTAAAACCTATTAAGTTCATAAAATACCTACCCAAATACTCTCACATATTTCCTATACTAGATCTATAAGAATACATTTTGGAAGAAACCCTTCTAACAAATCCTTTTTGGTTCAAACCAAAAGAAGTTACCTGATTAAAAGGTAATGTCTTTTCTCAATCTCTATAGTTTCATTTCCATTGTCAAATCCCTAAAATCTTTTTATTATGTTCTTGTTTAACAAAACAATTATCCTAAATATAATATTATGTTTTTATTATTATATTTATACCTACACTTACACACACATCCATCTAATGTGCAATGAACATATTGTTTTTATGAACGATGAATTTCTGCCTCATGAAACGATGATTGTTCAATTCTCCATTACTGCCTCTTATGGTGGACATTATGATTAAAAATATATTTATATATGATATATATTTTATTTATAATATTTTAAACTTATTTAATATTTATTTATAACTTAAATTTATTCTTTCCACATTTTTTAAATACGATAATCTCGTGTGAGGAAGTGTGGACTACTGCCCCTCAAAGCGATGTGATTCGTTCACACGATACATGAAATGTATAAATGATGCTTATAATTAAAAATGTGATACATAAAAAACATATATATTATATTAATTACATAATTAACTTTATGTATATATATATATATCATTTTCTTTATTACCCCTTCACACACTTTAAAAGAGATAATGTCATTTATGGACGTGTGGACTATGGCCTCCTCGACATGATGTGATTCCTTTTAAATCACATAATGATATATATAAGTATATATGATTAAATAATATAATTGATGTAAAAATATGATAATTATGTCATGGTTATCATTCTAAATATGTTATATAATGACCCATTTCACCATAGTTGACCAATAATAGTTGTTTTTACACATAAACTGAATTTGGTCAAAAGCACCCGATGTAAACTTAATTGTTTGAGCAGTTGTACAAAACATGGTAATAAGTGAAATAAAAGAAATTATATACATGAAAAAATTTCATAATAAAGTTTAAAATTAACATAAATTTATTATATAGTAATTTAGAGGACGTTCACCCCAAACAAAACTCAAGGTAGGGGATTCTTGTCTAATTTTCATTATGGAAGACATACTTAATTGTTCTACACCTAATTTCTTATATATGGTGTACTTAATACCACATTTAAATATAATATCATGAATTATATTATATTCATGGTATTTAAATGTTTTATTTAATTATTATTACTTTTGGGTTTTCCAATCAATTTGTTACTACATTAGTAAGGGATTCTCATCTCACTTTTTACATCCGTGAGATAAATGTCATGTTCACTACTTACATCTTTTATATGGTGTATCTACTATCATTTTTATATTATATCATGAATTAATTTTACCTTCATGGTATTTAATACTTTAATTAAATATTATTATTTCATGAGGTTTATGATTTAAAAATGTTTTAAAGTGGTATGGGACACTTTGGAATGTTTAAATATTATTTTACTCAAGACTAATCTTAATGATCTATCAATGAAATTTCCATTAGAGAAAATTATATAACCATTTTTTAATAAAAACTTTCATTATCCTCTGGTTATTCATGACCATTTTCAAGTGTTAGTACCATTTTTACACTCTTTGGTACAAATATATTTTTAGAAAATTTCTTTTAGAAAACCCGACTTTATATCTCTCTTTAGTCGGAGAACCAGTTTTATTCTAAAAATAATTTTTAATTAAAAGGCTTTCAAAAATGTTTTTAAATGATTTTGTAAATAAATTTTTACCATTTTTTCCTTTTTCCAATATTTCAAAGAAATATTCTCGTCACTTTCCTAATGAAACATTTTCTAACCTTTACCGTACAAAATGAATATTCTTTTACCTTGTATGACATGTACAGATTCATCCATCGTCATTTCTTTGAAGCCTCCATCTCAAATTCAAATGGTTTTTTCAAAAGAAAAGGTTATTTTCCTCAATAATATTTTTTAAAATTTAATATTTTATTTCATCAATGACAAAATCCTTTTATTTTAATCCACTTTGGTTTTTTGTATTAATATCATCCTTATTCTTCCACTGGATGGTTTTTTATTGATTTGGACAAGGATAGTGTTCACATTCACTTACGTGATTTATTTATTAGTCACCTTGAAGTATTAAATTTCCTATGATCATTGAACTTTGAATTTCCCCTTATTATCCATTTCATGTTTCATGGATATTACTATTTCCTAAACCATTTACCATTTTACATATGGTGCCTACATTGATAGTTATTTTATTTATTGGGGAATTATTGATAGATCCATATTTCTCATCCAATACAGTTATTTGATAAGGAATATTAGTTATTTTGATTATTTAATATGAGGAATGCTTTGTACTAGTAATGACGGGTGGAGCCTGGACTTTATATAGCTCCTCAATGCATCGACAGGTTCTCATGAGACTAATAATTTTGCAAATGGGTTTCTATCATTTGTTTTAAACTGTCTTGTGAAAGGACTTGATGGTAATAGGTTTTCATATATCTGAGACATGAAGTACATAAATAAATAAAAATTCCCGCATAGTAGTTTCAGTTATTATTCATCCATGATATTTTTCATCGACAAATCTATGGATATATTTAATTTCAGTTCATTGATTAATGGAATGTGTTTTTGTTTCATACTTTACCATATTTATTTTTCCTTATCCTGTTATTTGAATGGAATGTGTTTCTAGTTATTACATTTCCATATTTATTGTGTACTTTTATTCTATTTATTGATTACACGACATGTTTTTTTAGTTATTTACCTTTCCATAATGACTATTCTCATTGATTCATTATTGCTTCCGCTATATTTTTCCCTTACTGAGCATTTGAACTCACCCTTATTATGTTTCTTACCCCAATAATCCAAGAATCATACTATGAAAGATATTCAGGAATATAATAGATGGATTAGAGATCATACTCAAAGTTTATGTGTTTAGAAGAAAAAATATATTGTAATTAGTGTATCCATTTGTAATATAATTCCCATTTAGGTATCTGGTTTACCAAGACTATTAAACTGGTTAGTCTTTTGGGGTTTGATTCCTTGTAATAATTCCAATGTATTTAGTATAAGACACCAGCTCTAGGTTATCTGGGGATAGGTCTCTACATAGAAGGTGTGACAAGATGGGGTGGTGTGGGATAGTATTTATAGGGGGAGTATACGAGTGTTTTTGATTATTATATTCATTAGTTTATTATTTTGGGTCACAGCTATCAATAGTATTGATTCCTATGAATAAATAAAGTAAATATTTCAAGATATTTTGAAACAATGGGTGCTTAAATCATTATTACATTATCTATGAGTCAAAAATTTATATATTTAGCTTCTAATTTTAAATACCAAAATTTATCGTATTTCACTATTCATAAAAAATTCAACTATTTTAGAAAAATACCAAAAATTCACCCTAACCATTATTCAACATGTATATTTCAAAAATGGAATCCATTTTATGAAAATAAATTTATAAATTTTATAAATTTAATTTTTAAATAAAATAATCATTTATTCGAAAAATACCGATTTAAATATTATAATCAATGTTATGACCCTTTGAAAAATTAAATGAGGTCCCATAAAAGTATATTACAATTATAATAAAACATAATATTAATTTATGAATCTATTTTATGAAAATAAATTTTATTTTAAATCATTATATTAATTATATAATTGTAAATAAACATTTACATTTTACAAAAATACCAACACTTAATTTATAATTCTTAAAACATTTATTTATTTATACCATGATATGAATATATCATATTTTTATTTATAGTATAGCTAAATTTTATTTATAATTTCATAGGTGGGATTACTAATCTAACATATAGATTATTATTCCTAATGGTCATATTGTTATTTCAATGGTCATGTTACTATTCCATTGTTATAAGTTCCTTAATTTCTATAAATACCTCTCATTTCATTCATTCTTCATTTACTTACATTTTATCTTAAGTTTATATATAAAATTTAATATTCAAATGAATATTTTATTACTAACATTGTTTTTTATTTCTACAACTTATTCATGAGTGATGTCATTCTATTGTATTGATCGGATCAAAATTTTCCCTTTATTATTACCTAATTTTCTATTTATTATCCCATTATAATATTTAGAATTCTTATTGGTTTATTTTCTTACTAATTCATCATTATTAATTTATTATAATTATGTTTTAATTGGTTCATCTATGTGATGTATGTGTTTTATGACATAAGAAGGAAAATTTCATTGATAAAATTTTGGGTCGTTGCATTCTTCCCCCCTTACGAAATTTCACCCTTGAAATATCATTTTACATACTAAGGTGAAAACATGTGAGGGTATTTTTCCTTTATAACTTCCTATGGTTCCCATTTCACCTATTAATACTTATGTTTTCTCCATATTACTTTGACTAGGTGAGTAGTTTTTTTTCATAGAACCTTGTCTCTACATTCCAAAATCTCTACCAGCTGCTCCTCATAAGAGAGACTATTTTCTAACTGTACCACCTCTGAGTTCAGTACATGTGAGGGATCTTTTATTTACTTCCTCAAGTGTTATATTTGTAATATATCATGTACTTGAGATATGTTTGGCGTAAGTTCTTGTTTATAGGATAAAGATTCGACACTATCAAGAATCTCAAAGGGGGTGATGTACCTGGGAATTAGCTTTCCTTTCTTCCAAAATCTCATGAACATCTTCTATGGAGATATGTGGAGGAATAATTTATCACCAACCTCAAACTTGAAGTATCATATATGATTTTATACATATCTCTTCTATCAACTTTGGGAATCCCAGATATGTTGTTGGATGGTCTTCACCTTTTCTACCATTTCCTCGACTATTTCAGGTTCGAGTAGCATACCTTCACTGACTTCATCCCAGTAGGTAGTTGTTTTCATATTTTACCATAAAGGGATTCATATGTAGCCATTTGGATTATTTAGAGAAAAATATTTTTGTAATAGAACTCAACTAGTGGAATATGATGATCTCATCCGCCTTTAAAGTCCATTGAGCATGCTCTCAACATTTCTTTATGTATCAGAACTGTCCATTCATATAATACAATATTATTACTTGGATTATTGAAAATGGTTGTTCATCCCTCATAACTGGAAAAATGAACCTATTAAATAATGTGAAGGTCCATGTTGATGGTATGGTTAGATTAAATAATGACAGAGCTCTAAAAATCAAGGTAAGTGGAAAGAAAAGTCTGATTGGAGATGAAATAAGAAATATATAATTTATTTTTTTGGATGGTATCTTATACACCCAATTTAGTGTTAGTCAACTTTATGACTCCATACTCTGATTCAAATTCAATTAGAAGTCATGTTTTATCAAAGGATGAACTAGAAAATCATTAATGAAGTCATGGATAACCAATGGGTATCTATATCAAGTGGATTTCAAGGATAAAATTTTTCTCTTTTCCATGGATGAATAAAATAGCCTTTGGCATCAAAGACAGGGTATATTAATAAAAAAACATAGAAACTTTATTGAAGTTAAATGTTTTGGATGATATTCACAATCTAAAATGAAATCAGGAGAAGTCCCGTGATTCCTATATAAGTGGTAAATTTGTGAGAAATCCCTATTATACAAATAATAATATAGCCTCAAATCTATTATTTTTTATTCATGCTAAGATTTTTATACCCATGAAGGTTATCTGAACATATGGTGATAAATACTTCATATTGTTCATTTATGATTATATTATAATGATTTGTATCATATTTTTGTAGGAAAAGATAGAAGTTATAAATACCCTGACCCCAGTATCCCAAAGTCAGTTGTTTCTTGATTATATTGGAACAAGATATAAGTTATTTCATCCCAAATGAAAAAATAGTTTAGTAGTATTGGTAAACTAGATACATACTTGAATTTCACATATATTTTTAGACATAAAATATAAAAAATTATTTTCTTTTAAATCATCTTTATTCCCTCTAGCATGTCCCTAAACATTAATCATAAAAGATTTCATAGAATCGTAGTGAAATAAAAAATAAGAAATGGGTGAGCTCAAATACATAGTAAGGTTAAGAATACAACAAAAGCTAATAAGAAATGATAATATGGAAAGAATAAATGATAATAAAATAATTTCATATAAATAACCTCTTGATCTAGATACTCATCCATGGATATAATAATAAATAATTTAATCACATGGAAATCAATAACTGAATTCACAATGATGGAATGCATAATTACAGACACCTGGAACATATCATCAAGGCCTTATACCAAGAAAACTATATAAATGGGTAATAAATCAACCAAAACTTGATATATTTTGTCTCATGATACCTACTGATGCACTGAAAGGATATTGCGGGCCCCTCCCATCATGTAATGTCCCCGACTCAGAATCCACTAAATTGGTACCCCGAGTTGGGTTGCCACATGACCTCAAGAATGCCTCCTCATTCACCAGAGGTTTCCAACTAGTAGTGAGGGTCTAAAAGTCACGTGGTGAGACTATACCCCCTTTACCAGAGTAATACATAGCATAAAATAAATAGAGTATAGGAAACAACATACAATAACCAATGAACAAGTATAAATAACCATCTCCCAAAACAGGGTTCAAACTAGAACCAACAATAAATATTTCATGTCATGATGCGGTGCTTAGTGGAAAAAACCTAAAAATAAATACAACCAATGGAATCACCAAAAAAATCATGAATAAAAGTCTGGATCCTCATCCTTACATATCCCAAGCCCAAATCAACTCCCTATAATTGGGCCCTTTCCTTTATATGAACCTGCAATAATGAAGTCTGCTCGGGTACCCAACGATGGCTCGAGCAGGGTGTGAGTACAAAACTTAGTAGGACACAACCAATAGTTTCTATAAAATATCTATTCTAAATGGATATGACATGAAAGTGATATATAAATTTTAAGTAACAAGGTACAGTTCAGGTTCCATTAGTTAACAAGGTTCAATTAATTGATTCCTAGTATTTTTTCCAATTTAATTACTTCTACCATCTTCATTACTTAATCCATTTTTATCACATGTTTCGTGGGTTAGGCATATACATCATCTACACATGTGTCTAATGAAATCAATCCATATGTATAAGGGAATAATTCAAGTCCCTATCTCACTAGGGATATACACATCACATCAATAGATTATCCTCACCTTGAAGCCTCAGTCTGGGTGGAATGAAACCATTATGTAAATAGATCCTCCATCCCCTTCCATAACCCATGAATTTTGGGGTGGAGTTTAGAGCCTCGGTCTAACTCGACCCATGGGCTTAGATCCTTATATCAATACCCCACTCTACCAAGCCATGTTCACGTTATTACTTATCCATTCACCACACACATACCATATTGCAACCAAATACAACAAAATAAAATAGTATTCACATAACATAACCATCAACATGGAAGTTAATACTATTCCATAACCCATTAACACATTTTCCATTTACAAGTCATAGACATCTATCCCAATTCCCATTCTCGTGGATTAACCCACTAATTATATTCAACAACTTCCACATATTATCCAACAATCATGAATCACCATACATTATCCCATTTATCCCACTTATCATTTCTCAATAATTTTCCCACTTATTCATTTCAAGTACAATTCTTATATCACATAACACAACCACCTTATTACATTCAACACATTAGGTATACCCCATAATACCCATGTACTAACCCATTCAATATATCTATAAATTCCCTTATGAAACTCATTTACATGATCTATAATTCTCAATACATTCTCAATTTAACATGATCATCATTTAATATATATTAATTATTTTGGACATCTCAACATAATTCATAACCCCTTTGACACAATATCATTTAACTCAATTAACCCATTATTAATCCATTCCAAACAACCCCTTAATCCATTGTAAATATAGGAACAATATAAATATTTCATCTTCAAATAAATTAACCACATTTTCATGTTCAATAAGGGATCTATGTTATCACGTATCAATTCCACCCTTACCATTTTCAAATCCTAGGTTTGGGAAGGTCAGTGCACCCCATGGGTGGCCCCAAATTGATCAAATCGTCCTCAATGCATCCCACAAGGATCATGAGGGTTTTAAATCATTATTTATATGTTCATTTTACCAAAAAAACTAAAATAATTCAAATCACAACAAGAGGGAAGAAATATCTCAACACACATGCACAAATCTATAACAAAACTATGGGATATAACTTGTAGAACACCTACCTCAAATAAAATGATTAACACACCCTTAATTGTATCCTTAGATTCCTATCCAAACACCTCTCAAAGCCTCAACCTATATTCCACTAGAAAAAGAAGATTTTTGGGATTCAGAATAAGATTTCCCAAGATACAACCCCTAATCCAAAAAAGTGAATAAATGAGAAGATTATACACACCTAGATGTTCGATTTGCCTCCAATGACATAAAAAACGTCCTATAAATGATAGAGATCGATCCTTGGAAGCTCTTTGAGGTCTTGGTTCTTCATTAGGGTTGAGAGGGAGAGAATGGGAGGAATAGTCGGGCAGAACATAAAAATCTTGTAATGGAAATTTTATAATTTTTCCAAACTTTACTGGGCCGCAAGGTTTACCCATAAAGTTTACCAAACCATGCACAAACCATATGAAAAAATTTTCCAAGGTAATATGGGTTGCACGGTTACCTAGGTAGGCCACACGGTTTGATAGACCATGCATCGACCGTGCGTTAAACCTCTGTCCAAGGTTTCCTAGTTACATGGGAATTTCGCACCATTTTCTAAACTGTGCGCAAACTGTGCACCTTACACAAATTGGCCCGGTTCTTCCGTTTCTCATGCCCTAAAGCTTTGTAACACCCCCAAGACCCAACATACTCCTTGGAACCATTTTATTAAACAAAAATGAGAGATTGAAACAAAATTTAAACAAATACATAGCATCATGAAGTCTAGGATCTCACAACCTCCCCACCATATAAAGGTTCATCCTAGAACCACATTCCCAAGCATTAATGGGATTTAAAAACAAGGATATCAATCCACTAGGCACTCTTATCCATTCCCCTTACCCAAGTTTCCTCCTGAAAATTACCATGATCTCATAAAACCTGAACCAAAGGCACATTCTTTCCCCACAAGACTTTCTCACCACAACCCATAACATGTTCCAGATGCTCCTTAAAAGACACATCAAATTCAACCATACATCAACCACTAAAACTTCATAGGGAAAACTTAGGAAACAATGCCTAATTCATAGCACATGAAAACTTCTCACACAGAATCATACCATCATGGAGTATCCAATTGGCACCCCATCAGTTTGATCCTCTTAGAAACTCATGACCCGAATCACTTGGCGTCACTTTGCACAACTTCAAAACTCTAACGATGACCAAAACCTGATATTGCCTAAAGGAAAACACAAAATCTTTCCAAACACATTTCCCAACTTATATAGATCCACCGCTTGTTTCCTGATGATCCCATTCGATAATCGTACACCCAAAAGCAACCAAATCTCCCAGACACTCAACTAACTAAACCCATGACAACGCTCACTATCAGGGCTAGCATACATGAATAATGATCACTCGAGTCCCTCCAACCCAAAACTCTGCTCATTTCATCAACCAACCTCTTTCCCACTATGTTTCTCTCTACCATCACCTATTATTTGGCACCCCACTATCAATTAAAGACCACTAGAATCTCAAATCAACCTTCAAAACATACCTAACTTTTTCCAGCTCACCGCACCTAAACATCCCTATGGACAATACCCTATATTGGCATATAGAATTTCCATTGAAACTACATGGAAAGAAATTCCTACACTATAATCTGAAGACTAAGATCAACTTGAACTTACTCAAGTATGAATTCATTTCTAAATGGTACTTGCTGCTACAACATCAAATTGGAGGTTCACCATAATTCATCACATCCATTCTTGATTACCCTATCATGTTGGACCACCCCAACTGGCTTGTCCTAGAATACCCATCTTTCACTGATGACACGCTACCCCTTTTCACCTTCCCAAGGCACTTACTAAGTTTAATCTTATCACTATCATCCAATGTTCCCCCAAGGTCATCCATGACCTCCGGTAGAATTATTCCTACACCGTATCACTATCCTCCAAACCATCATCAGGCTCCACTTCCCCCCATCAACATTCTCAACAGAATCACTCCTACCATTCATACACTAACTAAATAAGTCTAGGTTTTTACCCAAACCAATTCTGAAATTTGAAATATACTACTCACCCACAACATCCACAGGATAAGATTTACAACTTTCCACATCTATCCCCCACTTCTAACTAAATTGATCTATCCCCAACTAACTCATCCTAGATCATTTAGCTTCACCATTGGAATGACACCACATCACATGGAGAAGGTCCCATCAACATAAAGACATTCCAATACCACTCAAAGACACATACCCACATATATTTCTGATTTTAATTGGATTTATAGAACCCAACCACTCTTTCCACCAACCGTTGTTACGTCTTGCCACCCCCTTTGATGAATTAATACAAACATTTCAAATTCCATTGAAACTACCCTGAGATCAATGAATCCTATTGGATAAATCAACCACCATGATCATGGACCACTTGACCTCCCTGAGAGTCCAAGCATTCATCTCATAGGTTCCACATTGGAATATAGGTGTCACTACATCGACTTAATTTTATCCTCTCCACATCCAGGACCGATTTATCACTCCCCACCTTAGGAGTGTCAATACCATTGTTCTCCATGAGAGATTCCCACCACAAATATTATACTTGATCATAAGTGAAACCCCAAAACTTAGACATGCCTATCTAGATTTTCCCCAAAATAAGAAAATGAACATCACCCAGTGCATGTTCTCATATTCCATGAATGGCACCCATGACATTTTTCGACCTTCAGTCCATCCCATAGACCTTACCCGAAACCCGTTGATGGTGCATATCCTACTATCCAACTCTACATATACTACTACCCCATGAGCATAAAATCCTTGATGTCCTCATTAAACTAAAACACCTTCTAGTCTATTGACATAAGGCCAGATCTTCACAACGTGCCTCAGATGATGTCAAGATTTTAGGAATGATCTTCACTATCTAAGTTATACTAAGAATATTTCGAAGAATACCACCACCAACTTATCCATTACTGATATCACACCCCAATATGGGACACCATGACCAACCAAGGATTCTAGGTTTCCCTACCACATACATCCGATCAACACTTAACCACAATGCTCAAGAGTGATTGCCAACCAAGACTCACTGCCACTCCATGACCATCCTCCATGAAGTCATAAACCAACGTTTCCTGTGGAACTCCATTTTTTCTCACCACTTGAGTTCTTTCAGTACTCTCCTAATAGTTAACAATCAAAACACAATGGTCCACCACACCAATCAAACTAACGTTCTCCCACAAGACAACCTTACATGAGCATAACCTGATGCCCTCTTACTCACCTAACCATGCCTCTTGGTTAGTCATCCTCATCGGCCCCAATAAATCCTTTACATCTCACCCATGTTTCATATTCCAAAGCACCCATATCATTGGTCTAGCCTCCCATGAGGTTACCCTTGATTTTTCCGAATCTTTCAACGCGTGGCCACAACCTGAGTCACAACACCAACCATTAATCTTCCACTTAGCCCTCTATTTCGAACCTACAATGAGTAACATGGTTTGTGACCCACTAACAAGTTCTAAGGAATCCACATCTGCAAAACACACCCAAAAGCACCTAGAACCCCGTCTGACCTCCCTCGTAGGTCACCTTGAAGGTTAAATGATACCATCTCCCTAAAATCTAGTCATAGTAAGAAAAATTCACTAGTCATCTTCCCAAAACACACACATTAAGTAACGAACAAATAAATGTTCAGGAATGACTCTCTCACCCATGTATCGATACACACTGTGACTAGTGCACCAAATGACCATTTAATATAGGTTCTACACCAAAGGTAACCATACCTGTACATCAACACTATGATCCAAACATCCTCTCTGGAATCCAAAACACAACTCACTAGGTTCCCAACTCACAAGGCCACCAAAACCCAAGAACTATCCTTAAGTTCCAACATACACTCTATACGATCATGGACCTAAAAGTTTCTACACTCACATTACCAAACAACACCTCATGACCCAAAGGCCACATCCCTACCGAGGGTGCTCTAAACACATCTCTTATACCATATCATAACCATAAAGTTCTTACAACCCAAATCCAGGGTCTCAAACTAGGGTACTCTCACAACACAAACCACCCCTACATGGTCAAATTGACATCACAAGGAATATCCACTACCCAGTTCACCCAAAATTTACACTTTTATACACCCTTTTATAATTAACTTCACCATATTCTTTGAAATAAACTACTCAAATCTTAAACACCCCATTCACCCAACATTTTAAAGTCCCTAACCTATTTATGAACATAATACAAAATAGTTTACTCAAAAAATACTTTGAAGAATGATCTACCAGATTAACCACAAATGGATAAGATCTTTCACTATCAACCTTAAACAATCCACTCCACATACAATATCACAACCATCACCATCATGCTTAGAACACAACCCTCTACCATACCTACCATGATTAATTCTCAACATGGGTAAACTAAATTTCAAAATCACAAGTCTTTTTTCAAGAACCCCTTTTAAACCATTTTATCTTTCACAACACAAATATTTTCTCTTAGACACATTCTCCATTTCACAACAGGTTACAATCATCATTTCAACTCATTTATACCTTACACTAGACACAATTATTCAATCATTCTTTAAAATTTCTTTTTTATTTAACATCATCTTCATTAGATACCATTTTCTTCAAATTTCTGAAGGAGTGTAATTCATTCTAATTTTCATTCCCCACACACCCATCCCATGTGTACCTGTCATAATGCATGCCACCTATATCCATAGGTTCCTAAAATGATTTATGAATGAACAAGCTCATGCCATTCCTTCCATGAGAAAAAATATCATAAAATAGTCAGATCACACAACATGGTCATCACCCAATGGTGAAATATCATTCAACTCTAACAATACATACCATGAACAACAATTCCATCCTTGGGTGACTTGGGTTTTCCCTTATACATGGGTTAAATACTCCCAAGAACGAGCTCATTACAAAGCCCTGACACTACCTAGAATCTAATCTACCACCCCCAAATAGTAATACAAAATAAAGAGAAATGAAACCACTTTGATACCACTTTGTAACATCCCCAACTTGGAAGCCACTAAACTGGTGCCCCAACCCGGGTCGTGACATGTCCTCAATCACTCCTCCCCATATGACAAAGGTTTATGACTAGCAGCATAGGTCTAAAATTCATGTGGGGAGACTATAACCCCTTTACCATAATAAGACACAACAGAAAATAAATAGAATATTGGAAACAACATACAATAACCAATGAACATTCATAAATAACTATAACCTAAAATAGGGTGTAAACAACAACCAATAGTAAATATTTCATGTCATGATGTGGTGTCAAGTGAAAAAACCCAAAAATAAAGAAAAATAGTGAAATCACCAAAATGTTCCTGACTCCAAGTATGGATCCTCATCCATTTATATGCCTATCCTGACTCAACTCCCTAGCACCAGGACCTTACTCTTATTAGAATATGAAATAATAAAGTCTTCTTAGGTACCCAATAGTGGCCTGAGCAGGGTGTGAGTACAAAATTTAGTAGGCCATCACCAATGGTGTCTATAAAATATCCAGTCTAAAAAGATAGTGAATGCAAGTGATAAATAAATGGTAAGTAACAAGGGATATTTCTGGTGCCATTAGTTAATAAGGTTCACTTAATTTATTCCTAGTATTTTTTCTAATTTCATTACTTATACTGTCTTCATTAATTAATCCATTTTTATCACATGTTCGGTGGGTTAGGCATATACATCATCTACACATGTGTCTAAGGCAATAAATCCATATGAATAAGAGAATGAGTCAAGTCCCTATCTCACTAGGGATATACACATCACATTATCCTCACATCTAAGCCTCAATCTGGGTGGAATGCAACCGTTAGGGGAATAGATTCTTTATCTCCTTCCCTAGCCCATGTATTTTGGGGTGGAGTTTAGAGCCTCGGTCTAACTTGACCTATGGGCATAGATCCTAATTTCATACCCCACTCTACCAATCCATGTGCACATTCTTATTTATCCATTCACCACACACATAACATATAATAACCAAACATAGCCAAATAAAATATAATTCACATCCCATAACCATCAACATGAAAATTAATTCTATGACATAACCCATTAACACAATTTCCATATACAATTAATAACCATCTATCATGATTTCCATTCTCGTTTCATAACCCATTAATATATTCAACAACTTCCATATATTATCCAACATTCATGAATAACCATAAATTATCCCATTTATCATTTCTCAATCATTTTCCCACTTATTTATTTCAAGTAAAATTCTTATATCACATAACACAACCACCTTATTACATTAAACCCATTAGGTGTACCCCATAATACACATGTACTAACCCATTCAATTTATCCATAAATTCCCTTATGAAACCCATTTACATGCTCTATAATTTTCAAGACATTTCCAATTTAACATTCTCATCATTTCATATATACTAATTCTTTTGGTCATCTCAACATAATTCATAACCCCTTTGACACAACATCATTTAACTCAATTACCCCATTACTAAGCCATACCAAACAACCCCTTAAGACATTAGCAACCTTGAAAAAACTAGAAATATTCCATCTTCAACTTAATTAACCACATTGACATATTAAATAGGGTTCTATGTTATTACACATCAATTACACCCTTGACCTTGTCAAATCCTAGGTCCAGGAAGGTCGATAGACCCCATGGGTGGCCCCGAATTGGTTAAATCGTCCTCAATGCATCCTAATGGAATCGTGAGTATTTAAAATCATTATTTAGATGTTAGTTTTACCAAAACCCACTAAAGGAATTCAAATCAAAATAAGAGGTAATAAATATCTCAACACACATGCATGAATCTATAACAAAACTATGGGATATAATTTGTAGACCACATACCATGAATCCAATGATGAACACAGCCTTAATCATATCCTTAGATCCTAATCCAAACACCTCTCTAAGACTTACCCTATATTCCACTGTAAAAATAATATTTTAGGGCTTCAGAAGAATATTACCCAAGATACAATCCCTAATCTGAAAAAGTGAATAAAATAGAAGATTAGACTTGCTCGGATCTTTGAATCACGTCTAATGGCATCCCAAAAAGCCTAGAAAAGAGAGATATAAATACTTGGAATCACTTGGAGGTCTTAAATCATTATTAGGGTTGATATGGATAGAATGGTAGGAAAATATAGTAGAAAATAAAAAACTCATAATGGAAGTTTTGTAAATTTTCCCAACTTTACTAGGATGCATGGTTTACCAAACATGCACAAGACACTGCCCAAGGTGAGATCGGTCACATGGTTACCTAGGTAGGCTACACAGTTTGAAAGATTGAATGTCTACTGTGTGTTAATACTCTTTCCAAGGGTTCACAGTTACCTAGGAATTTCATATGATTTGATTAACCATGCGCCAACCGTGCTCCTTGCATAGATTGTCTCGATTCGTCCATTTCTCATGTCCTGAATCTATGGAACACCCCCAAGACCCAACATACTCCCTATAACCCTTTAATTTACCAAAAAATAGATATTTAAACCAAAATTTTAATAAATACATAGCTTCATCAAGTCTGGGATCTTACACATCACTTACTAAGTCCAATGTATTACTCATATTAAAGTGGTGAAACATAATCAACATAAATATTCATATTTTAAATCTAGCATATGAAATGTTAATAATTATCCCAATCAATATACATAATCATAAACTATCCAAAGTGATATAAATGGTGTCAACATTGTACATCATCATTCAAACTGATCATAAACCATCTAGAGCAATAATAAGGATGGTATAATTATAAAAAATCCCTATAGGATCATAATTATAATTATAGTGGTTCACATTGATGAATAGAAATTCCATAAATATATCATTAAAAAAATTCTTGATGAAAATAACATTTCCACTAAGAAAATTACTTTTTTAAAACTAAAAGTTCAAAAAATATTGGAAAAATTCCTTTCATTGAAAATAACTTTTGAAATTTATAAATGAAGCTTTAAAACATTGATTTCTCATGATGGATGTAAGAAATTGGTTCTTCCTTTGAGGCATGGGTCTATTTTTTCATTTCCGGGTTTTTTTTTTGAGAAAACAGGGGAAAACTAGGCAAGTACTGGAATTTTTGGGTTACACGCCATGTACTTCGAGTACATAATGTGTATGTCTTGGCTATGTAACAGGCACACATGGTGTGTAGGGTTGTCAGTAAGGATGAGTGGTTTTACCATGTACATGACATGTACTTCCTAGTACACTCCATGTAGTTAAGTCGATAAGACCTAAGAAAATTTTGTCGGCAAATGAATAGTAAAATAACCTACATGGAGTGTGGTCCCAGGTACACTCCATGTATTTTTTTATTAAATCGGGCAGTAGCCTCATTTTGAGGCAGAGGGCAGAGGGGTTCATCCGGGTTCACGAACAAACAGTGCTAAGACTCATTTTTTATCTCGATCGTCCATCTGAACTTTGATTCGAATGTCATCAGATCCATTGGAACCCAATCAGTAAGCCCTTGATTCCTCTTGATATTTTCCTCTAGATTTCTCCTCTCGACCAAGTTATCGAGTGTTGAGTGTTTTTTGATCTTTTTGTAGATCTACCCCATTATAGACCAAATTAGAGGTCGATACTGGATGAGGAACATCGTACAATTTCGAGGTAGGTGGTGCATACATCATTTTGTGTATTCATGAATATTTTGGGGTTACATATTTTGGAAAATTTGTGGGTTTTCGAGCGGAACCATTTTATTGCATTTTAATTTGACTCTTATACCTTGTGGGATGTCGTTGGGTATTCCCTTTCCTATTATGCTTGAGTGAGGTCGGGTGATAGGTCATTGTTCATCAAGTTATTTTTGTCCAGGTTGATAAAATGATTTTAAATGAATTTACTTGATTTATATTAATATGTTTAAATTGTTTAATCTTTCTTAATCTTTTTAGAGGCATTCAATACCTCAATGCTTGCGATGGCTGGTAGTTAGTGCAACTCAAATATTTAAATTGAACTGCTTGTTTACAAGTGTTTTAATGTGAGTATATATATATGTAATGGTTGGGATTACATATGTTGATGCTCATGATATTGTGGAGGTCTTGGCCCAAGGCTGGATTGCATGGCCATCGGTATTGGGTGATGTTGATCATAGCTTGGGAGGGGCCCAAATTTGCTTGGGTAGTTTTGACCACAGGATTGGGTGTCATGGACGTTAGTTTGAGATAGTGAGACTGTCAGTTTGGGATAACCTGAGATACTTGGATGGCATGGCCATCAGATTTTAGTGACATGGTCGTAGGGATACGAGGTGTCAGAGATGGTGTGGCTTGGGTTCTTATTTGGTGATTTCTGCTCACCCATGATGACCAAAGCACCGATTTGAGTCACGTGCACATAGGTTGACTCTGTGATGAGGTGGTTTTGACCACTCGTGTGGCTAGAGGACCCCGATAGTTTAGGTATAGGTACTATTGGTTTGAGGGTGCTTTCTAGAGAAATCCACATGAAAGGTGAGGAGCCTTAGATTGGTAGCAATGAGGCTATCCGGTTGGGGGATGAGGCTCATTGTGATTGAGCGAAGACATCACTGTTTCTTCGGTTATTCATTCGAGGGAAGAAACCACTATTCCTTTAGTTATTATTTGAGGATAGGTATCACCGTTCCTCTGGTTGTCATTCCATGGCCTGACGTTAGCTTTTGAGCAGGGTTTGTGGGACTGGGATACTTTTGTTTGGGCATGCCTTCGAGTCGTCGGTACTTGAGATGCGAGGTGTAAGGATTCATGTGGTGTCATGTTACGTATTTGAGGTGGAACCTGAGGTTTCACCAAGACATTATAACTATAGGGTTCCCTTGGGAAAGGTTATAAGGACTCTCTTTTCTATGAAGATTCTTATATTGACCGAAGAAGGTGACACTCCCTAGTGTCTGCTGAGTACCAATGGAGGTTGTGTCTATTTATTGCATCATACTGTTTACTTTACTTGAGATGCATGTCTACTTAAACACTTATACTATGTATGAACTATTGGGTGGTATCCTAATGAGATTCTTCACACACCCTACACGGGCCCTTCAGGATGCCTGTTGACTTTATGCTTTTACATATAGGTAAAGTATTGGCTTCAGGAACTGGATCATAGTACTGTTTGGCATGGAGGCTGGTATGGACCTTGAGGTCATGCCTAGCTAGAGTTTATTTCTATTTAGCTTTCATTCCTATATCAACATGCTTTTATTATTATGTAGCTACAGTGGTTATCCATGGTCTCCCTTTTTGTATTTACGTGTATGACTTGCTATGGATGCATGCCTTGTTTTTTTTAGTGGTAGTTACAAGTGGTGTTTAAAATTATATTATATTTACTTTCCATTACAATTTTTTCTATATTTATTTCACTTTTTATTGATATTGAATATGATTCTACTATGCGAGTTTGGTTTGAGTCTACTAATTCATTTATTTTCCCCTAAATTTTATGATATTACACTCAGACTGGTACCTTTATATTCCTCCCAGAGAGTATTGCCTCCCCACTATACTTGTTTACACCCTCTCTGCTAGTTGTAATCCTTTGGAATTTGGGGAGGTGTGTCTACGTTCAATGACACCTGACCCATTTAACACTGTTCTGGTGGCATTTCAGGTCAGGATGTTACAAAGTGGTATAAGAGGAGTTTATTTTTCCTCTTTTCTTAGTATTACTATTTTGTATTATGGTAGACTAGATATAGGATGTCGTCGGAACTAGATTTCGAACTCGTCCTTGGGCACCTGCATCCCCATGTACGAGGTATAAATTGGGTTACCTAGGGTGGGAATATTTGTTTTTCTTTTTCTCATATTACAGTTTATATGATTTCCACCTTGGTGGATCACTTGGATTCTGATTATTATTGATTGTGATATGTGACCCTTGACCGGTGTGGTAAGGGAGAATAGGACCTTGGATCGGTAAGGCAAGGCATAGTTGTTTAGATTTTTATAGGCACATTATTAGGGTATTTCAATTTTATAATTTCATGTATGCTTTGGGAAGTGATAATACCATATGATATATATCAATTTCCATGATTTATATGATTTTTAAATGTGAAATGTGATATTCCATGATTTAAATTTATGTGAAAAAATTCATGTGGCATGGAACTTGGGATTGTTTCTTATACGAGTAGGAAGGTATTATGGTTGATGTGGTTTTGATCACCAGGATTAGGTGACTCAGTCATCGGTTTGAGGCAATGTTGGTTGTCAGGATAGGTGTGGCCTGGGGATTTTGTGATACTTGGCTCTGTGAAGGGTGAGCAAGGAGGCCATGAGGTCGGGATTCCATGGTCATGGTTGTGATGAGGGAGAGTAAGGGTAGTTGTTATATTCTACCTTTTTACTACTTTCCCTATCTTTGTTACATATATATTGTTATATATGTGGGTTTTCTGGCCATTTTTTATATTCAGCAGGTTCCTCCTAGACGGCTCGATGAAAGGACAAGTGGGTGATGGTATAGTGTTGTAAGAGCATGATTAGGTTCAAAGCCATGAGGGGAAGGCATAACATGAGTCACAAGTATAGGCTTAGGGATAGGATTGGTTTTAAGAGCCATTCCTAGTAGAGTAGTAGCCGGGTTTGGTAGTGTTTGGGTCATGGTTCGATATGCAACTTTAATCTAGACTGGTATGTGTTTTGCAGGGGATCGACAGAGGCACATAGGGAATAGAGCTCTCTAAGGCTTACATTACTCAGGAGTTCCAGTCGCAACACTCGCCACTTTTTCAAGGTGATGGTGGTCCACATGCAACTTAAAACTGAATAGTTATCATACATAAAATATTAGAGAAACTCGAGACACCTCCAGGGTGGAGGGTTAAGCTGGCAACGTACATGCTAAGAGGACCAGCGAAGCACTAGTGGGATGTGTAGGTTCAGGCTCACAAACACGAGGGACCAGACTATAAGGACATAAAAAATAGATTATTCGATCACTTTTTCCCAAAGACGTTGAGGGAAGATAGAGATCAAGAGTTCTTGAGCATTCAGTAGGGTGACATATCCATCATGGACTATGCAGCTACTTTCACTGAGTTGTCTCGCTTTGCACCAGGTATGGTAAGTGATGACACCTCGAGGGTGAGGTGCTTTGAAGATAGATTGCAGAACGTCATCTGGGTGAAATTAAACATATTTAGGCTAGCCTCATTTTTATAGGTGGTGAATTAGGTGCTCATAGATAAGGGAAAACTGAAAGACATGTCTCACATGGGTCAGGAAACAACTTTAGGTGATGGTTCAGATGGAAGGAAATGAGGTCAGGATGAGTTCCAGCATGGCAGTCATACCAAGTACTCGTTTATACCACCTAATAGTAGCTCAGTGGTGGTTTTATTTTATAGTGAGAAAATATGCCATGTCTAGACTCAGTGCGATGGGCCTCCAAAGGGGAGTCGAGCATGTGGATAGTTCAGTCATCTCGTGAGGTTCTGTAGGAAGCCATCTCATACAACCGATAATTAGAGACCATAGAAAACTGTGGCATGTGGAGTTCATTCAAGATCGGTACCAGGTGAGGGTAATATAGGTTTATCTGCACATAGATGATGTGTCAAAGATAGTGGGACCCAGTCATGGTGTTAATGTCCAGTGACTGGTGTAGCATCGTAGGGAGGACAAGTTTTAGGCAGTTGTGTTTCAGGCCAGGTGCACGCCGTGGAGATACCAGAAGATGAGAAGGCTAGTGATTCGATGACAGTCTGAGGTATGTTGTGGGCATGACCATGATTTTATTTTTCTTCTTTTGGAATGTCCTATTGAGTCATGTCCATTTTGAGTGCACAAGGTACACAAGATATATATAAACTGACCAGACACTGGTCAATAGGATGACACCATCTCGGGTGTGTGATTATATATGTATGAGGTTCTTGTAATTAAGATAATCATTAGATGAAAGTTACTTGAGGTGATTAGGCATTAGGAGCATCATTTGATATAGGTTACTTGAGTTTCTTAGGCATCAGGGCATCCATTGGATGTGGGTTACTTGAGGTGATGAGGCATCAGGGTATCATTGGATGCTGGTTGCTTGAGGTGCCTTGGGAATTGAGGATGCAGTTTTGATTGAGGTTCAAGGCACCAGGTTGATTTGAGCATCCAAGGGATGTGGGACCTCATTTTTCCAAGGGTTCCTTGGACTCGAGGTGGGTGTTGATACAGTGCGGGATATGTTTGGGTGTCGGAAGCAACACGAGAGCACCTTATGAGGTGTAGGGGTGATGAAGCATCACAGGAGGACCATCGGTCCAAGAAATAGGTTGATGGAACTTTGATTGATTTGATCATTGGTCCAAAGTTATTCTGGAGTGTTTCTTCACTACCCTTGGAAGGGAAATGTAATGGCATGGACCTCTCTAGTCTATTCCTTTACTGAAATATAGTGTCTGAGGTGTTCTAGGAGGTCAATGTGACTTATCGCCAACACTTTTCCAAATTTATAGTTCTATGAATAGTGTTTCCAGTTTTGTGAACAGTGTCATCTGTGAGAGAAATGTGAACAGTGTCATCAGTTAGTCATTTTGTGAACAGTATCATCGGTGTAAGTGAGTCATTTTGTGAATAGTACCATCAGTGCTAGTGGTTCATTTTTTGAACAGTTCCATTGGTGTTGGTGAGTAATTTTGTGAATAGTACTATCAGTTTTGGTGAGTCATTTTGTGAACAGTGCCATTAATGTTGGTGAGTCATTTTGTTAATAGTGTTATCAGTGTCAGTGAGTCATTTTGTGAACAGTACCATCAGTGTCAGTGAGTCATTTTTTGAATAGTGTTTCCAACATCGGTTTGTGTGGTTGTTCCACAACGTCCTCGGGTGGATGCAGTTGTCACATGGGAGGTGATCATGATCTATTTCATGGATCATTCTCGTGTAAGGAATGTCAAGAACCTTTTGAGCTAGGGGATTCATTGCTTCTTTATTTTTTTCTGTGAAACTATAGAGTTAGCATGTTTTAGCCCACTAGACCATAATGGAATTAAAATAATAAATATTTGAACCAGATAAATAAATTTACATCGATCATATGTTATTTCCTGTTGTTTTGCTAGATAGTGTTATATCTATTCTTTCCTTTTTTAGCATGTTGTTCTGGAAGTAAATTGGTAAAAAACATAAAATGGGATTAATTGTAATTATTTTTCAAAGATAAAGAGGCATGTAAATGAATCTGTTCATTGTTGTTATAATTTTATGTTAATAAAATTAATGCAGTAAGAATGTTAAATTGATTTTTGATAGTTATGATAGCTTGTTGTTTAGGTTACCCATAGTTGGAACCTACAAATAATAAATCTTTTAATTCTAGATGGATTAAAGAACTAGTTTTTTGGTAAAAAGATAATGCATGGTAGGGTTCTGAGTTACCCTCTTTCTTGTAAGGTCGAGTACCTTGTTCTTTTTATCCATGAGTTCTCATTATGTTTGAAGTTTGGATGCCTTGTTTAAGGTTCAAGAGACCAATTGATATGATGTTTGTTTCATGCTACTTGTGTTGTGATGTGAGCCTAGATGGTTGTTGTGATATATGGGGGAAGGGAGGCCCATTGTTTGTGGCAGAAGTTGACACCTAGAGTGGAAATATGGATCAGTTTATGCATGTGGGTGTCGGGGAGGACACCAGAGATGATGAAACAGATTTTATGTGAATGTTTGGATGCTTTCTAAATCTTGTTTCTTTTTTATCTACTTTACTTTCCCCACTACTCAAGGTAGCTAGTCTTTCTTACCCTACTTCAAAAAAGAGGTTAAGACGCATGGGTTATGCCATGTTCTTTCTGTGTTTAGCTTCTTGAGGATGGATGGGTCTTCGTTCTTGCTATAGGTGGCAAAGACTCGATGGGTATTTCACCAACTCACCGTGTTGAGCCCCATGTGCTTGGTAGCATAGAATATTTTTCTAGAATGTCTTAGAATATAGGAAATTAATAATTTTGTTAATAAATGATTGAATAAATTATGTTAACCTATTAGGTTGGAGCTTGCTGGGATTCAATGCTGAGGTAGTATTTCTGAGAAGATGTGGACTTGGTTTTGTTATGCCTAGAGGGAATGAAATTTTGGTGTGATGCTAATGAAATATAATGTGTAATTTTTAATGGCTAATTAATTTTTAAATAATTAATTAACGTAAATTGAAACTAATAAAAAGGGAATGAAGTAATGAAATAAATATCTTTAAATGGGTTTATGCTTATAGGATACCTAGTCTTAGTAGTGGAAGTCGGGAGTCTGAGAGATGTTAGCTGCAGTTGAGTCTAAGAAAAGGTTATACACATAGCATGGTTGTGAGCTATAGTATATTCTGTAGTTTTTTTTTGTTTCTATACGCTACTCTACCATGTCAGTTAGAGAAACTGACACTATGGGGATTTTGAGCCCTGGGGGTGTTTTCCCCAACATTTTGGTGGGAGGATGGATGGCTGACTACCCCCTATGGCCCCACTCTCTTCTCTTGGTAGTTACTTGTTCTGGTAGGCACAGTGGTTATTTTTTCTCATATATGTGTGTAGAGGGATATAATGGCTTGTGGTTATTCACGCACATATATTCTAGATATAGGTTCCTATGGACTACTATAGGTGTAACGTGTATAAGATGTGATGGCTTGAGGATACTTACTCAGTGTATGGGCTATAATGGCTTGAGGTTTAATACTTGATGTATGATACATGTTATGTGAGCTATGGTGGATCTCAGAAACTACCTGGTTACTTTGGTTATGTAGATATGGTGGTTGTTCAGCACAAGGTGCATGTTGTGGTGCTTCGCCCAGGTGTCTACGGGTAAGTCTTTTTGGAGAGAGATGTTTAGGATGTGCGACATTGGGGCATAGTGGCAAACTAGTGGTGGAGTAGTAGCGGGGTACCCTTGATATTATTTATTATATTATATATTCTTATATGAGATACTTGGTGACAGTATCCATGGAGAGTCTAGGAACTTAGTATACCTATTTAGGTGATGAGTTACTTTCACTTTTCATTCACTATGTTTTAGAATGATTTATTTAATTTTTTACGAGAGGCTTCGGGGAGGATCCTACTGGGTATACTATTATATTCACCCTTAGTATATATAAACTATTTTTCAGGTCACTTGGACCAATTTAGAGATCAGGTTGGTTACTACTAGCTTGGGGTTGTAGGAGCTATCCGGGATTCATGGTTTCATATGTTTTTACTTTCCTTTGGTACTTGAAGTTTTCCCTTTCAGTTGTAGTATTTCTTGCATGACATTACATATGTGTACTTGGGATTTATTTTATATTGCAGTCTGAGTTGGATTTGGTTGGTTTCTCTCTTATCTCTCTCTTTTTCACGTGTTCTCTTAGAGGTTAATGCCTCTCATTTGTGTGTTTATTATACCCACAGTGCTAGTCGCCAAACCAAGGCCTACTAGAGGTGGGACTTGGGGGTCACTATCTCCCTTATCACATCTGGCCCAGGATAGGTACTCCTTGTGGGGAGGGGTCATGACAGAGTGGTATCAGAGCTCTGGTTGATGGATATTATGGAGTTTGGTGTTATCCACAGGTGAGGTTGCATGGATTGGTAGGGAAACAATGTCCGTTAAGTTTATAAAGTGGTGTAGGAACTAGAGACTAGCAGATACATAGGCATTTAGTTCCCCCTTTGATATGGTGCACAGACCTTTAAGTTTATAGTGGCTACTAAATGAGGTGACATTGGTTGTAGGGTAGATACCTAGGAAAGGATCATGCATCATTCTTCTTTGTGCTTGTGTTTGAATGGGTAGACCTTTATATAGGTTAACCTAAAATGAATAAAAGAAAACAATTAATTAATTAATGTTGAGTCTTTCATATTCCAAGTTTAGGAGCTCTAACTATTTGTTATTTTGCAGGTATAGCTCTAGGTTGACGTCCTCATAAGGTCCGTGTAGAAGATGTCCAATAGGTTGTTCTAGCAGATATCCACAGAGTAGAGGTTGATGACAATGACACTTGGAAGAGGACACTCTGAGATTTTTAGTGTCAGAGTCTGAAAAAGTATAAGGGATCCATTTCAAATGAAGTCACGGAAGACTAGTTGGGGGAGGTTGAGATATCCTTCAGTTAGATCTGTGCTCAGAAGGAGCAATGGGTATCTTTGGTTGTAACGATGCTACATGGGGTAGTGAGTCAATGGTGGTTCTTATTCCTTAGGGATCACAAGGAGTAGGAAATCTCATGGGAGGAGTTCCAAGACAAGTTCAAAGACGAGTTTCTTTCTTAGACCGAGAAGGTGTCTAGTTTCTAGGATTTAATTGCCCTTTGACAGGGGATCTCTAGTGTGGTAGAGTTTGGAATCCATTTTAGGAACCTTTTACGATATGCTTCAGACTTGTTTCCAGACGAGGAGGCTAGGGTGAGGCATTTTGAGGAGGGTTTGCATCCATAGATCCAGTGTCAGGTCACTCTGTTTTTACTGAATACATATCTTGAGGTGCTGGCGAGGGAAGAGGTCATCGAGAGAACATTTTCCAGAACCGGATCATCATGAGAGGGAAGTCATCAAGATTCCTCATGAATCGGAGTTGTGGTCTGGGGTTCTTGGTTTTCAGGGCAGAAGAGTTCATGTTTGGTCAGGGGTAGGTCCCATCCCTTAGCATCTCGTTTCACTAGGGGTGGTGACTCTCAAGCCTATGCCAAGGGCTCAGGAACTTATTTTTATTATGGAGGTTGAGGCCATCAGCAGCAAGAGTGCCTAACATTTCAAAGCATTCATCATGCACTAGGTGTTCTACTCCAGGTTCCTCCATTGTGGTAGTTCCAGCTGAGGCAGAAGCAGTAGGTTGCACCAGCTTTGGATTAGTAGAGAGTAGATGGGTAAGGCAGAGGACATCCCTGGGATGCTCCACATCCTCAGATATAAGAGTGCATCCATGGTGGTGTTCATCATGAGGGTCAAAGAGGCCATGGAGGAGGTTGTGTTCAGCTTCATGCTTTAGCATTTCCAGAGTCAGGCGATCCAGACGTCGTTCGAGGTACCCTTTGCTTGTTTTGTACTTGGGTGTATGCATTGTTTGATTCAGGAGCAACAGACTCCTTAATATCACTTGCCCTTGTTCATGCTTTGGGACTTGAGGTAGAGAAGCTTCGTGTGCCCTTGGCATTGACTATGCCAGTTGGAGTTTGAGTTGACTTGTTTGAAGTATGTATAGATTGTGAGCTAGTATTGGGCAGCATCGTACTTGGGGAGATTTCCTTTGTTTAGGGATACAACCATATGATGTCATCCTCAGTATGGATTGGTTGTATTTGGTGTAGGCTATTGTGGATTGCTTTAGGAAGTAGGTGGTGTTCCTTTATGCTGATGGAGAGCCAGTAGTGTTTGTTAGCTAGAGAGACCATCAGATGGGTCAGAGGAATGTTTTTTCCTTATCATCCTTGATGGCTGAGCTGATGTTGAGTTCTTCATAGGTTCATCAGTTGGTGTTTCCCAAGGTCATAGAAGAGTACCCTGATGTCTTTCGAGAAGAGGTTGTAGCATTACCCCCTCAATGAGAGATCGATTTTGGGATCGAGCTACAACAAGGAGTGTCCCCTATATCTATGTCTCCCTATAGGATGACCCCTTCTGAGTTATAGGAGCTGCGTATACAAATTTATGGTATGTTATAGTGTTATTTCATTCGGCCAAGTGTGTCACCGTGGGGTGCACCGGTTTATTTCGTGAAGAAGGCTAACAGTAGTTTGTGGTTGTGTATCTATTATCGTTGCTTAAACAAAGTGACTGTGATGAATCACTATCCTCTTCTATAGATTGATGATTTATTTTATCAACTAAAGGGTGAAAATTGGTTCTAAAATATCGTATTGCGGTAAGGATATCATCATATGTGTTTGAAGGATGAAGATATCTCAAAGACTGCTTTCTATTGTCTTCATGGTCATTAAGATTTCATTATAATGTTGTTTTGTGTGACAAATTCTCTAGATATGTTCATGGGATTGATGAACATTATGTTTTGTGAGTTATTGGATAAGTTCATGGTGGTTTTCATTGACGACATCCTTGTGTACTCTGTGTCTGAGGAGGATCGTGCAAGGCATCTGCATGGTGTTTTGAGAGTTCTTCATCAATATCAGCTATTTGGGAAGTTTTCGAAGTGTGAGTTTTGGGATCAAGAAGTTTGTTTCTTGGGGAATGTGGTGTCCCAGTAGGGAGTAGTTGTGGATCCATCAAAGATATAAGTAGTTGTGTCTTGGTAATCCCCCAAGATAGTGGCAGAGGAGCAAAGTTTCCTTGGTCTTATAGGCTACTACAAGAGGTTCTTAGCCGATTTCTCTCAGGTTGTGACTCCTCTGACAACATTGACTAGGAAGGATTAGGCATTCGTGTGGTATGATCAGTGTCAAGCCGCTTTTGAGTATATAAAGGAGAAATTGTTAAGTGCTCCAGTTCTTTGTCTTCTAGCCAAGGGAGTTCAGTTTGATGTTTTCTGTGATGCTTTGCATCTGGGGTCAGGATATTTTCTAATGTAGCAGAGATCAGTTATTTCTTATGGGTCTCGACAGTTGAGTCCCCATGAACGTAACTATTATACCCATTATATTTAGTTTATAGTTGTGGTGTTTGCTCTGAAATTGTGTATACATTACCTCATTAGCAAGTGCTTTGTGGTTTTCACTGATCATAAGAGCTTGAGGTATGTTTTCTCCCAGCATGACTTGAACTTGCAACAATGTCAGTGGATGGAGTTCTTATAGGAAAATGACTTCAAATTCTTATTTACACATGGTAAGGGGAATGTTGTAGCCAATACACTGAGAAGGAAGTCACGTAGTGATGTAGTGCATGAATTTGGTGATTCCTGGAGAGTAATGGAATAAATTTCAGCATTACATCTCGATATGGGATAAGTTGGGGGTAGAGGTTGTATTTTTTAGATGATATTGTAGTCATATCTAGTGAAATAGGTTTAAGAGTCCCAGTTGGGGGATCTAGAGGTGGAGGTCTAGAGAGATCGAGTTTTTTTTTGGCAAGGCCCCTGATGGTTGGTCTGAGGATGAACAACACTTAGTGTTGTATCATGGAAGGCTTTTAATTCCTTTGGCGATGCATGAGATGGTTCTTAGAGAGTTCCATAGTTCACATTTTATGGTGTATCCTAGTGTGAAAAAGATGTATCGAGCCTTGAGGAGTCATTTTTGGAGGTTAGGGATGAATCATGCAGTTGTGGAGTTTGTGTCACGGTGTTTGGTCTATTAGAAGGTGAAGGTTCGAGAACTGTGTCCCTGGTGGTTTGCTCTAGCCATTAGATATTCCTCAGTGGAAGTGGGAGGACATCTCAATGAACTTTGTTACCAGTTTAGCTTGAGCTCAGGGAGAACATGATGCTATTTGGGTGGTATTGGATCGTTTAAAGAAGTCATCCCACTTTATAGTGATCAAGGAGTTGAGCTCAGTGGAAGTTTTGTCGAGGAAATATCTAGAGGAGGTGGTGAGACTCCATGGAGTACAGAGGATGATAATTTTAGATCGATATCCTCATTTTACCTCTAGGGTATGGAGAGGTATCCAACATTATTTTGGTTCTTAGCTATTTCTTATAACTTCTTTTCATCCATAGATGGACAGTCAAACAAGTTGCGCTCTTGTGTCCTATGTTTTGGAGGTTCGTGGATGAGGCACTTAACCTTGGTGGAGTTCACTTACAACAATAGTTTTCACTCCACTATTAGTATGGAACCATTTTAATCCTTGTATGTCCAACCTTCCCATTCTATGTTGTGCTAGATTGGGGACAGAGAGTTAGTAATTCTTGGACTGAAACAAGTGAAGAATATGATAGAGATGGTTTAGGTGATTCGTGAGTGGATAAAGGTAGCACAGAATCATCATAAATCTTATGTTGATCAAAGGAGGAGACCTTTGGAGTTTTGTGTTGGGGATCGCATTTTTCTAAAGGTGAATCCATGTCATGGGTAGAAATGGTTTTGTTGTGGGAGTAAGTTGTCTCCCTATTTTGTTTGGACTTTCGAGGTGTTGGCTCATGTTGGAGCTGTGGAGTATCGAGTAGCACTTCCCCCGCAGATGATCCAGATACACAATGTTTTTCATGTGTCACAGCTCCATTGTTATCTTCATGATGACTCCCATGTCATCGATTGGGGAGAGATTGATGTTGATGATGATGCATCCTTCGAGGAGTGGCCTGTGGAGATCCAGGGCCGCAAGGAGAAGGTGTTGTGTGGTGTGATATCCCCTTGGTTCGTGTCTTATGGAGACATGGTGTCATGGAGAAGAGTACATGGGAACATGAGTCACAGATACGTGCTCAGTACCCAAAGTTGTTTTAATTTTAACTCTTTTCATGTAATAATGTTCGATTTGTGGTTGTAGACCTTTCATGTTTATGAGATGGTTTTTGTTTTGTTGATTCTTGCAGATTTCTCTCTTTTGAAAGGTATATCGATGGGTGGTTGTTCGAAACCCGTTTACATTTCTTTTAGGTTGGTTTTAAATTATTGAGGATGAGAATGTTTTTAGGGGTATCTAATGTAATGGGCCAAACCTCTCCAGTCCATTCCTTTTCTGAAATTTGGTGTCTGAGGTGTTCTGGGAGGTCAAGGTGGCTTATCCCCAACACTTTTCCAAATTTCCAATTCTATGAATAGTGTTTCCAATTTTGTGAACAGTTTCATCGGTGAGACAAATGTGAAAAGTGTCATCGGTGAGACAGATATGGACAGTTAAATTGGTAAGATAGATTTGAATAGTGTCATTGGTGAGACATATGTGAACAGTGTCATTGGTGGGTCATTTTTTGAATAGTGCCATCTATGTCAGTGAGTCATTTTTTGAATAGTTCCATCAGTGCCAGTGAGTCATTTTGTGAACAGTGCCATTAGTGTCGGTGTGTCATTTTATGAATTGTGCCATCAGTGTTAGTGAGTCATTTTGTGAATAGTTCCATCGGTGTCAGTGAGTCATTTTTTGAACAGTGACATCGATGTCGGTGAGTCATTTTATGAACAGTGCCATTGGTGCCGGTGAGTTATTTTGTGAACTATGTCATCGGTGTCGGTGAGTCATTTGTGAACAGTGCCATTGGTGTCGGTGAGTCATTTTGTGAACAGTTTTTCCAACATCAGTTGGTGCAGTCGTGTCACAGCATCCTCAGGTAGATGCAGTTGTCATGGGGGAGGTGATCATGATCGGTTGTGTGGATTATTCTCGTGTAAAGAACGTCAAGAACCTTTTGATGAAGGGGATTCATTGGTTCTCTATTCTTTTACATGCAACTATAGAGTTAACATTTTTTAGCCCGCTGAACCACAATGGAATTGGTATAATAAATATTTGAACTTGATAAATAAATTGACATCGATCTTATGTTATTACCTCTTGTTTTTCTAGATAGTGTGATATCTATGATTTCCTTGTTTAGCAATTCATTCTTGACAGAAATTGGTAAAAAAACATCAACTGGGATTAATTTTAAATATTTTTCAAAAATAAAGTGGCATATAAATGAATCTAGTCATTGTTGTTATAATTTGATATTAATCAAATTGATGCAGTAATCATGTTTATTGTATTTGTGATAGCTTTGATAGCTTGTTGTTTAGGTTACCCATAGTTGGAACCTACAAATAATAAATTTCTTAATTCCATATGAATTAAAGAACCTTTTGTTTGATAAAAAGATAATGCATGGTAGGGTTCTAAGTTACCCTCTTTCTTGTAAGGTCAAGTTCCTTGTGATTTGGATCCATGAGTTCTCATTATGTTTGAAGGTTGGATGCCTCGTTTAAGGTCCAAAAACCCAGTTGATATGATATTTTTCCTTCTGCTGGTTGTGATGTGATGTGAGCTTGGATGGCTGTTGTCATATCTAGGGGCATAGAGGCCCATTGGTTGTGGCATTAGTTGATGCCTAGAGTGGTGAGATGCATCGGTTTATGCATGTGGGTGTCGGGGAGGACACCAGAGATGATGAAATGGGTTGGATGTGAATGTTTGGATTCTTTTGGAGTCTTGTTGGTTGTTTATCTACTTTACATTCCCCACTACTCAAGGTAGCTGGTCTTTCTTACCCTCCTTTCAAAAAGAGGCAGAGACACGCGAGGTATGCCACATGACTTCCATGTTTATCTTCTAGAGTATGGATGGGTCTTTCCTCTTTCTATAGGTGGAAAATACTCGGGGGGTAGTTCACCTACTCACCATGTTGATCTCTATATGATTGGTATCTTAGAATGTTTTTCTAGAATTTTTTACAATATGGGAAATTAATAATTCTGTTAATAAACGATTGAATAAATGATGTTAACCCATGGGGTTGGAGCTTGCTGGGATGCAATGCTGAGGTGATATTTCTGAGAAGTTGTGAACTTGGTTTGGTTATTCCTAGAGGGCATGAAACTTTGGTGTGATGTTAATGAAATATAATGTGGAATTTTCAATGGTTAATTAATTTTAAAAGAATTAATTAACATAAAGTGAAACTAATAAAAAGGTAATGAAGTAATGACATAAATATCTTTAAATGGTTTTGTACTTATATGATACCTAGTCTTAGCAGTAGTATCCAGGAGTTTGAGAGATGTTAGCCCCAGTTGAGTCTAAGACTAGGTTATGCCCATAGTTTGGTTCTGAGCTATAGTATATTTTGTACTTATTTTTGTTTCTATATGCTACTCCACCCCATCAGTTAGGTAAAATGAAACCCTTGGGATTCTAAGACCTGGGGGTGTTTTCCCCAAAATTTTGGTGGGAGGATGGATGGATGACTACACCCTTTGGCCCCGCTCTCTTCTCTTGGAAATTACTTGTACTTGTAGGCATAGTGGTCATTTTTTCCCATATATGTATGTAGATGGTTCTAATGGCTTGTGGTTATTCACACACATATATTTTGGATATAGTTTCCTATGGACTACTATAGGTGTAACGTGTATAGGCTGTAATGGATTGAGGATCCTTACTCGGTATATGGGCTAGAATGGATTGAGGTTTAATACCCGATGTATGATACATGTTATGAAAGCTTTGGTGGATCCCAAAAACTACCTGGTTACTTTAGTTACATGGATGTGGTGGTCGTGTTGTATGAGGTGCATGTTGTGGTGCTTCTCCTAGGTATCTGCAGCCAATCCTTTTTGGAGAGAGATGCTTATGACGTGTGATGTTGGGGAAAAGTGGAGAACCGGTGGGGAAGTAGTAGCAGGTTACCCTTGATATTCATTATTATATTATATACTCTTGTATGCGATACTTGGTGAGACTATCCATGGTGAGCCCGGGAACTTAGTATACTTGTTTAGGTGACAAGTTAGTTTCACTTGTTTTTCACTGTGCTTTAGCATGCTTTCTTTACATTTTCTTGAAAGGATACAGGGAGGATCCTACTAAGTATACTGTTATACTCACCCTTTGTATATATAAACTATTTTTCAGGTCACTTGGAGAAGGTTGGAGGTTAGGCTAGTTACTACTAGCTTGTGGTTGCGTGAGCTGTTCGAGCTTTGTGGTTGCATGATCTATTCGAGCTTTGTGGTTGCTACTGTTTTTACTTTCCTTTGGTACTCAAAGTTTTCTCTTTCAGTTGTAGTAGTTCTTGCATGAAATTACATATGTGTACTTGGGATTTATTTTATATTTCAGTTTGATTTGGATTTGGTTGGTGTTTGTCTTATCTCTCTCTTTTACATGTGTTCTCTTAGAGGATAATGCCTCCCATTTGTGTGTTTATTATACCCTCAGTGTTAGTCGCCAACCTGGAGCCTACTGGAGGCGGGACTCAGGGGTCACCATCTCCCTTATCACATTACCGGCCTAAGAGGGGTATACCTTGTGGGTAGGGGGTCATGATAGGAAATTTAGGGATGAATTTATTTAAGGTGGGAGTTTGTAAGAACTCAGTTCTTCCTTTGAGGTACAGGTCTCTTTTTTTTCATTTTCAGGTCATTTTTGAGAAAATAAGGGAAAACTAGGAAATTACTATAATTTTTGGGTTACACGTCGTGTATTTATTATTTGTGTAATAACCACACGTGGTGTGTGGGTTTGTTTGCAAGGGTGAGAGGTTTTACCATGTACACGCTGCGTACTGCCTAGTACACACCATGTAGTCAAGTCGGCAAGACCTATGAAAATTTGGCTGCCAAATGAACAGTAAAGGAACCTAAATGGTGTGTAGCCCCAAGTACATGTTGTGTATTTTTTTTAAATAATGCAGTAACCTAGTTTTGAGGCAGAGGGCAGAGGGGTTCATTTGGGTTCACGAACAAGTATCATCGGAACTCGTTTTTGCTCCCGATCGTTCATCCGAACTCTGATTCGAACGCAATCAGATCCATTAAATCCCAATCAGTAAGCCCTTGATTCCACTTGAGTCACTATTCTAGATTTCTCCTCTTTAAAAAGTTATCAATGGTTGATCATTTTTTATCGTTGTGTAGATCTACCCCTTTCTAGACCAAATTAGAAGTCGAAACTGGACGAAAAACATCATACAATTGTGAGGTAGGTGTTTCATACCTCATTTTCTATATTCAAAGATATTTGGGGGTTTGGGATTTTAGAGAAATGGTGTATTTTCGAGTAAAACCCTATTATTTCATTTTAATTTGACTGTTATACCTTATGGGATGTCGTTGGGTATTCCCTTACCTGTTATGCTTAAGCGACATCGGGTGAGAGGTCATTGCTCATCGGGTTATTTTTTTCAGGGGTGATAAAATGGTTTTAAATGAATTTCCATGATTTATATTGGTATGTTTAAGTTTCTCAAGCTTGGTTAATCATATTAGATGCATTCAAGACCTCAATATTGCTATGTGATGGCTGGTAGTTAGTGCAACTCAACTGTTTCAATTGAATTTCATGTTTATAATTGTTTTAATGAGATTTTATATATATATATATGTGTGTGTGTAATGTTTTGGATTACATATGTTAATTCTCTTTATATAGTGGCAGGCTTGGCCTGAGGTTGGATGGAATAACCATCGGGATTGGGTGTTGTTGATCATAGGTTGGGCGAGGCCTAGATTTTCTTGGGTGGTTTTAACCACTGGATTTGGCATCATGGACATTAGTTTGAGGAAGTGAGATTATTAGTTTGGGAATATCCCAGGATACTTGGATGGCATGGCCATCAGATTTGAGTGACATGGTCGTAGGGACATGAGGTGTTAGAGATGGTGTGGCATGATTTCTTATTCAGTGATTTTCGCTCACCCGTGATGGCCAAAGCACTGATTTGAGTCATGTGCATATAGGTTGACTCTGTGATGAGGTGGTTTTGACCACTCGTGTGGGTAGAGTCCCCCGATAGTTTTAGTTTAGGTACTATTATTTTGGGGGTCTTTGTTGAAGGAAGCCACATGGAAGGTGAGGAGCCTTCGATTGGTAACAATGAGGCTACCAGGTTGGGGGCTGAGGCTCGCCGTGATTGAGGGAAGACATCACTATTTCTCTAGTTATTCATATGAGGGCATACATCACTATTCCTTTGGTTATTATTTGAGGATATACATCGTTATTCCTCTATTTGTCATTCCATGGGCCGACGTGAGCTTCTGAGAGTGGGTATGTGGGACCGAGATACTTTTGGTTGGGCATGGCTTCGGGACATCAGTACTTGAGGCATGAGGTGTTAGGAGGCACATGGTGATGGGTTACGTATTTGAGGTGGAACCTAAGTGTTTACTAGGACTTTATGACTATAGGGGTACCTTGGGCTAGGGGCCAAGGACTCTCTTTTCTGTTGAGATTCCAGCATTGGCTGAAGTAGTTGACACTCCCTGGTGGCTACTGATCACCAGTGGAGGTTGTTTAACTTTATTACATAATAATGTTTACTTTAATTGAGTTTAATGTATATTTAAACACTTATACTAGGTACACACCATTGGTAGGTATCCAACTAAGATTCATCTCACACCCTACACTGGCCCTTCGGGACATGTGTTGACTTTATGGTTTTATGTACAGGTAAAGGATCAGCTTTAGGAGATGGATTGTAGTACTATTTGGCATGGAACTGGTATGGACCTTGAATTCATGCCTAGATGGATATTATTTATGTTTAGCTTTCATTTCTGTATCAGAATGCTTATTAATATTATGCATCTATACTGGTTAGAGATGGGAATGCTTTGTGTATTGACATGTATGACCTACTATGGATTCATCACTTGTTTATTTTAGTAGTAGTTACAAGTGGAATTTAACATTTTATTATGTTTACTTTCCACTACATTTGTTTATATATTGCTTCCTCTATTTATTGATATTGGATATTCTTCCACTCTGTGGGTTTGGTTCAAGTCTAATGATTCATTTATTTTCCTATTCATGTTATGCTATTATGCTCGAACCGATACCTTTATCTTCCTCTAAGAGGGTATAGCCTCCCCACTATACCTGTTTACACCCTCACTGCTAGTCAACAACCTTTGGAATTCGGGGAGGTGTGCCTAAGTTCAGTGACACTCGGTCTTTTTAGCACTATTCGGGTGGTTTTTTGGGTTGGGATGTTACAATGGAAAGAAATTTTTTTCATGTCGTACACATTAAAACAAATATTACTTTCACATTTTTATAAGAAAATTCAAAAAGTGCCTTTCTTGGAAAACAACATAAGGATTCATTTTAAAAAAAATTATAAAAATATGATCATGGGTAAAACTTTCTTTAATAAATTATTTTTATAATAATAAAAACATTTTTAAAAATATTTTTAGAAAACATGGATTTGAAAAAATATATATTTTCAACCAAAAAGAGATATAAAGTCAGTATTTCTTATAAACATTTTTTCTTAAATTTTGAGTACCAAATAGAAGAAAATGGTACAATTAATTGAAAATATCATAAATAAACATAGGAGAATAAAATTCATGAGTTTATTGATAGGCATATCATAATATTTTATTATTGGAAACTTATTTATAAACAATCCTGATAAACAATGAGATTATAAGATAAACCATTGTTACTTTGGTAACTTTTGAATTATAAGCCCTATGAAAGAAATAAATTAAAATGAAACTTTAAATACCATGAATATAATTGTATTAATGATATAAAATATCAAATGGTTAGTATATACACCACACAAAATAACTAAGTGGTGAATATGGCATATGTCTCAAGGAAATAAAAGTGAGATGATAAACACTTACCTCAGGTCTTTCCTTTTTACATGTTTGTACCTCCTGTATAATAAATATATATTTATTATAAATTTTTTATTGAAATATAATAATATATTTAATACCATATATGATTAACTTATAGTATTTTATCACTCATTTATTAACAATTATTTTTTAAAATAATTATTTCGGGTGATAATTGCTTTATTTTTCATATAAATTTTGGTTTGGTGATTTTGGTCACTTTTCATTTATCATGATACCATTATATGAAATTTTTTAATAATTATATAAATATAATATATAATCATTATATAAGTATTTATAATAGTCTATAAAAGTTAGAGATGAGGAATGGGTTATACCGTTCAAGGAGATGGTAGGTCATACGTACGCATGAACGTTGTTTATATTTTTCCAAAAGATATAATGTAAAAAGGGTAAATAATATTTCATATTTAAAAAAAATTATATCAATTATGTAATTTATATTAATTAAATATATCCTTATAACTAACCTTTTCAAAATAAAATAAAAAAATCACAATGCTAGTTAGGGGGCATTAGTCCACACGTACGTACGAGCGACATTATTATTTTTAAACGGAATAGAAGGTAAGATGGTATATGTTATATTATAATTATATAAGTATATTAATTTCATAAATATCATATAAATATGTTAAATTCATCATTATATCCAACTGTGATAGGTGGTGATGGAAAATGAATTACATCGGTTCACGAGATGGTAGTTCGTCGTACACACAATCGATTGTTTCATTTCCCATTTGATGGAAATGTAGATCTATATAGGTTATAAAATTAACATAAAAAATAAATATATTTTAGATATTGGTTTTATTATTTTATCATATTTTTTAATATTTTAATGAGTTATAAGAAGAATTAAAATGAAAACACATGGTTAATAACTTTACCCCTTCTTCGGACAACCTCTTTAGTCTTATAGATAAATCATTCCAAGATTGTATTTATGATCAAATAATTTCATATATAATTTGGTGAGGGTTTTATGGGGGATATTTGGTTAGATATTGGCCAAACCAAAAGGCTTTTGGAGTGTTAATATGATAGTATAGGAGTGACCATTTATATATGGGGGAGAGGAGACACTTGGAAATTTGGGAAAGAAACAGTGATACCCATGTTTTTCACAAGACAAAATGATCCAAATTTGGTAATTATAGAACCATGGAAGATATAAGGTCTATATATAGACATAAAATAGTAATTTTATTAGTTTATAGGTCATTCTAACCCTTATCTTCTTAGTTTAACCCCCTGGTAAACCTATTTTAACCTTAATCATGGTAATTAATTTTTAGTGTTTCGACTACTCATTATAAAAAAATAATAATTTTACCAATTTATATAAAATTAATTATTATGATTAAAAATATTGAATCTATTTTTTAAAATTCAATTCATAGAAGTGGAAAATTTTAATTTAAAATTAATCTTGCGGACGCGATGAAAAAACGGTTTTCCAAATATAAAAATATTATAAGTATAAAAAGTTTTAATGTCATAAATCAAAATTAATTTTATGAATATGAAATAAATTGTATTTATTATAATATAATTAAACTAATTTTACTTTTCAAACAATTCTAAATCAAAATTTAAACTTTAAATTATCTAAACAAATACAATTTTTCAATAAAAATCAGTATTTTACACTATTCATCAAAAAAATAATCTTTTTAAAAAATATAAAAAAATCATTATAATTTATTTTTTTACATGATGATTTAAAAAATAAAGTTCATTTTGTAAAATAAATATTCTAAAATTGGTAAAAACTAATTTTAAGGTATGTGTGCAGAGCACGATGAACCCACCTTTTAGAAAAATATAGTTTTTTTGAAAACATTTATTTTTCCTTCAAATGATTCCTTTTTTATTTCTAATTAATATGTAGCCTTTGAATTTATTTTATATATGTATAAATCATAATATTTTTATAATTTATTTTTTCTTATTCATACCAACCAATTTAATGACTATCTTTCAATGGTATATAATATTATGGTTCATTTAGACCTGAGGTTGTGTGTTCCACAAGCTATCGAATGGATTGAATTTATTTAAAAATAAATCTATCATAAATTATTGGAGTGTTGAATTATTTTCTAATATTTTTATTTCATGTCATATATTCTATCGAACCCAATTTTATTCTTTTAAAATATCATGGTGTTACAGAATTGATTGAGTGTATTTAGAGGTTTTGGGGAAGTTTTGAGAATGAAACTGGGAGAATGGTCAAAACTATCTGATTTGAAAATGAAATAGAGTACATCACTAATGAGGTAGAAAATTAATTAGATAAGTATGGTATTAATCATGAAGTATTATTGTTGAAAACACCACAATAAAATGGTGTAGTAGAAATGTGAGATCAAATGGTAAAAAATTTGGAAAAGATATTTATTATCAAAAGTTGAATCTCTCATCATTATTTGAAGGAAATCATACAAGTGTAAATATAGGAATATAATTGGTATTTACTAATACCTAAGGAAAATAAGACTTTATAATATATGTTTCATGGAAAAAAGACCATGTCAAAGAACTTTAAGTTTTTCGGTATAAATTGTTACATTTGAAACAAGGAAGGTAATCAAGGTAAATGTAGAGATGTAGTTGATGGAGGGATATTTTTAGGATACACTTTCAAAATAAAGGACTTTAAGTGTCTCAAAAAGTATATAATTTTTTTAAAGTTCTAATGTTTAAGTTATTGAAGATAATTTTATGAATATATAATTAATTCCATATTTGAGAGAGGATAACAATGAAGAATAATAAATTGATATGAACACCATACGAAACATAGTCCCACATGAAAAGAAGATTTTAAGGTTAAATAAATGTAATAAGAGGATATTAAAAGGATTCAACCATTGAATCAATATAGAAATAGATGATTTGATGTAGATGAGTCAATTATTACTGATGATAAATCTACTCAAATGATAACTTGGAGGATATGAAATTTAGAGAACACTACTATATTATCTCAATGGAACTGACCTCATTTGAAGACGCGATGAAATATGAGTCATGGATAAATTCCATGAATAATTATTTTATCAAAATGAGAAAAATAATACTTTGTAGCCTATGATGGGTCCAATAGATCATTACACTATATAAATAAAGAGGTCATTCGAAAATAAATACGATGAGCATTGAAATTTGATCCAAAAAAATAAAGAATGGTGTCAAAAGGATATTTACAAGTATAATTAATTGATGTGGAACAACTATTTTCACTAATGGTGAGTCTAGATTCAATAATTGTAACTCTACTTAAATTTATTTCAAATGAATAATAAGATTGGTAGTTTTCTTAACACACAACATCAAGCTTTAATCGAACGATGATATACTATAAATGTGACCATCATAACCTAGATGTTAAATTAGTGGTATTAATAGGAATATAAAAATTATAAAAAATATGTATAAATATTTTATATAATGAAAATTTATTCATTAAAACAATTACACAATTTTTAGTAAATTCATTTTATGCTTCAAAAACATGTTTTCTTTAAAAATGGATTTTATTTTATTTTGGGCATAGACATTATAATTAATTTTGACCAGTTTTATATATTTTATTTTAGTAAATAATTATAATTTTTTATTTTAGTATTTAAATATTATCTTCGAGTTAATTTTTTGATATTTTACAAAAATAGTTGATTTTTAGTGAATAGTGATAATTATTGATTTTACAAAAAATATCACTTTTATGACATTATAATGATATAAGAATAACTTAAAATATCACAAAAACATTTTTATAGAAAATATAAATTCAAAAATTAATATAATTAATATAAAAATATAAATTCAATCTTAGAAATATATGCTTAACATCTTAGAAATCTATGTAATGATTCTGTTCAAATAAAAACTATTTTTTGTTCTTTTCTATTAATCAAGTGTAAAAAAGGTTCCTTTATACTTTAGTTTGTTTTGAAAGAAAAATAAGGCTCATTTATTTAAAATAATCCAATCAATTCCACTATAATAAACATTATACTTTATTTTTCTATAAAATCATTTTTATACTTAAAACAAACATTTTTATAAAAATGATTTTCATTGTGTTTTGTGCACTTAAAAAAATTAATTTCTACCACTTCTAGAAATTGAATATTTTATAATAGGTTAAATATTTTTAATAATCATAATTAATATTAGGTAATTATTTGAACTTAATTTTTTTCATAATGAATCGTAACCATGGTAAATATTTATCACTTCGGTTAAGGGTAAATGGGTTAAAAGGGTTAAAAATAAAGGGATATGGCTTCAAGATAACATAAAACACTTTATTAAACCTCATTTATTGGATTTACTTCTAAATTAATCTCATAATATTATAATACATTAAAATTTGGAGCCACTTTCATAGGAAAATTAGTTTAAATTATTAAAATATTTTTAATTAGTTATAAGTGTGTCATTTCCCTCACATATAAAAGGGAACCACTTAACCTATATTTTTTACAAGTCTTGATCCAATTATCTTGGAAAATTCCTACCCAAATTCATTCTCAACCATCCTAAAAATGACCTATAGTCTTTTTTCTCATCAAAGGGACATCCTAAAAGGATTAATGTGTAAGTCAAAGGTGATTTTCCAAAGAATAGGTATGACTCTTAACCGAGCATTTTAATTTTATATCCACTTATACCTCCTTAAAATATTATATATCCATGCTCATATAATAAAATAATAATTTTAAATACACTTAAATGATACTATTATGGTTTCACAACCCTTATTCATCTCCTTTCCATACTATGGAAAACCAAAACATTGGTCGTGCGTATGTATGGCCTACCGTCTCCAAGTAGGGATGTATTTTTTCATCACTAATTTAATCAGATGTTTATAAATATATAACTAATAAATATATATGATATTTATTAAATAATTATAATTATATAAATATAATATATCTTTTTCCTTCATACCCTTCCACCCATTAAAAAATGATAATGCCACTCGTGCGTACGTGTGGACTGACACCTCCATGAAGCGATGTGATTCATTTTTCATATATTCCATTAAAGTATGGTTATAAATATATATATAATGAATATATATTATATTTATATAATTATTAACATTATGTAAATTATGGAACCATGATCCACATGTATGGACCGAAACTAATGAACTGAAACTTACATGAGAAATTAAATTGTTAAAACTTGAAAACGATGATTTTAATAAATAATTATTAATAAATGAGTGTTTAAATGTTATAGGTAGATAATATATGATATTATAAGTATTTTTATAGTCATATTATATAATTATAATATATTTAAATTTATTACAAGGGAGGTTAAAATCACTTACAAAGTAAGTAGGATCTGAGGTAAAGGTTTATTTCACAATATCATCCTTATTATGGATTTTTTATATTTAAGTTTATTTTGGGGAAATTATATAATATTTACATATTAAGCCTCATATTTTTTTATTCTCTTATAGTTTTTAAATCAAAATTTTTACTTTTATTTTCCTCTCTTTAAGTACTCAAAATTATGAAATAATGTTTTTAAGAAAAACCCGCTTTGTTTTTCTATTCATTCGAGGATATTTGTCTTGCATGTATTTTTTTTAAATGTTTTAAAAAATGTTTAAAATATTATCATATGATTCATTTAAGTCATTTTTACCCATTTTTTAATTTCTATAAAAAAAATTTAAGATGAATCTTATTTTCCTTTTTTGAATGGGCACTTTATTCCAAAGGTGTGAATGGAATCTTTGTTTTAACTCTTACCGAATAAATGAATTTTCCTACATCATGACTATTATTTTATTTAAAGATTAATATAAATTTTTCCTTGGTTCTTTTAAATAAATATTTTTTCTAATATTCTAGAAATTTTTTGATTTTAAATAATTTATTTCAAAATGAAAAGGGTATTTTACTCAAGAAATTTCTTGTGATCTTTTAAAATTATTTTCATCCATGTCAATATCCTCTGATGAATATTATGATTTACTAGTAATAAAATCTAATTATACCATCCACCATATTTCTATGTATGTCTTATGATCATTTTTATTAGGGAAAGTATTGACATTTTGTATCCTAGTTCTTCTAATACATATAATTATTTATTAGTATGGAACGTTGATTAAGTTGTATTGTTTATTCACATGATGAATACATTAATATTTTTATGTATTAAGTGATGCTGAGAATTACATAGAACCTTAATTTTTTGTTAATCATTGTGTGAAAAAACAAGTTGGTTATTCGACATATGTATTACCCATTTATGTATGATGTCTTTGTACGAGGCTTCAACGGTATGTTTAAGATGTCAGGTACTATGCATTCCATATTTATAAAATTAGTTTCTGATGTTCATGTGATTATTTGAATAGTTTTTATATCCATAGATAAGTTCCATGAACACGTTATTGTATATATTGAATTATTTTATCATCATTTATTCCATCCATATTATTCATACCTTATTTATTCTAGGATAGCTTCCATTGTACACATTACCTTACTAGGAATCTGAGATCACCCTTTTATTTTATTTCCTTCCCCACAATCAAATATAATGTCATATTCAAGAATGTATCTATTTTTATAAGATTACTAAAATATTTTATCCCTATGGATGTGATTACTTTTATCTAGTACCAGGTAATAAAGTAACTGCTAGGTCTGGAATACTAGAGTCAGGGTTGTAACAGTTGGTGTTAGAGAAAGTTTTGTAGGACCCTTGGGAATTAGATATAGAAAACAAATATTAGATAATATAACCCTATAAAATATTTTAGGGATAAATTTAAGTATATTATAATATCATGAATTTTTTATAAGATAATTTGTGTTTTCGAGAAATTAAATCCCTATCTGAATACTAACAAGTGGATGTGACTATGGAATAGATGATCCTGGGGTTAATCACCCTAAAAAAAGGTTTTTTGGGTATCAACTCAGTCTTTACTTGGTGTATGATGAGTGGTAATATAATTATACACCTAGTTATACACTCTCAAGGGATATGTTTTTGTTAATTCACTTACTCTTTATGAACCATTATGAAATATTTCAACATATATTTATAATTTTAAAATATTCCAAAAAACACTAAGCTCATTATTTTGATATTATATATGTATAAATTTTAAATTTTTGTTTGGTATTACACTAGATTTGAAATTATACACTATGATTCAAAATATGATGAGATAATCTAGTTTATTCTATTATTTAGAAATATAACCTTATGTAAATAACAGAAAACATATCAAATCCAATAATCTATATAAGGAATTCACTCTTATGAAATTATATATTACTATAGTTGGAGCTATGTAGATTATAAAAATTTTGGGGAAAGTTATAAATAGTAATCTTGGCTATAGAGAGAAACATGTTTCTTCACCTCATGATACTAAGATGTTAGGATAATTTTTATAGTAGAAACCTTCATCCATTAATAGACCTACTAATCTATTAGTGGTTGAATAATGGATTGATTACCTTGGAAACATATTTCAAGATTTGGGATGTAATGAGAGGGAAAAGAATATTCTATTAGTGCTTTGTTTAAATTGATATTTTATTCAATGATTTATGTTGATTCAAAATACTAAGGAAGCTAAGGAAACAAAGGGTATGTAAGGGGATACTTTTAAGGAGATATTATTTTAAAAATACATTCCTCGTGGTAAATGAGTTAATTTCGAAATGCAGTTTTTAAATTTGGTACAAAGGGTAGAGGAATGTGTTTATAGGTATAAATCAAACTTTAAAACAATATAAAGTCATATAGTATACTAAATACGTAATCTAAAAGAGTGATATTGATTCATTAAGTGGAGGGATAAATCCAAGCCTTCAAAGGGTGTTACTCTCTCAAACTTTTTCAATATATGATGGTATGATATCAAGTTCCCTAAAGGTAGAGAAATAATTCCCCAAGTATTATGTTTTCAAAGGAAAGAAAAAACTATATAGTGGTTGATCGCTATATAATGTAAAATATGGTAAAAAGGAAAAAGGGAAGAGTTTAATTTCCAAATTATAATAATTTTAGAATGAAATACTCTGGTACTTACTTAAATGGAATGGAAATTTGATTTGTGTGTGGAGAAAAAATTCATCCTTTATGTGAGTGTAAGGGAAATAAAGGATCCATAAATCTCTAGTGTTTCAACTATAAGAATTTGGGTCACTTCAAAAATTAATTATACAAGAGTCAAGGTAATTTACCCTATAAAAGGATAAGGGAGAAAGGACAAGATTATGAAATTACTACAACTGAATGTGAAATCCCTTAAGTTGTGATAGTTTATACTTTGATCATAAACTCAAAGTTATCCAATGATTTGTTTGATTTCAAATCTATGTAGTGTTTTATATCTAATAAGAATATTGAATCATCCCCTAAAAATCTAATGAAGGAGTTTCCAATCAAAACACTTAGTGAGAATCTATTTGTAATGAGAATATAATGGTAAGTCTCTAATAAGATGAATAAATATTCTATAGCTATAAACATGGTAATTATACTAATTTTTGAATTTTATATAATCCTATTTGGGGTTTAATTAGTTTTTAGGATTTATTATATGTTGAACTAGTGGTATTATAATTAAAATTTTATTGTATTGTGGCATTTCTATGGGTGTTAATATTGTTTTTTAGGAATTAGTGTATTACTTCTTCAAAATTAGTTTTCTTCATATTGATTTTTTATTAACTTATTATAATGATTTTTCTAGATAAGATAAATAACTTTTTTTATTTTATGGATCTTATAATCCATTAAAGGTTTACTTTTGTTCTTTAAACATGAAAAAAAATCCTCTTATACATTAATCGTTAGAATCGTATGTGGAAACTAATTAAAATACTCAATCAAAAAAATTAAAATATTTTAAGGAAATAAAGTAACTATATTTTCTCATTTTCCCCATATTGATAATAAAATAATCTGTCAAATATTGTAAAAGGATCTTGAATAAAAAAAATATATCCTTTTACCTTCATTTATGATGAATTTATGGTCTTCTTTATCCCTTACTGATTTATCGTTTTGTGGTCACTAACATTCCCATGATCATGTTCTATATCACTCTCTATTATTCCTTGGACATTATTATTTCTCTTATATATCCATATTTTTTCTTCTTTCTAATTTTATCCTTATCTAGGAGCCCAATTATGTGCTATTTCGAGTAAACTTTATGTTTCCCAGTTCCCCTTTTCAAATGAAGGTTTATTATTCATTTGTACAATGTGGGTTTTAAACAAAAGTAGTTTAAAATATTAAAACCTTTATTAAAAAGATAAAAAAAGTTCATGGATGAAATTTATTTATGGTGGGGTGTATCACCATAAAAAATTAGTTTAAAAGAATAATAAGCTTGATAGCATGCTTAACACACAACACCAAGCATTAAGGGAATCATGATATACAATAAATGTAACCATTATAACCAAGAAATTAAATTAGAGGTATTAATAAAAATAACCATATTATGAGAAATATTTAAAAAGGTTTTATATGATTTAAATTTATTGATAAATTCATAAAAATAAGTACTAAATTTTTAGTAAAGTCATTTTATTCTTTAAAACTATGTTTTCTTTAAAAATGGATTTTATTTCATTTTGTGCATGTCAATTATAATTAATTTCTACAATTTTTATAAATTTTATTTGAATGAATAAATATAATTTTTTAATTCAATATTTAAATATTATCTTAGGTTTAATGTTTTAGTTTTTTCAGAAATAATTGTTTTAGGTGAATAGTGAAAATACTGATTTGACAAAGACTATAACTTTTATGAAATTTTAATAATATAAGAACAATTTAAAAGATCATGAAAAAATTTTAATATTAAAAATATATATTTAATAAGTAATATAATTCATATAAAAATATAATTTTTACAATATAAATATATTCTTAACATTATTTAAATCTAAGTAATGTTTTTTGTTCAAATAAAAACTATTTTTTCATTATTTTCTCTTAATCAAGTATATACAAGGTTCCTTTAAGTTTTGGTTTTGATTTAAATAAAAAAAGTAAAATTTAATTTAAAATTATCCCTAAATTTTAATGGAATCATAATTATATTATATTTTTCTATAAAATCATTTTTATACTTAAAACAAACATTTTTCTAAAAATGATATTCATTGTGTTTTGTATACTTATATTAAAATTAATTTCTAACGCTTCTAAAAATTGAATATTTTAAAATTTATTACATATTAATAATCATAATAATTAATATTAGGTGATAATCTCCACTTAATATTTGTTCATGATGAATAGTATTCATGGAAAATATTTATCACCTCACTTAAGGGTAAAATGGGTTAAAATTGTTAAAAATAAAGGGATAAGGCTTCAAGATAACACAAAAAAATTATTAAACCTAATTTTTTGGTATTATTTATAACTTAAAATTATTATATTCTAATATATTACAATTTTTATCCTTTCATAAGAAAATGACTTCATATTATTAAAATATTTTATGTAATTCCAAGTGTGTTCTTTCCCTCATCTATAAAAGGGAACCACTTATCCTCTCTTATTAACACCTATTGAGTCACTTATATAAGCCAATACCTTCCCAAATACCTTATAAATAATTCTCCCCACTACCTAGATTATATGGTTTCATCAAATTACAATCCTATAATTATTAAGGTGTAATCCATAGGTGGTTTTTTAAAGAATAGGTATAACTCTTAATCGAGTGTGTTAATTTTAATCCCTCTTCTACCTCATTAAAATACTCTATAACCATTATAAAATAATAACATAAATATATTCCATATACATAAATTTTATTATTCTAGTGGAAAACCCATTATTCATCTTCTTTATATCCATTGGAAAATAAAAACATTACTCGTGCGTACGTACGACCTACCATTTCCATGTAGTGGTGTAATGTTTTTTCATCACCACAATACTTAGATGCTAATAAATATGGAAATAATGAATATATATGATATTAATTAAAACATTATAATTATTTAAATATAATTTATCATTTATTTTCTTACCTTTCCACTCATTAAAAAATAATAATGTCGCTCGTTCATATGTGTGGACTAACCCACCTCCACAAAGCAATGTGATTCATTTTTAAAGTTCACCTTTAAAGTATGATTATAAATATGTATATAATGAATATATATTATATTTTATCATGATTAAAATTCTTTAAATGATGTAACCATGTGAAATATTCAAGTATAAAAACTAATGAATAAAAACTAACATGAAAAATGAAATAGTTAAAACTCAAAAATGATGCTTTTAAAAATATTATTAATAATCAGTTGTTGAAATGTTATAATTGGACCATATATGATATTATATATAATCAACAAATATTTATGTACATTTATATTAATTCCATTTTTTTAATACACAATACATTACACAAACACACTCCCCAATACTGTATTAGTTTAGTGCCTTTCGAAACTTGGAACACAAACTTCAAGTCTAGTAAAAGATCTTCAATGTTTCCCAAAAATATATTCTACTTTAGTACTCCTACATATAACCTTTCTTTATAACCTATAGAAAATAAAACATAATAAAAATGTTAAAAAAATTCTCAGTAAGGATAATAAAAGGATATATGAATCATAACATAAACATAAGGGTGTAAGAATTTGAATATTATACCCTGTATGTTTAATATCATAATATTAAGTCATAGAATAAATCATAAAAGTTCATATGACATGAATAATAAAAGAATATCTTCATAATAAAACATGTAATTATATAAAACACATAATAAAAGTAAATAATTTCCATATTAATCAAGGATTATTTCCAATACCATCATAGCAGACAAAGTCCTTTACTAAACTGAGTTCACTCCTCATTCCAGCCATATATTACTAAAACAAGATTACTCTCGATTCAGTCTTATCTTAGTGAACTGAGTTCAATTACCATTTCAGTACTATATATATCATGAGATATAAATATTTACTCAATTCATTGGAGGGAGATATAGGTTCCACCCATCACATAATGAAAACCATATATATGTGTGCCACAAGAACATAAATCATTCTTCATATCAGAACCCATAAAAAGAAAATGGTTTCATTAACAAAATTAAATAATAACATAACCCATGGAATGGTGTGGGTTTTGTAAATATCATTAAATATTAAACATAAACCAACCATATTAATAATAGGGATATAATCCTTGAAAATATATCCATTAAAACATAAGTAATATTTGAAATATCACTTGAAAATAATTCTTGAGAAAAATATCCTTTCTTATATGAAAACATTTTCTTTTCTCAGAAATGACATGAAAATTTTAAAGAAAATATTTTCTTTGAAAATAATCTTAAAATATTGTAATCAAATCATCAAGGCATTAAGGTGTTATAAAAGTGTAAAAATATGTTCATGCTGTATAAGTTAAAAAACATTCCTTTCGTATTTTTGTTGAAAATTTTATACAGTACCTCGTTTGGAAAATGAAAAAAATATTTTTTTAAACCATGTAATAAAAATTAATAAATGGGTAAAAATGAATTTAAACATCCATTAGATAATATTACAACATTTTTTTATAAAATTTTTAGAAAACATGGACATGGATGATAAATATTCCCCAATAGAGACTTAAAAGGAAACAATCTCAAATATTAAAGAGATTGTGAAATAAATACTCATCACTTTATAATCAATAGAATCATATTACCCATTAAAGAAAGAAAATTATAAGGATATTAATTTACTATAATATTCTAGATAAGACTCATAAAATAAATTCATGGGCATTATATAAACCATGTACAATAAATAGGTAGTGTATAAAGTATGTGTCTCCCAAAAATAAAGGTGAGACAAAAATATCTTACCTTGGGTCTGATTTCCTTCATACATATATGAAACTCCTGTATAAAGTTTTAAAAAATGTTATTAACTTATTCTTGAAACATATTCATATTTATTATATTATATATGATCAACTTATCACCTGTTTGTTAATAAAATTTCATTATTACTCTTTTTTTCAGGAGTTAACTACTTCATTTTCCTAAGCGTGTTTTGTCGTATAAGTCCTTGGTCATGCTCATAGGATATAATTATTTCATTTAAATAAGGATATTAAGGTAATATTTAAAATTTTATGCATTATATATATTTATATAATCATTATTTAATAGTGATCATTGAGAATGAATCACATCAAGTCGTGGAGACGGTTGGTTGTACGTACGCATGAGCGATGATATAATTCCCTTAATTGAGAAATGGTATGGAATTTGATGGTGTATATATTTTTCCAGAATAAATATCATGTTATAATGTTCATATATAGTTATTATTTCCATAATTATACCCATCCAAGTTAATTAGTGATGAAAAACATATTACACCACTACATGGAGACAGTAGGTTGTACATACGCACGCGTGGTGATTTCATTTTTCATAGGACGAATAGAAGGTGAAATATTGTTTTTCCAAAATTATAATAACATATCATCATATAATTTATAATTTAATTATTAATTTATAATGGAAAAAACTTGGGAATATTAAGTATAGTAAGAAATGATCTTGAGATAGTCGATGATGGAGATTACCTCTTCTTCGGGGAGCTCCCTCTATATCTCTTCTTAGGGACACTAGAGTTTGTCTTTTGAGAGTACCATCACCTCTATAATGTTTATAGGTATGTTTATAAGGTAAAATTTTAAGGTTATGGATGAGCTTTAAGGCTCAATTTAATGTGAATAAGTGAGGGAGGAGGTTCACTTTTAGAATTGAGGTGAGGGGAACTTATGGAAGTTTTGAAAATATTAATTTATAATAAATTTAATCTCAATCCAAATACCTAAAAAATGAAATGGATTAAAATATAATATAATATATTATTTTAATATCATAAAACAATAAAATTTAGACATGTTTTGTGTTTATTTTAAACCTTATCTTTTTTTATTAACCCTTAATTAACCTATTTGATTGTAATTATGGTAAAAAACTTTAAAATTTAAAATGCTATTATTTTTTACTTATATGGTGTAAATTTTCCATAAATGGTAAATTCATAAAATTTTAGACATTATCATAACAAATTTATAATTTTTAATGATTTTTATTATTTTCAAATAATTTAATAAAATATTAATTTCATAAAATATCATTAGTGTCAATTTTGACACTATTAATTATTTGAATTTTAATAAAATCCAAATAGAAAGATAAATTCAAAAAAAGTTATTTAATACACTCTTAACATGTCATGGTCACCTAGAAAATTTTTATATAATCTTAAGTATCTCAAATTATATTTATTTTGGTATTTTTAATAACATTTATATGATATTTTCATTAAAAAATTAATTACTACATCAACATTGTGTAATTATTTAATTTTCTTATTTCTTTATTAAAATTAAAATTAAATACCATGAATAATATAAATATTATTTATTTTAAAAGAATATTTATAGTCTAATATATCTTCTATGTAGCCCTATAAAAAATGATATATTATTTAAAATATGAATGTGACATCTTTAAATTTTCATTAAATAAAATATTTTAAATATGATAATCTTATTTAAGTGACCCAAAAATCCAACAATAAATTTATACCATTAAAATATATTTACTATGTTAAACATTTACATTGATATTCGTTAATTTCATAACCTTATACCTTTGTGGACATAAAAGGGATATTAAAGACAAAGAAAGTGACATTTTGTATCTTTCTTTGATTTAAATATTATATATGTAATTTTCATAGACAATTGTCAATTAAATGACTTAATTTAGATCATTATGTGTTAAGGGTAGAATATTATTCATCTAATAAATTATTTTCATGTTTTAGAGTCATTTTATAGTCTTTATCATTTTATTATTAACCTAAATTACTCAATTTACCCTTTACCATGGTAACAAAATTTACCATAGTTACTATTAAAATTGGAAAAAAGGAACTATCTACTAAATTTTTACCATATGATTCCAAATATGAAATATATTTTTCATAATTATAAACACATAAATTCCTAAAATTAATTTAAAATTAATCTTGTTGATAGAATGAGAAAACAAGTTTTAAAGTGAAAACATTTAAAAGAATGACATGTTTTTTATATCCAAATTCAATGTTAAATTGATAAAAATAGCCCAAATTGGATTAAATTATAAAAATTTGATCTAATTTTACATTAAAACTAATAAAATATATAATGAAATGCTATAAATTAATTTGATTAAAATTTTGTTTTCAATTAAAATTCATTATTTTTCACTATTCATCAAAACATGAAAATTATCAAAACAAATACCAAAAAATCAACCAAAGTAAATTTTTATATCCATATTTCTAATATTAAGTTTATTTTTTCATATAAAATTTATAAAAGTTTCAAAAATATATTTAAAAAGGGTTCTCCATTAAAAGTCGATGAAATTACCCTATTGAAAAATATGGGTTTTTATGCATAAAATTGGGTTTGTTCTTATCTTATGCCTATAAAATATATTTTATAAATAACTAAAATATTTGATTGAATATAATATATATATATTTCATTAGTATAATTTAATAATTATAATTATTTTAATTTATTAATATAAAATTTCTTTAGGAGCATAAAAATAAAAATATTTTCTTTATATTCAATTGGTAAATATTTTTGTTTCTAATTAATTGGTTAGCAATTAATTCATATTATAAACCATATATTTTCTTAATTTAGTTAATATTATTCATAACCACTAATTTTACAGTTATGTTATATATTATTATATTTTCATAATAAACTGTTGTTCAGTAAAACTCAGTCTTGCATGAGACACAGGCTATCGAAGGAACTCGACATTGTGTGTAACACCATCCAAGAATAGTGGTGCTAGTACTACAAGATAATCAAGTGTTTCATGTAGAAAAAACTTATCTCGGTGTAGTGTAAAACAAAATACATCAAAGAAATCAAATTATTAAATAAAAAAATATCTCATAAAAATATTGAGGAGTTATATTCTACACCCATTCAAATGAATTTTCCCCTCAAAATTCATCAGATTATCAAAGGTTTAATTCTGGAAAGTTCCTTTCATAGAAACCCACCTCACAAAAATGAATACTAAAACTTCATTTCAAAATTGGAAAGTTGAAAACTTAATGGTTACACAGAGTAACTCATAAATGGGTTTCCACATAGGAGAACATGGGTGGAGAGTGAAAACATAGACAAGGAAGAGAAATATAAATATCATGTTCTGATGAAGAATGATAGAGAACATGGTTAGGGAAAATTTAACAATCACAAATCCCTTAATCTGCGATGTTCTTAGGTACCATTTGGTTTCAAAATCCTTTCCTTATAGTTAAATAATTTTCATGAGAATATATACTTACTTGATTTTACCATAATCACATACTTTTTTATTCCTTGATAAATTTCTACTTCTTCACTTTTTCCAAGAACTGAAGGTGAATTTTTCATTCATAAAGTGTTAGTAAATCATGAGATAACACACAATAAACCGACTGATATTTGAGTCATCGTTTCATCTATCTATTTTTTTGTAGAACGAAGGGGTTGAGTCTTTAACTTTGAGAAAGTCGGAATTAAGATAGATCCCCATATCAAAATAAAACATTTCTATTGGATTGGATAAAAGAAAAAGAATCGGATTCAAGTCATTCCATCTGTCATTATCACAACAAAAAGGTTATCACACTTTATCTAATATACATAAATCCTCATTTGGGGAGATAATAATTTAATCTAAAAATTTCATTTGAAGTTTAAAATAAACCGTTCTATAAATGGTTATCCTTATAACCCTTCCGAATGATGAAATGACTAATTGTGAGGCTGAATATAAAGTAATTTACTATTATAATGTTTATTCTGAATTTTTCATATAGGTCCCCTTCCTAAGTGCTAAGGAGGAGGAAGAAGAATCCTCCACTACTGGAAAATAATATCAAAAGGAGGAGGAGGATAAGGATAAATAAGAAGTTCTACAGGAACAAGAAGAAAAAGAGGAAGAACCCTAAATTTCTAAAATAAAAGATCAAAAGGAGGAGAAAGATATGGGAGATTATAACATTTGGAATGAAATTTTGGATATCATGGAAGAGTGGCCCGATGAAGAAGAGGAAGAATAAGGGGCTGCTGATATTTGGAATGACAAGTTGGATCTCATGGAAGAGTATCCCCGATAAGAATAAGAGAAAGTGACTACTGAAATTGTAAAGTTTTGTGTAAAAATTGATGCATATAAACCAAAAAAAGACAAAAAATGGGAGTGGTATCCTATTTAGAGAGACCATGAGTTATTACTCCAAACATTGGGGTTTTCTTCTGCTCGGTACCTTCCTCAACAATAATAATATGAGCTTTCAAGAATGAGGAATAGTATATGAGAAAAAAAAACTTTCATAAAATAAATAATTGGTTTAATATGATATGGTTATATCTATATCCTACTCCAATTATGTAACCCAAGAGGTGATGTTTATATTAACAACCTTATTGAAAAAACTTTATGGGAGTCAGCCTAAGTTTTTACTTATTTACTTTCTTATTTTAGGATTCCCTTTTTAGAAGTAGTGAAACCTCCCACCCTCTTCATTTTTTAAATTTAATTGTAAATGCCTACAAATTCACTATTTTTATGAGATATACATGTCCATGAATCTTCTGAGAACAAGTAAAAATGTAGTGATCTATAAAAAATGAAAAGAGATTCAAATTAAAAAGGTAGTAATATTTAAATTTTAGTATTCATTATTACTCCCCTATTTTTCTAGAATCTATTTGTTGGGTTTAAATGGAAAAAAGATGCATTCCAAACTTAGATTAGTGTTTTAATTTCTGATCAATAATATTTATGATATTTAAGAAACATAATATTCTAGGTTTTAATTTTCATATTGATAGGAATTAAATATGTAATATGGGGATATTTCATAACTAGAGTTAAATATGTGAATTTGATATCAATAAATCATTTTTTTTATTTGTAGTCACATGTTTTTGAAAACTCCATTCCATAATTCATGATTTAATTTTCATAAATTATTATAGATTGATTTATTGTTATGACACATTCCACAAGTGATTTTATTTTATTAAATTCTCACATTCTCGAGAGGTTTCTAAAACAAAATTTTCCAATATTTCCTATTAAATTTATTGAGAGAACTTGGGACATGTTACCTACTAGGATTTTATTTTGAACTTGTAAAAATGATGATTATAAGAATTCACTAGAAAAATGATTGAGGCATTTTTTGTTGATTTATCCATTATCCTTGAGATCTACTTTACATTTATCCTTCTTTTATCCCTTAGAGACCATGACTGGACGTTTACAAGAATAGCCACATTTCAATATAATTTGTCCATTCCTACCCTTACTCTAATGTTTTGCATGATTTTTAAATATTCAAGTGTGGGGGAGAGGGATTTTATAAAAAAAGGGATGTGATTATTTGATAATAATATGATAGGCATGTCTCATTGGATTTGAGGAAAATTTTTATATATATTTCACTCTTTTTATTATTTACCATTTAAAAAACAAAAAATGAAAATGAAAAAAATGTGGGTTGATTTATGGAGTTTCAAAAATCACCACCACTTGAACAATTATTTTCATAATTTTGGGTTGGGTGGTGGATGTGAGACTTTTCCTAGCACAATTTTTGAAAAAAAATAAAAAAAATACAGGGGTAACTCATTCATTGTGATTACATTATTCATGACCTTAATTTTGAGCTTGGTAAGTGTGGGAGTTGTCACTTTTTGAAGAGGATAATTTCATTGTGTTTACTTTGAATATCATGTTTAGTACATAAATATTATCCTCCTTTTTTAGCCGTAATTTTTATACATAAATTTTCTACTATCCCTTAACCTCAAAATCATTTTATCCCTATTTTAAATTCCTCTTGATTTGAAGTGATATTTTTCTCTACTAAGTGGAGAAAGTAAATCATTTTCAAATTGATAAGTATGTTTCATGTACTCAAGGTATGAGGAAACCTTTATATTAATTTTATCTTTAGTTATGAGAGAATAAAAAATTAGTGAAGTAGATCACAAATTGACGTGTTAATAATGATGAATTAAAAGACTTTAATAGAAGAGATGATAAGTCCCATCATTTTTTAGTAGGAATTTTAGATGCATTATGTCTAGTGATTTTTTGGAATCGTCTTTTATATGCGTTATTTGAAATTAATTTCCCCCGTTTATAATTTTTTTATTTCATTTATTTTTAACCTTAGATATTAGTATAATGGGTATATCCTTTCAAATTCATAGTTGAAATATATGATTGAGGATAAGCATGATTTAAGTACAGGGGATTTGATGAGTATTTTTTAGCATGAATTTTAAATTTTAAATTATTTAATATCATTATTTTTAATTTTGGAAACCCATGTATTAATTTATAATATTCATTTTTTAATTATTTTTTAATTTGGAAGACAATTTTATAATATATATATATATATATATTTACATTGTTTTATTGTTTTGATTATTTTTTATGTTCATTTTTTATGATGGAATTTCAAAGAGTAAGCTTTACAAAAAATATTCAACCAATTATAGCCCTCAACCAAGGCTAATCCTGCCACATATCAATCCCATGAAGGGCCTTCCAGCTAACCCAACCTTAGGAAGGCTTAATAAGAGGAAAATAAAAGGCAGAAGCATGAATAGGAGCACCGGTGTGTGGGGAACATGTCTATACGATGGCGGGAGGAGATTTTCACTAGGACGTGGCAATCCATGGTGGTGTGGGGGGTCCTTCGGCTCCCATCCAACATGTATAGTGAATTTATTCCATAGAATTACTTATTAAGGAGTGGTTGAATGCTCACTTTTTCAATGTGGGATGGCACCTCAACCTGGGTACAATGCACTTAATTGAAACATTTTCATTCTATCATATATTATGTGTCACCCACCTTGTACACACCATTTCTCCCTCTTCCACCACTTGACATCATCAGAACATCGTGGGAGAAACTGGAAAATGACATACAAGCCACTGAGGAAACTCGGGTTTGATCCAACTGCCACTATCAAGGCTCTAAATCTCCATAGATCACCTTAAGTGATTGAGGTGAATACCATGAAGCCTTTATAGAATTAAAATGATTTTATCATGTCCATATTAGGAGAATATCACTACTACTAGAAATTTGAATACCACTACATTGCAGGCTTTTCCCTTATGGTGTAGTGGATAAAGCGGATCCTGAATAGAATTAACCACTACATCATGGTTTCACTATTGTGTTGTGGTCCAATGCTGCCTGAGAATAGGAATAAGGATGTTATGTAATTGATAAAAACCATTTAATTGTGACCAATTTAAATAAAAATGAGAATAATATTACTCTATTATTGCCCAAAAATGAGAATAAAGTGATTCATCATAGAGAAAAACCTATGATTTGGAGGTATATGAATAGCCATTAGATGTATTTTGAGAAAACTAACTAACTAGAAGGATATGGAATTAGAGAAAAAGGCTTCACCATGATCTTTTCATGGCCATGAAATTCTATTCATGGCATCACCACATCCACCCAACCCATTTCGTAATGGAGGAGTTACACCAAATTTCAAAACCTAGTCCATTCAGGTAATCCATGGGCACATAGGATGGACACATGGAAGAATTAAAAAAATGACATGTAGGGGGACTCACTACTGTAAATGAGTTAAATAAATCCTCCATAAATGAATTAAGACTTATCCAAAACATAATGGCCGATAAAGATAAGATAGGAGGATAATAATTCAAGTGATAGACATTATAGTAGGAGAAATAATTCAAATTCAAGTGAGAGAAACTATCTCTAGGGGAAAAAGAAAGAGAGAAATATCTTTATAAATATAGAGGAGATGTTGCATATAAATTTGGTCTAGAATCAGGGAGGGGACCTTATACAGATAACTCATAGAGCAGGGAGGTGGTTCTACTACTAATGTAGGAGGTGAGGTAGGTGATCTCAAGCCAACATCTGAAGTGGGAGTGGAGGAAGATAGTGGTCATCAACCTCACTACTGCATTTATTATTATTTCTATTATTTTTTCTATTTTTCTTTTATATTTTTATTTTTAATTAATTTTTTGTTTAAGAGAGCTAAAAATCATTTCACACAGCATTTTATTTTAGAATTAACCTTTATTCCTCTTCCTCAAACATTTAATTCACACATATTAATTGAGAGATTAATTATGGACCACTAATAATTTTAGGGATAGTTGAGTTTGATGAAAAGTATGAGTATGTAACTCTATTTAATATCATTATTAATAAAAACAAATCATATCTTCTAAATGCATAGTTTTAGAGAATATATTTAGGGGATAAAACTCAATATGATAAAGGGGAGTGGGAAAGAAAGATTCAACCATAACTTCACCTTCATTTTTGAGATATCCCATCATGTATATAATTGTTTTAGGAAAACTTGAAAGAGGGTCCAACTAATTTAGACAGTTATATACAATGCTGAGAGGCTATTCTAGATACTACAATAAATCTCATGGTTAATGAAAATTAAGAAAACCCATGTTTGATATCAAACTCACTTCACTTCATCCTTTTTTATATTTCTTTTGAGTCAGTCTGAATCGATTTTCATTCTATATTGTTAATTTATCTTAGTAAAATCATGACAAAAAACATCAAAACTATTGAATCATTATATACCTTTTCCTAATGGGACTGACCTCGTCTCATCACTACTCTATTCTTTAGTAGTTAGTATATTCAGTTAATTATAAATTTGTACTTTGATATTTCCTAAGAGAAGTAAAAATACTCTCGATCAATGTCATTCGTATATATATATATCACCTTTCTATATAAAGATAATGGCTCCATATATTTAATGAAAAATTTACTATATCTAAATCAAAATCATGATTTGGATAATTTTTATCATAAACCTTTAATTAGCGTGTGGTGTAAGATATCACCATATTGTTCTTTATGAGAGCACATCCTAGTCCCTTCTTGGATGCATTGTTGTATATTACAAACCCTTCTTCACTACAAGGTAGTGTGAGGGTAGGTGTACTAACCTACCTTCTCTTCAATTCCTTGAAATTATCCTCACATTCATCCATCTAAAGGAACTTGGATCAATTTCATCTTAACTTGGTGAGTGGATTAGATAGCCATGATAAATTGTCCATCAAGTGCTGATAATATCCATACAAACCTAGAAAACTATGGGTCTCGGTCATAATGGTTGTTCTGGTCCAATGTTCAATAACTTCGGTCTTTGATGGATCTATATATATTATCTATTTTGAGATTATATGACCTAAAAATGAAATCTTTTGTATCAAAAAAACACACTTATTAAATTTTGTATAAATTTTATCCTACCTTAAGGTCTTCAACATAATTCTCAAGTGATCTTCATTCTCATACTTTCTCTTTGAATATATAATAATTTCATCTATAAATACTACCTAAAACTGATCAAGGTAATATTTAAAGACATTATTCATTAAATCTATGAAGATAATGAGGAATTAATAAGACAAAATGGAATCAATATAAACTCAGTGTCCATACCTTATACATAATGTTGTCTTGGGTATATCCTCCTTATTGACCCTCAATTTATGATATCCAGAACAAAGTTCAATCTTGGAAAAGTATTTATCTCTTCGTATTTGATAAAACAAGCCATAAATATGGGGTTTAGGATACTTGTTCTTGATAGTGATCTTGTTAAGTTATTGATAATCAATGTAGAGTCACATTGATCCATAGTTATTCTTAACAAAAATAATTGGGGTACCCCATGGTGATTCACTTGCTCGAATGAATCCCTTGTCAAGATTCTCTTGGAGTTACTTCTTTAGTTTTTACAACTCAGTCAGGGCCATTCTATATGGAGTCTTTGAAATAGGTGTATAACTGAGTATGAGTTCTATCAAGAACTTAAGTTCTTGATTTGGTGGAAGGCCAGGAAATTCTTCTAGAAATACATCAGAAAACTCATGCACAATAGTAATACCTTTGATGTTGTGTTTCTCCCAAACCATATAAGACAAATATCTTTCAAGGATAAGAATTAATACCTGCAATGTATAATTAATTTTCATTATAATTTTTTATACATCCTCACATTGATTAATGATCCTGGGTTTATTTAGTATATAAAATGTGACTTCTCTTCCATGTAAATTTATATGGGCACCATATAAAGAAATTCAATCCATTATTAGAATCAAATCAAACTCAACCATAGGGATAATAACAAGATTTGGAGGAATCACATTACCATAAAACATCAACTGAAGAAGAATCATAGACTTGAGATGTGATCATAATACCAAAAGGGATTTTTACTACTAACTCAACATCTAATCTTTGAGGATATGAATTAGAATTCCTTGATACTTTTCCTGATATATAGAAATTCATATAACTAAAATCAAATAGGGTACCTCAATATTTGAGATTTCCTATTACCACCTCAACTTCATTATTCTATCTTCAATCCCATACTAAAACCAAAATGGTTAGCATTACCATCATGCATCTTTGATCAAAGTGATCAATCATGAAAAATCATTCATAGGATGTTTAAATTATGGAACCTTCTTTCAATCTATGACACCTTAGGTTTAACCTAGGTTATTTATGATTATTACTAAAACATTAGGATGTTATACTATACATATACCTATACATATGGTTTCACTAAAGTTTTCTCATCCTAGTTTCAAAAGGTTAACTAAACCTTACTCTGATACCAACTATAATGATCCATACTTTTCATACATAGATATTTCATCTTTTAGATGAATATTCATTACATAATATAATGATATATGCCTGAATTATATAGGTCTAGTTACCTTGTAAACTTGGACATATAAAAAATGATTCATAAGAGCCTCCTATTAATTTCTTCATAACAATAACTCATTCTTAGACATATCATATTTAATACCTTTCTATTGGTATTGAGGCGCACAGTGGAAGCTATTGGATCGGGGATTTAAAAATATTCATTATCGAAGTAACAAACCTACATCATCTCCAGGGATACGATCCCTAGTAAAAGGTCTTATTATCTCATAATAATTTATTAATAATATAATTTAAGTGAACATTTACTTCATTCTAATCGACATCATGTTCTACTTAAGCTTTTCATTAGTGACCATTTCTTGAAGGATATAAGATCAAAACCATCTATATCATTTACACATGATTCAAGAGTCCACAAAAATTCATTTCATCAATTTCTAATTGTTATCGTGGAGTTCTGATGAATCCTTCAGCATCGTGATGGTCACCTCAACTCAGTTCCTATGATCTAAAAAGATGTTCTAGGATCAATTTCTCAAATGGTGTATTTATCTCTATATAATGTAGGAAGGAGGAGAGGGAATCTCTCAATTAATTGGAATGAATAGACTATAGAATGAATCTTCTCCTCTATTTATATAGTGGTAGGTAAAATACCCAGAAAGAGTTTCTTGGCCCCCATATATTAAACGGGCGCTAAATAAGCAATAAATGACACATTATGATGAACTAAATACATTATAATTTCATTTATATTTTTATCACATAATTGTAATATATAATAAATATATTTCATTATAAAATTGATCTATTAACTTGACTTGTTATCTCCACAAATATTAAACAAACCTTGAATATTAAAATAATATTTGTTCATATAATATTTTTCTATTTATTCACTAAATAATTTGTGAATAATTTTAATAAATAAATTCAACCCAATTATTATATACTCTAATAATAATGAATTTATTTATTAATTTGTGGTCGTTAATAATTGGAAAACTTTCAGACCCTGTGTTGGGTCCCACTAATTCCTATGCACATATTCACCGGAATAGGGTAGGCTTCTGAATACTCTATTGTGTGTGACTGTCTAGGCCCCTATCTCAACAAAAGTAAATACTATTAACAAAATAGGAGTGTATTCTAGAAACCTATCAAGACCCCTAAAGATATGATGAATTTTCATAGCAATAACAACCTTCCAACAAACACACACCATGTAATATAGTCTCTTTGTCTTGTGATATCTCATAAAGTATGATGCACACTTATGTCATCATCCTTTTCTTACTTTATTATTCATTAAAATACCTAGATAGACTTACCTTCTTATAACATGGCCATTGATTTAATAAAGTTGCTACCATCCTAATTAATTGGGCCCATAATATTACTTCCTTGACTTGGAAGTGACAAATTCTATCTTGACTATTCAACCAATGTTATACCACCAAAAATGCACCCAACACATGCTACCTCACAATGACTTCAATTCCATGGTTGTTTCCTTAAATAAAATTACATAATAAAATGGTACACATTGATAATGATCTCATTTCAGGAGACCAATACACATGTCCATAAATATGAACAACCAATGACAATTGAAAAATGTAGTGTTCCTATTATCTAGTTTTCCCTCATGATATCACCTACTAGAGATCACCAAGTGTGAACTTCATGAGAAACATAATCAATGTCTATGATCCCCTAAAACCTAATATTAATAAATCAGTAGTATCTAGTTAGTATAATGTATCTAGACCATAAGACATAGATTTTAGATTAATTTCATAGTATCTTGAGATTCTCATTATAGCCTGGGAACTGCTATAACCTTTTGATATGAAAAATAATATAAAGACATTACCATGTAAATAGTGGAAATGGAAATATCAACACTATTATAGTAAGTATACATCATGCACAACTTACTGTATACATATTATGGTAATCAAAAAATATTGTTCAATTTGGGTCTAGGAAATACACTATTACAACACTTTTTTTGTGACCTAGGAAAAGGAAATATAAAACAGGGTGAGCTCAAATGCTTAGTAAGGGTAATAAAGAGATATATCAATGATAACATAAGTATAAAATGAGAGTAATGGTATTAGAACATGATATTAACATTTTAAATTTATACCCTTCATATCATAGATCATAATCTTGAGTCATGGCATAAATCTTGGCAGTTCATAAGACATAAATCATAAAGGAATCAAAGAACATGATCCATGAGAACATGAAATTGGTGTAATACATGGAATTGGGGAATACACATAAGAATATAAAATAATTTCCTCAGTATTAAAGGTTCATTTCCAAGACTATTATAGTGGATTGGGCTCACTACCCAACCCATCGTAGTAATAAAGGTTCACTCCCAATACTATCATAGTAGACTGGGTTGATTCCCCAAACCATCATAGTAGTCAAGGTTCACTCCCAAGATTATCATAGTGGATAAAGTCCCTTACTAAAGTAGGTTCACTTCCCATTCCAGTCCTATTTATCTCATGATATATCAATCATTACCCAATGCATTGGAGGGTTTTATAATTCTGGGACCAACCATCCTTGGTTATAATGTATCCACCGTCCTTGTTTATAACATAACCACCATACTTATTTATAATGTAACCACCATAGTTGGTTTATAATTTAATCACTCATAAAATAATGAAAATCATACATATGTGTGATATAATATCCTACAACATTCATCATATCATCACATCATAACTCATACAAAGAAAATATATTTTATAAACATTTCATCCTTTTATTATAGTCTAACCAATGGAAAATAAATAGTTTTAATAAAAATTTCATCAAAATAAACATTAAACATCCAAATAAAGAGTAATGATGGTATTATTGGATCATGTACCCAATAAATCATAGTTATCATAAAAGGATTCTATCATCTATGAAAATTCATTTACAAGATCACTGAAATATTTCATGAGGAAAATAACCTTTTCATTCTGAAAAATCCCTTGTAAAATAAAAATATTTACAAAATATTATGGAAAAAAATTATTTGAGAAGAAAATTGGAAAATTTTAAAGGATTCCTAAAAATATTAAGCATCCCTGATAGTATTAAATTATCTTTATGTCGTATAAGTGAAAATAAAACAGTCCTTTCACATTTTTATAAAAAGTCAAAAAGTACCTCATTCAAAAAATGACAAGAAAAAACCTTTTAAAGCATTTAAAAAAAATAAAACATTGGTAAAAATGACTTTAAATAATAATTTGATAATAGTAAAAATATTCTTGAAAATAGTTTTTAAAAACATGGGCATTGAAGAAAAATTATCTTTGACCAAAGATAGAAATGAAGTTGGTTCTCCATAAAAAAATATTTTCAGTCTCTTAAGTACTTATAGTGAGTAAAATTAAATGAAAACGAGTATTTTTAATAAATAAACATAAGATAATAAATTTCAGGATTTTATTTTTAGTTATATCATAATATTTCATCATTAGTAACTTAGTTATAAACAGTCCTGATAAACAAAGAAATTGTAGCATAAAACCTTTACCGCTTGGGTAAAATTTGAATCGTAATCCCCCTAAAAGTAAAAACCTTAGATGGATATGTAAATCCCCATAAATTTCATAATAATAATAATAAAATACATTCATGGGAATTATATACACCACATAAATGAAACAGGTGATGAATATGGCATGTGTCTCACAAAAATAAAAGTGAGATGAAAATCCCTTACCTCAAGTACTAATTCCTTCGTACGTGTTAAAATATAATATATAATAAATATATATTTAGTATAAATATATTAAATAACCATAATCATATATATCATACCATATATTATTAACTTAAAACCTTTTATAATTATTTCATTAATAATTCTTTATTAAAATCACTATTTTGGGTGATAACTGCTTCATTTTTCATGTCTGTTTTGATTCAATAGTTTTGGTATTTGTAATTTGATCATGGTTCTATAATACATAGAATTTTAATCATGGATTAAATATCATATATATTCATTATATAAATATTTATAGTCATCCATAAAATTTAGATATAGAAAAATGAATTGCATCTTTAATGAAAATGGTAGGTCGTACGTATGCATGGACGTTGTTTCCATTTTTTGACGGATGGAATGAATTAAAGGTAAATAATAAATCACATTAAAAAAATAATTATTATATAAAATATATAATATATATTACTTAAATCCATCCTTATTACCATCCAATTAAAATTGAAATCAAAAACAAATCACATCACATCGTGGAGGTGGTAGTCCACACGTACGCACGAATGATGTTATCATTTTCCAACAGTTAGGATGGTAAGGAGGTAGATATGATATTATCATTACAGAAGAATAATTATGCCATAAATATCATATATAAACATTAAACTCATCATAATAACCATATTTTAAATATGTTTATGGAAAATTAAATGTATCGCTACATGGAGACGGTAAGTCGTACGTACACACGAGCGATACTTTCACTTCCCATTTGATTGAAAGAGGGATAATAAAGGTGATTTCACAATAATAATAATATATAATTATATTTAGAATACAAAATTTATTATTTTATGAATATTATAATAGATTTAGAGGAGGTAAAATAATAATTAAAAAGAAAATGATCGTTTATGGTGAATACCTCTTCTTGGAAGCAACCCCTTTAGATCTGCTATTAAGGGATCTAGGGTTGGTATTTTGGGAATACCAGAACCTATATAATGTTTTTAGGTGAGTTTATAAGATAAATTTTCATATTTTTGTCAAGATATAATTCTAAAAGTGGTGTAAAGAATATAAAGGAGCAGTGACCTTTTATAATTAAGGGGAGGGGCACTCTTGGAATTTCATAAATGAATAAAATATATTAATGTAATTATAAATCCAAATGGTTAAAAATTCCATATAAATGAGAAATTAAATGAATTTTATACCATATATTATCCTATTTTTTCTCTTTTAAAATTTTCATGATTTTTAATAAATTTAATAGATTATTATTTTCATAAAATATCATTATTTCCAATTTAGACACAATTCATTTAATTTGACTTATAAGACACAAATAAAAAATTTAATTTGAATATAATCATTTAAAATAATTATAATATTTCATATTCATCTAAAAAATTTGTTTAACTCATCAACTCACTCAAATTATATTACTTTTAATATTCTAAAATCATTTATTATATTTTTTTATTAATTAGAGAAATATTGCATCAGTGTTGCATAAAAATTTATTGTCATTATATAATTAATAAAAATTAAAAATAAATATTTATTATAAAAATAATTTCATTAATCTCAAAATAGTAACTTAGATTCATTTATAATTCTCTTTTTCCCTTATGTGGACACATAATAGATATTTAAAACTAAGAGAGTCAGTTTTTGTAACTATCCTTGATTTAAATATTATATAAGAAATATTCAAAAAAAAAGTGTCCATTAAAAACTCAATTTTAATCCTAAAGTGATAAGGGTCGAAAAAATTACTAAATAAGACTTAGGATGAAAAATTATGCCCTTATCACGTATTTTTAAACTAGATTAACACGATTGAACCTTTTTCGTGGTAATAAATTTTACCACAATTACTATTCATACTGACCAAAAATAAAAGGGAACTATTTAAAAAAATTACCTACTAATTCAAAATATGGAATCCATTTTATAAAATTCAATAAATATAATTTTTAGGAATTAATTTTAAAATAAGCATGCAATAAACAAAAAAAACCATTTTTTTAGAAAAATACATTTTCAAGAATTAAAATGGATTTTATTCTTATCCCATGACTAGAAAAAAATATTATATGAATGTTAAAACATTTGATTAAATTTATAATATATGAATTTCATTAAAATAATTCACCAAAAGTTATTTATTTAATTTATTAATATAAAACATGTTTGTGCACATAAAAATAGTTTTCTAGAAAAGAGTAACATTTGGAATACCCATCACAATATATCATGGTTATAAAGGAGTTACATACTAGGCGATGACCTTTTCATAGTATATCATGGTTAATTTATATAAGGAATTGGCCTTAAACATTATATAATCTTGAATTAAGTTAATAATTCACATTGAGGATCTTTTTAGGTTTAGAGTTTTAGAGAATTAGGCCATAACTATTACATTACATCTCAAATATTAAAAAGTAGACACTCCTACTCAGTATCCATTTTTTTCATAAAATAAATAATCCTTAAAAGAAAATAAGAATTGTTTTCTTAATATAAATCTTCTTGAATTCTTCCTTTCTCTTACCCTACCTTATACCCTATGAAAAAACATTTCAAAAACTTGGGATGAGTATAAAAAGCTCAGTAGGGGTTATAAAATAAAGAAAGAAATAATTATTCCATAAATACATACAAAACATACTCTCTTTAACCCACCTCATGAAATCATAAGATTTATGAATAACACACATAAATCATAAATCATAAATGTAACTTGTGGCATACATAACATACTTAGATTGTAGCTTTCACAACTACATAGGGAGTTTTGTTTGGAATACCCATCACAGTATATTCCCTAAATCTCTTAGTAGAAACATTAACGTTTACCTCTGTCATGTTACCCAATGCATTGGAGAGCTATCTTGGGTTCACCTACCCTAGGTTTATCATAGAACCACCTGTATACATGAACAATGACCAAGAACCATAACATATTCATAACACATAAAACAAACATAAAGGAAAGATAAAATTTCCACATTTCAATAAAAATATATCATTGATGGCTCGCCCACTTCCTAAGAATGCGCCTCCGCCATTTCAAATTTTTCCAACTGTTGCGGCTTGGCCTCCTCCGCTTCCTTCTCCCTAGGGGGCACCTTCGCTCGCCCCTCTGGTTGATCCCGGTCGGATCTCTTTTATGGAGCCTTCTTCGGGGTCGGGTGGGGCGATGGGTCCTACAGCTCCTCTGTCTGCTTCCCCTGACTTGTCTCCTGACCTCCTCAGCGCCTCTGGAGGTGGTGGCTCTTTTTGCGATTCTCTCTCCTTCCATTTGCGGGGTTCCCTTCCTCCTTGATTTCCAGAGGTTTCAGTTCCTCTGGCACAGCTATTGAGGGAGGGGTGTCGTGTTCGGTTGGATGTGCCGGTGTCGGCTCTTTCAGAGGCTGTGCTATTTTTGAAATGGACTTTGGTGGATCGTTTCGGTGGTGTTAAACCGCCTCTATCTGTCTTTCAAAGAGGAGTAGCATCCTGGGGTCTTAGGTAGCCAGCGAGGGTCTTGGTTCTTCACCGGAGCTCCTTCAGTCTTATCTTTGCCTCGGAGGAGGACTTCCTCCTCGCTTGGTGCAAAACCCTAAGGAGTTTGGGAAGCTGGAGCTTTAGTTTATCCAGGTGGTCCATAGAATCTCACAAAGGTAAGGAAATACCGGTAGTGGCGGTCTGGATTGGCCTTCCTGGGCTTCCATTACCCTTCCAGAACGAAGGCTTTCTCAAGTGGATCGGGGACTCTATTGGGTGCTTTCTGTGTTCTGCTGATAGCACAAGATAGGGTCTGTCTTCTGCGGTGCTGCGCATTTGTGTGGATCTTGACCTTTCTCAGCCGCTACCGGAGAAATTGGATCTTTATGTGGAGGGATCCTTTCATTGGGCTCAGGGTATTTCTTACACCATTTTCCCCGGTTTTGTTCTCATTGTCTTCTTCAAGGTCACTCAGTGAAATTATGCAGGCAGTAGAGGAACCGGGGCAGTCGATCGGAGGGGGGTGAAAGGCGTTCTCCAGCTGTTCTTGCCACGCCTAAAGGGGTCCTAAAGTTGGAGCAAGAGCTCGTGATAGCTCCTTTAGTTCTCCCTCACAACTCGGCCTTGATGGTATGTCTGGTTCTCTTGCATGTGGATGGTCCTATGATGAGCAGGGGCCTGGTTCCCTCTGTTCCGAGTGGCCTCTCTTATCTTCAGGTTAATTACTTCAAGTTGGTCCTTGGAAATCTCTTTAACTCCTTTGTAGAAAGTAGTTCAGAGGTGATGTAGATCCATTCAAGGCGTCAACTGGTCCCTTCATCCTTTTCTCCTCTTGGTATTCTTCTCCCGGCTGGCGAATAGATGGAATCTGAAGGGGATGATGAAGGAAAGTCTTTTGTCTTGGAGTTATCTACTGGTGTTTTTCCCTCTTCTCCTATTTTTGTCTCCTCTCCACAGCCCATGGGTTCCCCCCCTGGTGCTGCAGGGTCCAGTAAGAGGGGATCCAAAACACCTCCGCCCCTCAGGAAAAAGTGGGGCTTGAGTTCTCTGGGAAACTATTCACCACTGGCGTCGCTTCTATTAGGGGAGCCAGGAGTGTGCACAAGGTCTAAAACCAAGTATGAAAATAGGTTCTCTCCTTCCTTCTATGAATAGGCTAAGGGTTTTGGAGCCATTCCCAGGGCACTATCGTTTAAATTATTCCTCTTATAATATGGAATGCTCGAGGCATTGGCCCCCGAGTCAAATCGGATTTTCTCTCCTCTGATATCTCCGCCCACAAGGTTGCTTTGGTGGCCATCCTTGAACACAAACAGCACCCTTCTAAGATAGGGAAGTTCTCAAAGAAACTCAGAATTCATGCCTATGAATTGTCACATTTGGATTTTTTGGCACCAACTTTGTAATGTGGTCTTGGTTAGTGCAGGGGGTCAATTTATAACCGTCAAGGTGACTCGAGGGAATGTATCCTTCTTTGCAAGTTTCATTTATGGGAGTTTTGATCAACACCGTAGAAGTGAGTTATGGGAGGAGCTCCGTAGGTTCGATCCAGGGCCGGAACCATGGATCGTTGGGGGTGATTTCAATGTTGTGGCGGACCCAAGTGAAAGGCAGGGTAGGGGTCCTTTTCCCCAGAAAGCCAACCTTGATTTCATTCATTTCATGGCATCGTTGGGCCTCTCGGACCTCATATTCATGGGCGACAAGTTCACGTGGTTCAACAACCAATGGGGTCTCTTCCACTCATGGGGTCATCTCGATCACTACCTGGATAATATGCAGGCCATTGTTTCTTTCTCTAGTTATAAGGTTACTCATTTGGTCAGGGGTATTTCTGACCATTCCCCCCTGCTTGTTTCTCTGGCCACTTCATAGGCTCACCATGATCGTTTCAGGTTTATCCAGTTTTGGTCTGATGTTTCAGGTTACTATGACTCGGTCAGATCCGTTTGGGAGTGTCCTCCGCAAGGCAACAAGTGGGTCTCATTGCACTACAAATTGCAGCGGCTGAAACTAAAGCTTTATACGTGGGCGAAAGATGTTCCACAGCAACAAGGGGATATTGAGGCTACCATGCACGATGTTTAACGCCTTGAAGGCCGCTTGGATGAGGCGTGGGATGACCAGAGCTATGAGGAACTCACGGAGAGGAAAGATATGCTAGCGGACATGATCTTGAAGCAGGAGCGACTCGCCAGAGAGGGATCTAGGATTAAATGGTTGAAAGAAGGTGATCAGAATTAGGCTTTCTTCCATGCTTTCATTAAGGAGATGCATAGGCTGATCAAACCTAATATCATGATGGAAGACGACTCTTTCACGGAGGACAGGGATGTGGATGGCCGCATGGCCTTCCGGTTTTCCTCCGACATCCTGGCTGGTCCAAACTCCTGCCTGCCTAATGGATATCCAACAGAGCATTCCGACATATTTGATGTGATTCCCAACTTAGCTACTGTTCAAGACAATGAAACCGTAGAGGCGATTCCATGTGAACATGAGATCAAAGGCGCGCTCATGCATCTGAATCCGGACAGCACCGCGGGGCCAGATGAGTTCCCGGGTTCTTTTTTCAGGTCGTCTTGGGATATTGTGAAGGAGAATCTCGTTTTTTCCATTCAGGACTTTTTTCGAGGGGGTAGTTTTCCTCGTGTTGCAAGTTCCACCACCATTTTTCTCCTTCCAAAGATTAAAAACCTGACTGAGATCTCCCATTATCGTCTGATTAGCATTTGTAATACCCCTTATAAAGTCCTGGCTACTATTCAGAACACCTGGTTGGCGAGTCGCTTGCCACGGTGGGTGTTGATGAAACAACATGGGTTCATCAAAGTTCGATCGATCCAGGAAGCCATCGCCCTGGTGCAAGAGATGCTCAGCGACATCAATGTCAAGTCTCGCGGCTCTAAATTTATTATTAAACTTGATATGAATAAGGCTTATGACCAGGTTTAATGGAGATTCATCAATAAAGTTTTGGCAGGTATGGGTCTCAACTCTCGGATCATTGATATCTTGTTTCGCTACTTCAGATCCTCACGGATGTAGGTGACCTTCATGGGGAAATCCTATGTATTTTTCAAATCCACTCGGGGTCTCCGGCAGGGTGACCCCATTTCTCCGAGCCTGTTTATTCTGATCCTGGACGTCCTGATCCGGCTGATTCATAGAAGCTCTAGGCAGGGTGGCATCCTCCCGTATCGATGTCGTTTGAAGGCGCCAGTGATATCCCATCTCATGTTCGCTGATGATACCATTATTTTATTGAATTCTATGAGAAAATCCATCTGTGGATTGATCAAGGTTTTGGAGGAGTACTGTCACTGGAGCGGGCAGATCATTAACAAAGTTAAGAGTAAGTTTTTTCTTTCTAACAAGTGTCTTTCTGGGCGAGTTATTTCTATTGCCAATTTCCTAGGCATGAAAAGGGGGACACTTCCTATGGATTATCTTGGGTCTCCCATCTCTCCAAGCAGGCTGCGCATCCGTGACTTCGACCCCCTCCTCTCCAGGATCACAGACAGAGTGCTCAACTAGAAAAATAAACTCCTTTCTTTCGAAGGTCAGATCGCTCTCGTTAACAGTGTTCTCGCGGCCTCTTCGGTGCATGGACTCTCCTCTATCAAGGTCCTTAAATGTGACGTTAAGAATATAGATAAAATCCTTGACCAGTTCATTTGGGACCCGCGGGCCAAGGGTAAGAGACACTGGGTCACTTGGAGCAGGATGGTGAAGTCGGTGCGGGAGGGTGGTATTAACGTGCGTAGTTTGCAGGAGACCCTTTCCTTCATACAGGCTAATCTTGCATGGAGTGTTCTGGAAAGTCGTTCTCTTTGGGGGAACATCATGCACAGCTATGCCTCAGGGCTTCGCGACAATACGGAGGGACACCCTTCATCCCTCTGGTCAATCATCTAACATCTTATCTCATCCATTCAACCACATTCCCACTGGATCATTGGGAGGGGTGACGTATCCTTCTGGCATCAGAACCGGTACGGTGTTGTTCTCGGATTTTCGGGGTGCCCTTTCATAGATATTTCCTTCAGGGAAGCATGTTTCTTCCCTTCCTTTATTAAGGAGACTCTGGATATGGAGCAACAGAAATTCTTTAAGCTCGTTGAGATGAATTATGAGCCTGATAAGTGTGTTTTCACCCCCGCCTCCTCCAGTTTATTTTCATCGAAGGATTTTAGGCGTATATTTTTTGAACAAGGAGATTCACAAAGGTGGGATGAGATTATTTGGTTGCGGAGTGTGCCCACCAAGTTCAACTTTCTCACTTGGAGGATTAAGAACAAGGCGGTTCCGAGGGACGATAATATCCAACGGTGTGGTATTCCCTATGCTTCTAAATGCGTTTGCTGTAAGGCTTTGTGTGTCGAGTCCACGAATCATCTTTTCTTTGATAGTGAATGGGCGTGTGAAGTGTGGAGGATTCTTGGGGATTTAACAGTGGTCTCTTCCTCTGTTGTTTCCAACCTTCCATTTCTTGACAAATGGTATCTCGGATCAGGGGAGGGAGGTCCTGAATGGTTGGCTCGTTCTGTGGTTCTTCATGCTGGGTGTTGGGTGCTGTGGCGGGCGAGGAACAGAGTGAAGTTTTAAGGTGCGTCCATTTCAGCTTGGGTCATTATTGTGTGGGCTCAGAATTTTCTTATTGACTTGGAAAAGGTGGTGAGAAACTGAGAGGAGGATCCCACTCTGCTCCGCTTCAAAGACAGCTCATATGCCACTCCTTCATCCACTCGCATTTTTGGAAATTGGGTCTGCTGGAAACCCCCCTTGTATGGGTTGAAATTGAATAGGGATGGTTCGTGTGTCATGGGCGCGATGCGAGGTGGAGGGGTGGTGTGTGATAGCAAGGGGTTGATTCTTTTTTCTTTCTCGGTCCGGCTTGGTCAGGGCTCCTCTCTTCAAGCAGAGGCTTCGGCAATTCTCACTGGGCTCAAATTGTGTGAGAAAAAGGGGTTAGAGCTTTCGGAAGTGGAAACAGACTCGCTGATTGTTCACAACACTTTGAAAGGGGAGGGAGTTTCTCCTTGGTCTATCTGCTATGTTATTAGAAAATTCAATAGCCTTATGAGCCACAGAATTCGGGTCCTTCACACATGGAGGGAGGGGAACACGGTGGCGGACCACTTGGCCTCGTTGGATTTCGATGACTCGTTGGATTTCTGCCTGCATACTGTGGGTAGTTTGAAGGCATATGGGGTCAATATCATTAAAGGTGATGCCCTTGGGCTTCACCACTTCAGGCCTCCTTGATTTCTTGGTGTGTAGTGAAGGGTGGGGTGGTTGTTTTCTTTTTTCCTTTTCCTTTTGTCCCCCCCACTATTTTTAATAAAATTAATGATGATGATGATGATAACAATATATCATTTAAATTTATGGACATAACCAATCCATTATAAAATCCATTTTTAATACCAAAATACATAAAAGAGTCTATGGAATTTATTTTCCTTTTAAAAACATCACGGCTTGTAAAGGAATCCAAATATCAAATAACGCTCCCGGCGGCGAAAAGGTCGTTGTCACCGCATACGTAAAAAAAGAAACATTCCCTTTGTCATTTAAAAAAATTATAAGTAGAATAAGATTCCCTTTGAATGAAAATACAAGTCAAATAGGTTCATACACTATCTAAAAGAAATACATGTATAAATCAAAGTATCCCTCAATGAAAGGAGATTGAGATGAAGTCCCTTACCTCATGTCCGATATGACTCATTCGTTCTTTAATCTCCTGAATAATAAAATAAAGTTAATTTATACTTGATTTAGAACCTTTTTCGAGTTTATTATTCCTTTTATACCACTTATTACCATGTTATAAACATTACATAATGATTTATTTTAATAACTGTCATTTTGTCGATATTTGGTACTTGAGTCAAAAATGAACTTCATATATTTTCAAGTTGTCCATGTGCTCAAAAGTAAATTATCTCCAAAATGATATTCATGATTTAGATACCATATATATCATATATATACAGTATATATATGTATTTATAATAGTGCATAACATTTTTAGATAAGAAATGAAATGCATCGTTCATGGAGATGGTAAGTCGTACGTATGCATGAACGCTACTTTCATTTCTATTTCATATTTAATGGAATTAAAACATAATGATACATAGGTATATTATAATTAAATTATAATATAATATGATATATATGTTACATAATTTTATTAACATCATCCTTTATACGTTCCATGTATGGCATGAACGAATCATATCACCTTGAGGGGGCGGTAGTCTGCGCTTCCTCAAATGAAATTATTGTATTTACCCATTATGAAAACCATAAAGGTATGATATAAATGAAAAATACATAATCATATAGAAAACATAAAAATAATATATATCATATATAAATACAGTTCCATCATAATTTCCACTATGAGATGTGGTAGAAGATAATTGAACAATCAACGTTTCGTGAGGCAGTAGTTCGTCGTCCCCAGAAACAGTATATTCGTATCCATTAAATGAAGGTGTGTGTAAGTGTACTTTGAATCCTTATCATAAAAACATAATAGTATATTTAAGATACTTGTGTTTTTATAAAATAATGGAATAAATATATTTTAGGCGGTTGGAGAAGGAAAATAAAAGAAAAGGACTTGAGAGAAGACGTTACCTTTAAATTGGGTAACTCCCTTTGGTTTGAACCAAAAGGATTTGTTGAAGTGATTTGTGTATAAGGTAAGGATTCTAGGAGTAATAGAGGGATGTTGGGAGATTCTTGGAGAAGATTTTGGACAAGACAAGGGGCTTGAGAGGTGTGTGTAATGGGTTTGAGGTGGTTGCCTTTTATAAGAGGAAGAAGGGGCTCTTTAGGAAAGTTTGAAAGTATTATTTTATTATAAAATTATTTTTGGTTTCAAACAGACCAAAACTTATTTAATTCAAATATAAGGTTCATATAAGTCTAAATAAAATCATCCAATAATAATTTTACAGGTTTTGGATATTCTTTAATCCTTATTTTTTTTATTTAACCCTTTGTTGACTTATTTAACTTTTACCATGTCCTCTTATATATTCATACTATATGGTTAATATATTTACAATAAAATACCAAGAGACTCAAAATGTATCATTAATGAAATTTTTAACATCATATATGTCATTAGGGTGAATATTATATTTTTATGATTATTTTATCATTTAATAAAATATTAATTGTTTTAAAAACTCATTTATGTCAATTTATAAACTATTCATATCAAGACTCTTAAAAAATATAGAACAGCTTGATTATTTAGAAAAACATTCATTAATTAAAATATAAAAAATCATAATAATCTATAAAATTCGTGTATTGCATAAAAAGTTTCAAAATAAATTTATTTTAATATTTATAATATCATTTATTTGAATCCTTTATTAATGAAGCAATTATTGCATCACCATTGTGTCATAAATAAATTTATTTATTTAATGTATAAAAATTATAAATAAAATACCATGATTCAGGAAATCTTTTTATATTTCTAAATACTATTTATAGTCTAAAATATAACTTATATAACACCATATAATAAATTTTTTACAAATAGATATATGTTTATGTTACATTTTCCATAACATTAAATTAATTTTTATAAAGTGTCATTTTCACTTACAAGTGGCTCCATGAGGTCCCAAAATCGACCCAAGGATGCCCTTGGTCATACATGTATCATAAAATTATATTAGGAGACATGTTAGTGTATTTTATTATTATTATAATATTATTTTTTACCCTTATTTACCAGATTTATCTTTCAACCATGGTAAATAAAATATTTACTGAAGTTACCATTCATAATATATAAAAATAAAAGTTACCTATTTATACAATTTAGACCTATTGATTCCAAATATAAAATCTATCTTTCCAAATTCAGAACACAGATGTTGTAGAAATTAATTTAAAATTAATTCCCATTGTCAAAACAAAAATGGTGTTTTTAAGAAATAATAATTATCAAAATATTGAAACTTTTTTATGTCCAAATTCAATATGAAATTACTTCTAATGACCAAAATTGGATTAAATGGTAAAAATATAATCTAATTACACTTTAAAACCAATTAAAAAGATAATATAACCATATAAATAAATTAGATTAAAAGTTAGTTTTGAATTAAAATGCAGTATTTTTTACTATTCATTAAAAATGAACTTTATCAGAAAAATACAAATATTTTACCCAAAGTAAATTTTGATGTTCCGATTCTAAATAAGAAGTTTATTTTATCAAATAGAACATATAAAAGTGTCAAAAACTATATTTAAAAATGGTTTATCATCAAAAGGCGGTAAATCGGCTTTTTAAAGAATATTAGAGTATTTATACTTAAAATTTGATTCATTCACATTTTAAACCTCTAACTTTTATTTAATAAATTTAAAACATTTAACAAACATTTGTAATCATATTTTAGTTAGTTCTATTCATTCCCTCCAATACAACGGCTAGGCATTAAATACTATTTAAAATAATAATAATATATTATTATTTTTCAGTATGACTCAATGTTGTGTGCATCATAAGATTTCAAAGAAACTCATTGTTGCGTATCGGGTAATCCATAGAACTTAGCATCCCCTTTAAATTAAAATTAATATTCAATTCACAGATATTAATAAATATGAAAATTTCATATTCATTATTAACCTGGGATGTTACATCCTTCCCCCTTTTGGAAATTGCGTCCTCACAATTTTATTCACTTATCAAATAAATGGGGGTATTTATCTCTCATAGGATTTTCAGATTCTCGTGTTTCCTCTTTAACCATATGCTTTTTTACAAAACTTATACCTGATGGATTACCTTATTCCGCAACACTTTCCCTCTATGGTCAAGAATCTGGAGTGGTTGTTCCTCATAAGAAAGATTCTCTTTCAACTGAACTACCTCTGGACTCAAAACATGAGATGGATCCGAAATATAATTTATCAACATTAAAACATGAAAAACATTTTGTACCTGGGATAAAATTGGAGGTAAATCCACTCTGTAGGAAACTGATCCAACTTTTTCTAGGTTTTCATAAGGTCTAATGAACCTCGGACTCAGCTTTCACTTACCAAAATGCATCACACTTTTCCATGGAAAAACTTTGAGAAAGACATGATTACCTACCTCAAAATAAAGTTCCTTTATTCAATTATCCGCATAACTTTTTTTCTGCTCTGAGATGTTCTCATGTGATTCTAAATCAACTGAACTTTTTCTATCATCGCTTCTACCAATTCTGGTCCCATCAACTTTCTTTCACCTACTTCATCCCAAAAAAGATAGAGTTCGACAATGCTTTCCATATAATGCCTCAAATGGAGCCATCTATATACTAGAATAAAAACTATTATTATAATAAAATTTGACCAAAGAAATATATTGGTCCCAACTTCCCTATTAATCCATTGAACAAGCACGTAGCATATCTTCTAATGTTTGAATTGTTCATTCTAACTACCCATATAATTGAAGATGAAAATTTGTAATAAAATTTAATTCAGTACCCAAAGACTTCTAAAGGCATTTCCAAAAGTTAAAAGTGAACCTGGGATCACGATCAGATACAATGGAGATGGGAACTCCATGCAATCTGACTATCTCTTTAACATACAACCAAGAAAATTGATCTAGAGACAAAGTATCTCGAATAGGAAGGAAATGAGGAAATTTAGTCAATCGATTAATAATAACCATATTTCATTGTTATCTCAAGATGTATTTGGTAATCGCACAATGAAGTCCATGGATATATTTTTCCATTTCCACTCTGGAACTGGTAAAGGCTGATGCATCCCATTCGATAACTGTTTCTCTACTTTAACTTGTTGATAAGTCAAACACTTCATAGGAAAGTCATCAATATCTCTTTTAATTCCATCCCACTAGTAATACTCCCAAAGATCTTTGTACATCTTAGTACTGCCAGGATGAACTAAAAATAGAGAACTATGAGCTTCGCATAACAACCTATTCTTCAACTGTGAATCACAAGGCACACATAAGCTCCTCCCAAACCTCAAAACATAGTCTTTATCAATGTTAAATTTGGGCAACTTACCATTCTGAACCAGCTCTACCTTTTTCTACAATTCACTATCTTCCTTTTGTGGTTGCTTTATTCTGTCTTCTAGAGATGATTTCACTGACACCTGAAACAAAACAGAGGAATTTACTACACCAAAAACTTCTATTCCAAAGTTTATCAAATCATTAATCAAATGATCTTATTCCAAACGTAACATGGTTAATATAGCATTACTCTTTTGACTCAAAGCATCAACCACTTGATTTTACTTTCCTAGATGGTAATGAATTGTGCAATCATAATCCTTGATTAATTCCATCCATCTCCTTTGTCTCATGTTCAATTATTTCTGAGTGAATATATACTTTAAACTTTTGTGATCAGTATCTATTTCACATTTTACTCCATACAGATAATGCCTCCAAATTTTTAAAGCAAAAACAACAGTAGCTAATTCCAAATCATGTGTAGGGTAATTTAACTCATGAGATTTCAACTGATGTGAGGTATAAGAAATTACCTTATCATTCTACATTAGGACACAACCAAGTCATTTCAATGAATAATCACTGTAGATAACAAACTCACCATTTCTGTAAGGCAGTGCCAAAACCGGAGCATTCACCAATATTCTTTTCAATTCCTGAAAACAATCATCACATTCTTTTTTCCAGATAAACTTAACACCTTTTCGAGTTAATTTAGTCAGTGGGCAAGAAAACTATGAAAATTTTTCAACAAACCTTCAGTAATAACCTACCAAACCAAGAAAACTATGGATCTTGGTTATATTTGTGGGTCTCAGTCATTCTTTAACAACTTTTGTTTTAGCAGGATCAATAGTTATTCCATCTTTTAAAACAATGTGACCAAGGAATGAAATTCTTTGTAACCAAAACTCATAGTTTCTGAATTTACCATAAAATTTATTTTCTTTTAATTTTTTCAATAAAACCCTTAAATTATTGTCATGTTCCTATTTACTATTGGAATAAACCAAAATATAATCAATAAACACAACAAAAAACTTATTCAAGAACTCATGGAAAATTCTATTCATAAGATCCATGAATACAGAAAGTGCATTAGTTAACCCAAAAGGCATAACTATAAATTCATAATTAACATATCTAGTACAAAATGCGGTCTTCGGAATATCTGTTTCATTTACTTTCAACTAATGGTACTCCGACCTCAATTCAATATTTTAAAAATACTGAGCTCCCTAAATCTAATCAAACAAATCATTAATATGAGGCAAAGGATACTTATTCTTAACAGTGATGTTATTAAATTCTCTATAATTAATGAAATGTCTCATTGAAACATCTTTATTTTTAACAAACAAGATAGGAGAACCCCATGGTGATGTGCTAGGTCAAATTAAACCTTTATCTAACAACTCCTGTAATTTCTTCTTTAACTCTAAAATTTCAATTTGATCCATTCGATAAGGGGGTTTTGAAATTGTCTTAGAATAAGGAACTAAGTCAATAGTAAATTCAACTTCCTGATTAGGTATTATACTAGGAAACTCATCAGGAAAACATAAAGATACTCATTTACCACTAGCACATCATTAATGTGAAAAATTAATTTGTTTTCAACAATATTTGAAAGGTAACATTCATTTCCATCTTTTACTAGTTTCTCAGCTTCCTGATATATTATTAAAAGTAAGGGTTCATTCTTGTACACAAACTAAAATTATTTCTTGAAATAAAACTCTTTAGCTCTGCAGTCAATCTTAGCATGATAAACAAAAATCCAATCCATATCAAAAATAACATCAAACTCTACTAGAGGCAAAACAATAAGTCTTTCAGGTAGATTCTTTTCGCACACAATGACAGGAAGGTTATTATAATTTCTTTTCGTCTCAACATTTCCTCCTGGTGTTTTAACCATAAGTTCAAGATTCATATCTTGAGATGGAATTCATAATTTACTAGAAAACTTCTCAAAAATTAAAGAATGTGTAGACCCTGAATCAAACAACACATTGGAATAATCTGAATAAACAAATAGTGTACCTAATACTACTTCATTTGATGGCCCAACATCCGTTGAAGTAGTCACAAAGGATTTTACCACCCCTTTCTGCTTGAATTTTGGTTGCTTTCCCTCAGTTGAGTTCTTCGTTGGACACTCATTTGCATAATGACCCATTTCATTGCACTTAAAACATTTTACTAACTGTAAACTAGATTTTTTCTTACCATTACCCTAATCTTTTTCAGTGAAATTATGAGCCTTATGTCCCATTTTACCACATCAGTAGCACTTACCATAATTTAGAAGACATTCCCCATCGTGCTTTTCACCACAATTTTCACAAACTATAAACTTAAGCTTCTTACCATCAGACTTTTTTGAAGATTTCATCCCTTTCATATACCACCTCTACCTCTTATTCTGTTTTTTTTCAAAGAACACATGATCATTGGAAAACTCCATTTCCACCTTCTCTGCACATCGAACAAGTTTTTCATAACTTTTGAATTCATGAGAAGCTAAATCCCTTTGATACTTTGGCTTTATTCCTAAGTAAAAATGATTGACTTTACTATCAAAATATCATATGAAATTTTGAGTATACCTTTCCAGTTGAGGGAATTTTTCTTCATAAGCATTCACTGATTCATCCTCCTACCTCAAATATAGGAATTGTTTTTCCATCCTAAGATGAACCACCTTAGGAAAATATTTCTCAAGAAACATACCTTTGAATTAATCCCAATCAATAGCATCAATATCCTCACTATATCTAATATTTTTAACCACCAAACACCATTTATCGAATTCCCCTTCAAAATGGTAAACAGAGAGACTAACCTTTTGATGTTCTGAACACCCCATGATATCAAAAATCTTCTCTAGTGTTTTAATCCACTCTTCATCTAGCACAGGGTCAGATGATCATTTAAATTATGGGGATGTTGCCTCATGAAATTATCTACTAATAACATGTTCCTTTATAGTTGATATGGTTGATCTCGTGCATGGATACCACCACCATTTATAGCCTGAGTCAATTGTTCCATCACTATAACAAATTGTTCAGTTCCATTTCTGACCATCTCAGATTGTTGATTTGGAAGGTTGTATTCCTCCTGATGTTGTCCCATCATAGATGCCCTATTTCCACTAAAGAAAACAATTATAAACATAGAAATATCTTAGGATAAGAAACATGGTAATATATAAATGCTATATCATTTCAATCTTACCATAAATTAATTTATAGATATTAATTTAACAATATCCTAGCTCCTAAAGTTATCTAAACCGACCTCTAATACCAACTATAAGGACTCAGCCTTAAACATTACATAATCTTGAATTAAGTTAATAATTCACATTGAGGATCTTTTTAGGTTTAGATTTTTAGAGAATTAGGCCATAACTATTACATTACATATCAAATATTACAAAGAAGACACTCCTTCTCAGTATCCATTTTTTCATAAAATAAAAACTCCTTAAAAGAAAACAAGAATTATTTTCTTGATATAAATCTTCTTGAATTATTCTTTTCTCTTACCCTACCTTATACCCTATGAAAAACATTTCAAAAACTTGGGATTAGTATAAAAAGCTCAGTAAGGGTTATAAAATAAAGAAAGAAATCATTAGTCCATCAATACATACAAAAAATAAGATCTTTAAAACACCTCATGAAATCATAATATTTATGAATAACACATAGAAATCATAAATCATAAAGGTAACTTGTGGAATACATAAGATACGTATATTGTATCTTTAAAAGCTACATAGGGAGTTTCGTTTGGAATACCCATCACAGTATATTCCATAAATCTCTTAGGAGAAATAGTAACATTTACATCTGTCACATTAACCAATGCATTAAAGAGCTATCTCAAGCCCACCCTCCCTAGGTTTATCAAGAAACCACCCATATACATGAACAATTCCCAAGAACCATAACATATTTATAACACATAAAACAAACATAAAGGAAAGATAAAATTTCCACATTTCAATCACAATATATCATTTAAATATATTACATAACCAATCCATTATCAAAACCATTTTCAATACCACAATATTTAAAAGAGTATATGGAATTTATTTTCCTTTTAAAATTATTATGACTTGTTAAGGAATCCAAATATCAAATAATGCTCACAGCGATGGAAAGTTCATTGTCACCGCGTACATAAAAAAAGAAACATTCCCTTTGTCATTTAGTAAAATTATACATAGAAAAATATTACCTTTAAATGAAAATACAATCCAAATAGTTTTATACACCATATAAAATAAAGTTGTGTATAAATCAAAGTATGCCTCAATGAAAGGATCTTGAGATGAAGTCCCTTACCTCGTGTCCGACTTGACTTGTTCGTTATTTAATTTCATAAATAATAAACTAAAGTTAATTTATACTTTATTCAGAACATTTTTTAAGTTTATTATTCCTTTTATACCAATTATTACCATGCTATAAACATTACATAATGATTTATGTTAATAGCTATCATTTTGTCAATATTTGGTACTTGAGTCAAAAATGAACTTCTTATAATTTAAAATTGTCCATGTGGTCAAAATTACATTATCTCCAGAATGATATTCATGATTTAGATACCATATATATCATATATATTTAGTATATATATGTATTTATAATAGTACATAACATTTGGAGTTAAGAAATGAAATGCACCATTCATGGAGATAGTAAGTCATACGTACGCATGGACAATACTTTCATTTCTATTTCATATTTAATGGAATGAAAACATAATGATACATAGGTATATTATAATTATAGTATAATTTAATATGCTATATATGTTACATAATTTCATTAACATCATCCTTTATATGTTCCATGTATGGCATGAATGAATCATATCACCTTGAGGGGGCGGTAGTCAGCGCTTCCTCAAATGAAATTCTCGTATTTACCCATTATGGAAACCATAAAGGTGTGATATAAATGAAAATACAAAAGAATATAGACAAAAATAAACATAATATATATCATATATAAATATATTTCCATCATAATGGCCACCATGAGAGGCGGTAGGAGATAATTGAATAATCATCATTTCGGGAGGCAGTAGTTCACCGTCCACAGAAACAGTTTGTTCATATCCATTAGATGGAGGTGTGTGTAAGTGTAGTTTTAATCCTTCTCATAAAAACATCATATTATATTTAATATACTTTTTTTGTGATAAAATAATGGAATAAAGAGATATTATGGGGTTGGAGAAGTAAAATAAAAGAAAAGGACTTGAGAGAATACATTACCTTTAAATCGGGTAATTCTCTTTGGTTTAGACCAAACGGCTTTCTTGAAGTGCTTTCTGCCTAAGGTAAGGCTTATAGGAGGAATATAGGGATGTTGGGAGCTTCTTGGAGTAGAATTTGGATAATCCAAGGGGCTTGAGAGGTGTGTGTAATGGGTTATAGGTGGTTTCCTTTTATAAGAGGGAGGAGGGGTCTCTAGGAAAGTTTGAAAGTATTATTTTATTATAAAATGATTTTTGGTTTAAAAAGTTCCAAAACTTATTTAATTCAAATATAAGGTACATATAATTCTAAATAAAATCATCAAATAATAATTTGATAGGTTTTGAATATTTTTCAATCCTTATCTTTTTTATTTAACCTTTTGTTAACTTATTTAACTTTTACCATGTCCTCTTATATATTCATACTATATGGTTAATATATTTGCTATAACACGCCAAGAGGACCAAAATATATCATTAATGGAATTTTTAACATCATATATGTCATTTGTATGAATCTTATATTTTTAGGATTATTTTATCATTTAATAAAATATTAATTTTCTTAAAAACTCATTTATGTCAATTTATAAACTATTTATATCAGGACTTTTAAAAAATATATAACAACTTGATTCTTTCTAAAAACATTCATTAATTAAAAAATATAAATTCATTATAATCTTTAAAATTCGTGGATGGAATAAGAAGTTTCAAAATAAATTTATTTTAATATTTATAATATCATTTATTTGAATCCTTTATTAATGAAGAAATTACTGCATCACCGTTGTGTCATAATTAAATTTATTTATTTAATGTCTAGAAATTATAAATAAAATACCATGATTTATGAAATATTTTTATCTTTATAATGACTATTTATATTTCAAAATATAACTTATATAACACCATATAAAAAATTTACTAGGAGATATATGTTTATGTTACATTTTCCATAACATTAAATTAATTTTTATAAAGTGTCATTTTCACTTACAAGTGGCTTCATGGGGTCCCAAAATCGACCCAAGGATTCTCATCGTCGTACATGTATAATAAAATAGTATTAGAATACATGTTAGGGTAATTTATTATTATTATAATATTATTTTTTACCCTTATTTACCATATTTACCTTTCAACCATGGTAAATAAAATATTTACTGAAGTTACTATTCATAATGTCTAAAAATAAAAGTTACCTATTTACACAATTTGGACCACCTGATTACAAATAAGGAATCTATTTTTCCAAATTCCAAACACAGAAGTTTCAGAAATTAATTTAAAATTAATTCCTGTTGTCAAAACAAAAAGCGTGTTTTTAAGAAATAATAATTATCAAAAGATTGACACTTGATTATGTCCAAATTCAATGTAAAATTACTTCCAATGACAAAAATTGCATTAAATGGTAAAACTATAATCTAATTAAACTTTAAAACTAATTATAAATATAATCTAACCATATAAATAAATTATATTAAAATGTAGTTTTGAATTAAAATGCAGTATTTTTCGCTATTCATTAAAAAATGAACTTTATCAGAAAAATGCCAAAAAAAATTCAAAGTAAATTTTGATGTTCTGATTCTAAATAAAAAGTTTATTTTTTAAAATAGAATATATAAAAGTTTCAAAGACTATATTTAAAAATGGGTCTCCATCAAAAGGCGGTAAATCGGCCTTTTGAAAAATATTAGAGTATTTATGGTTAACATTGGATTCATTCAAATTTTAAACCTCTAACTTTTATTTGATAAATATAAAACATTTAACAAACATTTGTAATCATATTTTAGTTATTTCTATTCATTCCCACCAATAGAACGGCTAGGCGTTAACTACCATTTAAAATAATAATATTATATTAGTATTTTTCAGTATGACTCAACGTTGTGTGCAACGTAAGATTTCAAAGAAACTCATTGTTGTGTATCGGGTATGCCATGGAACTTAGAATCCACTTTAAAGTAAAATTAATGTTCAATTCAAAAATATTAGTAAATATTAAAATGTCATATTCATTATTAACCTGGGATGTTACAGTTTAAACTTGGTATTGCATGTAACACAAGTTATCAAAAAAATAAATTATTTAAAGAGAAATATATAATAAAATATTCAAGTATTACAATATAGGCCTATAAAAATAATTTTTTTGGTCATATATTTATTGAATATTTTACCAAGAATTCCAATATTTAAACTTACCTAAAAAATTTAGTTTAATTATGATAATGAATTTTTAATGTTTAAGTATTCATGTTACTCATTGATTCTAATGATCTTACTTTTTATTTTTTTGTATTTATTTTTAATGATTTAGTAAGTGATTAATCACTTGATTTTAATGTTTATTGTAAAATAATATTGGCTTAGAAATATAGTATAGATCCCAAGTTTATTTTTGAATATGAGTTCCATCTATGGATAATCAAAGGTCATATATTATATTTTAGATGAAGTAAATATAAGTGTGACGATTGTTGAACTGGTATAATGTTCAAATATATGTGTTAATGGAGTTATATAACTAAAACAATGTTTATAACAAGTGAAGAAATAGTTTTAATAATACCATGCAAAGATAATTTATTTTTTCATGAGGATTCATGAATAATTTTCAAATGATTTTTGAAGAAGAATTCAAAGAAGAATCAAGGTCATGAAGAAATATTTATATTTCTACATGAAGAAGTTTTGAGAAGATGATATAGAGAATGGAATTAAATTATATTGTTTAGAAATTATGGTAATATTTATATTCTATTATATACTTAGAAAATAATCTAAACATTTTTTGAGTTGGGATTTAATAGAAATGGGCCAACCATAGCAAGCTAACCAAACCATTTCAACCATGGTCATGTGGGATAAACCTCAACCATGCATGGTAACTATCAAGGATGGATATATATGGAGGTATGGATGAGTTCCTTCATAGTAAGTTGAGTGTGATAAGGGGTGAGTTCACATGGAGGTTTCAGAGCCACCGCGTATGGGCATGGTGTAGCGGTGTGTCGGTGGTGTGTGTGGTGTGGTTCTGGGAGTGGACCTTAAGATATTCACATCTATTGAGTCAATGGGATGAATTGGATGATATATCACTTCCCAACTAAGTTAAATACTGATGTGGGATGAGTATCATGCGAAAACTTTTCAAGTGTTAAAAACATATGCATAGAACATGGGCCACATGAGGAGACTGATTCTGCCATCTAATCAACTATGGACTTAATCTTCATCCTTCAGCCCTTGAAGGATATTTTTTCATGCTTTAAACAATCATTGATCACTAATTTATATAATATTGACCTTCTCCAGTTATTAATCCAATAAAACATGACATACTCGATCACCTAGACACTATACAATCAATCAATGTATTTTATGCATGCGATACTTTGAAGAAAAATAAATATGCCAAATAATTGCATGAAGATTTAATTAATTACATGTAAAAACTTGATATCTTGAATCCATCATGTGAAAATAGAATAATTCAAGAATCCACCATCATTTAAATATTCCTTTGCATGATCCATTTGGAATTTTAATATCATGTATTCACTGATACATCATAATAATAAGTTTAATTAATCAAATCTAGGCTGAATATCATGAATAATTGCCTGAAAAAGAACATACACGAGAAGGTTATACCTCGGAAACCTTTAGTCACATGAATGATGTTTCTACTGAGGTGTCTTTTGATCAATTAAATTGATCATGTTATCTCATGTACATTTTAACAATGAAAAATCTTAAAAACATTGAGAGTTTTGATATTTAAATAGATCCAGAGATCATCAAGCATTTAACAAAAAATTTATCACCATGATAATCAGAGGTAATTTAGTAACAAGCTACCTATATAAATAGATATAGGTATGAGGTAAATTTTTACTACCATTATAATATTATATTGATCTCTTAATCCCATCTAAAAAATTAAGGCATCTGTGAAACATTTTTTTCATGAATATAATTTCCACGTGAACCAGTTCTCGTGAAGAAAAAGAGTTCTCATGCAATCCCTTCATACAAAGGAATAGAACCTTTGAACCTATCCCTGGTTATGTGAAATAAAATATGGGTTATTCATTCACATGAAGGAAGGATATCCCATGAAACTTCTAGTTACATGAAGAAGAAGAAAAAGGATCATTTGCATGCTTTGTTTATTTTAAGGAGAAGAAGACACATATAAAATAATTTATCTTTCATGAAGAAGTTTAGAAACTTCGTACATCAGTCAAGAAAATGAAGATATTCTCAATATTTTATTTGAGGAAACATAGTACACATTACTTGTGAAAATAATATAGTATACATTGATTTTACACATATTTTTTGAGAATATATCACATGTTCTATTGAACAAAGAAGTATACAAAAGATTTTTATATATTACATGAAATCTATGTACCCTATGTGTTATCATTGAAAAAATACAATAGTTTTGGAAGGTAAATATAAGAAGAATATTTAGGGTGAATAATATATTAAGGTATTAAATATAATTAAAATATAATATAAAATAATAAGAATAATATTTTATATTTTCTAGGGTTTATAAGCTTGATAAATCCGTGAAAAGTATCCTACTTGTATGAAGAATAGTTGATTTGATTAAAGGAAGCTGAATTGAGATAGTGTAGGGTTAATCTTTCTTAAAAAATCATGAACGATACACATTTTATATACATTATTGAGAATCTAAAATTCTGAATTTAATATTAAATTGTGTTTTGAATATTTAAAGAAGAAGAAGAAGAGAGTGGTTAATCTATTTTTAGTTGATTTTATTTTGGGTTAGGGAGAAGTTATAAGATATCTAGTCCACATTATATTCATATTATTCTAAATAAAAAATAATAATAGGAATCATGCAATATTGTTTCATTACTATTATATCCTATTGATTTCTATGAAATAGGGTCCGCCATTTGATTTTTGTAGTCATAGGGAGTTGATCATAATTCATTGGACTCTACTGAAGAAGACTTGTGTTGCACTATTGATAAATTTAGGAGGGACATGTTGATATCATGTAATATTGTTCTTCAAGAATAAATATTTCATTATACCTAGTTGGTTTTAGAAAATGAGTATAATGTTATCCCCTTTCTCATGCTTTTCTAGATAATAAAAGAAAAGTTGTGTGTGATTGGGATAATAACCAACATACATCGAAGCTGTACTCATCCAAACTAGAGGTAAACCTCAATAAAGATCCTATTTTTATTTGTGATTTATTATTTTTTGTGAATTATTTCTAATTATATCTGGATAAAATAATATAACTATTCATTGAGTAATTGATATAGGTATTAAAATGGATAAAAAGTGGTAAAAATTTATCCCACACTGATTCACCCCCCCCCCCATTAGTGTGTTTATCCCAAAATGATCCTAACAAAAAATACTCAGAATCATCATCTTATAATATAAAACCAAACATGATATTATTTGGGTGGTATAAATAAAGATATTATAAACTCATAATGTGATAATAAATATTTGATGCACTACATTATAATTACCATAACTATACCATGGAAAATTGCAACAACCCTGACCCCAGTAGCCCAGAATTGGTGGTTATTTTATTATAATGGAACAGATACAAGAGATCATGTCACTAAGGATTTATCAGTCTAGTAGTCTTGAATAACTAGATACATACATGGTTTCATTATTACATTGGTAATTAAACATATAACATAATAAAGGAAAATAAACTACTTTCAGGACACTTGTTCAAATATTTCATCTTCAAATTTGGAGAAGAAAAACAAATAAAAGGGTGATCTCAAATTCTTAGTAAGGGTTACATGAATCAATAACTAGTGAAGCAAATTCAATAAGTTTTAAGAATTTCTTCAAGTTAAATAACTAAAAAACACATGTCGTCAATAAACTAAGAATGAAAAGGAATCCATAGATTTTTTCAGAGTGAAAATATCATGGAAAGTAATAATTGAATACTGAATGAATAAAATGATTAATAATTGGGCATCATGTATCTAGAACATAAACCATTATGTCGTTGATATGGTTTAAGTTTGTGGGTATAAACCCATATGATTCTGTTTAGAAACAAACACGAAGGGTTTGTCGCCAACTGTTTTGTCTCATGAGACTTGTCAATGCATAAAGGGGATATATAATGTCATTCCCCACCCATAAATACAATTCTAAATCATTCTTAATACATATATTTAATTAATAAACAATATGACTTATCAAAATATCTGTATTGAGTATAAATATGGATTTATCAATATTTCCCCAGTTAAAATAGCATTCAAAGATAACACCGTATGTAAAAATGGTATATGGATAAGATAATAATAATATCCATGATATAAGAAATATGGATATTTAATGAAATATTCAATGAATTAAGATCATAAATAAAATTGAAAGATACATGCACCACACACAAGGAATAAGTGGTGAATAAATTATAACCAAATGGAATATCATAATGGTGTCCATAAAAGAATAGATTTAAATAATAATTGGACATTAATAAGGGAAAATAGGAATATATCATGATAAGTGATGTCCAAATGAAGTGAAAACATATAAAAAATGTTTAAGAAACTTTAGAAATGAGCCACATTAGTGAGGTTTAAGGAAAAATATTTAAGATTATTTTAAAAGAAAAGAGGCATAATTTTTTATATAAAACCGAAAATTAACAAAGATAGTTTTCATGATAAAAATATTAGTTTTATAAAAATATTAGTTTATTAAAACATATTATTAAGTGTACTTGAAAATGGATAAGAAATTGGGAAGTTCCCTTAAATCAGGATTTCTTATCAGGAGGAATTGAAAAGGGAACCTTATAAAAACAAATATTTCTCTTCAAAAAAGGATGAACTGGTCTATATACATAAGTTTATAACATATAAATATAATGTAGAATAATTTTATAAAAATAAAGGATAATTATATTGGGATAAATAAAGAGAGAAAACCATAAAAGAAAATGGGGGTTCGAAGAGAATCCATTACCTAATGTCTGAAAGTGTTCTGCACTTACACTTATTGTCCATAAAATCTTAGGGTTTTATATTCTTCCCTCATTTGGAAATTTATTCCATGAATATTTCATGAATATTTCCTTATAAATAGATAACGGTGGTTCTTCTTCATAACATCCTCAATTTCCCACATTGCTTCTTCTATTTTATGGTTTCTCCAAAAGAACCTTTATCATTCGAGTCATCTGATTTCTCAATACTTTCTCTCTAGTGTCAAGAATCTCAATAGGATCTTCGTAGTAAGAAAAATCTGGTTCCCGTTATATTTATTCATAGGTGAGTACATGCATTGGGTCTGGAATGTACTTATTTAAAAATTATATGTGGAACACATCATGAACTTTGGAGAGACTTTGCAACATTGTTAAATGATAAGATACAACTGCAATTCTTTCCAGAATTTCAAAAGGTCTGATTTACCTAGGGATCAGTTTCCATTTATTACCAAATATTATGACACCCTTCCATGGAGATACTTTCAGAAAGACATTATCTCCCACTTGGAATTCCAAATTCTTTCTTTGGATGTCAGTATAACTCTTTTGCCTACTTTGATCTGATTTAATATAATCCTGAATATTATTTACCTTTGTCATTGTCTCATCAATAATTTATGGTCCTATAAGTTTCCTCTCACCAAATTAATCCCAACAAGTTGGATTATGAAATCTCTTTCTATATAATTCTTTGTATGCACCATTTGAATACTATAATGGAAACTATTATTATAGGAAAATTTCACCAAAGGTAAATAATGATCCCACATACCTTGAAAGTCAGGTGAGCATGATCTCAGCATGTTTTATAATATTTTAATAGTCCTTTCAGACTATCCTTTGGTTTTATGGTGATAATAAGTACTCGAATGAAGTTTAGTATCCAAATCATTCTAAAGACCCTTCCATAATTTTAATGTTAAATGGGGATCTAGATCAGACACAATAGATAGAGGTGCACCATAAAGTTTTACAACTTCATTAATATAGAGTCTTTATAAGCCCTCAGAGAGGTAAATATTCTCTTATAGAAATAATATGTGTTGATTTTGTAAGATGGTCAATAATAAACCATATCACATCATTCTTTTTAGGAGTCTTTGTTAATCCAATTATTAAGTCTATAGTAATTTCATCCCACTTCCACATAGAAATAGATAGAGGTTTCATGAATTCTATAAGATGTTATCTCTAAGAATTAACTTGTTGAAAAACTAGGAATCTTGACACATAGTCAGTAATTTTCGGCTTCATATTATCCCACTAAAAGTCTTTCTTCAAATCTCTATACATATTTGTAGTGCCAGGGTGTATAGATAAATTTGAGCTATAAGCATCATTTAATAGTTCCCTTTTTATCCCACATATTGATATAACACATAACCTCTTTCCAAATTACAGAATTCCATATTCATACATGAATTTTTCCAATCTTTCATCCTTAACAACTTTAATTTTATTTTGAAAATTCTCATCATCAGATTGAGATATTTTTATCTTCTCTAGTAAAGATGGTTTAGCAGACATTTGAAAAAGGATTGATGTTTTCTTTTACTTAACAATTCCCATATCCATCTTTACTAAATCCATGAATATAGGATCTTTCTCAATCCTCATTTATGTCATAAGTCCATGATCTTGCCTACTTAATGCATCTTCTACATTATTTTCTTTTCTTGGGTGGTAGTGTATTGATAAATCATAATCTTTGAGTAACTTGATCCATCACTTTTTCCTTATATTTATTTATTTATATATAAATATGTATTTCATACTCTGGTTATTTGTATATATCTCACATATTTCACTATAGAGATAGTGTCTCCATATCTTCTGAGAAAATATTATGGCTGCTAACTTAAGATCATGAGTTGGATAATGTTTTTCATGAGTCTTCAACTATGTTGATGCATAAGCAATAACTTTATCATTTTTCATAAGGATACAACCTATCCATTTCTTTAATGCATCACTATATATTAAAAACCTATCATTTCTTAATGGTAAATTCAAAATTAGAGCATTGAATAATATTCTCTTCAATTATTTAAAACATTCTACGCATTCTTTTTTCCTCATAAACTTAACCCCTTTACATGTGAGATTGGTTAACAGGTTAGCCAATCAAGAAAAATTATGGAATAAATTCTAATAGTAACCTACAAAACCAATGAAACTACATACCTTGGTTATGTTCATTAGCATAGGTCATTCATGGAATTCCTTTGTCTTTGTAGGATCAACTGAGATTCTATACTTAGAGACAATATGGCCGAGAAAATAAATTTCTTGAATCCAAAATTCACACTTCCTAAATTTACCATATAACTCTTTACTTCTAAGAGTCTCAAGAATAATCTTCAAGTGATTCTCGTGGTCTTCATAGTTTTTATAATACAATATAATATCATCAATGAATATTGTAACAAAATCATCAAGATATTCCTTGAATATCCTGTTCATTAGATCCATGAAAATTGAGGGTGCATTAGTCAATCCAAAAGAAATTACTTTAAACTCATAATGTCCATACCTCATCCAAAAAAGTTGTCTTTGGAATGTATTCTTTATTTACTTGTAATTAGTTATACCCATAATGAAGGTCAATCTTCAAAAAATATTGATCTCCATGAATTTGGTCAAATAATTCATCATTGTGAGGAAAATAATACTTTTTCTTTATTGTAATAGCATTGATTTCTCTATAGTCAGTGCATAGCCTCAAGGATCCATATTTCTTCTTAATAAAGAGAATAGGGGCTCCCCATGGGGAAACACTATGGAGAATACATCCCTTGTTACTCAACTCCTCTAGTTGTTTCTTTAGCTCCACTAATTCCATAATGTACATTCTATAAGGAGTCCTTGATATTGTTCTTGCATCAGGGATTAAATAAATGATAAAATCAACTTCACACTCTAGGTAGTGTAAAAATAATTCCTTAGTAAATACATAAATATATTCCCATATAATTGTTACATCCTAAATTTTAAGATTAATTTACTCATCCCTAGATTATGTTTTATATTCCTCCCTAAGAATTACATTTAGTATAGCTATTGGTGGTGGATCCTGATAAGAATTAGATGATAAAGTTTCTACTCTAAAGATAAGGGATTCTACTTCTTCCTCAAAAATCATAATTTTCTTATTCTTCAAATAACTTCTTGCAACATATTTTGAAATCAGGTCCCTACCGAGAATTATATAAAATTAAACCATAGGTATGATGATAAGGTTAGCAAATAAATCACATCTATATGACATAATGGGAACTAACCAACACATTTTTGTTACAATGAGACTTCCCTTAGGGTTTTTTACTGACAATTACCTTATTAAATCAAAAGGGAAATATCTAATTTTCTTGGAAAATTGGGTAGATATAAAAGAGTTTGATGATCTAGAATCAAATAGATCATTGGCTAAATTTGAAGATAGGATTATTGTACCTACCACCACATCATTGGGTACTTCTACTTTAGTTGTAGTGATTTTATAATATTGTACATCTCCCCTTGGCCTCTTTTGTGGTATATTACCTTGACACTTGAGAAATTGGTTTTAATAAAGCTCCATTTCATTGAAGTTAAAGCATTGAACATAATTGATTTTTTTCTTCCTCTTGCACTCATTATCTCGCTGGCCCTTTTCTCCACACTTATAACACACTCTCATGCCTTTCAAGCATTCCCCAAAATGATTACTTCCACAATTTTCACATAATATAAATTTCCTCATTCTACTATTCTTTTTTAATGCTTCACCTTTTCCATGGTTATCAAAATACCACTTATTCTCTTGATTTACCTTGAACATATAGGATCTAGAAAATTTATTCTTTGTTTTGATGACAATTAATACTATTTCATCATATGATGAAAATTTTTGAGAAGTTAGTTCCCTTATGAGACTTGGCTTAAGACCATTAAAGAAATGATCAATCTTTTCTTATTAATCATGTATGTAATCTATAGCATACCTGGATAGTCTTGTGAAGATAGTTGCATACTCTGAAACACTCTCTTCTTACCTTTTCTTTAATCTAATGAATTTTATCTTTATTTCAGTTCATTTATCATGAGGGAATTATTTTTCAAATAATATTTCTTTAAAATTTCTCCATTACATTTATTCTATTTCATATTACTCTTTAATATTTTCGATCAATGATCACCATTGATCAACATCTTCCTTGAAGAAATATACCACTAGCCCTACCTTTTCCATTTCATCACATCCCAATTCCATAAATATATTTTCAAGGGACTTGATCCACTTCTAGACTACCAATAGATTGGTAGTACTAATAAAATATAGGGTCTCCTATTGAATAAAAAGATCTAAAATATTTGTAGTATGGTTATTCTTCACACCCTAAGAAATATTTCCTAATATGGTCATGATCTACATAGATCCAACATTAACTGTGTTGACTTACTTAGTGTGGAAATACCTACATTTTTCAAAGGTATTGATTATTTTTCTTCCATTAGGTTCCATCATAAAACAATTCCACACATTAAGTTAGCTCATAATCATCATGAGTATTGAGCCAAAAAACCACTCTAATGAATTATTATAATTCTCATATTTCCTTAACAGCTAGTTCCGAAGGTTTCAAATAAACTTTCTCTAATACCAACTGTAACAAACCTAACCTCAGTAGACTAGAGTAAATGGTTATTTTATTAAAATGGCATAGATATAAGATATCACATCATCAATGATTGGTCAGTTTAGTAGTCTTGAAGAACTAAATACATACATGGTTCCATTATTACATTGGTAGTTAAACATAGAACATAAAAAATAAAAATAAAATTCTTCCATGAAACTTATTCAAAGATTTTATTTTTATAACCTGGGGAAGAAAAAAAATAAAAGGCTGAGATCAAATGCTTGGTAAGGGTTACATGAATCAATAATAACTGAAGAAAATTCAATAATTCATAAGCATTATGGCATGGTAAATAACTAAAAAACACATGTCATCAATAAACTAAGAATGAAAATACATCCATAGATTTCGTCATAGTAAAAATATCATGGAAATTAATAATTGAATACTGAATGAAGAAAATTCTTAATAATTGGATGTCATGTATCTGGAACATGAACCATTATATCATCAAGATGATTTAAGTATTTGGGTAGAAACCCATCTGATTCTGTTCGGAAACAAAAACAAAGGTTTTTTCACTAATTATTTTCTCTCATGAGACATTTCGATGAATCTAAGGGCTATATAATTCCAGTCCTCACCCATCACTACAATTCCAAATCATTCTTCATACAGAGTTTAATTCATGAATAATATGACTTATCAAAATTTCTGTATTGAGTAGAAAATATAGATTTATCAATATTTCCCTAGTTAAAATGACATTAAAAGAGAACACTATATTTAAAAATGGTATATGGGTAATACAATAATCATATCCATAATATAATAAATATGGATATTTAATGAAATTTTCAATGAATGATGATCATAAATAAAAGGGAATCATACATTCCCCACACATAAGGAATAAGTGGTGAATAAATTATAACCAAATAGAATATCATAATAGTGTCTATGAAACAATGGATTTAAATCATAATTTGACATTAATAAAGGAAAATAGGCATAAATCATGATAAATTATGTCCAACTGAAGTGTAAACATATAAAAAGAATGTTTAAGAAACTTTAGAAATGATCGACTTTAGTGTGGTTTAAGGAAAAATATTTAAGAGTCTTTTAAAAGGTAAAAGGCATAATTGTTTATATAAAACCAAAAATGAACAAATATAGTTTTTCATGATAAAAATACTGATTTTAGAAAAATATTGGTAGCTTAAAATAGATTATGAAGTGTACTTGAAAATGGGTAAGAAATTGAGAAGTTCTCTTAAATCAGGCTTGCTTATCAGAAGGAATTGAAAAAGGAACCTTATAAAAACATGTATTTATTTTCAAAAAAGGATGAATTGATCTAGATACATATTTTTTGAACATATGTTACGAATTTATAATAATTTTATAAAAATAAAGGATAATTTCATTGGGATAAAGAGATAGAAAATGAAACATGAAAGGAAAATGGGATTTGAAGAGAATCCCTTACCTTATGTATGAAAGCATTCTACACTTTCACATAATTTCCATAAAATCTTGGGTTGTTATAAAATCCTCAAATACCATGGAATCCATTTTTACATGGTATATTCTATTTTAGTGCATATATCCTTTAATATCCCACTTCCACTAAATTCACATATACTTAGAAAACATTCACCTTATGTCACATAAAATGTAACAAATTGTGAAACCATACACAAAACTAATTTTGAATATCTACCAAAGAACCTTTTAGAAAAATCTATCATACATTTTACTACATGATACATTATATGTAACAACTTGTAAAAATTTATTTGGAACTTATTCTAGATATCCACTAAAACCCTTTTGGGGTACCTATAAAATTTTCATAAACTTGATCCTCATTTACACATCCATAATGTATTACCACATGGGATTTTTTAGTGCTGAAAATAATTATAAATTATATAATCCATAAATGCTTGAAAAGAGTGGCCTACATTAAATCACCAATTCTACTCAAGCTACAAATGGATCTGATGTGATATCTATCAAACACATGTATCTTCATACTTGTTTCCACCAACTGTATCATATACAAGTATGCATAATCATATCATCCCTTTTTCCAAGACATCAATTGGCCATGGGACATAGAGTATGAGAATATTTTATAGTATACTCATACATTTTTTATTCTCTGATTATAGACTATCTAGGTTAATGAATACATCACATGTCATTTATCTAATTAGATGAGTATAATACATGCACTTGATAAAAGTATATAATAACATCACATATACCTTATATAATAATGTCCATACATTTACTCAATATATCTCAATCAAGGTCCTATATGTTGTACTCTTCATTCAAGAGGATAAATCCCTTCTTGGTTAATCCACAATTGATGACTGGATCAGTAACAAACCTAACGACACATTGATTTTCTCAGCCTCAAGGACTGTATACGAAATGAATAAAAGTATAAAGGTTCTCATGCTAAGTATATTTCCATCCTAACACATAGGAATTAAATATGAAACATACACCCCTAATATACAAAATACATAGTGTATGGCACTCAATTTGGCATACTTGGAGGTCTATCTATCATATAAAAGTCCTTTTATGCCTCATGAGTATATTAAGTATTTCTATAAAAAATCCTACCAACATTGTGCTTAATAATTTTCCACAACCTATAATACTACATGATAAACATCGGTTAGGGATAACTCAAAGTTATACATTTATGGGTTAATTATCATTTCACTTCACATAATATATACAGTCAATGTGAAAGAATGATAAATTAAATACTTCCTTTTGAATAATATGATATGTTTTATATTCTTAAAATCATTTAAGAATACTAAAAAATCATACATAAGCACTAATCTAATAATATCTCATATGAAAAAGCACCAGAGAGGCCTTATGTTTGCTAAACTTTTAGGGTTTTATTAAACTCATTATATATAAATAATTCCTATCATATCTCTATATAACAATCTGATAAAACCCTCTCGCTAAACTCTTTTAGATAATAACATATATTAATAAAGTTTATTTGAATAATGATGAGACTTAGGAATCATATTCCTAATGTTCAACTCTTTGGGCATAGTATTCAAACTCTTTACATCACAATACCCAATGTTATTATGTTAAAAAAATTATTATCTATATGGAACTCTTTCTAAGTTCATCACCATCGTTGTTCATGGAATTTTTCATCAAAAATTTTCCTTGAGATCATTTTGGTAACTAATGTGACTTTTTATATTATTCTTTACCAACACATCCTAAATTCATTTAGGATATAAATTGAAATTAAATTCTTTATGGTAATTAAATGTAACTCTTTACATTTTTCTTTACTAACATACCCTAAACTCTTTTAGGATATTAATTGATATTAACTTGATTTTTGACTAGTTTAATATTTTATATGTTACAATTTTAACTTCTTTAAATCCAAACGTACTCCCACATGCTTCTTATAAACTATATTCTCTCAATAATAATGTGAAAAGATATGAAAAATCCTTTATCCCATAAAATAAAACTTATTTACTTTAGTGGGAATACATAACAAATAAACTATTGTATCCATATCATATATGGTATTCCATGTGTTTGGATAAATGTTCTAAAAATGAGACTTTATTCTTTAAAATATTCCATCTAATGGTGGTGGGAACACTTTACCTCAATTTTTAACAAATATCAAAAATAGACACTTTTATCCTAAATAAAACTAATTTTATCCATATCTCCTTTTATAACATATTATAGAAACTAATAAATTAGAAACCATGTGTCTTAAAACCATCATTTCATGTTGTCCATTAAAACTATTTATTTAAAAAACAAATTATCTTATCACACGAGAGAAATAAGATAATAATACACATAATTTATTTAGATTCATATGAGTACAACATATTCATTTAAATTTATTCCCTGATTTGAAAACCCTTTTCTTCATCATATGAATAAAAGATAAAATCTCTATAAATTCATACCATGATTTTTAATTACTGTATATTTACAAAAAAAATATAAATTTGGTATCATGTACCATTAAAAACCAAATAATTGAGTCTATGACACCAATAACTGACATGAAATTTCCATAGGGTTTATCAAACCTGTTTAGGTATATTGGATAATTCCATCATATGGAAGCATTTCTCCTCATTCATTACACCTTCCTTAGGTTTCAAAAACTTTATCTAGCTACTTGAAAAAAATTATTTGACTTTTTAACTAACATTTATTATTCTAGTCTGAACTTGTACCCACTTGCACAGTCAACATGGAACTGGAACCTATACATCACATGTCTAGTTCAACTACCCTTAAAACTTTGAGAAAATAAGGTAAACATTTATTGAACTCATTTTCATAGTCAGATCATTTTCAATGATCATCACAAAATAAATTTCATATCCAAAAAACGCCTTAAAGGAAACCTTTAGTCTATCCAAATTGTTAATATACTCAAACATATTAAATATATGAGTTGATACTAAATTACCTTTGTTAATTTTTCATCTACTTCCATTTTAAACCTCATATTATTTTTTCTACAATTCCCATAATCATATATATTCACTTTTTTAATAACATTAAAATTTAGTAACATAGGAAGGTTTATCCCTAACACATAATTTTTTTTCTTTCTTAAGAATCATTATTAAGTTAATGTACCAGTCTAATAAGTTTCTTACTTTAATCTTTTATTAATCATGTATTGATCATAAACTCATGTCTAATTATGATGATACCATTTTTCTATGACAATATCTTTACTCGTATTAGTATCATGTTTTACATTAATTTAATAAGGACTTTTGTTAAATGTGATCCCACTAAAATGATAACCCCTTTTAATATCCACAATATCATTTATTGTACCATGATCCATATTTCACTAAGATTTTGGATGATTTAGTATTTCTCCCATCACTTAGATACTTATGTAGGACAAAATGATAATCATATCATATATGTTTTTTAGACAGCTGAGAATATAACTCTTTATATTAATCCATCATTTAGATTCACTCAACATTATTTATATGGTATTATAACCCTGTTAAGGTTTCCCAGCAAAGTGTAACCCAAATAAAATTCAAAAAATAGGCACTTAATCCTATTAGGGAACCCATTACTGGTTTTTCTTACACAAGATAATCCAAGGGCACCCATTTTTAGTATGACCTACCTAGTTAAAAGATTGAGGTATGGAAATTTATTTTCTTTAGAATGAATCTAACACTTAATATTTTTAGTTGGAATTGATTATCTCACTATATTATCTAATGTATTCCCTCTATATGTATTCATGCCTCTAAATATTTAGTTTATAATCCCTATTATTTCCACTAAATCAATATTTTTAAACTATATGGATTTGTAACTTTGTACAAAACTTATGATCAAAATAAATTCATATTATAAGTAAAATAAACTATTTATTATACCTATAATGTAACTCTTTAAATGAATGTATGATAATTTAAAGAAGAAATTTAATAGATTAAAATAAATTATACATTTATTCATAATATAAACAATTTATATATATAAATAATAAAAAAGGAATAAATTAATTAACAATTCAAACATGAGATAAAAATTTATGAAATATTCATAAATAAAATATAAGCACTTTATAATTCAATCACTGATTAACATGAATAACTCACTTTTATTCAATATAAACTTTTCATATTATCATTTATATGGTTTTAATATGAACTTCTTCATATTTTATAGATTTTTAAAATTTATGAAAACTTTTATTAGAAAATATTAAAAATTTAATAAATTTTGAAACCATTTACATAGATCAAACATTATTTCAAATAAGTTTACTATAATAAACATTTTATATTTAAATTAATGATCTAATCATAAATAAATATTATCACTTTTATTTTTCACCTTATTTTAACCATATAAGTGCACTTTAAACCATGAAAACATATATTAAAACATTTTTTATGGTTTAAATCCCCCCAACCTCATATTCAAAGAAAACCCAGAGGTCCTACACCGATAAATATTTTTTGAGAATTCTAAAAAACTGTATTTTCTTTAAAATTATTCTCAAAATGGATTGCACCACGACATGATATAGGCAGTTTTGGTTCTCTAAATATTCCTTGATTCGACACCATTTTGGTAGCTATAACAAGTTAGCTTGGTAATTTTTTTAATTAGTTTCAGGATTCAGTGGTTATTTTCAACTAGCCTTTAGATTTTTTTATTTTAAACAATTTCACCTAGATACTCTATTTCTGGATGTCATTTTAGGAAGATGGGATATTTTATGAAACAAATTTTTATTTTTGATTATTTCATGGTAGTCCTCATAGTGGAGTGTGATCATGGAATATATACCATCTAACCATGGTTTAAATAATCATCATATGAAGCTCTATTTTTTCAATTGTTAGTAAATAACTAAAACAGTAGTTTCTCTAGGATTGCATCATGGCCTGGAAAAATACAAACCATAATATTAATTTTTCATAACATTTATGTTTTGGTCCTTTAATTTAAAGAACCAAAATGAGTGTATTGTTTTGTATGTGTCGTGGTTTCTAGAAAACTATTTTTTAATTTTTATTTATTCATTTGAAATTCAAACCAAACATTAATATATTTACTATGATACCACTAAAGGGTCTCAAAGGTATATATAACATCCAAAAAACAATGAAAGAAACACCAAAACCTTAAACAACCAAGATCTATCTATACATTCATAATGAATAATAAAATGAATAAATTAATGATATGCCTTTCACTAGTTTATAATATATCATCTACATGAGTTTAAATAAAATCATAGAGAAAAAAGAAATGGGTTCCTCACTTTTAGGATGTCCATGGATCTTGGGAATATCTTAATTCTCAAGGACCTATCTCAACACCATGGTCTTATAAAACCTTATTTAAATTCATAATAGAAATGTGATCTTGATTATATTGACCTTAAGGAGTTCTAACCATCACAACATAATGTATAAGGATCAAACTGATTTATATAGGACTCTAACAAAAAAAATCTAGACATATATTGATTTAAAATGTAACCAAATGTTCAAAAATTTAAACTCCCTTGAAACATTTGGTTTAAACACCATAATAAATTTTTAACATTTAAATATTCATATTTTATATTTAAACTCCTCACAATCATTATCTTATGATAAAAAACTAGATATTATAGAATTTGGGTAGGATAAATAAATATATTATCACCTTATTTCATAACATTATAATTAATATTGCATGCACTACAATATAGTGACCTTAACTATGTAATGGAGCATCCTCACACGAACCATAGGATCCACTATGTCATTGTATATGTTATTTTTAGGGCATATAACTTCACATGTCGAATATCGCTGCTACACCATATCATATACCACACCCATAAACCACATACCACATCACCATACCACAACTACACATATCATCCTCATCTTAGTAGGGTAATGTGAAAATAAAATACATTAACCTCATTCCATCCTCCTACCATTCGCATCTCTCATCATATATCATTATCATCACTACCTGTCATGAACTAACCTCAACCACTACTGATATGAGTGACCAAGTCATCCAATGACATGGATTGAAGGAAATTCTTGATCCCCATAGTCTAGATACTAGTTTCAAGGTATCAAAACATACACAATGTGAATGATTTTTCCTAGATAATAGAAAAAAACAAACATAAAAAATAATTCTCACTGGAATCCAGTAAGACCCATCCCTATGTTGTAAATCCATGAAAATCAAATATATGGGATTAAATATAAACCAATCCATGCAAGGAACAATATAAAATGAACATCCAAATCACATCAATAAATGTGAAATAGATATGAAAATGCCAACTAAAATATCTTTAGAATAAAAAAAATCTAAAATGGATGATGCATAAATGGTATAAGATAAAATAGGATCCAAAAATAATTAATAAAAAACTCCATGTGACCCCAAGATCACCATCCAAACTCCTAAAAATATCCAATCCATAGGAAACCTGAAACAATAAGTCCACACAAAGTAGATTCTCAATGAAACTGATCCTAAACCTGAGATATTCATAGGTATGAGCATAAATCCCAGTAAGAATCCTCCCTACACCCCATGCATAACCTTTAAAATTAAAAATAATTCATACTCATTTGAAAATATGACTATGAAAAAAATATTTCTACTTTATTTAAAACCAATCACATAGTGTCGTCATTTTAATTCAGTTTAAACAAAACAAACCATGTTACCTTATTAAATAAAGTATAACATTTAAATTTTTTAAGATATAAAGGACATTAAAATAAATAGAATCTTTTAAACTAAACCTTTAAAATGATAAAACTTTATAAAGAGATGAGTAATAACACACTTTTGGAGTGGCTCTATTTTCTTTAAGAAAATTATAGAACATACATTAGAATAAATTGATATTTAAAACTGATCTTAAACCCTTATTTTCTTGTTTACACCCAAAACATTTCAAGACTTTAATTTTAAAACCATAACAAAGATAGAACCTAGGGAAATGATGTGCATAGTATAAATAATAACCAATAATAGCGATATCTCAAATAAAGGAAATAAATTACTAAAATTAAGCATAAATAATATATAGAATAAAAGGATTAAGGAAAATAGTAATAAAATCTTACAATAATAATAAATGAAATGAAACAAAGAAACATCATGGTAGAATACCTAGGTAAGCCAATTTCAAGGAAACCTAGAACCATGTACTATGTCGGATATCAAACCATCTTAAACAAATATGCACAACTATTAGAGAGAGTAGTCTTAATGCCTATCGGAAAGGGGACACCCCAAAAACTGGAAACCTATACATATCATAGGGATGTTTAGTTATTTTTGTAGTATATTATACAACTAGGTATGGTGCACCATGCCTATAAGTAATAACCTAGCATTCCTTACCCTGGTTCTTAGGTTCTCATGATCAAAAAAATGGTGGTGATTGAATAAGTTAGAATCAATCACGTAGAACATCAACAACATGTAAGACATCTCATGCCTCCTCTCTAAGCCCTTTTTACCCAAAGCAGCCCCTTTTTATCTAACATAAAATTATTGATGTAACCACTGATATTGGAATAAAAAAACAAGGTCGACACACAAACCATTTTCATAAATTGTCAACCATGCCTTAATACCTCTTGAGAACTTAAATCCTAAAATATTTCTTAATGTTTTTTCAAAAAGGCCTTAAATCCTTAAAACCAAGGTTCAAAATTATGAATTCTTTTTAAAAATAGATACAGTTCAATACTTTGAAGCAAAAAATTTTCACCGAAAGTAAAACTCAATTCCATGATAAATGCATTAAAAAAATTAATAAAAAATCCAAAAAACATTTAAAATGTAACAACATATAATAAGAAGTAAACAAAATAATCATAATCATAAAATAACAACAAAGTAATATTAAAGCTCATCAAAAATACAAAAAACATTAAAAGGGATCAATTTAATTTTAAAACCAAATGGAAATTGTAGTTATTAATTTTAAAAAATATCTCAAGGTTTTTTAATATCTTAAATACCTTTTTAAAAATATGATTTGTGTGAGTAAATGATTGAGGTATTTTAAATAAACACCTAAATGGACTTAAAAATTAAGCATTTCTAGTCTATTTTTCATTGAAAATTCTATTTTCAAGACTTGATAATCACCAAATCTTGTATATGGAAGTTTAAATTACACAACCATCACTAAATTTAAACCACAACTTAAAAGAATAAATAAATCAATCAATGTTTCTATGTTTAAAGAGCTATGCATGGAGAAACATACCTCAAACCAATGGAAACGTGTTGCCTTTGATGAACAATTCTATAAAAGACCTCAAAATGAGATTCATGGTCCCTAGAAATCAAAACCCATAATATTAATCAAAATAAAATACCTAGTATCTATCCACCATGGTCCCTAGATGAGATAAAGAAGTAAATATAAGGATGAGAATAAAGGGAAAAAGTAAAATGGCCCTAACCATTGAAAAATTGTCTTAGAATCAAATGAAATGATGAATAATAAAAGGAGAATGAGGAGTGATCCATGCATTGGTTTCCTCCTTAGATGTTTCATGTGACTAGGGAGAAAGGGGATCTCAATGAGGGTTAAATATAAAAGGTTAGTTTAAAAAATTTCAAAAAAATTAAAACCTGGGTAGGTCGCACTATTTGGGCGCACAGTTCACCAAACTGTTTACTAAATGTGAGCCCCTTACTGGACAGACCTAGGGAAACACACAGTTTGGACACATGATTAGTTAAACTATATTCCAAACATGTCAATATCCATTGAAAAGTAATTATAAGTTTTTCATGGTTTTTTTCAAGGCTATCACTAATTATGTACCAACCATGCACCTAGAACTACAATTTCAAATCTTTAAAAAACTTAAGAAAAATAAATTAGGGATTTTAGGATAAACATAAGACTAAAAAATAAACAATTTAATAAATAAATTGATATTGAGGTGTGATAATACTCCCCACCATAACACTTTCTATTTCTATAAATCTAACATGTTTTTTGGAGGAGGAAAGACACACACAAAAAATAAAAATTAATAGAAACAAAATACCTCTAGTGTGAACTATAAATTCTACTAAGATCAATGTAAATTCCCATACATGGATCTATCTTTATATTCTAAAGTAACACCTAAAAGTTCCAAAAAACAAAAAACTGAGATCTGTAGTGGATCTTTTTTATTATAGTATGATGGAAAGAGGGGGATGAATTGCCTATAAAAAATAAATAAACTCAATAAATAATGACATGAGAAAGCATAGAAGAAATTAAATTATTAACTATTAATTTATATAAAGAAATAATTAATTGAATTAGGTGATATATTGATTTGATCAAGTAATCATAGTGAAATAAGATTATGGGTATTGTAATTTTATTAATTAAGTGTATCGAATATAAAAATTATTTCATCAAATTAATCAATAAATTTGATCATATAAAAATGATGATATAATAAAGGTTTATTGATGTAATTTTATTTAAGTGTTTCAAATATAAAAATAAATGTGTAAATAAATAAAGGATATAGTTATAGAGAGGGAGTTGATAAAGGATTTTAGAAATAGATTGATGTGATCCCCTATGTCTTCTCCCCTTAGGTTGAGGGGTTTGTATTATTACTCCCTTGATTTTAATAGGGAACAAGAAAAAAATTCCTCCCTTTCATTTTTATGGTTGGAAAAATAAACCTGTTTCCCTCACATTTATAGGTGTGAATACCCTCTTGAACTTTTTGGGTAGTCAAGGAACCCATCCCACACTTTTTATGGTAATTATCACCCATTTTAAAAGTGGATGATATGAAGAGATATTTTTTGGATTAAAATTCATTAAAGAGTTACTAACTTTTCACTCTATAAGGATAGAATAATTTAGAGTAGAGATACAGACAAAATGATATGAGATCCTTTGATATTGAGAAATGAAATTATCTCTTTGAAAGAGGGTTTGGAGAAGATCACTTTGATTCATCATTGGAATATTCCAATTCCATTTTAAATCCATCATTATGATCATTATTCTTATCTTCATTCATCCAAGCAATCATATTTATAGGATCCAAAAATGATTGGAATATTCTAGAATATTTAAACATCATTCAGCTTCTTTAAATTCCAATTAAGAGATATGGGTTCCACAGAAAAAAAATATCTTTGAAAAGTTGTTAAAACTGTTTTACATCATGAATTGACATGTCACAGTGTGAACATATTTATTTTAGAAACTCTAAAATCCTCCTTGATTTATTCATGGAATGAAAAAAGATTCATGAAATGAGTAATAGTTACACAACAAAAACATTTTCAATATTCCCTGTGAAAACTATTTGTGAAGTGAACTGAAACTCTCAGTGATCCTCCATGATTTGAATAAGAGTTCATGGTGTGATAGTGTTAATAATGCATGATAAAAATATATTGAACTTCCAAACACATTTGAACTCCACTATTTGTTTTGAAATATTCTTATCTTTATTTCTAATCATAATAACTAAAATGTACTCAAATAAAATGATTAGATACAAAATTAAGTGTTTTTATCATGAAAACACCATGTGAGAGAGATAGGTACAAAAATATCCCCCTTTTCGATGATCACAAACACTTAATATAAAAATAAATATCAAGAGTGAATCAATATTGAATCATGATTTCAAATTAATTCAATATGTTAAAGTTCAAGATATTTCAAACAAGATATTCAATATGACCAAGAAGAAAGATATGTGATTTATCCCCCTTTGAGACTTAAAAACTTCTCCCCATATATATTAGACATCTTATACCCCTATATATTAGAAATTTTTTCCACCTTTATGATTATCAAAATGAAAACATGGAGAGGAAAATTTTGAATAATACATATATCAAAGATATATGTTCACAAAAGATAAGATAATATAAACATGAAACAATATATCCCCTTTAATGATTATCATAATATTAAAAACCAATATTAGATAATAATTCATGTAAAACATAGACAATTCATAAGGTAGAAATAAGTAAAGTGCATGAGATGGATTATAGATATAGAATTGAAGTTAAAAATACTAATCATCTCAAATTATAAGGATATTCAAAGAAACTTTTCAAATATAATGTAAAATTTTAAAAATAAATGGATAAGAGTGATTGAAAATATTTTAAAAAGTTAAAAGATAATATTTAAAAAATTAATCTGAAAAAAAAAACAAAAAAAATATTCATAAAAAGAAATTAAATATGTAAAAATTGATTAATTTTGAAATCATGAGAAAAATAAGAAATTAGAACAAAAAATTTGAATAACTAAATTATCTTCTATAATAAATATAGTGACCAAAGATTTTCATAAATAAATATTACATATTTCTAGATAAATATTAAATTCATTTCACAAATATGTGTTAAAGGACTGTAAATGTTTAGTGTCTTTGGAGACTAAACACACAATCTTATTATTTCATGAAATATCTTGAACATATCCTATAATGATCTCTCAACATAGAAATATTTATAGAAATGTCCTATTTAAACCTTTCTTCATAACTTGGGGGAAGGAAACATGATAAAGGATGATCTTATATGATCATTAAGGGTAATCATGGTAGATATCAATTGATGATCATATAAAATCATAAGATATGCATAAGGGTATGATATCATGAAGATAACTAAGTTCATACATAATCTATCATGGATTATAAACATGATTCATGGAAAAAAAATTATCATTTAAAAATACATGAATCATAAGAATTATAAGTCATCATAATTAAATAATTAACCATAATTTCATGTCATAAAAGTGTGGCACCATCATAGGTATAGAAACCATTTCATATTTCATGATTAATTATTGAGACTAAGGAGGTCCTTATAGGGATCAATCTTTGCATCCAAGAGAATGTTTGCCTTTCTCAAGTGGAAATTGATTCCATGATCCTTCATGAATCCTTTCATGGAAGAGGTTCCACTACTTGGTAGATATTTTACATCATAAGGAAATCCAAAGCTCTCCTCAACAGCAGTACAAAAGTGACCCACACCTGGCAGGAGGGGAATCAAGTGGCAGATCATCTAGCTTATCTGGCGGTCCAAGGAACCAATGTAACTATACTATACAATATTTATCAATTTAAACTATAGGGGGTCAATTTGATAAGAGGGTGTGCCCTTAAACTACATTAATTTAGACCTCCTTAGGCCCTATGGCATGTTCTCTTTGTACTTATTTTCCATGAATAAAAAAGGAATGATGATGATGATGATTAATTACTGAGACCATCAAATCATAATGGATCGAGATTCAACACATATTTTCATATCATGATGGATCATGAATCATCACCTATATACCATATTAGATCAATCACATCAACTTTTTTTATATATTGGATCAAGCACATCAAATTATTTCCTATAGTGGATCAAGCACATAAACTTGTTTTCCATAATTATCTCATGAGGTATAAAACTTTAACCAATGCATTGTAGGGATATATAATTCTAGGACCACCTATAACATAATTAAAACCATGAATATGTGTTCCAAAAGATCATAAAACATTCATCACATCACAACCCATGGAAAAATAAATGGGTTTCATAAATACTTCATCAGGGAATAACCCATGGAACAGAAATTGGTTTCATAATCAATTCATAGCATAGCCCATGAATAAGGAATGGGTTTCATAAAAATCTTATCATCATAATCATATACCATCCAAAAAAATAATAAGGATGTTATCCTTGGATAATATCCCCAGTAAATCATAAGTAACATCAAAGTATGTTATCATAAATTAAAATTCCTATAAAATATCACTTGGAATATTTATTGAGGAAAATTGTAACACCCTGAGATTTTATGAGATAGATTATTTTTAATTTCTTTGATGTCTTGTGTTGTATGCTAAACTATTATTAGATTGTGCTATATGAGACACCATATTATCTTTCAGTATACAAAAAATTATTCTTGGATTGCGTTACATGCTAGAGCGCCCATCCTTGATAGCTTGCGTTATACGCAATACCGAGTTTCACTAAACAATGATATATTATTAAAATATTATTATTTAATGGAATATAAACTAGACTTTATGAATAGTATTAACCACATTTTTAATTTTATATAACATTAACATTCATCTTATGTATTTTATAGACATGATATAAGAACAAATTCAATTTTTTGGATAAAAGAAGTATTTTTTTAAAAATGTAGTTTTGTCATCTTTTGATGGAACACCCATTTTAAATCTTGTTTTTAACACTTTTATATATTATATTTGAAAAAATAAACTTCTTATTTGGAATAGGTACATCAATATTTACTTTTGTTTAATTTTTGGTATTTTTCTGATAAAATTCATATTTTAATGAATAGTGAAAAATACTACATTTTAATTCAAAACTGTCTTTTCATCTAATTTATTTATATAGTTGGATTATATTTTTAATTGGTTTTAAAGTTTAATTATATTATGTTTTTATTATTTGATCTAATTTTGGTCATTGGAAGTAATTTCACATTTAAATTGGACATAAACACGTGACAGTCTTTTGATAAGTTTTTACTTCTTAAAAACCTGCTTTTTGGTTTTTGACAATGGGAATTAATTTTAAATTAATTTCTTCCAATTATATGTTTTGAATTATAAAAAATGGATTCCATATTTGTAATTAGTGGGTCCAAATTATGTTAATAGGTTACTTTTATTTTTTTGGATATTATGAATAGTAACTACGGTAATTTTTATTTACCAGAGTTAAAGGTAAATAGGGTAAATTAAGTAACTAACAATATGATAAATATAATAAAATTACCCTAAAAATGCCAAAATATTATTGGATTAATTAAATTCGACCAATATCACCTATAGTGTAATGGCCCAGTCCATCCCACAATCATGATATAGTCCACTTTGGGCCTAGCCCGCACAGTTTTGTTTTTCCCTGGGTTCTGGCCCTCAGGCACCCCCTAAGAAAAGGTCTCGTGATGGGAGAGGTATCCACACAACCTTATAAAAGTGTGCTTCATGCTTCTCCTCCTTTGATGAGGTATTTCCATAACCCACCCCCTAGAAGGGCCCAGCGTCCTCGTTGGCACATCAAATGGACACCAGCTCTGATACCATTTATAACAGCCCAGCCCAGCCCACGATCATGATATTGTCCGCTTTGGGCCTAGCCCGCATGGTTTTGTTTTTCCCTAGGTTCTGGCCCTCAGGAACCTCCCATGAAAAGGCCTCATGATGGGAGAGGTATCCACACCACCTTATAAAGGGGTGATTTTTGCTCCTCCTCCTTCGATGTGGGATTGCCATAACACTTTGTAACGTCCCGACCCGGATCACCTCTAAGACGGCGGTTTGACTAGTGGGTTACATGAACTCAAGAAAATCTCCCCGAATGTCAGAGGCTGCCGACTAGCAGTGAGGGTCTTTTTCTGTCTGAGGAGGAGACTATGCCCTCATAGGTAATAGGTATTATCACAGTGGAAGTAAACAACAATTAATAATAAATAGAGGAAGCATATAAATGAATAAACTGCAGTAGAAGCAATATGAATAATCCAACTGAATAATACTCAAGTCTGGAAGCTCACAAAACAATGCCATTCCATGATGTATATCTAAACTGAAAGTACGGAAAATAGAAACCCAAGCATTCTATCAACTAAAGAGAAAATACAAAAAGAAACAACTACATCATGAGTAAGGCTCGGTCCTCTGCCCCAGTCTCCATCTTAAGCAGCAAGGAACAATCAATAAAGCATCAAAAGCAGCACGCTTCCCTTTGTCAATACCTGAAAACATATAATATACTCGGGTGTCAACGACGCCTGAGTGGGTGTGAGATAAAATCCCACTAGGTCGGCATCCGCGGTGTCTAAACCTTTCCATTTCGTGCAATAATAAAATGCAGTGTTACATTATATAACAATTGCGGATAATTTATTAAGTGCAATGAAATAAATAACTCGGTCTAGGTTCCTAACGGCACCCATCCCTAATCACCTACTTCGGCCTAAGCCAGAAGCCTAAAAGGAGTACCTGTAAGCTGAATACACATATGCATATATATAAAGCTCGGAAGATTAAGGTAAAATAAGGAATAGGCATACCCCCCAAGCTTGTTCTTTAACTTGGGGTATACGTCATGTGTCAACCAGGTGTGCTTCAGCACACAAAAATATATCTTAAATCTCAAGAGACTTACAACAACATTAATATAAACCCTCAGTGCATCATTATTAATGTTCAAGTAGAGAGTTGGAGTCTGAGCCCGTCCTGAAGGTATCGCTACAGAACATCCTTCAATTATCCAATACCACTGAGCCCGTCCAAGGCAATATTTTGAAAGACCAAGTATCGCTCGAGGCATGGCTTTACCTTGAGTTCGTCCCGATCTCGCAAAAAGGGGTTGAGTATCATCTGATGTTGATTTAGCCACATTGCCAACGGATCCGTCTCGATGGGCCATTTTGGAACCGGTGTCACTCAAATGTATTAGAAAGCCCAGGGAAGTATCAGTCCGGTAAAGCCAACGACACCGCCCCCCGGCGCGCAGTGGTAACCATCAGGAACGGAGGGACTAAGCGTGGACCTTAATAAGGGAACCACATTCTTTCTATGATCTTAATTTAATTAAAGTTTTCCGAGCAGTAGATATGACATCAACATATGTAATTGCATCTTGAAACTAAACAGGCACACCCATGCATCACATGGTGAAAATTTACTATTTCAGCATAGAAATATCAACGAGGCAAAGTAACACATCAACATAAGAAGATAAAATGTAATTTTAAATAATTAAATAAATTATCATAACCAACTACCAAAGATCCAACAATTTCAATGTTCATAATTAATTTAAATTAATTATTTAAATTAAATATCATATAGTGCAAATTAACTATTTCAGCATAGCAATCTTAACAAGGCAAGTACCACATCACCATAAGAAAATAAATGCACTTTTAAATAAATAAATAAATTAGCACAACCAACTACCAAATATCCAACAATTCCAAAGTTCATAATTAACCTAAATTAGTTATTTAAATTAAACATCACATAAATTGGCTGCGCAACACATGCAGTTAATTAAATTAAATGCTCAAGCATGAATATTTAAATAAATAAGTAATTCAGCACAAACAAAAATCAAAGATCCAAAAATTCAAGGTTCATAATTATTCTAAAATAATTATTTAAATTAAACACAACAAAAATAGATTGTGCAACACATGCAGTTAAGTGAATTAAATATATGGGCTAACGGAATTTATACTGACCATGTCAGCACACCCAAATGGGTGTCCGACCACGTTGCAACAATTTAAACAATTTAATTAATGATCAATGGGGCTGCAAAAACTAGGAGAAACAATTAAATTAAGAAAATTTGGTGAATTTTCACAAAGTCGGTAGGCACCGACTAACAGCACGACGGTGCGTTTTTATAAATCGCAATGAAACAGGGGGAAATGGAGTAGATGCCCAACCTTATGATCGTAGATGATCCTATAATCTACAATAGTCTTTGATTTGACCTAAAACAAAAGAAAATAGAAGTTTTTAGAAAAACCCAAAAATAGGGTAAAATCCTTCCACAGCGAACTGCGCAAAGGATTTGGAATGAGATTGCCCAATTCTTGATGCCTGGGATAAGCCTTACTGAGAGGTTCATAGCACACCTAACGGCAAAGAAAACAGATGATAAATGGAGGTGTGGAGGCCTTCTGAAGGGGAAGTAAGGTGGTGCACCACCTAGGGAGGAGGGAGAGGCATGACGCACAGAAGGGGAGGAGAGGAAGAAAATAAGGAAAGGAAAAATGAAAGAAAAAAAGAAAATAAAAAAAAGGAAAATAAAATAAAATAAAAAAAAATAAAAGGGGAGGGAATGAAAATGAAAATAAAAATAATAAAAATGGTTAGACCCATTTTTAATTATTTTTCTATTTTCCTCATTCCCGCTTTTAATTTTATTATTTATTTTCATTCCTTTTCCACCTCTTTTAATTTCTTTAAAATTTCTTTAATCCTTTTTAATTAACTTTAACCCAAACGTTGTGTTATGGCGCAACGTAATATTGTATTTAAAGTCTGAGAAATCATTTAATTAATTTTAATAGCTATCCAGGACCCTCAACCAGGTACGCAGGCACGCACCCTGGGTCGCTTAAAATATTTGGACTAAAAACTTAACGGTTTGCACTATGATTTAAGTTTAAACATTACATGAATTTATGTGGTTAATTAATAATATTTTATACAACCCAACAATAAATATTCACCCATGTATATACGTGTTATATATATATATATATACACATCTGCATATTCATATATATTCTCCCACACATGTATATATAACTATATATATATACCTCATATATATATACATCATTGTTTTTGTCCCAATATAATAATAATAACAATAATTAAAATAATTATTATTATTTAATTCAACCCATCAATGACACCATTAATATTTTAATGAAAACAACTATTAATAAAAAGGATAATGATTATTAAATAAATATTGATTGCGCATTTGTATTTAATTGGAACAATTAATAATATCACATTTATTACATTACCTGGTTATTATTTACACCGGGACAATTTTATTAATTATGGAAGTGTATTTTCATTTGTTGTCTTCAACTAAAATAATAATATTAATAATAAAATTATTATTATTATTTCCAACTGTCTAACAAAATATTTAACCCAATTAAATTAGTTTTGGGTGCGATATGACCAAACGTCCGACGCTCACAAAGGTTATACCCTACCTAGGGTAAACCCCACATCTCGAAACTGTTGTTGGTCTCAGATTTCTCATTCAACGCACTGTTTGTGAGAAAATAATTATTTATTATTTAAAAATCGGAATAATTAATTAATTAAAAATAAATATGAAATTATCATGTGCGAGGGTGTCAAACACCTAATGCGAATCAAGGTTATACCCTAACTAGGGTAAACCCAGCGTTCCGGACCTAAGGGCAGTCTCAGATTTATCGTAATACGCACCGTTTGAGAGTTACTTAATTTTTTTGAAAAGAAACAAACAGGCGTATCAATAAAATAAACTTAATATTTTTATTCTATCAACGTCGTAGTGACGACTATCAGAAACAAAAAGTTCTAACGCTCGGTTTTTAAACCGACCTGCCTAGTTAATGGAAAAATTGTATTTCTTGTGTTTTTTTCATCCGGTTCAAAACACAAAACGTTATAACCTTCCCATCTTAGAACTTCTCATCCCCTAGAAGCCTTTGGGAACAACGTAACTCCCACACGATCCACAGGGTCATGAAGTTTCATACAAAAAGTCTTCAAACACTCAATGCACGTTCAAACTTTGGTGAGGAAAGCGACACATAATCCATTAAGATCTGAGCCAACGCTCATTTTCCAACTGATACACAGAGATGGTACTTATTCAAACTTGTTTATCTAGATACATGAACATGTCATCATCTCATTAAATGTTTAGTCAAAGTTACTTCCCACCTTAGGTTTTAATGTTAGAAGATGAACAATTTCAGGTCACGACACCTTCCTCCGTTAGAATTTCATACAAGACAAGCCCTTAAGTGTTCTAGCGAAGCTTCTCACTTGATTTCTGAAACGGATAAAACGATCGATTCCCCATCGCCCTTAAATCCCAAGTCAAGCCAAATTTTTATGAAAATCCCTGGTCGAATCAAACTGCACTTGTCTTACCTTATGACGTATTAGAAGAAGTTCGTTCACTAATTGCTTCATTGAGCAAGAGAGAGAACTAGTCAAGCCACTCTGACCAACCATTTAAGAAGGTTCTCGGCTTAGATGGAAGGTGTTTTACAAATAAACCGTGATGTCTTCTTCAAAGGTATCTCACATTCACCTGAACACATCCACCGAAGTTCATACCTGACCTCCAGTGACGTTCCTTTATTTAGGCATCACTGAGCCTGACAACAAGTCTAGGGTAACCTCAACTTGGCACAAAAGAGTGAAAGGAACTAATGCAAGGTAGTCCATACTCCATGTTTATGATTGAGGCGTTAGTAAAAGGAAAAGATTCCCATATCAAAACATTGACCGAGCCCATAGTGGCATCGATCTAGCGGTCAAGTTAGATGAAACGACTAGTGTACAAGAGTTTGTCCAAGTAATTACTACACAGAAATCCAAGGGTCACTCAAAAAAACAAAGCCTCGATAAGAACGACGCATCAATGTGTAACACTAAGAAAACCACCCTAAAAAAGCCCAACAACTTTTAAATCTTTAGCATGGTGTAAGACAGATTCTCTCTTAGTGCATCATAGATGAAGGCAATATAGGGGACATGCTCATCACTTAAAGAAAAATACACTAAGAGGATTTTTAGATTACCAGAAGGAAAACATTTAAACAATTGGCATGAAAGCCCAACCAAACTGGCTGGTGTGTCAAAACACCTAAGTCTCTGGAAGTTATCCCGAGTATTGGGACAAACTTGATTCATTTAACGCAGAAGTTACCACACTAAAGAGATGACCCAAAACGTATTTAACAGCACAAGACTTAACGATTACACTAAACTCAACTAGTTCATCACAACATTAAGCACTCGACGACACTGCGCGCGTGAACGCATACTACCATGAGGTAATATAGAAGCAAGATGAATTTTAACTCGGATGACGATGTACCGAGTCATCCATCGCTATAGAGAAGAGAGGGTTAAAAGATCTATAAAGAAAATGACCATCCCTAAGGCATGCCTAACCTGATGGAAATGAGCATACCCAATGATCAATCCCGAAACAAAAGTCAAGGAAAACATGACCACCTGTCCGAACAAGGGTGTCATTTTAAGCAAGGGGGTGTGACTAGGGACAAAGACATTTTAATGGTTCTGTTCTAGATAAACTCATGAAGAAACTCAAACTACCCTTATAACAAGGCCTTAAATAGGGGACATCACTACAGGTTCCATATCCAGGCCCTTTATATTTAATCACATTTAATATTTAATCATCAAAAGATTTAATCAAAACATCAAGTACCATTTTTCAAAACAACACAAGGTACTTGATCTTAACCAACACCTCAAGGTAAAAACATGCAAGTTTTATAAAAATCCATTTTAAAACATTTTACATTAATTGATATCACATCCTTAATTTAGAAATCTATCACATAAATTACTTTTAAGCAGATAAGGCAGCCTACAAGGGTCCCACTATGTCGACCTGGGTTCATTAGAATGCAACCCAAAATAAATTGTTTAGTTATTAAGAGTCACAACACTCATACTGGGTTATCTCATAAGAAACATTCACCAACTAGCCTACTTGGTCCTAGTTATGCCTTTAGGTAGTTAGAAAATTTATTTGAAATTATAACATGATCAAAAACATATCAGCCTAGATATATGGGTGGCTACCAACATATAAAGAGACTATAAACTTTATAGTTTTTGGCATGTGGCTCACATTCAAAGGAAACCAATAAATTTTAGCAAAGTAACCAGTTACATAACAAACAAGCTAGAAGGTCACTAAAAGAAGCTAACAGAGAGAGACATTTTGTAATCACATAAGCATAACATTTTAATCACAGAGAAAAGATAATAGGCAGAAAATCATGATACAAGACAAACATGGTATTAAACAGGCAGCATGACAACATACTAGCATGCTAAATATATCACTGAAACATAGTATCTAAAAAGGCATGCTAAGTAATTATAGGACATAGAATACATTCAAGGAACATAATTTGAATCAATAGGTAGCCTAAAATGAAACTACATGGCATGTAAATATGCATGGCATGTGAATTCCTATGTGCCTATTATGATGCATGCAATGCTTCATCCTTACCTTAATAGGCCAAGGGTAAAATATCATAAATTCCATAAATTCATAAGTAGCGTAAATTACACCAATCACTCAAGGTGAAATCATATCAATTGAAACATCGAAAAGCATGAATAAAAATCCCAACACTGTCCACTTGGTCATTTCCCGTACATGGGGTGATCAATCCCAAGCACAGATATTAACCAAGTGCCGACACATTCCTAGTCTCCTGTCTACCAACCCAAAACAGTAAGACAAAGGAAAAAAATACCACCTCTAATACCACTTTGTAATGTCCCGACCCAGCTCACCTCTAAGACGGTGGCAGGACCGGTGGGTTACATGACCTCAAGTACATCTCCCTGAATGCCAGAGGCTACCGACTAGCAGCGAGGGCCTTTTTGTATCCGAGGGGGAGACTATGCCCTCATAGGTAATAGGTTTTATCACAGCGGAAGTAAAAAACAATTAATAATAAATAGTAGAAGTATATAAATGAATAAACTATAGTAGAAGCAATATGAATAATCCAACTGAATAATACTCAAGTGAGGAAGCTCATAAAACAATGTCATACCATGATGTATGTCTAAAATGAAATTACAGAAAACAAAAACCCAAGCATTCTATCAACTAAACAGAAAATACAAAAATCAACAACTACATCCCGAGCAAGGCTCAATCCTCTTCCCCAGTCTCTATTCTAAGCAGCAAGGAACAATCAATCAAGCATTGGAAGCAGCGCACTTCCCTTTGTCAATACCTACAAACATATAATCTACTCGGGTGTCAACAACGCCCGAGTAGGGTGTGAGATAAAATCCCAGTAGGCTGGCACCCACGATGTCTAAACCTTTCCATTTCGTGCAATAATAAAATGCAGTGTGCTTTTATATAATAATTGCAGATAATTTATTAAGTGCAATGAAATAAATAACTCGGTCTGGGTTCCCAACATCACCCATCCCTAATCACCTGCTTCGGCCTAAGCAAGAAGCCTGAAAGGAGTACTTGTAAGAAGAATACACATATGCATATATATAAAGCCTGGAGGAGTAAGGTAAAACAAGGAAGAGGCATACCCCCCAATCTTGTGCTTTAACTTGGGGTATACATCATGTGTCAACCAGGTGTGCTTCACCACACCAGAAAATATCTCAAATCTCAAGGGACTTACAATGACATTAATATAAACCCTTAGTGCATCATTATTAAGGTTCAAGTATAGATTTAGAGTCTGAGCTCAATACCACTGAGCCCATCCAAGACAATCTTTCGAAAGACCAAGTATTGCTCAAGGCATGGCTTTACCCTGAGTCTGTCCCGATCTCGCAAAAAGGGGTTGAGTATAATCTAAGGCTGGCTTAGGAACATTTCCAACAGATCTGTCATGATGATCCCTTTTGAACTGGTGTCACTCATAAGTATTAGAAATCCCAGAGAAGTCTCAGTCCGGCAAAGCCAACGATACCGCCCCCTGACGCGTAGTGGTAACCATCAGGAACGGAGGGTCTAAGCATGACCCTTAATACGGGACCCACCTTCTTTCCCCACCATGAATTTAATTAAATCTTTCCCAGTAATAGATATGACATCAACATATGTAATTGCAGTTTGAAACTAAACAGGCACACCCATGCATCACATGGTGCAAATTTACTATTTCAGTATAGAAATCTCAATGAGGCAAAGTACCGCATCAACATAAGAAGATAAAATGAACTTTTAAATAAATAAATAAATAAGCACAACCAACTACCAAAGATCCAATAATTTCAATGTTAATAATTAATCTAAATTAATTATTCAAATTAAACATCATATAGTGAAAATTAACTATTTCAGCATAGAAATCTTAACAAGGTAAGTACCGCATCAACATAAGCAGATAAATGAACTTTTAAATAAATAAATAAATTAGCACAACCAAATATTAAAGATCCAACAATTCCAAAGATCATAATTAATCTAAATTAATTATTTAAATTAAACATCACAGAAATAGGCTTTGCAACACATGGAGTTAATTAAATTAAATGCTCGGGCATGCACATTTAAATAAATAAATAATTCAGCACAAACAACAATCAAAGATCCAACAATTCAAGGTTCATAATTATTCTAAAATAATTATTTAAATTAAACACAACAAAAATAGGTTGTGCAACACATGCAGTTAACTGAATTAAATATACGGGCTAATGGAATTTATACCGACCACATCGGCACACCCAAAGGGGTGTCAGACCATGTTTCAACAATTTAAACAATTTAATTCATGATCAATGGGGCTGCAAAAACTAGGCGAAACAATTGAATTAAGGAAATTGGGTGAATTTTCACAAAGCCGGTAGGCACCGACTAACGGCACAAAGGTGGGTTTTTTTAAATCGCAACGAAACGGAGGGAAAGAGAGTAAACTCCCTATTTTATGGTCATACATGATCCTTTGATCCGTGCCAGTCTTTGATTTGACCTAAAACGGAAGAAAACATAAAATTTTAGAAAAACCCCAAAATAGGGTAAAATCCTTCCGCAACAAACTATGCAAAAGATTTGGAATGCGATCGCACGATTCTTGATGCATGGGATAAGCCTTACCAAGAGGTTCACAGCGCACCTGACGGCAAAAAAAACGAACGACGAATGGAGGTGCGGCGGTCTTCCGAAGGGGAAGCAAGGTGGTGTGCCACCTTTGGAGGAGGAAGAGGCACGACGCACGGGAGGGGAGGAGAGAAAGAAAAGAAGGAAAGAAAAAGGAAAGAAAAGAAAAAAAAGAAAAATAAATAAAAATAAAATAAAATAAAATAAAATAAAATAAAAAGGGAGGGAAGGAAAATAAAAATAAAAATAATAAAAATGGTTAGACCCATTTTTAATTATTTTTCTATTTTCCTCATTCTCACTTTTAATTTTATTATTTATTTTCATTCCTTTTCCACCTCTTTTAATTTTTTTAAAATTTCTTTAATCCTTTTTAATTAATTTTAACCCGAACGTTGTACTAAGGCACAACGTAATATTTTATTTAAAGTCTGAGAAATCATTTAATTAATTTTAATAGCTATCCAGGACTCGCAACCAGGTGCACAGGCGCGCACCCTGAGTCGCTTAAAAGATTTTGATTAAAAACTTAACGGTTCACAGTTTGATTTAAGTTGAAACATTACATGCATTTATATTGGTAATTAATAATATTTTATCCAACCCAATAATAAATATCCACTCATGTATATACGTGTTATATATACACACACACACATCTACGTATTCATATATATTCACCCACACATGTATATATAACTATATATATATATATATTTAATCCCATATATATATATACCTCATATATATATACATCAATGTTTTTGTCCCAATGTAATAATAATAACAATAATTAAAATAATTATTATTATTTAATTCAACCCATCAATGACACCATTAATATTTTAATGACAACAACCATTAATAAAAAGGATAACGGATATTAAATAAATATTGACTGCATATTTTTATTTAATTAGAACAATTAATAATATCATATTTATTACATTACTTGGTTATTATTTACACCGCCATAATTTTATTAATTATGGAAGTGTATTTTCATTTGTTGTCTTCAACGCAAATAATAATATTAATAAAAAAATTATTATTATTATTTCCAACTGTCTAACAAAATATTTAACCCAATTAAATTAGCTTCAGGTACGATATGACCAAACGTTCAACGCTCGTGAAGGTTATACCATGCTTAGGGTAAACCCCACGTCCCGGAACTATTGGTGGTCTCAGATTTCTCATTCAACGCACCGTTTGTGAGAAAATAATTATTTGTTATTTAAAAATCGGAATAATTAATTAATTAAAAATAAAGATGGAATTATCATGTGCGAGGGTGTCAAAAACCCAATGCAAATCAAGGTTATACCCTACCTAGGGTAAACCCGGTGTTTTAGACCTAATGGTGGTCTCAAATTTCTCATACTACACATCATTTGAGATTTATTTCATTTTTTTTTTGAAAAGAAACAAACACGTGTATCAATAAAATAAACTTTTATTCTATCAATGCTACAGTGTCGACTATTAGAAACAAAAAGTTCTGACGCTCAGTTTTAAAACTGACCTACCTAGTTAACGGAAAAATTTTATTTCCTATGTTTTTTCATCCGGTTCAAAACACAGAACGTTACATATGGATCAAAATTTATTCATTTAATGGACTTTTTTCTATGAAAGTAATTTAATTATAATTAAAACAAAAGAATGTGACAACATGTCACTCACATATATCTTATAAGTATAATAATTTTAATATAGTGATAAAAACGATACAACTTAGAACATAAATAGTCTCCAGAAATATAATGAAATTATCTACATCATGTGAATTTATTTATAATTTTTATATATTAAATAATTACCATTAATGATGACACAATAGTGATGTATAAATTATTTTATTGATAGAAATATCAAATAAATAGTTTTAAAAATATTAAAATAAATTTCATATGAACTAATTAATGTTCTCCACGAATTTATTAGGTTACTATGAGATGTTAAGAGTGTATTAAATATTTTTTTTTTGAATTTATCTTCTATTTGGATTTTATTTAAAGTTAAATAAATAAAGTTTCAAAATTGACACTATTGATATTTTATAAAAATAAAAAATTAATAAATTATTTAAAAATCACAAAAATATTTGAAAATTAAAAAGGTTAAAATTTTATGGTCTAAAATGTCATAAATTTTTCAATTTTTGGCAATTTACAACACATTAGTAAATATTTATAACCATTTAATATTTAGAATATTATTAACATAAATAAAATTAAATATATTAAATAAGGATAAATCAAAATGATAAGTTTTAAAATAAATTCAAAACATGTCTAATTTTTATTGGTTGAGATGATTTCAACCCATACTCATATTATCTTTGAAATAATTAAGTTTGGGACCATTATAAACTGAAAATTGATTTATAATAAATTAATATTTCAAGACTTTTCTAAAGTGCCCCTCCTTCCTCTTATAAATGCCACCACCTCTTCCCACTTACTCACACCTTTCAAGCCCTTTGGATCATCCAAACTCCACTCAAATAAGCTCCCAACATCTCTCCCTTCCTCCTAAATTCCACCTTTTGGGCAGAAATCCATCCTAAGGAGACCTTTTGTGCAAATCAAAAGGAGATACTCGAAAAGGATGTAATTTTTTATCACATCTTTCAAAACTCTTTTCTTCTTCTACATCTTATTCTCATGTTGTTTACATACTAAAGTAAAAAATACGGTATATTATTATAATTACGAGACAACCTTATACCTATTTTTATTCATCCTACTAATAACAATATCATCATGCTTGTGTACGTATGGCTTACCACCTCCACGTCGTGGTGTAATTTATTATTCAACAATACTTAATTTGGATGGGTATAATGATGATTGTAATAGATTTAAATAATTAATATAACATGATAATTATTTTTTATAATTAATATACCATCCAATTTCATACCATTTAACCACTAAGTGAATGATATCATCGCTCGTGCGTACGTATAGCCTACCGTCTCCACGACGCGATGAGATTCATTCTCCACGTTAACCATTCAAGAATGATTATAAAATATATATAATAAATAAGCATGAAATGTATGACATAATAATTCTACTAGATTTATGTATATATATATATATGTATTTAATTTAATTATTTCCATTCAATTCAATAAGGAAACGGAAACAATATTCATGCATACGTACGGCTTACCGTTTCTACAAACGATGTATTTCATTTCATTTATCTATCTATTATATGTATTTATATACTGAAAATATATGATTTATAAACCATTTTTTACATTTTTTAAGTAATTAAATCATGATCTAAGTAATAATATTAAGAATAACGAGTCAAAACACGTACGATAAATAAAACTATAATTACCCAAAATGTTGTTTTAACATGGAATTGATAAATAAACGGGTAATATAAAGTCATAAATTAATCATATATGATATCATAAATATTATTATGGTTTTTTTAAAAGTTAATAATATGTTTAAACCCACTATAAGGTAGTTTTGGATACATAAAAACCATATTGAACCTAAGGTAAGGGATAATTTCGCAATCTCATTATTTTCCAAGATTGTTTATAAGTAAGTATTTACTGGGGTATATTTATCATCCACATCCATGTTTCCTAAATATATAATATTTTTTATATTATTTTAATATTTTTTAAATTCCATTTTACCCATTGGTGAATTTTTATTAAATGGTATGGAAGGAATCTTTCTTTCGTTTTCTATACAAGGTACTTTTTGACTTTTCCAGCAAAAGTATGAGGAGAATTTTTTTTTTTACTTATACGGCATGAATAGATTTTTACGGTTTCATGACACCTTATTTACAAGAATATTCTTCTACAATATTTCATGTTTATTTTCAACTAAATTATTTTCTTTTAAAATTTCATTGCATTTTTAGAAAATAAAGCATTTTTTAAGAAGAAAGAATATTTTCCTCAAGAATTAAGTTTAAGTGTTTTATCAAAATTATTTTCCATCTAAGATGATACTCTTAAATAGGTTTATGTATCTATAACTATTATTAATATTATTTTATTGTGTTAATTCTAGAAAGATATTTTATATGGATTATGTTATGATTGAATGATGTTTAAGAAACTCCTTTTATTTCATGGGTTATGCTATGATGAATGATTTATGTTTTGTGGCACATGTAAGAATGATTTCATTATGAGATGGGTGGGAACTAGATCTCCCTAAAATGCATTGGGTAAAGATTTATATCTCATGAGATAAACGTGATTAGAATGGAAATAAAATATTGTTCAATAATACAGGGTTGGAATGGAAAGTAAATATGGTTTAGTAATATAGGGCTAGAACGACAAGTAAATCTGGTTCAGTAATACATGGTTGGAATGGTAAGTAAACCCAGTTCAGTAAAGGACTTTTTCCACTATGATGGTCTTATCATAAATTCCTTAGATACTATTGAAATCATATTATGTTCTTATGTGTTTTCCATAATTCCATGTTTTATGCTACTATTTTATCATGGTTAACATTTTGTTATGATTTATGCCTTACATACTTCCAAGATTTATTTCATGGCTCGTGATTTTGATATTTAAACTTTATGTTCATGTTTTTACATTCTTATGTTTATGGTTTGTTTTATGTTATCAATGTTTACCCTTACTGATCATTTTTTCTCACCCTTTTTATGTTTTCTTTTCCCCAGGATATAAAGAAAGGTTTTAAGTAGGAAAACAAAAGGGGAAGATCTTTATGGGAGATATTGAAGATATTTCACCAAGTTAGAAGATTATGTTCTAAGTTTATAAATACCCTAAACTAATATGGTCTTTAGGTATCTATTTGTGTAATTTATTAAGTATTCCTCAAAAGTAATGTAATGTATATGTACGTCAAGCTTGGTTCGTTAGAATTGGTATCAGAGTGAAGGTTTAGTCAACCTTTGGAAACTAGGATGTGGAAACTTTAGTGAGATCCCTAGAGATATTTTTAAGGTATGTCTAGGGATGTCCCTATGGTTAAGTATAACTATAGGTTTCAATCCTATAATTATGGTAATGATCATGAATAACCTAGGATTAAACCTAAGATGTTAGATATTGAAAGTACTCACCCTTGATTATATTTTTTCCTAGTATGAATTTTTCCTATTACACTATTTTTTGGGTTTTATAAAATGGATGTAAATAAGAGGATTCATGTTTATAAAGAATATTATGGACAATGGAATGATATTATTGATGAGAAACCAAATTAAATGGGAGTTTGAAGGAGAAACATCATTATTATTCCTAATTAGAAATCTCATAATATGATCAATAATCTCAACTTTGGTGAGTTTCATGACCCAACTAATAAGAGAAAGATGGAGTTTCATGGTGATCATAGAGGAAATAAAGTTCAATTTTCCTCATGTAAATCATGTTGGAAGAGGAATCAAGGAGAATGTTTCAAAGTAACGGGAAGATGTTTTGGGTGTGGAAAATAAGGACACAAAGCCAGTAATTTCAAAGGAAAATGTCTAGTTAACACAATAGATAAGGATAATGGTATTACTAAGACATCAATGATGGTTAAATTTTTTAAATGTGTAATTTACGGGCATTATGAAAATATATGTCCTAATGGAAAATATCATGAAGAGAATCAGCAGGTATCATGGGTAGTATTTATGTTGATGAAAATGAAGAGACTACAAATGATATATGAGATGAAAGAAGTGTTAAGGAATAAAACGATGAAGCTAAATCAATGGATTAATAAGATAGTGGAATAATTACATTATTATCAAGAATAATTTTGTATAAATAATTTTATGGTACTATGGAATAAAGAAACATCTAAAGACTATTACACTATTGTTTTTCCTTTAGTATTTGAAAGTATATGTTGAATGGTATTGGTAACCATGAAAAGTGATTGAAATATTTTTCAAAGAACATGATATGTGCATAATGAAGGTAAAATGATATAATGAGATGTTTGATAGTATTAATGACCTCGTGACTGTTATAAGGACAAAGTGATATCATGTTTTGAGTATATATAATTTTTGGTATTTTGGTGTGTGGAAAAAGTTAATTTTTACAGAATGCATGTTTTCACTAATGTTCTATGGTAATTCATGTTGTTATCATGTTTCAAGAGAATACATGATTAAGGTATTCACATGTTTGGAATGTGACAACCATGAACTACCTTATGAGATATGGGTGATAAATATTAATTTGATTTAGTTCACCTCTTTCTAAAGTTTTATAATTTCTATTTTTGGAAGGATTGTAATGTTATCCATTTATGGATAGTATAAGTTATATTCTGGTTGAAGTTTGTTAGATTAATGTATTATCTCACTATAGGTGGCATTATGCATATTTTATTACCCGTGTTAACCTTTTTGTTGAGTCAGATGGAATCACCTATCATTCTATTGCATGATCTGCTAACACTTCTAGAATAAAAAATTCAACTTCATTTATTTAAATAAGAGATGGAGTGGAAATTGTTCAAGGAACGAACAATGATGAGCTTGTACAAAAATCAAGTAAGTATTTATTCTCATACAAAATTCTTCAACTTTAGGGAAAGTATCTTGAAAACAAAAAATGTTATATTATCACCTTCTTATCTGATAAATCAGATGGTCCCACAAATTATTGTAGATTTATAGATTTATGGTTGTTAAATTTCTCCAAAAATTGTTCTCTATCACTATCCATCAGAACTTGATGGTTAGATTTTACTTTTATTTCCATATTTTCACTTCCCAACTATGTTCTCATATGTAACGCCCCGACCCCAGTTACCCAGAGTCGGCACATTATTTTAATACATTGTCATAATTACAAGGAATCAATTCTCAAAGAACCAATCAGTTTAGCATTCTTGGAAAATAGATTACATACATGAATGTTACATTACACTTCATAACATACAAAACAACATAAATAATCCTTTATGAACGCCATTATTACCTTGTCTTAACCCTGCATATGAATCACAATACACTTCTTGGAATCCTGGGAAAAATAAAATATAGAAAGGGGTGAGCTCAGATGCTCAGTAAGGATAATAATACAGTGGAAACTTTCATAAATAAGTGTAAACATTTAAGGCAATGTATAACTAAAACAAAAGACTTTTAAACTTGAACTTCATCATAATATGGAAAAAATGAAATTAAATAATTCCATTTACTTATTCACATAGATATTCCACTAATTGAATAATCACATGCAATATCAATAACCACTATTATAATGATGGAATGCATAATTCCAGACTATCATAACCATGTAGCCAAGGCCTCATTCCAAGAATACAAATAAGATTTCATCAAGGCCTCATTCCAAGACACTAGTTTGTCTCATAAGACCTACCGATGCATAGAGGAGCTATAGCAGGCTCCACCCATCACTTATTAAGTCCAATGCATTCCTCATATGAACAGGTTTAAACAATACATAAACATTCGTATTAAAACTAGAATACGAAATGTCAATACTTTCTCCATAAACCATGAATGGTATAAAAATAACACATCCACAGTCAATCATATCACAATACCTTCAATACAATATGGAATTTTTTGTATCATAATAAATCAACTTCAAATAAACTGAAAATCCATCAAAGGATGTTTACATAGATGAAAATCAAAACTATTTGAGAGAAATATCTCTTTTTTTGAAATCATTTAAAAGTAACATAATTCTATAGAAAACCTTTATTTTGAAAATATTCTTATAATCTAGTAAGGTAAGCTTCAAAGGTGTAAAATGGCGGATAATAACCGCATCCGCTGTATAAGTTAAAAAAGACATTCTACCATAATTATGTCGAAAAGGTTAAAAAGGAACTTGTTTGGAAAATGACAGAAAGATTCGTTTATAAACTTCTTATAAGAAGTCAATCAAGGGTATAAATGAATTTAAACCATATTATTTAAAATAGTAAGAATGTTTTGAAATACATTTTTAAGAAACATGGATGTGGATGATAAATAGGTCTCAGTAGATAATTACGTATAAACAACATCGGATAATGAAGAGATTGTGAAATAAACCCTTACCTTGTACTTTTCCTTGGTCAAGGGTTGGTTAACCTCCTGTATAATGGTGAAATAATTGTTATTAAATTACACAATAATCATATACATTAATATGATATCATATATGATCTTTTAACATTGTTTTGTTGATAATATCTTAGTATTATCGTTGTTTCGGGTGTTAACTTACTTGTTTTCTTTTATATGTTTTGTTACATAAGCCATGTTTGTTATGGATAGGTTGTATCTTATTCATATCCAGAATGATATAAAGTCCTTAAATATTATTTTTAATCATCCAATAAAATTTAGTCTTGAATGGATACGATGGGGAATGAATCTCATCGCGTTCGTGGAGACGGTAATCCGTACGTACGCATGAGCAAAAATATCATTATTTTGATATAATTAGATGGTATATAATATAGGCAGAAGAATTATCATGTTATATTTATTATTTACATGAATTATATATCATTATTATACCCATATAAATAATAATATATTGAATAACAATTACACCACAACGTGGAGACGGTAGGTCGTACATACGAATGTATGGTGACATGTCATTCAAGGGATGGATAGAATAATGAATTTGTTTGTTCCATAATTATAATAACATCACAATATATAGAATATAAAGGATTTATTATTTTAGAATGGAAATAACAAGGAAAGAATAAGTTGAAGAAGAAAGGAACTTTAAAGAGGGTGGTGAAGACGTTACCTCTTCTTTGGGTTCTTCCTTTTGATTTGATCAAAAGGGCTCCTTAGTTTGGCTTTATGATCAAAATAAAGCATCTAGGATGAAGTGAGGGAAGTTGGGAGGATATTTGGGCAGATTTTGGCTGAGCCAAATGGCTTTGAAGGTGTGAATTAAGGAGAAGGGGGAGTGCTTTTTTACAAGAGGGGTGAGGGGCTCTTTAGGAAAAACTTAAAGTATTATTTTATAATAAATTAATATTCGGTTTCTAATGGATCCAAAGTGTATTATTCAAATTATAAGGTGTGTATGGGTATAAATAATTTCAACCAATAGATTTTAGACAGGTTTGGGTAATTATATTAACCTTATCTTTTAGTTTTAACTCTTAGTTAATTAGTTTGACACTTACCATGTCACTTTGTATTTTTACATTATATAGTTAATAAACATACTATATACATCCAAGAGACCCCAAAGTGGTCCATTAATGATACAAAAATAATGATATAAGTCCTTTTACAGAATCTTATATTTTTAGGAATAGAATATAAATTAATGATATAATATTTGTTTTAAAAACTCATTTATGTCAATTTTGACACTACTCAATAATTGATTTTTGTTAAAGTCTTAAAAAATTTATTAATTATAATAAAATTTATTTATGAAATAATAACATGTAATATTAACCAATAAAATTCTTTCATGTCATCAAAACCTTCAAATTATATTTATTTTAACATTTATAATACTAATTATTTGATTCGTTCATTAATAAGGAAAATACTGCATCATTATTGTGTCATATATATTTTTACTTTTTCAATGTCTAAAAATTATAAATAAAATACAATTATGTAGGAAATATTTTTATATTTCTAATGAATATTTATAATTGAAAATATAACATATATAACCCTATGTAAAAAAAATGTTTCTAAAAGATATAAGCTTATGTCATTTTTGTATTTACTTTAACTTAATTAATATAAAGTGTCCCTATCACCTACAAGTGGCTCCATGGGGTCCCAAAATCAACCCAAATATGCCCATGGTCGGACATGTATCAAAAAATAGGGTTAGTACACGTTTTAGAGTAAATTAATATTATTATAATATTATTCTTTACCCTTATTTACCGGATTTACCCTTTAACCATGGTAAATAAAATATTTACCGAAGTAATTATTCAAAATGTCTAAAAATAAAATTTACCTATTTACATAATTTGGACATCCTGATTCAAAATATGGAATCCATTTTTCTAAATTCAAAACATAGAAGTGGTATAAATTAATTTAAAATTAATTCCCGCTGTCAAAACAAAAGCGTGTTTTTAAGATATAATAAATATCAAAAGATTGACACTTGTTTATGTCAGGTTTAATTGTGAAATTATGTCCAATGACCAACATTGTATTAAATGGTAAAAATATATTCTAAATATAATTTAAACCCACTAAAATTCATGATTTATCTCTATTAATTATTTTGATTAAAAAAGTTTTTTTTAATTAAAATTTAGTAATTTTCACTATTCATCAAAATATAAAAGTTATCCGAAAAGTACCAAAATTTAACCCTAGGATAAATTAGATATTCCAAATCCAAAAATGAAGTCCATTTTGAGAGATAAAATTTATAAAATTTCTAAAAGTAGGTATTACTATTCATAATGGCTAGTTTGATTGGTTGTGGTGTGTATTAGAACTCGAAGTTGTGTACAACACATGCTACTGTATTATTAAGAGAGAATCGTACCATGGAAGATTGGGGTGTTACATTCTTACCTCCTTCAATAAATTTCATCCTCACAATTTGAAGTTATTTTTTGAAAATAAAAGGGTTGAAAATAGAAAATACCTTTGGAAAAACCCACATCAGAAATTAAGTTAATAAAATTTAGTCTTAGTAGGCGGAAAAGTGAAATGAAAGTGTCACCAACAAATTATGGTCTCGATTAGGAGAACATTGGTAGAAATTAGAGATATATAATTTGAGGAAAACATAAATATTTATAGGTAGTGATTGAGGTCATCGATCACAAACAATTGGAGAATTGTGGGCCTCAAAGCCACCAATCTATGATGATTTAAAATACCATCAGTTCAACAAAACGTATGGTATTAGGATAACACATTTTTGGTTTTAAGATTCCTTACCTAAAGTTTAAGAATTTATTTCTTCATAGAATAATAGATGAAAAAAAATTATACTTTTCAAGTAGAGTTCCATCCTTTAACTAATTTCTACCACAAACTCATCTTTCACTCTATAAGATAATAGAACATAAAAATATATTCTATTTATCCTATTCATATAGGGTTCAAAAAAAATGAATTTATAATTCTTCTAGAAGAACCATTAAAAAACTACATTATTCAATCCAGGACATCACGTGGGTCAGTGGTTGGTGATACACTCTTGTCACCCTTCGGTTGTGGGTTCAAGTCTCGTGGCCTTGCCAGACGCGACGGGTTGCTGCTCGACCACCGGGTTGTCCTTTTTATAGAAATCCAAAAATAATCTCAAACTAGACTTATCCAAAATACTTCTGTCCAAACTCATAGTCCAAAATTTTTAAGGAAGGTAAACACAATGAAGATCCTTTTTCCCACATAATAACATGTGAACACCTTCATCAGGTATTTTTTTAAAACATTGTACAGCCTGAATTACCACAAAACCTTATTAATTGCATTCATGCTCCTTTATTCCTTATAGAATACTAGATATACTCCTTCTATCCAAAAATATTGTAAATTCAAACAATGATGGGAATAGAACACATTAATCAGTTTCAAGGTAGTCAAGAATATCCAATATAATTTATTCAAATCAACCATCTCTTATTCCAAAATCACTACCTCATTATCAGAACCATATTATGTTTTATCTTTATCTCAACCATATATTTTCCAAAAATTTAACCTGCTATTGAGCCAATTTTCTTGGTTCCACACAATCTCAAGTCCTTAATGAAATAGTACTACAGTACAATCCTTATATACTCCATAATTATTATAACCAGTACATTGTTGATACAACACTCAAATGACATAATTCTATAATAACAACATAAGAACTCTAGTTATTCCTCCTCATCTGTAGTAGTATCATAACTTGATTATTATCCAATAGCATCATTTAGGGCATACTCTGATGATTTGGACATTGGTTCGCGTAGTGTTCCAACTCCTTGCAGATAAATCATTGCACATTTGAAATCTTTTTCTTACCCTTGCAGTCACGCACATGGTGTCCTTTTTCTCCACACTTATAAAAAACTCTCATTCCCTTCAGGCAAGTTCCATGGTGTTTCTTCCCACAGTTATCACATATGGGAAAATTCTTCTTTTCTCTCTTCCATTTATCCATCTTTCTCTCTTCCATCCTTTTCTTCTCTTGCTTCCCTTCAAAGCCATAGGACTTAGTGAACTCTTTACTTATCTTACCAACACATGATACTATTTCTTCATATGATGATAATACGTGGGAGACTATTTACCTTCTAAATGATGGCTTAATAACATGAAAGATGCAATCCTTCTTATTCTTTGGATCATACGTATTGCTGGAGTTCACATTCCTTCTATTGGGCGTCATTTCTATACAATGGAATAAACTAGGTCAGTTTATGAATTGCAATGATTAATTTCCAAACATGTAAAATACCTAACGTAAATTGAATGATTTATGGATATAATCCATAATCATAAATATGTTTTCATTGAGGAAGTATATACTCATAAACCCTTCATAATGGTTTGTAATGAAAATGAGAATTATCCTGAGCATATCCCCCAGGAGCGTCGTAACCAAGAGTGCAGCAAGGCCAATTGTCGTGCACCAGTTCCCATTCGAGTCTAGCTCAAAGCGGTGTTTTTGGGTTTTACCCCTAGGTACATTTGTGCCAGAGCCACCTCTACCTTCTCGTATCCAAACAGGGATGTATTGCTCAGAAAACTCACAAAATCTCTACAATACCAAAATTCTATGAAGTTCTTCTATACTAATCCTCAAAGTCTATCTTAGGGCTATGTGCTCTAATCAGAGTGTATCTAAATCTAGTTTCCAGGGTTTGTACTAAACTTCCTCTGATAACAACTGTAATGCCCCGACCCCAGTTACCCAGAGTCGGTGTATTATTTTAATACATTGGCATGATTACAAGGAATCAAGTCCCGAAGAACCGATCAGTTTAGCAGTCTTGGAAAATAGATTACATACATGAATGTTACATTAAACTTCATAACATAAAAAACAACATAAATAATCCTTTATGAATGCCATTATTCCCTTTTTTTAACCCTGTATATCAATCACAATACACTTATTGGAATCCTGGGAAAAATAAAACAAATAAAGGGGTGAGATCAGATGCTCAGTAAGGATAATAATACAGCGGAAACTTTCATAAATAAGCATAAACATTTAAGGAAAAGTATAACTAAAACAAAAGCCTTTTAAAATTTAACTTAAGCATAATAAGGAAAAAATGAAATGAAATAATTCCATTTACGTATTCACATGGATATTCCACTAATTGAATAATCACATGCAATATCAATAATCACTTTCATAATGACGGAATGCATAATTCCAGACTATCATAACCACGTAGACAAGGCCTCGTGCCAAGACTACAAATAAGATTTTGTCAAGGCCTCGTGCCAAGACACTAGTTTGTCTCATGATACCTACCGATGCATTGAGGAGCTATAGCGGGCTCCACCCGTCACTTATTAAGTCCAATACAATCCTCATATGAACAGGTTTAAACAATAAATAAACATTCGTATTAAAACTAGAATATGAAATGTCAATACTTTCTCCATAAACCATGAATGGTATAAAAATAACACATTCATAGTCAATCATATCACAATACCTTTAATACAATATGGAAGTTTTTGTATCATAATAAATCAACTTCAAATAAACTTAAAATCCATCAAAGGATGTTGACATAGATGAAAATCAAAACTATTTGAGAGAAATATCTCTTTCTTTGAAATCATTTAAAAGTCACATAATTCTACAGAAAACCTTTATTTTTAAAATATTCTTATAAGCTTTTAAGGGAAGCTTAAAAGGTGTAAAACGGTGGAGAATAACCTCATCTGCCGTATAAGTTAAAAAAATACATTCTTACCTTAATTCTGTCGAAAAGGTTAAAAAGGAACTTGTTTGGAAAACGACGGAAAGATTCCTTTATAAACTTCTTATAAGAAGTCAATCAAGGGTATAAATGACTTTAAACCATATTATTTAAAATAGTAATAATTTTTTGAAATACATTTTTAAGAAACATGGATGTGAATGATAAAGAGGTCCTAGTAGATAATTACGTATAAACAACCTCGGATAATGAAGAGATTGTGAAATAAACCCTTACCTTGTAATTTTCCTTGGTCAAGGGTTGGTTAAACTCCTGTATAATGGTGAAATAATTGCTATTAAATTATACAAGAATCATAAACATTAATATGATATCATGTATGATCTTTTAACATTGCTTTGTTGATAATATCTTAGTATTATCGTTGTTTCGGGTGTTAACTTAATCATTTTCTTTTATATGTTTTGTTACATAAGTCATGTTTGTTATGGATAGGTTGTATCTTATTTATATATATAATGATATCAAGTCCTTAAATATTATTTTTAATCATCCAATAAAATTTAGTCTTGAATGGATACGATGAGGAATGAATCTCATCACGTTCGTGGAGACGGTAATCCGTACGTACGCACGAGCGACAATATCATTCTTTTCATATAATTGGATGGTATATCATATAGACAGAAGCATTATCATGTTATATTTATTATTTACATGAATTATACATCATTATTATACCCATATAAATAATAATATATTGAATAACAATTACACCACAACGTGGAGACGGTAGGTCGTACGTACGCACGTATGGTGACATGTCATTCAAGGGATGGAAAGAATAATGAATTTGTTTGTTCCATAATTATAATAACATCACAGTATATAGAAGATACTGGAGTTATTATTTTAGAATGGAAATAACAAGGAAAGAAGAATTTGAAGAAGAAAGGAACTTTAAAGAGGGTGGTGAAGACGTTACCTCTTCTTCGGGTTCTTCCTTTTGATTTGATGAAAAGCGGTCCTTAGGTTGGATTTCTGATCAAACTAAGGCCTCTAGGATGAATTGAGGGAAGTTGGGAGGATATTTTGGCAGATTTTGGCTAAGCCAAATGGATTTTAAGGTGTGAATTAATGATAAGGGGGAGTTCCCTTTTATAAGAGGGGTGAGGGGCTCTTTAGGAAAAACTTAAAGTATTATTTTATAATAAATTCATATTCAGTTTATAATGGATCCAAAGTGGATTATTCAAAGTCTAAGGTGGGTATGGGTCTCAATAATTTCAACCAATATATTTTAGACAGGTTTGGGTCATTATATTAACCTTATATTTTATTTTTAACTCTTAGTTAATTAGTTTGACACTTACCATGTCACTTTGTATTTTTAAATTACATAGTTAATAAAATTACTATATACATCCAATCGACCCCAAAGTGGTCCATTAATGATACACCAATAATGATATAAGTCCTTTGGCCGAACATTATATTTTTAGGAATATAATATAAATAATAATATAATATTTGTTTTAAAAACTCATTTATGTCAATTTTGACACTACTCAATAATTGATTTTTGTTAAAGTCTTAACAGCTTTATTAATTCAAATAAAATTCATTTATGAAATCCTAAAATGTCATATTAACCAATAAAATTCATGTATGTCATCAAAACTTTCAAATTATATTTATTTTAACATTTATAATACTAATTATTTGATTCTTTCATTAATAACTAAAATACTGCATCATTATTGTGTCATATATATTTTTACTTTTTCAATGTCTAAAAATTATAAATAAAATAATATTATATACGAAATATTTTTATCTTTCTAATGAATATTTATAATCGAAAATATAACATATATAACCCTATGTAAAAATTGTTTTTCTAAAAGATATAAGCTTGTGTCATTTTTTATTTACTTTAACTTAATTAATATAAAGTGTCCCTATCACCTACAAGTGGCTCCATGGGGTCCCAAAATCGATTCGAAGATTCCCATGGTCGGACATGTATCAAAAAATAGGTTTAGGACACGTTTTAGGGTAAATTAATATTATTATAATATTATTTGTTTACCCTTATTTACCTGATTTACCCTTTAACCATGATAAATAAAATATTTACCGAAGTAATTATTCAAAATGTATAAAAATAAAAGTTACCTATTTACACAATTTGGACGTCCTGATTCCAAATATGGAATCCATTTTTCCAAATTCAAAACACAGAAGTGGCAGAAATTAATTTAAAATTAATTCTCGCTGTCAAAACAAAAAGCGTGTTTTTAAGATATAATAACTATCAAAAGATTGACACTTGTTTATATTCGGTTTAATTGTGAAATTATGTCCAATGACCAACATTGTATTAAATGGTAAAATTATATTCTAAATATACTTTAAAACCACTCAAATTCATGCTTTATCACTATTAATTATTTTGATTAAAAAAGTTGTTTTTAATTAAAATTTAGTAATTTTCACTATTCATCAAAATATAAAAGTTATCTGAAAAGTACAAAAAATTTACCCTAGGCTTAATTCAATATTCCGAATCCAAAAATTAAGTCCATTTTGAGAGATAAAATTTTTAAATTTTCAAAAAGTAGGTATTACTATTCATAACGGCTAATTTGATTGGTTTTGGTGTGTATTAGAGCTCGAAGTTGCGTACAACACATGCTATTGTATTATTCAGAGAGAAGCGTACCATGGAAGATTGGGGTGTTACATCCTATATGGAAACTGAGTGATGATTTACTTTAGGTAACCATTATGTTTCAAACTTTCCTTTTTAAAATTAAGTTACTTTAGGTAACTGTGACGATTTTCATTATATGAAACACTATTCTTGGCTTGTGTTACATGCACGAGCGACCTTCCTCTATAGCTTGCATTGTATGCAATACCGAGTTTCAAAAAACAACGATATATTATTAAAATATTATTATTTAATGGGATATAAACTAGACATTATGAATATTATTAAACGCATTTTTAATTTTATATAACATTAACATTCATCTTATGTATTTTATAGACATGATATAAGAACAAATTCATTTTTTTCTAATAAAAGAAGTATTTTTTTTAAATGTAGTTTGGTCTCCTTTTGATGGTGTACCCATTTTAAATCTAGTTTTTAACACTTTTATATATTATATTTGATAAAATAAAATTCTTATTTGGAAGTGGTACATCAAAATTTACTTTTTTTCAATTTTTGGTATTTTTCTGATAAAATTCATATTTAAATGAATAGTGAAAAATACGGCATTTTAATTCAAAACAGTCTTTTCATATAATTTATTTATATAGATAGTTTATCTTTTTAATTGGTTTTAAAGTGTAATTGGATTATTTTTTTATCATTTAATCCATTTTTTTCATTGAAAGTAATTTCATATTTAAATTGGACATGAACACATGACAATCTTTTGATAAGTTTTTACTTCTTAAAAACCTGCTTTTTGGTTTTTGACAACAGGAATTAATTTTAAATTAATTTCTTCCAATTCTATGTTTTGAATTTATGAAAAATGGATTCTATATTTGGTATCAGTGGGCCTAAACAGTGTTAATAGGTTACTTTTATTTTTTGGATATTATGAATAGTAACTACGGTAATTTTTATTTACCACGATTAAAGGTAAATCGAGTAAATTAGGGTAACTAAAAATATGATAAAGATAATAAAATTACTATAAAACCTGTCAAAATTCTATTGGATGAATTAAAGTCGACCAATATCACCTATGGGTCTGAATGGATTCATTTAATTGACTTTTTTCCATGAAAGTGATGTAATTATAATTAAAACAAAAGAAGGTGACAACATGTCACTCTCATATATCTTACAAGTCTAATAATTTTAATATAGTGATAAAAATAATAAAACTTCAAAAATAAATAGTCTATATAAATATAAGGACATTATCTACATCATGTGAATTTATTTAGAATTTTTAGAGATTAAATAATTACAATTAATGATGACACAATAGTGATGTCGAAATTATTTTTTTGATAAAAATATCAAATAAATAGTTTTAAAAATATTAAAATAAATATCATATGAACTAATTAATGCTCTAAAGAAATTTTATAGGTGCCTATGACATTTTAAGAGTGTATTTAATATTTTTTTTTTTGAATTTATCTTCTGTGTGGATTTTATTTAAAGTCAAATGAATGAATAGTTGTAAAATGGACACTATTGATATTTTATAAAAATAACATATTATTAAATTATTTAAAAATTAAAATGTTAAACTTTTATGGTCTAAAATATCATAAAGTATCCAATTATGTAAATTTGACAACGCATAATTAAATATTTATAACAATTTAATATTTAGAATATTATTACCACAAATAAAATTAAATATATTAAATATGGATAAATAAAAAATGATAAGGTTAAAAATAAAATCAAAACATGTCTAAATTTTATTATTTGAGAGTATTTAGAAACATACTCATCTTATATTATAAATAAATTAGTTTGAGACCATTATAAACTGAAAATCAATTTATAATAAATTAATATTTCAAGATTTTCCTAAAGTGTCCCTCCTCCCTCTTATAAAAGGCCATCACCTCTACCCACTTACTCACATATTTCAAGCCCTTTGGCTCATCCAGAATCTGATAAAATAAGATCCCAAAATCCCTCCCTTCCTCCTAGAGGTCACCCTTTGGGTAGAAATCCATCCTGATGTGATCTTTTGTGCAAATCAAAATGAGATACTTGAAAAAGAGGTAATTGTTTTATCACCTCTTTCAAAACTCTTTTCTTCTTATACTTATTATTCTTATGTTGTTTCCATACTAAAGTAATAAATACACTATATTATAAATTTTTTATGTTATTATAATTATGGAACAACCTTATATCACTTTTTATCTATCCTATGAATAACAATATCATTATGTGTGCATGCATATGGCTTATCATCTCCACACCGTGGTGTAATTTGTTATTAAACAATACTTAATTTGGATGAGTATAATGATGAGTATAATGGATATAACATTATAATTATTTTTTATCATTAATATACCATCCAATTATATACCATTTAACCATTAAGTGAATGATATCATCACTCATGCGTACGTACGACCTACCATATTCACGACGCGATGAGATTCATTCTCCATGTTAACCATTCAAGTATATATAATAAATAAGCATGAAATATATGAAATAATAATTCTATTGTATTTATGTATATATATGTGTGTGTGTCATTTATTTTCTTCCATTCAATTCAATAAGGAAACAGAAACAGCGTTCATGCGTACGTACGGCCTACCGTCTCCATGAACGGTGTATTTCATTTCGTTTATCTATCTATTATATATATTTATATACTAAATATATATGATATATAAATAATTTTTTACATTCTGGAAGTAATTAAATCACGATATAAGTAATAATATCAAGAATAACATGTCAAAACACATACGATAAATAAAACGATTATTACCCAAAACATTGCTTTAACATGGAACTGATAAATGAACGGGTAATATAAAGTCATAAATGAATCATATATGATATCATAAATATTATTATGGTTATGTTACAAGTTAATAATATGTTTAAAACCACTATATAGGAGTTTTGGATACATCCAAAGCATATCAGACCTAAGGTAAGGGATAATTTTGCAATCTCATTATTTTCCGAGATTGTTTATACGTAAGTATTTACTATGGTATATTTATCATCCACATCCATGTTTCCAAAATATATAATATTATTTATATTCTTTTACTATTTTTTAAAGTCAATTTTATCCATTTTTTGAATTTTTATTAAATGGTATGGAACGAATCTTTCTTTCGTTTTCTATATGAGGAATTTTTTTTACTTTTCCGGAAAAAGTACGCGGAGAATGTTTTTTTTAACTTATACGGCATGAATGGATTTTTAAGATTTCATGACACCTTATTTCCATGAATATTCCTCTAAAATATTTAATTTTTATTTTCAACTAAATTATTTTCTTTTAAAATTGTGCAGCATTTTGATAAAAGAAAACGTTTTGGAAGAAGAAAGAATGTTTTCCTCAAAAATTAAGTTCAAATATTTTATCAAAATTATTTTCCATCTAAGATGACGCTATTAAATTGGGTTATATTTATATCCCTATTATTACTATGATTTTATTGTGTTAATGATGGAATGATATTTTATATGGATTATGTTATGATAGAATGATGTTTAAGAAACCCATTTTATTTCATGGGTCATGCTATGATGAATGATTTATGTTTTTGTGGTGCGTGTAAGAATGAGTTAATTATGAGATGGGTGGGACCTATATATCCCTCCAATTAATTGGGTAAAGATTTATATCTCATGAGATAAATATGACTAGAATGACAAGTAAATATAGTTTAGTAATACATGGTTGGAACGAAAAGTAAATCCAATTTAGTAATATAGGGATGGAACGTCAAGTAAATATGGTTTAGTAATACATGGGTGGAACAGAAAGTAAACCCAGTTTAGTAAAGGAATTTTTCCACTATGATGGTATTGGCAGAAATGTCTTGTCTACAATGTAAATCATATTATTTGCTTATTTTTTTTCCACAATTCTATGTTTTATGCCAATGCTATTTTATCATGGTTAATGTTCTTTTATGATCTATGACTTACATACTACCAAGATTTATTTCATGGCTCATGATTTTGATATTTAAACTTCATGTTTATGTTTTTTAAATTCTTATGTTTATGGATTGTTTTATGTTCTCAATTTTTACCCTTACTTAGCAATTTATCTCACCCTTTTTATGTTTACTTTTCTCTAGGATATAAAGAAAGGTTTTAGGTAGGAAAACAAGGGGGAGATCTTTATGGGAGATATTGAAGATATTCCACCAAGTCAGAATATTATATTCCAAGTTTCTAAGAAAACTAAACTAATACGTTATTTGGGTTTCTGTTTTTGTCATGTGTTAAGTATTCCGCAAAATTAATGTAATGTATTTGTAAATCAAGCTTGGGATGTTAGAAAAATACCCTTTCACTTTGAAATATCTTATTTAAAATCTTAAAAAATTCAAAAATATTATGGGGAAAAAAATTAAAATAACCTTGTAAACAAGTAAAGGAAACTTTAAATAATATAGTGTTCATGATTATGGGAAATTTCATTCATGATGTATGAGTTAAAATAAAACATATCATTCATACTTTTATAAAAAAAAGTCAAAAATACCTCATTCGAAAAAACAAATAAGATTCATTTAAATAAATTTTTTAAAAAGTAAAACATGGGTAAATATGACTTTAAAAAATCATATGGGAATATTAAAAACATTCTTGAAATCATTTTTAGAAAACATGGGTATGAAAGAAATAGGATTTTCAACCTAATAGAGAAATAAAGTAGGTTTTCCTTAAAAATATTCATTTGATATATTGAGTATGTAAAGAGAGGAAAATGAAAGTAAAACATGTATTCTTAATAAATAACTAGATTAGATGAAAAATGGGTCATAATTATAGGATAAGGATCATATAATTTCCTAAATTTATATTCAATCATAAACAATCCCAATTAAAAATTGGATTGAAACCTAAATCCCTTACCTCGGGTCTCATATTTCTTTGTAAATGTCCGAACCTCCTGTATAATAAATATAGATTTATTATAAATTTATTACATAAACATAATCATATCTATTATATCATTTATGATTTATGTATTAAATCTTATTAGTTTTTTATTAATAATTTTTTATTTAAATCGTTGTTCTGGGTGATAACTACTTTGTTTTTAATGCATGTTTCGGTTTAGCAGTCTCAATCATTTTACTTTGATCATGGATCCACCATATCCATAATTTTAATCATGATATCAATATAATATATATTCATTATATATATTTTATATTCATCCATAAAAGGTAGATATAGAAAAATTAATTACACCAATCATGGAGATGGTAGGCCATATGTACACATGATCATTGTTTTCATTTTTCGAAGGATAGAATAAAAGAAAATAAAATAAAAATTGAACCTTATATAATAATTATTATATAATATATATAATATATATCTATTAAATCTATCCTTATTACCATCCATTTAAATCAGAGATGAAAAAAGAATCACATAGCTTCGTGGAGGTGGTAGTCCACACATAGGCACGAGTGATGTTATCGTTTTCCATCAGTTTGAAAGGTAAGAATGTAGATATTATATTATCATTAAAAAAACATAATTATTTCATAAATATCATATATAAATATTATACACATTATAATATTCATAAATAAAATATGGTGATGAAAAATGAATTGTATCACTATGTGAAGATCGTAAGTTGTACGTACGCACGAGTGATACTTTCACTTTCTATTTGATGGGAAAGAGCATTGATAATGGTTGTTTCAAAAAAATATTAACATTTTATTATATTTTATATATTGAATTTATTATTTTATGATAAATACCATGGAATTAAATGAGGAAAAAGAAGAATTATAAGTGAGTGATGGGCTAAAATGATTATGTAACACCCCAAGATTTTATGATATATTTTCTATTAAATAAATTTAATCACTTTGATATATTTCAGTGCATGAAAATCCAATGTTTTAAAATAACACTATGTTTGATAGCATATACAATATATAACATTGAGCTTCAACGAAACGTGAAATATTATTATTTAAATATGATCGTTATAACCTTGATATTGAATTATAGGGTATGAATAGGATAAACCGTATTATGGAATATATATATATAGGTCCTACTAAATGAAAAATTATTGATTAATTCTTATTAAATAATCACTTAATTTTTAATAAAATCAATTTATTCTTCAAAAATGATTTTTGTTACTTTTTGTGAGAAAATATTATGATTATTTTATCAATATTTTAGTAAATTTATTTGATAAAAATAATATAATTTTTTAAATCATCATATCAAAATTATTTTAGGGTTAATTTTTGGTATTTTTTTGAAAAGATTAATTTTCCAGTGAATAGTGAAAAATACTGCTTTTTATTGAAAACTGTATATTTATTTCAAACAGTTACAAAGACCCATTATATTTTAAAATGGTTTTAAAGTAAAATTAGATATTTAACACCATTAATAATCCAATTAATTTCATTGGAATCATTTTTATTATTTAATTTAGTATAAAAATTTATACTAAAAAATGAATTTTTTCTAAAAAACTTCTTTTCATTGCATTTTTCATTTTAATCTTAAATTAATTTTTATCACTTATAGGAATTAAATATTTAAAAAATGATTCAATATTTTTAATTAGTATTTAAAAATTTATTAAAAAGGTTTCTTTTATTTTTTTCATTATGAATAGTAACTATAATAAATTTTGTTACCACAGTAAAGGGTAAATCGGGTTATTAAAGTTAAAAATAAAATTATAAGGATAACAAATGATACCAACACTTACCATAATTTTATTGGATGATTAAATTTAATCCATAATAATATAATATTAGGTTATAGGACCTTTTGTTTCCATTTGGATAATATTATGACCATTATAATATTTTATGTAAAGAAAAGTCAAAAATATCACACTCTAGTTTTAATAATTATAATATTTTTTAACATAGGAATAAACATAAGATATGTTAAGTTATAAATAAAATTTTGAAATATAAATTATTTATATTCATCATATTAATTTATTTATTTATTTTTTAAGAAATAATTACCTTAAATGCTTACACAACGCTGACGTAGTAATTATTTAATTAATGGGAAGATGATATTAAAATAATTAAAAGTAGTATAATTTAATATAATTAATATGAACCATTAATTTTATAGATAAAAATGAAATCTTATAGAGGTATAGATTCATTTTATTTGAATTAATTATTTTTCTTTATGTTATTAAAGTCAAACTAAATGAATAGTTCTAAAATTGACATTATTGATATTTTATGAAAATAATGTTTTATTAAAAGATTTAAAAGTTGTAAAAATATTATATTTAGAAAAATTAAGGGTATATAGTTAATTAAATCTATCATTGTTCATTTATGGTTCATTTGGAATTTTATAGTAACATTATTAACCCTTATAGAGTAGAAAATTTTAGTAGTACAATAATTGTCAAAAGGGTTAATAAGGGTTAAAATTAAAAGATAAGGATTAAAACATATGAAAAACCTGTCCAAATTTTATTGTATTAAAGTATTTAAAATTATATTCACCTTATATTTATAATTATATAAATTTTGATCCATCTATACATGATAAATAATTTATATTTTTTTAGTATTTTAATAAATTCCAAGAATGTCTCTCCACTCAATTATAAAAGGGCACCCCTTCCTTTACTTCTTTACACCACATTGATCCATATATATTGAAACAACCCTGATAATTCCTATTAACAATATCCTTATCCAATTTTATTAGGTTTTTTACCATCTAAAAGATCAAACCTAGGTCCCTTAATAAGTTATCTAAAGAAATTTCATCGAATAAGAGGTAATCATTTTTACCGACTCTTTCAGGTTTATTTCTTCTTATACTTCCTATTATTGTGGTAAAAACATCCAAAAATAAAAAAAAATATCATAAATATACTAATATGTTATTATTATAATTTTACAACCATATTCCTTCTATTTTACATCATATTTAAAGCTAAAACATCACTCGTGCGTACGTAGGACTTACCGTCTCCACGTAGCAGTGTAATACATTTTTCATCACTAATTTACTTAGATGGTTATAAATATGGAAATAATTAATATATATGATATATATATATGTATATTAAATAATAATTATTTTATAAATTTTATTTATTATTTACCTTTCTTTCATTATATCCATTTAAAAATGAAAACAGCATCCATACGAACATACGACCTATCATCTCCATGAATGGTGTAACTCATTTTTCTAGTCATGTCTTTATAGATGACTCTAAATATATATATATATTAAATAATTATTATATTTATATCATTAATAATATTATTTATATAATGTAATCATAATAAAATTGTAAGGATTGGAACTACCAAATCAAAACATACATGAAAAAATGAAGTATTTGTCACCTGAAATAATGTTTTAATAAATAATTGTTAATAAACATGTGATAAAAGATTATAAGTAAATAATAAATGCTATAATATATATATATGTGTGTGTGAGAGAGAGAGTATTTTTTTGGAATAAATTTATATTTATTATACAAGATGTTTTAACATGTATGAAAAAAGTTGAACCTCAGGTAAGGGTTTCTCTTATCACTTTTACTTTTGTGAGAAATTTTCTATATTCACCATTTATTATTTTATGTGGTGTATATAATAAAACTTTTATGTGTTAAATCATGAATCTATTTATCTTTATGTTATTTAAAAGTTTCATTTTAATTTATTTATTTCACAGGGATTACAATTCAAAAGTTACCAAAGTGGTAAGGGTTTCTCATCTCACTATTACTTCTATGAGACATATACCATATCCACTACTTATTTATTTTATGTGGTATATATACTACCCATTTTAAATGTTATATCATGATTCCACTTATTTTGATGATATTTAATGATTCATTTTAATTTATTCTTTCATGGGGATTAATACTAAAAAGTTACCAATGTGGTAAGGGGTTTATTTTATAATCTCGTCATTATTTGGGATTGTTTATTTTTAAGTCTCAGCTAAAGAATATTTATCTTCTATGTCCATGTTTTCTAAAAAATAAAAAAAATTACTATTCTTTAATGATTTTTTAATGTCATTTTTACCCTTTTTTACTTTTTACAAAAAAAAATAAAGGATTCTTCCTGTTGTTTTCCAAACGAGGTAGTTTTTTACTTTTCTTACAAAAGTGTAAAATTATTGTTTTTTAACTTATACAGCATGGACCAAAATTCCTACCATCATGACACATCAATTATTTTAAGCTTCTATTATAATTTTACAAAGTTTTTTCAAATAAAATTATTTCTTTATTATGTGGACTATTTTTATATTTTAAATAATGGTTTTAAAAGTAGAAAGCGTGTTTTACTAAAGAAATTTTCTTGTGAACATTTTAAATTATTTTCATCTATGTAAACATACTTTATTGGATATTATGTTGAGTATATACTCTAATTGTACCATCCACCGTATTTCTTCAAATGTTTAATGATCATTTTAACTGGGGGAAAGTATTTCCATTCTATATGATAGTTCTTCTAATATTAATAGTTATTGAGTGTTAAGGAATGTTGATTTAGTTGTATTATTTATTCATATTAGGAATTAATTAGGCTTGATATTTTATGTTCAAGGCCTTTTATATCCCCTCTATGTATATATAGTTCTCATTATACAAACTATATTGGTTTTTGGTCGATTCCTTACCTATTTATTTTCATATGTCTTGGCCAAGGCCTCGACGGTATGTTTCAGATGTCCAACATTATACATTCATCATTATCAGATTATTTATTAATGTTCATGTGACTATTTGATTAGTTATAATAACCATGGATAAGTTTTAATATCATGTGATTATTTATATGGCTTTATTTGATCATCCTTTATTCCTGCCATATTATTCTCAAGTTATTATTTAAATGACAAGTGTTTCAGTTATTTAACTTTCCATATTGACTGTGATTATTTATACATGATAGATACCATTGTAAATTTACCCATACTGAGCATATGAGATCACCCTTTTCTAATGTTTTATTTTCTCCATAATACTAGGAAGTGGCTTATGATTGATATGTAGAGATATGCTAAGGGGAATAATGGAGTTCTCAAAGAAAATACTATGTTGTGTTTTAAGTTTTGAAATGTAATGAGAGTTTTAATTATGTATCTAGTTTACCAAGACTAATAAACTATTTGGTCCTTTGGGGTGTGATTACAGGTATTCAATTCCAATGTAATAAATTAACCACCAACTCTGGGCTATTGGGTTTTGGTTATTTACATTTGGAATCAAATAAATTTTAGTAGAAACCTTGTGTAACTAGATTTAGAAAAAACATATATTAGGGAACATAACTCTATGATTAACTTTGAGTATAAGTATAAGTATAGGAAAACATACTAAATGTTAGTAAGGTAGATATTATGTGGTTTCCCACTATGATTATTTTTTCTCATATTATGCCTTTTGGTTTCAATCAATGGTTGGAACCATAAGGAACCATGTTAACATTAAATGTGATGGATAATATGGTGAATATGAAAAAACAAATAGGATGATGACTGGATTGAAAGATATTATTATTACAAATAAATTATCATGATATATGATTAAAAACTTGCACCTTAATCATCTCTCAAACTCACTAAAGAATATGAGGATAAATTTTCTAAGAACTCGGGTAGTGGAGACCATTAAGGAAATAAGGTACAATTTCATTCATGTCAAAAATGTGGAAAGTTACATCTTGGAGAATGTCTCCAGTGAATGGAAAAATGTTTTATGTGTGAAAAATAAGGGAATAAATCAATAAATTGTTGAGAAAAAATGAAAATTCTGATGGAAGGGAATAAATTACATCCTATAGCACCATTTTTAGTTCAATGTATTATATGTGGGGAATTTGGGTATTATCTAACTCAACATCCTAATCCAAGGGTTAACTCCTAGACCAAGGAAATATCTATGCTATGTAAATATTTGAAGTGTAAGGATTTAATTGTTTATGTATTATGTTGTATACATATTATAATATTCTAAATATAATAATCAGGAGGATTGTTCCGCAATATTTTTTCTTTAAGGATTTGAAAACATAAGTTGAATGCTATCGATAACCTAGAAAAGTGATTTAGTGATAAGTTGGTATTTTTAGAAAACACGTGATTAGGGGATTGATAACCCTTAATATGTTTTTGATATTAGGATACACCAAAAGTTTATTGAAATGATAATTCTATAGCTGATCGTAATTTTATAGTCATATATACCCCTCTTTAAGTTTTAAGTGATGGGAGTTTAACATGATTAAAGATATGTTGGGAGAAAATTCTAGGAATACAGCCCTTTGGTTTAGTATATGTTTTTCTGAATATATTATTCATGGAATAATGCTTCTATATTTTGTGTATATAAATTTAAATTTATTTATTTCCTTTTAATTTTAATATTATTTTTAGGATGAGTTTATGGGTTATTGGAATAAAAGTGTTAGTACATTTTGGGAATATATCATATATTAAACCTTAGCAGTTAAAAAAATGATTGGATGAGTAATTTTATTTTTGAGGATTTTAATAATATTCATTGTAATGTTATAGTTTTATAAAAAGGAAAATCTATATTTTAGGTGACGACCCTCTGTATCTGGTAAGACCGTAAGGCTTGAACCCACAATTGAAGGGCAACAAGGGTGCGACACCTACCATTGGCCAACATGATGTACTGTTTAGTATGAAATTATTTTTACTTAAATGATTTGATATATAAATAATAATTTGATCTTGGTAAACAAAATATATGATCAAATATTTTTGAATTTTTGAGATTTTAAAGTTATTAATGACATTTTGAGAGACACTTCATTGGGCTGAAATATATATAACCTTTAGTTTTAACATAAAAGATTATTTGGGAAGAATGCTATTATGTTTTTGGAAGTGTAAGCTGAAGGGTATGAGATAACATTTGAGGTTAAAAAAATCATTAATTTTTAGGTTATTGGTGTTATATGGATATATGGAATAAAGATAAAGTTAATGGTGATTTAGGTTATTAGTATATGTGATCAACATATTCACATGTTTGTAATGTGACATTATGAAATACTTTATATTGTATAGGGATAAATGTTTGATCAAATTTTTAGGTTTTGAATATGGTCGGGAATATTTTGGAGGAGTATTAATGTTAACTACTTATGTAATGGATTAAGTTGAACTTTGGATATTATTTTTTTAGGTTAAAGTATGATTTATCATATTGGATAACCTGTGATAACCATTTTTTCTTGGGTAAATATATAGTGTCCAAAGTAATAAATTATGGATCTTATGATTTGTTAAAAAGTTCTTAAGGTATAAAAAATAATATTGAATATCCATTTTCTAGTGCAAGAGATGAAGTGGATATAGATCAAATCACAACCAAAGGATGATATTTTTTATGATATGGAATGAAATCAAGTAATAATATTTTTCTCAAGTGATTTATTTGGATAGGAAAAGAATATATTGACTTTAGGAAAAGTAAATTGAATTTAAAATGTTATCTGTTTAATTTTATTACCAATAAATCAAAGGATTTTTAACCCATCATAGATTTATGGTTTTGTGGTGGTTAACTTTCTCATGACCATGTTCTCTATCACTCTCTATTAATCCTTGGGTGTTAATTTTCTAATTTATGTCCATAGTTTCACTTCCCACTGATGTTATCCTATTTGGAAACCAAGTTTTTTGGTAATAATAATTCTTAACTTTACCTCCTTTAGGATGAGTTTTAATAAGCCTTTTTACGATGTGGTTTTACAACAAAGTAATTTTCAAATGTCAACCCCTTGATTTCCAAGCACAAGTTCAAATTATGAAGATGAAATTTATTGAAGGGGGTATGTAACACCCCAAGATTTTATGGAATATTTATTTTTAAATAAATTTAATCTCTTTGATATATTTTGGTATAAACAACTCTGATATTTTAAAAGAACACTATGTTTGATATCGTACACAACATGCGACACTGAGCTTTAATGAACTACAAAATATTATTATTTAAATATGATCATTATAAACTAGCCATTAAATTAGAGGGTACGAATAAGTATCAACCATATTATGAAATATATATAGGTCATACTCAATTAAAATTTGTTGATTAATTATTAGGAACTAATCACAATATTTTTATTAAAATTAATTTATTCTTCAAAAAATGTTTTCTTTAAAAATGTTTTTTCTTAATTTTTGTGACGAAATATTATGAATATTTTTTGGAAACTTTATAAGATTTATTTGATAAAATTGATATCATTTTTTAAATAATAATATAAAAATTATCTTAGGTTTAATATTTTTATTTTTCTGAAAAGATTAATTTTTTAATGAATAGTGAAAATGTTGTTTTTTATTGAAAACTGTATTTTTGTTTCAAACATTTACAAAGTCCCGTTTTGTTTTAAATTTATTTAAAAGTAAAATTAGACCTTTAATATCATTAATAATCTAATTAAGTTTATTTTAATTATTTTTATGATTTAATTTAGTATAAAAATATGTTATATTAAAAATGCATTCTTCTAAAAAACTACTTTTAATTGTCTTTTACGTTTTAATATTAAATTAATTTATGGAACTTATAGGAATTGAATATTTAAAAATGTATTCCATATTTTTAATAATAATGTCTAAATTTATTAAAAATTTACCTTTTATTTTTATTAATTATGAATAGTAATCATAGTAAATTTCGTTACCGAAGGGTAAATCGGGTAATTAAGGTAAAAAAATGATAAGGGCAAAAAAAAGACCATAATGCTTACCTTAATTTTATTTTATGACTAAATTTCATCCATAATAATCCAATATTTGGTTGTATTACCTTTTATTTCCATTTGGATGATATTATGACCTTTATAATATTTTATATAAAGAAAAGTCAAAAATTCCGCACACTTGTTTTTAATAACTATAATATTTTTAACATAGGGATAACCAAAGGATATGTTAGATTATAAATTCTATTTTAAATTATAAATAATTTAACTTCATAATATTAATTTATTTTTAATTTTTTGGTAAGAAATAATTACTACAAATTCTTACACAATGTTGACATAGTAATTATTTAATTAATAGAAAAATAAAATAAATGATATTAAAATCATTAATAGTGGTATAGTTTGAAATAATTAATATTAACCATGAATTTTATAGATAAAAAATGATATATTATGTAGGTTTTATTCATTTTATTCTAACTCCTTTTTTTCTTTATGTTATTAAAGTCAAACAAAATGAATAGTTCTAAAATTGACATTATTGATATTTTATGAAAATATTCTTTTATAAAATACTTTAAAATTAATATAAGTATTTTATTATTCTAAATTAATGCAATAAGATTAATTAAATATATCATGGTCTATTTATGTTTATTTTTTCATTTTTTCGAAAATTATTTACCCTTAAAGAGTATAAAATTCTAATAGTACAGTACTTGTCAAAAGGGTTGATGGGGGTTAAAACTAAACGATAAGGGTGAAAACATATCAAAAACTTGTCCAAATTTTATTTTTTGAAATTATTTTTATTTATATTAAACTTATATTCTAATTATATCAATTTTTATCCATTTATACATAAGAAATAATTTTTATTTATTTAATATTTTAAGAAATTACAAGAATTCCCCTCCACTCTATTATAAAAGGGTTCCCATTCCTTTACTTATTTACATGAAATTTAGCCATATAGATTGACCAAAACCTACCAATTACTCTTATTACATCCTTATACAAGTTTTTTATGTTCTGGATCTTCTAAAAGAGCAACCCTAGGTCCCTTAAGAATAGATCTAGAGGAAGTCCACTAAAGAAAAGGTAATCATCTTTACTGACACCTTCAAGTTTATTTCTTCTTCTAATTCATATTAATGTGTTTTAAACATACTAAAATAATAAATCTAGTATCATAAATATAATTATATTTTATTATTATTATGCTACAACCATATTATATCTCTTTTCTATCCAAAGTAAAGCTAAAACATCGTTTGTGCGTACATATGGATTACCGTCTCCACATAGTGGTGTAATTTATTTTTCATCACTAATTTATTTTGATGGTTATAAATATGAAAATAATTAATATATATGATATATATATATATATATTACTTAATAATTATTCTTTAAAAGTTAATTATTCTTTACCTTTTTCATTACATCCATTGAAAAATGAAAACGATGTTCATGCGTAGATACGACCTACCTTCTACATGAATGGTGTAATTCATTTTTCTATACCTATATTTATGGATGAATCTAAATATATATATGTGTGTTAAATATATATGATATTTATACCATGAATAATATTCTAGATATGATTTAACCATAATAAAATTATAAGGATCGGAACTACTCAATCAAAACATACATGAAAAAATGAAGTAGTTGTCACCCAAAACAATGTTTTAATAAATAATTTTTAATAAATGGGTGATAAAAGATTATAAGTAAATAATAAATGGTGTGATATATATATAAATATTATGGTTGTATAATATAGGTATAATAAATTTATATTTATTATATAGGAGTTTTTAACACTTATGAAGGAAGACAAACCTGAGGTAAGGGTTTCTCGTCTCATTTTTACTTCTATGAGACATTTTCCATATTCACCACTTATTTATTTTGTATGGTGTATATTCTAAAACTTTTATATGTTATATAATTAATATATTTATATTAATGGTATTTAAAAGTTTCATTTTAATTTATTTCTTTCATGGGGATTATAGTTCAAAAGCTACCAAAGTGGTAACAGTTTCTCGTCTCACCTTTACTTTCGTGAGACATATGTCATATCCACCACTTATTTATTTTGTGTGATGTATATACTTCCACTTTGACATGTTTTATCATAATTTCCCTTATGTTCATGATATTTAAAGTTTTATTTAAAGTTATTCTTTCATGGGGCTTAAGATTCAAAATTTACCAAAATGGTTAGGGGTTTATTTCACAATCTCATCATTATTCGAGATTGTTTATTTTTAAGTATCAATTGAGGAATATTTCTCTTCCATGTCCATGTTTTCTAAAAAAAATCTAATTTTTTTTAATATTATCTAATGATTTTTTTTATTGTCATATTTTCCCTTTTTTACCTTTTAAAAAATGTTTTAAGAGGAATATTCCCTTCATTTTCCAAAGAAGGTACCTTTTTTACTTTTCTTACAAAAGTGTGAAAGGAATGTTTTTTTAACTTATATGGAATGAAAAAAAATTACCACCGTCATGATGTCTCAATTATTTGAAACATACTATACAATTTTACAAGGTTATTTTTAAAATAAATTATTTCTTTATTAAGTGCGCTAATTTTAGATTTTAAGAAATGATTTTCAAAGTAGAAAAAGTTTTTCTATAAGAAATTTTCCTATAAATACATTAAAGTATTTTAAACTATGTCAACATCCTTTTTTGAATATTATATTGAGGGTATAATCTAATGATGCCATCTACTATATTTATTTGGATTTCTTATGATCATTTTGACAGGGGGAAAGTATTAACATTTTGTATGATAGTTCTTCTAATATTGACAAATATTCATTATTAAGTCATATTGGTTTGGTTGTATTATTTATTCATATTATGAATTAATTAGAATTAATAATTGATTGGGTGGACCTGCTATATCCCCTAGATGCATCATTAGGTCTCATGAGACAAACTAGATTGGGTTTTGGCCATGGCCTTACCCATTTATTTTCATATGTTTGGGCCAAGTCCTTGAAGGTATGTTTCAGATGTACAACATTATGCATTCCATCATTATGAGATTAGTTATTGATATCCATGTGATTATTCAATTAGTTATAATATCCCTAGATTATTTTCCAGATCATGTGATTATTTATATAGATTTATTATATCATCCTTTATTCCTACCATGTTATGCTCAAGTTATTATTTAAATGGTACTACAAGAAAACAGGTGTTTCGTGGCGGTTTTTTCGCGGCGGTTTTAAAAACCGCCACGAAATAGCTTTCGGGCTGGTATTTTGCGGCGGTTTTAAAAACCACCGCGAAAAAACCGTAGCGAAATGTGTAAAAAAATTAATTTTTTTTGAATTTTTTTTGAATTTTTTCGAGGATTAGCGGCGGTTTTTTAAAAAACCGCCGCGAAATAGCGGCGGTTTGGGTAAAACCGCCGCGAAATGAAATGAAAAAAATAAAAAAACATGAGAAACCGCGAAATCACTAAAATGACCATAACTTTTGATTCGGGCGTCCGTTAGAGCACCACGACCAGTAAAGTCGAAGCTCATGAAGAGATATAGAAGCATGTATAATCAAAACCATGAGACGGTCTAAGGTGCGGAAGATATGAGAGTTGTAAGAAAGTTGAAAAAAGTTCTCCAACTTCAAACAGCCATAACTTTCGCTCTGGGTGTCCGTTTGGGCTCTACAACATATCAAATCGAAGCCAGTGAAGAGAGCTACACACCAAATCAATAAAAAAGAGATTTTGTCATGTTTTTCGACCCTAAAAACCCCTCTAAAGGCCTCTAAAACCCTATTTTCATCACCGGTGTCCCGTCGAACTTGTCTTCAAATGGACCTAACTTTTGATCCACGTGTCAGTTCGGACTCATCCACCTTCCAGATCGTAGGTCATTCTATAAAATTTGGTTTGACTGGTCACAGCTCCCACATGGACTTCTGGATCATAAGTTATAGCCTTTTTAGTGGGAATCAGGTTTGTTATGTTTTTCGATGCCTCGTTTCTAGCACCCGTTCCCCATCAGCTTTTTTTAAACAGTCATAACTTCCGATCCATCGATCCATTCGGTCTCTTTCACCTATCAGCATGAATATCATTTTAGGATCTTTGATTTGACTGGTCGTGGATCTAGAACGGACTCTCGGAACATAAGTTATCTCCGTTAATGTGAGTCTAATGTTTTTGTCACTTTATGACCATTTCGACGGGTTTTAACGATTGCTCCATTTATTGCTATTTATTTGGGTTTCCATGACTTGTTATCTTTATCAATGGTTTTTTGTGGGTTATTATGATGATTTTGTTGAATTCTTAAGGGGTTTTCCAGAGTTTTCATGAGTTTTCATGCTTTCTCATTCTTTCTAATGCCTCATTCTTCATGCTTCTCCATCTGTTTTCATGCGTTTTCATGATTTTTCATCCCTTATCACGTTTTTTCATACTTTTTCATGTGTTTCATTTATTATTTATTATTTATTATTTATTATTTATTATTTATAATATACTTTAATTTATTTATTATCTATTATTTGTTAGTGGTTATTTATTATTTATTATTTATATTCATTTATTATTTATTATTTATATTTATTTATTATTTATTATTTATTATTTATTATTTATTATTAATAGTAATAAAATATTATTATTATTATTATTTGTTTCTGGTTGTTTATTATTTATTATTTATTATTTATATTTATTTATTATTTATTACATATTACTTATTATTTATTATTTATTATTTATTATTTATTATTTATTATTTATTATTTATTATTTATTATTTGTTTATTATTATTTATTATTTGTTTATTATTATTTATTTTTATTATTTATTTTTATTTATTTTTATTATTTACTCTTTATTATTATTTATTATTTATTATTTATTATTTATTATTATTTATTTATTATTTATTATTTATTATTTATTATTTATTATATATTATTTATTAATAATAATATTTTATTTATTATGTGTTATTTATTATTTAATATTTATTATTAAATATTTTTATTCTTTATTCTTTATTCTTTATTATTATTTATTATTTATTATTTATTATTTATTATTTATTATTTATTATTATTTATTTATTATTATCTATTTATTATTTATTATTTATTATTTATTATTTATTATTTATTATTTATTATTTATTATTTATTATTTATTATTTATTATTTATTATTTATTATTTATTATTTATTATTTATTATTTATTATTTCTTATTTCTTATTTCTTATTTCTTATTTATTATTTCTTATTTCTTATTTCTTATTTCTTATTTCTTATTTCTTATTTCTTATTTCTTATTTATTATTTATTATTTCTTATTTCTTATTTCTTATTTCTTATTTCTTATTTATTATTTCTTATTTCTTATTTCTTATTTCTTATTTCTTATTTCTTATTTCTTATTTCTTATTTCTTATTTCTTATTTCTTATTTCTTATTTATTATTAATTATTTATTATTTATTATTTATTAATAATAATATTTTATTTATTATGTGTTATTTATTATTTATTATTTATTATTAAATATTTTTTTATTTCATATTTATTATTTTTTATTATTTATTATTATTTATTATTATTTATTATTATTTATTATTTATTATTTATTATTTATTATTTATTATTTATTATTTATTATTTATTATTTATTATTTAATATTTATTATTTGTTATTTGTTATTTGTTATTTGTTATTTATTATTTATTATTTATTATTTATTATTTATTATTTATTATTTGTTTATTATTATTTATTATTTGTTTATTATTATTTATTATTATTTTATTATTATTTATTATTTGTTTATTATTATTTATTATTTGTTTATTATTATTTATTATTTGTTTATTATTATTTATTGTTTATTATTATTTAATACTTATTATTATTTATTATTTATTTTTATTTATTATTTATTTTTATTATTTATTCATTATTATTATTTATTATTTATTATTTAATATTTATTATTTGTTATTTGTTATTTGTTATTTGTTATTTGTTATTTGTTATTTATTATTTGTTATTTGTTTGTTATTATTTATTATTATTTATTATTATTTATTATTTATTATTATTTATTATTTATTATTATTTATTATTATTTATTATTTATTATTATTTATTATTATTTGTTTATTATTATTTATTATTATTATATTTATTATATCTATTAGTTATGTATTATTGGTTTTTTCAATTAATATATATAAGTATATTAAATTCTGTTTATTAACCACATGGCGAGCTTGCTGGAGTGGTAAAGTCTTTTGAAAATATGCAAGAGGTTAGGGGTTCAAATCTCACCAAACGCAGTATTTCTTTATATTGCATGGGCATGTGCATTTGCATGTGCATGGGATGTGCATGCATGGATAAATAAAGTAATAATAAATAAATAAATAAAGTAAATAAATAAATAAATAAATAAAATAGGAAATAAAATAAATAATCAAAATAGATACGAAATAAAATAAATAAATAAAATAAATAAATAAATAAACCGCCGCTAAAAACCCACCGTGAAACGTTCTGCGACGGTTTTGAAAACCGCCGCGAATAGTTTCCCGTCGCACGATTTCACGGCGGTTTTTCAAAACCACCGTCAATCTATTTAGCAACGGTTTAAACCGCCACGAAACGTAAAATCAAACCGCCGCTAAATGCCTTTTTTGCCGTAGTGTGGAATGTGTTTTAGTTATTTACCTTGTCATATTGATTATGCTTATTTATTCATGATAGATTATGTTGTACTATTACCCTTAATGAGAATCTGAGGTCACCCCTTTATTATGTTTTATTTCCCCCAGGATACTAGGAAGTGTTTTATGATTGATATGCAAGGATGTGCTAAGGGGAATAATGAAATTCTTGAATAAAATACTATGTTGTATTTTAAGTTTTGAAATGTAATGAGAATATCAAGTATGTATCTAGTTTAAAAAATCTAATAAACTATTTGGTCCTTTTGGATGTTATTTTATGTATCTATTTCTAATTTAATAAATTAACCATCAACTCTAGGATACTAGGGTTGGGGTCTTTATAGATTACATCTTCTTTGAAATAATTCCTTTATATCTCCTCTTAAGGACTCTAGGGTTAGTATTTTGAGAAGACTTTCACATCTATAATGTGGATAAGGATGTTGAGAATATAATTTGGTAGTGTTTTTTCATGATATAACTCTCAAAGTAGTGAAAAGAAGAGAAAATAGAGGTGTCCATTTATAAGTGAGGGGAGGGGAACTCTTACAATTTCTTAAAAGATTAAAATATAATAGTCATTATCTAGTCAAATGATTCCAAATGGATATATATTCAAAGATAAGGTAGTATGTGGTAGAAATATCATTAAATAATAAAAATTTTATGGGTTTGTGTGGTGTTTTAAACTTTATCTTTTGGTTTAATCTCATAGTTATCCTATTTTAACCTTAACTGCAGTAACATCTTTTTCATTCTTAAAGGGTTATAATATTACTTATAAGGTAATAATTGGATCATAAATGAATAAGGAATGATAATTTAGACCATATATTATCCACCCTACCCTATTTCAATATTTTATTATTTTTAAATAATTTAATAAAATATTATTTTCATAGAACATCATTAATGACATTTTTTACACTATTCATTTAATTTGACTTTAAAGACATCATGAAAAATATTTAATTCAAATATAATCCTTTGACACATAACTAATATGTTATATTAATATATAAAATTCATGTAACACTATAACTCACTCAAATTATATTACTTTTAATATTTTTAATATCATTTATTTTATTTTTCTATTAATTGAAGAAATATTGTGCCGATGTTGTGTAAGTATTTAACATAATTATATAGTCACTAAAAATTATAAATAAATTATAATTATAAAAATAATTTCATTATTCTCAAAATAACAATTATTATTCATTCAAAACTTTCTTTTTTCTCTATGTGAACACATAAAAGATATTTAAAAGTAAGAGAGTGACATTTTGTACTTTTCCTTGCTTTAAATATTAGATCGATCATTTTTAGTGAAATGTTTCCCTTAAAAATTTAAATTTCAAGCCCAAGGTGATAAGGTTCAAAATAACTTTATCCAATAATAATTAAGATGAAAAATTGTGACCTTAACACTTAGCTTTAACCTATGTTATCCCGATTTACCCTTTACCAATGTGACAAATTTTACCATGATTACTATTCATAATGCCTAAAAATAAAAGGGGCATATTTAAAAAATTTGGAAAATATAACTAAAAATATGGAATCCATTTTTCACAATTAAATTTCAATAATTTTTAGAAATTAATTTTAAAATATGTGTGCAAAACACGATGAAACTCGATTTTCTTACAAAAATACATTTTTAATCATAAAAATAGATTTATTCATATCCAATGCCTAGAGAAAAGATTATATGAATTTTAAATCATTTTATAGAACATAATATATATATATATAATTAAAATCATTCATAAATAATGATTAATTTAATTTATTAAGATAAAAACACATTGCGCGCATAAAAACAGTTTTTCAGAAAAAACATATCCCTTATTTTAAAATGATTTTTACTTTTTTTTATAATTAATTGATAACCAATTAATTAATTTTATACATATTTGAACCCAAAAATAATAATAATTTAGTTATTATAATTCATAACCACTAATCCAACTTCTATTAAATAACTTTCACATAAATAATCATATTTTAATAGTATATAGTGGTTCATTTAAACTCGGTGTTGCATGTAAACCAAGATATCAAAAAAATTATAGAACTGTATCATAAAATATATGGGTTTTAATTTATAACCACATTAAAATGGATTTAAACCTTTAAATTTTATCACTTTTATACAAACAAATGAGTATATATTTATTTCATTACATCCTCGGGTTCTCAAGTAGCTTCTTCTAATTTTTTATTCCTCTAAAGAACTTTAACCAGGTGAGTAGTCTTATTTCATAGAACATTACCTCTATGATCCAATATTTATATTGGATGTTCTTTATAGGAAATATCATTCTCCAATCGTATTACCTTTTATTTTAGTACATGTGATGGATCATGTATGTACTTCCTCAAGAGAGATGCATGGAACACATCATGAACTTGAGAGAGGTTCGGTGGAAGTGCCAAGTGATAAGATACCATCTCTACTTGATCAAGAATCTTGAATAGAACAATATATATAGGGATAATATTTCCATTATTTCTAAATATCATAACTTATTCCATGAAAAAATTCAAAAAAATACATTTTCACCAACTTTGAACTCTATATATCACTGATGATTGTCAGTATAACTTTTCTTATTGACTCTAAGATGCTCTTATGTGCTAATAAATGGATTTGACTTTATCTTCCATTTCATTGTATTTATTAGGTCCCAATAGATTCATCTCTCCAACTTTATCCTAGTATATAGTATTTTTCACTTTCTACCATAGAGGGCCTCATAAGGAGCCATCTAAAAGCTCGAGTGAAAGCTATTGTTTTAAGAAAACTCAACTTGATGAAGTTGTTGATCCCAAACACCTTTTAAATACATAGAACAAGATATCAATATATCCTCTAGGGTTTTAATGGTTATCCTATACTAACCATATATATGAGGATGATATGATATACTAAAACTCAACTCTGCATCTAGAGACTATTGAAGACTTATCCATAACTTCGAGGTAAACCTCAAATCTCGATCAGAAAAAATAGAATGTGGTACTCCATAAAACCTAACCACTTAATGTATATTCTGGAAAGATGATCGAGATAGAAATATTCTCTAATATTAATTAATTGGGTTTAATTCTTAAGTTCATAAATTATAACCCAAATAGAATTGTTCCCTTTAGAAGTATTGAGGAGTATAATGAAAAAATTGATGGCAATGTCTACCCATTTTTATTCAGGCATGGGTAACAGTTGTAACATCCCCTTTGATTTATATCATTCATCCTTAACTTGATAAAATACCAAGAATTGAGATATATAATCTAAAATATATCTCTTCATTTTGACCCACAAGAAATATCATTTTAGATCTCTATACATCTCCATACTTCAAGGATGGATAGAGAATGATGAACTATGAGCCTCATCCAATAACCCCTTCTTCAAACATAGTATGGACAGAACACATACATGGTTCCTAAACCTTATTATTACATCATAGTCAAGGTTTAACTCAGGAATATTTCTCACCTTATTTTGTATCACTTTATCTTCTTTTTGTGATTTAATACTCAAATAGATAGATAGTTGATCTTTCATATGAGAAAGATAGGATATGTCCCCATTCCTTAAGATTTCAACTTCCATATTCTACAAATCCATAAGTATTAAAACTCTTTAAATCCTCATTATAGAAAAACTATCATGGTATTTCCTACTTAGATCATCATCCACCTTGTTCTCCTTCCCAGGGTGGTAATGTATTGAGCAGTCATAATCTTTAATCAACTCCAACCATCTTCATTGATGCATATTTATCTCTTTCTATGTGAATATATACTTCAAAATTTTCTGATCGAAATATATATATCACATATTTCTACGTAAATATAATTTCTTAATATATTTAATGAAATAATTACCCCATATAAATCCAAATCATGAGTTGGGTAATTTTTATCATGAACCTTTAATTGTCATGAGGTATAAGTTATAACCATATCATTATACATGAGGATTCATCTCAGTACCTTCATTGATATATCACTATATATTACAAACCCTTATCCACAATATTGTATTGCAATTATAGGTATGCTAACTAACCTTTCTTTAGTTCCTTGAAATTTTCTTCACATTTATTTTTCCTAAGGAACTTGACTTCATTATGAGATAACTTACTAAATTAATTAGATATTTATGATAAATTATCCACAAAGTGTTGATAATATCTATTCAAACCAAGAAAAATATGAATATTGGTCATAGTTATTGGTATGGTCCAATGTTTAATAACATTCATCTTTTATGGATCCACTTATATACCCTCTTTTGAGATTATATGACCTAGAACAATTATATCCAAAATTCACACTTTGTAAATTTTTCATACTGCTTATCATTCCTTAGGTTATTTAGTAAAATCATCAAGTAATCTTTATTCTATTCATTTCTCTATGAATATATAATAATATCATCTATAAAGCCTACCACAAATAGATCAATGTAATCTATAAATAATCTATTCATTAAATCCATGAAGATATAGGGGCAATAGTAATACCAAATGGAATCACTATATGTTCATAGTTTCCATACCTTGTATAGAATGATGCCTTGGGTATATTATCTTTATTTACCCTTAATTGATGATATCCAAAATGAATATAAATTTTTGTAAAAGTATTGATATCTTTGCAATTGATCGAACAAATCATCAATACGAGGCATAGGATACCCATTCCTAGTGGTTATATTGTTCAGTTCCTGATAATAAATGTATATTAACATTGATATATCTTTATTCTTAGAAAAAAGAATATGTGAAACCCATAGTGATGAACTTGTATGAATGAATCCCCTATAAATATTCTCCTAGAGTTGAATCTTTAATTCCTACAACATAATTAGGGTCATTCTATATGGAGTCTTTGAAATAGGTGTAGCACTAGGTCGGAATTATATTGAAAACTCAACTTCACAAATTGGAGGAAGACTAGAAAATTATTATTTAAATACATTAACAAAATCCCACATGATGGGAATATCATTGATATTGAGTTTATCCCCAACCATATAATAATAACACCGCTTTTTAATAGGAATCACAACCTGTAAAATGGATGCAATTTCCATTAGGATTCCATATTTATCATTGTACTAATATATTATCATAGGTTAGTTTGGAATATAAAATTTGAATTCCCTTCCTTGGTAATTGATGTGGGAATTATGTAAATAAATCCAATCCATCCCCAAAATATCATTAAATTCAATTAAAGGAAGAATAATATGATTTGAAGGAAGCACATTCCCATAAACTTTAATCATAGAAGAAATATATACTTGATATGTGATCATCATACCATTATGGGTTTTAAATTATAATTCAACATCTAGTCATTAAGGTGGTACTATGATACACTTATAAAATCCCTCAAATATAAAAGAGTGGGTAGATACAAAATAAATAAGACTTTAAAAGTTCTGGAGTGAATGATAAATGTACCTTTCACCATGTCATCCTTATAAAACCATGTATTCATGAACTGGTTGGAATTATTCCCATACTCCTTGCATTTGAAGTATTGAAGCATGGTTGGTACATTAGTTGGTGTCTTTTTTCCTCCATTTCATTAACCATCTTATTAATCTCTTTTTAACATTCATGGTCTTTATGGACCACCTTTTTACATTTAAATAACTTCATAATTTCATTCAAGATATTCTATTAATATTTTTTCACACATTTATGGCATGTTTAAGGCTTGAATTTCTTTCCACCATGTGATTTTTTTGAGTTTTCATGAGTCTCGATCTTCCTTTTCTTATCAAGAACATGGGAATGGTGGGAACCTCTAATTTCTATTTTTCCATTGAGTACACATCAAATGATTTCTTTATAGATACTAAATTCTATTATAGATAATGCCTTTTGAATACTTGGTTTTAAGACACTAAATAATTGATAAATTTTTCTTTTAGGGATAATGATTAAACCAAAATCAAACCTTTTAAGTATTTTAAAACTTGCCTCATAAGTAACAATAGATTCATCATCCTTTTTCTTAATATCAATGAATTCCTTATTCATATTTGTATGTAGATTATGAGGTAATTACTTACTAAAATATATGCTCTTAAACTCATCCTATTCCATATAATCAATTTATTCCTCTTGTATCATATTCATAATAAGGTTCCACCATTGATCTTCTCCTCCTTCCAAATGATAAATGGATCGAATAATTTTTTCATGTTTCAATCACTAGTGAATAGAAAATATTTTCTCAATGGTGTTGATCCATCAATCATTCACTAGTGTATTAGGAGATACATTAAAATAAGTTGGATGTTTCCTCGTGAAACAATTGATATTATATTGTTCCCTCCTTTGATTGTTTGGAAGCTTAGCATGATTCATGGCTTGATAAAGTTTTGTGATCATAACAATAAGATTCTGCATTCTTGTACCCATAGTATTTGGTTACTTAGGTGTACATTCATTTCATTATCCATCATATTTTTCATTAGCATGATGTCTTTTAGTTCTATACACTTACTAAAACTGGACATCAAAGTGTAAGTATAAATCTATAATAATCAGATTGAATTATCATATAATCATGAAATATCATTCATAGTATGTCTAAATCATGAAACATTCTTCCTAATCTATGGGACCTTAGGTTTAAACTAGATTATTTTTGGTTATTAACAAAACTTTAGGATGTTTTCCAATACATAGACTTACCCCTAAGGTTTTCACTAAAGTTTTCTAATCATAATATCCAAGGATTTACTAAACCTATACCTTGATACCACATATAGAGACCCAAGATTTTTATACATAAATATTACATCTTTTTTAGAAAAATATTAAATAAATTTTATAAATACATATTTAAGGACCATAAATGTTTAGTGTCTTTGGATACTAGATACACAATCTTATTATTTCATAAAATAATATCTCCCATAAATATCTTTCCACATATTACTATTCATAAACATACCCTAATTAAACCTTTCTTAATAACCTAGGGAAAGGAAACATAAGAAATGTTGAGATTAGGTTATCAATAAGGGTAAACATGGTAAATATCAATTTATGATCATATAAAATAATAATATATGGATAAGGGTATTAGATCACGAACATAACTTAGAATGTTCATACCCAATATGTCATAGATCTTAAACATGATTCATGGAATAAAAATTTATAATTTCAAAATAAATGAATCATAATAGTGATAAATCATCATAATTAAATCATGAACCATACTTTTATGTCATAAAATCATGGCACCATCATAGGTATAGAAATAATTTCATATGTCATGGTTGATTACTAAGACCATCAAATCGTAGTAGATCAAGCATCAACACATGTTTCCCGTGTCATTATAAACCAGGAATCATCACATGTTTCCCATAGTGGATCAATCATATCAACTTTCTTCCCATGGTAAATCAATCACATCGACTTGTTTCCCATAGTGGATCAATCACATCAACTTTTTTCCCATAATTATCTCATGACATATAAAAATATATCCAATGAATTAGAGAGATATATAATTCTAGGACAACCTATCACATAATAAAAACTATAAATATGAGTGGAATAGGATCATAAAATTTTCATCATATCATAACCCATGGAAAAAAAGAAATGGTTTTCATAAACATTTCATCATGGAATAACTCGTGGAAAATAAATTGGTTTCATAATCAATTCATAAAATAACCCATATAAAAGGAATAGGTTTCATAAACATCTTTTTATAAAAATCATAATACAACAATAAAAAGAATAAGGATGGTATAATTGGATAATATCCTTAGTAAATTGTAATTAACATTAAATGATGTTATCATAAATGAAAATGCCTTTAAAATATAACTTTGAATATTTCTTGAGGAAAATTCCCTTTTCACTTTGAAATCACTTTTTAAAAATCTAACAAAATTAAAAAATATTATGTAAAACATTTTATTTTAAAATAATCTTGAAAACTTTCAAATTAATTTTCAAATCATTTAGTGATCATGATGGTGGGAAATTTTTTCCCTACCATATATGTTAAAAGAAAACATTCCTTTCATACTGTTGTAAAAAAGACAAAAAATACCTCATTCATAAAATGATATGAATAATAATTTTAAAAAAAAATTGTAAAAAGTAAAAAATGGTTAAAATTAATTTAAAAAATCATAGGGTAATATTAAAAAAATTCTTGAAATCATTTTTAGAAAACATGGATATATAAGAAAAAGGATTTTCTACTGAGGAGAAAAATAAAGTAGGTTTTCCTTAAAAATATTATTTCGATATCATGAGTAATTAAAGAGTGGAAAATTAAAGGAAAAATGTATTCTTCACAAATAAACATTGGAGAATAAAAATTTAAGGGACTTATAAGATAAGTATCATATAATTTTCTTAATGTAAATTCAAGTATAAACAATCTTGATTAAAAATTAGATTGAAACCTAAATCCCTTACCACGAGTATCGTATTTCTTTGTACACATTAGAAACTCATGTATAATAAATATATATTTATTATGAATTTATTATATAAAAATTATCATATATATAATACCATGTATTATTTACTTATGATATATTATCACTCTTTTATTAACAATTTTTTATTTAAATCACTATTCTGGGTGATAACTGCTTCGTTTTTCATGCATGTTTCGGTTTAGCGTATCGGTCCTTGTACATTTATCATGGTTCCATCATCTGAATAATGTTAATAATGATATAAATATCATATATATTAATTATATATATATATATTCATCCATAAAAAGTAGAGATAGAAAAATTAATTACATCATTCATGATAACGATGGGTCGTATGTATGCATGAACGATGTTTTCACTTTTTGAAGGATGGAATAAAATAAAGGTAAATAATAATTAAACCTAAAATAATGATTATTATATCATATATATAATATATATTCATTAAATACATCCTTATTATCATCTATGTAAAACATAGATGAAAAAAATCACATCGCTTCATGGAGGTGGTAGTCCACACGTATGTAGGAGTGACGTTATAATTTTTCAATGGTTTGAAAGGTAAGAAGTTAGGTATGATATTATCATTAAAGATTCATAATTAATTCATAAATATCATATATAAAAATTAAACCCATCATAATACTCATCCATAAAATATGGTGATGAAAAATGAATTGTATCTCTATGTGGAGACGGTAAACTGTACGTATGCACAAGCGATACTTTCACTTCCCATTTGATGGGAAATAGGGTGGATAATGGTAGTTTCATAATCATAATAGAATTTAATTATATTTAGTATACTTAATTTATTATTTTATGATAAATTCCATATATTTATAGAAGTTAAAATAAGAATTAAAATGGTTAAGGTGATTGCCTCTTCTTTAAAATAACTCTTTTAGATCTCGTCTTAAGGACCCTAGGGTTGGTCTTTTGGGAAAACCAGGAACTATATAATGTGTATAATTATGTTTAGAAGATAATTTTTCATGTTTTTTCTATCTATAAGGCTCAAATTTGTGTAAATAAGATAAAGGAGAGGTATCCTTTTATAAGTGAGGGGAGGGGCACTCTTGGATTTTCTTAAAATATTAAAATATAATAAAGTCATTCTTAAGAAAAATACTTCAAAATGGATAGATATTATAATATAAGGTATTATTTGGTCTAAATACCATCAAAAAATAAAATTTTGATAGGTTTAAGTGGTGTTTTAAACCTCATCTTTTGGTTTAACCCCTTAGTTAACATATTTTAACCTTAATTACGGAAACATATTTTTCAAACTTAGAGGGTTATCATTTTACTTATAAGGTAAAAATTGGTTCATAAATGGATAAGAAATTATAATTTAGACCATATATTATAAAAATTTTCCTAAAAAAAATTTTTATTATTTTTAAATAATTTAATAAAATATTATATTCATAAAATATCATTAATGACATTTATAACACTATTAATTTAATTTGACTTAAAAAAATCAATAAAAATATGGAATTAAAATAAAATCCTTTGAAAAATCACTAATATATTATATTAATATATAAATAAAATTTAACACAATAAATCACTCAAATTATATTACTTTGAATATTTTTAAATTCATTTATTTTTTCTATTTATTGAATAAGTACTGTATCGGTGTTGTGTAAGCATTTAAGGTTATTGTATAATCACTAAAAATTAAAAATAAAACATAATAATTAAAATAATTTCATTATGATCAAAATAACCATTAATATTCATTTACAAATTCTTAAATTTGGATACTAAGGTTACCATTTTTATTTGCTTTAAATATTGTATAGGTCATTTTCAGGGAAAAGTGTCCCTTAAACATTTAAATTTGGATACCAAGGTTATAATTGTATAATTTTATTCATCCAATAAGAATTAATATAAAAAATGGTAACCTTAACACTTAGTTTTAACCTAGGGTAACTCAATTTACCCTTTACTGAGGTGATAAATTTTACCATAGTTACTATTTATATTACCTAAAAATTAAAGGGAAATATTTACCATATTTCATCCTCATGGTTAAAAATATGGAAAAATCATAATTTAATTTATATAAGTTTCAAAATTTAATTTTAAAATATGTAAAAAAAATGCGATGAAAACTGTATTTTAGAAAATTTAATTTTTAAGCATAAAACTAGATTTATTCTTATCTCATGCCTAGAAAAAACATTATATGAATGTTAATAAAATTGATTAAATATATAATTTATAAATTTCATTAAAATAATTTACTAATAGTGATTAATTTAATTTATTATTATAAAATCATATTACGCGCATAACAATAGTTTTTCAAAAAACATCTCCTTTATTTTCAAAAAAAAATTATTTTCATTTCAAATTAATTGTATACATACGTAAACTATAAATTTTCCATTATTTAATTATTCCTATTCATACCCTCTAATCCAACAGCTAGGTGATAACTTTAATAGTAAATAATAATATTTTAATAGTATATTATGTTCGTTTAAACTCGGTGTTGTTTGTAAATAAGGTTGTCAAAAAAAATATAGAAAACTATTTCATAAAATATTAGGGTTTTAAAATAAACCATTAAAAATTAAAATTTACCTTTTCTTTCTACCCAAAACAATGAGGTAAAACTAATAGAGAAATAGAGAGAATAGATCTAGAAATTAAGTTCAAGAGGAGTGAATTTGTAACCAAGAATCACTAGATCTATATGAATAAAGTAGATATATCCGAGATTCAATGGATAAGTATGCCCCTCAATTAGTTTGATTAATGAGGAAATAGAATACTCATTATAAGAGAGAGTAAGAGAATAATAATAATATCAATTATTTCAAATATATATATATATATCAATTACTTTAATAGAAAATAATTAAATATATATCAATTATTTCAAGAGTGAATGAATAGATCAAAAATATCAAGTGTTAAAAATAATATATTAATTAATGATTAAGACAAAATAACACCCCTATATAAAATTGTTAAATAATAAATAAATAAATATTTATGTGAAACTATCTCATTATTGATGGATTATCACTTCAAACTTGGATATTCCAATTTTATTAAGAATCCTCCTAATGATATGTCATTAAATTTCTAGTGGCATAGCACTATAAAATCTCAAACGTGAGTGCCTTTTAGAACCCTGATTTTGGGTTCAGCAATGTTAACTAAAAGTTATTTAGGTACCCAAACATTTTTAGTAAAAGATTTTATATTAGAGATATGGGAATAAAGATAAATTTATTTAGTTTTACCATATCTATCATTTTTTTAATCTCACTCATAAATAAGATGCCCAAATTTTTGATAATATTTGTAAAATCTATTTTGGGAATAACCCTTTGTAAAAGTGTTTTTTTGAGAAATATTATTTTAATTTAAAAAACCAATTCTATAATTACATTAGGTATAAATTTGAGAAACCAAAATTATTTTTATATATTGATAACCATGGGTGAATTGAGAAATATTATTTTTAAGCTCTTTAATTATAGATTCAAACTTTTCAACATTTGGATGATATTTTAATGTCAAAACCAATTCTTCCTTTTCTTTGAAAATTTGTTACTTATATTTAAATATTTATTCATTTTCATTGATAACAAGGATAAATTTATTTTTAAGTTCATTATAAAGATACCATAGTTTGCAATAGTCTTTTTCAATATCATTTTTTCCAATTTTAGTTCTTTATAATTTAGTTGTCTTGAGGTGAAATATGAAGATAAAGAACAAGAATATGAGGATGTATAATATATATAAGAATTTTGAGAATTAACCTCATCATTTACATTGATATGTTCCATGAAATATTTAGGAATTTAATCATTTTATGAGGTTATGGAGGTTGAGTCCATGGATTCAATGCTAGTACTCCAAGATGAGACTTTAAGATATTTCTTTACTTTATTATTCTCTTTAGTCTTCTTTTTATAAACAAGGTAATCTATATTGGTGTGACCCTTTTTCTTATATTCACATCATGTCACTTTCAATACATGAACTTTATTTTTATATTTATAATGGTGAGTTGACTTATTCTTCTTTATGAGTTTGTTCAATTTCTTTTCTAAATGCTTAACTTCAATCTTTATTTTAGATGATACATCATTATTAATGGATTTAAAATAAATAGTTATTTTCACTTATTTGGATTTTTTAGCCTCTTCATATTCTATTTTGAAGTGATATTTCATGGTAATTTTATATGTTATTAGGGATCTAATTATATCCTTGAGTGTCATATTTTTCTATATCTTTTAGTTCTTTTATAATCATCTCATTTGGTTCCCAAGATCTTGGTAAGACCTAGATAATTTTATTTACTAATGTTTCTATAGAAAAATCGTTACCAAGATACTTTAATACATATAAAATGTTAGTAAAGTGGGTAAACATTTCAGAAATAGATTCATTTTTGGCATAATAAAACTTTCAAAGTCTTGTCTATATAGATCAATTGTAGTATCTTTAACTCTATTCATGACTTCATAGGTAATTTGTAATAATTTCTAAATTTCATGGGTTATTTTTCAAGTATATATTCTATAAAATTAATTTTGTTCAAGACCAAAATGAAGATAATTCATGGATTTTTCATCTAATTTAAATGGAGTTATATCATGGGTATTCTATTTATATTCTAGTTCTATTGTAGGGGTATAACCGTTCATAACCATTTTCCAAATAAGATATCCAATGATTCAAAGGAAAATTAACATACAAGTTTTCCAATAAGTGTAATTTGTTCAATAAAATAAAGGATCATGAGTATAAGAGGTAAATACCATCCTATAATCATACTTTAAAACTAGTTATGGTTTAAAACAAACAAAAAACAATTTTTGAAAACTAGTATATTTTAAGAAAAACAAAAAGATATCCTTTGATACCGAATGTTGGTCAAAGTAGGATGGAAAGAGGGGGTGAATTTCCTTTAAAAAATAAAAAAACTCAATAAATAATAACATAAGAAAGTGTATTATAAATTAAAATATTAAACATTGATTCAAATAAATTAATCTTAATTAATCAAATTATAAAATATCTTGATTTTATGGAGTGAGAATAAAAAAATAATATTATGGGTATCTCAATTTTATTAATTAAGTGTATCAAATATAAAAAATATTTAATTATATCAATCAATAACTTTGATCCTATAAAAATAATGATATAATAAAAGTGTATTGATGTAATTTTATTAAAGCATTATGATTATAAAAATGAAATGTGCAAATAAATAAAGGAGAGATATAGAGAGAGTGATTTGATAAAGGAGTTTAACAATAGCTTGATGTGATCCCCTATGTCTCATACCCTTAGGTTGAGAGCTTTGTCTTATTAGTCACTTGATTTTAAAGGAGATTAAAAAACCAATTCATTACTTTCATTTTCATGGTTGTTACAAGGAACCCATCTCCTTCACATTCATGGTTATGAGCACCCTCTTGAACTTATTTTATATTCAAGGAACTCTTCCATCACTTTTTGTGGTAGTGAAAACCTGTTGTAGAAGTGGATGAGAATAAGAAAGATTTTCTTAGCAAGAAATTGTTACAAAGATGCTCCATTATCTCTCTATAAGGATAATAAAATTTAGAGGAGAGAGAGGTAAAAATAAATGAGACCCTTTCATATTGAGAAATGAAATTGGATCTTTGAAAGAGGGCTTATAGAAGATCAATTTGATTCATCATTATCATGTTCCAATTTAATTTTTAATCCAGCATTATAGGCATTGTTCTTATATTCATACCTCTAAGTACTCTTATTTATAGGTTTTAAAAACATTAGGAAAATTCTGGACTCTTTGAACAACATTAAGCACTATCAAATGCCAATTAAGAGCAGTAGGGTCCACCAAAATAACGATCTTTGAAAAGATATTCAAAAAAATTCATAGAATGAACTAAAATTTTATGGAATGAACTTATTTATTTTAGGAACATTAAAATTTTTCTCAGTTTATTTATAGTGTGAAAGAATCTTCATGATGTGAGTAAGAGTTATGAATAAAAACAATTTCACTACTCCCCATGAAAACCATTTGCAACATGAACTGAGATTCCCAACGATCCTTTATGATGTGAATAAGGTTTCATGATGTTAGAGAGTTAATCATAACATGATAAAGGAATATTTAACCTCCAAACTCCTTTGAAATCATCTATTTGGTCTGAAAGATTCCTACCTTGATGTCCAAACATAAAAACTGAAATATACTCAAATGAAATGATGAGATACATAATTGAGTGTTTGTTATCATTAAAAACCCATGATAGAGAGAGAGGTGTGTTAGATCTCCCTACTATTTAAGAGAAATGCTAATAAGGTGGATCAATAGAGTTATACCAACTCAAGAGGACCACTATGAAACACATCCCAATCAAAACAACCCAAATTAACCTAAATTCTCAACTAAAAGGCTCAAACATAGTAACCCAATAAAGGGTATACCTATAACTTCACAAAATAACATTTAATATTAAAATTGACATAAGGAATGGAATTCCTAAAGATATAATCCACCAAAAAAACAACTAAAAGAAAAAAAATAAAAGGGAGAAGGATGGGAAAAGAAAGAAAAGAAATAAGAACACCGTAAATAAGATCCCTCAACCTATCATCTAGATTGAGGTGACAACACCCCAATACATAGAAGTTTTAGAGATAATCGACTGACTATAGTGATGAAAGGTCATTTTTTACTCTAATTAAAAGGGAATTATAATTCCTAGACTAATTAAACTAGATCATGCAAGGAATTTATTCTTACATGATAGAGGACCTTCACTAAGACCAATAGAAGTAGTATCACCTACAATCCTGATCTAGCCCTTAGAAACCAATCTCACCACTATGGAATCACTAATCACATCATCAAATTAAATTGATCCATATGAGGGAACTTTCTAAAAAAGGTACAAACAAAGGACTATTTCAAGAATCAAACACTTAATGAGTCTTTAACCACTGATGCAAGTAAAAGTAACTCACTCAATAAAGGATGAACATGAGATAAATCAAGAAGTATCGATTAAGGCTCAAATTCCAAGAAGGGTAGAGATACACCACTCCAAATAGATTCTAGGCATGTTAGGTAACCTGAGAGGATCACTTATAAATAATAGGAGACACTTGAGTAACATCTAAATACATGGAGTTTCTACTATCTATTGAGACTTTCTTAGGAGGCATTCTAGATAATAAAGAAAACAAATTGATATCAAGAACTCCTAAAATTATTCTCATAAAAATAAGAGAAACCACTAGTCAAACAAAACCTAAGGGATTAAGTCCTAACTACCAAAAAAAGAACCCACACACCATGAAAAATTAAAAGATACACTTAAAATCCTTTCAATGACATGATATTTCTCCCCAAAATAAAAATATGAATTCATAATTTCATCATTGAAATCATTATCACCTTCTAAAATGTCAAACTCATTTAAACCTACTTATAGAAAATTATTTTATAATTTTAATACTACGGGTTCATCATTTAAAACCATATTTTCACTAAAAAACCACAATATGAACCACTTTAATTTAAAATTCCTTCAAAATGATATTTATAATAATATAATTGTTTTTTAATTATAAACACCACCTAAAACCCTATTTTCAATTTCACAAATAATTTTTTGAAACCATTTTAAAATCCAAATTATTTATCTCATTTCAAAACATTCTAAAATACATCCTTATGAATTTCAAATTTTCACTTAAAACCCAACATGAAATCTCATGAATCCTTCATCAAATCCATTTTTCTGTTTCAAAACATCTAAACTATTTCAAACCATTTTAGAAAACTCCTTTATTAAATTCATAACTAAGTTTTATCACCCAAACCAAGTTTCCAAACACAAATCATTAAAAAAGTCCCACTAAATAAAATTAAACATTAAAAAAACTCTCCCTAATTAATCCCAAGAATTAAACAATCATATCCAAAAGTCACCCGGGAGAAAAAAGTGGTCCAACACAAAAGTTTCAAAGAGGTTAGTGGTTGATCACACTTTGGATGCATGGTTTTGTGGACCACATGCCAATCATGGAACCACCACTGGGATCCCAAAATAGAAACATGTACACAGAAACTTCATGGTTTTCTAGACCATGGGGGATAACCTTTCTCCTCTGGTTTATCTATATTTTTCACCCAAAAACATGAAAATAACAAAAAAATCCATAAAAAGCAATATAATTTTAAATATAATCTATTCAGATCAAAATAAATCAAAATAAATTAAGAATAATACCAAAATACATAATTCAGAACCTTTCTACCTATGGTAACTCAAGGATCCAAATGAGAGAGTGCCAACTAGACTCTCTATGCACCAACCTCTCAAGTTTTGACACTCCTACATCTAATATACCATTATATACCAAGTAAAAAAGGAATATCTGATACCATTTTCTTATGAACCAACCTAGACCGCTCCTGATTAGAGCACCTGGTCCATCCCATGACATGGCCCAAAGGCAATTCTCGATCCCCATGGGCTAGAAACTAGTGATAGGGCATCAAAAAATACACAATGGGAATGTTTTCACCTAGTAAATAGAAAAAAACATGAAATAGAATTATCACTATAATTTGACATAAACCATCCATAATTTGTATGTCTATAAAAATCAAATAGGCAACATTGAACATAAACTAAAATGAGTAAGTCGTAACATAAAATGAACATTCAATGCACACTAATAAACATAAAAGTGATATGATAATACTAGAGAAAATATCCTGAGAATATAAAGAAGTTAAAATGTATGATGAATAAATGGTAAATGGTATAATAGGATCATAAAATACCAAAAAAATTACACATGACCACAAGGTCTCCATCCAACCTCAAAACAAGATCCACTCCATGAGTGACCTAAACTAAGAAGTCCGCAAAAGGATATTCTCAATGAACCAGAACCTAAGACTGAGATATTTATAGGTGTGTCCACAAATGTCAGTAGGAATCCTCCCCATACCCCTTGCATAATAGTTTTAAGATATAACTATATATATAATATTTCCAATTTACTGAAAACCAATCACATGGAGCCATCATTTTAATTCATGTTAACCAAAACCAACCATGTTACCATTTTAAAAAAATTATAACCATGGAAGTTTTTAAGAGAGAAGGGACATTGAAAGAAAGAAAAAAATTTAAATTGGACCTTTAAAATGATCACACTTCAGAAATAGATGAGTAATAAAACCCTTTTTAAGTGACCCAATTTTCTTTGATAAAAGTAAAGAAAATACTTTAGAATAAATTTATATTTAAAAATAATCTTAAAACCTTATTTTCTTGTTTACTCCCAAAAAAATCATGGCATTATTTTTAAATAATAATAAATATAAAGTCCAGAGTCATAAGGTTTTCAAGTATAAAGGATAATCAATAGTAATATCATCTCAAATAATAAAAATAAATGACTAAAATTAAACATAAAAAGTAGTAAATCAAGTATAGATAATAAAATTATAAAGACAAACAACAATAAAAATTTCTAATAATAAAAATAAGGAACTAAAATTAAGAAAAATTATGGGAGTTTACCTAGGGAAACCAAGGTTAGGGAAACCTAAAACCATGTATTATTTTGATTATTTAACCATCATAAACAATTTTGTGAAATAAATAAGGAGAGTAGTATTATTGACTAGATGTTTAGCTAGTGTTGTAGAAAATTCCAAAGCTAGGTATGGAACATTGTGCCTAATAGTATTGTCCTAGCATTCTCTACCCTAGTTCTTTGGTTCCCAATATCAAAAAAATTAGGTGAGTGCATAAATTATAATAAATAACATATAACATCAAAAACATCTAAGACACTTGTCACCTTCTCTCCAATCCCTCCTTACACAAAACAAAACATCTTTATCAAAAATAACATGCTTAATGAAACCACCAAGCTTAAAATAAAAAATTTCAAGGGATATACCAAAAATATTTTCATAAAGTGCCAATTAGGAATTTATACCTCTCGATAACTTAAATCATAAAATAATTTTTTAATTTTTTCCCAAGAATGCCTTAAATCCTTCAAACCAAGATTCAAAACATGGAAATTCCTTTTAAACCCAAATTTGGATTAATACTTTGAAAAAAAAATTAAATAAAAAGTAAAAAAATCAATTCCATGTTAAACACATTAAACACACTTATTACGATGTCCAAACAACATATAAGATATAATCGCATAAAATAATAATTAAACTAAATAATAATGATCATAAAATAACAACAAAGGAACTCCAAATCTCATCAATTTAACAAAAATAATTAAAGTTATCCCTTTAATTTGAAAACTAAACAAAACTTATGGTTATTACTTTTATAAAATATCTCAAGGTCTTTTAATATCTAAAATACCTTTTTAAAACTAGGATTTTAATTTGGAAATGGTTGATTTTATTTTATCAAACACCTAAAGGGTCTTAAAAAAATTAACTATGCATGGCCTATATGCCGTTAAAATTCCCATTTAAAAGACTTGATAATCACCAAATATTTGATAAGGGAGTTTAAATTACACAACATTTTCTAAATTTAAACTATAAATTAAAAAAAATTAATAGATATTTTTAAGTTAAAAAAGATATTCATGAAGCAACCTACCTAAAACTAATATAACTGTGTCTCCTTTGATGAAAAATGCTAGAAAATGAATTAAGATGGGATCCACAATATCTGGACATAAAAAACCATAAGATTAAATAAAATCCAAGACCTATGATTTAGATACCATATACCCTAGGTAAGAAGAGGATGGAAATAGTAAGAAGATAGTTAAGGAAGGAATAAGAATAGACCTAACCTTTGAAGAATGGGTTTGGATCCAAATGAAATGATCAAGAATAAAAGAAGGAATGGGAGGGATCCACACTTAGGGATCCTCCTTAGTTGTGTCACATGACTAGGGAGTAATAGGAGTGAAAAGTAGTTAAATCAAGGGAGGTTCTTTTAGGAGTTTCATAATTTTTAAAACCTATATAGGTTGCATGGTTTTTCCTACACAATTTACCAAAATGTGAACCAACTCTGAACCCTTTACTAGATACATCTGGGGTGATACACAGTTTAGCCTCATGTTTAGTCAAACCATGCACCAACTATGCAAATCACCACTAATATGGAATTACAGGTTTTTCATGGTTGGATTCATGGTTAGAACTAACTGTGCACCAACCATGCACCTAGAACTGCAACCTAAAAACTTTGAAAAAATCAAAAAAAAATTGTTTAGGGGGTTTAAAGATAAAGATAAGTAATAAACAATTTAATAAATAAAGTGAGTTTGGGGTGTGACACTACCACATATTATAAGAACAATGATCTTTTCTTATCATATCTCATAAATCATAACCTCAAGCTATCATATTATGTACCACATATGGAAGATAAAGCGGGGAAGTGAGAGTAATCATCCATCTATGTCAACTATATCCTAGATTTTAGGAAAAAACACCTTGAACCCATGAACTTATATGGGTGTTGGTATGGTTACCAGAATTTTATGGTGGTGTGTATGAAATTATAAGTAAAATAAAATGATATAATATACAATAAAAGCCTAAACCTAAGGTTTAACTCATGTATTGGAAAAAATTTATTATCCTTGCCTGTAATAGTCACTTCATCCCAATTATTACATGCTAAAAACCATTTCCACAACTAACCATGACACAAACCAACCACGATACCATTATAAAAGATTCATTCAATAATAATAAAAATTCCATTAAATAACATTATTACCAATTTTCATATTATCGTTTCAAGTCACATTAAATTAATTATGTCATGTTCATTTACATCCATTGTCAGATTATATAAACACTTCAATTTCAATGTAACTATCCCACTCTACCACACATCATTTATCCAATTCATCATTTAATAATTCTGTCATAATATTATCCCACCAACCCATTATTATTCTAATTATTTATTCATTATTTCATTTAATTTCAACACCAAACCATATTCCCAAGAAACTAAGACACGAACCACATTAACCTCTCCCATTATTATATCCACCAATACACAAATCCATCAAAAATTCACCACCACAAATCTAAAAAAATAATTATTCCATCCCTCTCACATCATACATTCCAAATCAAACCTGATAATAATACATCATTACCCCCCAACTTCCACCACAACAACCACATCACACCAGTACCTCAAACCAGCCGCCATGATTCACTAACATAATCACCTATGATTATAAAGAGAATAAAAACAACTTAATAGAAGTAATACCACATAAAATTCATATAAATAAACATATAACAATAAAATTAGTGTCATACTTTCATATCAATTGAAGAAATAATATATAAACAACAATATTAAGATTCCATAATTTCATGCTACCGATTCATTATCATCTTTAAGTGGTTATCCCAATATAAAAGGTTATTAACACACCTCAAAATACAAAAAATATTTATCATTATAAATATCAATCTAGAAGCATCAAAACATATGAAATAACATAGAATCATGTAAAACACATACAAATCACCCTTTCCCCTTATAATTTCTTTAACATCCACTATGTAATGATAGAAAATAAAGGGAAGATCACTATAATGATAAATTTAAGATAAACCATCAATAACATAAATAACATCATCCTACATAAATATCATGACCCAAAATTCACTAAAACCAAAAAAAATCAGAGTCAACCCACTACCACATCCCTTCAAAAATAATAACAAGGGAAAGAATAGTGAAAGAGGTGGAAAGAGGAAGTGAAACATACCTAGAATAAAAGGATCTCAATCATTCTAATAAAAGGGTCAAAGATCCAAAAAAAGGATGACCAAATGGAATTAAATATGATCTATAATAATCATAGGTTTTTTAGGGAGTTAAAGTAATATAATATATTTCAAGAAGAAGCCTGAATTTATAATTAAATTGGAAAAACATAGAATCACGTCATGGAAGAAATGGTAATGACACAACAAGGTCAAAATCAATAAATAATGGTGTGATAACCCTTAAAACTTAGGGATTAAAACCACTCATATTCATTGGAACTAATTAAGGTTATGAAATAATGGTTTATTTCATGTCTTATCTCTTGAAAACCCAAGAATCATGGTGAAATCCTCAACCTTCAGCTCAAACCCAATAACTCCTCAAGCACCCATCATGATGAAACTCATCTCATATGATAAAACACATCTTAGAAGGAAAGAACCCAAAAATCCCATATCCAAGAACCTCATAGTGCAACATCGAGCACCACTACATGGAATGTACTTAATATTAACAAAAAAATTCCTTAAGACCCTTTACACCACAATCCAAGACTCCACACCATTACATATTTTCCCTATAAAAATATAACAACACCAATAAATCATATCTAAGGCTTTGTTTCTTAATGAATATCCTCATTATGTAACCAATTTCATTATAACAAAGTACACCAAACTTCTACAAATCCTCTTCCTCAAGAAACTAATCATGGTATAGAGCCTATAGTCATGGCACAACCTATTATCTCAGCTAAATTTTCAAATAATAACTCCTTCCTTATTCCCAAAATCAGCTCCAAACTACCTCTAAACACCCTCATCATCCATAGGATGAAATGTAAATGTAAAAAAAAATTGGGACTTTACACCCATTCTGCATAAAGTGACTTTGTTTTATATTATATAAAATTTAAGATTTATATGTAAATATTAATATTTTTTAAAGGGAAAATATCTTATTAAGAATAATAATTTCATATCATACCATGTTGTGATGTAATGTTGTTTCAAGCTTTGAATATATTTTATTTCCTTGTATTATTATAAAAGATTTAAATAAATTTATCTATATTCCATCATTAGAAATTCAATTGAATTGAAAAGTGTCACAAAATTAAAGGAAACTTCCCAAGTGTGCATTTATATCTTCATGTAGTTTCCTAATGAATTGAATTGAGTTTGAGAAAATTTAGATGATCACTAGATTTATCTCAAAGTTATCCATAGAAATTAGCATAATAAGAATACTTAGTTGTACTCCAACACTTTAAGGTAAAATATAATCCATAAATATTATTTTCCTTGGTTTTCTACTTTACATAAATTATTCCACTCATTAAATTTTATTAACTCCTGTCATGTTTTCTTATTTATTTTATTTCCTAAAGCTCTTATCAATCTCAAGATTATATTAAAAAATATTTCTTCCTAATTTAGTTAACTTTTCTTGAGTTGATTACTCATTCATCAAAAATATATAATCTAACAATCACATCATGAATACACTATGCATAAAAAATATAAAATTAAAATGGAAATTGGAAATGAAATGACATCTCCTATTTTATCAAACCTAAGATTATTTTAAGTTCACAAGTCCCTAAAAACACCAAAAACATTGACTTCCTATCAGGAATAATTAATTATAAGTGAGTATCAAGTTTATAAATTTATATTACTCTTATTTAAAACTAAAACTACAATGGTGTATTATATCTAAAATCTAAGGTCAAACCCATAGGGACATGTAATCCCTAGACTGAAACTTTGATTAAAAATTCAATATGAATTATAAATTGAAGCAAAACAAAAACCAATTGAATAAAATTTATATAATGAAAGTGCACTGAGTTTTTATAATTATGGTATTATGATATAATCAAGATTCTAATATTCTTAATAAATTATCTTATTATTTCCAAAATTGAATAAAAAATCCTTAGTATTAGTGTTTTTTTTAATTACTAAACTTATATTTTATTATGATCAAGAACTTTTATTAACCTAATAATTTGGTAATCCAAAACCATATTTAAACATATAATCCTCAAACTTATTCCAAGATCACAAAAAAAATCAAGAAACTAGTTCATGCATTAAATAGAAATTCATCAACTAATAAACAAGGATTGTGAATAAATAAAGATGAATGGATATGAAATAATAAATGAAAACATAAACCCAATGGAAATCATCATTAAAAAAATAATTCAATGATTTAATCACTCTTCATTACAAAGATCAACATAAAATGTTTACCACTATAGTTTTTTATAAGAAAAAAAGAGTTAACTCATCTTATACTTAGAAGAGGACTTAATATAACACTAATAAAATAAAAAAAATACATTCAACTTTCCTTGAAATCCATAAAAATTTCTAGTTCAATGATTGATGATTTATTAAATAAATTAAAACCTCTATATATTTTTTCTAATCGATATAATGGTATTGTTATGGTGAAATATAATGCACCTCTAAAAATCAATACACAATATATGAAATTTTCATTCATGATATGAAATATATATCTTCATATTTTTAAGTATATAAAATATTTCATTATAATACATAATAGATTATTCCATGATCTAAATGTGTCCCTTATCTTGATCTTTTTTAGTTAATCCATCATGTTGCAACTCTATCCCGTCATTATCCTTCTTAAAATAGTGTATGGATAGTAATTATTTCTTGGTCATCACATCATAATTAATTCCTTGATTATTCATTATTAAATCATATAAACCATTCATGGTGTAATATTTCTCTTTCTCTATATAATATTTTTCATGAAATTTTAACTTTAATTTCAAAATAATCATCATATAATATTATAACATTGCACCATGATGTTTACCCTTCAATATTAAAAATATTATATTATTATATAAATATATAATTGATATTAATTCATATATAAATGATTTAAAACACATAAAACATTGTAATTTTGACTCATTAAACAAAAAAATTTAATATTAAAATTATTTACACATATTGGATATATCAATATGCTATGGAGATGTTGAAAATTATAGATATTAAAGATTGAAAACTAGTTTCAATACCAATCATTATTAGAACTAAACATTAAAATTATGAAGATATAAAAGATATAAAGCCATAATTTTACCAGATAATTATTATAAGTTTATTGTTTTTTATGATATTAAATAATGATATAGTTTATTCAATATACTTGTAATCTTAGTTTTAAATAAATATCTCAGAATAAAAACTTATATTAGTAAAGTAAATCATAAGGTATGTTCAAGGAACCCTTAATAAAGGAGTATATGAAATAGTAAAAGATAAATATTTGATCATGTGTTCAGATATTGATTGGGAAAAAGATGTTTTGGATAGAATATACACATGTAAAGGAGTTATTTACATCATAAGTAAGTTTATTAGTTGGCTGATCAAGAAATAAAAAAATTAATTTACTTAGAATTGATAAATGATAGTATATCTCTATGAAAAAGTAATGTGACCAAATATTAAATTTATATTATGAAAAATATAGTATAGATAATCGATGGTTTGGGATGGGTAGATGAGATACAATTGAGATGGTATCTGTTTGATTAGTGATGATAGAAGGTTGGCATTCAAATTCCCCTGATGGGGATGGTTGAGATTATTATCTCATTATCTATCAAAGGATAGAGAAGAATTTTAGCCACATTACGATGATAGTATTAGGACTTGTTTTCCTTTTTTGTACATTTATATCATCTCCCTATGATCCCTCCCATCTAGGTATCTCTAAGGGTTATGATTCCCATTAATGAAATTATATCTATTGAACTAAGTAACCATGAGATAAATGAGGCTATATGTTTTCATTATTAAACTTTGGTGGTGAAATTTGGGAAAGGGAAACCATATATGGGTGATTTTGACAAGAATTTCATATATGAATTGATTATTAAGAAACATACAATGGTGGAATTTATTTAACCTCTTTGTATTGTGATTTTTCTTCAAATTGAGTAGGAACTTGTCTATTTTTCTTTCAAGGATATATAGAAGTTATAGAGGATATTAGTTATTTCACTTTAGGTAGTCATGGTATGTTTACAAGATGAAGGAATTAAGGCTCATGGATCTCTAGATTCAAATCCTAGGACTATCATTACCACTTTAGAAAGGATATATTATTTTTATTTATAGAAATTTTTTGGGGACTTTCACTTACACAGACCAAAGAATAAGAACTAAAAATCATCTGATCCTTTATCAGATGTGTGTTTATTTTGATATTTCCTCTCCCCTTCAAGATTTTTTTCTTTAAAATGAATTATGGTTCACTGATCAAATAAGATTTTTTTATGAATATGTTGCTTCTTTTTCCCTATCTTCATAGACACTTGTTTTCTAATTATCAAAATAAAGAAATGACATGGCTTAATTCCATTGATGAATCAACTTGTTTAGCTAATAAAATATTGGTCTAGTTTGATCATGGTAGCAAATCCTATACCATTGAAACTACTCTTAATTTATTGGTTCCAAGGAAAAAAATTATAGTTGATGGTTAGTTGGTTAGGACTACTTTAATGGGTGGCATGAAGGTGAATCTTATTCCTGAGATGTTGGGTAAGGAACTAGGCTTTTATGATGGTCCAACTTATATTTCTGGTTTTGATACTGAATTGAAATTCAGATAAAGTTAAATTCTTGAAAAATATAAATACACTAGGAAAGAGGTGTCTTTATCTCCTTATGAGGGACCTATTAGTGTAGTGTACTTGATTAGAGAAATAGATCTTGTTAAGATAGTGAATATTGAATGTAATGGTGAATAGCCTAAGGTTGTTGATCATGTTATCATTGTCAGACAAGAATTGAATATCGATGGACTCATAGTTTCTCTCATCCTTTCTTTTGAGTTACCTTTCTAGATATTTGATCCATATTTGAATGTTTTGGATAATTATGAGTTATTTAAATATAATATTTTGAATGATTACTCACATTTAAACAAGATTGTTTTCATGAGATCTTATTCAAGGAAGATAATTAAATATGAGGGGTTTGAAGTTGATAAATAACCCTCTTCCACTATCAGGGAGAGTGTGAAAGGGGAAAATATGAGGACTCATCTAATAGTGAGTAAGCAATTCAAGATATCTTTGTTCCTCTTCTAGTAGTGTTAATTCCTCCATATTTGAAGGTTGGTTATGAATCATCCATTAAATAAAAATTCATTATTAATTTCCTTAATTATTTCATCCATTATGTTTCTAATTATTTCAATGAAATAGACTTTGGATACTAAAATCATTACAAAGGTTTAAAATGATCATTCAAGAAGTATTTTAGGATTTATAATGCAATAAATTTCTTATTTGATGATAAATTTCTACCCTTAGGGATTACTGTTGACATAGAAGATGAAGGGGTTGAGGTTTTCAAGTATATATTTTCATATTTTCTATCTTTTATACTCTATTTTTCTATTTTTTGTCTGATGTGTTTTTACTTGTGATGTTTGTTAGTTTTTTTTTTTTAGATTTATCCCCCCTTATACTAACTTTTATCAAGTATCTTTTTGGTCAATGTGGTTATCACCTTCATCATATTAGATGATTTTGATACCACTTTATTGATCTTTCTCATACATATTGTGTGGGAGGTGTTTTCGTGCTTCTTTTCCTAATTTAGAAGGTTTTATAATTTTTTATTGGCATATTAGTCTATCATAGGTCCTTCTACATTTTTTTCTCATATGAAATAAAAATTTCAATTTGTTTCCAAAAATCTATTATAGAATTTATGCACTAAGGACATTAAAATCCAATACCAATTAATCATAGATAGGTTGGAACATAAATTCATCAAAGTAAACCACATTAGTATAAATAAACAAGTGGTGTATATTTTATCAAAACCATTATAAATTATAGCATTTGGGAAACATAGATTAAATCATTATGTTCAAACACATCTCAAATCTTAAATAATTTTAGTATATCCCATATCCTTATATATATTTAATGTTGAAATTGAATTATCATTTTTGAAAAGTATTTTATCCTTTGGGTTCAGTATCAAATAGTAAGAAATCATAAAAATATATAACTATAAAATAAATGGGTAGAAATATACACTTTACGGGTAGTGTTTTGGCTGACTAAAAAGTATATATTTATTAAAATAGAGGCATAGTAGTGTAAAGATTCCATTTCAAGGGGGCCTAAAATGGTGAAGGATGAGAGAATCCTCAAGTATAGTATTCTTACAATTTAGGGTGAGGGAACCAATATAATAGAAGATAATGAGATATGATTTTGTTGAGTCAAATCACTCTTATTATCCTAGTTTTGAAAATTACAATACACTTTACTTTAATTTTGAGTTTACTTGAAGACTTTGTTTATGTTTTTATATATATAGATTATAAATTTTGATTGAATAAGTTCTTCTAAACTGAATATAATCATCTAATTTATGAATATTTGAAAATATATGTTGAAATTATTCATTGGATGTTAAATTTTCTTCATTAGAAGATATATTTCTTCTTTTGATGTTATTACAATCGAACATGAAGAACTAAAAATTTCACTATTGAAGTTTTTTAAAAAATATTTTATAAATTGGACCAAATATTTTAGGAATAGAAGATATGATGATCCATTACATCAAAATATCATTCATCATCTCACTACTTTATAGTACTTTGATTGTATTATTTTCAGTTTTTTTGTAAAGATATTCCATTTGTGAGGTTTCATTGTAAAACTTATTAGCCTTTTTGTTTATTATTGTTTATTGTTTGATCACTATGATCAATGATATTTTTGGGTGTGTAATTTTTTTATTTCAAAAAATTCATTTATCTAAGTCCATTGTACTTAGATTAGATATAGATCATTGTTGATCGAGTAGGTGATCAGAACTAGAGCTACCTACTACCAATATTTCTACTGAATAGGTTCTAGGTATATAACTTGCTGTTATTAACTATCTTATTCAAATAATTTATTATGTTTGGATCTTTCTAATACCTTAGATCTAGTCTATTGATCCACCCATCACTTCATTTTAAAATTGAATAGTTCCCTTGATAAGAACTATTTTGGTAAAATGATATCCTTTATAAGAGTATTTAGATCATTATCCAATACTCTATATTTTGTTTTCCATTGAATTGTTTATATTCTTATTATATTGTTTTTATCAGCTATTTTTTTAAATTTCAATCGTTTTATTTATGTTTCACTTATTATATTTACTTTTATTACTCTAAGTGTTCAGAGATTATAACTTCCAAACATTTCACTTACTGGATTGGAATAAAAAAAATAGCTAGATTTGTGACTAAAATTCCCCCTCCCTATTGTAGCTATCATATTTTTTACCTATTGGGATAACAGTTGGTATTTGAGTTTTATTATTTGTCTTATGAACTTTATTTTGAGTTTTATCTTTAATATATTATCCATTTACTTACACTAATGTGTATAATAGGAAGTGTCATTTTTTTATCAAGGATGGGATACTAATTAGAACATTAGAGAATTTGAATCTAATCCGACCATTGATATTTAATGATATTTATTTTAAATACTGGTGAGATCAGACAAAGACCTTTTTTATCAATATTGGTGTGGATCATTTTATAATGATTACTAAAAATTATAAAACTCTAGTGAAAGAAATTTATCAGTTTACTCATGAGGAGAAACTTGAATATTAAACAAATTATAAAGTTTGGAACACTTTTCTTCACTTAATGATGTGAAACATCTATTGTCAGATTTCATCATGAGATATGGCTAATGAAATTTTGATAAAGTTATATATTACACACTTTGTAATATCAAAAGTTATAGAACCCATCAGAGTTATTCTTTGTATTGACTATCAGAAATTTGATTCTATACCAAGAGAATCAGTGGGTCAGATTCCAGAAGGAAATATTTTAACTTATTATAAGTACATCAGATATTTACTTAAACATTTTAGTTTTTAAAATGATTCTATTATTAACACTCAGATAGGTACCTCATGTAAGCTTTATCTCAATGAGCCCAAGAAACTAATTAATCAAAAGGTGTTATAGGTGTGATTGGAAATTTACTATACATTATGGATGGTCAATTGGACGTTATGTATTTCATGTGAATGTGTGAGAGATTCTAAAAAACTATAAATCAATCCCATATTAAGTTAGTTAAATAGATCTTTTATTACCTTAAAGGAACATTAGAAGTACAACTTTTTTATTCCTTTGAAACTAAGTTTTTATTAAGAGTTATCCCGATGTAGAATTTAGTGGTTATAAAATTGATTATAAGAGTAATTTTAGGAATTTTCATTTACTTAAGTGAGATTTAGTCTCAGGTTATAACAAGAATAAACATTCAGTTTCACTTTTCAATTTTGAATCTGAATATGAGGTAGTTGGAAGTTGATGCATTCAATTGTTGTGGATGTAGCACACTCTCACTGAATTCATGTTGGGTTTTACTCAATATCCAATTATTTGTGATATAAAAAGTGATATTTCCTTATCTATAAACCAAAAACATCATTCATGATCCAAACATATTGATATAATATACCACTTCCTTTAGTATCACACACAAAAAGAAAATATTATTCTCAAGTTTATCGAAACTGAAAAACCACTTTCTAACATTTTCACTAAACCCTTAAATTCTGATTTATTTGAATATATTAAAAAGAATTTAGATATGATAAATATTAATTTCATTATTTATGCACTAAATATATATATATATATATATTATACATATGAGATAGTACATTACACTCAATTTTTAGTCTAAGTGCATGCATCTTCCACCTTGCGGGCTTTAGGTACATGAATCTTCCCATAAGGTTTCATCAACTAAAATCCATTATAAATATATTAAATGGATTAAATTAATTAAAATAATTCAATGAATAATTATAATGGGAATAAATATATGTTGATATAATTAATATGGCTGATGTATTTCATTAAATGAAACACATCAAGGATGGCTATTTAAAGGGATAATATCCCTCCTGTTGGGTATGAACAATTATATACAAGCCTCCTAATATTGTCTTCCGTATGATATTTATTTTATCACTAGGTGAGTTTGATAGAAACCCTTATATGTTTAGGTATCCTTAAGAAATGTTCTAGGATCCTTTTTCTAGTGTAATACCCTCAGAGGAAGGAGGCTTACATCTACTTCTCCAATGATCAACATCAAGCATACTCTGCCAAATATTGAAGGTGGGTCTTATTGTTATCCAGATATACACATTTATACTCTTAATTTATATTAAATTTTTATTATTTTGACTATATATCAGGAATATTTATGGGATTTCTTCCACTACTTTTGTTCATATGATAACCCTCTAAAATCCATCAATGGTATCAAATCATTTTTCCTCATCAAACTATTAAATGAATAACACACTTTATGAAATCATAACTATTTTTCTCCCTCATGATGTTACATTATATTATAACGTAATGTCAGGAGCACCACTCAACATTATGTTAAGATATTAACGTAATATATAGTGGAATGGATAGTTTATATTAATCATTTAACATTGTATGCATAACTATTGTGGGAAAACAAAGCATCAAATATTTAAGTTATTTATAAACTGTTTATAAATAATAAAATTAGATATTTTGGAATATTTATAGAATTTATAAAAAAAATTAATAAATTAATTATCTATGAAGTGTTAATGGTTAATTTTTTAATGTTTTTGAAACAATTATTATAAATATTCCATTAATATTAAATATTTAATATTATTATTGTATTTTCCAAATTTATATGGTTTATAAAATGTTTATAAATAATATTAAAAGGTATTTTACCTTTGACCAAATTATATGGAATGCCTTGTGATCTTGAAATCAAATTTTTATTCCGAAATCATAAGGTCAATTTATAAAGAGATTATAAATTACATAAATAAGACCAAAATATATAGTAATATATATCTAAAATTATGAATTTTTCATAATTAATTAATCTGAATTTCTCATATTAAAAGGGGAATTATTTGAGATATTATTTGGATCACATCAAAAGTGTTTTGATGATATATTTGTTCAGGGTTTAAATAATGTTTAAATGTGTGATATTTAGATTGTTTAAATAGTTTACATAATAAAATTTGGATTATAAAATGTTTATAATTCATAATAATATCATATATTTAAAGTGAAATGTAATATGATGAATAATATAAAATAATACATATTTAAATTGGCTATGAAATTTTTATATCCAATATAATGGAACATCTATAATGTTTAGTTTAATAATAAAATTTTCATAGTAAACTTCTATTTATGAATAGTTCATAATAGTTTATCTCATGTTTAAATTTATAAAATTTTCATTTATTATGAAGTTATTCCTTGTTTTATTCGTGTATATAAATTTTTTATAGGATTTGAATAATTTATATGTTTTAAATTTATTCTAAGATATAAATCCTTTCATTACATGCTAAGTGCGACTTTATGAAAAAAAATCATCCAACTCAACCTAGGGTTATTTTTAAGGATGTGAGATTAATAATAGATATTGAATATAGTTTTTTCATATTAGTTATTAAAGATACAATGAATTGAATTCTCTTTTTAGTAAAGACTCCATTGGGAGAAGGCCTTTGGTCCAGACTACCCGCTACCTAGAAGCTTATTCTTTGTCCTAAAATGGTGAGGGGTTAGCTATCTATTAACTTGGATTTACTCATGTGGAGTTCATCAATATCATGTAATTTTATTCCTTTATAGTAAATTTTCATGTACCTTATTCATATAATACATTCAGATATGTGTGAATATACTTGGCTTCTTTTTTGGGGTGAATGACACAAAATTTTGGGTAGTGTAAAAGTTACACATTAATGTGGTGTGAACACATTAATTTGGTGGATATAATATGGATTAAAAAATTAAATCCATAGAATCATGCATACAAAAAGGAATAAAACATGAGAATATAAATATTTCATAAGATATAATAGTTATAAATTTAATATAAATATGATATATATTAAATTGTTCAGAATTTAAAATCCCCTTAAATACTAAGTGTGATATTTCTTACAAAGAGGCACTTGTCAATACCTCGATCATCCAACAGAGTTGGTATTTATAAATCCAAGTGCCTCTATATTATCCTGAATAAGGAAATAATGTTATGAGTAACTCTATATTATTATATTGAATAGGTCATTCCAAAGTCAGGTGCCCCTTGATAGTTCTTTTTTAGCTTATTCTTGGTGTTTTCTTTGTGATTCACAAGTCAGGATCCCCTAATAGGATTAGGTTACTTAAGAAATTGAGTTAAGTATTATTTATATGATGGATATGGACAAAGTTTTTTTCACTCAACTATCTAAGAGTCACAACTATAGTTATTTGGATTATTCCCTACCTAAATAACTAAGTGGTGAGAGAAACTCAAAAGAAAAATCATTATTTAGTAAAATATTGATCTTGGATCAATAAATATATATGATGTATGGGGGAATCATTTTAGTTGTATAAATTTTAATAAAATTCCTTGTTAAAAATAGAAGATGCATTTGTAAGACTGAATGGCGTAACTAAAAACTCATATAAACTGTACCAACTTTGAAAAGTCATATGTGGCATATCTGAAGGCCTGAATCACGCCTAATGGTAATTTGATCTCAGGTCGATCTTTGAGAACACTCTAGATCCTTGAATCTGATCAAATAGATCATATATCTAAGAAAATGGATATCGGTTCTTAATTATGAGCTAGTTCAATGATCAGTAATCCACGCATAGCCTAAGTGTCTCATCTGCCTTCTTGGAGAAAAGCATGGGTGAATCCCATGATAAAGTATTAGGTCAAATAAAACCCTTAGATTCTAAATCCTCAAACTATCTCTTGAGCTCATTGATCTTAATAGGTTTCATCCTGTATGGAGGAATAGATACTAGAGCTACTCATGGAACAAAAATTATTGTAAACTCTACCTATATCTCATGAGGTAATCTATAAAAATCATCAGGAAATAAATCCCTAAAATGATCTACCATGGGAGGAAAATCAACTAGATGTAATCCTTACTCCTCCAAATAAAGGCTAGAAATCTAGGATATTACTCTGCCTATTCTATGATGATCTAGTCCAGATAAACTTTTCTGAACATCCCACTCACCCTTATGAAGATAACTATCACCATGTGGTGATGTAAACGATACCATACAGAGATAAAAATACACATAGGCATGATAGGGGACCAACCAATCCATCCCAAGAACGATATTAAAGCCTTCCATCTCAAGGATAAAGACATCCCATAAGAAATGATAACTTCCTACCTCAAGGGGATAGTCCCCGCATTGGCATATACCCTCTGACCGCACACCCAGCGGTGTATCCAGGGTCATCACCCCACAAAAGTACTGAATTTCCATCCCAAGAATTTCCATGATTGATAGAGATATAAATGATTGATAGACTCTTATATAGAATAAAGTAGATATGATAGTAGAGGATACTAGAATTGTACCTTGTACAATGGATGGAACTTTACTCTGATCCTTAAGTATCAGCTATAATGCATGAAATTGGCCTAATCTACAGCCCTGATATACATCTAGACTACCCTAATAAGGTCCTCTCTACTGACACTAGTAATCAGAAATCTGGATACCTTGGCCACAACCTCCTCCTCAGCTTGTTCGACTGGTACTACTCTAGCTTCTTTTCGGACGTGGCGTAACAGATCCTACTCCTAAAAGTGGATCCAGTGTGAATCCTCTTCTACTCTAAGTAGGTATAAAGGTCCAATATAACCTCTAAAGATAAACCATATGGATGAAAGCATGGCACTCAAGAGGGTCTCTATCAAACTATGTCTTAGCATGTCCCTTCATTCCACATTGATGGCATATAACAGAGCTTCCATTTTGGATACTCTGGGTGTCACTACTCTAATTATAAACCTCAATAATATACTTCTTTCTACCAAAATAATTATTTCCATGTCTCAGCATTGAACCTCTGTGTCTAGTACTATTATCTTCCCTCAATTCATACTCGTTGATAAGGTCTTGGTTCATAATCTTAGAATAGATATATAGGCTAAATACATTCACCTATGAGTGGATAGAATACTTGAGCCCATCCTCAAAGTGTCTCGCTCGTGATATCTCATCACTGTCCTGAATCATTGCAAAGAATTGAATCTCAGTGAAATTTGATGAATATTCCATGAAGGACATAGTACCATGATTAAGGTGAATGAACTCCCTGGGTTGGTTTTCCCTCAACGTCTCAAGGAAAAATTAATCATGGAAGGTAGTCTAAAATCCTACCCAAGTCATGCCTTGATGATTACCATCATGGGTAATCACATCCCACCATCGCTTGGCGGAATCACATAGCATGTAGGTGGAGAGCTTGACCCTCCTTTATAGAGGTGTCTCCAGATGCTCAAAGATAGAAATAATTTTATCCATTAAAGTCTCAGTATCTTGTGGACTACCATCCCCTAAGAAGATAGGAGGATTCTTTTGCTGGAACTCTTCATAGACTGCACAAACATAGGAAACTCTCTCAAAGATGAGTGTTAGTTCCTAATTCTTGAATAGTAGGTGGTTCCTCAGGTGAAAATACAGGAGGTATCATTGGTGGCTTAGGGTCCACCACCTCTAGAGCATGATCTTCGCCACCCTCATGGTTCACAACTTGAGGCTTTCGTGGTGGCGTAGATCCACAAATTCCAAGCATACACCTCAAAAAAAGATTTGAAATTAGGTAAGATCACTAATTAAAATAGAACATAATAAAATGGGATTCAATACCCAACATACTACCCCAACTAACCTTATAAGGCTAGGTTGTTGGTAAGTGTTCAAGTTTGATTTAGAAGGATTCTGGTATATGGAGGTACAATTACAATTCAAAGAGGAAAACACTCTTTAGATTTCACTTGGCCGCTTTATTTTCTAAAATCCATTTCATTTATTATCTAGAATTTACATTTTAAGTTTTTAAGTGAGTTTAAACATAATAAAAGGTTTGATTAAATGGATTTCCATTCCCAACTAATAAAGTCCCATATACTTTATAACTAAAATCAACACCCATGTAATTGAAACCAACTCCCCTTACATTTGGTCTCATAATGTAATGGGTAAAATATGATGGCTTGATCCGATGAATTACCCTTTCCAATTTATAAGGGCTCATACACCTTATAAATTGAAATTGGTAATAATGTAATCGTATTCAAATTCCATCTCATGTAACCAGGGGTACATAGCTTACATGGGTCAAAATTGGCTATTTAATATGCCACCATTAATCTATACAATAAAACGCTATTTATATATATGATGGAATTTTAAGTAATCATTTTCCTTTCCTTGTATAAGACATTAATGGAACAGTCATATATCACAACCAAGGCTTAATCAACAATCATAGGCAACACAGGCAATGAAAGTAATGAAATGCACCTATATGGTAGGTAATATTCATGGAATGTGAATCCTAGGTGTTTATAATTATGCATGTAACAATGATACTTTCCATTTTGGTCCAATTTAGAATATCCATAAATCATAACATTTACCACAACTCATGTTCATCATCCAACAGTGAAAATATATATTCTATAATATGATAAATATAGAACAAAAATTTCATATTCCCAGGAAACTTGGTGTTTACACCGAACATGGGTTAGCTACTCCCAGTCACAAATTAAAACCAATTTCCAACATTTCCCTAATCTCCTTTCTACCATCCCAAAATAGTAAGGCAAGAAAAAAATGCTCTGATACCACTTTGTGACATCCTAGACCTAGTTTACTCCCAATTAACTGAACCGGGTCGGCCACATGGATTCAAACGCACCTCCCCATATGCTAGAGGCTTCAACTAGCAGTGAGGGTCTAGGGTGTGATAGTGGAGATACTATTACCTTAGGTCAAACTCGATCAGAATAAAGATAATAACAGTGAATAAATAGAAGAATCATAATAGTAAACATGGCAGTAGAAGTAGTCATAAACACCTAAGGAATAAATAATCAACTCAATAATAGTAAATTGTATCATATACAAAATAATGATGGAATTTATCTAAAAAATTAAAATAAAAAATTCATGGAAGTATGAATATAGTGAAATCCATAATATACAAAAGAATAAAAAATAAGAAAAAAACATCCAAGCATCCTGAGCTCTGGCTCAGTCATCTGCTACCAAGCTCTCATCCTAAAGAAAGAAAGTTAGGTGTCCAAAGTGGGATTTTTTCCCTTTCCCACACCTATGATCATATAATATTCTTAGGTACCAACAGTGTCCCGGATAAGGTATGAGATAAATATCAGTAGGACACCAATAATGTCTTTTATACAAATCTAGACTATGAATATAAACTGAACAGTGTGCGTGTATATAAAAGTAAAGCAATACAACAAACAACCCATAAATGATTCAACCAAATATGGTGTCCAAACATGTAACCATATAATTAATTTATTTAATTCCAATTTATAATAATGTGATCTTGTATAAAAGGTATCAACAGTACTATAACATGATTTAATAATAAAAAAGGATCCAAGGTGTAACCAAGGAATCCTTGAGCTTGGGGGTTGAGCCAACCCATAGTGGTAACTCATGAAATATAGCTATAAGGGATCTGATTTTAATCCATAGGTCATTCATAATGCATTCCACAGTAAATGATTCTAACCGAGTCCATGGAACTCGCCCATAGTAATCCCGGTCTAAGCATGATTAGGCCCAATGTGGTGAATCCATGGCACCACATGTCCAAATACATCAAGTTGAATCCAAATAGTGTATCCAATGCATTCTAATATCTGAAAAATAATCAAGTGAATCATTGATACATCACCGATGCATTTTCATAATAAGACAAATACCAAATTTTTTGGTGGGTATCTCCCACAGTAATTGGCTCAATGAATTAGAATGGCGTCCTTGAATTCCATAAGTCATTCCCTTTGTAATCCAAGGATATCTCATTTATAACCATCCCTATAAATATGAAAAGGGTCCAAAGAATTAATCACTTTATACTCATTCCATTTATATCATATATAGTCATAGTCTGTGAAATACTCATTGCAAATAAACATTTGATAGGTTTATTCTATTACATTTCATTAAACATGAAAAGGTGTATCAAGGAAATACAACCAATATCAATTCAATTTATAATTAAATAGGATAAGTAATATCCATAAAAATAAACTTTCCATAGCAATTTAAGATTCATTTATTAAATTGAATCACTTACCTTATTAAAGTTCAAGTCAGACACACATGAATAGTATCCCAAATAATACCAATATAGGTTGCCAAGGAATAAATAAAGAACACACCCTAATTGGATGGTCTGTGTTGAGGTATCAACCTCCAATGGTGTCAGGTGATATTATTAGGTCCATATAATAAAATATAGACAATTTAAATCAAGGCAGATGAATTTTAGGAACAACACCCGATGAAACCTACCTGCGTACAATGGAAAAATTTATAGATGGTGAGACATTAAGGGATGATTCATAGACCACATAACTTATGTATTTAGTAGATGATTCATCCAGTATCATCCCTTATTTTAGACTAGATCATAAGAATATAGAATAATAGATGAACGCCCTGAAAATAGGGAAAAAAGCCTGCATTGAAATAGTTTCATTTAGAGAAAGAAGAATGCGAAAATGAGCCTAAGGGTTGAATCACTTACCGATGACTATTGAATGTGATGATAAGAAGTCAATTTGAAGTTTGGATGAAGAATTTTTCAAGAAACCTAGGTGGAGAGGAAGAGGAGGCCTTCATGGGTGAAAAAGGGAGGGTTGTCCATTGGAATGAAGAAAATAAGATAGAGGGGTTAAGTTATAGGAAATTAAGGGGAAAACATTAATTTTACCCAACTTATAGGGGTCTCAAGGTTTTTACACACAGTTTTCCAAACATGCACCAATTGTGTACCATTAACTACCTCAATACCCCCCCCCCCACATGATCTCGTCACACGATTAGACAAATCGTGCGCCGACCATGCATTTTATCTCTACTAAAAACTATAGCAACATCGCATGGGAATGAAGCCTGGGTTGCATAGTTAGGTAAAACCATGAGGCCCTATTCTACTCACTAAAACTCCCACACAAGATTAGGATAAACTATGTGGATTGGACTGCACATTTCTACTAACTGTGTGGCCTAGTTGTTTCTTCCACTAGCCGAGGTTTTGGGCTTCAAACAAGCTCTGAACACCCTCATTTCATCCATAGCCTCACTAGGCATTAATATTAGGCTCAAAAAAAGAATTAAACTAAAAATTAAAGTTTATATACCTCAAGGAAAAATTGGGTTCTTACAATCTTCCCCCTTAACAGAACTCATCCCCGAGTTGCCCTTCCAAGGGTGGTAGAACTCTATATGAGAACAAATATGGTCATTGATCATTACATTGGCCTCCCACTCCCAAGTCTCAACTTTTATACGGTCATGATACCATATCACCCATACTAAAGAAAAATAATGGCCTCAGATATTCTTCATGCTCCATTCAATGATGCATATGAGATAATCCTCAAAATAAGCATTGACATCCAATTCTATATCCTCAGGATCAAAAATATGATATGTGTAAGCATGGTAATGATGAATCTATGAAATGTAGTAGAAATCGTGCATAGAATAGTACCTATGAGGTAATAGAAACTGATAGGATACCATCATGAATCTATCTAATATCTCAAATACCCTAAAAAATGAGGTAATAGCTTTCATTACCTCTATATCCACCTATTCCCAAGTATGGGTGATATCCACAAGAAAAAATTATCCTCAACCTCGAACTCTAGAGGTTTCTGATAGAAATTGTCATATGATTTCTATATATACTTAGTAGTATCCATACATTTATTTATCAACTAAACCTACTCTAAAGTCTCTTACATGAGATGCGGACCTTGTAGCACTGCCTCTATGCCTCTATCTAGCACAGAGGTGAACGGAATGTCCTACCATACAAGGCCTCATATGGAGCCATCTAAATTGTTTCCTGAAATTTATTATTGTAGGAAAACTCGATGATATGGATATGTTTCTCCCAAGAACCACCAAAATCAAGTATTCATTCTCATATCATGTTTTCCAATCCCAGTATAGTCCATTCTGACTGGATATTGGTCTGAGGGTTAAAAGTTATACTCATAAGCACCTGTGTGCCCAAATATTTACGTAACCCTATCCAGAACCTCAATGTGAAATGATTTTTCCTATCATAAATGATAGTATGAGGGACCCCATGAAGGTGTATAATATCACATACATACAGTATTACCATCTCATCAACTGAGAAAGTCTACTGGATATGAAGAAAGTGGGATATCTTTTTCAATCGATCCATGCCTACCCAAACCATGTCACTTCCTCGAGGCGACCTCAATGAACCAACCAAAAAATTCATTACAACAACTTCCCATTTTTATTTCAGGATTGGAAATGGTTGTAATAATTCAGTAAGACACTGGTTCTCCATCTTCACCTACTGGCAGGTGGAACACCTAGTGATAAAACTCATAATCTAACATTTCATCTCAGGCCACCAATACTAGTGAATCAGATCATAATACATCTTAGAGATACCTAAATTCACTACCCATTGATAAACATGTTATTCTCATATCATCTTCTCTCTCATGTTCATAAGCACCTAGATATTCCCATGTATATGTAGGATGTCATCTCCATAAACAAACTAATCCAAAGGTAGTTCCTCACCAGAAATACTCTCCCATACAGCTAAACCTTCAGGGTATGAGAACTTCCTTCTTTTCACCCTATATAGGATTGAAGAGGTAACTACTAAGGCTATAATAAAAGTCTACTCATGACTCTTAGGAAACTCCAAATTCAACTTAGAAAAGTGGGGCATCAATTTTCATTCATCGCTAGCTTCCTAAACATATTGTGCCTGATTTTTATGGCTAAGCGCATCGACTACCACATTACCCTTTCTAGACATATAGGCAAGATCGATGTCAAAGGAATAAAGGTATTTGACCAGTATTCACTATTTTATATTCAAGTAAATCTATGTAAAGATATATTTGAGGATCTTGTGGTCTATATACACCAAAAATCTCTCTCCTGTCAGATAATTCCTCCAACAACACAAGGCATGAATAATTACTGCAAGCTCGGGGTCATGAATCAGGTAATTACACTCGTGAGGCATCAACTGGAGAGACCCATACACAATAAATATATCTTCCTACATTAATAATGAACCAATCTTGATGCTTGATGAATCATAGAAAACTATATAACCTTTTCCAGGACCATTCATAATCAAAATTGATGCTACATTAATCCTTCCTTTTAGCTCATGAAATGACTTCTAAAACACTTCATAACACAAGAAATTCACACCCTTCTTTATTAGACTAGTAAGAGGTGTATCAAGGTGTGATAAGTCTTGTATGAAATTCTTTTAATATCCATACATCCCTAAAAATATCTATATATTAAACATGTTCTTGGGAAGCTCCCAGGAAACAACAACACTGCCTTATTTAGGTCAAATGATACCCCTATTTCTGAGATAGTATGACCTAAGAAGTGAACCTAGTTGATCCAGAAGTGGAACTTGGAAAGATTATCATATAACTGATTCGGTCTCAGTGTATTCAAAATGATATCAAGATGTTTTTCATGGTCTCTCAGAGTATAATAATACGCCCAGATTTCGTTCACAAAAACCATGATGAAGGAATCCAAATAGGGGTGGAAAACTCTATTTATCAAGGCCATAAAAATAGAAGGTGTGTTTGTAAGACTAAATAGTATAACCATATACTCATACAAACCAAACTAACTTCATAAAGTTGTAAGTGGTATATCTGAAGTCCTGAATCGCACCTGATGGTAGCCTGATCTCAGGTCGATCTTCGAGAACAATATAGCTCCTCAGATCTGTTCAAAGAGATCATATATATAGCATCCCACCTTTTATCACATAAACTTTCATTACATTTTACAAAACCGAGGATCTTTAAGGTTTAGTGTCTTGGAAACCAGGAACTTAAAACATGAAAACATAAAACATTATTCTTAAACATTTGAAAGCCTTCTCCTCATGTTCATCCTAGGTTCATTATTTCATCTCATAACCTGGGGACATACATCAAAACAAAGGGTGAGCAGAAGGCCGAGTAAGGGAAACAAGATAAATATTTTACATGTGAACTTGAGATACTTCAATAAGGTCATGAAAAGAACTTTAAGGCATGAGAAAGAAATCATGAGATATATCATAATAAAATAACATTTTTCATAACTTGAAGATGTGGCTACAACATTTAATATTGACAATCATTTCGTTTCACCAAGGTCCATCCCCAAGGTGTCATTAAAAATTACCAAGGTTATTCACCAAGGTATCAGTCTAAAAGGTCATCTCTAGAGATTAAGTCTTTACCCAATGCATTGGAGCGCTATCAAGGCACACCCTTAATTTGTCTTTATTATCATGTGAGCCACATATATCATCATCAATAATTTCAGAAACAACCCATATAAAATAAAATAAATGGGTTTCATTTCATAATAATAATGTTTTAAAAACTGCTTTAAAGACATGATCTTTATGTCACTTTAAACCCACGGAAAGGGAAAGCGGGTTTCATGTATGTAAATCCCAGAATTTAAAATAGAACATTTTGGTATATATTTGAATACCCATATAGAATATAGATCTTTGAGTATTCAATTAATAAAATAAAATAACTTTAGAAAAAGAGAGAGACATTTTGAGACGAAAATTCTGCAGCATAACGGCTGTGTTACAGGGTTTTAGAAAACATTGAAAAGAGAGGGGACACGGGTCAAACATTCATAAATGACCCATAAAACAGTAGAGGGAAAGAATATAAGGGATTTAATAACATGGTAATGAAATTTTAAAATATACCATATGAAATTAAGAACATGAAAGGAAGACAAAAATAATATTTCTCTTATGAAAATTTAGCAGCCTAACGGCGTCACATAAACTTCAACCAAAAATGAATTGATGAGATCAAATAGGGTATATTATTATATGAACATAAAAAATCAGTATGGTAGATATAGAGATCATACCCCAACATAATAAAAAGGAACTTGCAAGACTTGACATGGAATTAGAACTTTGAAAAAGAGAAGGGTGAAAGAATCACTTAAAAATTCGACATCCTAACGGCGCCACTTAAAACATCAAAATACTGAATTGAAGAGATCAAATGGGGTCTCTCATCATATGATAACAAAATATCAGTATGATAGATATAGATATCATACCCCCAACATAATAAAAGGGACTTTAAATACTTGACATGAAAGTATAACTTGAAAACGAGAAGGGTGAAAGAACCACTTAAAAATTCGGCAGCCTAACGACGCCACTTAAAACTTCAAAATATAGAATTGAAGAGATAAAATGGGTTCTCTCATCATATGATCATAAAATATCAGTATGATAGATATAGAGATCATACCCCAACATAATAAAAAGGAACTTGAAAGACTTTACATGAAAATAGATCTTGAAAAATGAGAAGGGAGAAAGAATCCCGTACAAAAATTTCGGCAGCCTAACGGCGCCACTTAAACATTCATAAAACGAAATAATGAGAGTAATAGGGGATCTCTCATTATATGAACATGAAAAGGGCAGTAAGAGGAATATAAAAGAATATCCTTTAACATAAGAACATAGAGCATAAAATAAATGACATAAAAGAGATTACTTGAAAAGAAATAGAGAGGTCGGATCCCTTACCTTAAAACGTAACTCTTAAAACTCAAAGGTTGGGACCTTGAGGGCTTGGGGGAACCTTGGGAGGGCTCCATCGGAGGTAATGAGACCATAACTTCATTTGGGGAGAGTGGGGAGTCGAATGGATGAGATGATTTCTTGGTATTTATAGGGAAAGTGAGGGGACAAGGCATTCATGGCCAAGAGACACCTCATTGGTGGTTTTGGCAAAACCATGGGCTTGCCCATGGTATTGGCCACTTGGGACACCTCATACAAAAATTCATCCCCTTTAGTCTTCCATTCCTTAAAATATCTCATGGAATCATCATGACATAGTTATGATGTCATTAAACATACCGAAACCCTAAAACTATATTTTTACTATTCACTGAAAATTCAACTTTCTCAGAAAAATCCCAAAATTTCACATTAACCAAATATCAATGCTCTGATTTCAAATATGAACTCCATTTTATAAAAATAATTTTCTAAATATTTTTAATTTAATTTTTAAATAAATACACTAATCACCGAAAATTCATTTTTTCAGAAAAAACCCCAAAAATTACCTTAACATAATATCGATGCTCTGAGTTCAAAAATGAAATCCATTTTATAAAAAAAAAATTCTAAATATTTTTAATTTAATTTTTAATTAAAAAACACTATTCACCTAAAAAACTAATACTTGAATAATAATTTATAAAATCGTTATTTAACCATTTTATTGAATCACATTACTTAATCAAGGTGCTTAGATTATATTAATACTTTCTTTAAGTGAGATTACTAATCCATTTGGTCACATTACTAATCCTAAGCATAAAATCACTATTCATAATTTACTATTCATCAAAAATCCAGTTGATCTTATTAGACTCTAAATTTCATATTGTACATAATTGTAGAAGACCATTTTTTGAAAATCATTACACATTTTTAATTATTTAAGGTTTACATAAACATTTTTTAAAATATCCTTTCTCTAAAACTCACCAAAAATATGAATACTATATTTATCCGTTTATTTGAAAATTAATAAACTTCATCATAAGAAGAAATAAAAAATTTTATTTAAAACAAAGGATTACAAAAGGCAGTTATGGTCTCCTTACATAGCCCCTTATCACACCAGCATAGGACCTAAGTGTAAGGTGTGCTAAGGTGAGAGAATCTGAGGGAGGCTCGGCCAACATCGCACGAGTAGTAATTTCTATCAGTTTGAACTTCTCATGAAGGCGATTCCGTTCTAGCTTCACACGATGAAGTTCGACTTGGGTTTGGTCCAGAGCAAAGCCCAGTGGTGCTACCTCCTTCCCAAGTTCTGTTAGATGGGCTTCGATCGGTCCAAGACTACTGGGTGAGGCCATCTAATCTTCTTTCTATATTAATTAACCAAGATTACTTGTATTTAGAGACAATAATCAAAACGCTTAGTTTCCAGCGGTCAAATTGACCAATGGTCATATAACAGTCAAAACCCAACGGTCTAATTTTATTTATATTCATGTTATCAAATGAAACATTTTTTTTGAGTATAAAAAAATAAAATAACACACAAAATTAGGAAACAATATTTATTAAAAAATTTGGGTTGTTACAATCTTCCCCCCTTAAGAAATCGCGTCCTCGCAATTTTTAAAATTGGGTTTTGAAATTTCATTGAAAGTCCCACATCGGAAAAGGAGTCAGTAAAACTATTACTTTAAAAGAAAGAAAGGGAAGTACAAAGGTCACCCGAGTTAACCCACACTAGGATTCCATGTAGGAAAACATGGACATGGAGGAGAAAACAAAGGGTCAAGTTCTGAGGGAGAGTGATAGAAAACATGATTAGGAGAAAGTTAACCATAAGAAAATCCCAAAATTATGATGTGTGTAAATGGTCTTTGATTACCTAGTAGGAAACGTAAACCAACAACGTTTTTGTTTTATGTTCCTTTTCATAATTTTGAGGAATTCATTTACTACATAGAACAAAAATATAAGAAAATATACCTACCTTTAAGTAGAGTTTCATCCTTTAATAAGTCTCTACCAAAACTAATCTTTTCACTAAACGATGAGAATTCAAAAACACTTGGTCTCATCAAAAGCACAAGAATCATCTTCTAGAGAATCACATAATCCACAAAATATTATCTATCTATTTCTTCTATCTTTAAACATTATCCCAAAAATAGAAAGGGTAAGGTAAAACAACTCTTCAAAAAGAAATAATCTGATAGGAATGGAAACTACTTTTAAATTTTCAAAGTTCCATGGTACTACCCAAAGTTCATCATAGACCATTCCATAAATAACGGTCCTTAAAATTCCTCAAAATAAACCAAACTAAGATTGAAACCCAAATACAAGAAGGATTTGATAACCTAGTCTTCCAAAATAAACTTCATTGTTCATCTCTAAACAACATCAACCACTCCTAACATCTTATAACAAAAGTAGCTAACCTAAACATATTTTACCCAAGATAGGTTAATCATTCCTATAAGTAACCTAAATTACTATAAGTCCACCTTAAATTCATCGATTCTTCAAAATATAAGTCAACCTTACTCCTCAATAAAAATACCATAGTAATCTATTTACCTCGATCATATAGGGTCCACAAAATAGTGAACGTCTTCCAAAATAATAATAATATTTTAATCCCCTAATCATATCTATCATATTAATACGGAAATCATCGCATTTCTTATCACATTGGTTGTTGGGACATTTTCTTCCATTTCCCACCATTAAATAAGAAGAGAAATTATAATTAGGGGCTTAAATACTTATCCAATAATCATGAAAAGGAAATTAAAGCATATAAGGATAACTTGTAGAAGAAAAGTATACCCTAACTTGTGATCTCCTAGGTTCCCATCTAGGTTATACATTATCATATATTCTTATGTGAATATTTATTTTATTTTATCTTTGTTCCTTTAACAATGGTTCATACTAAGCTTATGAATTTACCAAAGCATATCCCCCGGGAGTGTCGTAACCAAGAGTGCAGCAAGGCCCGTTGTCGTGTACCAGTTCCCGTTTGAGTCTAGATCAAAGCAGTATTTTCGGGTTTTAACCCTATGTACATCTGTGCCAGAGCCACCTCTACCTGCTTGTATCCAGACAGGGATGTATTTTCTTGGAAACCCATTACTCAATACTCACCAAAATACCAGGAAGATTTCCTATATATAAACTTTTCTATATGCTTCTTCCTAAATTTTTCATATCCTAATTTCCACAAATAACTAAACCATCATCTGATACCAACTATAGCATCCTTCCTTTTATCACATAAACTTTCATTACATTTTACAAAACTGAGGATCTTTAAGGTTTAGTGTCTTGGAAACCAGGAACTTAAAACATGAAAACATAAAACATTCTTCTTAAACATTTGAAAGGATTATCCTCATGTTCATCCTAGGTTCATTACTGCATCTCATAACCTGGGGACATACATCAAAAGAAAGGGTGATCAGAAGGCCCAGTAATGGAAACAAGAGAAACATTTTACATGTGAACTTGAGATACTTCAATAAGGTCATGAAAAGAACTTTAAGGCATGAGAAATAAATCATGAGATATATCACAATAAAAATAAAATTTTTCATAACTTGAAGATTTGGCTACAACATTTAATATTGACAGTCATTTCGTTTCACCAAGGTCCATCCCCAAGGTGTCATTAAAAAATTACCAAGGTTATTCACCAAGGTATCAGTCTAAAAGGTCATCTCTAGAGATTAAGTCTTTACCCAATGCATTGAAGCGCTATCAGGGTGCACCCTTAATTTTTATTTATTATCATGTGATCCAAATATATCATCATCAATCATTTCATAACCAACCCATATAGCATAAAAGAAATGGGTTTCATTTCATAATCATAACGTTTTAAAAACTGCTTTAAAGACATGATCTTTATGTCACTTTAAACCCACGGAAAGGGAAAGCGGGTTTCATGTATGTAAATCCCAGAATTTAAAATAGAACATTTTGGTATATATGTGAATACCCATATAGAAGAGAGAGATTTTATTATTCACTTAATAAAATAAAATAACTTTAGAAAAAGAGAGATACATTTTGAGACGAAAAGTCTGCAGCATAACGGCTATGTTACAGGGTTTTAGAAAACATTGAAAAGAGAGGGGACATGGGTAAAACATTCATAAATGACCCATAAAACAGTATAGGAAAAGAATATAAGGGATTTAAGAACATGGTAATGAAATTTGAAAATATACCATATGAAATTAAGAACATGAAAGGAAGACAAAAATAAGATTTCTCTTATGAAAATTCAGCAGCCTAACGGCGTCACATAAACTTCAACCAAAAATGAATTGATGAGATAAAATAGGGTCTCTAATCATATGAACATAAAAGATCAGTATGATAGATATAGAGATCATACCCCAAAATAATAAAAAGTAACTTTAAATACTTGACATGGAATTAGAACTTTGAAAAAGAGAAGGGTGAAAGAACCACTTAAAAATTCGGCAGCCTAACGGCGCCACTTAAAACTTCAAAATACTGAATTGAAGAGATCAAATGGGGTATCTCATCATATGATAATAAAAGATCAGTATGATAGATATATATATCATACCCCAACATAATAAAAGGGACTTTAAAGACTTGACATGAAAGTAGAACTTGAAAACGAGAAGGGTGAAAGAACCACTTAAAAATTCGGCAGCCTAACGGTGCCACTTAAAACTTCAAAATACAGAATTGAAGAGATAAAATGGGGTCTCTCATCATATGATCATAAAATATCAGTATGATATATATATAGATCATACCCCAACATAATAAATAGGAACTTGAAAGACTTTACATGAAAATAGATCTTGAAAAATGAGAAGGGAGAAAGGATCCGTTACAAAAATTTCAGCAGCCTAACGGTGCCACTTAAACATTCATAAAACGAAATAATGAGAGTAATAGGGGATCTCTCATTATATGAACATGAAAAGTGAAGTAAGAGGAATATAAAAGAACATACTTTAACATAATAACATGGAGCATAAAAGAAATGACATAAAAGAGATTACTTGAAAAGAAAGAGAGAGGTCGGATCCCTTACCTTAAAACGTAACTCTTAAAACTCAAAGGTTGGGACCTTGAGGGATTGGGGGCACCTTGGGAGGACTCATTAAGAGATAATGAGACCAGAACTTTGTTGGGGGAAAGTGGGGAGTCTAATGGATGAGAGTATTGCTTGGTATTTATAGGAAAAGTGAGGGGACAAGGCATTAATGGCCAAGGGACACCTCATTGGTGGTTTTGGCAAAACCATGGGATTGCCCATGGTATTTGCCCATGGTATTGGACACTTGGGACACCTCATACAAAAATTCATCCCCTTTAGTCGACCATCCCTTAAAATATCTCATGGAATCATCATGACACAGTTATGATGTCATTAAACATACCGAAACTCTAAAACTGTATTTTTACTATTCACTGAAAATTCAACTTTCTCAGAAAAAACCCAAAATTTCACATTAACCAAATATCAATTCTATGATTTCAAAAATGAACTCCATTTTATAAAAATAATTTTCTAAATATTTTTAATTTAATTTTTAAATAAATACACTATTCACCGAAAATTCATTTTTTCAGAAAAAAAACCCCAAAAATTACCTTAACATAATATCGATGCTCTGAGTTCAAAAATGAAATCCATTTTATAAAAATAATTTTCTAAATATTTTTAATTTAATTTTTAATTAAAAAAACTATTCACCTGAAAAAACTAATACTTGAATAATAATTTATGAAATCGTTATTTAACCATTTTATTGAATCGCATTACTTAATCAAGGTACCCAGATTATATTAATACTTTCTTTAAGTGAGATTACTAATCTATTTGGTCACATTACTAATCCTAAGCATAAAATCACTATTCATAATTTACTATTCATCAAAAATCAATTTTATCTTATTAGACTCTAAATTTCATACAGGACATAATTGTAGAAGACCATTTTTTGAAAATCGTTACACATTTTTAGTTATTTAAGGTTTAAATAAACATTTTTTAAAATATCCTTTCTCTAAAACTCACCAAAAATATGCATACTATATTTATCCGTTCATTTGAAAATTCATAAACTTCATCATAAGAAGAAATCAAAAATTTTATTTAAAACAAAGGATTACAAAAGGCAGTTATGGTCTCTTTACATATCCCCTTATCACACCAGCATAGGACCTAAGTGTAAGGTGTGGTAAGGTGAGAGAATCCGAGGGAGGCTCGGCCAACATTGCACGAGTAGTAATTTCTATCATTTTGAACTTCTCGAGAAGGCGATTCCATTCTAGCTTCACACGATGAAGTTTGGCTTGGGTTTGGTCTAGAGCAAAGTCCAGTGGTCCTACCTGCTTCCCAAGTTCTGTTAGATGGGCTTCAATCGGTCCAAGACTACTGGGTGAGGCCATTAAATCTTTTGTCTATATTAATTAACCAAGATTACTTGTATTTAGAGACAATAATCAAATCATTTAGTTTCCAGCGGTCATATTGACCAATGGTCATATAACAGTCAAAACCCAACGGTCTCATTTTAATTATACTCATGTTATCAAATGAAACATTTTTGTTGAGTATAAAAAAATAAAATAACACAAAAAATTATGAAACAAGATTTATTAAAAAAATCGGGTTGTTACAATATATCTAATAAAATGGATACCAGTTCTTAACTATAAACTATTTCAACCATTTTTAATCCACATATAGACTAAGGGTACCATCCACCTTCTTGGTGAAAAGCATGGGTGAACCCCAAGTTAAAGCACTGGGTCAAATAAAACCCTTATATTTTAAATCCTCCAACTGTCTCTTGAGATTATAGAGCTCAGTTTGTATCATCTTGTATAGAGGAATAGATACTATAGATGCTCTTGGAATAATATTGATCATAAACTCTACCTATCTCTCAAGAGGTAATCTATAAAAATCATTGGGAAATACATCCCTTAAATGATCTACCATGGGATGAAAATAAACCAGATGTAATCCCTGATCCTCTAGATCAATTATAGAAATCTAGGCTATCACTCCACCCATCCCATGATGCTTTGGTCCATCTATACTTTCTAGAACATCCCACTCACCCTTGTGAAGATATCTATCACTCCCTAGTGTTTTAAACGGTACCCTATGGAGATAGCATTCCACATAAGCATGATAGGGGATCAATAAATCTATCTCAAGAATGACATAGAATCTTATCATCTTGAGGATGAGGAGGTCCCATAATTAATGATAACTACCTACCTCAAGGGGATAGTCCCAGCATTGGTGTATACCCTCTGACCGCACACCTGATGATTTTTCCAGGGTCATCACACCACAAAAGTACTGAATTTTTGGCCCAAGGCATTCCACAATTGATAAATATAAAAATGAGTGAGTGGAACCTATATTGAATAAATCATATATGATAGTAGAGGATAATAGAATAGTACCTCATAAATTATATGTTCATGTACTCTGATCCTTAGGTATTGGTTGTAATGCATGCAACTGCCCCAATCCATGACCCTGAGCTATAGCTGGACTACCCTGAGTAGGTCTACTCTAATGGAATTAGTAATAAGAAGTCTAGATACCTTATACATGACCTTCTCCTTGTTCTGTTTGTCTAGTACTACTCCAGCTTCCTCCCTGAAATGGTCTAACTAATCCTTCTCCTAAAGGTGGAGTCAGTGCGGATCTTATTCCACTTGAAGCAAGTTGAAAGGTCCGAATAACCCTCTGAAGATAACCCATTTGGCCGCAAGCATCAAACTCAAGTAGGTCTCTATTACACTATGGATTTACATGCCCCTGTTGTCTATAATTATGGAATATAACAGAGCTTTCATTATGGATACTCTCTCTACCACTTCTCTGATAAGAAACCTTAGGTCTAGGCTTCTTGATACCGAAATAACTAATTCCTTGTCTCGACACTAAACCTATGTGCCTGGTACTATCAACTTTACTCAATTTGTGATCAGTGAAAATAACTTGGTTCATGATATCATAATAAGTATATAGGAAAAATATATTCACCTACAAGTGGATGGAATACTTGATCCCATCCTCAAAGTATCTCGCTCACGATATCTCGTCGCTGACTAGAAGCGGTGAAAAGTGTTGAGGCTTAGTGAAATTTGATGAATAGTCCATGATGAACATATAACTCTACTCTAGGTGAATGAACTCCCTGAATCAGTCATCCCTCAATGTCTCATAGAAAAAGTAATCATAGAAGTTAGTCTGAAATTCTTCCTAAACCATGCCCTGATGACGACCAGTCTATGTAAAATGCTTGGTGGAATCACATAGCATGTAGGTGGTGAATTTAACCCTCCCCTATAGATACATCTCTAGATGCTCAAAGATAGAAAGAATTTCCTCCATCCAAGGCTCAGTAGCCTATGGGCCACTATCCCCTAAGAAGATAGGTGGATGTTGCTTCTAGAACTCATGATTCTGATCAGACATCATAGGTTTGGGTCAAGGAGCACCCTTCATAGACTGCATCAAACATAGAAAACCCTCTTGAAATAGAGCATCAATTCCCAATTTGGGAATAGCAGGTGGTGCCTTAGGTGGAACTACTAGAGGTATCACTGGTGGATCAGGGCCCACCACCTCTGGAGAATGATTGTCACCACCCTCCTGACAAATGACTTGAGAATTTCATGGTGGAATATCGCTATAAATGCCAAGAATACACCTCATAACAATATTTGAAAGTAGGAGATATCACTGATGAAAATGAAACATAAGAAAAGGGGGTTCACTGCCCAACATACTACCCCAACTACCCACTTAAAAGGTCATGTTATTTTTAAGTTTTCAAGTTTGATTTATAGGGGTTTTAGTATATAGAGGATCAATTGAAATTCAAGGAGGAAAACACTCTTTAGATTGCACTTGGCCTCTTCATTTACTATAAACCATTTTATTTATTATCTATAATTTAAATTTTAAGTTTTTAAGTGAGTTTAAACATAATAAAAGGTTCAATTAAATGGATTTTCATTCCCATCTAATAAGGGACCATACACTTTATAACTGAAATCAACACCCTTGTAATTGAAAATAACTCCTCTTACATTTGGTCTCAGAATGTAATGGGTAAAATACTATGGCATGATCTAATGAATTAACCTTTCTAATTTATAAGGTCTCATACACCTTATAAATTGAAATTGGTAATCATTTAATCGCATTCAAATCCCAGCTCATGTAACCAGGGGTGCATAGCTTACATGGGTTAAAATTGAATATTTAATATTCCACCATTATTCTATTTAATAAAATACTATTTATATTGATGATGACATTTTAAAAACCCAATTTCCTTTCCTTACATAAGATGTTAGTGGCACAGTCATATATCATAACCAAGACTCACTCAATAATCATAGGAAACACAAGCAATGAAAGCAATAAAATTCACCTATATGGCATGGGATATGCATGGCATGTGAATCCTATGTGTCTATAATGATGAATGTAAAAAATATCCTAGCTATACCTGGATAAGGTATAATATCCATAAAGAATAATATTTACCACAAATCTTGTGAATCAACCAATGGAGAAAATATAACAATTATAATAGGTGAAATATAGAACAACAATTTACCATTCTTGGAAAACATGGTGTTTACCCTGAACATGGGTTAGCTACTCCCAATAACGGCTTGTAAAAAGTTCCAAAATGTCCCTAATCTCCTTTATACCATCCCAAAATAGTAAGGTGAGAAAATAAACACATTGATTCCACTTTTTGATGTCCTGGACCTGGTTCACTCCCGAGTAACTGAACCCGGTCAGCCATATAGCCTCAAGCATGATTCCCCATGCCCTAGAGGCTGTTGACTAGAAACGAGGGCCTAGGGTGTGATAGTGGGGAGACTATTCCCTCATGTAAAAGTGTATCATATCATAGATAATGATAGTTAATAAATAGAAGAATCATAATAGTAAACATGGTAGGGGGAGTAAGCATAAGCACCTAAGGAATAAGTAATCAACTCAATAAATAACTATAAATTGTATCATATACAAAATGATGATGGCATGTCTCTACAAAATGAAAATCAAGAATACATGGTAGTGGGAAGATAGTGAAATACACAGTATGAAAAAGAATTAAAAATAATTAAAAACTGTCCAGTATCTCAGGCTCTAGCCCGGTCATCTGCTACCAAGCTCCAATCTTATAGAAATAAATTCAGGTTTCCAAGCTGAGATGATTTCCCTTGTCCACAATTATGATCATATAATCTACCCAAGTACCAATTGTGGAATGAATAGGTTGTGAGATAAATCTCAGTAGGCCACCACCAATGGTTTATATACAAATTCAATGTGTGAATAAAAATTAAACAATGTGCAGGTATATAAAAGTAAGGTGGTACAACAAAAAAACCCATACCTACTTTATACAATGATGTTGTTTGAACATGTAACCATTTAATTAATTGATTTAAGTTTAGTTTATAATAATTTGAACATGTATAAAAGGTATCATTAGTACCATAACATTATTTAATAATAATAAAGGATCAAAGGTGTAACCAAGGAATCCTTGACCTCATGGGTCAAGTAAACTCATAGTGGTAGCTCATGTAGTCTAGATATAAGGGGTGTGAGTGTAATCCAAGGGGAAAACCCAAGGAATTCCACTATAAATGATTCTAACTGATTTTATGGAGCTCGTCTATAGTAATCTCAAGCTAAGCATGACTGGGCCCAATAGGGTGAATCCATAGCACCGTGTGTCTGAAGACATAAATTTAAATGCAAGGAGTGTATCCGAGGCATTATAATATCTAGAAAATATTAAATTAAATCATTATTACATCACCAATTTATTTATGTTATAATACAAAGAACAGATTTTATGGTGGGTATCTCCCATAACAATCGACTCAATGAATCATAGTGGCATCCTTTGAGTGCACAAGGAATTCCCTTAGGAATCTAAGACTGGATTAAGTCTGACCATCCCTATAAAGATTAAAAAGTTATAAAGTATTAGTCTCCTTATACTCATTCCATTTATATCATATATAGTCATAGGCCATGTAATACTGATGTCAAATAAACATTTAAAAGGTTCATTCCATTATCTTTCATTAAACATGAAAAGGTGTATCAAGGACATGTAACCAATATCAATTCCATTTATAATTAACTAGACCAAGTGATATACATAAATATAAACTTTATATAACAATTTAAGATTCATTTATTAAATTGAAGAAATTACATTATTAAAGGTTAAGTCAAATGCACCCAAACGATGTACCAAATAATCCCAATATAGGTCAACAAGGAATAAATGAAGAAAAAATCCTAATTGGGTGGTCCATGTTGAGGTATCAACATTCAATGATGTCAAGTGATATTATTAGGTCTGTATAATAAATCTAGACAATTTATATCAAGGAATGTGAATTTTAGGAGCAACACCCGATGAAACCAATGTGTGCACAATGGAAAAAAATTTAGATGGTGAGAATTTAAGGGTTGAGTCATAGAACACCTACCTTATGCCTGTAGTAGATGTCTCATCCAATATTAGCCCTTAGTTTGTCCTAGATCATAATAAAATGGAATAATGGATGAAGTCCCTAAAAATAGGACATAATATTTGGCATCAAAATATCATCATTGAGAGAAAGAAGAATGATGAAAGGGACATAAGGATTGAATCACTTACTGAAGGCTATCCAATGAGATGATTGAAAGTCAATTCAGAGTCTAAAAGAAGAAGCTGTCAAGAAACCTAGGTGTGGGGGAGGAGGATCTCTTCATGGGTGAAAATAGGAGGGGTGTCCACTAGAATACACAAAATAAGATAGGGGTTAAGTTATAAGTAATTAAGGGGAAATGGTAATTTTACCTAACTTATAGGGGTCATACGGTTTGGATACATAGTTGGATAAACCATGCACCAAATTTGCACCATGAGCTACCTCAATACCCCCTCACAGAATCTTAGTGCATGTTTATAAAAAATGTGCATTGACCCTGCATTTTTTCCTCTGCTAAAAACTGCTGCATGATTACAGAGGTATGCGACCTAGGTCGCCTAGTAAGGGAAATACATGTGGCCCTCTTCTCCTCACTAAAATTCCCTCGTACAGTTATTAGAAACTATGTGGACTGGGCTATATGGTTTCTAATAACCATTAGGCCTAGTTTTTTTTCATCGGCTGGGGTTCTATGCTCTAAACAAGCCCCAAAAACCCTTGTTTCCTCCATAGCCTCACTAGGAATTCATATTAGGCTCAAACTAAGGAATTAAACTGAAAATTAAAGGATCTATACCTCAAAAAAATTGGTTTCTTGCATAAAATATATGAAACATGATACTCACCCACTAACATGTCATTATTGTATATTATATCATACTTCAAGATAATCATATTGATATCACTTGTAGGTATATACTATGAAATAGTTAAAGATTGGTATCGAGGGTTGAGAAGTGTTATCAAGGAGAAGCACTTAGAGCCTCTAAATTTGAATATTATAGAAATAAATTTCACTAATTTTGACTTATTGTTATTAGATATTGGGTGTGCATCACACATTTGTTCTGAAAAATATATACTCTGAAATAGGAGAGAATCAATGAAGGGTGAGGTAGAACTTCATATCAAGAATAGAGTAAGAGTTATTACATTAGAGGTCATAACTTATGATCTGATTGTACTAATTTGATTAATCCTATAATTGAAAAAATATTATTATATCCCTACCATAAAAAAATTATTTATGTATCTTTTTTAGAAAATAATATAATTTCATTCACTATTAAGAACAATAGTTGTTCTATATATAAGAATGAAATTTTTTATGGTATCAGAAATATGGTAAATAGTTTATCTGTTCTTAATATAGATAATCTTGTTTATAACATTTATAATAAAAGGTCAAGATTGATTCTAATCCCACCTAACTTTGTCATTATTTAATTGTATATATAAATGAGAAACACATTCAAAGACTCCATAGATATGGATTTTTGGACTCATTAGATTGTGAATTGTTTGATACATGTGAATATTTTTTATTAAAAAAATGAAAATTAAACTTCTTAGTAGAAAATTTGAAAGGGATGGTGGGTTTTTGGATCTCATACATAGTGATTTATATTGACCAATGAGTACTCAAGAATGTAGTAGTTTTAGTTACTTTATTTATTTTAATAATGATTTTAGTAGGTATGGTTGTGTGTCACTGATGAAACACGAGTATGAAACCTTTAAAAATTAAAATATTCTCAAAACAAAGTATAGAATCAATTGGGAAAAAGTATTAAGATTCTATATTATTAGATTGGTGTGGTGAATACTTGATCCAGGAATTCATAGATCATTTAAAAAAATCAGGAATTTTTTCATGACTCACTCCTCCTAAAATACCATAATGGAATGGTGTATCTGATATAATTAAGTGTACCTTATTAGATATGGCTTTATTGATGATGAGTCTATGTGACCTTCCTATTTCATTTTGGGGTTATTCTATAGAAACTGTTGTATTCTTACTAAATTTTTCTCCATCTAAATCATTCATAAAGAAACTATATGAGATATGGATTTAGAAGTGTTACAATATGTATTTTATGAATATTTGGGTTTTTTAAGAATACATAAGATTTTTAGATTCATATAAACTTAACCATAATTCTTATAAATTCTTATTTTATGGCTATATCAAGGAAACTAAGGGATGTTTCATCTATAATCCAACTGAACATAAAATGTTTGTGGCCCAAATTAGTGTTTTAACTAAGAAGGAACACATCGGTTAAGGAGTCAATGGGAATAAAGTTAAACTTGTATAATTTCAAGACCAAAAAATTGGAAGTATTCCTAATATAGATATTGGGTTGGTTTCACAAAGAGTTGTGGAAGAATAACTAACTCAATTTATAAAAGAAACTTAAAGGTCTTGCAGGATTTTTCATAAATATAAGATATATGAATTTATCATGGTGAATAATTATGAAGTAGTGTTTCTAAAATATGAACCTACTACCTATTGTAATTACATTGAGAGTTTTAATTATAATGAATAGTTAAAATACATAGAATATAAAATGGAATCCATGTACACTTACAAAGTTTAAAACTTGGTGGATGCACCTGAAGGGGTAATACTCATAGGGTTCAAGTGGGTTTTCTATAAGAAAAATGACATGGATGGTATAATTTCTACCTATAAAGAACACATGGTGGTGAAATTTTATAAACAAATTCATGGTATTGACTATTAAGAAACATTTTCACTGATAGTGTTGATTAAGTACATTCAGATTTAATTAGCCATAGAGGCTCATTATTATCATGAGATATATCAAATGGATGTCAAATCGCTTTATTTAATGGGAATTTAGTCAAGGACGTGTATATGATAAATCCTGATGATTTTGAAGTGAAAAATGAGACTCTTAAGGTATGCAAGTTGTAATGGTCCATTTATAGACTAAAAAAAGATTCTCAAAGTTTGAATATCTAGTTTGACGATGAAATCAAAGAGTTTTTTTATCAATAATACAGATGATTATTTTATATATATATATATAATAATATTAGTGGTAACATAGTTTTGTTTCTAATATTTTATATGGATGACATACTACTTATTGGAAATGAAATCCTGACACTTATCTCTATAAATATATGGTTAAGTAAATGCTTCTCAATAAAATACATGGGTGAAACTACCTACATACTAGGTAAGAAGATCTATAGTGATAAATATAATAGTATTCTTAGTCTTGGAGAGGATAAATACATTGGTAAAGTGATAAAGTTGTTTTTCATGGAAAACTCCAAGAAGTGTTCTTTACCAGTGTTGCATGGCACAAATATTAGAAAGATTCAAGATCCTTCTGAAGTGTTCTAAAGGATAGATATAATTCTTTATGAATCCTCCATATGATTTATCATGTATTCCATGTTATTTACTTGACCCGATGTAACTTATTCTCTTATAATAACAAATATATTCTAATACAATCCTATTGAGAGTCACTAAATTATTATAAAGAACATTCTTAAGTACTTGAGAAGGAATAAAGATATATTCTTAGTATTTGGATGAGAATATGAGATTTGTGTAAAAGTTACATTCTGATATGGTGAATATGAAATTTTAATCTAGATTTTTATTTTGCCTAAATGGTAGATATATCACTTTTAATAGTTCTAAACAAGCCACCACAGTGAACTTGAAAAAAAGGAAGAGTTCATAACAACATTGGATACTGTAAAGGAAGTTGTTTATATCAAAAAGTTCATCTCTGAACTTATGGTGGTTCTTAGCATTCAAAGAGCAGTTGAGATTTACTGTGAAAATAATGAGGTTTTCACTCAGGAAAAGGAACATTGGTCACACCAAAGGACCAAACACATCCTTCATAAATACAATCACATATGAAATATCATTGAGATTATCAATGTAAATATCAGTTGGGTGGATACATAGGATAATGCAGCAGATCCATTAATAAATTTTTTACTATATCCACAACATGAGGGTCATGTTAGATATCTAGATATTTTATACTTAATATATTTATATAATTAATATATAGTGCATCATGATTTTATAATAATGTAAATTTCCTTTAATTTTTCATTCAAGTGTTCTATGATTTATTTTATATGAATAGTTGAATGATAATATCCCCTCAAAGTATAGCTTTGAGTTTTCCATAATATATGATAATCACATAGTAGTATGGGTTGTGATGATATGTTAATATTAAAATAAATAGAATCATGTACTCATTGAAAAGGGTTGTATATGATATACAAATAAAATATTTATGAGGTAATGAGTAGAGACATATTACTTGGACTGACTCTCCAAAGTATATCTTATGGAATGACATAGAGTCATTGATAAAATTATGTGTGTATGATTATTATCAATAATTATTACCTAAATTTGAGATATATCTAGAATAATAATATTTATACTTTTATACCATTATTATACAAGTCAAAAGATACTTATTTAATCAGGGGGTGGTTGGGTATGTTGTCAATCATGTCGTCAGTTGGGGAACAACCAAGATAGAATTTTTTTTCACTTGTATAAAAAGTAAATATATCTAGACCATGATTGAATTATACTAATAAAATACATTTCTATGATTATTTAGGTCAAATATGAGTTACTTAGCTACTAAGATTAGATACATGCAATGTTCTCTTCTGTTATATGAATGACATGTGATGTATCCATCGACCTAGTCAATCTATTTCAAATAATCAAGTAAAGATGAGTTATCCTATACTAGATTGACATGTTCCATGTTTGGTGGTAACATGATGTTATGGAAAAAAGGATTATATAGGTATATGTATAATTTGTGTGATACATCTTATGGTGAAGATGACTCTATAGAGATATCAGTATGTATGATATAAATCACACTAGACCCCTTAGTAGATTGAGTAGCACTGATGCTTTGTTAGAGGTCACTATATGATTACATATATTTTAATGATTTAATGTATTTTTTAGTGCTACTAAGTCCCATAGGGTTACACAATTTTGTATTTGGATAAGGATTAAGTTTTGGACAAAGCTTGTGATCCAAAATGAGGAGAGTTTGGTGAAACTATATCCAAAAGGAGTATTGGATAGATTCAAAAGGAGTTTTGGAGTTTTGTATTAATCCCTTATGTATTTTAGTATAATTGGGAAATTGTTAGTTATTAACTAAAAACATATGTATATAATACATATGAAAAAATATATTTCACCCAACATTTTAGGCTAAGTGCATGCATTTGCCACCTCACATGATTTAGGTGCATGAAACTTCCCTTATGGTTTCATCAGTTGGACTACATTATGAATGGATTAGATATAGTAAATTCATAAATATGATTCCATGAGTATTTATAATGTGAATAAACATATATCGATACATTTAATATGGATGATGCATTTTATTAAATGAAATGCATCAAGGATGGCTATATAAAGGGATGAGATATATCTTTTTGAGTATGACCAATTATATGAAATAATATTTCCTCCCAATATTAATTTTATATCTAGGTTAATGTGATAGAATACCTTACATGTATAGGGATCCTCAAGAAACATTTTAGGATCCTTTGGATGGTGTAATCCCCTCAAAGGAAAGGGGATTTTGTCTACTTCTTCAATAATCAATTTCAAGTGTACTCCATCAAATATTGAAGATAGAATTTGGTGTCATCAAAGTATGAAAAATTATGTTATTTATTTATATTATATATTAATTAAATTGAGGATAGATTTAGAACATTTATCAATTTTATTCTGATGCCTCTGTTTATATAATGAAGCTCTAAAACCTATTGAAATGATTATAAGTTTCTATTCTTGTGTCATAATCTCTTGGATTTAAAAACTACTCAAGAAATCTAAGTCAAAAAATTATATACTTGTGACTATAAGTGACATGTAATAATTAATTTTATATTAATAAAAAATTTGGAAACTTTTGTGTCAAGAGACAATGGGAAGGGAAGATTGCTTGGACAATGAAGGTCATTTAATATCAAAAACATGTTAGTATTCACTAATGTGGTTGTAGGATATTATTTGGTATAGGATGATTTTTGGATGATTTATCATCCAATAATACAATGGTATGAATATGTAATAAATAGTAAAGTAACTTAAATTGAATGATTTCCCATTAATTTCAAATATTCGTGTTTAATTTCATGTATTTTCCCATTTATTTCATATTTATATGGTTAAATTCATGGATAGACATCATTCTACTCATTCATATATCTTTATTGATTTTGATTTTATGATTCCATAAATAAGTTTTCTTTATTAATTTATTTTCACCACCTTTAATAATTAACTATTTTATAAAAAAAATTATATGATTTGAAATAACCATCATTTTCTACATAGTCTTTTTGAGGTCTAATTCACCTCCAATATAGAAGGTAATCCCCTATAACTTACATAGAGAAAAAATTCCTAGAACTTACTAGATCATAATGAGCCTCTTGAATCTAATTTACTATAAATTAGAATATATACTACACCTAATCCACTACACCAAATCACTTGTTAAACAAACCAGACAAGAAATTATGTAAACAGTGAATAAGAAAGAACAAAACAAGACCAAAATAGAAGAAGAATAACACATAAATATTATATGTTTCATCCATTAGTTATAATACATATAGGGACGCATTGAATATTTATTTAAGGGAGAAACTAAGTTACATGGGGAACCTATCTTCTAGTAACCCTACCCAGCCTAAGTTACAATGGAATTTATCTAGATGAATCCTTCTAAACACCCAACTCAAATACTATAGTAACACCTTCCCATGATGATCTCCCAACATAAGTGCTCCATTGTGAAGACCTCCCCAAATAGGGATGGATGTCATCCCATACCCCATTCCTTATGGTTCTCTATCACCGCACCCTCATTAATTCTTATAGAACTTATGTTTCTATCCCATCCTTTAAAGATGAGCTCTACAGATTCCAATCAGTAACTTCCAGTTCCACCACCTTATAATCTCCATGGAGAGTATTCCATTTGGATATGACCTTCATTAATGACCTTCCACTCTGTCAAATGAAATGGCCACCCCAAATTCTCTTTATAGTGAATAGTGATAACTTTTAGAAACTCCAAAAGTTTACCCGCATGTAATTCTTTTACATCTCCACACTTTCTCCTCACACTGACATAGTTTTTTCCGATAACTACTTTCCCTGAAGGTTATGTGTTATATCCAAAATTGTCCATTTGTCTACATCACCCCATCCTCTATAATTTTATTTCCCCCAAGTGTATGCATTAATATGTTTATTCTTACTAATAACCATACTTAAACACCACAACTTATACTACTTCTTTTATTTTGATGATTCTTCTATCTTGAATCTAGACATTCATGGTGAAGGTGAATATGTTTCCATATTTTTATGTCAAGTGTATCTTTTGGAGACTTAACTTCCATAAATCCCAACACTTAACCAAAAATAAGTTCTCACACAAAAACCCAACAATATCTCACTTGAGAATTGTTTCGTAGGTTAATACTAACAATCTCCCACTCAAAAACCATTCTCAAGGATTTCACCAAAGTCTCACTAGCTAACTTATGAAACAACAACCACTATTCTTTCTCCATTTACAGTGTTACCATGGTTCCCCATTATGGTTTTGATCTTTCAAGATCCACTAATACAAAGATACCAAAAATTTATGAACTCTAATTGTTTGTTCCACAATTCCTCCAAATAAAACAGGACTAAGCTCTATTTGAATTTATTGAACTCCCATCAACAAGTTGTGTCAAGTTCCATGTCTATATTATTTCTCCTTCAAAAATCCTTCAATTATGAAACTATGCAATCAAAAATCCACAAATTCTAATAATTTTTAGGTATATCAAACTCTATATATTCCATCAGAACCAACCTCTATCTAAAACATAACTTATAGAAAGTATGATATCATCATACTAATAAACTCTCACTAAAGAAATATGGAACCATTTGGTTACCATTTCTTAGTTAAATAAATACATGAATCAATCCTTTGATCCCACTATATTCTATCCTGGTTATGAACCATTGAAGTATCACACCCATTATAGAGGTCATTTTGATACTTTGAATACCTTTTGATGTTTGTTTACATGGAGTCATAAATACTAAAGTCTTCATCATCAGTCCCCTATAAAGAAACATGCTTGATATTTGGGGTTTTACCTCTTAAAATATTGACATGGTCATGGATGAATTTCAATGACTTTATAGATGAGAGATTAATAAAAATTTCCTACTTACAAACTTGGAGTACCTCTAGAAGATACATCCACAAATGAAGTCATTATCCTCTCTATGGCGTCTTCTGGTGTTCTAGGTTTAGTCTCCTCAAACTGAAGGCCTTACGATTAGAAAATATTTCAAAAATCCCTTGTATATGAAACTCTCATAATCTCAGATTAATATTTCAAGCCTCCTGTTATTTTCCATTATCCACCACATCATGGTTCTTCTTCGATGAAGGTTCAGAAACACCTCAGACTTGTGCTTAAGGAAACAACACCTACACTCTCATGTTGTCACATCAAAGAAGGTATAAAGTACAATGGATTCATGAGAACAATTGAAAATGGTCAAGTTATGATTTAAGGTTTCTACGCCTTCCATACTAGGAACACCTTGTCCGATCATATCTATGTGAATGAGACACCTATGTTATATCCTCCACCTTCAAACAAAATTTTTATTCCTGCATGAAATTCTCCTTCCAAAATATTCATTAGGGACCATCTTTCACACTTTTCCATAACCATGTTCCCCTTTACAAATCTCACTCTATCCTTAAATATTTTTCTACTTCTCCATCTGATCATAGAAGTCACCTTATGATTTTTTGAGACTGTTTCATAGTCCCAGCTTATGTTCCTTATCTGGAAAAAATCACTACTTTTGTCAATGATCATGAGCAGTTCCCAATGGAATATTAAAAAAAACATTTTTTTCCCCTTATCATATGTTGAGTGATGAGATACATAGGGAAAACAAACCTAATTAAAGTAGGTTGAAAAACACTTATAGGAAGAATAGCCACCCCCTATCATATGTGGGATTTTTGAATCCTTTGAAAGTTAATCATCCAAAACTGACCTTCTAGTCCCAAAATTTTCTTATAAAATCCATTTTCTTCTAAAATTAAATATTTAAAACTGGGAAATAGCCAAATTTTATCTACTAATTCTTACATATCCTTATCAGACCACAATGTTTCCATCCACCTTTTGAGTCATGTGACACTTCTCCTGGATAAACCTTCTAGAACATTTCCTTATACTTTCCTATCATAGTTTCTTATTCAGTTAAACAACCTCACTCCTGGTTAATTCACCATAAACATAACTTCCAAACTCTCTAATAGTAGTAATAACTATATCTTATCAAGTATAAAGATTCTACTATTGAACATCAATCTGAACCTTACCCATTACAACGCCATCCAATAGAAATAATGAGCTATCACTGAATCCAAAATGTGTGAGTGATTAAGAATATCATTCATAATTATTCTATAAGGTACAGGGTACAATTATTCTATTGAAGAAAGCTCTAAAATACCTTGGTCTAGGTCTAGTATAACAGCCCTAAACCCACACTCCCAAATCTAATGCTAAAACACAGTATTTACATTTATGGATTTGATATCGATAACTGTGACCCAGTTTTATCCATCCAAAACATACAAAATAAAATAGAAATATTGGATCAATTACATAATCAAGGAAATTTTAGGTTTATAGTTTTATATATTTAGTAAAAAATATTTCAAAATGTAAATTTTCACATGATATCCATTTTTTTTAAGTTCTTTATAAAGACACGCTTGCTTCATTCAAGGTAACTTCTATATATAGAACTATGACTTTATTAAATTTTCTAATCATACTTAATCCCTATGAAAAATCATTTTAAAACATGGGATAATAAAAACAAATCTCATTAAGAGACATATAGAAAAATTAAAAGAAACTTTTTAGTCTATTTCAAAACCATGAGTCTATATAAGATGTTTTACCTTTGACATAATAAACTTTTGAGTTTAAATAATCATTTGATTACAAATGAAATCAAATTTACTACCCAAATTTTTTCATAAAACAATTTATAAGAAATCATAAATAAAAAATCATAATCATGATGGTTTATTATAAAACATGAGAACCCATGATAATAATTTTATTAAAAACATACCTTTTTACCATTAAAGTGTATAATTGTCACACTCGGGCTTTTAAAATAATTTTATTTTATTATTTTATCTGAATTTGAAACTTTCTATCAATTCCTGGGCCATTTCTGATTGAAATTGTTTTGTTTTGGTGGTAAATGAATTTTTTGGCCTTAACAGTGTCCAACACATGGGTAAGGCGCGTTCGAAGCCACGCGACTTCGCTTGGGTCACCATGCGACCTGCCCGATGTTGAAGACAAATAAATAAAATGGAATGAATAGTAAAATGAGGATAAAGTAAAATAAGAAAAAAAAATATGTTTAATGAATTATTTTAATAATAATAATGGTAATTATTATTATTATTACTATTAATTCTATTAATATAAGTTTTATTAAGTCTATTATTAACATTTTATTAAGTTATTATTATTATTATTATCATCATTATTATTATTAATTAATTAGAAGTTTTTTTGGGTTTAACCCTCTCCCTCACCCCTCTCCTTTCCCCCTAAGTGAACCCCTTCCCCCCCCCCAACCTACATCGTGTCGCACCCCCATCCTTGGACCTCACTATACATGCTGCTCCTCCCCTTAGTTGGCTCCCATCCGGTAGACCCCCTCTAGTGTAGCAGCTTTTCTCCAGTGCAACCCCTACTAGACAACCCTATCTCTGGCGCAGATCCCAACTGCCCGACCCTATCTTTGGCATGACCCCCCCCCCCTTTTGGTCAATCCACTTCTGATTAATAGACCTCCTGGTCAAGCCCTTTATTATTGTTGCACCCTCTCCACCCTGGGTAGACCCTTTTTCCTCTTTGTTATGGTTTTGGTCCTTGTTATTTTGGGGTTTCTATTTTTCCAACATTTAGGGTGTCAATTAGGGTCTTAATATTGGGTTTTTTCATTCAATATTGTGGATTGGGGTTTATTTGGGTTTGTTTGTGATGTGAATTAGGCACGGTTGAATATTCACACCAATTTTTGGGATTTCTTCACCTAAGGTAGGTAGATCCTTACCCTAGAATTTGTAAATGATTTGATTTTATTATTTAATTAATTTTTTCTTTTTCTATACTTAAATTGTGTGGTGAAAAGGTTTTTTTGAGAGGATTTGATAAGAAATTGGTTTGGGAATGATTTTCAACACAAAATTATGTGTGTATTTTAGGTGTAAAGTCTTGTTTTTTCTTCTTGGAAGGGTTTTGTAAATTGTGTAAATTGATTATTGATTTTATTGAGTAATTAGAAATACATTTTTGAAGGTTTAGACATGCTCGTGTGTTGGTTTTGTATTTTTTATTGAAAATTGGCCGTGTTTTGTGTGAGTGTCTTGGTGTGGCATTTCATGAAAATGATTTTATGGGTTGTTTGGTGGGTGTGAACCTTGTTTTTAAGGTCACTTAAGGTGAGGATGATTTTAAAAAGTATTTTTGAAGTAAAATAAAATATTTGACATGTGAACTTGATTTTTCACTTTTTAATATCAATTGTAGATGGTTTTAAATGATGAAATGCATGTTTTCAAAATGATCTTGGTTTATATAATATTTTAAAAAGGGGCTTGTACATGGATTTTGATGGTTTTAATTATGTTTTTTTCTTTTGTTTGTCAAAGGGGAATTTATAAATTTCATAAGTGATGGTAAAAGCATTTGAAATGGGTTTTTGGTGCGATTAAAGTGGAAATTGGGTTAGTATTGGAATGTAGATCTTTTGTGCACTTTTATTATGAGTTGTGAATTATTTAAATAATGGGAAGATTGTTTTAGAAATGAACTTATTTTATTTGTGGGTTCTTTATAGGTTAATTAAAATTTTCAGTGGCTCTACAAAGGGTTGTACACACATACATAGGTATGTATATCTATATATATATATATAAATCCTCCTTTCACATATTCCATAATGGAATGGGGAATATGTGTGTTGTATTAAGGTGTATATATATATAGGAGTGTATGTGTGTGCAATTTTGGGTCGATCTTTGTCAAAGACGTCGAGTTCCGAACTGTTCATCTTGGTTCGCTCCCATTTTGAGATAGGTTTCCCTATGCATTAGCCTTTAAATTAAAAAATTATTGATTTCTTGCTTTTAGTACCCTTATTAAATTCTAGCTAGTGATATATGGTTTTTTCTATAGTATTAATGTTTGAAGAAAAATAAAGTTAATTTCTATGTGTGTTCGATTTCATGAAACTATTTTACTATATGTTCATACCAAGTGTTTATCAAATGTTTATAAAATTTACCAATTGGCCTTTATAAGTAAATTGTGGTTTTTAAAGAATGGATTGAGTTTCAAATGTGTTTGGGTTTCTCAAATGGATTTCTCAAATGGGATTCCAAATGGTTTTGATATTGGAGGTGATGTTTATTTGATTCTTTGGAAATGACTTAGCATGTGTTGGTTCTTTAGAAATGGTTTAGTGTTAAATAGTTTCTTGAGGCCAGTTTGGTACTTTTATAAAATAATTTTCTTTGAAAAACTCTCTTTTGGATGTACCTCTTTCCTTATTATATGATAATGTAATGGGGGGTCCTCGAATGGGACTTCCCCCATGTGTGTTGGTGGAAGGAAAGAGGGAAAAACTCCCTTTGAGTGATTCTATGGTGACTTTTGTGTGTGTTTCTTAGGTGTAATGCATGTATATGTAATGGACTGCTTGTTTGGCCTTGTTGGATCTCCCCTTCTTATCTGTGACATGGGAACCTAGCATAGTAAGTGACTTTTTAATGAACGATTACTACACTAGTTTATATTACACATTGGATAGTGTCCCATAGTAGGGAGATATTTTGTTATTATTGTTATGATATTAGGCCCCTCGATCAGGCCAGGTAGGGTGATGATCAGGTGTTTGGGCATTATGACATCGTCGAGTAGGGCATGCCTTTAGGATGATTCATGCGTATAGTATATTCTAGATTATTCATGAGCTCCTAGGTTTCACCCATGTCTACTAGCATGAATGTTTTGGTGCATTGTTGGCTAGATACTCTTGTGTGGTATTTCCCATTTCCCTTGTTGTATGATTGTTGAGATTGCTTCTAGGATTGTGTAGATTATAGCTAAAATGATAAAGTTTTTTCAAATGGTAATGGAAAAAGGTTTTGGAAATGTTTTATACTCACTCTCTCCTTTATAAATAAAATTCCATCTCTCTTTTAAAATGAATATGGTTCCTCCTTTATAAAGAATAAGTTTTGAAAGGTAAAAAGGTCAATAGACCATGATTAGATTTAAGGAGAAAATGTGGGAAAACTTATTTTTATATATTGTAGTTCAAACCTAAAATTAATGTTTCTTTTTTTTAAAGGAAATGAATTGGTAATAGATGACTTGGGCTTGTTGGTCGGAGAGTGATGGCAAGAGGGGGGGTGAATTGCCTTTTAAAAATTAATTAACAATTTAAAAACAATTTATAAATGCAGCGGAAATAAAAAGAGGCAAGACACAATTTGATAACGGAGTTTGGCTTAAACCAAAGCCTACGTCTCCGCTCCTAACTCAACCGTTGAGAGATTTACTTCAGCTTTCTTTTTAATGGTTGTAGCAAGAAACCCACTAGCCATTTTAAGGTAGGCTAGATCACCTTCGTACAGCTTTCTTTTTTATTATGGTTGTAGCAAGAAACCCAAAATGAAAGTGAGGAAGAAAAGGATGGTTTGTTTTAATACAAACCCAATGAGAAACTAAACAATTGAAATAAATAAATTACAACAAACTTGAGGAAGCCTTGAGCGCCAAGAGTGTGAGAGTAGTTGATGTAGAGGCAGCCCAAGCTTCAAGGATGGAGGTGGATCACAAGTAGCCTTTGAGATTTGTCGTTAGAGCTTCAAGGGATCAAAATATCATTCCAATGTTTCGGTAGTGTTCCCGGCATCCATCCTTGTCTATTTATAGGATAAATATCCCCAAATACTTCAATATGGCCGTTGGAGGGATTTCGGAGTCGTTGGGGGTCAAGTGGACAAGTCTGGTCAAGGCCCAACGGCTAGTTTGACTTTGCTTACCGGCTGACCGGTGCTTGTCCACCGGCTGGCCGGTGCTCCAGACAGAAGGCAGAGCTTTCTGTCTGGGGCTCCACCGGCTGGCCGGTGCTGGGCCACCGGCTGGCCGGTGGTCCAGACACCGGGGGGCCGGTGGTCGAGACAGAGAGCAAGCTCTCTGTCTGGTTCCACCGGCTGGCCGGTGGTCCAGACACCGGTTGGCCGGTGGCACCTGGCAGTAGGCAAGGCCTACTGTCTGGTTCCACCGGCTGGCCAGTGGTCAGGCACCGGCTGACCGGTGGCTCCTGGCAGAGAGGATTGCTTCTGCCAGAGACCACCGGCTGGCCGGTGGTAACCCACCGGTTGGCCGGTGGACTCAGGGAGTCCTTTTCCAGTCTTCTTGGGCCAATCTCTTTGGAAACTTTTTTCCTATCATCAAAAACACTTGAAAACAAGTTAGAACACGATGAAAGTGATTGTGATCATTAAAATCCAAGAGAGAGGGGTACAACAGGGCTCACTTACAGAGTTTTAATACTCACGCTTATACTTCATTATTTTTTTTAGTCTCGGGTGCAGGTTTCAGTTTGTTATTGATCGTCATGGGAGATGTTGAATCATGGGATCATAGAGTGACCCACTAGGTCACGTGGAGTTTAGTGGTCATTATGTTCGGTTAGTTTTATTTTTCTATTATTTTTCTATTATTTTTCTATTACTATTTGGTTTCTTTATTTTGGTCTGCTCTTATAATATTCCACTGCTTTATGTTTATTTATATTGGGATAAATCATTCCCATCATCACTCTGTTGATACCCTTGGAGCTTGTTGCCAGCCCAGGAGGATCGAGAATGCCTCTGGGGCCTTGTTGTGGGTCGGATCGGGTGACCAATTCAGGGTTGACCTAGTTTGGTTTGTGACAAAATGGTATCAAAGCATAGGTTCCTTCAATGACCTAGATTTTAGAGTGGCCTTTGTTATTTGGGATGTAAAGGTAGAAGGAGTAGGATTGTCGGAGCTTGGGGTGTAGGTCTACGAGAGTGCTTTTCCAACACTTTCTATACCGAACCTTGAGTTACCAAGGGAATTCTGGGTTTTCTTAGTTTATTTGGTTCTTTTGGGTTGCTTGGTATATGGGTAAATGAAAGGAGAGTTGGGCTGGTTTTCTCAGTGAGCATGCGGGGCCTGGAAAGCCATATGAAGTTGGGGGCATGGTCCTGAAATACTCTCTTTGATGGTGGTTTTATTGGCATATGGTCGCCAACCATATGGCCAATTCACCCATCGGTACTAGTTTCCCTTGGTGTGTTGTTTTGGTTCCTTTTGAGATTTTGAGATTTTTTACCTGTTGAATGGTAGGTTGCTTTCGTTTGTACTTAATATTGGTTGGGATGGTTTTGGGGTGTCTTATTTAGATTTTAAAAGGATATTTGGTTTGAAAAAATGATGATCAGTTGGAAAAAAATGAGGTTTCCAAAACCAAAACTTTGAATCCTTTGGAGAGTGAAATGGGTTGTTTTGAAAATGGGAGTCATTTTGGAAAATGTTTTGGGGGTTTTCGAAAGATTTTGTGAAATGTAAAATTGGAAAATGAATGTGGAATTTGGAAATGTTTTTCTTTGAATATAAAGTGGTTTTAAAATTGGTTGGGGTATTTTTTTTATTTAAATTGGTTTTGAAAGTGATGATGGTTCTTTTATCTGAATCTTGGTATTCCTATGAGTGATCACATAAAAGTGTGTGGATACATGTATATGGTAATTAGATGGGTTCTTGAGCTAGTACGGGAAGGTATATATATGAGACTTCATGTAATACCAATGGTAGGTGTTTGGTTTGTAAGGCTTGTTACGTTTTCTAAAAATGTTATTCAAGAAGGGAGGGAATTTCAATGCTTTAAAAAGTGGGAGAGTGTGATGCTACCTTTTTTGTGTTTGGATTTTTCCTTTTTCTTTTGTGATTTTTCTTTTATGTGTTGATGGTGTTATTGAGATGATGTTTTGAGTTTGGGTTGTTGATTTGAAAATGAGATGTGAAATTTTGGTTTCGTGATCCTTGTTTCCAAGTTATATCCCCACTAAGTTCTAAGGGATTTTGAGAATCATTTGTGGGTGGTTCTTTCATCACGTGTCTCTCGTTTAATCGGGAATTTGGTTTGTCCATTTCAGATATGAAGCCTGGTGGTTCTAAATATTAGGATTTTGTTCCGAGGTTCCGAGAGTTAAACCCTCCTCATTTCCTTGGGAATCCAAAACCAGGGAAATCTGAGGAATGACTGTAAAATATTGAGCAGATCTTTATTCAGCTTGAATCTTCTAAACCTCTCAAGATGGAGCTTTCCACCTTCATGTTTGAAGGCTTAAGTCATGAATGGTGGAAATCTGTTCTTCAGGCCGAAATATACAAGAATTACTCATGGGAATGATTTAAATCATTGTTCATACAACAGTACTTCCCCAATGACAAGAAGATACTGATGGGTTCAAGGTTGTACGGTCTGGAGTATGGAGATTTAATGGTGTTGTCTTATTCTAAGAGATTCTCTGATCTGGTACCGTATCTCCCAAACCTCGTTGGGGATGAATTTTTGAAAGCTTGATTTTTTGAAAGGGGTCTCTGATCAGAATTCCTTCAGGAAGTGTCTTCATTCCCTGATTAATATGTAGAAGTTATGAGAAATTGTGTTCATGTAGAAGCTAATTTAGCAGCGTCTGGTTAGTTGAGAAGAGGTACAAAAATGTCGTTATTTTCTGCCTCATCGGATTCATCTAAGAGGAAGTTCTTATTGTGTTTTCATTGTGGGAAGCTTGGACATAAGAATTTTTCATGTTTCGAAGCACCTAATATCTATCATACCTATGGTTATTTAGGTCATTTATAAAGGTTTTTCTAGGGTGGAACCAGGAAGTGACATGGAGCCAAATCCACTTGGAGAAATTTCCAGCTCAGTTGGATGAACGCAGCACTGGCGCAAGCTCAATTAAAAGAGTCTTTTGTTACAAGTTACCTTTTTTTTATAATTAATGTAATCTATGGTGTTGTATTCTTTTGGGTGTTAAGAATGATGTTGAAGGTCCTTTTAGAACTTTTTTTAATGGGAATTTATTTTTAATGTTTTTAATGTTGTTGATGTAGAATTTTGGTGTTTGTTGTCCCTTGCTTCCTTTCTTTGGATTTTTTTGTCCTTTGTTAGGTTTAAAGAGTTATTATGGCTTGAGAAATCAATGTTTGTCTGGAGTATTAATATGGTGGGGATACTACCATGGGATGAGCTCATGATGAATCCAACTTCCAGGAGTTCTTGAAGGATCGCTTTCTTGTTTCTTCTCCGCCTGACCCCGATCATAGTAGTGGGTTGACTTGAATAATGGTTCGTGTAATGGATGCTCGTGGAGATCCCAAATAGTCCATGACTAGTTTCTTTAAAGATTTATGTGTTTGGGGTCGGGGTTTTCCTTGTTGGGCTTTGTTTATAAAAGAGTGAGTCTCTTCTTTGTAATCTATTAGTTGTTTGATCGGGATTTTTGGTGGTGTGTGATGTTTTCCTTGGATGTTTGTCTTCTTTGATGATTTACTTGTAGTTTTTTTTTGGGATTTTGTATTTTTGGGTTTTGAATGGAATCAAGTGTTGGTTATTTGGTCTTTGAGTTTTTAGGTATTTATATGGGTTGTAGTTCATCTTTACTTGGGCCCTGATCAACTAAATCTCTTGGGAATTTCTAAGGGTAGAAAGTGTCATGGTAGGGATAATTGTCACACCCAGACTTTTGAAATAATTTTATTTTATTATTTTATCTGACTTTGAAATTTTATATCAAGGTTCAGGCTAATCCCGATTAAAATTTTTGTGTGTCAGTGGTAAATGAATGTTTTGGCTTTGACAGCATCCAGCACATGGGCAGGGTGCATTCGAAGTCACGCGGCTTCACCCGGGTCACCATGTGGCCTACCCAATGTTGAAGACAATTAAATAAAATGTAATGAATAGTAAAATGAGGATAAATTAAAATAAGAAAAAATTAAAATGAGGTTTAATAAATTATTTTAATAATAATAATAGTAATTATTATTATTATTATTATCATCATCATCATCATCAATTCTATTAATATAAGTTTTATTAAGTCTATTATTAAAATTTTATTAAGTTATTATTATTATTATCATAATAATTATTATTAATATCATTATTATTAATTAATTAAAAGTTTTTTTGGTTTAACTCTCACCCTCACCCCTCTCCTTTCCCCCTATGTGGTCCCCTTCTTCCCCCCCCCCAACCCGCATCGTGTCGCACCCCCCTCCCTGGACCTCACTGCGCACAATGCTCCTCCCCTTGGTTGGCTCCCTTCCGGCGAACCACCACCAGTGAAGCACATTGTCTCCGGCGCGACCCTTACTAGCCAACCCTATCTCTAATGTGGACCCCTACTATCCAACCCTGTCTCCAGTGCAGCCCCCCCCCCCCTTGTTGGTCAGCCCACTTTAGGCAATCGGACCTCCTGGCTGATCCCCTATAGCGCCACCACACCCTCTCCACCCTTGGTAGACCCTTCTTCCTATTTTCTAGGGTTTTGGTCCTTGTTATTTTGGGGTTTCTATTTTTCCAGTATTTAGGGTGTTAATTAGGGTCTTAATCATAGGTTTTTTTTATTCAATATTATGTATTAGGGTTTATTTGGGTTTTCTTATGGTGCGAATTAGGTGTGGTTTAAGATTCGCTCCAATTTTTGGGATTTCTTCACCAGAGGTAGGCGGATCCTTACCCTAGCATTTTTAGATGATTTTATTTTCTTATTTAATTAATTTTTGATTGTTATATACTTAAATTGTGTGGTGAAAAGGTTGTTTTGAGAGGATTTGATGAGCAATTAGTTTGGGAATGATTTTCTACATTAAATTGTGTGAGTATTTTAGGTGTAAAGTCTTGTTTTTATTCTTGGAAGGGTTTTACAAATTGTGTAAATGGATTATTAAATTGTTTGAGTGATGTGAAATATATTTTTGAAGGGTTTTACATGCTCATGTGTTGGGTTTAGATTTTGTATCAAAAATTGGATATGTTTTGTGTGAGTGTCTTCATGTGGCATTTCATGAAAATGATTTTATGGGTTATTTGGTGGGTGCGAACCTTGTTTTTAAGGTCACTTAAGGTGAGGATGATTTTAAAAAGGGTTTTTGAAGGAAAATGAAATATTTTAAATGTGAAATTTATTTTTCACTTTTCAATATCAATTGAAGATGTTTTTAAAATGATCTTGGTTTATGTAAGTTTTTACAAAGGGGTTTGGCCCGTGGATTTGGTTGGTTTTAATAGTGTATTTTTCTTGTATTTGTCAAAGGGGAATTTATAAATTGCATAAGTGATGGTAAAATCATTTGAAATGGGTTTTTGGTGTGAGTAAAGTGGAAAATGGGTTAGTATTTTCATGTAGGACTTTCTGTGAACTTTTAGTATGAGTTGTGAATTTTTTAAATAATGGGAATCTTGTTTTGGAAATGAACTTATTTTATGTGTGGGTTCCCTATAGGTTAATTAAATTATTTATTGGATACTTAAAGGGTTGTACACACATTCATAGGTATGTATATATATATATATATCCTCCTTTCACATATTCCCTCATAGAATGTGGAATATGTGTATTGGATTAAGGGGTATATATATATAGGAGTGTATGTGTGGGTAATTTTGGGTCGATCTTCATCAAATGCATCGGGTTCCAAATTGTTCATCTTAGTCCACTCCCATTTTGAGGTAGGTTTCCCTAAGAATTATCCTTTAAATTAAAGAATTATTTATTTTTTTATTTTCACACCCTTATTAAATACTAGCTAGTGATATATGGTTGTTTCTATTATAAATGTATGAAGTGAAATAAATTTAATTTCTCTTTGTGTTTGATTAAATGAAATTGTTTTATTAAATGTGCATACCAAGTGTTTATCAAATGTTTATCAAATTTCCCAGTTGGACTTTGTAAGTAAATTGTGGTTTTTAAAGAATGTATTGGGTTTCAAATGTGTTTGGGTTGCTCAAATAGATTTCTCAAATGGGGTTACAAATGGTTTTGAGATTGGAGGTGATGTTTATTTGATTATTTGGAAATGAGTTGGCATGAATTGGTTATTTGGAAGTGGTTTAGTGTTAAATGGTTGCTTGAGGTCAGTTTAGTAATTTTATAAAATAATTTTCTTTTAAAAACTCCCCTTAGTATGCACCTCTTTCCTTGTTAGATAATTATGGAATGGGTTGTCCTTGGATGGGACTTCTCTCATGTGTTTTGGTTGAAGGAAAGAGGGATAAAATTCCTAGGGAGTGATTAGGGGTGAATTTTGTGTGTGTTTCTTGTGTGTGATGCATGTATATGTGATGGACTACTTGTTTGACCTTGTTGGATCACCCCCTTATTATCCATGACATGGGAACCTAGCATAGTGAGTAAGTTTTCAGTGAACGATTGTTGTACTAGTTTAGATTATGTATTGGATAGTGGCCCATATTAGGGGGATATTTTGTTATTATTTCTATGGGATTGGGCCCCTCGATCAGGCCGGGTAGGGCGACGATCAGGCGTTTGGGTGTTATGACATCATCGGGTAGGGAATGCCTTTAGGATGAGTCACATGTATAGTATGTTCTAGATTATTCATGAGCTCCTAGGTTTCACCCATGTATACTAGCATGAATGTTTTGATGCATTGTTGAATAGATACTCTTGTGTATTATTTCCCATTGACCTTATTTTATGATTATTGATCTTGCTTCTAGAATAGTGTGGATTATAGCTAAAATGATAAAGTGTTTTAAAATGGTTATGGAAAAAGGTTTTGTAAATGTTTTATACTCACTCTCTCCTTTATAACTGAAATGACATCTCTCTTTTAAAATGCATATGGTTCCTCCTTAGGAAATAATTTGTTTTTGAATGGTAAAAAGGGAAATGGACTGTAATTTTATTTAAAGGAAAAAATTGGGAAAAACTTACTTTTATATATTTTAGTTCAAACCTAAAATTAATGTTTCCTTTTTTTAAAGGAAATTCATTGGGAATAGATTACTTGGGCTCATCTACTGAGTTTTAATACTCACGCATATACTTTATTATTGTTTTTAGTATCAGTTGTAGGTTTCAGTTTGATCTTGATCTCCATGGGTGATGTTGAGTCTTGGGATTAGAGAGTGACTTGTAGGGTCACGTGGAGTTTAGTGGTCATTAGGTTCTGTTGGTTTTATTTTTCAGTTCTTGTTTAGTTGTTTGGTTTGGTTTCTTTATTTTGGGTTTCTCTTCTATTATTTTACTTCTTTATGTTTATTTATATTGGGTTAAATCATTCCCATCATCACTTTGTTGATTCCCTTGGTGCTTGTCTCTAGCCTGGGAGGATCTTGAATACCTCTTGGGCCTTGTTGTGGGCTGGCTCAGGTGACCAGTTCAAGGTCGACCTGGGTTGATTCATGACAATAATCATTACTTTAAACAAAATATCATTATATTACCTTAATAAATAAAAATATTTACATGAAAACTCATTAGAAGGTATAGAAAAGTCAAGTACATTCCTTGGGATATCATCTTCATGGAACCCTTACAAATGGAATAACCTACTCAGTTAATTCCAATATAATTTTCTGAAGAACGTGATCATTACCTAATGAATTGGAGAGCTATATCAGTCTCACTCGTCATCATAAACAATGTAAAATGACTATAACATAAATAAAACACATAAATTCTTTAATTTTCATCATCAAACTCATAAATATGTAATTTTGAGCCCATAAGTAAAACATTTTTGGATATTGATATATCCCTTTCCTTTAAAACAAAACTTTAAAAAATAAAATACTGAGAATAAAGGGAAGGAGGATTTTTCTTTAAAGAAAACATTGAATATTATAACATAAGTAAAAAATTAAATAATAGTTATGGTGGTGGGAAAATCCATTGATTTCGTCTATGTTAAAATAGAACATTTCTTTTCCCTTTTTTAAATAAAGTCAAAACATCCCATATAAAATATGTAAAAATATTATTTTTTTAAAACCTTTGAAAGAAAGTATAAAGAGACATAAAATTTCCTTTCAAATTTATTTATATAAATATAATACATCCATAAAATTATTTTAATAATATTTACATAAAAAATATTTATAAATTAAATATTTAAAATATTTAAAGTGAGGTTTTAAGGTAAAGTGTCCCTTACGACTTGATAACTTTTGAACCAATGAAAATTTTAAAGAAAGGAAATTAAATGAATTTTTAAACACATTAATTTTTATATAATTATTATAAAATACATCCATGAGTTATTTTATTCAACAACAAAAATAAAACCTGTGCGGAAATAGCTTAAGTCTCAAAGAAATGGAATTTAGACTAGAAATCCCTTATCTCAAGTTTCACTTATCATATACATTCTTTAAATATTATATAATGAAATTATAATAATTATTAACTTTATTAAGAACCTTTTAATGGTTTAATACCTTATAATTAAACCATTTATTTCATTTATTTCATTGAAATATTTAATTACTTAATCGGTTAAGTCCAAATCAAGTGTTTTGAGGACATTCAGTTCATAATTTCAAAATGAATTGGGTATGTTAACCGTGGTCAAATAGGTCATTATTACATCATATATATATAAATAATAATAAAATAATTATCATTTTTTACATTAATTATACTTTTTGAACTAAATATGTAAGGTGGTTATGAAAATTAATTTCTTTACAAGCGTGGAGATGGTAGTTCGTATGTATGCATGAGTAACGTTTCAATTTTGCAAGGAATCATGAGGTAAATAAGGTAAGTATTATTTTATATTTCTAAAATAATAATCATGTTATAAACATCAAGTAACTTTATTAAATTCACCTCTATGACCATACATGATATGTGGTTTTTTAAAAATGAAGTACATTGCTACATGGAGACAGTGGTTTGTATGTACACACATACGATGATTCCAATTTTAATGATTGGAATGGTATAAATATAGTTGATATATTTTATTTATATAATCATAATTATTTAATTAATATCATATATATATATATATATATTAAATCCCTCATAATAACCAACCATGAAAGGCGGTGATGAGAAGCAAATTACCTCAGTTTCATAAGGCGGTAATCTGTACATATACACGAATGATGGTTTAATTTCCCATTTGATGGAAATGGAGATTAATAGGGATATTAAATTAACATAATAAAATCTCATTATATGGGAGATAATTATGTTATTATTTTTTAATTTTTAGGATATAATTGAAGAAGGTTTAAGTAAATTGAAAATGCTCGGTTGAGATGATTACCTCCTTTTTGAAGAACCACATTTGGATCTATCCTTAAGGACTATATGGATAGTATTTTTAAGAGAGAAAACCTCTATAACTTTAATAAGTATGTTTATAAGAGTTTTTTTAAGGATTTGGTCGAGATAAGTGGCTCAAGGTGATGTGAAGAATAAAGAAGAGGGGGTGTCTATTTATAGTGAAGGAAATGACGCATTTGGAAATACTTATAAGATTTAAATTAATAAATTAATTTTCATGTGAAATTAGAAAAAAGTGGCCAAAATTTAGACATAATATGTTTTAAGGTTTAAATCCTTTAAAATAACAAAAAAATTATAGGTTTATGTGTTATTTTAAACCTTATCTTTGGGTTTAATACCTTTATTAATCAATTTTAACTTTATTCATGGTAACAACTTTTTCAACACTAAAGGGATATAAATTTACTTCTAAGATAATAATTCACTCAAATTGGTAAAGGTATGAAATTTTAAACCATATAAAATCCCTAATTATCTCTTTAAATATATTTATGAATTTTAAATCATTTAATAATATATTATTTGACATAAAATACCATTAAAGTCATTTTAAGAACTATTCGCATATTTTTACTTTAAAGAAATTAATACAGGTGTGTAATTTGAATATAAACTCTTTAAAAATAAACTATACATTATTATTAACCATAAAATTCATTTTTAACCATAATTCATCTAAAAATTATTACTTTCGATGTTTTTAAAATCATTTACTTTGATTTTTCTACTAGTTGCACAAGTATTGTGGCAGTGTTGTGTAAACATTTAAGGTAATTATACCGTCACTAAAAATTAAAAATAAATTAAAATCATAAAAATAAATAAATTAAGTTCAAAATAAACTTTTATATTTTTTCATAACATCTTATTATCCCTATGTGAACTTATAAGAGAAACTAAAAGCATGATCATGACATTTTGGAATTTTCCTTTACTTAAAATAATATAAAGATATTTATCAAAGAAAAATGGCACCAAAATGATATGTATTTAGAAAATATGAAGTGTCTGGTAAAAATAAACTCATAAAAAATAAAAAATGTTGGTTTTATATATATTTTAGAGCCTTATTACATTATTCTTAAGCTTAATTATTGGATTTACCCTTACTGAGGTGATAAATATTTACCATGGTTACTATTCATTATGACCAAAAATGAAGTTTAAATATTTATAAAATATATACATGGTGATTAAAAATATTTAATTCATTTTATCAAATTCAATCCCTATAAGTTTCACAAATTACTTTTAAAATAAACCTGTAAAACACGACAAAAAATAGTATTCTAGAAAAATGTTTTTTGATTATAAAAATGTTTTTATAACAAAATTAAGCATAATTTAGTTTATAATGACATTAATTGGATTATTTTTAATCAAAATAAACTAATAAAATTTAAAAAAAATGGGACTTTGTACAGTTTTCTATAAAATCGGTATTTTTTCACTATTTGCTGAAAAATTAATCTTTCCAGAAAAATACCAAAATTTTACCCCAAGATAATTTTGATATCATAATTTTAAAAATTATATCCTTTTTATAATTTAATATTTCTAAAATTGGTATAAATTAATTATGATATTCACTCATAAAAAATAAAAGCTATTTTTGAAGAAAACTTATTTTTAAAGAATAAAATCACTTTATTAAATATTATATTCTTATTTCCTAAGAATTAATCAATATATTTATATTGATTTGGACCATTTTATATATATATCATAATTCAGTAACTTCTATTCAGACCCACCAATTCAAAGGCTAGGTTATTTTATGGTTTTTTTAAGCTCGGTGTTGTATGTCAGATATATTATTGAACATAATGTTCTTTTAAAATATTTTGATGTTACATCAAGTAATATAAATATCTGAAAACAAGATATAATACCACTTTTTGGTATCATAAACCATAATAAAAACCTACTCTAATACCACTTGTTGGGTCCAATACACCTCTGATCCATAAGGTCGGTCGGAATGGCCCGAACGCCTTCATTTTTTATTATTTTTTTGATAATCTACCTTTCAAGTGGTGAGGTGGAACCCTTACAAGGCCCAAATTCTTAGAGACAATTACATGATCCATAGGTATTAGAGGAATCACCCATAAAAGACAACTTGGAACTACTCCTCCCAGTATATTCCATTTTCTAGGATAATGGGACTAGACCAATGAAATGAGAGAATTCAGAGGCCAAACTTCTAGAATAATGATGGTATAGTGTAGTGAAAGTAGTGATTTTGGGTGACTGGATATTTGGATAACCAAATACAGAGCCATATGGTATTATTGGAAGTCAAACCAAGATATTTTCTAGAGGAAGTTTAGAAAAATCTAAGAAATCATGAGATATTTGGATGATAGCACTATTCACTATGAGGAAAAGTTGATGTGGTAGAGATACTTGAAAGAATAGTGGACTAACCATGAATATTGGTTGATGTTGAATCCAACCTATGAAAATCATATAGTAGCAACAATCGAAATCACTATCTGGGAATTTCTATTTAAAGATGGTTGATCACTTGTGATTTAAAATGATCGATATTGTAATCATTATCCATTTCTATAAATAAATGGGAAGAATATTCCCACATAGATTAGGATTAAATTTTAAACCATGAAATCTCTTTTTTTTTCTTTACCTTGTGTTTTTTTTCTTTATTTTTTTTATTGGTCTTGTTTTCATTGTTCGGAAGGAGGTGTAGTGGCATGGTGATTTGGGAGCATCTTGTCTTTTAAATTCCAAATGTTGGTGCATGGGTTTATTCTGGAACTTTGTTTTTATTTTATAGGTTTTTGTGGTTCTTTATCGGGTGTTTTTATTATAAGTAGGTACTTGGAACCAAAAATTGGTATTCAAGATAAATTTTGGAGTGATCCAGATTACCAAGCCCTGATTGAGTTGATTCAGAGCATGGTTTATTATCAAAAAAATTCTCTAAATCTTATAAGAGAACATCGATAAAAAATTCTTAATATTTTTACATTAAGTTGTTTTAAATTTTATATAGATCACATATTATAGAGGAATGTAATTGGATGATCATAATTTCTAGTCATATAATTTTGATGGAACATATTTTAGGTTCTAGAAAATATAGATAGAGGATAATCTACTATAGAAGGATCTTGATATTTCGTTAACTAAAGCTAAACTGGAAGTGATAAAAAGTAGGAATGGTAGAGGCTCGATAAGAAGTTTCTTGGGTTGATTTGAATGTCACTTTCATAGACCATGGTGTATAATATTCAAGAAGTGAAAATAGTATAAAAAATTATGAAGACCTTAGTTGACATTTATGAGAATCCTATGACAATGTACAAAGTGTTCTTACTAAAGAGACTATTTGGCATGAGAATTCCAGAAGGAAGGTTTTTATATGATAATATTAATTAATTTAATTTGATTTGGAATTAGTTGTAGGTAGTGAATTTGGGCTTAGGATATTAATTTTATACATTGTTGTTACTTTCCTCGCTTATGGAATCATGGGATGCGATGGTGAAACCTGTAAGAATTTCTAGTGTAAAAGATAACTTGACTTTCAAGGATGTTCATGACTTGATCTTAAATGAAAAAATTAATTAGAAATATATTCACAAATTTTTTTAAAATATATACAACTTGGAAGAAATATGAATATATGCAACATGGAAAGGTCATCAGAAAGGGGGAAATAGGTGGAGCTGTAATAGGATTTGCTTGACAGATGGTGCTCCCATGTGTTTGCATTACGGGAAGAAAGGCCACCTGAAGAAGGATTTCAATAATTGAATGAAGTGCCATGAAACATCCCAATACATCCATCCATTGGATTCCTAATATTTCCCATCACAAGGTCCAAAGGTTGTTCCAAATCCCCATGGAATGGCACAAGTGCCTTGGAATCAAGGAAACGCCAGTTGGGAATGATTTATCCCTCAAATCGAAGTAAAAGAACAGCATAAAAACTAATAAAAAACAGCATGAACTATCCATATATTAGAAATAAAATCTAAATGAAATATACATAAATAAACTATAAATAAGATAATAATTGATCATGAAGATAAATAAAAGTAAACAAACAATAATTATGCTCACCCTCAGTCTCCCTCCTCTGTATAGAAAGTTGAAGATTCCTCTAGTTCCCTCTTGACCCCCCATTGATATAGATACTCTCCATACATAGAAAGAAGCAAAATCCTAATTGGAAAAATTAAGTTCTAGAAAGGATCATATGCTGGAAATTTTGGGGAATTAAAATTAGGCCCTGCCAAAATTAAGTAAAAGGCACCATAGGTTGAATGAAATAAAATAAACAACTCACCTTGAATAAATCTATACTCTCAAGACTGGATAAAGCTAGATAAAAAAACTTGAAACCAAAATGATATATAGGAATAAGCTAATTCTCATTAATAATGACAAATAGAAACCATACCCCATGTATAAAATTTAAAATAACAATCCATTTATTGATAGTTTGAAATACATTAATAAATTATGGATTTTTATGCTTAATTATATTTTGAAACCAAAACACCTTGAAGTGGTTTTACAAAATTTCCTCTTTATTTTTATTAAATTAAAACAATAACTTTAAAACATTTATTTAGAAATCACACCTGCTATATGAAATAAACCCTTGTTCAATTTTAAAATTTCTTTTAAACCATTTCTTAAAACACTTTAAAAAACCAACACACACTGCAAGAATTGAGAGCTTAATAAAAGAGGCACCGTGTCATATGAAATAAGAAAATAAAAGTAACCAATCATAGGTTCCATGCACATCAAAAACTCTATGGATATCAAAGAATCCAAGGGAGTCCCCCTAAGTGAATCCACCCACTAAAGGAATATATTTCATGGGCTCTACCCTAGGTCCTAAAGTGAGACGGTCGAAGACTTTACTCAATGAACCAACCTTCCATCCTACGTTGAATCCTATCACAAACTATCCAACTAGACTACACCCAGACTCATCATAATAGCATGCTCCATCTATAATTATCACTAACTAAAGGGCACACTAGTAGTTTTCAACAATCTAGTTTAGAATAACTTTAGACTCCCACTTCATTAGTAAGGTTCTCATGACCAAAGTAAATCAAGGATGAGTTATCAAGAAACAAGCACAACCGATTATAGCACAAATAGTATAGAATGAGCACTAAAATCATCACATAGGATATTAAATAACCCACCCTCACCTATTGATCCCTCTTGAGAAACAACCCTTATTGAATAACTATCAAAAAATATGAAATACAGGCATGCCCCTAGGGCCACAATCCATGTAAATAAAAACCAAATATGGTTTGAGAGGATATTTCACACACACACACATTTCTAAAATATCTTAAAGGACCCAAATGGGCCTTGTAGATATATTTTAGAAACCAAAATATAAAAACCCTTTTTAGTTGTACTCACATACACTTACACATTTATATATACCTATTTTTCCCATTACACAAATTTTAATATTCTCATGTTAATTTATGCATATAGATATATATGTATGTATACCCATGTATATATGTAAAACCACCATGTGTGTGTGTGTGTTAAGAAAAATTTTATAAAACTCACATTTTTTTAAAATAAAAATCTGAAATACATTGTTGATACTTGAGATTTCCAAGAGTCATTCAAAAATCTATTTCAAATTAATTTCTAAAACAAATTATAAAATGACCATTTGAAAACACCATTTAAAAAATTCAATTTAGTTTTCACTTATGGCCTAAAAAGGTCCAAAAAATTGTTCAATTATTTTCATACCCAAACAGGGTCAAACCATTTTTAAATATCTCAATTTAATTAAAAACAATTATTTCAAAAAATTTAAAATACTTGGCATTTTAAATTTCACTTGAAATTAAAAGTAAAGGCATTATTCATAATTAGGAATACCACAAAACCATTAGAAAACCTAATTTGTTGATCATAAATAGGATTAATTATTAAATAAAATATTATAAACAATAATAAATAAAGGGAACTTAAATTTAAAGCTTAAACATAGGAAGGTGTGTTTGAATATATAGGTTTTTTCTGGGATGTTGCATGAGACAAAAAAAGAAGGGGAGAGGGGAGGAGGCTGCATAAGGGGAGCTTGTGGAAAGGGGCCACGTGAGGGAGCCAAGAGGGAGAAGGTGAGTCATAAGGGAGAGGGGACCAAGGGAGGAGAGGGAGCTCATCCAGGGGGGAGGCATAGTGGGGGGAGAAAGAAAGGAAAGAAGAAATAAAAAGGTAAAAAAATTAAAACCCAACCAACCCACAAGGTTATGGTGCATGGTTTATAAAACCATGCACAAAACATGAAAGGGTCACTGACCCATAAAACATTGTTTTTAGTTACTCCTAGGATTATAAATGTTTTATTAAACAATGTGATAATCCTTAGTTAGATCCAATCACACAGTTTTTCTACAGTTTGTTAAACTATGTTGGATAATTTTGTGCCCCTTTAAAACCTTTAAAAATTAAAATTTTAATCCTAGAAACTAAAAACACCTGAAGAATTAAAATAATATTAAATAAAATAATAATAATAACTTGGTATATGATAGTTCCCCCACTATAAAGCTTTATTCTCCTAGAAATCCATTTAAAAGGGATGGAAGGTGACTTGAAAACACTAACTAGAGTGATTACTTAAAATCAATGATGCATTACATTAATATATATCTAAAATATCCAAGAGAAACCCAACCATCAATGAGGGGAACTAGGTCTTACAAATACTAAAACATATCTAGGTCTCCCCACCATTTAGACTTCTTATAAAATGGTGGTTTAACACATGCACTCTCCAAGGGATGAAATACCACACAAGAAGCACTTCCAAAAAATTCCCAATGGATATAAAAATTCCTCTACTAATAATGTCACCCATCCCAAATATCTAATAATGAAACACAAACTAAAATATGAAGAACTCCAAGAACTCTCAAAAAAACCAACATGGGTCTCAGACCCGGGTCACCATACTCAAATGGGTAAACTAGGACCTCAAATCTAGAACACGATGTCATGTATATCCAAAAAAGAATCTTCACTCTTAGGTTCTTAGGTTCTTGAAGGCCATCCTTCCTAGTTACCCAAGCACTGACCCAAAATTACCCATGCTTAATCCCTTAAAACCAAAAATCTTGATACACCAACCCCAAAACATTACCCATAGAATACATGATCACCATCAAGGAATAAGAAAAAAAACAATATATTATATTCACTCCAAAACAACTAATATTCCATAATATTTCACATATAACCATCCAATGAACAACCAGTTCAAAATACCTCAAAAGAACCCACCGATTCCAAAACCACTGAAAAGGAAACCACTAAAACTGAAAACCAATAATAATATTAAGAAAAAAATATCCACCAATGACTATGAATAAATTAGTAATCCATGAAAAAAATAATGGTATGATTATATAAATGTAGATACAAAACAATGAGCAAGAAAGAATCAATCCTTACCACCTGATTCTGAGTCTGGGTAGGGCCACCAACTAGAGAAACTTCACCTAACAAAGAAAAGAGTCACCCTAAATATTATCTCTATAAAAATATAATCCATAATTTCTATGAACTTTATAGGAATAATAATTCTAATAAAATGAAACATGATATCAGATAGTTCATGTTTCAAACAATCTTCCAAAAATTCCCATCAAACTAAGGGATAAATTCAAATAGTAAAACAAAAAAAGGGTGTTTCCCCAAAACCCCATTTCAAAGACTCCATTTTATAAAACATTAATTTTAAAATTACCTCTTTTTAAAACCTTTCATTTTACAAGTCATAAAAGGGAAACAAAAACCCCCTTTTCCAAAATCATCAACTTTTTAAAACATTTATAAATCATTCACTTTCCAAAAAAATAATAAATCCAATTTCAAAATAAAAATACATTCGATGTTTTTATATGAAATTGAAAATTTTCAAAACATTTTTCCTAAATTACCTTTTAAAAATGATTTATGAAATCCATCTCACTTTTATAAAACCCTTAAATATTAAAACACTTTTTTTTAATTTAACCCAAAACTAAATTTCCACAAAACTCACACAAGAAAGGGTGATTTAAAAAACTAAACCTCATGTCAACATATCACAATACTTCCTTGAGTTTAACCCCATAATTATGTATCACCCAAGGCGGAAAAAATATCAAAACTAAATGAGATGTGGAACCATGCTTGACTTGGATACATTGTTGATGGGATAAGTTCCAAACATGAGATGGTTCATAAAACAAGTCTATAATCAAGCGCTAAATTGTTGAATGGTTCATCATTCCATTAAATATAACCTCACATCTTGATTCCATATCTATTTCCATCCCAAAATCTTATCTGATTCCCAAGTAAACTCAATCAGGATAATGAGGATCAATAAATGATCAATAATAATCAAATAAAATAACTAACTCAAAATTCAAATCTCAACTACCCTTAGTGACTCAAGCATCATCATGGTAGGTGGTGATTAGGAACCCATCCATGGAAAACCTCCTGAGTCCCAACAACCAATTCTAACTCGATCCAACCATGACATTACAAATAACACAAGGGATACTCAAAAGAGATCCAATGTTCTAATAGAAAAAATAACTTGGCTGCTCTCATACCATTTTTTTCATGAACCAGCCTAATTCTTCCATCCATCAAATTCCCAAGTAAGAACAAAACAAGGCATGAGGGGAATTAAAAATCCCCATGGTCTGGCACAAGTACCTAGGAATCAAGAAAATGCCACTTGGGAATGATTTCACCCTTGAATAAAAGTAAAAGAATAGCAAAAAAACTAACAAAAACTCATCATAACCCGTATATGTATTAGACATCAATGCTAAATCCAATATTCTGAAATAAACTATAAAGTAGGAAATGAATGATAAAGAATATTAAAAAAGTAAACAAAAAATATCTTCACTTACCCCCAGTCTCCACCACCTATAAAGAAAATTGAAGTCACTATCAATGCCCTCTTTTCCTCCTGTGGATATAGAAACCCTCCATCCATAGAAATAAATAAAAGACTAATTGGATAAATTAAATCATATGAAGGGAAAAATAATAGAATTTATAGGAAATTAAAAGCAGTTCCTTCCAAAATAAAGTAAAAGGCATCATAGGTTGAATAAATCAACGCTCTCAAGAGCATCCAAAGATGGATAAAATATTGAAATTGAAATGATATATGGTAATTAGCTAAATATCAGTAGGCATGATAAAGAGAAACCACACCCAATGTATAAAGTTTAAAAGAAATGTCTATTTATTGTTAGTTTTAAATACATAAATAAATTATGGTTTTTCATGCTTAATTATATTTTTGACACTAAAAACACCTCAAAGTGGTTTTAAAAAATTAACTCTTTATTTTTATTAAAGGAAAAAATCACTTTAAAAAAATTATTTAGAAATCACACATGCCATATGAAATAACACATTGTTCAATTTTAAAATTTTCTTTAAACTATTTCTTAAAACACTTTATAAAAAAACATATATTGTAGGATGTAAGAACCCAAATCTTTATTTCAGGTATAGATCTTGATTTTGGGTGTTTTTTAGGAAAAAGGAAGATTTTGGACATTTTCAAATGCCTTTTACTCTTGAGTACATTCCATGTACCCAGTTTCTATGTATAGCCATGTACTGGCTGTGTAATGACTGAGTACATGGTTGTGTGTACCGCCTAAAGCGTGATCTAGTTGAGGCATGTACACGTAGTTTATATTAAATGAACACACTGTGTACTTTTATTTATATTTTATAAATTGGACCGGGGTCGCGTCTCATCTCCAGAACACATCTCTTCTTTCCGTGTTTCATACAGGAGAGTGATGAGATGGTCAAGAACTGTGAACCCCTACCGTTTCTCCATCTGAGCTCTGATTGAGACATCACTGGGTGCGTTGAATTCCCATCAGTGAGTTATATCTTTCTATAGAGTCTCTCTTCTTGATTTATCCTCTCCCTTGAGTTATCCAAGGTTGAAAGATTTTGACATTTTTGTAGTTCTACGAAATTATAGTCTGATTCAAGGGCCTATGTTCAAGATTTTTCCTCATATGACATTGAGGTAGGTGGTTTGTGCCTTTATTTGGTTGTCTTTGGATTATATATGCTCAAAGTACCGAATAACCTTGTTTAAAGTGGTGAGTGTTTTGGAATTTAACCCTGTTTAATGCCTATTATGGTTTATTTGATTGGAAAAGGGTTATTGACTATGAATAAGGTTTATTACCTTGCATATAGATGTGTTACCCATGTTGGATTGATTATGGCCATTTGGTCTAGAATTTTATGTTAGGCTTGATTGTTTTCCATGCCTCATGTAGTTAGGATGGAGTTACTATTTATATGAGATGCATGTGTTTCGCATTGTGAAAGTTTGACCAAGGGGAATTGAGTATGAGAGCTTCCCGACATAGGGTCATTTATGTATAGTTGTTGTTATCGTTGACCAGAGGCATTGGTTGTGAGAGCTCTCATGGGTCATTAACCAGAGGGATTAGATCGTGAGAGCTACCTAAAGGGTCGTTATTAAAAGTACGTTAAACCATAGGGAATTTACTGTGACAGCTTCTAGAGGGTCATTATAATTATTGTTTCTATGCAGACCAAGGGGTATTAACCATGAGAGCTACCCAGGTCATTGTTTGTAATTGATTAGAGCTATGTGGGACTAAAGGGGTTAGACTGGGAGAGATTTCCCAAAGGGTCATTATTACTTATTGAATTGATGATATGTTAAACTAGAGGGGTTAGGATGTGAGAACTTTCCCAAAGGGTTTCTTGTGAATGATTTGATTGATTGTGACGAGCCTGTTAGACCAAAGCATAATCTTGGACTCAGTCTTACTTGATTTTTTAGATGATCTTTTGAGACATCTGTTTGTTATTGTTATATAAGGGGATACAGATCTTAGGCTAGGTCCCAAGGTTACATTATTCAATGTGTTGAATAATTTATTTAATGTAAATTAAAGTAATTGAAAATTGTAGGATTATTTACTTTTGAGTACTTCCTTGTTTATTGCTTCATTTTTCATATTGACTGCAATATATATTCACTAAAATTTAGGCATAGATATTTTGGTGGTTGCCTATTGGGATTCATCTCACACCCTATTTGGGTCATGCTTTTGGACCTAAATAGATTATATGGTTTTAGGTATAGATAAGGGCAAGCACCCTTATTTATAAGGGAGAGGGGACCATGTGAGGAGAGGGAGCTTATCCAGGGGGAGGCATAGTGGGGGGAGAAAGAAGGGAAAGAAGAAATAAAAAGGTAAAAAAATTAAAACCCAACCAACCCACAAGGTTAAGGTGCATGGTTTATAAAACCATGAACAAACCATGAAAGGGTCACTAGACCCATAAAACATTGTGTGTAGTTACTCCTAGGATTATAAATGGTTTATTAAACCATGTGATAATACTTAGTTAGATCCAATCACATGGTTATTTTACAGTTTGTTAAATTGTGTTGGATAATTTTGTGCCCATTTAAAACCTTTAAAATTTAAAATTTTAATCCTAGAAACTCAAAAACACCTAAAGAATTAAAATAATATTAAATAGAATAATAATAAAACTTGGTCTATGATAGTTCCCCCCACTATAAAGCTTTCTTCCCCTAAAAATCCATTTACAAGGGGGGAAGGTGACTTGAAAACACTAACTAGAGTGATTACTTAAAATCAATGATGCAAAAACTTAATATATATCTAAAATATCCAAGATAAACCCAACCATCAATTAGGGGCACTAGGTCTTACAAACACTGAAACATATCAAGGTCTCCCCACCATTTAGACTTCTTATAAAATGGTGGTTTAACACATGCACTCTCCAAGGGATGAAATACCACACAAGAAGCACTTCCAAAAAATTCCCAATGGATATAAAAAATCCTCTACTAATCATGTCACCCATACCAAATATCTAAGATTTAAACACAAACTAAAAGATGAATAACTCCAAGAACTCTCAAAAAAACCAACATGGGTCTCAGACCCGGGTCACCATACTCAAATGGGTAAACTAGGACCTCAAATCTAGAACACCATGTCATGTATAACCAAAAAAGAATCTTCACTCTTAGGTTATTAGGTTCTTAGAGGCCATCCTTCCTAGTTACCGAAGCATTGACCCAAAATTACCCATGCCTAATCCCTTAAAACCAAAAATCTTGATATACCAACCCTAAAACACTACCCATAGAATACGTGATCACCATCAAGGAATAAGCACCAAAAAAATAAACAATATATCATATTCACTCCAAAACAACTAATATTCCATAATATTTCACATATAACCATCCAATGAACAACCAGTTCAAAATACCTCAAAAGAACCCACCGATTCCAAAACCACTGAAAAGGAAACCACTAAAACTGAAAACCAAGAATAATCTTAAGAAAAAAAGATACACCAATTCCTATGGATAAATTAGGTATCCATGAAAAAAAAAATAAGGGTATGATTATATAAATATAGATCCAAAACAATGAGCAAGAAAGAATCAAGCCTTACTACCTAATTCTGAGTCTGGGTAGGGCCACCAACTAGAGAAACTTCACCTAACAAAGAAAAGAGTCACCCTAAATATTATATATATAAAAATATAATCCATAATTTCTATGAACTTTCTAGGAATAATAATTAAAATAAAATGAAACATGATATCAGATAGTTTATGTTTCAAACAATCTTCCAAAAATTCCCATCAAACTAAAGGATAAATTCAAATAGTAAAACAAAAAAAGGGTGTTTCCCCAAAACCCCATTTCAAAGACTCCATTTTATAAAACATTCATTTTAAAATAAAAACTTAACTTACAATTTCAAAACAATTTCAAATTACCTCTTTTTAAAACCATTCATTTTACAAGTCATAAAAGGGAAAAAAACCCTTTTCTGAAATCATCAACTTTTTAAATCATTTATAAATCATTCAATTTCCAAAAAAAATTATAAATCCAATTTCAAAATAAAAACACCTTCAATGTTTTTATATGAAATTGAAAATTTTCAAAACATTTTTCCTAAATTTCCTTTTAAAAATGATTTATGAAATCCATCTCACTTTTATAAAACCATTAAACATTAAAACACTTCTTTTTAATTTAACCCAAAACTAAATTTCCACAAAAATCACACAAGAAAGTGTGATCTAAAAAACTAAACCTCATGTCAACATATCACAATAATTCCTTGAGTTTAACCCCATCATTATTTATCACCCAAGGTGGAAAAAATATCAAAACCAAATGAGATGTGGAACCATGATTTACTTGGATACATTGTTGATGGGATAAATTCCAAACATGCAATGGTTCATAAATGGGTCTTGAATCAAGTGTTAAATTTTTGAATGGTTCATCATTACATTTAATCAAAACTCACATCTTGATTCCATATCTATTTCCATCCCAAAATCTTATCTAATCCCCAAGTAAACACAATCAGGATAATAAGGATCAATAAATGATCAATAATAATCAGATAAAATTCCTAACTAAAAATTCAAATCTCAAATACCCATAGTGACTTAAGAATCATCATGGTAGGTGGTGATTAGGAACCCATACATGGAAAACCTCCTTATTACCAACAACCAATTCTAACTCGATCCAACCATGACATTCCAAATAACACAAGGGATACTCACAAGAGAGCCAATGTTCCAGTAGAAAAAAGAACTTGGCTGCTCTCATACCATTTTTCCATGAACCATCCTGATTCATCCATCCATCTAATTCCCAAGTAAGACCAAAATAGGTCATGAAGGGAATTCAAAATCCCCATGTCCTGGAACAAGTGCCTAGGAATCAAGAAAATGACACTTGGGAATTATTTCACGCTTGAATAAAAGTAAAATCATAGCAAAAAAACTAACAAAAATACGTCATAACCTGTATATGTATTATACATCAATGCTAAATAAAATATTCTGAAATAAACTATAAAATAGAAAATGAATGATAAAGAATATTAATAAAAGTAAACAAAAAATCTCTCTTCCATTTGTTGGGTTATTTAGGAGGCACGGAATCTGTCTCGGCTAGGCAACGGGAGATCTCTTCGTTTTCTGTGGATTTGGTTAAAAGAAATCATCTTCGAATTGGTCTCTTTGCTGAAAGGGGGTCACCCATTTCTGGGTTATTGTGGTTTACTGGTTTCACCCATGCCGGGCGGACAGGTTGGCCGATGGATCATATGGTCTCCGCCACTCCAAGGAGTTAAACTTAATGTTGACGGCTCCATGATTAATGGGATCATGAGGGGCGGTGGGGTTCTGCGTGATACTTCTAGCTCAGTGTTTCTGGCCTTTAGTGCATTATTTGGTCCCAGAAGCTCTTTGGGTACAGAGGCTAGGGTGCTTCTCACAGGAATCACAGTTTGTCAAAGGGTTGGTTTTTTGGTTGATGAGGTGGAATCAGATTCTGATGTCCTCGTCAGGTCGGTGTGTGGTGTTTATGAACCGGCCTGGGATCTGGTGTATGTGATTCGAAGATGTTCATAGGAAACTGATCTTGGGAGAACTATTAAGCACTGTTGGAGGGATGCTAACTTCGCGGCTGATGCGCTTTCACGGATTGGAAGTCAGGAGGATGAGCTGGTTCTTTATAATAACTTAGGATCCCTTACCTTGGAGTGTTTTCCTTTTGTCTAGGGAGATTCCCTTGGTTTACATCACTTCCACCCTCCTTGAAGGCTCTGGGAAGGGGGTTCTTTGTAACCACCTTTATGCCCTATAATAAAGAAGCAATTTTCAGTCTCTCTGTTTACCCCCAGTCTCCACCGCCTATAAAGAAAATTGAAGTCACTATCAGTTCCCTCTTGTCCTCCGGCGGATATAGAAACCCTCTATACATAGAAATAAATAAAAGATTGATTGGATAAATTAAATCATATGATGGGCCACATACTAGAAATTCTAGGAAATTAAAAGCAGGTCCTGCCAAAATAAAGTAAAAGGCATCGTAGGTTGAATAAATCAATGCTCTCAAGAGCATCCAAAGATGGATAAAAAAATGAAATTGAAACTATATATGGGCATTAGCTAAATATCAGTAGGCATGACAAAGAGAAACCACACCCAATGTATAAACTTTAAAAGAAATATCTATTTATTTTTAGTTTGAAATTCATTAATAAATTATGGTTTTTCATGATTAATTATATTTTTGACACTAAAAACTCCTCGAAGTGGTTTTAAAAAATTTACTCTTTATTTTTATTAAAGGAAAAAAATCACTTTAAAAAAATATTTAGAAATCACACACGCCATATGAAATAACCCATTATTCAATTTTAAAATTTTCTTTAAACTATTTATTAAAACACTTTATAAAAAGCAACACATGTTGTAGGATGTAAGAACTGATATCTTCATTTCAGTTTTGGATCATGATTTTAGGTGTTTTGAGGAAAATGGAAAATTTTGTAAAAATTTCACATGCCATGTACTCTTGAGTACATTTCGTGTACCCGGTTTCTATGTATAGCCATGTACTAGCTGTGTAACAGCCGAGTACATGTCTGTGTGTACCGCCTAAAGTGGGGTCTGGTTGAGGCGTGTACATAGCGTGTATATTAAATGAACACACCGTGTAATTTTATTTTTATTTTATTAATTATAATAGGGTCACATCTCATCTCCATAACACATATCTTCTTCCCATGTTTCATACAGGAGAGCAATGATATGGCCACGAAATTGGAACCCCTACCGTTTCTCCATCCGAGCTCCGATTGAGACGTCTCCGGGTGCGTTGGATTCCCACCGGTGAGTTCTCTCTTTCCCTAGAGTCTCTATTCTTGATTTATCCTCTCCCTTGAGTTATCCAAGGTTGAAATATTTTGTCCTTTTTATAGATCTACGACATTCTAGGCTGATTTAAGGGCCTGGGTTCAAGAGTGTTCCTCGTATGACATCGAGGTTGGTGGTTTGTGCCTTTTTTTGGTTATATTTGGATTATATATGCTCAAAGTGATGAATAACCTTGTTTAGGGTATTGAGTGTTTTGGAATTTAACCCTGTTTAATTCCAACTATGGTTTTTTTTGGTAAAGGGTTATTGATTATGAATAAGGTTTATTACCATGCATATGGATGTGTTACCCATGTTTGATTGATTATGTCCATTTGGTCTAGAATTTCCTGTTAGGATTGCTTGTTTTCCATGCCTCATGTTGTTAGGATGGAGTTACTATTTATCTGAGATGCATGTGTTTCACATTTTGAAAGTTTGACCAAGGGGAATTGACTGTGAGAGCTTCTCGACATAGGGTCATTTAGTATAGTTGTTGTTATCATTGACCAGAGGCATTGATTATGAGAGCTGCCATGGGTTATTAACGAGAGGGGTTAGATCGTGAGATCTACCTAGAGGGCTGTTATTAAATGTAAGTTAGACCATAGGTAATTTACTATGAGAGCTTCCAAAGGGTCGTTATAATTATTGTTTCTATGCAGATCAAGGGGTATTGACCATGAGAGCTACTCAGGTGGTCGTTTGTAATTGATTAGAGCTATGTGGGACTAAAGGGATTAGACTGTGAGAGCTTTACCAAAGGGTCATTATTACTTATTGAATTGATGATATGTTAAACTAGCAGGGTTAGTATGTGATAACTTTCCCAGAGGGTTTCTTGTGAATGATTTGATTGATTTTGACGAGCCTGTCAGGCCAATGTACAAGCTTGGACTCGGTCTTACTTGATTTTTTAGATGGTCTTTTGAGACATCTGTTTGTTATTATTATACAAGGGGATACAGATCTTAGGCTAGGTACCAAGGTTACATTATTCAATGGGTTTAATAATTTATTTAATTTAAATTAAAGTAATTTAAAATTGTATGATTATTTACTTTTGAGTACTTCCTTGTTTATTGATTTATTTTTCATATTTCCTGTTATATATATTCACTAAAATTTAGGCATAGATATTTTGGTGGTTTCCTATTGGGATTCGTCTCACACCCTGTTTGGGTCATGATTTTGGATCTAAATAGATTATATGGTTGCACGTATTGATAAGGGGAAGCACCTTTCTTTATCAGGTACTTTATTGATGTGGATCTAGAGAGCATGGGACCAAGCTGAGGCTTGCGATGGTGTTAGATTTTTCTGTTTTCTGTACTTTGGTTTTAATATTTTATTTCCATCATTGTGACTTATTTGGATGTTTTCCTAGATACATGTTACATTCATCATTTATTTATATATATGTTGCAGTTGTTATATTATCAGTCTTCCACTATTTATTTCTGTTGTATGGTATTATTTCTTCTGCTATCATTTATTATTTTTTCCGCTGTGTTACTCTGGAAATGAAAGAATAGTTTCCCCACTATCACACCCAAGGCCCTCACTACTAATCTTCATCCTCTAGAATTCAGGGAAATGCGCTTAAGTCCATGTGACCAACTAGGTACGGGGCACCTTTGGGTGGCACTCGGAACCAAGAAGTTACAAAGTGGTATCAGAAGAGATTCTTTTCTGATTTCTATTACTATTTCGATCCTATAAACAGGTATAGAAATTAATAGGTAGTTGGTAATAATTTTTTCCTAGGAGTAGCTGACCCATGTATAGGGAAAATCCAAGTTACCTCAAATGTTTCAATTTTATGGTTTTTTCAATTATTATAGTTGATTTGATTTCATCGTTGGGTGATTCACTTGTATTGTGTTGTTATCATTGATATTATTGAGGTTATATTTCTATTTCAACCTAATGAGATGAGGGTATGCCATCTCATGCATCATATAGTCACTTTCTAGAGATCACATGTCATGCATTCTCATCATGCCATTTAGGGTGCATTACTGATTACATGTTGTTGTGATAGATGTTATGATAGATATGCATGTTGTTGTGATAGATGCCATGATAGAATTCTTTACATAAATTTTCATTTGGATGGATTCCAAACTTTGGTCCCTAAGGTGTTATGGCCCCTATTGGATCGGAATTTGGTGGATCATGTTTGAACTTTAACTGAATTTTTTCAAGTTATAATTTGAATAAGGATTTAAAACTTTGATTCACAGAAGTATGGGCTCTCATGGGTCAGAATTTTTCATTACTTAAACAAAATTCTAAGTTTTCAGGGGTTTCAGGGGAGTTTTAGAGGCTTACTTTCTGAAAACCCAGACAACATGGCGTGTGGTGTTATGAACACATGCCATGTGTTCTTATGTTCTAGAAGAAACTACTTTTCTTAAGTACACGTCATGTAGTCTTTAACCATGTGACTGACTATGTGAATAGAGACATGGGGTTGGGAAACTTTGGTAGAACACGTTATGTACTGGGAGTACATTCCATTCCATAAGGACCATGCGTTCGGTCGTGTGGCTAATGACATGGTTGGATGAAAAACTAGGTTGTACATTTTGTGTCTTATTCTCACACACCGTGTATATTTGAATGTGTCTCCGACCGTGTGACTAATGAAACGGGTGGTTAGAACTTAAGTGGTACACACCATTTCTAGGTTGAACACACTATGTAGTGTTACCTATGAGAGAACCGTGTGGTTCGAGCCGTGTAGAAGAACTTGGTTAGGAGGAAAAATTCAAGTACACGTTGTGTCCTAGGAGGCACACTCCATGTGTAGGGGTGTTACACGACCAGGTTTGGAAGAGGTACACACCCATGTTGAAACTTAAGGGAACACGTCGTGTAGTGGTTCTACACACCATGTAATCTTCTTTTGTAAAAATTGAATATTTTCTTCTCTTGTTCCTTTCTTGCACTTCTAAGTTTCATTCCTTGATAATCTTTAACTGAGGTGTGCGCTTGACCTTGAAGATTCATGCCACCAAGACATCCTATGGTTGTACGCTAGGTACAGGGCAATGATCATACACTGGAAATGGTAGATCAGGGACTACCAATAGATCCTATCATCATGCCTTTCTTCGCACCAGTTGTTTTACCGAACATAGGTGCTGATGCATAGTTCTGTGAAGGATTTATGAAGATGATATAGATTTTATAGGGAGAACCATATCCTACCCTGTCTATGGAAGATCTAACACAGGTGTTCCAATAGCATCATCCTCCCACTTTTTTAGGGGATGGATGAGAACAGGCTACAGATTCAGGGTTGAAGGCCATGCTTGCTATCTTAGAGCATCTGGAGATGCCTACGGAGAGGAGGGTGAATCTCGCTACATATATTCTAAATGATTCCATCAAGAGATTATGGGATGTTATCTCACAGGCAGGATGCCATCGATATATGGTTTGTGAATAGTTTCATAGGATCTTCTATAATTATTTCTACCCTGAGATGTTGAGGGGTTATCGAGCCTGAGAGTTCATGAATTTAGAGCAGGGCACTCTTTCAGTGATGGATTAATCATATCGTTTCACATATTTTTAGTGATTCACACTTATTCTAGGCGGTGACGAGTTATCTTTGTTTAGGTGGTTTGACGATGGTCTTAGGTATGACATTTGATCGTAGTTTAATTTTTTCAGGCTGACTTTAGTGATGGATATAGTGAACCAGGCGCTGATTACCAAGCATAATCTGAGGGAGTTGGGAGCTGTGAGCTAGGGCGGTTTAGTATACAAAGCTGGTACTCCTTCGACAGATAGTAGGAAGCACCACAAGGAGCCTTCACTTGATGTTTCTTCAAGCAGTCGGGTGGTATGATACTAGTGCGGAAAGAGCGGGCATATGAGACAACATTGCCCGAGGGACCCAGTTGAGTGTCGATCTTTCAATAAGATGGGTCATATTCAGTGTTTTTTCTGGTTTTTCTCACCAGCAGCTAGTAATGGGGGTTCTGCTATGACTCCACATTCAGGAGCAATACCACCAATTTCTCCTCAGTCAGGGAACTAGAGTTCGTTAGGCCATTCAGGCTGAGGAGGTGGTTGTGGTCGTGGTAGTCAGGATACAAGTTTTTAGCGACCGTATGATGGATCAACTCAGGGTAGTCAGGAAGGGTCGTAGGGCCACAGTACAGGTCATACTTCTGCAGTGGAGCAGACCCAATAAGAGTAGGATACCGGACCCTCTAGGGTTAGAGGTATGATTCTATTTTCCTCAGTTTTAGCTACTACTCTTTTTGATATAGGGGATTCCCATAGTTCCATATCTATTTCTATTGTGGAGAGAATTATGATCTATATCTTTTCTTATGAGGATGTTATGATTCTAGACACTTCATTTGGGGTTAGGATGGTTAGTATACATCAGTGGAAGGAGTGCCCTCTTGAGGTTGGTGGGTGTCACTTCTTATGGGAGCTCTATGTCTTAGAGATGACAGGCTTTGATTTCATTCTTGGAATGGACTGGTTAGTCTCCTTTTAGGCCTTTTTTGACTGCTATCTCTGTAGTGTGAGTTTCATGTCACCAAAGGGCGGGTCTTTTCTACACAAGGGAGAATGTAATGTTCAGGAGAGTAGAGATGGACCCTAGAATCTTGATTTGAGAGTAATTACAGCCCAGATTTCTAGTTTATATATGGATGACTAGGGGACTTCATAAATAGACTTTCCTCCAGTGGTGGATTGTTTCAGGTATGTATTTCTAGGAAACTTTTTAGGTTTACCTCTGGAGAGAAAGTTATATTTCTCTATTGAGCTTATGCTAGGAGTGGCACCGGTGTCCATTACTCCTTATAGTATGGATACACCAGATTTGAATGAGCTCAAGAAGCATTTAGAGGATTTACAGGCAAAGGGTTTCATCTAACCCATTACTTCTCCTTGGGGTTCACCTATTATTTTTGCAAACAAGGTGGACGATACCCTCAAATTTTGTATGGATTATCAGAATTTGAACCAATTGACGGTCAAAAATTGATATCCCTTGTCAAGGATTGATGATCTATTTGATCATCTTTGAGGAGCCTAGGTGTTCTCAAAGTTTGACTTAATATCTGATTATCATCAGTTGCACGTTAGACCATCATATATACCTCTTACATCCTTTTGGGGAAAGTATGGTCTATATGAGTATTTGGTTATGCCGTTCAGTCTCATGAACACGCCAGAATTTTTCATGGAACTGATGTACCAAATGTTCCATCCTTACTTGGATTCTTTTATGGTAGTCTTCATGGATGATATCTTGGTTTACTCTCACACTCGACACGACCATGCCACCCACATTGAGATCATTTTGAGTACACTGAGAGAGAATCAGTTGTATGCTAATATCTCAAAATGACACTTTTATATGGACCAGATTCACTTCTTGGTCCATGTTATCTCAGAGATAGGAGTTTTAGTAGACCCAGATAAAGTAAGAGCAGTAGTTTACTAGGAGAATCTGAAGAACATATTTTAGGTATGTATATTTATGGTGTTGGATGGTTACTACATGAACTTTATACATGACTTTTCATAATTAATAGCACCACTGACAAGTCTGACTAAGAAGGGTGTAAAGTACTTGTGGTCAGATTCCTGCAATTCAGCTTTTCAGAAGCTGAAAGGGAGATTGACTTCAGCACTAATAATGATTTTTCCATATCTAGGAAAGAGTTACACCATTTACTATGATGCATTAGGTATCGGTCTAGGAGTAGTTCTTATGAAAAGATAAGGAGTCGTTGCATATGAGTCTCAGTAGTTGAGGCCACATGAGAGGAATTTCCCTACACATGATCTTGATTTAGCTACAGTTGTGCATGCTTTATGCAGTTGGAGATATTATCTTTTGGGAGAGAATTTTTTGGTGTTCACTGACCACAAAATTCTCAAGTATATCTTTACTCGGCATGATTTTAATTTGATATAGTGAAGGTGGATTGAGTACCTTCAGTCTTTTGACTTTGAGCTTGCCTACATGTTTGGGAAAGGCAGCGCAGTGGTTGATGCGTTGAGTAGGAGGACTAAGATATAGGCAGTTCATGAGGCTAGTAGTGAGTGGAAACTTATGGCTCTGTTCTCTGAGATGTATTTGGAGGTGCACAACAAACAGGGGTAGACTTTTATTTCTTCTTTGGTTGGTACCTCTACTCTACTGGACCAAGTGTGAATGAGGCAGCTATCAGATTCTGAAGGCCTAGTCCTATGGGAGAGTGTGTCAGGTGAGTAGCCTACTCCTGGGTGTACCATAGGTGAGGATGAGGTCTTGAATTTTCATGGGTGCATATGGGTGTCTAAAAACATACGTGAGGAGCTGTTGCGAGATTTTCATTTCTCAGTTTGGGCAGTTCATCCTGGTGTCACCATGATGTATCGAGATCTACACTGTCAGTATTGGTGTCCAGGTATAAAGAGATATGTTTCTAGTTTTTTATGAGATGTTCCACCTATCATCAGGTGAAGGTGGAATATTAGTCACCATCATGGCTTTTACAATAATTACCCATTCCCGAGTGGAAGTGGAATGATGTCGTGATGGATTTCGTGATGGGTTTACCAAGGTCACCTTGAGGGAATGATGCAGTTTGGGTTGTTGTTGACAGACTCATGAAGGTTGCACATTTCTTTCCAATCAAATAAACCTTTAGTTTTGATGAGCTAGGAATTTTGTACATCTGAGAGGTTGTATGTTTTCATGGGGTTCTGCACTCTATCGTTTTAGATAGGGACACCCAGTTTACTTCTCGTGTCTAGAAGGGACTATAGAGGGATTTGGGTACACAGGTACTTTCAAGTACAGATTACCATCCCCAAAAAGATGGTCAGTCTGAGTGCATGATTCAGGATTTGGAGGACATGCTTAGAGCATGCATCCTAGATTTCGGGGGTTCTTGGGAGAGATAGTTACCCCTAGTGGATTTTTCCTACAATAATATTTTTCAAGCGACAATTGAGATGGTACCATATAAGGCTCTGTATGGTAGGAAATTTCGATCACCCCTATGTTGGATGGAGGTAGGAGAGGCAGGTATGTTGGGACCTTGTCTTGTCCAAGAGACCACTGAGTAGGTGGAGTTGATTCAGAAGAGTATGGTTGTTGCACAGTCTCTCCAAAAAAATCTTATGTTGATCGATGAAGATGAACTATGGAGTTCGAGGTTGTAGATCGGGTTTTCTTATGTGTCACACCGAGGTTGGGAAATAGGAGGATTAGGAGACAGGGGAAGCTTTCATCAAGATACGTCGGGCCATTTGAGGTTTTGAAGAGAGTCAGGATGGTTGCCTATCGGTCACTATTACCTCAAAGTTATTAGGCTATGCATGACATCTTTCATGTTTCTCGGCTACGACATTACTTTTCAGACCCATCTCATTTTTTTCAACCTGAGGAGGTTGATTTGGAGGTGGATGCATCCTTCAAGGAGCACCCTATATGGATTTTGGATCGTAGTATGAAGGTTTTTCATGGTCGGTCTTTTCCTCTGGTATGGGTGCTATGGAAGCACGAGCAAGTACAGGATGAGACTTGGGAGAGGGAGGCTGACGTACAATCTCAGCGGCCAAAGTTGTTTGAAGTTTCTTTTTCACCACCCTTGGAAGGACAATTTGGGGATGAATTGCTTTAAGGTGGGAATTTTATAAGAAACTGAATCTTTATTTTAGGTATGGATATTGATTTTGGGTGTTTTTGAGGAAAAGGGAAGATTTTGGGGGGGAAATCTAAGTACACGATGTGTACTCTTGAGTACACATCGTGTACCCAGTTGTCGCGTGTAGCCATGTACTGGCCATGTAATGGCTGAGTACATGGCTATGTGGACCACCTAAAGCAGGGGTCGGTTGAGGCATGTACACGAAATGTACATTAAATGAACACACTGTGTAATTTTCTTTTTATTTGATTAATTGTACTGGGGTCACGTCTCATCTCCAGAACATATCTCTTCTTCCCATGTTTCATACAGAAGAGTGACGAGACAGCCGAGAACTTAGAACCCCTACTGTTCCTCTGTCTGATCTCCAATTGAGATGCCTCCAGGTGCATTAGATTCACGCCGGTAATTTCTCTCTTCACTAGAGTCTCTCTTCCTGATTTCTCCTCTCCCTTGAGTTATCCAAGGTTGAACGATTTTTACCTTTTACTAGATTTACGACGTTCTAGTACAATTCAAGGGTCGACGTTCAAGAGTGTTCCTCGTACGATATCAAGGTAGGTGGTTTTTGACTTTATTTGGTTGTCTTTGGATTATATATTATCAAAGTACTGAATAACATTATTTAGGGTATTGCGTGCTTTCGAATTTAACCATGTTTAATGCCTGTTATGGTTTGTTTTTTTGGGAAAGGGTTATTGATTATGAATAGGGTTTATTACCTTGACTATGGATGTGTTACCCATGTCTGATTGATTATGGCTATTTGGTCTAGAATTACCTATTAGGATTTCTTGTTTTCCATGCCTCATGTTGTTGGGATGGAGTTACTATTTATCTAAGATGCATGTGTTTCGCATTGTGAAAGTTTGACCAAGGGGAATTGACTGTGAGAGCTTCCCGACGTAGGGTCATTTATGTATAGTTGTTGTTATCATTGACCATAGGCATTGACTGCGAGAGATGTTGTGGGTCATTGACCAGAGGGGTTAGACTATGAGATCTACCCAGAGGGTTGTTATTAAATGTATGTTAGACCATAGGTCATTTACTATGAGAGATTCCATAGGGTCATTGTAATTATTGTTACTTTGCAGACCAAGGGGTATTGACCATGAGAACTACCCAAGTGGTCATTTGTAATTGATTAGATCTATGTGGGACCAAAGGGGTTAGACTATGAGAGCTTTACCAGAGGGTCATTATTACTTATTTAATCGATGATATGTTAAACCAGAGGGGTTAGGCTGTGAGAACTTTACCAGAGGGTTGATTGTGAATGATTTGATTGATTGTGACGAGTCTTCCAAGCCAAAGCACAAGCTTGGACTTGGTCTTACTTGATTTTTTAGATGGTCTTTTGAGACGTCTATTTGTTATTGTTATACAGGGGGATATAGAGCTTAGTCTAGGTCTTGAGGTTACATTATTCAATGGGTTGAATAATTTATTTAATGTAAATTAAAGTAATTGAAAGTTGTAGGATTATTTACTTTTGATTACTTCCTTGTTTATTGATTCATTTTGCATATTGTCTGCTATATATATACACTGATAGTTAGGAATAGATCTTTTAGTGGTTTCCTAATGGGATTCGTATCACACCCTGTTTGGGTCATGATTTTGGACCCAAACAGATTATATGGTTTCAGGTATAAATAAGGGAAATCTCCCTTCTTCATCAAGTACTTGATTGTTGTGGAGCTAGAGAGCATGGGACCAAGATGAGGCTTAAGATGATGTTAGAGTTTACTATTTTCTATAATTTGGTTTTAGTATTGTATTTACAACATTGTGACTTGTTTGGATGCTTTCCTAGATACATGCGACATGCATCATTTATTTATTTATATGTGGTAGTTTTTATAGTATTAGTCTTCCGCAATTTATTTCTGTTGTATGGTATTATTGCTTTCGCTACTATTTACTATTTTTTCCACTGTGATACTCTGCCAATGAGGGAATAGTTTCCCCACTATCACACCTAAGGCCCTCACTACTAGTCAAAAGCCTCTGGCTTTCGATGAAATGCGCTTGAGGTCATGTGACCAACCAGGTACGGGGCACCTTTGGGAAGCACCTGGAACCGGGACGTTACATAGGAAGTGAGAGATCAATAAAAGAGGAACCATGTCAGATAAAATAAGAAAATAAATGTAACCAATCATACATTTCATGTACATCAAGAACTCAGGGGATATCAAAGAATCCTAGGGATTCCCCCTAAGTGAATCCACTAACCAAAGGAATAGATGTCATGGGCTCTACCTTATCTCCTAAAGTGATGCAGTCCTAGACTTTACTCAAAGGACCAACCTATCAACCTACATTGCATTTTATCACAACCCACCCATCTAGAATGCACCCAACCTCATCAGAATAGCACACCCCATCTAGACTTATCACTAACTAGAGGGGACACTATTAGTTTTTGGCTATCTAGTGTAGCATAATTCTCGACTCCCACTTATCTACGTAGTTTCCCATGAACAAAGTAAAGTAAGGGTGAGTAAATAATTAAAGATAATATCCAATGATAACACAAATATCAAACAAAGATAAATACAAGCATCACATAGGATATTAAATAACTCACCCTCACCTTTATACCCCTCTCAAGAAACAGCCCTGATTGCATAACAATCTCACAATATGAAATACTATCATTCCATAAGGGTCACAATCCATGTCAATAAAAACCAAATGGGGTTTGAGAGGATCTTTCACATATGCACACATTTAGAAAATCTATTAAAGGTTCTAAATGGGCCTTTCAAATATATTTTAGAAACCAAAAGTGGAAAACACTTTTTTTCTAGTAGTACTCATATGAACTTACACATTTATATATATATCTATTTTTTCATTATAAAAAATCACATATTATCATGTGAATTTATACACATAGACATGTGTGTATACCCATGTGTATATATATAACTTCTAAATATATATATGTAGGTTTTGGGCACAACGGAAGCACCTTGGATGGTATAACCAACTCGGATTTTAGTCTTAATTTACTAATAATCATTATTCACATGAAAAATAATGTCATTTCCAGTGAAAACCACAAATTACTTGACTATAGATAAACAACGGAACTAGAAGATGAGGATATTTACATGTAATTTATAATTAATTTATGAGCATATATAGATTTACCACAACTTTTAATTCTCTCTTCATTGATGATCTGGTTAACTAGATCTCATCATAACATAATTAATTTTCTTTAGGATCCAAGTGAAGGATACATCTAGAGGTGATCCACACATGTACCAAAATCTATAAATGTCACCTTATAATTATTATGTGCTAGAACAACCAATCCTGATTGCTTACATTGTTCGTGGTTGATCATAGAAGAATTCTTCTTGAAGAAGGAAAAACTATTAATGATCTCTCGAAGGCTTGAGAGAGGAGTAAGAGATAGTTCATTCAAGATATATATATAGATAGATAGATCTAGGTATTGAGAGAGTATCTCTATATTTATTATACATATCAAGAGTGATTATATAAAGTGTTGTAATTATATATTTATTACAGTGGGTTTAGGGTTGGAAAATTGTTCACAAGACCTTTCCCTGGTTAATAATTATTAGTTAAACCTATATCTAATAATAATAATATTATTATTATTATTATTTTCTTGACTTTAACAACACGTTAAGAATATAAATAAATATAATTTTTATTATTTACAATTAGACCATTAATCTTGGTCTTCTATCCCTAGTTAACATTTAGTGATCTTTGAATAATAATTATTTATTTAATAAATAAATGTCCCCACATTATTCATCAATAAATATAATAAATATTATATTCATAAATACTTGAAAAAAAAATATTTATTATTATTATTTAACTCACTTATCCTTTTTAATAACTTTTGATTAATATTGGTGATCAAACAAACCTAAATAAATATTATTTATTCTAACTTGTTAAATACAATGCTTTAATTTAACTGACAGTGTGGATACACTTAGTGTGTGTCCCTTTATGACCCTTTCTCAGTAGAATTAGTTCAAACACCTAAAGTCCAAGGTTAGTGTCTAGTAACATGTCAAGGCACCCATAGAGAAAGAAATTAATGTTTAAATGACATTCAACATCCTACGAATACTTACCATGTAATATAATCTCTTTATTGTGATATCTCAAATCAAGCAGTTTGCATGCCGGTACCATCAACCTATATGATCAATGTCTCTTTCTTTGAATTTCTATAAATGAAATGGCATATTGAATACCATGGCCATGTATTTATGCAAGTATATTAATTCCCATAAAAGGGGGTGAGATATCAAATTTCATCAAGGGACAAAAGGGATAAATCATTTCTCGTGTTATCCATTAATGCAATATCACACGTGATGCACCCAATGTATTATACCTCACAGCAAGTATATGTCATCATGGTTTTTTTCAATACATCAAAGTACATAATTCATGATATCCATTAATTATAATCATAAATTATAAGGATCAATACACACGTCCTCATATAGGAACATCCAATGACACATGGAAATGTAGGTTTCCTATTAATGGTTTTGTTCTCATAAACTTCTATCTTGGATATTACCAAGGGTGGACACTATGAGAAGGTGTCTCAATGTATTATGAGCATCCTTCCCCTGATAGAATGAATCATCTATGTCCCACCAAACAATATCATCAAGCCATAGAACAATATTTAAGAATGATGTCATGGAACCTTATGGTTCTCATCATACCAGGGAACTATTATAACCTTTCAATATGACATGTATTATTATGAAATTATCACATAAAAATATCACGTAGAGGAGAAATCATGATGTGATAAGAAATATTCATTAATAATGAAAAGATATAATCAATTACTAAGAAATTTGATTCTAGGGAACTAACTCCAACAGACACCCACTTTCACTAGAGCCAACTGAGAAAAAAATTCAGTCCACTAGCTCTCACATGATACTCATGCCTCTAATGAGATAAATCCCTAGTCAAGGGTTTCATAATGTTTTCTTCCATGGATACTCTACTCACAAAAACTTCACATAGTTTATAAAAATAACTCAATAGATGAAACTTATAAAGTGTATTTTTTTTCTTTGGTGTGACCTTGGCTCTTTGGAGAGATCCACCACTACAGTGTTATCAAAATAAACTATGATAAGGTATTGATTGTTAGGAACCACATAAAGTTATTAGTCAAATTTGTGAATCTAGAATACTTAATGGGATGCATCAGAAGCCGAAATATACTCATTCTACTATATAATCAGCGAAAACTATCTTCTTTGAACTCTACTAAATCACAGCTCCTTCATTGAGTTAAAAGACATATCCAAACTATGACTTTAGATCATTTTGATTTATATAAAATATAGAATCTTTATAACCCTAAATAACTTGAACTGTATCTCCTCCATACACTAGGAACATATCCTTAGTTCATCTTAGATACTTAAGAATAGACTTAATAGCAGTCTAATACTATTCACCTAGATCTTCTGGATATCTACCTACCATACTCATGTCATATAAAACATCAAGAATCATACATAACATGGAATATATGATAGATATTATCATAAAATATTATGGAATATTACTCATTATTTCTCTTTCCTCTTGTGTCTGAGAACATATTTTCTTAGAAATATGTATACCATGTGACACTAGAACCAATCCCCTCTTGGATTATTCTAATATTAAACCTACTCAGTATTTGGTAAATGTATGTACTTTGACTTAGTATGATCATACGCTTGGATCTATCATGCATGATCTTTATCCTAGGAATATAAGCTTCTTCACCTAAGTCATTCGTGGGGAATCACTTACCCAACCATTACTTAACCTCTTGTAAGGATAGTATCTCATTTATAATTAGTAATATGTCATCAACATATACTACTATGAAAACAACTATACTCCCACTAAACATATTATAAACACATTGATCACATTGGTTCTTAATGAAACTAAATCCTTTTATGTATTCATTGAACCAAATGTTCCATGACTTGGATTCTTGATTTAATCCATAAATGGATATCAGCAAGTTACATACCTTTTTTGGAATTTCTTGGAGTTATAAACCCTTATAGTTGTTTCATGTACACATACTCTTGAAGGTTCTCATTATGAAAAGAAGTTTTTACATCCATTTTCTAAATATAATAGTTATGGTAAGCTATTGTGGAAAGAAAAATTTAGATGGATGTAAACATGAAAACTGGAGAAAAGGTTTTATAATAGTAAATGTATTGACATTGTTTAAACCCTTTATCCACTAGTTGTGATTTATAGGTATTTACTTTACCATCCATGACCAGTTTTCTCTTTAATATTCATTTATACCCAATGTTATTTACATCAACTGATGGATCAATCAGAACCCAAACTTAGTTTTGATACATGGAATCCATCTCATAATTTATGGATTTATTCCATCTTTCATACTATGAGCTTTCAATTGAATCCTTGTAGTAGATAGGATCATTATTTCCAACCAAAATGAGTCACTATCATCGATGAATAGAAAATCATATCTCTCTAGTTTGCTTACCTCTTTAGAACTCCTACGTAGTACTTGTGTATCAATAATAACTTCTTTCATAGGGACCTCTAGAATTTGTTCATGTGCCAACTCTTATGTATCTTGAGCATCAACTTCATTTAAGTCAATCTTTATCTTACTATCCTCTTTGAGGATGTGCTCCCTCTCAAGAAATATTTCATGTCTTGTAATAGTTACTTTCTTATCTGAATATTTTTATAGAAAGTATCCCTTTGTTTCTTTAGGATGCCCTATAAATATAAACTTCATACCTCAAGGTGCTAGTTTGTTTCTTGATATATCCTTAATAAACATTTTTCAACCCCATGCATGAGCATGTGACAGAATGGGTTTCTTTACACTCAATAAGTCAAAGTGAATATCATTTTATGCTTTAGTTAGTGTTTAGTTTAGTAAGTATGATGATGCGTGTAATGCATATCCCTAAAAGGATAATGGACGGCTTGCATGACTCATCATCAACCTTACCATTTCCAGTAGTGTATAGTTCCTCTTTTCACTAATACCATTCCATTATCGTGTATAAGGTGGATTAAGTTGAGATAAAATCCAATACTCCTATAGAAAGTCAATAAAGTCTTGGTTAATATATTCACCACCTTGATCCGATCAAAGTTTCTTTATCTTCTTACCAAGATGATTCTCAACTTAATTAGTGAACTCTTTGAACATCTCAAAGGATTCATACTTATACCTCATTAATTATATATAACCATACCTAATCAAGTTATCGATAAAAGTAATAAAGTGTGAGAATCTAACTCTAGCATTTACTTGAAAAGTTTTGCACACATCAGTATGTAGAAAATCTAGAATCTTTGTGGCCCTTTAACCTTGGAAATCGAATGGTGATCCGGTAATGTTGAATTATAAACAAGTGTGATACCTTTCAAGTGGATTAAGGTTAATATATTCTAAGTAACCATCTTGATAGATCTTTTCCAAACACTTCTCGTTTATGTAACCATGACGGTGATGCGTAATTGGGTGTTAAATGAGTCGTGTGTATTTGTTTTTTATCAATTGTTGATATTTGTATTTCATAATTTAATATATAAATACCATTATTTAACTATTCCATACTATAACATGTGTTTTATTTATAAAATTATCTACCCATAATTTACAAAGATGAAAATAAATTCATCCATGTTTACACAGGAAATCTAAATAATGTTCTTGGTAACACTAGGAACATAATAAAAATTCTTTAAAACCAAAATCAATCTTGATAGAAATGTGAGATGTTAGTATATAAAGGATAGAGAAACCATCCTTGCTCTATTGGTAACTTTCATATCCACCTTTCCTTTGGAAACCTTCTAAAATCTACTTGGTTCCTATATTTGGATACAAATGTGGTCACCATAGGTAGTATCTAATACCCAACTTGTAGATATGTAAAGATTACACTCGATGATGAATACACATGAAGTTTCCCCTTAATTTTTTGGATGGGTGAAATTCATATTTCAGTGGCCCTTCTTTCCACATGCAAAACATACCATATCTTATTCTTTTCCTTGCCTATGAATATTCTTCTTCTTATAAGGACGGTACTCTGGAGCCTTAGACTTGTAATGAGTCTTCAGCCCCTTTTTTGTTTCTACTATTCTAATTCACCATAAGGACCATAGGTTTTTCATACCCCATGTATTTATCAACTTTCATAATAAGAGTAAGAAGTTCTAAAAGTGTCTTCTTGTTATTTCTTGTATTATAATTCATAATAAAACTAGAGAATTTTTGGGTAGTGAGGATAGAATTAGATCTGTGCACAAATCATTAGAGATCTTAAACCCCAATATGTCTAGACCCTCAATGTATCCATCTTGACTACATTTATCCCAGCTGGTTCTGAATCTATAAACTTGCACATGAATAGTGCATTGGAGATCTCATATCTCTTTGATCTCACCTTTTTTTAATAGGGATTCTAAAGGTGAGAAATGATTTTATACACATTTTTATCCTCATATTTCTTTCAAATATCATTTAACATGGTGGATAACATGACACATTAAACATCCATTACATCATCCACATGTCTCAGATAGAGAGATATGTCTCACTAGTATTTTTTTGAAAATCAACTCATGAGGTGGGGTTTCCAGTACATATATTTTTTGTTCTTGATATAGTATAACACACAATCACCTATACCATTCCTAGAAATTTTTACCAATGATAAGTTTATCCATCTCTAATATGAATCATAGTGATATTTTTGAAGTTATTTGAATTTTCATTTCAATAAATTAAGATAAAATGATTAGTACTTATTTGATTACAAAAATAGATTAATAAATTTTAAATTTAATTAAATTCCATTAATCACCCACTATTTTTTTGAAAACTAATAACCATCACCATTAGTTTCTAAATATTTTATCACATATATATTCTAGTGTAAAGGATCCATATTATTCTTCTCATAACCCAAAATTGGGCTTGAAAAGATATTTGAAGGGTTTTAAGTAGGTGTAACTTTCCAACTTCATTAACATGTGGTTCCTTAATCCATTGAGTGGAATCCCAAATCCTAAAATCCTAGATAAATATTTCCTCAACCCTTTACTCTTATTTACACCAAGTATTGCTTGGGAAGCCAACCCTTAATATAAACTATGTTAATTCAACCCAAGACTTTAAGATAAAAGTTCCATGATAATTGAAAGCAACCAAACTTAAGTTGGTGAGGTACTTTAAACTATGATATTGATTCTAACTTAAGTAGTAGAAAGCTATGCCAGCTTAATATTTTAGTTGAGGGTTTTTTAATTATTATACATAAAATCCCATTTTATCATTATCACATTCCCTATTAATATTAAGTATATTTAACTTAAGTGATTAACCATGTCTAATAAAACATTCATGCATAATCCGGTTATATTTTATTCTATCTTTAATGGTTTTTAATTCATTTATTAGGTGATCATGCAGCATCCACAAACATAAATAATTAACCATACAATTGAAAGAAATAAAATATAAGTTTCATGATCATTATATTCCCTAATGGTTAGTTTATCTAGTGGATGATAAATAAACCATTGACCCTATGGGAAAATCACCTTGAACCATAGCTTGGTTCATGTTTCACCTTTCCACTTTGGCTCATATGTATCACCTAAATTAGTTTCACCTAGGCTCCTTGACTTGGATTGCCTCCTCTCACCTAGGAGCTCCATCCTTACATAATACTTTACTCACACATAGGTGAGGGGATCCAATGGATTGGATAAATGGGGTTTACTTAAAAGAAATCATGGACATGAATGACCTTACATGATAAGGAGAAGGGGATGAAACATAGGCCATCAAAATTAATTTAACCATAATAAATTAAAAGAAAACAATCAAATACACATGTATAGTCTAATCTCATGATCATCCACACAACATGCAATGAGCATACATTTAAAATCTAGTTATAAATTACATAGATTCATATTTTAATTAAGATAAAATTCCATGAATTAATATAATTAATTTAGTTTATCTTAATTCCATCCAAACATCTTTAACTAACCATCATCTATAATTTTAAACAAAATTAATTTCATTTAAAATTAATGAAGTACACAAGTGTAATTGGAGGAAACCACATGTGTTTATTAAAATTTTAACACAAAAATTAATTCAATATATAATTATCAATCCTATGACATGATGTGTACTATTAAATGAATGATACATGGAACAAATGTGAATGGGTTTAATTATATATTTAATTCTTATCTGCATGAAAAATTGAGAACATTGTCTATAGAAGACTACATGGAGTGTATTATTTTTCATGGTGTGTATTGTCTTTTGATTGTGTCCATAGAATATGACTTGATATTGGGTGTGCTGCCTGCCATGGATGATTTTGAGGTACACGAAGTGTGCTCCATATTACATAGTGTGTGTCCTCAAATTTCCATGGCATGTTAGTCCTTGTGTCTTGTATCCGACATATGGTATGTTGCGACACCTCGTGTTCATGACCACAAGAAACTGGATACTACACATAGTGTAAAGTGGTTAAAAACTGTATATTTCTTCAAAACATGTGTAAATCATTCTGTATCTACATGTCAATTCACTTTTTTCAGATGTTGGATTTGATTACCTCATATCTATCTGACTTTTTCATGAGATACATATGTGAAAACATTAATAAATGGCATGTATTTAGGAAGTGCATGTTGTGTACTCTGATTTTTTCTGGGTAGAGCCTTTGGCACCTCTAAATAGTGTTCTTTAAATGTTTATTCATTTTTAAACCTTAACCAATTACTAGTTATGCTAGTGATAATGAATAAATGAATAGATGATGATGTTTTAATTTTAAAAAGAATCAATATAAGTAAAATAAAATGAAAACAGATACAAACAATCAATGAATAATAAATAATTATAAATTCAACATGTGATCACTCTGATACCTCTTATAGGTTCCGGGTGTAGTGAAAGTGCCTTGGATGGTATAACCAACTCGTATTTTTATCTTGATTTACTAATAATCATTGATACACATGATATATAGTTTCATTTACAATGAAAACTATTGATTAATTAACTATAGATAAATGATAGAACTAGGAGATGGGGATCTTCACATGTAATTTATAATTAATTTATGAAAAATATAGAATTACCTCAAATTTTAATTCTCTCTTTGTTGATGATCTTGTTGACTAGATATTATCGTTGCACTGCAGGATCCAAGTTCAGAATCCCTCTGGTGATGATCCATACATTCACCATAATCTATGAACATTATCATAGAATCACTAGTTTTTAGCACAGCTGATCCTAATCACTTTCATTGTTTGGGGTTGATCACAGTAGAATTATTCTTGAAGGAGGAATAACGCTTGATTTTCTCTTGAAGGATTGATAGAGTAGTAATAGAGAGAGAGTTCTAGATCTCTTGATCTTTCTATAGGTATTTATTGATTACCTCTCTATCTATTTTTCACAACAATAGTGATTATGGAAAGTGTTATAATTAGATATTTATTGTGGTGGGTTTAGGGTTGGAAAATTGCACACAAGCCCTTTCCCTACTTAAAAATTATTAGTTGACCTCATTTACAATAATAATAATAATAATAATAATAATTTTTTGGCATTCACAACACTTTAAGAATATAAATAAATATCATTTATACCATTTCCAATCAGACCATTAATCTCAGTCTTCTTCCCCTCATCAACATTTACCAATCCTTGAGTAGTGACTATTTATTTAATAAATAAATGTCATTGCATTATTCATTGATAAATATAATAAATATTATATTTACTAATACTTATAAATAAATATTTATTATTATTTAACTCACTTATCATTTTGAATAACTTGTGATTAAATCTTGGTGATCAACCAAACCTGAATAAATATTATTTATTCCAACTTGTTAAATAAAATATTTGAATTTAACTAAGATTTTGGATACACTTAGTGTGTGAACCTCTAGGCCCCTTTCTCAATGGAATTAGGCTGAATACCTAAATTATAAGGTTGGTATCTTACAACACGTCAAGTCACCCATAGATAAAGAAGTTAATGCCACAAAAAAATTCAACCTCCTACAAATGTTTAACATGTAATGTAATATATTTATCATGATATATCAAATCACGCGGGTTGCATGCTGGTTCCATCAACCTATATGCTTGATGTCTCTTTATTTGAATTTTCAAAAATTAAATCACCCACCAAACACCATGGTCATGGATTTATATAGGTAGTTCCATTTCCATCAAAGGGCCTAGGATATAAACTTTTTATAAAGGACAAAAGGAATAAATAATTTCTCGCATTATCTATTAATGAAATAACATTTGTGATGTACCCAAAATATAAAAACTCACCACAAGCATAGGTTGTTATGGTTTTCATCAATACATCAAAGTACATGAGTTGTGATATTCATTAATTATAATCTTAAAGTTTAAGGATCAATACACACATCTGCATATAGGAACACCCAATGATACATGGAAATGTGGATTTACTATTAATAGGTTTGTTCTCATAACCTTCTATCTTGGAGATTACTAAGGTAGAACACCATGAGAAGGTGTGTCAATAACTTATGATCCTCCTGCCCATGATAGATTTTATCATATATGTCCTGTCAAAAAATGTATTTTATCCATTGAATAATATTCAAGAATGATGTCGTGGAACCTTCTAGTTCCCATCATAGTGGGTAACTGTTATGACCTATCAATGTGACATGTGTTCTTAGTACATTATCACATACAAATTTCATGTAGAGGAATAATCATGATGCAATAAGAAAACTTCATTAATAGTGAAAACATGTAATCAAGTACTAATAAATTTGGTTCCAGAGCACCAAATCTAACAATGTGTGTATATATATATATATTAAGATAAATTTTATAAAACATAAATTTTTCTTCAAAACCAAACTTTAAAATACTTATCCAATACTGTACATTTCCAAGATCCATTCAAAAATATATTTCAAATTAATTTTTAAAACAGATTATAAAATGACTATTCAAAACTCCCTTTTGAAAATTTCAATTTAGTTTTCACTTAAGACCTAAAATGGGACAAAATTTTTGTTTAATTATTTTTGGGCCCAAATAGGGTCAAATCATTTTTAAAATTATCAATTTAATTAAAAATAATTATTTCAATAATTTTTAAATACCTTTCATTTCAAGTGGAATACATCAAAAACATTAGGAAATATAATTTATCAATCATACATAGTCTAAATTAATTAAATGAAATATTAGAAACATTAATAAATAAAGGTATCTTAAATTTAAAGCTTGAACATGGGCTAACCAACCTCAAATCGAGCAAAACCAATCTATAGAGAGCTGAAACATGCCACCTTCAATGGAAGACACCTAATTGGGGTAGAAGAGACCACCATGAACCCCAATCACCAAAGAAACCAAAAAAATTAGGTAAACCCTGAGGCCTATGGTTTGTTCAAACCAAATCAAGTAAACGGGGGGGATAAAATTGATATAAAGGATATAGAGGAGGGAAGATGAGACCATACCTTGGAGGTTCAACCTTGGATCATTGAGAAACTGTAAGAAATTTCCATAAAGGAGTAAGCTTGGTAGAGGGGTGCATGTTTGTAGGGGGTTCGGCTTGGGGTGGCACGAGTGATGAAAAAGAAGATGAGAGGGTAGGAGGCCACACAGGGGGAGCTCATGGTGAGGGGTCGTGCAACGGAGCAGAGAGGGAGAGTAAGAGCCATGAGGGAGATGGGTTCATGTGAGGAGGGGGAGATCAGCGAAGGAGAGGAGGTGAAATGGGGGAAGAAAGAAGGGAAGGAGGGAAAAGATAAAAACAAACAAACAAAATATTATTTTTAACTCAAGAAACCTGCACGGTTAAGGCACACAGTTTAGAAAACCATGTGAAAATCGTGAAAGGGACACAAACCCATAAAACACTACACACAGTTTCTCTTAGGAGTTCTCATAGTTTATCAAACCATTCCCAATGGAATCATCCTGAGACAATGTCAATCACATGGTTGTCACATGGTTTTTCAAATTGTGTTGGCTAATCATGTGCTCCTTTAAAACAATTAAAAATTAAAATTTATAGGCCTGAATATCCTATAAACAAAAAATCAATTAAAAAATTATTAAATAATATTAAATAAAATAATAAAAAAACTTGGGGTGTGACAGGGAGAATCCTATAAAGTATACTTTTAGAAGTGGGTCTATAAAATCTATATCGAAATATAGAAGTGTCTTACTCATAAGTGTCACCACTTTATTAGGTTATTGTGTTATAAACTTTATAAATTCATTCCACTCAACTTAGAAGAGGGGAGGTATAATAATTTATACTTCTATAATACTTTGGAAGTTTCATATTATGGATGAAAAGGCTCTCAAGATTGTAGGTATGGGAGATGTTTCAATCTGGATGAGGAATAGAAGCACACTGGAGTTGAAGGATGTGTAGAATATTCCAAGACTCTATAAGAATGTTATTTTCATTAGGTAATTGGATGATGTGGTATTATCCATGGTTTTTTTATATGGAGCATGTAAAATTTCATGTTTCTCTATGATTGTTGCAAAAGGAGTGAATGATGGAACTTTGTATCCTATAAGAGTATCAGAACGTGAAAATCATGTTAGTGAAACAACTTCCTCTAAGTTGTGGCATGGCCATTTGGGACATATCAGTGAGAAAGGGATAAAGATCATTTCTACCAGAATATTGTTGAAGTCAGGAATTATAGAGTCTAGAATCTGTGAGGATTTTTTTTTCAGAAAGTAGTAAAAGGCGTCTTTCCAAATGTAAGGGAAAACACCAAAGTGGGGGAAGTTGCAGTTAGTTAAAATGCATGTTTGGGAACCATATTGGGTGCACTCTCATGGTGGTTATCTCTTCTATGTAACCTTCATCAATGATTCCACATGGAAGTTTTGGTTGTACTTTCTAAGGCACAAGTCTGATGTGTTTCATACTTTCATCTAATGTAAGGTCATAGGGGGAAAGGATATCAAAATCAAGTTAAAGTGCTTATGGTTAGACAATAGTGGTGAGTATGAAATCAAGGAGTTCTAAATGTTTTACTAGAAAAGGGGTATTTTTTTCAAGAAGATCATGTCAAGAACTACATAACATAATGGAGTTTTGGAAAGAATGAATTGAAATTTAGTATAGAAAACTAGGATCATGAAGATTCATGTGAGGTTTCCCAAAAGATTATGGGAGCAAGCAGTGAATTGTGAATCCTACCTAATCAATTGGAGTCCATCTTCACCAATCAAGCATCAACTACCAAAATTTTGTTGGTCTAGAATGAAATTTGACTTCAACCCCCTCAAAGTCTTTAGCATGCTATCTTATATCCATGTTGATGCCAACTAATGAGACAAGTTTGAGGCTTAGTATTGAGCATGTTACTTTGTGGACTATGGAGATGAAGAATTTGGATTTTGACTCTCTAATAATGATCTTCATAAGGTCATCATAAACTAGAATGTGATATTTAGTGAAGAGATCCAATGGAAGTATTAGAAACAAGAAAAGAGTTTTTATGAGAACAAATTATCATCAGAATATGAGTTTCACTTGGATAGGCATCTAGAAGTTATGAGAATTCCATAAAATTTTGAAAGCATGAAAATTTTGGAAACACCAGACCAATTGGAATAGGTTTCAAAAGGTGGTAAGATTCTAATGGTGTTTCCAAGTCCTGAATTACTGAAGAGTTTGAGGACTATAGAAGCTAAAGCACCAGAATTTTACACTATAGAAGTTTCATCACCATAAGGAGATCATTCATATGGAAAATTATAGAGGAATGCCAGGGAAAGGCACCAAGTGTAAAGGTATCAAAGTAATTTTTATTATTTTCTTTTAATAGATGATGGGAGCCTTAAAGTTTGGATGAGGCAAGAATTTTTGAAGACCAAAAGTGGTGGGAGTTAGTTATGAGGGATGAACTTGATTCCTTCTATGTGTATAGAACATGTGAGATAACGATAAGAACGGGTGGGAAGAAAGTCTTACAAAATAAGTGGGTCTTTTGGCTAGAGAAGGAGACAGATGGAAGGTGGAAGTAAAAGGCTAGGATAATTATGGAGGGATTTCAAAAAATGGAAGGATTTGATTTCTCGTATATTTTTTTCTCCATTGATAAAGCATAAAATTATCTTAATGGTGTTAAGCATGGTTTATTCTGAAATATTTCATCTAGAGAAGATGGATATGAAGATAGAATTTCTTTACAAGGACTTAGAAAAATAAATCTTTATGAAACAACCAGAGAGTTTCAAAAATCATCGAAATAGGAACCTTTTGTGGTAGTTAAGGCATATCCATTACGATCTAAAGAAAGAAACAAGAAAATGGAATCATAAGTTCAACAGTTTAATATTGGAACAGAATTTCATCCGGATCAATGTTGGTCATTATTGTTATCAGAAGGTTTTTGATGATGGGAGTGTCATCATCCTTCTACTTTATGTGGATTCCATGCTTATAGTGGGTCTAGTGAAAGGATGGATTGAAAAGCTAAAGGCTGAGTTATTTGTAAGTTTTGATATAAAATACCTTGGTCCTGTAAAATTAATTTTGGGGATTTGGATCATGAGAGACCTAAGATTTAGTACCTTGTACCTGACTTAGGAAGATTACATTCAAAATGTGGTGGAATTATTCATAATAAGTGAAGTAAAACCAATAACCACGCCTTTGGGCTCACATTTGAAGCTAAGGGAAAGTCAAATTGAATGGAATCGAAAATTTAGTGCATGGATAATGTTTTATATGCATAATATATTATAATTTTGATGTATGGCATGGTTTTTACTTATAAGTACATTGCATAGGCAATGAGAGTCATCAGTAGTTTCATGTCAAACCCCGAAAGGGAACACTAAGGGATGGTGAAAAGGATTCTTTGATACTTGAAGAGTTTTATAAGCATGGAACTTTACTTTCGAATAGATGAGTCTTTTTAATGATTTGTGGATTTGAACTTTCGTAGAGATTTAGATTCATGGAAGATTAATTTTGAATACGTGTTTAAATTAGGCAAAATGATAATTAGTTGGATGACCAAACTTTAACCAGTGGTTTCTATCTCAATAATAGAAGTTTAGTATGATGCTTTAACAAAAGTGGGAAAGGATTTGATTTAGATGAATGGTTTGCTAGAGGATCTTGGAAAGAGGTAAAGTGATGGGAGGATCATTTTTTATTCACAAAGAGTGATTCACTTAGCCAAAAATCCAACATTTCATTTTTGAATAAAGCACATTCATTTGAAGTTTCACTATATTTAGAATTTGTTAGAGTATAGGGAGCTGGACTTACAAAATATTAAAGGGATATAGAATCCAAAAAACATGTTGAAAAAGGTGGTTACTTGAGATGTCTTGAGGCGATGTTGTGCCTCAGTCAAACTGTAATGATAAAAAGATGTAGTGGGAAACCATGTTCTTTCTTATTGGATGTTCATAGAATGGATGGAGGTTTTCTAGAGTTGAATGGAAGCTTAGTTTTGGAGCCCAAAAAAGATGATTTTTAAGTGGGATATTATAGGGAAAAATGTGGAAACCGTTTTTTATACTAATAGAACTAGACCAGTGGAATGAGAGAATATGGGGATCGAACTTCCAGAAGTCTCATGGTATAGTGGAACAGCAACAGTGAGTTTGGATGATCAGATACTAGGTGGAACATATGAAGAGCCAAATGTTATTTCCGAAAGTCAAACCATTGAAATATGATTATTGGAGGAAGTGTAGGAAAATATAAGGAATCATGAGAACTTTAGAAGTTGTCACTATTCACTGGGATGGAAAGTTGAGATAGTGGAGATACCTGACCGAACAGAGGATCACTCATGAAGATTAGTTGAGGTGGAATTCATCCCACAGAAATCAGATGGCAGCGACAACTAAAATCACCGACTAGGAACTCTTATTCAATGAGGTTTGATCACCTATGATTAACAATGTTCAATATTACAATCATCCTCTATTTTTATGAATAAAATTGAATCAACTTTTCCCAGTGGATTAGGATGAAAGTATGAACCACATAATCTCTTGTGTTGTTCTTTTCCTTGTTTTTCTTTCTTCATTTTTTTTGTCGGTCATGTTTGCATTGTTAGAAAGGAGGTGTACCAACATGGTGATTTGGGATGGATTTCTTTAAATATTTTGAATGTTGGTTTTTAGGTTCATTCTAGAACTTTATTACGATTTCATAAGTTCTAGTGGTATTGCATCCGATGTTTTTATCAGAAGAAAACCCATGGACCCAAAAAAAACTTACATAATAAAAGAAAGTATAAAACTTACCAGATCGGAATGAACCTCAGCAATCCGATGTACCAAAACTTGGAAGGAAAACCTCACCTGATCCACCGCATCGGATCTCTCCTCGAACAAACCAGACAAAAACTTCTATAAACAACGAACAATCAATAACAACACATGACATAAATATAAGAAGCATGACAGACAAAAATTACATGGTTCAGATGTTAGTCCTACTCTATAGGGGAACGCATTGAATCTTTCATTAACGGATAAATTGAGTTACAAGGGAAACCTATATTTTTGTAACCCTACCCAGCCCGAGTTATAAGGGAATTCATCTAAATGACTCCTTCCAGACACCCTACTTGAAGAACCATGGAAATGGATTCCCATGATGAGCTCCCACTGTAAGTGCTCTGTGGGGAATCCCCCCCATGTGGACGAGCATTATCCCATCCTACTTCCTTTTAGTTCTCAGTCACAAAACCCTCAATTAGTCTTATAGAACTTATGCTCCCAACCCATCCTTTATGGACATGCTCCGCAGCTTCTAGTTGGTAACTTTCAGTTGCACCACATTCTGATCACCATGAAGAGTATGTTGTTTGGGTATAATTTCCACAAACAACCATCCACTCAGTCAAAGGCAATGGCCACTTCAATTGGTCCTTCCATTGAACAGTGCTAACTTCTAGAAACTCTGCAAGTTCACCCTTACGTATTAAAGAGTTTACCCTCATGAAAATGTTCTGTGTCTCCACACTTTCTCTTCACCTGAATACAGTTGTTGTCAACAACCACTTCCTCTAGAACTTTCATACTGCATTCGGAACTACACTTTCATCTACACCACTCCATCTTCCAGAATGTGGTTTCCCCCAAGTTCATGCACCCAGATGTTCCTCCTTCTATATTCCTACACTTGAACATCATTTCTTTCATTTTTGTTTCGGTTTTTCTACTTCCACTAGCCTAAATTTGAACATCCATTGTGAAGGTGAACCTGTCTCCATCTGGTTCTTCCAAATGTATCTTCTAGAAACTTAACTTCCGGAAATCCAAAAACTTAACCAAAAAATGGTTCACACACCAAAACCCAATAGTGTTCCCCTACTATTTCTTCTTACCATGGTATTTCTTACCAATTATTAGCCACAAAAATGTAAGTCATCCTTGAAGTATTTGATAACCTAAAACCGCATTATCTCATCTTCAAAATGGTAATCAGAGACATATTGTGTTTCAGCCTCAAGTTCTTCAACCGAATATGCCATTAATTTTTTATAAGTATTAAATTTCTTGCTAAGAAATACATAGCTTGTTTCATAGGGAGAACAATAAAATTTATAAGCCAGTAAAAACATGGAAGTATAATCTTTCTGGCACGGTGCCTAAGATATCAATGATTCTTGAAGGAAACTATTGGATTGTGTTTCGGAAGCCTTAAAAAGGTATCAAATGTGATTGAATTTTGATAAAATAACTAATATATTTAAGAACACCAGTGTGTTATTAATATATAATTAATAACATTAAATAAATTATTATTGATCGGTTACTAAATAATATCATGTGATTACTTATAATTATAAGTTATTTACTAATTATTATTAATTATAATCAGTTATTATAATTGTAAATTATCATTTATTATTATTTATTATTAGTTAGTTACTAATTATTATTAATTACTACTAATTATTAATAATTATTTTTAATTACAATATTAAATTTAAATGGTTAGTATTTATTAATATTGATTATATCGTTATTTATTGTTATTAATTATTAATAGTGTATCATTCTCTTCAACTCCATTTTTATTTCATTTTTGGATATTATTTTTAACTGGGTTAGGAGGGAACATTTGCATAACTCTAAAGTCCCAGAATACATGGCATGAAGGTTCGGAGGCACAAAGGTCTAGAGATATGGACCAAAGGACTCAAACTACAACAGATATATATATATATATATATATATATATTAAAACTAAAAAATCAATTTTTTATTTTATTTTATTAAAATGTGTTTGGGACTTAAAACGCATTATGTTAAAAGTTTTTAACAAATATGTTTAAGAGAAAAATGAATTTTTCCAAAGTCAAATGTGTTTGGGGATTATGTATTTGAAACTCATTTAAAAACACTTTTAACCTCACTCGTTTATATTTCTTTATTTCAAAAAAACCAATTAAAAAAATGTTGTTTTCACCCATGTCATGTTTTGTTTGAAAATGTTCGAGAACCTAGTTTTGTTTCATGAATAAATAAATATGAATTGATAGCATGTTTTATTCATGATTGTAGTTTTTTATGATTTTATGACTGAAAATTACCTTTTTTATTTTGCAGATGCTTATAAGGAAAAGTGAAAACCCATACAAGTACAAAATAAAAATCATCAAATACCGTAAGAGATAGTTAAACTATTGAAATCTAATTTAATCCTATTAGACGTATTATTCCTAAATAGTTTTATGTGGATGTACATTTGTGATATGATGTTGGTCTATGTTACATTGGTTTGGGATAATGTAATCCAAGGATCGGATACTACAACCACCTAGGATACGTTCATCATGATCTAACTAGTACAAACATAACTACCTAAATCATGGTGATTGAAAAAGGGTGGTATGTTGTGTGCACCACAGTAAAATTCAAGTGGTATGTGGTATGTTGTCATGGAACTCATGATATGGTTTTGGGCATAGAGACCACGCAAAGTTTCAGAGGAACCATCTTGAAAATTGTATGGACTCTCCATGGCATGGAGAGGGACCAACATACTCATTTGAGATTTGTTGCAGGTGTTGGCCTTGTAGAGGAAGGCATTATGGATCTTCATGAAAGACCATGTCAGTCAAAATGTGTGATACTGAGCTCTTTGCATCAGAGAGCCACTTTGGCTTGAACACCATCTTCTTATTACTATTCTATTATTGGTTGAAACCAAAACACCAAAAATCTCTTTATGGAGGTGAGCCATGTTACTGGTCCTTGTTTTCTTGTGGTTCACTCAAGGGGAGGATGCTCGCAAACTGCAAGCATGATGGAAAGGTTGCAGTAGTATATATGCATTACCTTACATACATGAACTACAATCTTTCCCTTCTAATTGTATATATCATCATCATCTCCACCAGCAGTATATATGCCCTGTTAATATTAAGTGTATTTAATATAAGTGATTAATCGTGTCTAATAAAACATTCATGCATAATCTGGTTATATTTTATTCTATCTTGCATGGTTGTTAATTCATTTATTAGGTGATCGTGCAGCATCCAAAAACATAAATAATTAACTATACAACTGACATAAATAAAATATAAGTGTTGTGATCCTGATATTCTATGATTTTTAGTTTATCTAGTGGATGATAAACTAACCATTGACCCTAGGGGAAAATCACCTTGAACCATAGCTTAGTTGATGTTGTACCTTTCCACTATGGCTCCTATATATCACCTCAATTAGTTTCACCTAGGCTCCTTGACTTGGACTTCCTCCTCTCACCTAGGAGCTCCATCCTTACATAAGATTTTACTAACACATAGGTGAGTGGATCTAACGGATTGGATAGATGGGATTTACTTAAAAGAAATCATGAGCATGCATTCCCTTACATGATAAGGTGGAGGGGATGACACGCCGACCATCAATATTAATTTAACCGTAATAAATTAAAATAAACTAATCAAATACACATGGATGGTCTAATCTCATGATCATCCACATAGCATGCAATGAGCATGCATTTGCAATCTAGTTATCAATTACTTAGATTCATTTTTTAATCAAGATAAAATGACATGAATTAATATAATTAATTCAATTTATCTTAATTCCATCCAAACATCTTTAACTCACTGTCATCTATAATTTTAAACAAAATTAACTTCATTTAAAATTAATGAAGTACACAGGTGTGCTTGGAGGTAACTATGTGCATTCATTAAAATTTTAACATGGAAATTGATTCAATATATAATTACCAATCCTATGACATGGTGTGTACTGTCAAATGAATGATACATGGAACATATGTAAATGGGTTTAATTATATATTTAATTCTTCTGTCCATAAAAAATTGAGAACACTGCTTGTAGTTGACTATGCAGAGTGTACTATTTTACATGGCGTGTATTGTCTTCTGATCGCATTTGCAGCACACGCCTTGGGATTGGGTGTACTACCTTCCATGGATGAGTTTGAGGTACACAAAGTGTACTCCATCTTACATAGTGTGTGTCCTCAAATTTCCATGGCATGTCAGCCCTCGTGTTGTGTATCTAACATACGGTATGCTGGGACACCCCATGTTCTCAACCATAAGAAATTGGATACTACACGTAGTGTAAAGTGGTTACACACTGTGTATTTCTTTAAGCCATGTGTCAATATTTCTGGATATACATGTCGATTCACTTTTTTCGGATGTTGGATATGATTACCTCAAATCTATCTGACTTTATAATGAGATACATATGTTAAAACATTAATAAATGACATGTATTCAGGAAGTACATGTTGTGTACTCTGGATTTTTTCAGGCAGAGCCTTTGTCACCTCTAGATGGTGTTATTCAAATGCTTCTTCATTTTTAAACCTTAAAAAATTACTAGTTATGTTAGTGAGAATGAATAAAGGAAGATATGATGATGTTCGAATATTAAAAAGAATCAAAATAATTAAAATAAAATGCAAATTGATACAAACAATCAATGAATAATAAATAATTATAAATTCAACATGTGATCACTCTGATACCTCTTGTAGGTTCTGAGTGTAGCGAAAGTGCCTTGGATGGTATAACCAACTCGGATTTTAGTCTTAATTTACTAATAATCATTTCTACACATGATAAATAATTTCATTTCCAATGAAAACTATTGATTAATTAACTATAGATAAATTATAGAATCAAGATATGGGGATCTTTACATGTAATTTATAATTAATTTATGAACAGATATATAATTACCTCAACTTGTAATTCTCTCTTTTTTGTTGATATGGTTGACTAGATCTCATCATTGCACTATAGGATCCAATTACAGAATCCCTCTAGTGATGATCCACACATGCACCATAATCTATGACCATCGTCATAGAATCATTGGTTGCTAGCACGGCTGATCCTAATCACTTGCATTGTTTGGGGTTGATCACAGCATAATTCTTCTTAAAGGAGGAATAACTCTTGATGTTCTCTTGAAGTATTGATAGAGGAGGAAGAGAGAGTTCATTCTAGATGTATTAATCTCTCTATAGGTATATAGTGATTCTCTCGCTATCTATTATGCACAACAATAGTGATTATAGAAAGTGTTATAATTAGATATTTATTATGGTAGGTTTATGGTTGGAAAATTACACAATCCCTTTCCCTACTTAACAATTCTTAGTTGACCTCATTTCCAATATTATTATTATTATTATTATTATTAATTTTTCATCATGCGCAACAATTTAAGAATATAAATAAATATCATTTATACCATTTCCAATCAGACCATTAATCTTGGTCTTCTTTCCCTCATCAACATTTACCGATATTTGAAAGTGACTATTTATTTAATAAATAAATGCCACTGCATTATTCGTTGATAAATATAATAAATACTATATTCACTAATCCTTACAAACAAATATTTATTATTATTATTATTTAACTTACTTATCCTTTTGAATAACTTGTGATTAAATCTTGGTGATCAACCAAACCTGAATAAATATTATTTATTCCAACTTGTTAAATAAAATATTTCAATTTAACTAAGATTTTGGATACACTTAGTGTGTAACCCTCTAGGCCCCTTTCTCAGTGGAATTAGGTTGAATGCCTAAATTCCAAGGTTATCATCTAACAACATGTCAAGTCACCCTTAGAGAAAGAAGTTAATTACATAACAAAATTCAACCTCCTACAAATGTTTAACATGTACTGTAATCTCTTTATCATGATATCTCAAATCGAGCAGGTTACATGATGGTTCCATCAACTTATATGCTCGATGTCTCTTTATTTGAATTTCCAAAAATGAACTCAACCACCAAACACCATGGCCATGGATTTATACAGGCAATTCCATTCCCATCAAAGGGCCTAAGATGTCAACTTTTTTCAAGGGACGGAAGGGATAAATCCTTTCAATCATTATCCATTAATGAAATATCACTTGTGACGCACCCAACATATCCAACCTCATCATGATCATATGTTGTGATGGTTTTCATCAATACATCAAAGTACATGAGTCGTGATATTCATTAATTATAATCTTAAAGTTTAAGGATCAATACACACATCTGCATATAGGAACTCCCAATGACACATGGAAATATAGATTTTATATTAATAGGTCTATTCTCATAACCTGCTATCTTGGAGATTACTAAGGGAGAACACCATGAGAAGGTGTCTCAATGACTTATGATCCCCATACCCATGATAGACTGTATCATCTATGTCCCATCAGACAACATCATCCATCCATAGAACAATATTCAAGAATGATGTCGTGGAACCTTATGGTTCTCATCATAGTGGGTAACTGTTATGACCTATCAGTACAACATGAGTTCATAGGAAATTATCACATACAAATGTCATGCAGATGAGTAATCGTGATGCAATAAGAAAACTTCATTAATAATGAAAACATGTAATCAAGTACCAATAAATTTGGTTCTAGAGCACCAAATCCAACAATGTATGTGTGTATATATATATATATATATATATATATATATATCAAGAGACATTTTATAAAAAATGAATTTTTCTTCAAAACCAAATTTTGAAATACTTATCCAATACTTGACATTTCCAAGATCCATTCAAAAATATATTTCAAATTAATTTCTAAAACAAATTATAAAATGGCCATTTGAAACCCCATTTTTAAAAATTCAATTTAGTTTTCACTTAAGTTCTAAAAGGTCCAAACAAATTTGTTCAATTATTTTTGGGCCCAAACGGGATCAAACCATTTTTAAAATTATCAATTTAATTAAAAATATATTTCAATAATTTTTAAATACTTTTCATTTCAAGTGGAATACATCAAAAACATTAGAAAATCTAATTTATCAATCATACGTAGTCTTGATTAATTAAATAAAATATTAGAAACATTAGGAAATAAAGGGATCTTAAATTTAAATCTTGAACATGGCCTAACTAACCTTAAATCGAATGAAACCAAGCCATGGAGAGCTGAAACATGCCACCTTTGATGGACGACACCTAATCAGGGTAGAAGAGACCACCATGAACCCTAATCATCAAAGAAACCATAAAAAATCAGGTAAACCCTAAGGCCTATGGTTTGTCCAAACTAAATCAAGGCAACGGGGGAGGATAAGATTGATTGAAAAGAGAGAGAGTATGGAAGATGAGACCATACCTAGGAGGTTCGACCTTGGATCATTGAGAAACCTCAAGTAATTTTTGTAAAGGAGGATGCTTGGGAGAGGGTTGCATGTGGCTAGGGGGTCATCATGGGGTGTCATGTGTGACGAAAAAGAATACGAGAGGGGAGGAGGCCACGTAGGGGGAGCTCATGGTGAGGGGGGTGTGAAATGGAGCTGAGAGGGAGAGTAGTAGCTGTGAGGGAGATGGGGTCATGCAAGGATGGGGAGATCACCAAAGGAGTAGAGGTACAATGGGGGAAGAAAGAATGGAAGGAGGGAAAGTGTAAAATATAAAAAAAGTATTATTTTTTTAACTCGAGAAACCCGCACAGTTAAGGCACACGGTTTAGAAAACCATATGCAAATCGTGAAAGGTCCACAGACCCATAAAACACTATGCATAGTTACTCTTAGGAGTTTGTATGGTTTATCAAACCATGCCCAATGGCATTGTCCTGAGACAGTGCTAATCACATGGTCATCACGTGGTTTTTCAAATTGTGTTGGCTAACCGTGTTCCCCTTTAAAACATATAAAAATTAAAATTTATAGTACTAAATATCCTAGAAACAGCCAAAGAATTAAAAAATATATTAAATAATATTAAATAAAATAATAATAAAAACTTGGGGTGTGATAGGGAGAATCCTAGAATGTATAATTTCAGAAGTGGGTCTATAAACCCTATATTTAAATATAGAATAGGTTTACTCCTAAGTGTCACCACTTTATTAGGGTCTTGTGTTATAGAATTTCTAACTTAATTCCACTCAACTTTAGAGAGGGGGTATAAGAAATTATACTTCTATAAGACTTAGGAAGGTTCATCTTACGAATGAAATGGATCTCAAGATTGTGTGTAAGAGAGATGTTTCAATTCAGATGAGGAACAGAAGCACACTAGAGTTGAAGGATGTGTAGAATATTCCAGGACTCTAAAAGAATCTTATTTTCATTGGGTAATTGGATGGTGTGGGATTCTCTATGGTTTTTGTGTATGGAGCGTGGAAAATTTCATGTTGCTCTATGGTTGTTGCAAAAGGAGTGAATTATGGAACTTTGTATCCTATAAGAGTATCGGAATGTGAAAATCATGTTGTTGAAACAACTTCCTCTAAGTTGTAGCATGCTTGTTCGGGGCATCTCGGTGAGAAAGGGATGAAGATCCTTGATACCAGAATATTATTGAAGTCAAGAAGCAGAGACTAGAATCTATGAGAATTTTGTTTTCAAAAAGTAGTGAAAGGTGTCTTTCCAAATGTAAGGGAAAACACCAAAGTGACAGAAGTTGTAGTTAGTTCAAATGGATGTTTGGGAACCATCTTGGGTGCACTCTCATGGTGGTTCTCTCTTCTATGTAACCTATATCGATGATTCCACATGGAATGTGTGGGTGTAATTTCTAAGGCACAAGTCTAATTTTTTTGAGACTTTCATCTGATGGAGGGTCTTGGTGGAAAAGGATATTAGAAGTAAGTTAAAGTGCTTATGGTCATACAATAGTGGTGAGTATGAAAGCAGGGAGTTTCGAATGTTTTACTGGAAAAGGGGGATTTTGTTCGAGAAGATTATCTCAAGAACTCTAGAACATAATGGAGTTTTGGAAAGAATGAATTGAACTTTGGTAGAGAAAAGTCGGATCATGAATATTCATGTGGGGTTTCCCAAAATCTTATGGGAGGAAGCAGTGAATTGTGAAGCCTACCTAATCAATTAGAGTCCATGTTCACCAATCAGGCATCAGCTACAAAAAAAATTTGGTCCAGAATGAAATTTGACTTCAAACCCCTCCAAGTTTTTTAGCACGCAATCTTATGTCCATGTTGATGCCAAGAAATGAGACAAGTTTGTGGCTTAGTCTTTAGCATGTTACTTTGTGGACTATAGCGATGAAGAATTTGGTTTTTGACTCTGGGATAATGATCATCATAAAGTCATTAAAAACTGTAATGTGATCTTTAGTGAAGATATCCCATGGAGGATTAGAAATAAAAATAATAATTCTGATAAGAACAAAGTATCATCAAAAGATGAGGTTCACCTGGATAGGCATCTAGAAGTTACGAACATTCCAAAAAAAATTGAAAGTGTGGTCATTTCAAAACCACCAGACTAGATAGAGGAGGTTTCGGAAGGTGGTAAGATTCTGATGGTGTTTCCAAGTCCGGAATTACTGAAGAGTTCAAGGACTATAGAAGCTAAAGAACCAAAATTTCACACTTTGGAAGTTTCATTACCATAAGTAGTTAATTCATATGGACAATTATAGAGGACTACTAGGGAAAGTCACTAAGTGTAAATGTATGAAATTACTTTGTATTATTGTATTTTAATAGATGTTGGGAACCTGAAAGTATGGATGAGGCAAGAATTTTAGAAGACCAAAAGTGGTGGGAGTTAGTTATGAGGGATGAAATTGATTCCTTCCATGTGTCTGGAACATGGGAGCTAACGAGAAGAACTGGTGGGAAGAAAGTCTTACAAAATAAGTGGGTCTTTTGGTTAGAGAGGGAGACAGACGGAGTGTAGAAGTACAAGGCCAGGATAATTGTGCAGGGATTTCAACAAATTGAAGGATTTGATTTCTCATATATTTTTTCTCCATTAGTAAAGCATAAAACTATCTGAACGGTGTTAATCATGGTTGCTTCTATGAGATTTCGTCTGGAGAAGATGGATATGAAGACAGCATTTCTTCACGGGGACTTAGAAAAAGAAATATTTATGAAACAACCAAAGAGTTTCAAAAATCATCGAAATAGGAACCTTTTGTGCAAGTTAAGGCATAGCCATTACGGCCTGAATAAAGCAACAAGAAAATGGAATCATAAGTTCAACAATTTCATATTGGAACAGAAGTTCATCCAGATCAATGCTGGTCATTGCTGTTATCATAAGGTTTTTGATGATGGGAGTGTCATTATCCTTCTACTTTATGTGGATTCCATGCCTATAGCAGGTCTAGTGAAAGGAGGGATCGATAAGCTAAAGGTTGGGTTATCTGTAAGTTTTTATATGAAGTACCTTGGTCCTGTGAAATGAATTTTGGGGATGTGATCATGAGAGACCTAATATTTGGTACCATGTACCTGAATTAGGAAGATTACATTCGAAATGTGGTGGAATTAGTCATAATAAGTGAAGTGAAACCAATGACCACACCTATGGACTCACATTTCAAGCTAAGGAGAATTCACCTCAAATGGAAACAAAATTCGAGTACATGGATAATGTTTCATATACATCATTTATTGGAAGTTTGATGTATAACATGTTTTGTACTTGTATGGACATTGCATGGGCAATGAGAGTCATCATTAGGTGCACGTCAAACCCTGAAAAGGAACACTGGGAGACGGTGAAAAGGATTCTTTGACACTTGAAGAGTTCTATAAGCATGGAACTTTGCTTCGGAACAAATGAGTCTTTGCAAGGATTTATGGATTTGAACTTTCGTAGAGATTTAGATTCATAGAAGAGTACTTTAGAATACATGTTTAAATTCAGTGGAATGATAATTAGTTGGATGCCCAAACTTTAACCAGTGGTTTCTCTCTCAACAATGAAAGTTTAGTATGATGCTTTAATGAAAGTGGGAAAGGAGTTGATTTAGATGAAGGGTTTGCTGGAGGATCTTAGAAAGAGGTAAAGTGATGGGAGGCTCGTTTTTTATTCACAAAGTGCGATTCACTTAGCTGAAAATCCAACATTTCATTCTTGAATAAAGCACATTCATTTGAAGTTTCAATATATTTAGAAGTTGTTAGAGGATAAGGAACTGGACTTACAAAATATTTAAGGGATAGAGAATCCAAAAGAAATGTTGACAAAGGTGGTTACTTGGTATGTCTTGAGGCGATGTTGTGCCTCAGTCGAACTGGGATGATCGGAAGATGTGGTGGGAAACCATGTTTTTTCTTAGCGGGTGTTCAGAGAATGGATGGAGGTTTGCCGGATTTGAAGGGGGACTTGGTTTTGGAGCCCGGAAAAGAATATTTCCAAGTGGGAGATTATAAGGGAAAATGTGGAAACCATTTTTTTAGGCTAATAGAACTAGACCAGTGGAATGAGAGAATCTGGGGATCAAACATCCAGAAGTCTCATGGTATGGTGGAACAGCAGCAACGAGTTTGGATGACCGGATGTTGGGCGGACCGAATGCAGAGCCAAATGGTATTTTCGGAAGTCAAACCATCGAAATATTATTATTGGAGGAAGTGTGGGAAAATATAATGAATCAGGGGAACTTTGGAAGTTGTCATTGTTCATCAGGAGGGCAAGTTGAGGCAGTGGAGATACCAGATCGAACAGGGGATCACCCTTGAAGATTGGTTGAGGTGGAATTCATCCCACGGAAATCGGATGGCATCGACAACTGAAAACACCTACTAGGAATTCTTATTTAATGAGGGTTGATCGCCTATGATTAACAACGCTCAATATTATAATCATCCTCTATTTTTATGAATAAAAAAGTAAAGAAACTTTTCCTAGTGGATTAGGATGAAAGACTGAACCACGTAATCTTTTGGGTTGTTCCTTGCCTTGTTTTTCTTTCTTCGTTGTTTGTGTTGGTCATGTTTGCATTGTTCAAAAGGAGGTGTAGCAGCATGGTGATTTGGGAGCAGGTTGTTTTTCAGATTTCGAATGTTGGTGTTCTGGTTCATTCCAGAACTTTGTTCCGCTTTCGTAAGTTCTAGTGGTGTTGCATCCGATGGTTTTATCGAAAGGAGACTCATGGACCCAAAAAAACTTACTCAATGAAAACAAGTCTGAAACTTACCAGATCGGAATGAACCTCAGCAATCCGATGTACCAAAACTTGGAAGGAAAACCTCACCTGAGCCAATGCACCAGATCTCTCCACAAACAAACCAAACAAGAACCTCCATAAACAACGAACAAGCAAGAACAACACATGACATAAATAGAAGAAGCATGACACACAGAAATTACATGGTTTAGATGTTAGTCTTACTCCATAGGGGAACACATTGAATCTTTCATTAACGGGGAAATTGAGTTACAAGGGAAACCTATCTTTTGGTAACCCTACCCAACCCGAGTTATAAGGGACTCCATTTGGACAACTCCTTCCAGACACTCTACTTGAAGAACCATGGCAATGACTTCCCATGATGAACTTCCACCGCAAGTGCTCTGTGGGGAAGCCCCCCCCCCCCATGTGGACGAGCATTATCCCATCCTCCTTCCTTTTAGTGCTCAGTCACAGCACCCTCAGTTGGTCTTATAGAACTTATGTTCCCAACCCATCCTTTATAGACGTGCCACGCAGCTTCTAGTTGGTAACTTTCAATTGCACCGTCTTTCGAACACCGTGGAGAGTATGTTGTTTGGCTCTGATTTTCACAAACAACCATCCACTCAATCAAAAGCAATAGCCACCTCTACCAGTCCTTCCATTGAATAGTGCTAACTTCTAGAAACACTGCAAGTTCACCCTTGCGTATTAAAGAGTTTACCCTCATGCAAATGTTTTGTGTCTCCACACTTTCTCTTCACCTGAATACAGTTGTTGTCGATAACCACTTCCTCTAGAACTTCCATATGCATCCGGAACTACACTTTCGTCTGCACCACTCCATCCTCCAAAATGTGGTTGCCCCCAAGTTCATGCGTCCGGATGTTCCTTCTACATTTCTACACTTGAACACCATTGTTTTTCGTTGTTGTTTTAGTTTTGATGCTTCCACTAGCCTAAATCCGAACATCCATTGTGAAGGTGAACATGTCTCCATCTAGTTCTGCCAAATGTATCTTCTAGAAACCTAACTTCCGAAAATCCAAAAACTTGATCAAAAAATGATTCACACCAAAACCCAAGAGTTTTCCCCTCTCATTTCTTCTTACCATGGTATTTTTTAGCAATTATTAACCACAAAAAATAGGCCATCCTTGAAGTCTTTGATAACCCAAAACCGCATTAGCTCATCTTCAAAATGGTAATCAGAGACATATTGTGATGCACCCTCAAGTTCTTCAACCTAATATACCATTAAATTCTTTTAAGTATTAACTTTCTTGCTAAGAAATCCATAGCTTGTGCCATGGGGAGAACATTAAAATTTGTAAGCCAATAACAACATGGAAGTATAATCTTTATAGCACGGTGCCTAAGATATCAATGCTTCTTGAAAGAAGCTATTGGATTGCGTTTCGGAAGCCTTGAAAGGGTATCAACTGTGATCGAACAAGGGTGGCATGTTGTGTGCGCCACAATCAAGTCCAAGTGATATGTTGTCATGAAACTCGTGAGATGGTTTTGGGCATAAAGACCGCACAAAGTTCCAGAGGAACCGTCTTGAAAATTTTACTGGACTCACCATGGCATAGAAACCAACACACTCATTTGAGGTTTGTTGCTGTTGGCCTTGTAGAGGAATACATTATGGCTCTTGGTGAAAGACCATGTCAGTCAAAATGTGTGATACTGAGCTCTTTGAATCAGCGAGCTACTTTGGCTTAGGCACCATCTTCCAGTTACTGTTCTGCTATTGGTTGAAACCAAAACACCAAAAATCACCCATGGAGGTGCGCCATGTTACTGGTTCTTGTTTTCTTATGGTTCACTCAAGGGGAAGCTGCTCGCAAACTGCCAGCACGACGGCAAGGTTGCAGCAGTATATATGCATTACCTTACAATAACTATAATCTTTCCCTTCTAATTGTACAGATCATCATCGTCTCCACCAACAGCAGTGGCAGAAGAAAATGGATCGGCAGCATTACTCTCAAGGCGATCTGGAAACCTAAACTCTGACCCGAACCCACGGGACTGCAGCAAGGTCTGAGCAAACAGCTGGTACTTCCTGATATCCGCATCGCTCACACTTCGGCGTGCAAATTTCATGGACTCCTCAAAGTGTGCCGCCTTCATCTCTGCCACCTCATCCGCATCATCTTCTTCCATGGCTTCCGGGTTCTCCGCCCGCTTCCTCTCCCGCTCTATATCCTGTCATTGCAAAAAAAAAAAAAAACTCTTAACACTCATTACTTGTATAATAAAATATCATTCCTTCTTTACCTTCTCGATGTTCTCTCGAATGGCATACTTGCAAGCACGCTGACAAATCTCAGTTATATCAGCACCGCTGAAACCATGAGTATAGCGCGCAAGAGCACACAAGTCAACCTCCCTCGATACAGGTGACTTTCTTAGACTCGCCCTGAAAATCTGAAGACGGGATGACTCATCGGGCAGTGGAATATAGATGAGCTGGTCAAGACGGCCCGGCCTGAGAAGCGCGGGATCAATGATGTCTGGCCTATTGGTAGCCCCGATGATAAACACGGTTTTCTTGGCAGTCATCCCATCCATTTCTGTCAGAAGTTGATTCAACACCCTGTCTGCCGCACCACCAGCATCTCCCGATGAGTTTCCCCTCTGAAGAGCAAAAGGAGAAAACAGTATCAAAACAGAACAGAGAACCTGATTGATTTCCAATACTTCACATAATTGTTTTCTTTTTATATAATAAGTGTGATAAGGTGGTTTGTGTTCTAAACTTTGTGGGAAGTGGAGTCATGAATGTCATGGAAAATGGGAAATTAAGCTTAAAAACTAATCCTGTGCTCGTTACTATGCCAAGAGGGATGTTCATGGCTATAAATTTGATTCTCTATGAATGGAAAATCAATCATTTTGCAGTCTAAAATCAGTGGTCATGGCGAAATTTTACTTTGATTATCCTATAGTGTGGTAAATCATCCTGGCTGTCTTCACTGCGGTGTCAAAACTTACCAATCAGGTCTTCTAATTCTAAGCAGATGAACAATACAATGCAATAAGCACTAAAACAGAACAAATTGCTGTCACAAAAGACAATCCTTCATGTGGGCACATGTACATGGTTCAGGGGACCCGCCCGGCCCAATTATGCTATATTATAATGATATTTTTTTTAAAACTAATATTAAGGATTTATTATTTCAAATTAGTGATTATTATATATATATTTTATTTAATTTAATAGTATTTTAAAACCAGATTAATTAACGGACCAAAAAAAAATTAACGGGCCTTTAATCAGCCTTTTTTTCAAGAACCAACTAATAAATGCCGGGCTCGGGCCGGTACAGCCAAGCCTGATTAATGAATGGGCAGGTTTTTCCTGGCCCGGACCCGACAGGCCTGGCCCATGTACATGTCTTGGAGCAGGACATATTTGTCCACACATTCCAAGCCTTTTTAGGCTATGTTTGGTACCAAAGAACAGCGATCTGGGAAAAATAATAGGAACCGTGAAAAGGTTGTTTTTTACAAGATTGAGAGGGGGTTTCGACATCAATTAAGGAAAGCAACACTCATTTATGAACATAATTGTATCTAATTTTATAAATCATTGACATGGATACCCTTAAAATGTTTTATTATTATTATATATTTATAATATTTAACATATTTCATCACTCATTTTTATGCATACCAAATAAACTATCAACTCATCATTTCCTTTTTGATTAACTGACTCCGGGCTCCTCTTCGAGGTGGCGACGAAGGGGGTGGTGGTGGTTGTGTCTAGGTCAAATGTTCGGAGGAACCCACGGAAAAATTTCTTTCATACTACACATAGCCATAAATCTATAAAAAGAACTAAAAAAGGAATCTCATCATTATAAGCTAACTCTCATAATAGCTCAAAAGACCCTGAACATGAGAATTGACATTCCAGTCCCTTGATGCCAGGAAATGAAAATGATAATGGAACCCTAAATTTCAAGATAAATTACATTTTACCCTTAAATTTCATCAACTTTCAGCCTATTTCTAGTCCTCTTATCCATCCATTCTTATTTCTAGCACTTGCACACCCTGGTCATCCATCAAGACGGGGTGCAAATGCAAGGCATATATTATTGACAAAGTTCCCAGATTACCTGAGTTGCAATGGAATCAAGTTCATCGAAGAAAAGCACACAAGGAGCTGACTGCCGAGCCTTGTCGAATATCTCCCGCACATTTGCCTCGCTTTCTCCAAACCACATGGTCAGCAATTCAGGTCCCTTAACACTAATAAAGTTAGCCTGACATTCATTAGCAATTGCCTTTGCAAGAAGGGTTTTGCCACAGCCAGGTGGCCCGTAGAAAAGAACGCCTTTAGAAGGCGACATGCCAAATTTTTCGAACTTCTCAGGATGCTCCACTGGGTATTGAACAGTCTGCAGCCACCAAACATTCAAGTAATCATGTCAATTGGGTTAAAATGAACTCTAGATGATAATGGGGAAAAAAGAGGCTGGATGTATCTATCATAAGACTTTCAACTGATAAAACAATGAAGAATAACAACGATGCCAAAACATAAAGAAGACAATCAACTGCAACTCCAAGGTTAAGTTTGGTACAAAAGAATAGTGGTTAGAGAAAATGAATGGGTGAGGGAAGAATCAAACTTCAGTAAGACGGAGAGTTGGTTCCATTATTTAAGAGAAGCAAGATTCCTTCCAGTTTGGGTGGAATGTCCGCTCATTGGAAAATAAATTTTATAGACATAATTGTCCCTGATTTTATGTATTATTGACAGGAATACCTCATATTATATATTCTTTATCAATATATATTAATATTATTACATATTCTATCAAACTTTTTTCATGCATAACAAACAAATTATTGACTCACAAATCCCTTTCTCATTCCCTTTCCCGTGAAGATTTCCCTCATACCAAACATAGCCTAATAGCAAACCCAATGCTAAAAAATGACAAATCGTGTACCTCTTGCAGTTCCCTCTTTACATTTTCTAATCCGCCAATATCCTCCCATGAAACATTTGGAACCTCCACAACCTGAAAACAGACAAAAATTGCCCACTTTGTTAATCTCAAGCAGCTGATCAGCCAGTAGCACAAGCATCAATAATGACTTACAATGACAATATGGGTATAATAAATAAAATATTTTGGGTAAAACCAAAAATTCAGAAGAATAAAGTATGATGTGCAAAATAAGATAATAAAACAAGTTTCACCTAGGTCAGAATTGTTTTCTCCAAAGAACAATAAAAATGATCTTAAAATATAACAGGCATTAAATTCAAGATGCTCAGTGGAAAGTAAACATAGTAAAAATACTGAAAGTGTTGAGAGAAAACTTACAGTTTCGCGCAAAGCAGATGGATTTGAAGACCCCAGTGCAGTCTGGAAGTGTTCATTGGTAACAGCCATGGAATTTAATACCTCTGCATCTATTGTGTCATCTTCTAAATCAATTACATCCATCTTTTCCCTGATACACTGGAGAGCAGCCTCAGTGCAAAGAGCAGCAAGATCTGCTCCAACATAACCATGGGTATCCCTTGCAACCCTTTCAAGATCAACCTGGTAAATAACATTAATTAATATGCCAAGCACATGCACATAATATTCAACGATTGATGAATGAAAACCTCACATCTTCTGCCAGCTTCATATTTTTTGTATGGATTCGAAGAACTTCTAGCCTTCCAACTTCATCCGGAACTCCAATATCAATCTCTCGGTCAAATCTCCCAAATCTCCTTAAAGCAGGGTCAATGCTATTAGGCCTGTTGGTAGCTCCTATAACAATTACATGAGATCGACTCTTAAGGCCATCCATTAGAGTTAAAAGCTGGGACACAATACGCCTCTCTACTTCTCCATGTGTCTTTTCCCTCTTCGGAGCAATGGAATCTAGTTCATCAATAAAAATGATAGATGGGGCATTCTTTTCAGCTTCCTCAAATGCTTTTCTCAAGTTGTTTTCACTCTCTCCAGCCAACTTTGACATTATCTCAGGCCCATTTATCAAGAAAAAGAATGCACCTGTCTCATTAGCTACAGCCCTTGCAATAAGAGTTTTTCCAGATCCAGGTGGCCCATAAAGCAAGATTCCCTTCGGTGGCTTCACCCCAATAGACTTGAAAAGTTGTGGGTGTCTAAGGGGAAGTTCCACTAGCTCACGAATCTGAGCCATTTGCTTCCTAACACCACCAACGTCATCATAGCCTACTTCATTCAGTCTCTCCTCATCCTCGCGCTTAATGGGTTCTCCCTCACAAAATATCTCCGTATCAGGTGCCGCAATACAATATTCATCGGGATCTGTCTCAATCACTTTGAATTCAACGCTTCGCATCCCTCCTCGGACCAGAAAAAGGTCACCTTTCCTCACAGGTCGATAAGATTCCAAAAAATAAGCTGTCATTGAATACATGACGGCAATGAAATGGAAAATTTTTTAAAAAAATGCATAGATACAGGAACTATTGAAAGGAAGTAAAGCAACAAAACTAAGGGTACATACGCTTCAAAAATGCATCAAATAGGTTTCCAGTCACCCCCTCAATCGTATCATCAATTGGAAGAATGTGAACCCGCTTCCCATACTTCACATCAGGACACTGATGGACAGATACAACATCGCCAAGGCGTACCCTCAGATTAGCACGCACAACTTTGTTCATTCTGATTTTAGGTTCCTCGCACACCTCATCAGCAAGGACAACACAGATAGTGTCCCTTCGTTTCTTTCCCTGTATCAATAGCATACTCTGTTTGAAATCTGTAAGTTCAAAGGCATGGAAAGCAGAGTGGATCGATTACCTTTAGCAGCACTGTATCCCCTCTGAAAAACTGAAGTTTTTCCATCGTGGATGGGTGCATGCATACCACTGAATTGTCGTCATTTATTGCTTCATCGACAACAAGGCGGTTGGGAGACTTCTTGCGTTCCAAAATTGCAGTAGAATAGTCATTCTTATTGCTTTTCCTAAATGAAACCAGTGCATCGTTTTTTGAATTAAGGGATATGAAGCACTCTCAGGAGATACCCAAAAGCAGTAATGACGTAACAACAACAAGTACTTTGAAAAAAATCTCATTACAAGACACGTATTGCATATGAAAAGAAAAAAGCAGATTCAATGTGTCACAGTTCCAAATTCGTTTCAACTCGAGTGAAAAAGAATTGATCACTGTGTTGAAATGACTTGGTCCTGGGTAAACAAATACCCATTATAGGAACTGTGTTGTTTGGCAAATACACTTTTCTAATGCAAAAAAAAAAATTACAAAACTACAAAAAAGTGCCAGATAATTGAATATAATCAGTCTTTATTGAGCGACCGGCTCATCTCACGGGGAAAAAAGAACCCATCTGCTATATGAAGAAGCCCCAAATTTTTTCAGAAACTCAAGGTTCGTTTTATTTGCCTCTGATAGATGAGCAGGAATTTCATTCTTGGCATTGCTACAATCAGTCAGAAGAGTCGAACCGCGGTTATTAGTAGAAACACTACGCGGATAATATTAGTTTAGGGTTTGGGGAATCGAGTTGAGGAACCAACTAAAAACAATACCATCCTGATCAAAGGCAACCACGAGTAAACAAGATAAGCAAGAAAAAACGACGCCATGTATAGTGCCAAGTAACGAAACGACGAGATAGGAAATTGATAAAGAAGATGTTAATAGAGTAGACGTACGAATCAAAAGAAGGAGCCTTGACCGCATCTGGAGCGGATGAGCTTGAATCCCCCATGGATGGCTGCTTAGAGTTTTGAAGTCGAATCAAAATCGAACAAAGCTGGAGAGAGACGCAGCCGCAGTGTGGATCGCCGTTCGACGGAGGGTCCTCAAAACGCAGCCAGAGTGTGGGCAAATGTTTGTTAAAATCGATAATCATGTGTTTCTGTTTGTTTTTTTATCTTTCTAATAACCAGTTTTTTTATTATTCTTTCGGTTTAATTTTATTAATTTTTCTTAACCATTCATTAATTTTTATTTCGGTTTTAGTTTACTCATTCAGTTAAATATTATATAAAAAACATTTTTTTTTTATAAATCATCAAAAAAAATTACATAAATCATATATAAATCCTTTAATTTTATAAAAAAACAACTTTTTTTAAACAAACATAAATTCCTAAACAAAAATGAATTGTTTTTTAATGGTTATACTCAATTTCATAAGTTATTTAAAATATTAAACAAATATTCATATTTAAATAAGTTTTGAATTTAATCTAATAGTGTGTTCATTCAGTGTTTGACATCAGTTAATAAATCATGAATTTGTTTATATTATTTACCTTTTCTATGAATTGTTATTAATGATTTTTGTTTCCTATTACCTCGGATACTGCATTTCTCATTGCAGCTTGTTTATCTAGCGGTAATCGTGGAAAATTTTGCAAATTAGATGCATCAGAGAAAAATTTTGGAACAAGTTAGATGTTGCAACTCTTTGAACTACTTGGAGTAGACCTGGTTCAGATTTGATTTGGTGTGATAAAAAAATCCAGTTTTATAAGCAACCATCAAGGTTTCCATTAAAAAAACAGAAGTTGAGTTGAAAAAAAAAGCCAAAACCAAAGAAAGTCTCAAGTACTCGTCGTTTTTTACAGAAAAGAACAAAAAAATTAAAAGGAAAATGAAAATGGACAGGCATCAGTGACCACAATAGACATTGTCGGAGGCTTACTCGGTTGCATCGACAAAGTTGAACACATCGGTTGTTGTTGTTGTGCTCTATTGTAGCGTCTCATAGTCGTTGGGCCATGTGTGGCGTCACCGACCATAGTTGCGATGACAGTGACCATGGCTATAACGACCCACATCTCATAAACTAGATTACATCAGTTTTAATATATATATCCGTAAAACACATCCAAAAATATATAGATGCGGTGTCTTTGAAAGATTAGATACATTATAATACATCTTTTAAAAAAAACATGCAATCCTTTATTTCCATATTCATAATTCACCCCTAGAGATCATTACAATCTTAGCCCTGTATGAAATATCCTAGGGACATACATAAAAAAAGATATGGGCTAAAAAACTAAGGAATAAAATAGGATAAACATTGGGGGGGGAATCATAAAAAACAATAATCACAACATAGAATCAACAAAGAGAAGGATTATAAACCATCACATAGAAACACGACACAAGAGACAATATGTCATATGAGTGTAGAAATCATGAGGATCACAAGAATGTAACACAAACATAAGACATGTTATCATAAACACAAATCGAGTCTTGCTGCCAAAACAACATAACATAATGTGCTAGGTCCACTGCTTGTGCACCACACGCAATATCTCATGAGATGTAAACCTTAATCAATTGTGGGTGTACAATTTCGTACCCACTCATCGTGTCATAACATGCCATGTATATGTGTTCTACATAGAAAAGGAACATACATCAAACATATATATAAAATAAACCCATGAGAAGCAAATGATTTAAATAATGATGCCATACAGTTTAGTCAAATGACAAATCATGTAGATACATAAATTAAAAGGGGAAGACATCATATTAGATGCTAAAAGGCCAAAATCAACACAGTACAAAAAACAAGCAACTAGTATTGGTTTCTTAAAAACATACTACCATTGTAATTTAGCTACGTATTTAAAAAATGTGGCTATTTTTATATAATTTAGCTGCATTTTTTACCTGTATTTTAAAATGTTGCTAAATTCGTAATTTAGTCGTGTTTTCTAAAAAATGTGGCTAACTCTTTAATTTAGCCGTATTTCTTAAAATTGTGGTTGATATATATAACACATACAAGCACACACGCATAGAGAGACAAATAAAAATATATATATACACAGACACACATACACAAATAAAAAATTTATATAAACACACACACGGTTACGTATATACATAATACACACACACAAACACACACATGTATCCATGCATGCATGCATATGTGCATACATCCATCCATCGATTCATCCATCCATACATTCATATAGTTACAGAGACGCGCACGCACACACACACGTATATATATATACACAAACATATATACATACACATGAAAATATATACATTTAAACACACACATAAACACATATATGTGTGTGCATACATAGCTATATATATAAACACACACACACACACATATATACATACACACATATACTACAATGACCATGAATCGGATACCCGATCAATACGAGGTCGGGCCGCTACAACACCTCAGACACATCTCCCGATCATTAGAGGCTGGCGTAAACGTTGAGAGTTAAGTATACACGGGTGGGAGATGGTTTAGCCCTTAGAAATCGGGAATAAATAATACAAGTGGTATGTCGAAATTTCAGCATGGCCCTTGAGGTTAATGAACACACAAACCTAGAATAGAGTTACCTGCCATTGAAGTGCATGTTAATTGAGCCATATAGACAATAAATGATGCAATGTCTATACGAAACATGAATACATATCAAACCAGACCAAAAACTCACATAGAGTGTGAAAAGCGAGAGAAACAAATCATAAGCTACTGTGCACATATAAGGCAACCCAAATGCAGCCAACGGACCCGAAATAGGTGGTTCTATGTGTGGAAACCCCATGAGAATGATTGCAAAAAATCCTCGTGTGTCCGCTCCACACTTAACACAAAAACCTCTAAAGGATTCTACACAAGCCTCAGTCTCAACGAGGATCTGACTCCTATGATGCCCAAGGACAAAATATCCATGAACACCCCACTGCTGATATCATGAGGTACCTAGAATGCAACATATAAAGTTTCATGTCCACTGAGGTGTCCATGCAAGGTGTGAGAACACACACACACACACACACACACTATCACTCTCTCTCTCTCTCTCACACACACACACACACTCAATAGGGCACCACCAATGCGCCTCAACACAACAATGACTAATTAGGTGCATGCATGAACATATCCACTCATTTATACAAATATAATATAGCATTATTTACAGGAAAACAACAATCATAATCTGAAAAAAATACTGAACATGTGGCTAATAGATTAATTATAAGCTATACAAGCAACTCCCTATATTGGTAGGGTCCATACCTTCACTACCCACTTCAGGTCAACACCCGAAATCTGAGATGACACCCCAAATCAATTCTAAAAAACAAGACAACGGACATATCCATATATATTAAGTCAGGGCCCAAAGACTCGTCCTGCAGAAAGGGGAAGGTGTATACAAGAGTCATGATATACCAGTTGCCCATCACATGGTAATGGGAAGGTGTATACTTAGTTAGGGATCAATAACTCGTCCCATGATATGTACCTAGTTAATCAATTCATAATAAAGCAAAATACAACATAGAAACAAGCCATGTATATCAACATGCCCGATACTATAAAAGATATACATGCTTTACTTTATTACACTACTATCACACAAACACGACATAATTCCAAACTATACAAAAACATGTCAAATAAACACAAGTAATTGAAGAAGACAACACAAGGGAATCCAACCAAGTAAAGAATAAACAAGCTAAATATGGAACAAGTTTTAAAATGACATTCCTACCGAAGTTGGTGCCATAAAACCAATTTCTATATACTTTATGATAACCTACATTCATTGTTTTGAATATTAATAAAGTTCTTATCACATCATGATTGTTCTTCTATGTGAAATAGTATGTGATAATATCCCAAGAGTAATTGTCGCGCTAAAAAGTCACAGCAGTTCCCCGCTATGATGAGAACATAGAAGTGACATGATAATTCATAGGACTTTGAGGTACTACCTCATGGTGTATGCCCTTAGTAATTTTTAGAGTAGGAGATTATGAAAACATGACCTGCCAGTATAAAATCCACATTTATACATGTCATTGGATATTCCTATCTATGAACATGTGTATTGGTCCTTAAACTTTAAGATTACTATTAATGCATATCATGAGTCTCGTACTTTGATGCACTAACCAAAACTGTGATGTTATATGTGTTGGAGTTGTTGTCCTAGAACCAACTGTTTTTACTTTGATTACGTGTATATTTGATGTATTGAAGATTAATAAAACTTCTTATTACATATTGTTTATTGTTCTGCATGACTTCAATGTAATAATGTCATATAGTATACGTCGTATTGATAAGGTCATAATAGTTCTCTGCTATAATGAGAACTTTGTTGTTTTATGATGATATTCTTAAATAATGTTTTATGGTTGGATAACGTACTATAATGAGATACATAGTACATAGACTGTAACAACCCACGTACTTATAAGATAATTAACTTTAAACTTAATTTCCCACTTATATGTTTTGAATTTTGAAAAATGGCCATCTACAACTATGTTTAGTAAGTTATTTAGAGTCTTATAAGACCAACTTAATTTTTTTGAACTGTAACATACCCTTATGAATAGTAACATACCCTTAAGAATAGTAATGTACCCTTATGAATAACAATGTACCCTTATGAGTAGTAACTTGACCCTAATGAATAGTAATGTACCATTATGAATAGTAATGTTACCCTTATGAACAATATACACCCTTATGAATAGTAACCTAACCTGTGATAGTGTGTATATAAGATTTAATTGAAAGTATGGTACACCCATATCTTTGAATAAGTAAATAAATGCTTTAAAATTGTTATTTTTCGAATACAGTATTATTTTATTTAAAAATTAATTCTCATATTTATATAATTATTTTGATAAAATGGAGTTTATTTTTGGATTCTATACGTTGAAAAATGGTTGGGGTGATTTTTTGGTAATTTTCTGAAATACTTGATTTTTTGGGGAATAGTGAATTTTTGGTATTTGACAAATAAATGAATTTCTGCATCATGGAGGTTTCATCGATGATGTGGTGCTGATGTAGGTCCATTATCTCGAACCCAAATGACATTATTAATATTTTTAGTAATGGAAGACTCACTATTTCTTGTCTTGAGGCAAAATAATAAAATAATAATTAAAATAATGTGAAATCCCCCCCTCCACTATAAATACCACCCATTTCCCCATCTTCCTCCCACACCTCTCAAGCCTTTATAATTGTCTAATTTCTTCCAAATTCCCTCCCCAATCTCCTTACCCACATCCAATACCTACTGGTCTTATCCAATGGCCAAAATCAAAGGCCTTAAGTAGGATCTCAAGGAGAAGAGATCATGATGTAAGAAATCCTCTTCCTTTTCATGTGTTTTTCTTTCCTTTCCTTTTCTTTTATTATAGTCTATTCCCATCCTCTTATCCAAGAGGAATGAAAGCTCTAGAAATCTTGTATATTCTGTATGTTCTCATGTTCATGGAAAATTCATCATCATTCTTCTTATCCTCTCCCACTTATTCAAGGAATAAAAACATTGTCCGTGATGTGTTGAATTACCGACATCGTAGACGATGTGATTTCAATTTGCTTTAATTCCTTCAATTCTGGTCATGAAAACATTTTTATGGTTTAACCAGGTTATAATATATGTATTATGTCTCATACATGGTTCTGTAATCCTTTTATACACATGGTTTTAATTTATAAAACAAAATGAGGTCATTATTATCAAAGAACCACTAAAATGATCTAAACGAACATGATTAATGTTTTAACTTATGAATCATCCTCATGAAAGAAATCAAAATGATAAATGGTATAATTTATGGTTTTATAAATATGTAAATACCACTTCATTAAAATTCTATACTTTCACTCCTAATCGACAAGAACATCCATCATGAACCGATCATGGAAAACATGTAAAGAACGCACCCAAAACAGTGCAAGGAACAAAATACTAACAATTAAAGGGTGAAATGATGTAATGAAATTATCATATAAGTTATTATAAAGATGTATATGTTTCTTTAAAAAATTAATAACACTCTTTTAACTATTATACATGATGTTTAAATGAGTTGGAAGTAAGATAAACTTGAGGTAAGGGAATTCTTAACCCGATTTCCATTCTTTGGGTTAACATTCTACTTCATTATTTATATGGTATTAAAATTGTTTGTGTGATGGGTTTTGTATATAATATGTTGAATTATGTGTATTTATAGTGTGTGTACATATTCCATCCACTCCACTAAGTCTCACTTCAATTATATGATATTTATAACGAACTTTCCTTTTAAAATCCTATTTTAAAATTCTGTTTTACAAAATTCCAAAGCAGTGTTTTTATGCTATTATTCATGTTGTATGATTATGTTATGGTTATTGGGTATTTTTTATGATAAAGGGTGGGACCTATATCTCTCTCTAATTTATTGGGTATGTGTAGGTTGGAGCTTGCCTGTATGATTACTCTAAGTGTAACTACGATGGTTACACAAATTGTAAGGTAGCCATGAAGGTTGCAAATTATAAGGTAGCCGTGAGGGTTACAAATTATAAGGTAGCCGAGAGGGTTACAAGATTGTGTAATTAATTCCCCAATACAACTTTATGGTTATATTTATGTTCTTTTATTTGGTGGTAATCTTGTGGAAATCTCATGTTTTACAAAGTAAGTATATATGGGTGACAAGTATGCCTTTTGAAAATGATTTCATATGTTACAATTATTCAAGGACTAATATGTTCTTTCCTTCTTTTCATATACCTTACTAGATTTTGTGCTCATCCCAAGTTTTTAAATGATTTTTATGGGTTATAAGGATGTAGAGGACAAAGAAGAAGCCAAGTTAAATGATTGAAGATTTGTCAAAGAAAATCATGTTATATTTGAAAAGTTTTTATATTTTGAGAGAAATGAGTGCTATTTTTTAATGGTATCCACTCTATAATAATGTTTAATGTTATGAATGTATTATGTTCCAATTATATAAATCTCTAAACTTAAAAATATACTCAATGTGAAAGGAAGTGATTTCTTGACTAAATTCAAGATTATGTAATGTAATAAGGTCGGTTCCTTATAGTTGGTATCAAAAGATGGTTTAGATAACTTTAGGGGTTAGGACGATGTTAATATAATACCATAAATGTTTTTTTAATCTATGTTTAATTTTAAATGTTATATCATTTAAATATTACCATGTTACTTCAACTAAGATATGTTTGTTCAGAATGGTTGTCCGCAGAAGAAACAGGGAAACTAAAGAGGAGAGGCACCGACAGAACAATATCCTTCTGAATCTGTAGCTCAGAATGCTAGGGATTGGAACCGAGTAGTCTGTGAAAGTAATGGCTTAGCTAATGCAGGACATAAATGGTGGTGGAATCCATGCAAGAGAACAACCAGAGGTATCACAACGGAACATGACAATAGTGGAACATTTTATGAGATAACACCCTCTTGCCATCAATGGATCTTCTGACCCAGTTGCGGTTGAAGGATGGATTAAAGCCCTTGAAAAGATATTTGATGTTATGGGATGTTCATATAATCAAAACATAAGTCTATCCATTTATCATTTTGAAGGTGAAGCTGATTAGTGGTGGTTAATGGTAAGGAATATCAGGGATAAAGATGATATTAATGCCTTAGAGTGGGATGAATTTAAAAGTCTTTTCCTTGAAAAATATTTTCCTAAGGTGGTGCGACTTAGGATAGAGAAACAATTCCTTGAATTGAAGAAAAATGAAGAATATTCAGTGGTTGTGTATGAAGATAACTTCACCGTGTTGGCGAGGTATTCTCCAAATCTTATTTTGGATCTTGATAGAAAAATCAACCGCTTTTACTCAGTATTGAAGCCAAGGTATCGAAGGGCGTTAGCCTCCCGTGAATTCAAAAGTTATGAGAAACTTGTCTAATGTGATGAGAGGGTAGAGATGGAGTTTTATGATGATCACGTTCATTTTGGAAATAAGAGAATAAGAGTTCCAGATGGAAAGTGATGGGTAAAAATCAACCAAATGAATTTGATGGTAAGAAAATACAGTTTCTAGTTTGTGAGAAGTGTAGCAAGAAGAACCCTGGGGAATGCCTTACCAAAACTGGGAAGTGTTTTTGATGTGGTAAGTTTGGAAATATGGCTTGAGATTGTAATGAAAATGATCCTAAAACTAATCCTGATAAGAAAAATATTAAGTGTTTTAAATGTGGTGATATTGGTCATTATACAAATTCCTTCCCAAAGAGAGATATGAATGATGCAAAGAAGCTAGACTATAAGCAGAAAGGCGCAGTGTGATCCTTTGCAACTACATCAGTAGATGTCGTAACAACCTAAACTTTTTAATAATATTTATTTCCTAAATTTGTGTGTTATTTCATTTTATACTCAAAAAACTATATCCTTTAATTAATAAAGTGAGTATAATTAAATGAGACTGTTGGGTTTCGACTGTTATATGATTGTTGATCAATATGACCATTGGAAGATAAACTATTAACGTTACAATTATTGTTTATAAATACAAGTGATCTTGGTTAATTAATACAGAAAGAGGAGTCAATGGTCTCATCCAGTAGACTCAGGCCATATGAAGCTCATCTGTCAGAGTTTGGGAAGAAGGTTGCATCACTGGGCTTTGCTCTAGACCAAACCCAAACTGAACTCCAACATGTGAAGCTTGAACAGAATCGCCTAAGGGAGAAGTTCAAGCTGATAGAAATCACTACTTGGACAATGTTGTCCAAGCCACCCCAAGATTCTATCACCATATCACACCTTACACTTAGGTTATAAGCATGTGTTATAAGGGGATATGTAATGAGGACTTAGATACTTTTTTATAATCATTTACTATAAATAAAATTGTTATTTCTTCTTATGGTAAAATTTGTGATTTTCAAATGTCCGGATAAATATTATTATTGAATTTTGAAAAAAGGGTATTTTAAAATATTCATGTGAACTTTAAATAATTAATAATATGAAACGATTTTCAAAAAATGGTCTTCTACAGTTGTGATCAGTAAGAAATTTAGAGTCTAATATGATCAACCTAATTTTTAGTGAATAGTAAAGCATGAATAGTAATATACCCTTATGAATAGTAATGAATAGTAAATTAGCCAAAAAAATAGAAACTTCACCCATGAATGTATAAATACAATTTAGACACCTTAAAAGTGAAAAGACGATCATAATATAAGTTTTGGTATTTTTGTATGTCATAAATATTTTATTTAAAATTTTATAATTAATTTAATAATTTAAAATGAAAATTTATTTTCATAAAATTTAATCATAAATTTTTACTTTATTGTCTTATTTTTATACGATAATTTTATGGGACCTTGATTACTTTTTCAATGTGTTACAAAACGAGTTATAGATTTAAAGTTGTTTATTTAGAATAAATAATGATTTTATTTAAAAATTAAAATCAAAATATTAGAAAATTATTTTCATATAATGGAGTTCATTTTTGAATTCAGAATGTTGATATTAGTTTACGGTGAATTTATGAGATTTTTATAAAATGATTTGTTTTTCGGTGAATAGTAAAAATACAGTTTTAGGTTTCGGTGTGTTTAATGACATCATTAATGATGTAATCATGATGTAATAAATTTGGTCGACTTATGAATAGTAAAATATGTTATGAGGTTTCCCAAGTGGCCAATACCATGGGAAAATACCATGGGCAAGCCCATGGTTTTGAAAATACCACTGATGAGGTGTCCCTTAGAAATTAATTAAATATTCCCTCACTTTTTTTATAAATACCAAGCCATTCCCTCATTCATTTCATTCAAAAATCCTCCTCAATGAAGTTATAGTCTTTTTACCTCCCAAGGATTCCTCCCAAGGTGCCCTCAATCCCCCCAAGATCCCAACCTTCAAGCTTTCAAAGTTACGCTTCACGGTAAGGGAACCTTCCACCCTCCTCTTTTAGTCATGATTTCCTTTAAGTTATGTCTTCCAGTTTCCCTCTTCTTAAGTGAGGGTATATTCTTATATATTCTTATTACTATCCATTTCATGTCCAAATGATGATATAACCTTTATTCTCTCATCAATTTATTTTCTAAATTTTTAAGTGACGCTGTTAGGCTACCGAATTTTCGTAAAAGAAATCACATTTTCTCTTTCCTTTCAAATTTTCTTTTCTTGTGGTATGTCATTAAATTGTCCACACCATGATCTTATTTATTTTATTAAGTAACTATACTATAAAATGATTCATTTATTGATGTTATACCCTTGTCCCCTCTCTTTTTATTATTTTCTAAAACCATGTTATATAGTCGTTATGCTGTAGAAATTTCGTCTCAAAATTTCTCTCTTTCTCTCAATAAATTCTCTTGTTTTATTTATGTGAATACCAAGAACTATTTAATTTATATGGGTGTTCATAAATACATAAAAATGATATATTTTATTCTGTAATTGACATACATATAACCCTCACTCCCTTTCCATGGGTTATAAATGACCTAATGACCTTATTTTTAAGAGCTTTTAAAACGTCACGATTTTGAAATGAAACCCATTTCTTTTATTCTATATGGTTTATTTATGAAATTTTTGATTATGATATATGTGGATTACATGAAAATAAAGACATATTAATTGTGCTCCTTGATAGTGCTCCAATGCATTGGGTAAAGAATTAATCTCTAGAGATGACAAATTTCACGATACCTTGGTGAACAACCTTGGTAATTTTTTATGACACCTTGGGGATGAACCTTGGTGATATGTTCATGAATGTATAAATGAAATTTTTTATCCACATATTCAAGTTATGATTATTTTTATTTTTATTATGAAATGCCTCTTCTTCCACTGTTCATGCCTTTATGTTTTTCATTAAGTTCTTATTGATATCACAAGTAAACTGATTCCCTTGCTTTCCTTATTGGGCCTTTAGCTCATCCTTTCCTTTAATGTATGTCTACAGGATATGAGATGCAGTAATTATACAAAGTATGAACCTATGATAAATCCTTAGAAGTATTTTAGAAGAATGTTTTATGTTGTTTTCATGTTTTATGTTCCTAATTTCCAAGACACTAGACTTTAAAGATCCTCTGTTTGTAAAATGTAATGAAAAATTATGTAATAAAAATGTGGGATGCCATAGTTGGTATCAAAGGGAGGTTTAGTTATTTATGTAAATTATCCTATGAAAACTTTAGTAATAACCCTATAGAAAATTTTAAATATAGAAAAACTTCCTGGTATTTTGGTGAGTATTGAGTAAGTGGTTTATCAAGCAAATACATCCCTGTCTGGATATGAGCAGGTAGAGGCGGCTCTGGAACAGATGTACTTAGGAGTGAAAACCCCAACAAGGAGTTTCGATCTTGACCTAGGGTATCTTGGTACATGAAAACGGGCCTTGATGCACTCTTGGTTACGACACTCCCGGGGGATATGTTTGGTTAATCATAAGCTTTTTATGAATCATTATGAAGGATTTATAGAGAAATGTAATTATTTAAAGCATGAAGTTTTAAGAAATAAAATCCATTATAGTTAAAAGATTAATAAATGAAATAATCTTCTCACTAAGGTTTTATTCTTTTAGAAAATGGTGGGAAATAGAAGGAATCGTGCAAATGGTGACTGCAATGGACCATGCGCTGACAGCCCTCCGATGGAAGCTGGAATGAAAACTTTCATACGAATGATGAACCAACTGACTCAAGTTATGAGAAATAACCCGAATCAAGATGAGAGACCGATATCACCATGAAGGGAACAACTTTCTGTTGAATCCTTTATGCGTCAATGACCACCAACCTTCAGTGGATCTACCGACCCATTGATTGTTGAAAAGTGGATCAACTATATCGAGAAGATCTTTTCTGTGCTCTGCTGTTCTGAACAAGAGAAGGTTACCTTGGCTATTTATCTCTTAGAGGGATAAGCTGATCAGTGGTGGGAACTAATTAAAAACACAAGGCCAAGAGTATAAGTTGAAGCTATGGAGTGGGAAGAGTTCAAAGGGATATTCTTCAACAAGTATTTCCCTCGATCGATGAGAACAAGAATGTTGAAGATTTTTCTCGAGTTGAAGTAGAAGGAGAATGAATCTGTGGGAAGCTATGAGATGAACTTCACAAGGCTTTCATGTTATACCTCAAGATTTTCATGGATCCAAGTGGGAAGGTTGATAGATTCTTCGGTGGACTGAGACCTCATCTGTGGAGGAATCTAGCCAACCGAGATTATGATAGCTATGAGGAGATCGTGCAAAGTGAAATGAAAGTCGAACTGGAGTTTGGTGAGACGCAATGGTCTCATAAATCTAATGACAAGAAAATATCTATGGAGCCAATATTAGGTAGGAGCTTTGATCAGGGAAGAGGAGGCAAGCAAGTACAACGTCCCATGTGTAATAAATGTGGGAAGAAACATTTAGGGAACTACTTTCTCTGGAGCGGGAAGTGCTACAAGTGTGGTAGAGATGACCACATTGTGCAGAATTGTCATAGTGAGGTGAAGCCACAACCTCCCAACACTAACAAAAAATGGAAGATAGTGTAGGTGTAAGAACACAGATCTTCTTATTGAGTATATTTTCCTTTTTCTAGTGTTTTTGATAAAAAAAGGAGTTTCTAGAAATTTATTAAGTACACGCCGTGTACTTTATAAGTACACATCGTGTACTCGGTTACCGTGGGTAGCCGTGTTCTGGCCGTGTAATGGCCGTGCACACGACCGTGTGTGGTGACCTGGAGAGCGCCTAATGTGGGGGCCAGTAAGGGAAAGTACATGCCGTGTACTTCTAAAGTACACTCTATGTAATGTTTTTTCATTAAACGGACCGGGGTCGCATCTAATTGGAAGAAGAATCTTCTTCTTCGTCTTATTCGACCGAGAGAATCCGTACGATTCCAATATTTCCCTGAGCCCTCAATCGAGCATCTGTTCTCCGATTTGACCGTTGTTGATTGCATTGGGATCACCACGGTAAGATCTTCCTTCTTCTAGAGCTTCATTTCATGATTCCTCTTCTTTCAAGAGTTATCCTCGATTGAGCATTTTTAGAATTTTTGTAGATCTATGGTGTTCTTGGGTGATTTAAGGCTTGAGGTTTACATATAGTGATCCTACAACACCGAGGTAGGTGGTTTGTGCCTTTCCGTAGATAGTCTTTGAGTTATATGTGCAAAAGTGCCCAATACCCTTGATCAGGGTATTGCGTGTTTACAGTTTTAACCCTGTTATTGCATTCTATGATTTATATGCTTGAATAGAGGTCAATTGAATTTGAATAGGGTTAATTGCTATGCTATGGATTTGTTGCCCATGCTTGTATTGTTTATGACCGTTTGGTCTTGCTTAGCCTGTTAGGCTGCTTTTTTCCATTCTTAGTGCTGATAGGATGGAGTAATATTATTTATCTGACATGTTGTAGACTGTTTAGCCAAGTGGTTCTTGAGGTATACTTTGGCTGTTATATATTTTTGTGCTCTATTAACTTACATAGGACCGTCAGAACCTAGTGTAGTAGACTATAGGGAGAATGGAAGTTGAGGGCTTCTCCAGAGTGTCTGTTTACTATTATGATGCGAGACCATAGGGGGAATTGACATAAGTGCTTACTCAGAGTGTTTGTAGTTCCTCAACATGGGCCACAGGAGGAATGGGATGTTGAGTACTTCCACAAAGCGCCTTTTAGTTACCTATATGAGACTAGAGGGGGAATTGATGGTGAGTGCTTCCTCAAAGAGTCTATACTTAAGCTGAACCAGAGAGGTTAGACCGTGTGTACTTCCCAGAGGGTTGCTTGTTCTTGTTTGGTTGGACCAAAGGGGTTAGGCTGTGAGTACTCCCATAGGGTTACCCGATTTGTTTAGCTACTTATTTGATATATGAAATTTAATGCATTTGAACTGTAGGATTGTTTACTTTTGAGTACTTCCTTGTTTACTTCTCCATTTTGATTATTTCTTGCCATATATATTCACTGACTGTTAGGAACAGATATTTGGGTGGTTTCCTACTGGGATTTAGTCTCACACTCTATTTGGGCCATTATTTTGGGCCCAAACAGATTATATTGATGTAAGTATAGATAAGGGAAAGCGTCCTTCTACATCAGGTACTTGATTACTGAGGATCTGAAGAGTATGGGACCAAGCTGAGGCTTGCGATACTATTGGAGTTTATATGTTTCTTTTGTACTTTGTTTATTTATGTATTCCAGCATTGTGACTTTTTTGGCCGCTTTCCTAGACATATGTATCACGTATCATCATTATATATATGTGCTTTAGTTTATTCTTTCAGTCTTTTGCTGTTTACTGAAGTATGGTATTATTACTGCTTCTGCTATTGCTACCTGTTTTACTTCTACAGTGTTACTCTACCAATGAGGGCATAGTTTCCCCACTATCACACCCAAGGCCCTCATTACTAGTCAGAAGCCTCTGGAATTTGAGGAAATGTGCTTGAGGCCATGTGACCAACTGGGTACGGGGCACCTCTGGGCGGCTCCTAGAATCGGGATGTTACAAAGTGGTATCAAAGGGATTCTTTTCTTCTTGACTTACTGTTTGGAGCCTATAGTCAGGGATAGGATGGAATAGGTACTTGGTAATAAGCTGTGTCTTGGAGTAGCTAACCCATGTATAGGGAAAATCCAATTTACCTCGTTTATTGAAATTTTTCTGGTTTTGCAATTTTACAGTTGATTTAATTTTCACCATTGGGTGATTCAAATGTATTGTGTTATTATTTTTGATGTTATTTAGGTTCTATTTCTCTTTCAACCCGATGAGATTAGGGTATTCCATCTCATGCATCATATAGGCACTTTCTAGAAATCACATGTCATGTATTCTTTCCATGCAATTTAGAGTGCATTAGTGATTGCATGTTGTTGTGGTAGATGTTGTGTTAGATATGCATGTTGTTGTGATAGAATCCTTGATAAAATACTTGATTTTTATAGGGTATTGATTTGCGTAAGGATTTATTTGAATGAACACCAAACTTTGGTTCTTGAGGTGTTATGGGCCCTCATGGACCAAATTTTGGTGGATCATTTCCCTGTTTTCCTTGTATATGGAATGTATAAGATGCCAAGATTTGATTCGCAGGGAGTATGGGCCCTCACAGATCAGAATTTGGAACTTTAATGTTCGTTTCAGTGTTTTTCTAGGTTCCAGAGAAGTTTCTAAAGCTTAATGTCTGAAAAAACCCAGAATACACGGTGTGTAATGATGAATACACGCCATGTGTTCTTCTGTTCGGGAAGAAACTGTTTTTCTTAAGTACATGCCGTGTACTGTACATACACATCGTGTAGTCTCTAACCGTATCACAGACTGTGTGGGCATAGACACGGGGTTGGGAAATCTCTGGTAGGACATGCTGTGTACCAGATGTATACGCCGTGTTGTAGAGTTGTATAACCAGCCGTGTGACTAACAACACGAGTCTGTTGAGTCTTTTATAATACACATCGTGTCTATCTGGAACATGCTGTGTAGTGTAAACCGAGTATCCGACCATGTCACGAACAACACGGGATGGTGAAATATCCAAGTACACGCTGTGTCTGGCAAGAACACGCCGTGTAGTCTTGTTTTACGAGAACTGTGTGGGTTAGTCGTGTAGAAAAACTCAAGCAGGGGAAGAGGATTCAAGTACACATCGTGTGTTAGGACAACATGCCATGTGTATGGGGTGTTACATGACCTGGGTTGGCAGAAGTACACGCCCATGTGAAGGCTTAAAGGAATACGCCGTGTAGGCATTATACACGCCGTGTATCCATGTTTTGAAAAACTTGAATTATTTCTTTCTCCTGTTCCCTTCTTACACTTCTAGTTTTCAGTCCTTGACAATCTTGATCTAAGTTGTGTGCTTGACCTTGCAGAGTCATGCCACCGAGACGTCCTCCGGTTATCCTCCAGTTACAGGGTAGTGATCAGACATCGAACATGGCTAATCAGGGACTGCCATCAGATCCTCACTAGTGTAGAAAACATTTTTTACGGTAGTTATTTTTTATTTTTTATGTTGGATTTTGGCCGACATTATTACAGGAGAAGTTATAAATATTATTTTTTACAGCGGTTATTTTAAAACCAACGTAAAAAATAATAATCCAAAGGGTTTTTCATGTCGGTTCATCAAAAACCAAAGTAAAAAATTCTTCAGAGCTGTGATTTATTACGTCGGTTTTTAAATCACCAACATGATATCTACTTTTTCACATCTGTTATAGAATAACCGACATAATAAACCATGCCTCTGAAGAGTTTATCGCATCAGTTATGTTCATAACTGATGTGATAAACAAGTTTTCCCAGGGTTTTTTATGTCGGTTAAATGATAACCAATGTGAAAAAATATATACTACGTCGGTTATTAAATAACCGATGTCAAAAACCTATTTCATTCCATTTGTTATGTCAGTTATCAAATAACCGATGCAAAAACTTATTTTCGCTCCATTTATTACGTTGGTTATGAAATAACCAACCTAAAAACCCATTCCCATGCATTTGTTACGTCGGTTTTCAAATAACCGACGCTAAAACCCATATACATGCATTTTTTAAGTCGATTATGAAATAACCAACGTAAAAACCAATTTTTTTTTTTAAAAAAACTGTTCAACCACAACTATGCCCTGCATAAGAAAACTTGAAATAGACCAGAAAAAGACCAAAAATAGAACAAAACCAGACCAAAACTAGCCCACCTCACTGGACACCCCCACACCCCTGGAAATCACCCCACCCTCCTGGATAGCCCCCACCCCACTGGACAACCCTCCCACACCCCTGGAAACCTCCCTAAATCACTAGACACCCCACACCCCTGGATACCCCCTAGACATCCCCCACCCCTCATGGACAACCCCCACTCCCCTGGACAGTCCTCCCACCCTCCTAGACACCCTCCAATCCTCTATGGACACCCTGGACACCCCCACCCCACTGGATAGCCCTCCCACACCCCTGGAAACCCCCACCCCACTGGACACCCCCCACACCCCTGGACACCCCCTAGACAGCCCCACCCTCCTGGAGAGCCCCCACCCTCCTGGACACCCTCCCACCCCCATGGACACTCCGGAAACCCCCACCCCACTGGACAATCCTCCCACACCCCTGGAAACCCCCCACCCCACTAGACACCGCCCACACCCCTAGATACCCCCTAGACAACCCCCACCCCTCCTGGATAACCCCCACTCCCCTGGACAACCCTCCCACCCTCCTAGACACCCTACCACCCCCATGGACACCCTGGACACCCCCACCCCATTGGAAAACCCTCCCACACCCCTAGAAACCCCACCCCACTGGACACCTCCCCGCACCCCTAGACACCCCCTGGACACTCCCTGGACAGCCCCCACCCCCTGGACAGACCCACCCACCTGGACACCCTCCCACCCCCATAGACACCCTCCCACCCCCATAGACACCCTGTAAACACCCACCCCATTGGAAAGCCCTCCCACACCCCTAAAACCCCCACCCCAATGGACACCCCCACCCCTGGACACCCACTAGATAACCCCCACCCTCCTGGACAACCCCCACCCTCCTGGACACCCTCCCGCCCCCATGGACACCCCAGACACCCCACCCCACTGGACACCCCTCCCACACCCCTAGAAACCCCCCACCCCACTAGACACCCCGCACACCTCTAGATACCCCCTGAACCCCCCACCCCTCTTAGACAACCCCCACTCCCCTGAACAACCCTCCCACCCTCCTGGACACACTCCCACCCCCATAGACACCCTGAACCCCCCTACCCCACTGGACACCCCCACACCCCTGGACAACCCCTGGATATCCCCCACCCTCCTGGAGACCCCCCACCCTCCTGGAAACCCTCCCACCCCCATGGACACTCTAGAAACCCCACCCCACTGGACAACTTTCCCACACCCCTGGAAACCCCCCCACCCCACTGGAAACCCCCCACACCCCTGGACACCCCATGAAAAACCCTGATTAGCCAATAAATGAGGCTAATTTTCATTTTTAATATACATAATATTCATGTTCTTTATTATTCATAAACACCATTTTAGTGCATTTTACACTTTGAACATCATTTCACATTATGATTGTAATACCTTCTTAAAATGCACTATTACGTGGTACATTTTTGAACATCATTTGAAGTACCCAATGATTCATATGATTATACATATTTTAATTTGATATTTTTTGGAAATTTATCTAAACTCCAATATGAACATGTTTCATTCAGGGATCAATGAAGAATTCATGGAAGAAGATGGGGATATTTTGTGATGAAAGGAAGCAATTCTAGAGAAGACAGATTGGACACCAGCCCACTAATGAGACGGTGGGGCCCAACATACAGGCCCAATGAATCCCAAATTTAGTGTGATGCTATAATACATGTATAGTAAAAAATCACTCTTTAGGATCTAATGCTAATTCGGCTTCCATGGTGTCCATTTAGGCGTCCCAAGTTAGAGATAAAATTCTGGGCCAGATTCTGCGGCCCAGAAAAACATCCCGCCAATTAAACCATATCTCTAAAACCATAACTCCTTTTGAGATGATATTTTACATAATGTTAGGGGACATCCGGATATTAATTTAAGTCTTATATGGCCCACCCAAATTCGGACATCTAGAAGGTGTTTCATGCACCTCTGTTTGGTGGATGCAAGTTGGATGCCTTTTCGGGTCAAGGGTGGAAAGTTTTCTTTCCGCAAACTTTCCACCACCCTAGACCTACCATACTCAAGTGGGATGACTTGTACTGTTGGAGGATCAACCCAAGGCTCCCAAAATGCCTATTTAAGGCAGTGGTGGTGAAGGAGTTTTTAATCTTGGAGCTTTTTTTTCATCTTAATGTTATGCTGCCAATTTCTCTTTGTAACGTTTTTCCTTCACATGTAAGTTGTTTTAATTCATCCTAGTTTCTTAATAAAAGTTCTTCTTCTACTCTTATTCTGTTGTTCTTCATATCAATTTGATACCGTTTGATCAAGGTGTGAATTTATTCACACCAAACCTTGTGAAATTATTCACACAACGGTGGAGTGATCATTTTATTTTTGTTGTTTTCTTTACTTCTCCATTTCCTCCCTCATGAGTCTACTTTCCACTTCCATTGAAACCATGGGATAAATGGAGGAATAAAACACTTATTTGTTGATCCAAGGGAGTATAAAGGGGATGTATTGTATGTTATTTATAACCCCATTAATGTATAATCACTTCTTTAATTGAGATTTTTATTTGATGATTTTTAAACTCCATCGTCCTTGTTGAATTTAAAGCCACACACTTCATGTGCTAATACGAACCTTTACCTTGAAGTGATCAAAACTTTGATCCTTCAAGTGTATAGGTGATTAGTATTAAAGGGTGTAGGTATTAAACCAGTAAGTGATGATGTTGTTTTATCTTCTTAAATGAACCCATCTCAAATATAAGAAATTGAAATCATTGAAAAGGAAATACGTCCAATCCACCCCGAGCAATAACCTAGGATCAACTCATTCTTTTAAATTGAATTCACTTAAATCTGTTAGTTATCCTTTAAACCCATATAAAATCAACCTAATTTGTCCACTTCATAGCAAAAAACAGTCCATATAATGTACGTGTCTATAGGTTTCTTCTTAGGTCTCTGAGGATTCGATAACCCAAGCTAAACTACAAGGAACGTTCTACCTTCATCTCTTGGGTAAATTTGAGCGAGAATAAAATTTTGGCGCCATTTCCGGGGACCCAAGTAAGTAATCTAAACACCCATTCTATTCTCCCCCATTTCTTCTTTTCTCATCCAAATTCTCTTATCTTGTCCCTTTCTCGTTTTTTTTTCTTTTGGCGCATGTCCGCCTACACCCGTGATCAATCAAACCGCCTAGTTATGCTGGATAGTCCTGGGGTTGGGGAGTCAAGTACACCAAGGGAACTCTTTCCATTATATCCTAATCTTCATAATACCCCTGAGTCAAAAATTGAGCCCATTTCAATGGAATGTCTTCAAAGAAACCAACTCATAAATCCGGGTGGGAACCAAAATGGAAACCCAAATGAGGCAGCCCCAAACTTGGGGAATGCAATTGATCAAACCATTAATGACTACCTCACACCTTCCTGGACCAATGCCCCCTCATGAATTATACACAATTCCCTATGAGATTCCAACTAAATCTTTAAACCGCATGTCCTAAACCACCTTCCCACATTCTATGGAATGGAGTCCGAGATGCCCTACCTTCACATTAAGGAGTTCAATGACATTGTAGAAAAAATGTGTCCCCCACATCAACTAGAATCATCTAAGATGAGGCTATTTTCTTTTTCTTTAAAGGATCGAGCTAAAAACTGGATAAAAAATTTGATACCGTCATCCATAAACTCTTGGTACCAACTACAAAGAGAATTCTACAAAAAAATACTTTCCCCACCACAAAACAATTGCACTTAAAAAGAGTATCCAAAACTTTTTTGAAAAAGAGGGAGAGTCATTCTATGAAACATGGGAGAGGTTCATAGACACTCTAAACATGGTTCCACACCATGGTTTTTCTATTCCTGAACAAGTGAGAATTTTCTATGAAGGGTTGGGACCGGGGAACAAACAATTCATTGACATGATGTGTAATGGAACCTTTAAAAACAAAGCCCCAAATGATGCTTACGAGTATCTAGAAATCCTTTCTGAACAAAACTAAACATGGGGAACTTCACCTTATTCTGAAAATCCACAAAGAGATACTGGAATTCATACACTTAGAGAAGAGGAAAGCCTTAGGGCTAAACTCATAGCACTCTCCAGGAAGGTTGAAGAGATAGACCTTAGGAAAGTCCATGAAATCCAAACTATTGACCCTGTTTGCACAATTTGTGACAAACATGACCATAAGACAGACAACTTCCCAACCATTCCATCCATAAAGGATGTTCTTTTAGGAGGACCCCCAGTGGAAGTAAATGCTTTAAACTTTCAAAAGCCTCAATACCAAAACAACTTCAACCCACAGTATAATGACCACCCAGGCTTCCGCTAGAAAGATAACCAACAACCTAGCCAACCATAGGGACAAAATACTTACCCCTATTAGAACTACCAATCCCATAACCAGTTCCAAACCCAACCTATCCAATACCAACAACCATCGGTCCATTTTCAACAAACCATCCCACCTCCAAAATATCCCCCCGGGATAAACCAATCTTCTCAAGCACCAACCCAAACTGTTCCACAAAGCCTACTAGAACAACTATGCAAAAAAATAGAGAGGATGAACTCGGAAGTCTCTTCCCTAAAACAAGAACTTCAAACCATCAAAACTGGAAAGGCACTCATGCTTACTTAGGCGGTGCCATCCTCAACTTCAAGGGGAGAGTCAAGTTGTGCTCAAACAACTCATGAACAACTAAAGGCTGTGACTGTTTTAAGAAGTGGGAAATCAATTGAGAAACCTAAACAACTAATTCATAACCCACCTGAAGATTCAAACTTGGATGAAAATTCAAATTAACCCCAAGATTAAACTGAGAAAACTGATAAAAATGTGAAAGAAACAACTATTCAACAAACAACCCCACAACCTGCACCATTCCCTCAACGCATGAGGGGGAAACCCAAGCCTGAAATGAATGAAATATTGAGGGAAATCTTCTCACAAGTCAAGCTGAACATTCCCCTTCTCGATGAAATCCAAACCATACCTGCCTACTCAAAGTACCTTAAGGACTTGTGCACTTTTAAAAGAAAATTTTCACATAAAAACCAAGTCCTTTTGGCTGCTAATGTGAGTAACACCATTCAAGGGACCATTCATCCTAAGTTGAAAGACCCAGGTTGCCCTTACATCAATGTTGAACTAGGAGAGAGCAAAGTTGTCAAGGCCTTGTGTGACCTAGGTGCTAGTGTCAATATCATACCATATGCTGTGTACTTCCAGTTAGGCCTAGAAGAACTCCAACCCACATCTGTCACACTTCAACTTGCTGATTGTAGCATTAGGGTTCCAAAGGGGATTTTAAAGGACGTTCTGGTAAAGGTTGAAAACTTCATCTACCCTGCTGACTTCATTATCCTTGAAAACTATACAAACTTAGTAAATAAGGAATAAACCTCAATCATCCTTGGCCATCCTTTTCTTGCAACAATCAACTCTGTTATCCGAGTCCGAAATGGGAACATGACCATCACCTTTGGGAACATGAGTCTAGACTTGAACATCTATAATGAAAGCTCACAAATAGGGGATAATGAGGACATTCATGAAGTAAACATGATAGGAAGCATTGATAATGAATCCATAGAACATTAAGGAATATTTGCTGAATGTTTAAGTCAGGATGATATTGATTTCCTTTGTTCATATGAAGGAAGTTTATCTCCTTGGCTTGAATCATTTTCAAATTACTCTTATGATGAAGTCTTAGGTCCAACAATCAGTGAAACCTTTAAAGAAACCACTTTCATGGAGACCACTCCAAATTCCTTCCCTAAATCTGATCAAGCCAATCTAGTAGCTGAAACTTCTACATGTGGGGACTCAATCCTATCTGAAACTCTAAAAAAATAAATTGAACTTGATCCAATGTCCCAATCTTCTGCTGAAATTCTGAACCAACCTGATCTTGAATTGAAGGAACTTCCCACTACACTCAAGTATGCTTTCCTAGGGGACAATCAAACACATCCTATTGTCATTTCTTCTTCTCTTGAATCCAATCATGAGAGGATGCTTCTAGATGTCCTTAGGAAGCATAAGAAAGCCATTGGTTGGACCCTTTATGATATTCATGGGATTAGCCCACTTATCGGGATTCATAGGATTGTTCTGGAATCTAATTCAAAGCCATGTCATCAACCTCAATGGCGACTCAATCCTAATCTCATGGAGGTAGTAAGAAAAGAACTCCTGAAATTTCTAAAATCTGGTATCATATATCCCATAGCTGAGAGTGAATGGGTGAGCCCAATCCAAGTGGTTCCAAAAAAGGCTGGAATCACAGTGATAACCAATGAGGATGGAGAGATTATTCTAACAAGGGTGAGTAGTGGATGGAGGGTCTGCATTGAATATAGGAAGCTAAACTCATTCACCAAGAAGGACCATTTCCCCTTACCATTCATTGACCAAGTCCTTGAGAGAGTGGCATGTCATGCGTTCTACTATTTCTTAGATGGGTACTCAGGGTATAATCAAATTGAGGTCTCCCTAGAGGATCAAGGGAAGACTACATTCACATGTCCATTCAGAACCTTTTCTTTCAAACGCATGCCCTTCGGGTTATGAAATGCCCCTGGAACCTTCCAATGGTGCATGATGGGAATCTTCTCAGATATGGTAGGGGATTTTCTATAGGTCTTCATAGATGAATTATCTGCGTTTGGGGATACATTTGAGGGATGTCTGAGGAATGTAGAGAGAGTCTTGTCAAGATGTGAATTAAATAATCTAGTCCTAAACTGGAAAAAATTCCATTTCATGGTTAAAGAGGGACTAGTTCTAGGCCATCTGGTCTCAAGTAGGGGGATTGAAGTTGATAAATCCAAGGTTGACATCATTCGTCACCTTCCATCACCCAAAACTATCAAGGAAGTGAGGTCTTTCTTAGGACATGATGGTTTCTATAGAATATTCATCAAGGACTTTAGTTCAATATCCCATCCCCTTTGTGCTCTCCAAGTAAAGGATGCTCCATTTGTTTGGACAGAAAGCTGTGAGGGTTCATTCTCAACCCTCAAATCCTCTCTCACCTCTCCCCCCGTCATGAAATCTCCAAATTGGAACCTTCCTTTCGAACTTATGTGTGATGCCAGTGACTTTGCTGTAGGAGCTGTGTTAGGACAACATTTTGATAAAACTCCTTATGTCATTTCTTATGCAACCAAATCCATAAATGGTTCCCAAATAAACTACACCACCACTGAAAAGGAGTTACTTTCTATTGTGTTTTACTTAGAGAAGTTTAGGTCCTACCTCTTAGGACCCCCCATCACTGTGTTCACTTACCATTCTGCACTAAAATACCTCTTCCAAAAACAAGATGCTAAGGCTAGACTGATTAGGTGGGTCCTTCTCTTACAAGAATTTTACCTCACAATCAAGGATAAAAAGGGTGTTGAAAATGTTTTAGCTGATCAAATCTCGAGGATGGAATTCAAAGACAACTCAAATCATCTTTCTGTGTCTGATTCATTTCCTGATGAACACCTATACTCTGTGAGTGACTGCCCTTGGTATGCCGACATAGCCAATTTATTAGTTACAGGAGTCATCCCAAAATTCTAAGGGACTCAAGCTCGAAGGAAATTTCTTCCTGATGCTAGACACTATGTGTTTGATGATCCATACCTCTATAAGTTCTGCCCTGACCAAGTCATTAGGAGGTGTGTCCCAGAATCTGAACAAGAGTCCATCCTTAAATTCTGTCATAGTGAGGCATGTGGAGGTCACTTTTCCTCTAAGAAAACATCTGCTAAGATTCTTCAATGTGGTCTCTTCTAGACCACCCTCTCAAGGGACTCCTACACATTTTGTCAAAGCTGTCCTAGGTGTCAACAAGTAGGGTCCATCACAAAAAGGAATCAAATGCCACTCACTCCCATCTTAGTTGTTGAAATCTTTGACTGTTGGGGAATTGATTTCATGGGTCCCTTCCCAAACTCTAGGGGATATCTTTACATTCTCTTAGCTATCGATTATGTCTCTAAATGGGTTGAGGCCATTACTACAAAATCCAATGATCATCAAACTATGATTAGATTTCTCAAGGAAAACATCTTCTCTAGATTTGGAATTCCTAGGGATATCATTAGTGATCATGGAACTCATTTTTGAAATCATCCATTCTCATCACTCATGGAAAAATATGGAATTTCTCACAAAGTGTCCACTGCTTACCACCCACAGACCAATGGTCAAGCTGAGTTAGCCAATCGTGAAATCAAACAAATTCTTGAGAAAACTGTCAATCCTTCTAGGAAAGATTGGTCCGAGAAACTCTTGGATGCTCTTTGGGCATATCGTACATCATACAAAAACATCCTAGGAATGTCAACATATATGTTGGTTTATGAAAAAACATTCCATTTACCTATTGAAATTGAGCATAAGGCCTTTTGGGCAATTAAGAAAATGGATTATGACCTCTCATTGGCCGGAACAAAAAGGAAATTAGATCTCAATGAACTGGAGTAACTAAGAATGGAGGCTTATGAAAAATTCAAGGATCAATAAAGCTAGAGTTCAAGCCTACCAATCTAGGAATATCAAGGTCAAACATTTTGAACTGGGAAAACTTGTGCTCTTGTATAGTTCAAAACTTCATTTACACCCGGGAAAGTTAAGGTCTAGATGGTCAGGACCTTTCATAGTGCATCATGTATTCCCCCATGGGGCAGTAGAGATTCAAGATCCCACAAGTGGTTACATTTTCAAGGTCAATGGTCAAAGGTTAAAACCATTCATTGAATCATTCAATAAACAGGAAATAGAGGTTGAGTTAACTGAGCCAACCTATGAACCAGGAAAAAATTGATAGATTTAGGGTCCATGTCGGGCTAACGACGTTAAACAAAGCGCTTCATGGGAGGAAACCCATGGTTTTCAAGTTTCCTATCATTTTTTTGTTTTAATAAAATTTATATTTTAAATAGGATTAATTAATCATTTTTATATTTAAAAAAAGACTATTGACCTGTTCTTCTATTATGAGTATGGATGGGTATGAAAGGGGAGAACCACCATATTCATACGTGTCACGCGGTGTGATCCCTGAGTAATACCTTACCCAGAAAATTAAAAGAAGATAATGTATCATTAGTTTTATTTAAAAAAAATAGAAAAACTAGAAAAACCATAAAAATGATGATACTTGGAATTAAATAAGTTGTTGTGTTGTTTGTTTTGTTTGGTTTGTTCTTCTTTTTATGGTTTAGGTACTATTTTGGGTGATACATGTTCAATCAAGGAGGTGCCTACATCCCCCAAGAGATCAAATGACTAATTTGGAGCAACAAGAACTTCAACTTCAACCACCAAGTGATTTCCATGATCCTCAGTTTCAATTTTCTTTTTTTTGAACTTCCATTATCCACCTCTACTCCTTCTAAATTTTCATTTCTTCAAAAACTAGGGACAATGTTGTTTTAAGTTAGGGGGAGGAGATAAAATAAAAAAAATGCTTTTGTGTCAAAAAAAATTGAATGATTTGAAAAAAAATGTGTAAATGGAAAGAAAAATTCCTTTAACTTTGAACATAGTAATACACATTTCACACTTTGAAACTGAATATCAAATAATTTAGCATGCCCTGATTCTGATTTTAATCCTTTTATAATTTCATGAGCATATATTTTGGAAAGTGTGGCTGTCCAATGTGATATTTCATCGTTTATATTTTCATTCAAATAAAAAAAAGATCACAATGCACGTTCTTTGGATAGTGGGGTATTAGTTTAAGTTCATGGGGTCCCCTAAATAAATAATCATAGGTTTGGCGATCATTTTAGTTTAATATGAGTATTCAAAAAAAAAATTGTGTGTAGAGCAATGAAATGACCTAATGCGTGGCTTTCGGCACTTGGGGATTGTGACTCCATAGTTGTCTGGCCCAGAGTTAGTAATTTTATCTCTATTTTTGGTAATTTGAATTTGTTTTTGACTGAGTTAACTCGAGATGATGCCCGAGTATGTGGGCTTCACTTGGTTCCCTAAGGTCTTTGAGCCTGGGAGTCATCGGCAAAGTCTCGCTACAGGGGTTGACTCTTTTGAGTGCAATTTCAATTACCATGGCAAAACTGCAAAAAAAAAAACAGAAAAAAATATAATACAATAAAAAAATTGAATAATCATCTTAATATTTAAATGTGATTCCACCTAGCGCTTCCGTAATTTCCCCCTTGAATAAAGATGAACCCCCATGTCTATTGTGATGCACAACACATCCTCATACTTAATTGATATTCGATGAAATATTGCAATGAATTTGAACAAAGGAATGAGCTTGGGATTGGGTTCTTCTTATGAAACTATCTTGTATTAAAATATTTTGATGGGTTTCATGATTGTTTGGTATAAGGGTTCTTGGTGATCATTGTGTATTAAAATGTTTTTGGAAAAGGGAATTCGAATTTCATATTGTTGAGATATATTTTGCTCAGGACTAGTAAAACTCAAGTTGGGGGGTGTGATTAGCCACTAAATGAGGCTAATTTTCATTGTTAATATATATAATATTCATGTTCTTTATTATTCATAAACACCATTTTAGTGCATTTTACACTTTGAACATCATTTCACATTATGATTGTAATACCTTCTTAAAATGCACTATTATGTGGTAAATTTTTGAACATCATTTGAAGTACCCAATGATTCATCTGATTATACATATTTTAATTTGATATTTTTTTGGAAATTTATCTACACTCCAATATGAACATGTTTCATTCAGGGATCAATGGATAATTAATGGAAGAAGATGGGGATATTTTGTGATGAAAGGAAGCAATTCTAGAGAAGGCAGATTGGACACCAGCCCACTGATGAGACGGTGGGGCCCAACATACAGGCCCAATGAATCCCAAATTTCGTGGAATGCTATAAGACATGTATATTAACAAATAACTCTTCAGGATAAAATGATAATTCGTCCTACATGGTGTCCATTTAGGCGGCCCAATTTAGAGATAAAATTCTGGGCCATATTCTGCGGCCCAGAAAAACAGCCCACCAATTAAACAATATCTAGAAAAAAATAACTCCTTTTGGGCTTATATTTTACAGGATGTTAGGGGACATCCTTATATTAATTTAAGTCTTCGATGACCCACCCAAATTCGGCCATCTAGAAGGTGTTTAATTCGCCTCTTTTTGGTGGATGCAAGCTGGATGCCTTTTCGGGTCAAGGGTGGAAAGTCTTCTTTCCACAAACTTTCCACCACCCTAGACCTACCATACTCAAGTGGGATGAATTTTACTGTTAGAGGATCGACCCAAGGCTCAAAAAATGCCTATTTAAGGCAGTGTTTGTGAAGGAGTTTTTAATCTTTGATCTTTGTTTTCATCTTAATGTTATGCTGCCAATTTCTCTTTGTAACGTTCTTCCTTCACATGTAAGTTATTTTAATTCATCCTAGTTTCTTAATAAAAGTTCTTCTTGTACTCTTATTCTGTTGTTCTTCATATCACTTTGATACCGTTGGATCAAGGTGTGAATTTATTCACACCAAACCTTGTGAAATTATTCACACAACGGTGGAGTGATCATTTTATTTTTTTTGTTTTCTTTACTTCTCCATTTCCTCCCTCATGAGTCTACTTTCCGTTTCCATTGAAACCATGGGATCAATGGAGGGCTAACCCACTTATGGGTTGATACAAGGGAGTATAAAGGGGATGTATTTGATGTTATTTATCACCCCATTAATGTATAATCACTTCTTTAATTGAGATTTTTATTTGATGATTTTTAAACTCCATCGTCCTTGTTGAATTTGAAGCCACACACTTCATGTGCTAATACGAAACATTACCTTGAAGTGCTCAAAACTTTGATCATTCAAGTGTATAGGTGATTAGTATTAAAGGGTGTGGAAATTAAACCAGTAAGTGATGATGTTGTTTTATCTTCTTAAATGAACCCATCTCAAATATAAGAAATTGAAATCATTGAAAAGGAAATACATCCAATCCACCCCGATCAATAACCTGGGATCAACTCATTCTTTTAAATTGAATTCACTTAAATCTATTAGTTATCCTTTAAACCCATATAAAATCAACCCAAGTTGGCCACTTCATAGCCAAAAACAGTCCATAGAATGTACGTGTCTATATGTTTCTTCTTAGGTATCTGAGGATTCGATAACCCAAGCTAAACTACAAGGACCGTTCTACCTTCATCTCTTGGGTAAATTTGAGCGAGAATCAAGCCCCCACCCTCCTGGACACCCTCCCACCCCCATGGACACCCAGGACACCCCCACCCCATTGGAAAACCCTCCCACACCCCTGGAAACCCCCACCCCGCTGGACCCCCCCACACCCTTGGATACCCCCTGGATAGCCCCCCACCCTCCTGGATATCCCCCACTCCCCTAGATATCTCTCCTACCCTCCTAGACACCCTCCCACCCCCATGGATACCCCAGACACCCCCACCCCACTGGGAAAACCTCCCACACCCCTGTAAACCCCCCTAACCCACTGGACACCTCCCCGCACCCCTGGACACCCCCTGGACACCCGCACCCCCCGGACAGCCCCCACCCTCCTTGAAACCCTCCCACCCCCATGGAAACCCTCCCACCCCCATGGACACCCTGGACACCCCCACCCCACTGGACAACCCTCCCACACCCTTGGAAACCCCCACCCCACTGGACACCCCCCACCCCTGGACACCCCCTGGACAACCCCCACCCTCCTGGACAGCCTCCACCCTCCTGAACACCCTCCCACCCCCATGGACACCCCGGACACCCCCACCCCACTAGAAACCCCTCCCACACTCTTGGAAACCCCCCACCCCATTAGACACTCCGTACACCCCTGAATACCCCCTGGAAACCCCCCCAACCCTCCTAGATAGCCCCCACTCCCCTGGACAGCCCTCCCACCCTCTTAGAAACCCTCTCACCCCCATTGGATAACCCTCTCACACCCCTGAAACCCCCACCCCACTGGACACCTCCCCGCACCCCTGGACAGCCCCCACCCCATGGATATCCCCCACCCTCCTGGACACCCTCCCACCCCCATAGACACCCTGGACACCACCAACCCACTGGACAACCCTCCCACACCCTTGGAAACCCCCCACCCCACTGGAAACCCCACCCCTAGACACCCCCTAGACAACCCCCACCCTCATGGACAACCCCCACCCTCCTGGACACCCTCTCACCCCCATAGACACCCCAGACACCCCCACCCCACTGGACACCCTTCCCACACCCCTGGAAACCCTCCACCACACTGGAAACCCCACACACCCCTGGATACCCCCTGGACAACCCCCACCCCTCCTGGACATCTCCCACTCCCCTAGACAGCCCTCCCTCCCACCCCCATTGGACAACCCTCCCACACCCCTGGAAACCCCCACCCCACTGGACACCTCCCTGCACCCCTGGACACCCCCTGGACAACCCCCACCCCCTGGATACCCCACCCTCCTGGACACCCTCCCACCCCCATGGACACCCTCCCACCCCCATGGACACCCTGGAAACCCCCACCCCACTGGACAACCCTCCCACACCCCTGGAAACCCCCCCACCCCACTGGACACCCCCACCCCTGGACACCCCTTGGACATCCCCTCACCCTCCTGGACACCCTCCTACCCCCATGGACACCCCAGACACCCCACCCCACTAGACATTCCCACCCCTAGAACCCCCCCCCCCCCAACCGGACACCCCGCACACCCCTAGATACCCCCTGGACAACCCCCCCTCCTGGACAGCCCCCACTCCCCTGGACAGCCCTCCCACCCTCCTGAACACCCTCCCACTTCCATGGACACCCTGGACACCCCCACCCCACTGGACAACCCTCCCACTCCCCTAGAAGCCCCCACCCCACTAGACACCCCCACACCCCTAGACACCCCCCCAAGACCAGAATCCATACCAGAAAAACCATCAGAACTAGACCAAAACAAGAAGTAGACCAAAATTAAACATTCACATATATAACATTCAAAACATAAAATTTTAACTAAGAAAAACCTAAATACAACCTAAATGAATACCAAATACACAATTATAATGACAATATTCAAAATTACATTTTACACTACAAACAAACTAAAATCCAATTAAACCTGTAAAATAATTTGACCATTCCACTTGTAAGTGTTTGAAATCTTGAGCAGTATAGGGTTGAGGTTCATCAAATAGCTACAAAGTAAAAGGATAATATTTAACACGTATAATGAATAAATCAAATAAAATATTATGGAAAAGTTTAAAATGAAATCTTACTAGGTCAAAGTGCACAAGTGTTCCAGTTGTAATTATTTCATACATAAATCTTAATATATAATATCCGTATTCGACGATGCCTTGTTGTTCATGAAAATTATATTTAAATGAGTGTAAATTCAAAATATTATTTTTATATAAAACATCAAAAAGTACAAATTATAAATGGATATTTACCTTTACTTTTACATATTTGATCTTGGCACTCCTTTTCTTTGTGTTTTTTCGAAAGTAAACCCATACCCTGTTAGAAAATAATACGAATGGGATAAATTTAAAATTAATTATAATATATACAACTATTAAGAAATTGAAACTTACTTTTCCAACATATTCTTAAAACTTTCCTGCACATCTCCATGGACAGAGCATATCCAATAAAGTGTTTTCTCCCTTGAAAACAAAACCTAACATCCAATGATCACTGATAAAAGAAAATTTAAGGTTAGTGGTTTTTTATGATAAAAGATAATGAAATATTTTCCAGATATATGTTTCATACCTCTCACAAAAAGGCATCATCCAACACTATGTGATTATATTCTGTTCAAATCTTTCAGCAATATAAAACATTCTTTGTTCCTCATCCAATGCACGTGCTTCAGGGAAAATCAAATGTGGGTCTATAAATTCATATACATATGTCCGATCATTCTTCTCACACATTTTATAAAGATACCTAATAAAAAACAGACATAAGTATACATTTTTAATAAATATAACAAAGGAAAAAGGTGTTAAGACTTACATGGAAAAAATTTGCACCACGTTGATGCCCAAATTATCTCCAGTAACAAGCTCCATGATGTAATTTTTCAAAATCCCCACATTTATTGCACATAAAAAAACATGAGCTTCCATTAGAAACTCATAATGATCTGCTAATAAATTTGAATATTTTGACAATCTGTCAAGACTACTAGAATCGATATCTGATGTCAGATCCATTTGTCTTTGTTGTTGTCTATACAATATTTCTTTACCTTTGAAGTATTCCTATAAAAATAAATAGAAAAATATATTAGTTTTAAAATGTTAAAACAACTTTAATAAAAAAATAAAATAGAAGATATAACATACATACCTCTATGGTAATGAGTCACAGAAGTCTGGATTGCCAAATTAAAAAATGGCCGATACTATGTCCAACTGTCGTCACCTCATCTGTAGGTAATGGTACTCGAGCTGATCTATCTATAATATCCTGTACAGTGACCCTATGATGCTCTGCCTCTAAATATTGATGATGAACTGTATCTCCTATATAATATACCAGCCTATATGAAACTATATGATGTTGAAGATCATCAACATACAACTCACAATAAGTAGGAAGCTGTAGCGGAGGAGTAGGATAAAAAATGGGGTCTGCAGGCTGAGGTGGGGGAGTGATAGCTACTAGCAGAGGTGTAGGATAAATAATGGGGTCTGCAGGGGGAGGTGGAGGAGTGTGATATGTAGTCTGAAATTGTCTTTGCATGTCTGAAAACATAGACTGTACCAACACTCTAATATTTTCCTCCATCATCGCATTAATATTATGAACTTCAGCCTCCAAGGATTTTATTTTTCTATAAACACCCTCAACGGAAGAAGTTTAAGAATGTGGAAACACTTTTCTTACCGATACACCCAGCAGATATCCTCGTACACGACCAGGATGTTCGGGCTTTACCAATGCTGCAGATAAAATATCTTGCCTCCTAGTAGTTGTAAATTCCCCCTGTGAGCTCTGATCCTCAAGAGAATCCTGTATTAATCAATTGAACATTTTTTTAATGATTCAAATTATATAAAGAATATAGTTAACTTAAATAAATAAAATAAATATATTACAATCCTCTCAGCTACAATTCTTGAATCTTCTGAAAGATATTGCCTGTTTTTGCCCATCTGAGCTCTCTTCTATTTTTTATATCTAGATGGAGGGGATGGAGGGGAAACCTCTCCAGAGCTTGAAGACTCACCTCTCAGTTTTCGTAATTTTTCCGCCATCATTTGTTCTTCCAATAATGTATACCCTCCCTGAAATAAACTATGAGGGTATACATTTTTGGATTGGATCTCCTGATGAGATTTCCTCTTTTTTCTATAAATTAATAATAAGAAATCATTAACAAAACATTAATAAGATCATTTTTATAATAAATCTTATAAAAATTTATATTTCCCTTACCAAAAATGAATATTTTCTTCTACTTTCAACAAACTATGTCCATGTATCTTCATCTAGGAAAGGATATATATGACATGGATTGTCATGAATCCTATGGCCAAAAATGAAATCAGTTGTGAGGGTTGATTTGAAATCCCTCCATCTCCTAACAACCATTTATAAACATTTCTTCCTAACTCCTCTAGTGTCAGGAATATCAAATGTCATCTGATAAAGAAGTGGTAAAACATATTATACTAGAAACATTTAAAGAATAGGAAAACAATAGCAAAATATCTTACCAAAATCATCTCCCACAACTGATATATTATCGCTTTGTCCACACTTCTCCAATCATCATACAAAATTCTTACTTTTCTCTTACCCTGAGTTGATACAAAAATCTTAAAATATTTTTCATTTGGACCTCTAGGAATATCATTCTCATCAAACTCAATGAGTATCCTCTGGTCCTACGTATGGGCAAGTGATAATTTTGGTAAACATGTGCACCCATGTTTACCAACTCTTGAACTCTTCTTTGTCATTATGGGAACACATGAGGAAGATTGGGGAACATCAAGAGGAGCATGTGAATGTTCTTACCTAGAGGTATGGTCATTATGCTCATCTCTAGAATCATATGGCTGATCAACTGATTGATCTGTCATTATCCTTCAAATAAAAAACAAAAAAAATTAGTTCACAAATATAAAAATTCAAATACTACAATACTAATGTAAAGAGAAAATGGAAAATTGAACTGAGTTACATAATAGTAAACATGGTTAATATAGTAAGCATGTTAAACAATGGTAAAAATGGTAAACTATAGTAAAAATGGTAGTGTAATTTTCATTCAACAAAATCAATAAATTTATAAGTTACGTAAAGGTAACCTATGGTAACCTATGGTAAACATGGTAAACATGGTAAACATGGTAAACATGGTAAACATGGAAAACATGGTAAACATAGTAAACATGCTAGACATGGTAGATATGGTAAACATGGTAAACATGGTAAAGTAATTGTCATTCAACAAAAATAATAGATATATAATTTATGTAATGGTAAACATGATAAACTAAACTAAACAAAAATAAAATGAACAAAAACTTCTACTTATTTGTTTTAATATGCATTTTAATAAAGAAAAAAAATTATAATATCTAACATTTTATGAAAATAATAAATGTAAATAAGAAATAAACATATGTTACCTGTAATATTAGGAATGTACAAATGGATTGTTTTCCCAAATTCCTTCATCATGATCGTTTCTTATGGCATAAACCATGTCTTCAAAATGCTCATCATTATGTTCTACTAATCTTTCCATGGAAGTAGGGATCTCACACAAATCAGAATTTTCATCAATTTGATCCTCACCAACATATTGTTTTTTCCCTTGTAAAACAATAGACTACTTCATATCTGATTGATCAACTACATAGAAAATCTGTTTTTCATGTGTTGCCATTATAAAAGATTTTTTTTGTGTCTTCCAATCTATTCATATTAACAATTGTCATTCAAAATTCATCATGTATGACACTGTTGTTACCAATAAACCATTTGAAGTTAAAAATAAGAACTTTAATTTTAAAGTAATCAACCTTCCATATTTTTTCAATGAATCCATAATATGCAGTTGATGCATAAATTGGGTTTTTGTCTTTAGAACTTGAAAAATGCATAGCTTCTGCAAACACCAATACACCACTATTATGAACTACACTTCTGTTGTCCTAAGCTTTCATATGAAATGTACAACCATTAATGTCATAACCGGACCATGTTATCACATTTAAACATGGACCACCCACTAACCATCTTAATGTCTCTGATACATCTGATATACCAAACAAGGTCTTTTTAAACCATGACAAAAATGTTTTGTTGTGCTTATTCAAAATCCACATTTCTTTCTTCTTTGGATGACTTTGTTTCAACTCATTAATATGCAATGTGATATACGATTGAGCATCAACTATGCTATTCAAGATTTATAATTCTAACTTCTTCATCTGTTCAGCTGACAAAGATTTGACTTTCAAGCCACGAATCCCCTTTCCCTCATTATTAACTCATTCATGGTGAGATTGAGGCAAACCTATGTGCTCTTCCATAGACAAGTATCTCATAAAAAACTCTGCAACCTCCTTAGAAATATACTTTTCAATAATGGAGGCTTCAGGTCGATATAGATTCTTAACATACCCCTTTAATATTTTCATATTCCTTTCAAAAGGATACATCTAACGAAGATATAAAGGTCCATAAAGCTTTATTTCTTGAACCAGATGAATCATTAAATGCACCATTATATCAAAAAAAGATGAAGTAAAATACATTTCCAATTGAAAAATTATAGAAATTGTATCCTTTTCTAAAATGTACAAAGCATTCACATCAATCACCTTATTACAAATTGAATTGAAAAAATAACACAACTTCATTATAGTCTTTCTGACACAGATGGGCAATATTCCACGCAATGCAACTGGTAGAAGTTGTTGCATCATGATGTGACAATCATGATATTTCATACCTATCAACTTCAAATCCTTCAAAGAGACAAAATTTTTTACATTTGAAGAATAACCTTGAGGCACTTTGATATCATCAATACATTGAAAAAATCTAATTTTCTCCCTCTTGGATAATGTATGACAAGCTGGGGGGAGAAATGTTCATCTTCCATTAGGAGTGGGAGCTAACTCCAAATGCATTACCATTGATAGTAAGTCTAATCTTGCATTCAACCCATCTTTTGTCTTTCCTTTAATATCTAGAAATGTTCCAATCAAACTGTCGCAAATATTCTTCTCTATGTGCATGACATCAATATTATGTCTCACTTCATGATATCTCCAATATGGTAGCTCAAAAAATATTGACCTTTTCTTCCAAATATGTCTATCATTACCAGATTTCTGTGTCTTTTCTAATGTCACATCAAGGTTTTCCAACGTCTCAAAATATTCATCAGGGGATAAAGGTTTTGGAGAAATATCAAATTCTTTTGAGCCATTTAATACCTTTTTTATTCTTCTATAAGAGTGATCCATAGGCAAAAACTTTTGATGACCGATGTACACTATTTTCCTCCCATGATTCAATTGACAATATGAAGTCTTTTGTTCGCAAATTGGACATGCTTTATGCCCCTTAACACTGTATCCAGAAAAATTTCCATATGATAGGAAGTCATTTATAGTGAAAATAAGCACTGCATGCAGTTGAAAATATTCTATTTTATAAGAATCATACACCCTAATACCATCCTCCCATAAAAGTTTCAAATCATAAATCAATGGTGACAAGAAAACATCAATATCATTTCTGGGTTGCTTCAGACCAGAGATCATTATACTCAACATGACATATCTATGATTCATACAAACTTTAGAAGAGAGGTTGTAAATTACCAATAAAATAGGCCATGAACTATGTGTGCTACTGAGGATTCAGTATGGATTCATTCCATCTGTACACAACCCTAGTATGAGATTTATAATTTCATTTCCAAATAAAGGATACTGCTCATCAATTTTCTTCCATTGTAGACAATTAGCTGGATGACATATTTTTCCATTACATATCCACTCATCAGCATGTCATCTTAACCTTTTTGCATCACGTGAATTAGAAAATAAACGTTTCAAATGATGAATTATAGGCAGATACCAAAATACCTTGGAAGGGATCTTTGTAATCTCTACATTAGCCTGTGATTTTTCTTTCAACTTATACCTTGATGTCCCACATTTAAGACACTGACAGAAATTCATATTCCTTCCTATATATCATACAGTCATTCAGATAGGCATGTATTTTCTTGTATCCCAATCCCATCGGGCATAATATTTTCTTGGCCTTATAATGTGAATCTAGAGGATTGTTGTCTTTTGGAAGAATGTCTTTCAAAAATTGCAGCAGCTCTGTAAAAAATCTATCACTTCATCCATGTTTCACCTTCAGGTTAATCAATCTTAACACCACCAAAAAACCCATAAAATCTGTACAACCAGGATACAATGGTTTTTCAACATCACCATATAGACGCGCAACTGTCAGTTATATATCAATTTGTTCTGCTGTAATGTCACAGATCATTTCTTCAATTCCATCGGAGTTACCATCTTGAAAATCATCATCATAAGTAGATCTAACATTCTATCCAGTTTCACCATGCCAAATCCAAGGTCCGTAACTCAGATAAAAACCATGAAAAATCATATGATCTTTGATCTCTCTAATTTCAACTTCTTCATATTCAAATATTTCATGCATGGATAGAAAAAAATGTCACTGCTTGGAACATTTCATTTAGAAAATTCCAAAAAGGCATCAATACCTTCCTCATATTCATTACTCATGCAATGTGTCATAACCCAACTTCGACTCATTATTACCTATAACAAATATCAAAATCATACATCTTGTTAAGATAATACAAATATATATTTATATGAAAAATATCATAATTTTAATGTAATTTTTTTTGAAATATAAAACAAATCTATGCGTATTTGAAAAAAATATGCATGAAAATTATTTTAAAAAGAAAATATAGTTAGATATAACAGTTTTAAATTCATCTTGGATCCTTTCTTATTAAGGTACACAAAGAATACATCTTGATGAAACTGGATACCAAATTCACCCTTCCGTAAAAAAGAAATATGAAGTGTAAATATTAAAATATGTATACATTCACTACTAAAAATTACACATATCCCAACGATTTGAAACCATTGGGATATACCCTGAAACCATTGGGATAGAATAACCCAATGGTTTCACACACTGTTGGCATGATGGTCGTTGCAATAGCCCTATACCAACAATTCTATAGGAAGCGTTGGCATAGACTACCTGAAGTTAAAATATTCTAATGATTTCAATGAAACCGTTGGGATATATATATACCAAGGGGGTGTCCAAGGGGGATAGGGGGCTATCCAGAGGGGTGGGGGGGGGCTGTCCAAGGGGGTAAGGACTGTCCACGAGGGTAGGGGTTGTCCAGGGTGTTCTAGGGGGTAGGGGGTGTCCAGGGGGGTAGGGGATGTCCCTATGCATTTCATTTAAATAAAAGATTCATTTATTACTAGTTTGAAATACAGAAAAATAAACATAGTTTTTATAAAAATAATCCTCATGAAAACATTTAAAACCAAGCATTAAATTTTACCAAAGAGACACACCACAATTAGAGAGCATAATCAATAATGACATAATGAGGGCAATGGGTAAGCAGTATTCAAGTAACCATACCAGATGAGGCACCTAGATTATCCTCCACGAATAAACAAGTGTCAGAGAACATGGTAATACCTAGGATCTTAGGGGAAAATCTAGAACATATTGTAACCTATTCCATCCTTTTGGCGTGCATGATGCAATAAAACAGCCCTAACGCATGAGGGGAACCATCCCCAAAGCAGAGCGTGTTTATACTAAGGGTCAATTATCCAGAGCATAATCTTAAACTAGTTCAGTAAGCATTATCAAATAATCCACTACCAATTCTAGGTTACCATGTTATTTCTAAAATGGGGGTGATTTGAGGAGTATCAAACAATCAATAGGGGAAATGGTAAAAAATAAATTTTTTAAAGAACTTGGGAACTGCGCACGGTTAGGCAGCACCCCCTGGACACCCCCACCCTCTAAACAGCACCCTGACCCCCTCTGGACACCCCAACCCCCCTGGACACCCCCACCCCCTAGATACCCCTACCCCTTTGGACAACCCATTCACCCCTGGACACCACCCCCACCCCCTGGACACCCCCACTTCCCCTGGACACCACCCCCCACCGCCTAACCACTTGGACACCCCCTAGACACCCCCCTGGATAGCCCCCTCACCCCCTTGACACCACCCCCACCCCTGGACACCCCTACCCCATTGGAAATCCCCCTCACCCCCTGAACACCACCCCCACCCCCACCCCACTGGACACCCCCGGACACCCCCACACCCCCTGGACACCCCACCCCCCTTGGAAAGCACCCTCACCCCCCAGGACACTCCCACCCCCTTAGACACCCCTGGACACTACCACCCCCTTGGACATCCCCCACCCCCCTGGACACCCCCACCCCCTGGACACCCCATACCCCCTATGGACAGCCCACTCACTACCCTGAACACCCCCACCCCACCCCCTGGACACCCCCACCCCCCTAGGCACACCCACCCCCTAGACACCACCCCCACCCCCTACCCCCTTGGACACCCCTTGGACACCCCACCCTCCTGGACATCCCCCTCACCCCCTCACCCCCTCGACACCACCCCCACCCCCTGGACACCCCTACCCCATTGGAAAGCACCCTCACCCCTGGACACCACCCCCACCCCATTGGACACCCCTGGACACCACCAACCCCTTGGATAGACCCCCACCCCTCTTGACATCCCCCACCCCCTGGATAACCCTCCAACCCTCTGGACAGCCCCCACCCCCTGGATAGCCCCCATCCCTCTGGGAAGCCCCCCACCCCTGGACACCCCTACCCCCTTGGACAGCCCACTCACCCCCCTTGACACCACCCCCACACCCCTGGACACCCTGGACACCCCTACCCCCTTTTACATCCCCTCACCCCCTATACACCACCCCCACCCCCTTGGACAACCCCCCTGGACAACAACCCAACCCTCTGGACAGCCCCCCACCCCCTGGACAGCCCCCATCCCTCTGGAAATCCCCCCACCCCCCAATGGACACCCCCACCCCCTGGACACCCCTACCCCCTTGGAAAACCCACTCACCCCCCCGGACACCACCCCACCACACCCCTGGACACCCCTACCCCCTTGGACAATCCCTCACCCTTGGACACCACCCCGCCCCCTTTGACACCCCCAACCCCCTTGGACAGCCCCCACACCCCTATACACCACCCCCACCCCCTTTGACACCCCCTGGACACCCCCACCCCACTAGATAGACCCCCAATCCCCTTGGACACCCCTACCCACTTGCATAGCCCCCCACCCCCTTAAAAACCCCCTGTACGTGCACACACACATGATAGAATGCAAAAAAATTATAAAATTTCATGATATCACTTCCATAGTTTTATTTCACCAGAAAATAATTTAGCATGGTAGAAATTAATACTATGAAACTTACCATGATAGTAAGAACAAAGAAAAATAACATCTAAAAAAATTAGTTTAGGACATCGCGGAAAATAAAAACTGAAACCGAGCCATGTGAGGCTTACTTGAGTATTGCGAGTCGACCTGATAGATCTGATGATAATAAATATAAAGAATGATGTTGAAAAAATGAGGCTAGAGGGAACAAATTCAAAGAATCATTTCTAGGTTTTCCGCGTGAGAGAGATGAGTTGCAGGTCTCCTGATCGAAGAAAACAGAATGACTGAATACTAGGTGCGATAAATCATTTAAAATATTTATCATGTCGGCTATTTAATAACCAATGTGGTAAAATATTTTTTTAATGTTTATAGCATCGGTTATTTAATAACCGATGTAGAAAACAATTTATCACATTGGTTATAAAATAACTGATGTGATAAATGTCGCTTTATCACATTGGTTCTTTTGATAACCGACATGATAAATTTCTGAGATTAGCTTTATCACGTCGGTTATTTTATAACAGACGTGATAAAGTGCCGATATTCGATATATCACGTCAGTTATAAAATAACCGACATAATAAAGCTAATCTCAGTTTTTATTACGTCGGTTATAAAATAAACGACCTGATAAATCGATTTTTACAACTTTTCACGTCGATTATATAGAACCGACGTGAAAAATACCAAAATGTTAAATGTTTTTTCGACTAGTCCAGTTGTGCCAGTCTTGGAACCAACTTTTATCCCAGATATAGGTACCATTTATAGTTCCGAGAGGGATTTATAAGGTCCATGCGGACCTTCTGAGGAGTACCGCATCCTTCCCCTTCTATGGTAGAGTTGACGCAGGTTTTCCAACAGCAGCATCCTCCCACCTTCATAGGAGAAGGAGGACCTCAGGCTGCAGAGTCATGGTTAGAATCCATGCTTTCTATCTTCGACCATTTGGAGATTCCTCTATAGAGGAGGGGGAAGCTCATTACGTACATGCTTCGGGATTCCGCCAAGAGATGGTGGGATGTGATTTCATAGGTGGGACGCCAGCAGGTTATGGCATGGGATGAGTTCCAGCATACCTTCTACGACTACTTCTACCTGGAGACTTTGAGAGTCGATCAAGCCTGAGAGTTCATGAATCTGGAGCATGGTAATATTTCTGTTATGGAGTATTATTTTCACTTCACAGAGCTTCAACACTTCACACCCATCCCAGGAGGTGATGAGTTATTCTTGGAAAGGAAGTTTGAGGATGGTCTCAAGCACGACATCTGATCTTAGGTGAACATCTTCAGGTTGACTTCCATCACTTCTATCATCAATCGGGTGCTAATCATGAAGCACAATCTGAGGGATTCTGGAGTTTTGAGTCAGGGAGACTCAACATCTGGAGTTGGTATCCCTCCTACTGACAGCAGGAAGCGCCGTAGGGAGTCTACATGTGGAGATCTGAGGAGGCAGGACATATCTTCAGGTATCCAGGTGGTGTGCTTCCAGTACGGGAAGATTGGGCATACGAGGCCACGTTTCCCAAGAGACCCAGTGGAATGCCGATCATGAGGAAAGATGGGTCATCTTCAACACTTTTTTCAGATCTTCTCACCAACAACTGGTGACAGAGGTTCTTCTATGACTCCTCATTCGGGAGCAACACCACCAGTTTTTCACTAGTCTGGGAACTGGAGTTCTTTCGGCTGTTCAGGACAAAGTGGAGGTTGTGTCCATGGTATCCAGTCTCCAGGATTTCAGCGACAACAGGGTGGATCGACTCAGAGTGGTTAGGCAGGTTCATAGGGCCATAGTGTAGGTCAGACTTTTGCAGTGGAGCAGACCCAATAGGAGAAGGATCCCAGACCCTCTATAGTTCAAGGTAGGATCCTAGTTGCCTCAGTTTTAGCTTCTTCTCTTTTCGATATTGGGGCTTCCTATAGCTTTATATCTATTTCTATTGTGGAGAGCCTTGGGCTCTGTATCTTTTCTTCTGCTGATATCTTTACACTAGACACACCATTGGGGATAAGAATGACTAGTGTACGACAGTGCAAGGAGTACCCTCTAGAGGTTGGTGGGTGTCACTTATTGGGACCTTTATTTCCTAGAGATGACATGATATGATGTCATTATCGGAATGGACTGGTTAGTTCCCTTCTAGGAAATTGTCAATTGCTATCGCCATAGGGTGAGTTTCACATCACCAGAGGGCGGATCATTTCTTCATATGGGTGAGTGGGATGTCTAGATGAGTAGATTAGGACCCGAGCATCATGGATTGGGAGGAGTTACACCCCATTTTGATAGTCTATATCTGGATGACCATGGGACTTCATAGATGGACTTTCCTCCAGTGGTGGATCATTTCAGGGATGTCTTTTCAGAGGACTTTTCAGGTTTTCCTCTGGAGAGAGAGGTGGAATTTTCTATTGAGCTTGTGCCAGGAGCGACACCGGTGTCCATACCTCCTTATAGGATGGCTAAACCTGAGTTTTAGGAGCTCAAGAAGCAATTGGAGGAGTTGCAGGCAAAAGGTTTCATCCAAACCAGTACATCTCCTTAGGGTTCGTCTGTCCTGTTTTCAACGAAGGCAGACGGTACCCTCAGAATTTTTGTGGATTATCAGAAGTTGAACTAGTTGATGGTCAATAACCAATATCTCTTGCTAAGGATTGATGATCTCTTTGATCAGCTTCGAGGAGCTCGGGTGTTCTCAAAGATCGACTTGAGGTCTGGTTACCATTAGTTGTGTGTTAGACCATCTGATACACCTCTTACAGCCTTTCGAAGCAGGTATGATCTATAATAGTATGTGGTTATGTCGTTCGGTCTCACGAACGTGCCTGTAGTCTTCATGGCACTGATGAATCGAGTGTTCCATCCATACTTGGATTCTTTCGTGGTAGTCTTCATGGAAGATATCTTGGTGTACTCTCACACTCAATACAACCATGCTACACATCTTGATATTGTTTTGAGTACATTGAGAGAGAATCCGTTATATGCTAAGCTCTCGAAATTCCACTTTTGGATGAACCAAATTCACTTCTTGGGTCATGTTATCTCAGAGGAAGGAGTATCACTAGAACCAGAGAAAGTGAGAGCAGTAGTTTCTTGGGAGTATCCGAATAATGTCTTTGAGGTACGGATTTTTCTAGGGCTGACTGGTTACTACAGATATTTTATACAGGACTTTTCATGCTTATCAGCACCACTGATGAGCCTGACTAAGAAGGTTGCGAAGTAATTGTGGTCAGATTATTGTGAGTCATCCTTTCAAGAGGTGAAAGGGTGTTTGACTTTAGCACCGATACTAGTATTTCTAGAGCTGGGAAAAAGCTATACTATATACCGTGATGCATCAGGTATCAGGCTAGAAGCTATGCTTATGCAGGGATAAAGAGTCATTGCGTATGGTTCTTGGTAGTTGAGGCCACATGAGAGGAACTACCCAACACACAATCTCGAGCTGACTACAGTTGTTCATGCCTTACACTGTTGGATACATTATCTTTTGGGAGAGAATTTTGTGGTTTTCACCGACCACAAAAGTCTCAAGTATATCTTCACTCAGTGTGACCTAAATTTGAGATAGTGAAGGTGATTTGAGTACCTTAAGTCATTTGACTTTGAGCTTGCCTACATGTCTGGGAAAGGAAACGCTGTGGCTGATGTGTTGAGCATGAGGACTCAGATACAGATAGTTCAGGAGGCCAGCAATGAGTGGCATCTTATGGATCTGTTCTCTAAGATGCATTTGGAGGGCACAATAGACAAGGGAAGACGTTTCTATCTTCTTTAGTTGTTACCTCTACTCTTCTTGATCAAGTGCGAACAAGGAAGCTATCAGATTCTAAAGGCCTAGTCCTATAGGAGAGTATTTCAGGAGAGGACCCTATTCCTAGATGAAAAGTAGGCGAGGATGAGATCTTGCGTTTTCATGGATGCATGTGGGTGCCAACAGACATACGTGAGGAGCTGATGTGAGTTTTTTATTCCTCAGTTTGGGCAGTTCATCCTGGTGTCACAAAGATGTATTGTGATCTACATCATTAGTTTTGGTGGCTAAGTATGAAGAGAGATGTTTTTGGGTTTTTCATGAGATGTTCCACCTGTCAGTAGGTGAAGGCAGAGCATCAGCGACCAGCAGGGCTTTTGCAGTAGTTACCCATTCCTGAGTGGAAATAGAATGATGTCATGATGTACTTAATGATGGGTTTACCGATGTCTCTTTGAGGGAATGATGTAGTTTGGGTTTTCATTGACAAACTTATGAAGTTTTCTCACTTCTTTCTAATCAAGGAGACCTTTAGTGTTAATGGGTTGGGATGGTTGTACATCCGAGAGATTGTATGTCTACATGGGGTTGCACACTCCATTGTTTCAGACAAGGACGCCCGTTTTACTTCTCGGGTTTGGCAGGGACTTCAGAAGGATTTGGGTACATAGGTACTTTTGAGTACAACTTACCATCACCAGACAGATGGCCAGTCTGAGCATACAATTCAGGTGCTTGAGGACATGCTTCGATCATGCATCCTAGATTTTGGAGGTTCTTAGGATAAGCACATACCTCTTGTGAAGTTTTCCTAAAATAACAGTTTTCAAGAAATTATTTAGATGACACCTTACGAGTCTTTGTACGATAGTCCATGCCGATCACCCTTATGCTGGCTAGAGGTAGGAGAGGTAGCTATGTTGGGACCTCGACTTTTCCAGGAGACCATAGAGAAAATAAAGTTGATTTAGAAGAGGATGGCTACTGCACAGTCATGACATAAGTCTTATGCTGATTGACGGAGATGACCTCTGGGGTTCGAGGTCGGAGATCAGGTTTTCCTATGTGTCACACTGAGGTTGGGACATAGGAGGATTAAGAGGCAGGGTTATCTTTCGTCGAGGTACGTCGGGCGGTTTGAGGTTTTAGAGAGAGTTGGTCTGATTGCCTATTGGTTGCAGTTACCTCATAGGTACCAGGCTATGCACGACATCTTCCACATTTCTCAGCTTCAAAGTTACTTCTTAGACACATCTCATGTTTTTCAACCCAAGGAGGTTGAGTTAGAGGTGAACGCCTCATTTGAGGAGCATCCTATCCGGATTGTTGATCGAAGTGTGAGGGTTCTCTATGGCTAGTCTGTTCCTCTGGTACGAGTGTTATGGCAGCATGGGTGAGCACAAAATGAGACTTGGGAGAGGGAGGCCAATGTACGATCACAGTGGCTGGAGGTTTTCGAGGATTATTCTTCTACGACGCCTTGCTAGATAAATTTGAAGATGAATTTATTTAAGGGGGGAAGTTTTTAAGAACCTAGATCTTCTTATCAGGTATATTTTCCTTTTTCTGGTGTTTTTGAGAAAAAGAGGAGTTTCTGGAAATTTCTTAAGTACACACCGTGTACTTTATAAGTACACATCGTGTACTCGGTTACCGTGGGTAGCCATGTTCTGGCCATGTAACGGCCATGCACACAGCTGTGTGCGGTGACTTGGAGACCACCTAATGTGAGGGCCGGTAAGGGCAAGTACACGCCATGTACTTCTAAAGTACATGCCGTGTAATTTTTTTCATTAAACGGACTAGGGCCACGTCTAATTGGAAGAAGCGTCTTCTTCTTCGCCTTCTTCGACCAAGAGCATCTGTACGACACCGATCTTTCCCCGAGCCCTCGATCGAGCATCCATTATCTGATTTAACAGCCATCGATTTCATTGGGATCACTATGGTAAACTCTTCCTTATTCTAGAGCTTCATTTCTTGATTCCACTTCTTTCAAGAGTTATCCTCAATTGAGTGTTTTTAGTGTTTTTATAGATCTATGGTGTTCTTGGGTGATTCAAGGCTTGAGGTTCACATATTGCGATTCTAAAAAACCGAGGTAGATGGTTTGTGCCTTTCTGTAGACAGTCTTTGAGTTATATGTGCAAAAGTTCCCAATACCCTTGATCGGGGTATTGAGTGTTTACGGTTTTAAAACTGTTATTTCCTGCTATGATTTATATGCTTGAGTAGAGGTCAATTGAATGTGAATAGGGTTAATTTCTATGCTATGGATTTGTTTCCCATGCTTGTATTGTTTATGAACGTTTGGTCTTTCTTATCCTGTTAGGTTGCTTGCTTTCCATTCCTAGTGCTGATAGGATGTAGTAATATTATTTATCTGACATGCTGTAGACTATTTATCCAAGTAGTTAATGAGGTATACTTTGGCCGTTATATATTGCTGTGCTCGATTAAATTACATAGGGTTGTGAGAACCTGGTGTAGTAGACCATATGGAGAATGGAATTTGAGGGCTTCTCCAGAGTGTGTTTACTGTTACGATGCGAGACCATAGGGGGAATTGATGTAAGTGCTTCCTCATAGTGTCTATAGTTCCTCAACGTGGGCCATAGGGGGAATGGGATGTTGAGTGCTTCCCCAAAGCACCTTTTAGTTACCAATATTATACTAGAGGGAGAATTGACGGTGAGTGCTTCCTCAGAGAGTCTATTCTTAAGCTAAACCAGAGGGGTTAGATTATGTGTACTTCCCATAGGGTTGTTTGTTCTTGTTTGGTTGAACCATAGGGGTTAGGTTGTGAGTACTCCCAAAGGGTTACCTTCTTTGTTTAGCTACTTATTTGATATATGAAATTGAATGCATTTGAAATGTAGGATTGTTTAATTTTGAGTACTTCCTTATTTACTGCTCCATCTTGATTATTGCCAACCATACATATTCACTGACAATTAGGCACAGATCTTTGGGTGGTTGACTACTGGGATTTAGTCTCACACCCTATTTGGGCCATGTTTTTGGGCCCAAATAGATTATATTACTGTAGGTATAGATAAGGGTAAGTCCCCTTCTACATCAGATACTTGATTGCTGAGGAGTTGGAGAGCATGAGACCAAGCTGGGGCTTGCAATGCTGTTGGAGTTTATCTGTTTCTTTTTTACTTTGGTTATTTCTGTATTCCAGTATTGTGACTCATTTGGATCCTTTCCTAGACATATGTATTATGAATCATCATTATATATATATGATCTAGTTTATTCTTTCAGTCTTCCACTTTTTACTGATGTATGGTATTATTAATGCTTCTACTATTTCTATCTATTTTACTTCCGCTGTGTTACTCTGCCAATGAGGGCATAGTTTCCCCACTATCACACCCAAGGCCCTCACTGCTAGTTGGCAGCCTCTGAAGTTCAGGTAAATGCACTTGAGGCCATGTGACCAACTAGGTACGGGGCACCTCTAGGAGGCTCCCGGAACTGGGATATTACAACAAGCCCTACCTGATGTCTAATTTTATAAGTGTGAACAACTTGGGAACTTTGACAATCACTATCCAAATCCAAGGGCAGTAGAGATCAGCCTCAGCAAAGGCCTAGGGATCAAGGTCATGATTTTTCTATCACGACAGTTGATGTTGAAGCTCTGAATGATGTGGTGGCAGGTACTCATATTGTTCTCTCAAAGCTAGAAAGTACTTTGTTTGATTCTGGTTCTAAACATTCCTTTATTTCCTCTAAGTTTTCAAAGAATTTAGAATCAACCCCTGATTTTCTAAAAGTAGAGTTATTAGTCAAGACTCCTAGTGGAATTATCCAAGCATCGCCAGTGTTTAGAAAATCTAGTATTAACTTTAATGAGAAAAATATTATCTCAAATCTAGTAGTCATTCCCATGATGGAATTTGACATTATACCAGGGATGAACTAGCTCTCAAAGTATAATGCTAAGATCAAATGTAGAAGTAAGGAAATATCAGTAGTCTTGAATAAAAAAAACTACAGTTATCTTCCAAGGAGAGATATCTCAACTTGATCTTTGTCTAGAAGAACCTCCTATATTTTTATTTATGGAGTTGATCAGTGAAGAAGAAGAAAGAAATGAGAGTTTGAGGATATAAAATGTTTCCATCATCCAGGAATATGTTGACACATTTCCTAAGGAGTTACCCAGACCTCCCCCAGAAAGAGAGGTAGAGTTCTCCATTGAACTCATACCTGGATCTCATCCGATATCAAAGACCCCCTATAGGATGGAAAATGTGGAGATATAGGAATTAAAGAAATAACGCCAAGATCTTTTGGAGAAGGGTTTTATCAGATCGAGTGTGTCTCCTTGGGGAGCACCAATTTTCTTTGTGAAGATGAAGGATGGATCGATGCAGATATGCATTGATTATAGAGAACTGAACAGGATCACAATGAAGAACAAATACCCTCTTCCAAGAATTGATGACTTATTTGACCAACTTCATGGGGATCAATTCTTCTATAAGATTGATCTTCAATTTGGTTATCATTAATTGAGGGTGAAGAAAGAAGATATTCCAAAAACTGCCTTCTGATCAAGATATGGGTATTATGAGTTTGTTTTTACACCCTTTGGACTGACTAATGCTCCTTCTATTTTTATGGATTTGATGAATAGAGTCTTTAAGAACTACCTTGATAACTTTGTGGTAGTTTTTATTGATGATATTCTGATATATTCTAAAATCCGTGAGTATCATGAGAATCATCTAAGGGTTATTTTGAAAATTCCGCAGAAGGAGAGGCTTTTTGGAAAGTTTAGTAAATGTGAATTTTGGTTACAACAAGTTGCTTTCTTGGGGAACATTGTTACTAATGAAGGAATCACAGTTGACCCTACAAAGACAAAAGTTGTAGAGGAGTGGCCTCATCCTACAACAATAATTGAGATTCAAAGTTTCCTTGGATTATTAGGATATTATAGGAGGTTTGTGAAAAACTTTTCACAACTTTCTAATCCATTAACCAAGTTAACTCAAAAAGGGGGCCAAGTTCATCTGAAAAAAGGAGTGTGAGGAAAGTTTCCAAGAGTTAAGAAGAGATTGGTTACTACACCCATGTTAACTTTTCCCTCAAGTGGAGAAGGATTCATTATTTTTAGAGATGCATATCTAAAAGGGCTTGGGTGAGTCCTCATGTAAAATGACAAGGTCATTGCTTATGCATCTCGACAGTTGAAGACTCATGAGCAGAACTATCCTACGCATGATCTGGACCTGGCTGCAGTCTTTTTTGCTCTGAAGATATGGAGGCACACTATCTTTATAGGTATAAATGTGATATATACATAGACCATCAAATTTTGAAGTATATTTTCACTCAAAAGGAATTGAACATGAGACAAAGGAGATGGTTGGAACTTCTTAAAGACTATTATTGTTCAATTCATTATCATCCCGAAAGAGCAAACAAAGTCGATGATGCATTAAGTAGGAAATACCCAATTGTTCTTTCTATGATGAGGATTCAAAGAGATCTTTTGACCAATGACCTAGTAAGGCTGGACATGGGAATTATAAAGGAAGGGACATCATCAACCCTAACCCAAATGATTTCTCAATCGTCATTACTAGAGAAGATCAAGAAATCTCATAAAGAAGATCCTTTGTTGAAGAAAAAGTTTGAGGCTGTGAAGGATGGTAAGTTTCCTAAGTTCAATATTGATCAAGAAGGTGTACTAAAATTTTGTACAAGAATATGTGTTCCATCTATTCCGGAAATAAAGAAGGAGCTAATGGATGAAGTTCATAGCTCTACTTTCTCTATACATCCTGGAAGAACAAAAATGTATAGGGACCTTTGTGATCATTATTGGTGGAATAATATGAAAATGGAGATTTCTTACTACACTTCAAGGTTCCTGGTATGTCAACAAGTGAAGGCAGAGTGATAACTTTCTAAAGGTGTATTGTAACTACTACCCATACCAGCATGGAAGTGGGACAATATCACTATAGACTTCATGGAAAGAACAAATGGGTATTTCCTGTTTAATGAAGTTCTAGTCTTTTTACCTCCCAAGGAGTCCTCCCAAGGTGCCCTCAAGCCCCCCAAGATCCCAAACTTCAATATTTCGAAGTTACTCTTCACGGTAAGGGAACCTTCCACCCTCCTCTTTTAGTCACGATTTCCTTTAAGTTTTGTCTTCCAGTTTCCCTCTTTTTAAGTGGGGGTATGTTCTTATATATTTTTATTATTGTCCATTTCATGTCCAAATTATGAGATACCCTTTATTCTCTCATCAATTTATTTTCTTAAATTTTAAGTGATGCCGTTAGGCTTCCAAATTTTCATAAAAGAAATCGCATTTTCTTTTTCCTTTCAAATTTCCTTTTCATGTGGTATGTAATTCAATTTTCCACACCATGATCTTATTTCTTTTTATTCTATACCTATACTGTAAAATGATTCATTTATTGATGGTATACCCTTGTACCCTCTCTTTTTATTATTTTCTAAAACCATGTTATATAGCCATTATGCTGCAGAAATTTCGTCTCAAAATTTCTCTCTCTTTATCTCAAGAAATTATCTTGTTTTATTTATGTGAATAACCAAAACTATTTTGTTTATATGGGTGTTTATAAATACACAAAAATGATATATTTGATTCTTTAATTGACATACATATAACCCTAACTCCCTTTCCATGGGTTATAAATGATATAATGATCTTATTTTTAAGAACTTTTAAAATGTCACGACTTTGAAATGAAACCAATTTATTTTATTATCTATGGGTTATTTATGAAATGTTTGATTATGATCTATGTGGATCACATGAAAATAAATACATATTAAGGATGTGCCCTGATAGCGCTTCAATTCATTGGGTAAATAATTAATCTCTAGAGATGACAAGTTTCACGATACCTTGGTGAATAACCTTGGTAATTTTTTTATGACACCTTGGGGATGAACCTTGGTGATATTTTCATGAATGTCTAAATGAAATGTTGCAGCCAAATATTAATGTTATGATTCATTTTATTTTTATTATGAAATTCCTCTTCTTCTATTGTCCATGTCTTTATGTTTTTCATCAAGTTCTTATTGATATCACAAGTAAACTGATTCCCTTACTTTCCTTACTGGGCCTTTATCTCACCCTTTACTTTGATGTATGTATCTAGGATATGGGATTTAGTAATTGTACATAGTATGAACCTATGATGAATCCTTACAAGTGGTTTAGAATAATGTTTTATGTTGTTTTCATGTTTTATGTTCCTGATTTCCAAGACACTAGAATTTAAAGATCCTTTATTTATAAAATGTAATGAAAAGTTTTGCAATAAAAAGGTGGGATTCCATAGATTCCGATCTATCCAATGAAGTTATATCAAGTAATTTGTTTGTTTACCCAGTTTTTTCTAAAGTTTTGTTCGATACGGGGTCTACACATTCCTTCATTTCTGAGAAATTTTTAGGTAAATTGGAAATATCACCTCAAAAAATGAGACAAGAACTTGTTAAAACACTAGGGGAAAATATTATAGCAGAGGAATTATAAGAATCTTTCTATTGTGGTATATGGAAATACTTTACCTGAAAACCTTTTTGTTTTTCCCTTAGTCGATTTTGATATTATTCTGGGAATGAATTGGATTTCTATTTATCATGCTAATATTGACTGTAGAGATAAAGAAGTTTTCTTTCAGAAAGAGTTTCAGTTTGTATACAAGAACAAACCCATACAATTGATAACATATCAGGAAGTTGAGAAACTGTTGAAAGATAGAAATGAATGTTATCTTTCTCATATTGTTGAAAACAAGGGAAATGTTCAGATTAATGACGTGCCAGTGGTAAATGAATATCTTGATATTTTTCCTGATGAGTTACTCTATGTCATACCTGATCGGGAATTCAAATTCACAATTGAATTAGTTCCTGATGATAAGCCAATTTCAAAACCCTCATATTGTATGTCTCAAATAGAAATTCTTGAATTGAAAAATCAGTTGCAGGATTTGCTTTATAAAGACTTTATTCGTCCTTGCACATCACCATGGGGTGCTCCTGTTTTGTTTGTTAAAAAGAAAGATGGTTCCATGAAACTATGCATTGATTATAGAGCTTTGAATAACATAACTATTAAAAACAAGTATCCTTTTTCTCATATCGATGAATTGTTTGATTAGTTCTAGGGAGATCAGTACTTTTCCAAGATTGACTTGAGATCTGGATACCATCGGCTGAAGGTGAAGGAGGATGACATCCTGAAAACAACCTTTTGTACTAGATATGGGAATTATGAATGTTTTTATGACATTTGGGTTAACTAATACACCTGATGTATTTATGAATCTTATGAATATAATATTTAGTGAGTTATTGGATAAGTTTGTGGTTGTGTTAATTGATGACATTCTGATATTTTCTAAGAGTAAAGAAGATCATGAAAAATATCCAAGGGTTGTTTTACAAACCTTAAAGGAAAAGAAAATGTATGGAAAATTCAGAAAGTGTGATTTTTGGCTGCAACAGATTTCTTTTCCTGGTCACATTGTAAATAAGGATGGAATAACAGTTGATCCTACCAAAAAAAGAGTGGTTGATGAATGTCCAAGACCCACAAATTTTACGAAGATTCATAGTTTTCTTGAATTAGAAAGTTATTACCGATGGTTTGTTAAAAACTTTACACGGTTATCTAGTCCGCTAACTAAGTTAACATGAAAATGGGTTAAATTTATTTGGATAGAAGAATGTGATGTTTTTTTTAAAAAACTGAAGAAGAGATTGATAAATGCTTCAGTTTTGGCCTTACCTTCCTGAAATGGTGAGTTTGTCACTACAGTGATGCTTCATTGAAGGGAATTAGTTGTGTTTTGATGTAGAATGATTAGGTAATTGCTTATTCTTCAAGACAACTAAAACCTCATGAGTTAAATTATTCCACACAAGATTTGGAATTAGCAGCTGTGTTTTTTTCTTTGAAAAATTGGAGGCATCATTTATACGGAGCCAAATGTCAAATATATAATGACCATAAAAGTCTGAAGTATATATTCATTTAGAAGGAATTAAAAACGAGGAAGAGAATATGGCTTGAACTGATAAATGATTATAAATGCATGATCAATTATTATTCGGGAAAAGCAAACAAAGTGGCAGATTCCTTGAGTCAAAAACATCATGCATAATTAACCATGTTACATTTGGAACATAATACCTTGATTAATGATTTGATTAATTTTGGAATAGAAGTTGTTGGTGCAAGAAATACCTCTATTTTGTTTCAGGGTTCAATGCAATCATCATTATCAGACAGAATTAAGAAATCATATAAGGAAGACCATGAGCTAGAGAAAAAAGGAATAATTGGTTAAAATGGTTAAGTTTCCAGAATTTAACCTTGATAAAGATTGTGTTTTAAGATTTGGAAAAAGGTTGTGTGTTCCTTGTGATTCCTAGTTGAAGAAAGATTTTGTGTGTGAATCTCATAGTTCTCTATTTTCAGGTCATCTTGGTAGTACTAAGATGTACAGAGACCTTTAGTATTATTACTCATGGGATGGAATGAAAAGGGATATTGCAGAATTTACTATGAAATATTGACATGTCAACAGTTTAAAGCAGAGCGGCAGTTACTGAAGGAGATGCTTCAGCCTTTTCCAGTGCCAGAGTGGAAATGGGAGAATGTATCCATGGAATTTGTGGTGGGACTACCAAATAATTCTCAAGGTAACAATGCAATTTGGGTTATTATTGATTGGCTTACAAAATCTGTACATTTTCTTTCTATTAGTGATATAATGTCTTTGGATCAACTTTCTCGACTGTACCTCAAAGAGATTATTAGGCTATATAGAGTTCCTCTTTCCATTGTATCTAACCGGGATCCTAGGTTCACTTCTAAATTTTGGAAGGGAATTTAGAATTCATTGGGCACAAAATTAAATTTCAGTACAACTTTTCATCCTCAATCAGATGGCCAGTCAGAATGAATGATTCAGACTTTGGAGGATATGCTTCGAGCTTGTTTAATGGACTACCTGAGAAGTTGGGATCAACGCCTTTCTTTAGTTGAGTTTTTTTATAATAATAGTTTTCATTTCAGTATATAGATGAACACTTTTGAGGAATTGTATGGGAAGCGGTGTTGGACTCCAGTGTTTTGGGATGAAGTCAATGAAAGAAAGTTGATGAGGCCGGAATTAGTAGAGGAACTGGCTGAGAAAGTGAAGATGATCCAACAACACATGAGGACAGCTCATAACAGGTAGAAAAGTTATGCAGATAATATAAGGAAAGACTTCTATTTCAAGGTAGGTTACCATGTTTTCCTTAAAATATCTCCTCAAAAAAGTGTGATGTGTTTTGGTAAGAAAGGAAAGCTAAGTCTGCGGTTCATCGTTCCTTTTGAAATATTGGAGAAAGTTGGACCAACTGCATACCGAGTAGCTTTGCCTCCGAGTTTGTCTTAGGTACACAATGTATTTTATGTTTTAATGTTGAGAAAGTATGTGCCAAACTCATATCTTGATCCTAGAAGCAGTTCATTTGGAAGAGAACATTTCTTATGAAGAGAAACCAGTTCATATTCTTGATTGAAAGGAATAGGTATTGCGGAATAAGGTAATCCCCCAGGTAAAGGTTTTGTGGAGAAACCACATAGTTGAAGAAGCAACATGGGAATATGAAAATTCTATGAGGGAAAGGTACCCTCAATTTTTTGGGTAAGTAAATAAAAATTGTGAGCATGCAATTTCCAAAAGGTGGGGAGAATGTAACAACCCACGTGCTTATAAGATAATTAACTTTAAACTTAATTTCCCACTTCTATATTTTGAATTTTGAAAAATGGTCATCTACAATTGTGATCAGAAAGTTATTTAGAGTCTTATAAGACTAAATTATTATTTTTTAATAGTAACATAATCTTATGAATAGTAACATACCCTTATGAATAGTAACATACCCTTAAGAATAGTAATTTACCCTTGTGAAAAGTAATGTACCCTTATGAGTAGTAAATTGAACCTAATAAATAGTAATGTACCATTATGAATAGTAATGTTACCCTTATGAATAGTAACATACCCTTATTAATAGTAACATAACCTATGATAGTATATATATAAGATTTAATTGAAAGTATGGTACACCCATATCTTTGAATAAGTAAATAAAAGCTTTAAAATTGTTATTTTCCAAATAAAGTATTATTTTATTTAAAAATTAATTTTCTCATATTTATAAATTTATTTTGATAAAATGGAGTTCAATTTTGGATTCTACAGTTTGAAAAATGGTTGGGGTGATTTTTTGGTAATTTTCTGAAATAATAGATTTTTTGGTGAATAGTGAATTTTTGGTATTTGACAAATAAATGAATTTCTGCATCATGGAGGTGTCATCGATGATGTGGTGCTGATGTAGGCCCATTATCTCAAACCCACATGCCATTTTTACTTTTTTTAGTCATATAATACTCACTATTTCTTGTCTTGAGGCAAAAAAATAAAATAATAATTAAAATAATGTGAAATCTCTCCCCTCCTCCACTATAAATACCACCCATTTCCCCCTCTTCCTCCCACACCTCTCAAGACTTTAGAATTGTCTACTTTCTGAAAAATTCCCTCCCCAATCTCCTTCCCCACTTCCAAGACTTTCTGGTCTCACCCAAAGGTCAAAATCAAAGGCCTTAAGGTGGATCTTAAGGAGAAGAGATCAAGAGGTAAGAAATCCTCTTCATTTTTATGTGTTTTTCTTTGCTTTCCTTTTCTTTTATTATAGTATCTTCCCATAATCTTATCCAAGAGGCATGAAATCTCCATAAATCTTGTATATTCTAGATTATCTCATGTTCATGTAAAATTAATCATCATTCTTTTTCTCCTCTCCCACTTATTCAAGGAATAAAAACATTGTCCTTGATGTGTCGAATTACCGACATTATGGACGATGTGATTTCAATTTGCTTTAATTCCTTCAAGTCTGGTAACAAAACCATTTTTATGGTTTGACCAGGTTATAATATATTTATTATGTCTCAAAAATGGTTTTATAATTCTTTTTTACACATGGTTTTAATTTATAAAACAAAATGAGGTCGTTATTATCAAAGAACCTCTAAAATGATCTAAACGAACATCATTAATGTTTTAACTTATGATCATCCTCATGACAGTACTAAAAATGATAAATGGTATAATTTATGGTTCTGTAAATATTTAAATACCACTCCATTCCAATTCTGTAGTTTTACTCCCAATCGACAAGAACATCCATCATGAACCGATCATGGAAAACATGTAAAGAACGCACCCAAAACAGTGCAAGGAACAAAATACTAACAATTAAAGGGTGAAATGATGTAATGAAATGATCATATAAGGTATTATAAAGATTTATATGTTTCTGTATGAAATTAATAACACTATTTTAACCATTATATAGGAGGTTTAAATGAGTTGGAAGTAAGATAAACCCGAGGTAAGGGAATTCTTAACCCGATTTCCATTCTTTGGGTTAACATTATACTTCATTATTTATGTGGTATTAAAATTGTTTGTGTGATGGGTTTTGTATATAATATGTTTAATTATGTGTATTTATAGTTTTTATAGATATTACATCCACTCTACTAAGTCTCACTTCAATTATATGATATTTATAACGGACTTTCCTTTTAAAATCCTATTTTAAAATTCTGTTTGAAAAAATTCAAAAGAAATGTTTTTATGCTATTATTCATGTTGTATGATTATGTTCTGGTTCTTGGAAATTGTTTATAATGTAGGGTTAGGAGTATATATCCTTCCAATTCATTGGTTATGTGTAAGTTGGAGTTCAACCGTATGGTTACTCCAAGTGTAACTGCGATGGTTACACAAATTGTAAGGTAGTCGTGAGGGTTACAAATTATAAGGTAGCCGCGAGGGTTACAAATTATAAGGTAGCCAAAAGGGTTACAAGATTGTGTAATTAATTCCCCAAGATACCTTTATGGTTATATTTATGTTATTTTATTTGTTTGTAATCTTGTGAAAATCTCATGTTTCACAAAGTAAGTATATATGGGTGACAAGTATGCCTTTTGAAAATGATTTCATATGTTACAAGTATTCAAGGACTAATATGTTCTTTACTTATTTTCATATCCCTTACTAAGATTTTGTGCTCATCCCAAGTTTTTAAATGATTTTCACAGGTTATAAGGATTTTTAGGACAAAGAAGAATCCAAGTTAAATGTGTGAAGATTTGTCAAAGAAAATCATGTTATATTTGAAAAGTTTTATATTTTGAGAGAACTGAGTAATATTTTTTATGGTATCCACTCTGTAATAATGTGTAATGTTATGAATGTATTATGTCCCAATTTTCTAAATCTCTAAACTTTAAAAGATCCTTAATGGGAAAGGAAGTGATTTCTTGACTAAATTCATGACTATGTAATGTAATAAGGTCAGGTTCTTATATAGACTGCTTGGCGTGAGTACTCGTAAGTAGATGGGGATTCTTCTTATGAAGTTTTCACTTGGTAATCTCCAAGATAAGAGATTATGAGAACATACCCACCAGTATAAATTCCACATGTTTTGGTGTCATCGAATATTTCTATATGCGAGTGTGTGTGATGGTCCTTAGACTTTAAGATTATTATTAATGCATGTTACAACTCGCGTACTTAGATGTATTTTTTAAACCATGATGATAACATTTCATGGAGAATTTGGACACATTGGGTGCTTCACAAGTGACATGTCATTAATGGATAAGTCAAGGAAGGATTTTCCCCTCCATATTTATAGAATCTGATATCTTGACCCTTTGATTGGAATGGAACCTCCACCCAAAATTCCATGGTCATGGTGTAATGAAATATTTATTTTAGATAGTCAATGAAAGACGTATCAAGCATATAGGTTGGTGACATAGATTTGAAACCTATTTGATGATATATTGAGACAAGGAGATTATATTACACAATGAATGTTTGTATGTGGTTTTCGTCATTATGACATTAAGCACATTCTCTTAGGTGCCTTGACTCGTTTCTAGATAGTAATCTCATACTTTAGGCAAGATCGCATAATTCCAATGAGAAATAATTCTAGAGGGACACATATTAAGTGTTTTTATTGATCTTGATTAAATTATATTTTAATTTAATTAATGGAATAGATATTATTCTCAAGACCGAGGAATAATTTTATTCAAGTTTTATTGATCATATAAATTAATTAAATATTTATTCACTGACATGTGAATAAAAATATATTTATTTATTTTATTGAATATTTAATAAATAATTATTCACCGATATGTGAATGAAATATTTATTTATGAATAAAAATATTTATTCAAGTATTAAATAAATACCAAGGAGTTTGAATGGACCAATACCACATCCGATGATAAATAATTATTTATAAGATGATAAATATTATTAATCAATTTGCGCAAGTTGGCGCACACCACAAAATTATAATAATATTATTATGCGAAATGATGTTTATTAAAGGTTTTAAATGTCATTTAATGACATATATATAATTAAATAATATTTTAACCTAAATCCTAACTCTATAAATGGACAGTTATGTATATTGTGTATTGCATCCAAAAAATTGAGAATAGAGAATTGTTTATGCTCAAAAAAATCTCTCTCGAATCCTATGTCTCTATACCTCTCAAGAACAAGAAGAATAAGAGAGATTTATTCAAGACCGAAGAATGGGCGATCAAGAAATAACAACACAAGATATTCAATTCATCGCACTAGCACCCGAAGATCGAGTGGTGTTGCTTAGAGATCATTGGAGCATGTGTGAATCACCGCTAGAGAGATTATATCTTTGGATCCTCACAACTCAATGAAGGTAATCTGAAAGGGTCTTTTTGGATGATCCACAATCATCAATTAAGAAAGTTCCTAATCCTAGATATTTATTTCTTAAGATATTTAATAAATTCATTATAAATTTGACATGAAAGATCCCCTCTCATGGTTTTGGGTAACGATTATTAAGAGAAATTTTAATATATCATCCAAAACTGTACGCTTCCGCTGCACCCACAACCAATAAGTGGTATCAAAGCAGTCACATTTAAATTTATAATTAGTTATTTTATTGTTGATCCATATGCAATCATGGTTGAATTTTTATTTCTTATTATTCGTTCTTTAATTCGATTTTAATTAACATGATTTTACATATTAATCATATTTTTTTAGTGTTTAATTTTCTTAAAGGTTTAAGAATAGATGAAGAATGACTGGAGATTCCATCAGGAAGTGCCAAATATTTGGTCGATAAAACTGGGTTACACGACGTGTAGCTGAAGTACATGTCATGTACCCATGTGAATTGTACCTGGATGCACTGAGTAGTTAATTAAATGCAGTGAATTTATTGCACACCATGTGTTAATCGGTCCAACCTATAACATGATAAGTAGATACATGGCATGTAGCTGATATCTACATGTCGTGTATTCCATCCGATTTAACATGCCGAACCCTCAAGCATATGACTCAGATACATGGAAACTGAGGTATACAACATGTAACTAGATTGTACACACCGTGTAGTCTCCCATTAAAGGACATAATTAAAAATTATATTAAATTACAAAATTACATCATTAAAACCTCATTTTATTGATTGACACACTAATGTGTGTTTGATAATTTAATAATGGTTTCAAAGAATATTAAATGCTCAATTAATTTATTGTAATTAATATGTCATTATTAGTTATTCCATTTATTTTCCATGAATGCCATAAATTATGGGTATCTACAATTAAGAAAAAATGATAATTAATATGAAAGTGAATTAATTAATTAATTCATGCAAGCACATTTATATTAATAATAAAGAATGAATAAAAAAATGAATGTTGTCTGGTTACTTTTATGTATTCATTGCATGTATGACCGATCATGAGCTTGAAAAATACCTATGCATGTGTTGGTATTTATTTAATTTAATTTATTGCATGAGTTTTAAATTATTTAATATTAAATTAAATGATGGCCTATGAGTCATCCCTCACTTTATTATTATATAGGACTTGCGTGTCCAAGTATATTTATGTAATCCCCTTTAACCAATCCTTTAGTTTCCCTCACACGTGTGTGAGTAATAAATACTTGTAATTAATGGAGCATCCCAAGGTATGTGAAGATGGTTCAAGACAAAACCATGATGATGACAACTCAATGATGCACATATATACAGGTGAAATGATGTAACTCATTCCATGGGTGATAAATGGAGTTATTCCCCTAGGCCATAGGTTGATTTAATGTCTGCTCATTAAATAAACTATTAGATAAGATCATGACCAACTCATTTACATTATTTATTTATTTCTATCTATGCATTGCTTATTTTATGTATGAAAGACTGCAATCACATAAATGAATTAATTAATATGTAATAATAAAAATTAAATAAATGAATTATGTGTAAATTTTTTATCCAACATGGTTAATTAATTAAGTAACATCCACTTAATATTAATAAGAAATATAAAGGATAAAACAAGATAAAATTTATGCATAAATTAATTAAAATCCCTCAACATAATATTAAGTCAAACTAAGCCTTCCATTACTTGACTAAGAATGAAACCATAGAACTAAGAATAGTAAATGGTGAAGTTTGGACACTTACTTTTATCAAGGAGTTATCATTAGAGTTTTGGGTTGACTTAACTGAAATTGTATTGAGTTTAACAACCAAAGTATATTCAATACAAATTTGGAGGCGAGTTTTGAGAAAATACAATACAATATTTAGGATAGGGTAATACACTCAACAGATCAAGGAGCTGCAAGTCCATAGTTGGAAAGGCTGCCTACCTAATTACTTTCTTATGGTTTTCATGGCCAAAGTCTGAATCATTAAGAAAAGTAACGGGGATCCTTACCACTAGAATGTTAAAGTAATTAGACATTCCAAGTTCAATAGTGAGGGATATTGGGACATGATAAAATAGTGATAAATTAAATAAAATTAATTAATTTATTTATTATTTCTTATATAATTTGTAATCAATAAAAATCACTAACAATATGCTCTTTTATTTGAAGAATAAAATGACAAGATCATCATCCACACTATCCCTATGATCAATATTGGAGAAAGAAAACCTTCTAATTGATAATAACTTCCAACTGTGGTTTATATTACTTCAGGTTTTACTATGCCATTAATGAAAATAATACGTGATATAATCCTTAATGCATAATCCACCTGCTAAAGAGGTAGACAATGAAGAGTTCACGGTCCATGAAAAACATTTGAGCGACACGGTCAACATTAAATGTTTGATGCTTTCATATATTTATAGTAAACTAATTAAGTCTCATGAAAATATGGATGCATATAGAATTCTTGAGTACCTCTGTGGTCTATACCAAGAGAGAGATAGGTAGGAACAATTTGAGATTTCCAAGGTGTTTTTTAGATAAATATTAGAGAGGGTGCCTCAGATGGCCCTCACATAGTAAATATCATTGGATACATTGAGAGAATAGAGGTTTTAGGGTTTAAAATCCCCAAATAACTGGGCATCAAACTCATTATGACATCACTTTCTCATAGCTTCTCCATATTTGTTATAAATTTTAATATGAACATCATCGAGAAGTCTCTTCTAGATCTTCTTACTCTCCTTTTCCAATTAGATAAGGATATGAAGCATGATTTTTTTTCCTTATAGTGAAAAAAGATATAGGAAAAGAAAAGAGATTTAAGTCCAAATATTCTTCACACCCTTTCAATAAGAGTAAGATCAAAGGGCAAGTAATAGAATAAGATGCTGTCTATTTTTCATGTGGAAAGAATGACCACTGGAAGAAAAACTGCACCCAACCAAAGAATCAAGGGGAAGCTTCAAGTGCATTTGTTATCCAGTGTAATTTATCTATTTCTACAAATTGGGTATTAGATATATCTTGTGGTTCTCACATATTTATTCAAATACAAGAACTAAGTATATTCATAAAGATTGACTGAGGAGAGGTAGATCTATGAGTAGCCAACATAGTTAAACTTGTTGTTGTAGCTATCAAGGACTACCACCTCATGTTACCAAATAGAATGATTTTGGTTTTAAAGGGTTGTTATCCTGTGCCTTTAGTTATCAAAAACATTATTTCTATATCCAAACTAAATATAGATGGATTTATTTTCAAAATTGGGAATAAATGCTGCTCCTTTTATAAAAATAACATTTGTTATGGTAAGACACATTTAAATAATGGTATTTATATATTGGATTATGATAAAAAAAATTATTGAGTATTTTATTGATAATAAATGAAATAATTTCATTAAAATGTTTCAAATATGTTTATTTATAAAATATTTGGGGTTAGATCATTCATTTGAAAATTTGATGAAAATTCCATTTTTCCCTTTAAAATTCACTTTAGTATTTCGAACATAAATATTTTTATGTGAATTATTTAAAATTAAAATTTTTTAACTATGTTATTGAATTAATGGGATGAAACTTTTATTCAGGACATTTGAGCTAAATCATGTATTTGATTTGAGTAAATGGTCCATGAAGTCAAAGTTGGGATGGAATCACCAGATTGGAAATCACTTTAGTATTTGGGTTATAACTTCTTCATCCATGCTTGGATTAGCCCCAAATTTGGAGAGAAGTTTGAGAAAAAAAATTTCACACAAATAATGTAAGTAAAACTGGTTCATGTATTTTTAAGGACAAACAAGTGGTTCAAGTTGGAATAAAATATTTTTAATAATTTTTCCATTCACACTTGAAACCACTTGTAACCTAGCCTCCCATACACTATATAAATGCATGTTTTTTATCATTTGGAGGGAGTGGGAAGTGAATTGGAGGATTTATAGTATATGATAAGTGGTTCCTTTCCATTTAAATTCACTATTTGAGGAGGGAAGCTATCAATATAGGATCTCCTTCTAAATGCTCTTTTCTTCCTCTTCTTTGTTGTAATATTGTTGTTCTTTCAATAAATCCAAAGTTTATATTTAATTTATTATGTTATTTTAAATTTAATTATTATTTTATTTAATTATTTTGTATGGAACTAAAGATTATAAACACGATTGGGTTATACCATTTCTATGAACTTTTCATAGGCAAAATGTTTCTACAATGACTACACCACCCATGGAAGAGTAGTTCTTTTTATTAATAGATCTATATCTTAACTTATTAATTAATTTATTTTGAATCTATAAGATACTGTAATTCACACAATACGATCAATTAATTGAGTTTTTAAATTAGAATAAACTAAGAAATCAATTTAACAATTAACACAAAAACACGTGAGGTTGAGATTTGTGTAAATTGTGAGAGAGCAATCTTAATTGGTAGAACAAGGACACAAGGAATAAATTTGTAGAGTTTAAATATAATCCCTAAAATAAATTCATACTCATTTCTAGTATGGATATGAGCCCTAATTCACCACTGACCATAAGTTAGTATTGGAATGAAAATCAAAGTAGGGTGCCACGATTGTATGTTCTGAAGCTAGCCTAGGGTTTAATTCATTTCATCATTATGGTTGAGGTAAATTCTCATAGGGTTAAAGGATTAAAAAATTAGGGTATCATAATTAAGTGGATTTTAATTTTAATGGTAATTATTAATAATTAATTGAAGAGGTATATTTAGATTGATTATGCCTTTTAAAATATCATTGCGTTTTCTCAATCACATTTCAAAAGAAAAAAATACAATCTTCTTCTAACATACATATTCCATCTTTATAAATGGAAAACCCCATACTTTTAAGTAGTGTGTTTCTTCTCTTTAATTTTATTTTCAAAATACCTTTAATATGTTGTTAAATTTACTTATTCCTTGAGAGAATGACCTAGGTTATACATTGTACTACACTTAGTAAAATCACAAATATTTTTGAGAGCGTGTGTGACAACACTCATATGATTACATGAACCAAGTAATGGCAATCAATAATAAAGTTACTTACATGAATCATGCCACACCCAAATTTGGTATCATGTGTTAGGCCATGTTAATGAAAAATGGTTGACTTAATTATACCAATATGGATATTTAAATTATTTTGAACTAAAACCATTTGGTGTATATCACACATGTTTACAAGGAAAAATAGCCAAAGCCCCACTTAGTGGGAAAGGTGAAAGGACTAAAGAGATTCTTGAATAAGTTCATACCAATGTGTGTGGACCATTTCTTATTGAGGCAAGGTGTGGGTACTCATACTTCATAACTTTTACTGATGATTTTAGTAGATATGGATATATCTATTTAATGAGGTATAAGTCAGATTCTTTTGATAAATTAAAGAAATAAAAGAATGAAGTTGAGAACCATATTGGTAAGAATATTAAGAAACCCTGATTAGATCATGATGGAGAATATCTTAATTAATACTTTATTGATTATTTATGGGAGTTCAGGATATTATCTCAACTCACTCCTCCTTATACACCTCAGTGGAATAGTGTAGGTGAAAGAAGTAACCACACCTTATTAGAAATGGTGAGATAAATGATGAGTCATGCAAGTATTCTATTATCCTTTTGGGGATACACGTTACAAACAAAAATATATGTACCAAACCAAGTTCCAACTAAAGTAATAGATGGTATACCATACCAATTATGGAATTAAAATAAACCATTGTTGTCTTAATTACATGTATGTGGTTACAAAGTGTTTGTTAAGGCCTCTTCAGGTAACAAGCTTGCACCCTGAGGCACAAAGTTTATCTCTATAGGATATCCTATAGAAATAAAGGTATACTACCTATAAAATCCTTTAGAAAAAAAGGATATGGTTTATAGATATCCCACATTTATTGAGGTGGGTATTAACTATAAAAGAGATAGTGGGAGTGAGATAGACTTTGATGAAATTCAGGTTCAAGATACGTACAAGAATAAATTCTAAAAAGCCCTATGGAAGAAGAAATTGTTCCAGATACACAATTACTATATATAATTACCATAGTGTTTAGAGAACTAGAACAATATGGTTTTCTAGCCACTGAGGATGGTAACTCATTATTAGTTGATAATAATTATCCTCTAACCTACAAGGAAGTAGTAAGTGGAATAGATGTTGCCAAGTGGAAAGAGGCCATGAATTCTGAAATGGATTCCATGTACCCAAACCAAGTCAAGATTTTGGTAGACCCTCCAGTAGATGTAAATCCTACTAGTTGAAAATGGGTATTTAAGAAGAAAATGGATATGGAAGGACAATTCAACACCTTTAAGGTGCGACTAGTTGCAAAAGGGTTTAAATAGCGTCAAAGAATTGACTATGATGAAACCTTTTCACCCATTTTAATACTGAAATCTATCAGAATTATACTTTCCTTTGAAGATTTCTATGATTATGAGATTTGGAAAATGGATTTCAAAATAGTCTTCCTTAACAGGAACCTTCAAGAATATGTCTATATGAGACAACCTGAAGGGTTTATGACACCAAAGGATGCCAACACGGTATGTAATTTACAAAGATACATTTATGGATTAAAGAAAGAATATAGGTCACAGAACATTCATTTTAATGAGTCCATAAAGGAATTTGGTTTTATAAAGAATGAATTCAAGCCATGTGTCTATAAATAGTTTAGTGGGAGTACAATCGTTTTCTTAATAGTATATGTTGATGACATATTACTCATTGGAAATGAAATACTAGTCTTATAGTATGCTAAGGCATGGTTGAATAAATGATTCTATATAAAGGACTTGGGAAAGGCATAATATATTATTGGGATCAATATCCATATTGATAGATCTAAGAGGTTTCTCAGCCTAACTCAAAGTACATACATTGACAATATACTGAAGAGACTCAGTATGGAACAATCCAAGAGGGGATTATTTCCATCTTTACATGGAATTAATCTTTTTAGGAAATTTTATCCTCAGACACATGAGGAAAGAAATAGAATGGAAAGTATTCCATATGCATCAGTGATTGGGTCAATCCTGTATGTTATGCTATGTACTAGGCTGGATTTCCCCTATACATTAAGTGTGGTATGAAGATATCAAGTTGATCTAGGTGATCACCATTAGATGGCAGTCAAGATTATCCTTAAGTATCCGAGGCATACTAAGGATATGTTCATACTTTATGGAGGATATGAGAATCTAGTCATCATAGGATATGTAGATGTTAGTTTCCAAACTGATCAAGATGACATAAAGTCACAAACGAGATGCATATTCACTTTGAATGGAGGTGATGCAAGCTGTAAGATCTCAAAGAAGGTTGTGGTCTCAAATTCTATAGTAGATTCTGAGTATATTTAGGATTTTGAGGTAGGTAACAAGTCAATATGGATGTCAAACTTCATCCAAGAGTTTGATGTGGTTTCTAATAGTAAAGATCCTATCACACTATGTTGTGATAATACTGCAGTTATGGCTCTTTCAAAATATCCAAGGTTACATCAGTGGACGAAACACATACTTCAAAAGTATTATATCTTGAGGGATTTTTCTCAGAGAGGTGAAGTTGTAGTGAGAAGTATTTCCATGGAAGAAAACATGGTGGACCCTTTGACTAAAGCCTCAACTCAGTAGAAACATGGTAATCATGTGAGGTCTAACAAACTAAAGGTATTAAGTAGTTGGCTCTAGTCCAAGTGAGGGTTTGTTGAAGTTTGTGTCCTAGGACCAACTGTTTGTACTTTTATTATATGTATATTATATGTATTGAATATTAATAAAATTTATTATTATATATATTTTTGTTCTGCATGACTCTAATGTAATAATTTCATAGAGTATGCGTCGTATTGATAAAGTCATATCAGTTCCCTACTATGATGAGAACCTTGACGTGCTATGGTGATATTATTAAATAATGTTCTGTGGTTGGATAATGTACTATGATGTGAAAAATAGTACATATACTATCATGTGAGAGTGCTCATAAGCATATGAGACTTATTCTCATGAAATCCGTACATAGTAATCTCCAAGATGAGAGATTATGTGAACAAACTCACCAGTATGAATTCTGTATGTTTTGGTGTCATAATATATTCTTATATACGAGCATGTGTGATGGTCATTAGACTTTAAAATTATTATTAATGCATGTTATAACTTGCGTACTTAGATATATTTTATAAACCATGATGATAACAATTCATGGTGAAGTTGAATATTTTGAGTGTGTCATGAGTGACATGTCATTAATGGATAAGTCAAGGAAGAATTTGTTCCTTTAATCTTTATGGAAGATGATATCTCAACCCTTTGATTGGAATGGAACCGTCTCCCTAAATTCCATGACCATGGTGTAACGATGTGTTTATTTCAGATAGTCAAAGAAAGATACATTGAGCATATAGGTTGGTGACACAGATGTGCAACCTGCTTGATGAGATATTGAGACAAATATATTATATTATATAGTGATAATTCTTATGTGGTTGTTGTTGTTATGACATAAAGTTATTTCTATTGGGTTCCTTGACCTATTTCTAGACAATAATCTAGGACTTTAGGCAAACCCAACTAATGTCAATGAGAAAGAATCCTAGAGGGTCACACACTAAGTGTTTTCATTGACCTTAATTAAATTCTATTTGAATTTAATTAATGGAATAAATATTATTCTCAAGAACGAGGAATAATTTTATTTAAGTTTTATTGATCGCATAAATTAAATAAATATTTATTCACCGATATGTGAATAAAAATATATTTATTTATTTTATTGAATATTTAATAAATATTTATTCACCTGTATTTGAATGAAATATTTATTTATGAATAAAAATATTTATTCGAGTATTTAATAAATATCAAGGAGTTAAAATAGACCAAGACCGCATCCGGTGATAAATAATTATTTATAAGCTAATAAATATTATTTATCAATTTTCACAAGTTATCATGCGCCACAAAACAATACTAATAATATTATTATGTGACATGAGGTTTATTAAAGGTTTTAAATGTTATTTAATGGTCAACATGAAATTAAATTATATTTTAACCTAAACCCCAACTCTATAAATAGATGGTTATGTCTATAGTGTATTACATCCAAAAAATTTAGAATAAAGATTTTTTTGCACAAAAAATTATCTCTCCACTCCTCTTTATCTCTACCTCTTAATAACGAGAAGCATAAGAGAGATTTCTTGAAGACTGAAGAATGAGCGATTAAGAACGAACAATGCAAGACATTCAAGTGGTATTGCTCGGAGATCATTGGAGCACATGATTAACCACTTAAAGAGGCTAATATTAATTGTTAATATATATAATCTTCATTTTCTTCATTATTCATAAATACCATTTTTAGTGAATTTTACAAATTGAACATTATTTCACATTATGATTATAATTCCTTCTTAAAATTTACTATTGCATGGTACATTTTTGAACACCCACTAAAACACCAAATTGTATTGATTTTATTTTAATATTTCAATTTTAGGTCTCCCATTCTATTAGGGTCATTATATCCTTCTGGATCTATTGAATATTCAATTAGGAAGATGACCATAGTGGACCTTGAACCAAGAACATTCTGGGTGAAGTGAACTGGACAACAACCCAATAAAAATACTGTAGCGGATAATATCCAAGCCCAATAAAGATTAAATTTAAATTGGAGATAGAGGAAATTATGAGTAAAATTTAATAAAATATTTAAAAGAGCTAATTATGAGTTTTAAAGGGAGTTCAAGGCAGTCCAATTTGAAGATGAAATATTGGGTTAGACTCTATGGACCAGAAAAATAGCCCAATATTTCAATCGTATCTCACAAAAAAACATCACTTGGGATGAAATTTTACATATTTTTAGGGGAAATCTAAGGAATCATTTTCTTCTTCTATGTCCCGCCCAAATTTGACCATCTAGATGCTCGTTTGGACACATCTATTAGAGGTATGCATCTGGATCCCATTCTGGATCAACGGTGGAAAATTCCACATTACACAAACTTTCCACCACCCTAGGACTACCATAATCAATTGGGAAGACTTGGAATATTGGGGTATCGAACTAAGACTTCCAAAATTTCTATTTAAGTCATTTTTTGTAAAGGAGTTGGAGGAGGTTGTGCATGTTTTCATTATGATGTTATGTTTCCAATTTGATGTTGTAATCACATTTCTTCAATTGTAAGTTTCTAAAATCACCTTAGCTTATTAATTAAACTTCTTTTTCTTCTAAGTCTATATTATTATTTTTAACACTTTTATACCATTTCATCAAGGTTTGAATTTATTCACATAATGAAGAGATAAATCCTTCACAAAATGGTGGAGTGATCATTTTTTTTTCACTTCTTCAATTCCACCCTCATGAGTCTACTTCCCGCTTCCATTCAGATCATAGAATCAATGGAGGGATAAATCTCTTATGGGTTGATCCAAGGGAGTAGAAAGGGTCTGGATTGGATGTTATTTCTTACTCTATTAATTTCTAATCACTTATTTTAATTGATAATTTCGTTTGACTATCTTAAAACTTCTTTGTCCTTGTTGAATTTTTAGGACACACACTTTAAGTGATAATAAGAACCATTACCTTGGAGTTATCATAAAAAAATTCTTTAAGTTATAATCTCCCATTTCATGAAGCACCCAAGCACTGAAAACTTAAGAGAAAAATTAATTACCCAAGGTATTGGAGCATTGTGAAACCCACTTTCCCTTGTTTCTATTTACCCCTAGATATGGTAGGGATGACCTTCTTGAAGGATTATTCCATTAATTGAGGAGGAAGTCCTTCCAGGGTACTTGAGGATTCATAGAGCATTAAGCCTCCACGAAGCACTCCTTTCCAGCATCATGACTTCATGCCAAGGTAGGGTCAACTTGATTAGCGAAGCTCCTTTCTTTGTGAATCCCCTAACCTCCATGAAGTATCTGAGCTTCACGAATCACCTCTCAGTGAGTCCCTCTGCTTCATGATACCTTTTTCCATGCATCCCTCTAGGATTGTGTGTAGTGACTTCTTGGTCCCTTGTGTGGTGTCCCTTTTTGTGCTTCCCTACCTTTTTCTTTTTGGAATATGTATGCTAATGGCTCTTGCTTTTTGGCATAGCCACACTAACTTGGACCCCACGAATGACCACTCCTCCACCCCACTCCCATCGGACATTGCTGGTGCCTTCTCTTCCCAAAGTGTGGGTAGGTATCAATTATGTAAGTCTAAGGGGTAATGAGTGAGCCCTCCCTATTTGTGCAGTAGGACGTTAAACTTCCAGGCACTATCATCCTCAACACATGAAGTTAAATTATAGCCTCACCCTGTTCCATGCACATGGGATGCCTCACCTTGGGAATTTTCCATTCCCACTCATATCCATGGTAGTGAGATATTCCTCACATGGAATGAGATCCTCCTCACATGGAATGACATCCGCCTTGCAGGGAAGGTAGCCATCCTGGTGTAAGCCCCTAGCCTTTCTTGTAGGAGGTAGCACCCTTTCTCCTCCTTTCCTACTCCTGATGTAAATACCAGAGGGGGGATGGTCATCAGAGACTCTCAATGCCCCATCCCTCTCCCTTTGTGCTTTTTCTCCATGATCCCTTCTATGTGTAAGCCCCACACCATCCCTCAATGATGTATCTTTCACTATGCAACCATCTGGTCTACTGACTCCTCTTGTTTCTCACACTGATCATGAATCATGTGGGTTTAAAGGTTATTAGTGACCGTGACGCCATTATTTTGTGAATCCCTCCCGAAGTAAGCCCCAAATTCCACCTACATGGTCCACTAGATATGCTTAATCCCTAAAACACCATGTGAGTTTTGATCCCTATTTTCTAAATAGGGTATATAAGAAGCCTCCCTAAGGTTTAATCCCAACTAATGGTAAACTTCAGTACCCCCATCCTAGGGGTACACCTCTCTGATACACCCCCAGTGGTGTCTATATTAGTCTTAACATGAGCCTCCTCCTTAGGTATAATCCCTAAGGCCCATCTTTGAACTACATGGAATTTGATTCCCAACTAACTAAGACATGGAGGAAGCCTCTCTAAGGTCCAAGTCCATCATCCATATCCATATTGATCTCTTTCGGGCCATATCCCTAGTAAGATAAGACCCTTCACCTGGTAGACCTTACCTCTTCTAGGACCATTAGAAAACTTCTACATGTAATCCCTATTCCCCATTTTAGAACTACATGGACTTTTATTCCCAACCAATTATGATACGTAGGAAATTTCCCCAAGGTTCAAGCCCGACACCATCATATTCATATCAATTCACTCTCATCCTTACCGTATGATGTTAAACTACATGGGATATCATAACCACAAGGACTTTGATACCTATTTCCTAAAAAGGGTACATAGTAAGCCTCCTTGAGTTTTGATCCCAACACCCTCAAAAACCCATCCATTCCATCCATTTCTCCCAATTCATTCACATCCATCCCGATTTTCACCCAGGACACCACATCTTGGTGGGATCATGCCATCAATTCAGACAAATCTTATGTGTAAGCCCTGATCACATGTTTCATTGCCTCACCCTTTTCCTAGAAAGATCATGTCATCCATTTAGGCCTTCTCAGTGCGTAATCCCCATACCACTCATCATCCAACCGAGAGAAATCCTCATGCGAAGGGCAGTCTCAGTGCATAATCCCCATATCATCCCTCCTGAACTACATGGGTTTTAATCATTTTTTTTCTAAACAGGGTATGTAGGAAGCCTCCACAAAGTTCAATCCCATCCAATGGTAAACTTTGATGTCCCCCTCATTGGGGAATACTTCCCTAATCCACCCTCAGTGGTGTCCAAATCAACCTTAATGGTGTGACATCTTCCCTTTATGGGACACAACACCCAAGGTTCGCTCTCATTGGGATACATAACTCACCCAACTAATGGTAAAACTTGGTGTCCCCATCATTGGGGTATAAATCCTTGATCCACCCTCAATATTGTCCAGATCAGCCTTCATGGTGTGACATCTTCCCTTTATGGGACATGCCATCCCAAGTCTATCCTCATTGGTCGTTCTAACCCATACATCCGGTAAACATTCCAGGTGCTCCCTCCTAGGGATGTACCCATATGATCTACCTTTACAAGTGTTTTGATTATCCCATTCCATCCCCACAAGACGTTAATCTTGTGACTCTCCATATTCACAAGAAGTTAAACTCACGACCTAACCTGTGTTAAACATGGGAAGCCTGAGGAGAACCTCATAAGAAATTCCTTTGGCATAAGATACCCCACAATTGACATGGGATGCCATGGGTTTTCACTCCCTTGAGAAGCCCTCTTACAAGGAAGAATACAGGTGGCCAATGTTCCAACGTCCATACATGCCACTGATGCCCATCATGACTACTTCCCTAACCAAAGGTTGCTACCCTACCAAGACCCCTTGGAATGTCTAGATAGAACCAACACAATTAATTAGAATCCACAAAGATAGAGACACTAGGAACGAGTTTCACAAACAATGTTTTAATCTTTAAGGGACACCTAGACTAGGTGATGAATTCCATGGAGGAATCCACGAAAGGAGGGACCGACATCCCATCATCCTATTTTGATCAAGGAGAATACATCTCTGAAGAAGTGATGAATACCGCCCACCTTTGGAAAATATGAATACGGGGTGAAATGCATCATCAACGAATGACCACAACATGTGTGTGGTGCATAACAGTGGAAAGCATTTGAAACAGGAATGGTGAACCTGATGTGAAACTTTGCTTCTTCAACCATGGGGATTATCCATATTGGTCATCAGACCAGGGATTGTACTTAGATGCTGTAGATGTCAGGCCACCAATAGAAATGATGAACCTGGAATTAACTTATTCTCCTCAATATGGGATTTAGTAGCACACAAGACATCACTAAATGAGTGTGTCACCAGATCCATATATCCAGCTCCAGGTCCCACCAAGCAAATAGTGGGTCTGACATGAAACTCATTAGAAATTGGGGAAGTTAATAATTGGAAATTTAAATATATGGCATTGTTAGCATGGATATATCTCTAAAAATGGAAGACTGAATGATGTTGGGGCATTAGGCATTGCTTTCCTATTATCTGTACTGATGGATAAATCTTCCTACTTTGTAGGACCCAAGCCACAGTAAATAAATTTCCCTTTGCCCGCAGACGTAGAGGTAGGAGGAACAACAATGCTACAATCCCACACGACTCCACCTCCTCTATGATGTCATCCACGACCATGGCTACTAGGCACCCACGTCCCATCTCACCTTCATAGATTGTTCAAATGAGGGTGATGGACATTCTCGTATGTCAGTATGAGCAGTAGGGGGTCATTCCCATGAGGGACATGGCTCACAAAGACCTAGAGACTTCTGCACCTCATCATCACCGCCCCCCTAAGGGCCACATAGGTATCCACTAATCCCCACTTCTACGTCCAACCACTTCGGGATCCTCTTTGTGAAACGTTCATGTGATTCAATCCCCTATGCCGATGAAGTAAGGTATATATGAGTCATCTCGGATACAACTACCACCTGGGAGCCACCAAGGAGGGATGAAACTAGGCCACATCAACACCACCAATGACTGGTTCCTCAGGATGAAGAAAATATGATATATACCCCTACTTTACTAGCCCTGATCCAAATAACCCAGCGCCAATGTCAGGCATAAGCTCAGGAAGATGCCTACCATGGGGCATCCTCTTCCATGAATTTAGTGGCCCATGACACCATCGACACATACTACCAGTTACCTACTACTACATAGTAGGGTAACTTCAATGCCCAATTGGGATCGAGACATCAACCACCTCATGGGTAGGCTGGGTTGACTCTTTCGATCACAGATGCATCCAACAACCATCATAGGTTGACCCATGATGATGATATCTAATACGGAGGACCTCCCCATACCATCGCAATCTAGAGTGGAGGTCCTCCCAACTCTCACACTCAACATGGAGGTCCTCTCCATGTCCTCAACACTGATTTAAATGGAGTTACTCCCTGATTTTTTGACGTCCAACACAATGGTCGCCCTCATGCTTATGGTTCCCGATATGAAGGTCCTCCCCATTCCCCATGACATCAATGTGAAGTCCCTCCTCACATCATCACCAGCTCTAGAGGAGGTCCTCCCCACTCTAGCATCCATCAAAGTAGAGGTCCGCCTTACTTCATCAATGATCAATATAGAGGTTGTCCCCGTGCCATAGACAACCAACATGGAGGTCCACCCCATGTTCTCACCAACTCTAGCGGAGGTCCTACCCACTCCAGAATCCATCCCAATAGAGGTTATACCTAATCTAGTACTCACAAGCATGGAGGTACTCCCCACACATCCAGTAACTAGTACAAAGGTACTCCTCATACTCAAGTTCACCAACATGAAGGTCATCCTCATGTCCCATTTGATATATGCCCAGGCGCTCCTCACACCTCAAGTCACCAAATAGGAGGTCCTCCTCACTCTGATACCCAACATGGAGGTCCTCCCCATGTCCCCAGTGATCTAAGTAGAGGTTCTTTTTACTATTTAAACACCCGGAGTGGAGGTCTTCCCCACTCTCACAATAGTCCCAGTGGAGGTTCTCCCTGCTTTGACGACAACCAATACAGAGGCCCTCCCCGTATCCCATTTGGCTCAAGAAGAGGCCCTCCCTGATCCATCATCAATCTACACAGAGGTCCTACCCATAAAAAAGATTTACCCTACCTTTAATAGATGTCATGGGGCAGAAGGGTGAACTATCGTTGCTGAAGGAGGAATTCCAAGAAGTGTCAAGTAATTTTCAATCCAGTCTGCTTCTCAGATTCTGAAGTGGAATGCGACTCAATGATGGAACCTTCACCCCGATCCTCTAAATCAAAGTCTGGGATAGGAACCCAACATGTGAGTTTCATCATCCTAGAAGGTGAGATGCAACAGATCTCTAAATCCCATTGTAGGTACATGCAAGTGGAGGAAGATTTGTCTCCCTTCCAGAGTCTCACAGTGCAACCCTATCTATCATCATCAATTTCATTCTCTACCTCAACACAAGATCTTGGAGATTTATTCTGGGTCATGGTAGATGATGATCACCCACTAGACTCTGTACCGATATCCACTACCCTCACACATGAGGTAGTAGTAAATACCCTGTCCTATAGAGACATGGTGATGCGATCGGTATCGCCTCTGGGAGATGACCCGACAAGTGGCGTCTAGTCAGCTCCCACGACATTTTATTTACTGTAAAATCCACCATCGCAATGGTCCATATCAGTTATGATACTAATTCCTCATCCACCACTGATCTAAGAATGCGAAAATCGAGAGTTGGATCCCACTTCTGAGTTGAGAATCTTGTAGGAAACTTTGACTGTAGATGTTCTGTTCGAACACTAATCTCAGATTTGATATTTTGGAGTCTCTCACCCAATATGAGATCATGTGTTTCTGATGGACTATCTGGGTGATGTATTTCTACCTCCATGACCATCAGATGGCCTACCCAAAGAGTCAGAAGCATTTTAACGACATTTTCCAGCAATGTCGCATGGTTGAGTTAGCAACGCTTCCCGTGGCTCAGCACCCCGCATCACCCGAATATCATTGGACCCTTCAGAAACATTGCATTCAGAGTTTCCCCATACTCTGGAGAATTAGTTAAGAGGAAACCCCACATGTTCAGATTCATTGCTGGGGGAAGTGTGGTGCTCTTCACTTTAGTCCTATCATGTCCCAACCCTACTTGTAGGGTGATATTGAGGATATGCCGCTGGGTGCAGTCACATTGAATATGGTTGAGCTTGGTAAAATCAAGGATAGGGACATAGAATTAGGTTCCTAGGAAGAGGAACCACCCCTTGGAATAGTCCAACATCAAGTGGAAACTCGTACAAGTATTGTAACTCACTTGTAAAGGTAGGTACATGGCCTCATGGAATCCCTCATCTCATTGCCCGTCAGTAAGAATACCAACAATGGTAAGGATCATATAGGGACTTATAAACCATTTGAACTGACCAATACTGTGCAAGAGATAGATTTTTACCCCTCTATGGTCACCTAACTCCATCAGTTAGAAAAAAAGGAAGTTCATTGATGAAATCCTTACCAAGAAACTTGAAGAACAATGTCTGAATTATGGTGATCCTCAATGAAATCCTTTCCCTCCTCTATAGGGGCAGTAGGGGAAACCACAGGTCCTCCTTGACCAGTTTTCTCCTCTCGATCTTGACAATCCCATGCATCTTAACAGGGTAGAGACCGGAGCCTATGTAAATCGATCACATTATTTATTACCGAATCCACCCGAGCTACATGAGAACCCTCCTTGAGATCCTATTCAGGTTGTTCCTCCAGTAGCTCCAAAGGTTGTTCCTCTAGCAGTTACATAGGCCTCTCTAGCTGTTCCATGAGCCACAAAGCCCTCCTATCATGTTGATGATCCTGTCAATGTGCTAATGGTCAGGAATCTTCACCCAAATAGGAATCCCCATCAAGATGATTTGATGGCTGTTCTCATCGCCCACCTCAAGGCCCTTGAGACATGGTAGGTGGAAATCCCACATGATGAAAATCCATATCTGGAATAGGTGGATGAAATGAAAATAGCCTCAAATGTTGATAATAATACCTTCTCCCAATTAAATGGTATGGATGATCCTCTACAGCACCTAGACCACTTTATTTTAAGGTGTGGACCCATGCTGGGAACTCCATCACAACAAGAGATCGCCAAACTCCAATGTTTCGTACTGACATTGGAAGGGCCTACATTCATCTAGTACAACCAGTTACCCATTGGATCCATTGCTGGTTGGGAATATCTTCATAGAAAATTTCTCTATCAGTTCAGCTCCACCACATGAAAGACAAGTATTATCGACCTCTTCAAGTGAAAACAATGACTAAATGAGCGAGTCGTAGACTTTTTAACCAGATAGAAGAGCCTCACATATTCACTCAACATGCCACTGACTTAAGAACAACTGCTGATGATGTGCATAGGAAATTTTAATACTGAATTGGCTCCCTCTATCATCACTCAGAATTTCCTAGGAGGATTCCATGATTTCTTTGACAAGGATTAGCATCTAGAAGAAGCCTTGTAGCAAGCTAGGAAGGTGCAATCGTTTCCTCCTCTAGATCTTTCAAGAAGATACACCAATGTAGAGACTAAATACTTTTTATATATAGAGGCACCTAGGCCTCTAGAATTGTTGCTGGAAGAACCTCATCCATAGCCTCACTAAGGGAAACAACCTCAGACCCAACCTTAGGCTCAACATCACCAACTGCAGTATCGACAGATGCTACCATGATATGCACCGGCACCACTTATGTGAGATAATCAGGATATAATCCCTTGTTAGGATCTAACCCCTCACCAAGGTCAGGTTCCCAGATTTCCCTTCCCAGATAGGAGAAACCAAATCTACCCATTTAATGAGGCCTAGGTTCCTGTCTACTTTTGTAGTGCCTTGGATTAAGGAATTATGAATCTTCCAGAATGTAGAAAAACCCTAGGAGGCTGAGCTCACTGATCGCCCCAACTATTATACTTATCATAGAATCCTTGGAAATACTATCAAGTAGTGACATGTGTTCAATGAATGAATTCATAACTAGGTGTATAATAATGTAGTCATATTGGGCGCCGCCTCAACATAGGTATCAACATCTCTGTGAATCTTGGCAATGATAGTGAAGGTGAATAACTTCAGGTCTCCAGCTATGGATCTCAGAAGTATGAAGACTGGTTGGATCATAGAGTAGTCGCTCATGCTCATGGTTTCATCTGTTCCTATTTAAATTGAATTGTACTTTCTGATGTTGTCACACCTTCTTTGTCCACCGTTTTTACATCCACATCTCATCCTTCTGCTTTTCAGAAGAGAAGACACTGATGATCCAAGGAAAAAAAATCCCCCCACCAGTGCCAAAGCCATCTCTCACCCTTGGAGATTTCATGCCTTCAGAGATGGAAATTTCCCTTTGATTTTTTCTAGCAATGGAGGATTCCTCAGATGATGACCAGGAGTATGCCTTTGTGAATACCATCAAGCTGGTGGATCCTTACATGGTTCCCGATGATGAAAAGTGTCAGTAAGGTCCTCCTAATGTTCCCAATAAATGCCATCATTGACGGGTCCATGGATATGTGAATCATCTGAATGCACAGAACAATGCTTCCAGCCAAGTCATGCATGTTACTAAGACCAGACAACATGTTTAATGTAGAGCTCAATAGGTGTTTTCCTCTCAGCCCATCTTGCCAAATTCACTTCCACCTCCGTTTGTTTTACTTGACTAGGTAGAGCCTCCTGGCCGCGTCATGATCAATTACACCTAGCTGTAGCCATGAATCAGTCATCTGATAGTTAACCGGTAGTAATTTTGTGAGGTTCAGCTAGTGAGAAATAGGATATCCCCAACACCATCCAAAATCCACCAATTCAATTAGTAGTGCCCATCATACCTCTTTCTATAAAGGAACCTATTTCTGGTGTAAATGTGTGCCTAGAATGAAAGTATGATGTGATTAAGAACCTTTCCAATATTACTATAAAACTCTTTATTCTTGAGTCCCTCTATCTGTTAGAATACATACGAGAATACCTCATAGAAGTCTTATATATCCCCCTTCAGTTTGAGACAGAGGTTATGACATCAGAGGCTTTACACATAGAGTATGTTGAGTAGTCAGAATGCCACACCATCGTATCTTTCTCTAGAGAAGATGAAAGTTTACTCTTATAGGGGCACATCCACCCATTATACATCATAGAACAGTTATACAACATGGAATTCTATCAATGTATCATCAACACAGGTTCTAAGATCAATCTCATCCCAACCCAGATTCTCTTCTAGATAGGACTGACTGAAGAAGATCTGAGTCCCTATGACTTGAAGATTTAGGGTTTTGATAGGACTGAACAGAAACTGTGTGATAAAGTCCACCTGAAAACCTAGTTTGGTGGTCTTATTGCTAACACTGAATTCATGGTTATCTCACAGGATACCACCTACAATAAACTGATGGGTAGACCCTATCTTCATCTGCATGCATTGGTCTACTCTTCATATCACTAGTGCCTCAAGTACTTTCTCAATGATCGAGTAGGAATTTTCTAAGGTGATGCTGCCTCATTTTCTTCTTGTGAATCTTGATATATAGACATATCTTACTACTATAATAAGTAAAATCATGCTCAAACTGATGAGTTTGATCATATTATCACTGTGGCTGACCCGTGGATAAAATTAGATGATGCTTTCATCCTCCCAATTCACCAGTTAGAGGCCACAACCCTAGAATTGGGACACTAATTTGTTTTTTCTGAAATGAGGGGAAGACACATTCCTAGGTACAAGAAACATCAAAAAATTACCTCTTACTCTAACACAGGTTGGGCTCAAGTGATACCAAATCCTTTGGTATAAAATCTATGACCTTAAACTAATAGCCTTTGGTCTAGGCAATATGAACCTAAACTATTTGTAATGCTAGGATATTATACTATGAATTCAGTTGGTTTCTACCATTGACATTATTTTATGCACTAGGGCGTGATACCTAAGGTGTTGAGTTCCACATGGAAACTTTCCCGATCCATATCCATACTTTGAGTATTTATGAGTTTAGGTTTCCACTATCTTTCACATCCAGACAGACCCCCTAATGGTGATAGTATCATGCCACTTCGGCTCACCTCCTGTCCTAGGCCAATGCCCTAATGGATTTCCAGTGTCAAATAGAAAATCCCTTGTTTTGAACATATTCAAAAACTAATTCTAAATTTTCACATCTCATCCTTGACTGGTGAAGTGTTTAAACCTATGTTTCGAACATGGTCAATAGTGGTCCTTCCCATCAATAACCCCTTCCATAATTCAGATCCCAGAGGTTTTGATTCATGACCTTCCCACCTCCCTATGTTCTAATAGAACTATAACACCCTTGGTATTTCCCCTTAATGCATCTACACACATTGAGTGGAACTTTCAGTATCGATGGGACATTCTCAACCCAACATTTTCTTTACCCTTGTTGTACACTTCTACATGTGATAGGGAAAACCTAACATCACTCATTTTTTTCCACACCAAGCATGGCTCATGCAGGCTTAGGGGTCTTGGTAAGGTTTTTACCCACATAGAGGAGCTTCAAAATCACCATAGTCTAAACTCTATGAACTTAAAATAAGATCCTTTAGGTCTAAAATCTATAAACTTAAACTAAGATACTTTGGTCCAAGCATTATGACCTCAAACTATTTACAACCCATAGAGTCCAAGTTTCATGAATCTAAACTATATGCATGTTGATGTACTGGCTACACAATGATAAAACTATATAAAAACCAGCATCCTTACCACATGATGTTAAAATTCACAAACCAGTCCTTTTATACAACCTTAAACTGCGACATCATTATTTTGGCCACATGATTAAAGCAGCATCGCATCATGGTGTTTTATCTTGAGAGAGCATCACCCTTGGCACTGGTCATTTTCCATGCCACATACAAGAACTATTTATGGATTTATTCCCATATTCATGGGATATGTAGTGACACTGGGAGTTTCCATCTTGGTCTAACCCCTTAAAAAAAGAAAAAATAAATCCCCTCTCCTTGTGCATGGGTTAGAACTACACAAGGAGATCAACTGAGAACTACAAGTGACTTGATTCCTACCCCCATAGGATATGTAGTGATGTCTGGGTTCAATCCTTGGGCCCAACCACAACATTTCTATCTATTCACATCAGATCAAAATTTTCCCCACTGTACAATGTTAAACTGAATAGGATCTTGGAACTATGTGTGGCTTGATTCCTGCCCTCACAGGATACGTAGCAATGTCCAGACACTTTAACTTTGCATCCAGCTGCAAATCCATCAAACCTTATGATCCTTTTTCCTGAGTCTAGTTCAAACATCACAACTTTAAACTATATGAAAGTATTCTCTACAATCTATGATGTGGTGTTGGGCCTCCTTGGACTCATTCACATCGGGGTTTTCATGACACCACAATACACATCCAATTGAGCTACCCTCTTCGGTCTAAACTCTATGACCCTAAACTAAGAGTCGATGTCCTTTTTATGACATTAAACTGTGATCCTACCCTGAACAATTTCAAGATTCCCCATGATAATTTTGGTATTTTTCCATTTACTCATCAGAGAGGATTTTCCCCACCAGTTTTGGTCTCCCACCACACCATGTTCAAGAACTACATGCGGCATGGTTACCATCCTTATGGGATATATAGTGATGTTTGGACACTTTGTCTTCAGGACCAGTGATAGGTTCATTAACCTTTTTGGACCTCTGTCCTTAGTTATGGTCTAAGAATTATGACCTTAAACTTTATGCCATTCGTATTAAGGTTTGTATGCAACACATGAGTTTGTTTAACCTCATTCACATCAGGTTTTAACTCCTACATGCTTTATGAATACCCTAAGACTGAACATGTTCTGTTAGTTTGAGAAACATGACTTTAAACTATTTTCCATTGTCCATGAAATATTACCTTAAACTTTTTACACACCCAGGCATGAATACCACCCTCTTATATATTTAGTCTACACTTGGAGTCCTCCTTGGTTTGGGGTTTCCACCATCCTTCAAATCCAGATGAACTCCCTAATGGAGACGGTTTCATAATAGATTAGATCACCTCCTATCCTGGGTCAACGCCCTAATGGATATTCGACAGCATACGACGAATCCTATGTTTAGAACTTGGTCAATAGTTGATCTTGTATTTGCTCGGCCCATTCTTGACTAGTGTAGTTATGGTCCCTATGTTTCTAACATGGTCAACAACCGACCCTTACTCACTAGTCACCCCTTTCATCCAAGACTTGTAATTATCGACTTACCTCCTTTTTACATCCTTGTATTAGGGTGGGATTTCATCCTTAGTGTCACCCTCAATGTGAACTCCCACATATCAGATAGATCCCTATATCATTCCTTGTTTCCCACACCAAGAATTGATCATGTGGGCATAAAAGTTCTTGTAAGGTATGTATTTATGTGGTTGAGTTGTGCACAATCCTTTTGGTCCAAACTCTATATCCATAAACTAAGAGTCCCATAGGGAAATTGTGGTGTGACATCAAGCCTTCTATGGTCTCATTCACGTCAGTTTTATCACTCCACCACACCACACACACATGTTTTGGGAATCCTCCCTCCTGTTTGTTTCCTGGTATTTGTGTAGTATGTAAGCCTCCCTAGCTCATGCACATCGAGTTTCTTTCCTATGTGCCACAAAAATAATCTAGGAATATACACTTCCTATTCTACGCTATATGAATTTAAACTGTTGTCCAGGGTCTAGGTAGTATGACCGTAAACTGTGTGCAACATCCTATTCAACCGACGTTAAACTATGAGACACATCCTGATCACATAACATTAAACTATACCATGCATCGCCTTCATCATACGATGTTAAAATACATGTTCATTGTCCTTACTTGCATGACATGAAACTACAAAGCATCCTAGGCCCTCATATGAGAGGTATTATCCTTAAATGTTGGTCATCCACCACATTATTTTCACTTTTATCCATCACTCAACATCAGAGATAATACTCCCCTGGGAAGGAGGTTTGATCTTTGTTCAGACCAGTATGCTTACACCAGTGTGTTATAATCCATGGTGGTGTAACCCCAAGAGTGTTGGAGACCATTCAAAAATTTTGTCACTCTATTTCCATGCTATTAATGCCCCCTTACTTGGATCCTCATCCTCTTTCACATCTGAAGGGACTCCCTAACAGCCTGGTCCCATGCCTCTTTGGATCACTTATCATCCTAGGCCAACATTCCCAAAGACTTTGGATGACAATTTAAGATAGGTCCCATGTTTCAAACATGGTCAGTGGTCGAACCTTGTTTATTTATCCCCACTTTAGGCTAAGTAATATGGATTCTGTGTTGTTGAACATGGTTGGTAATTATCCTATATCATGACGCCTCTCCCATTGTGTTCCTAATTCTGGGTATCGTGATTCACACTTCTCACCCCCTTTGTTCGGATAGATTCTAATGCCCCTGGTGTTATCACATTCATGCACTAGCACACATTTGGAGAAGCAAATTGCCTGTTCTGAGATCCCTATTCTCCAGTCATAGCCTCTTTAAGTCTGAATGCTCTTGGTGGTTAGTCAATAATAAAAGACCCCGAGTATTTGATGATTATTTGACACTCATACAAAGTGAATGATTATGTGATCATCCCTTGTTTTTACACTGGGCATGACCCATGTGATATTGGGGATTGATCATGAGTTGTTTCACATATATTATTGAGATGTAATAATTAAAGTAAGAAAAATTGTGTTCATGCACATAGATGTATCAAAAGTAATGACAAAATGTGTCATCAGTTCGAAAAAACATAACCCCTATGGATCCTCCCCTTCAATGGAGCACTTCAGCTCCTCCACCCTTTGGTGTGTGGCCTCCAAGATCTTCTATCATCACTTGGGATCTTTTTATTCTTTATTTTCTTCTAGAAAAATCTCATCTAGCCTATTTTTCACCTATTCTAGATCAGTTTAGAGATTATCCACTTGAAGACATATCTATCTCACCCACTCTTGGGCTTCCATCAGTTGGACTCGCAATTGTGATACCAGTTTTGATTGGGTTATAGCAGAGGAAGATAACTCATCCATCTTCCCTCCCAAGCATTAGATATCCTATTCACCCCCTGAAGCTTCTGAGTGTTGACCGAATTATCATAGTTCCAGTCGATGTCCAAATAGTGATTACTATCTCGTGCCTTTTCAGAAAGGTAGTCCCGAAAGAGCATGTGCAGACCTCACACATCCTCACCTCCATTGCACATATTTCATAGCCAGTGGTGAAGTGATCCCATCTAGTTTATCCACTATGGTTATGGAATATTGTTGATGAAGTTATTGAAAAACTTCCATGCCCGACTTCAGGTAGCCCGACTATCCTCAACTACATCATAATGAGACTCATTTAGATATTCTGGATCAGCAGGTTTGTATTTTGGAAATGTGTCTAGGAATTCAATAGCGGGATCTTCCTCTGGCATCATGTTAGATGGATCGGGATCCACATTGTGAGGTTGATCTTCATCACTTTATCCCACCTCGATAAGGTCATCCCTATCATCCCCACTAGTGATGTCACCAATAATCACGACTGATTGTTCACCGGAATCCATGACCTAGTTGGCTCAGACACTTGGCTCCGTATGGGCTGACACTCCTGTCAAGAAAGGAGTCTTGGGTCCTTCGACCATTCTCACTAGTAGAGCACCCACTACTCCAAGGACTATTTAGAAAATGGTCATATTAGTCAACCTGGTCAAGTAAACAATAAGTATGACTATGTGAACCAGGATACTTACAAAGGTCAAGTGATGATTTCTCATGTTCTTGGGTTGTTACCATCATAATGCCAGGACATGGCCCCCCATATACGACTGAAGGCTCTAGGGATTCCAGGGTGGCCACTCTACCCTCCTCAATGTTGATTAGACTTGTAGACGCTACTGCCCCAATCACGAGATCTAAGTATTGGTCATTTTCACTTGCTGATATGACTTCATCCCCATCATAATGGGTCCTTTACGTAAGATCCTCTTGCCCAAGTAGATTTCAATCAAGGAATCTAGATAAACACGAGGGAGATAATAACATAAGGGAATGAGTTAGATCTTACTTCAAGAGCTTCAGAAAATCCTTCAAAGGAATTTTCCTTCATGGGCACAACCTCACCTTCCTCCAAAGGGATCCCTTTGTCGACATCTTCCCTCCAAGAGTCACTTGATTCTTTAGGCAAGGGAAAGTGCCTTACCATCTCAACCACTAACAGTTATAGAGAGGAGGTCAGATCTAGAAATACTTTCACCCGATCCATCATTGGGTGTGCAACACCTCAAGAGTGCATTATATCCTACAAATATACCATGTACTATTTCCCCTCCTATTGGGAGAAAATAAAACCATCTTTGTCATGACCAATTCCCATAAGATCCATCCCGAAATAGTTGAGGTGATCCCACATTTCACGAGGATTTAGGAATTGATTGTTAACTTCCCAAGATTACCAAGACCTAGGGTAGAAACCATCCTTAGGTATATCTACATAATTTAGATACTTCCTGGGAGCTTGGTTAGGTACTATGTTGAACCCTCTTAATGGTTTCCCTTCATCCTGAGTCTGCTCGAATGGGACCACTAGGCCTACTACTACCACTCTTCTTCCAATTTTATCCAGTGAAGGCCTTGGAACTATTGGATATACTATTGAATCCCCACCACCATGATATGCATCATCCCTACCACCACAATGTACTCTCATAACCATTTAGATCTGGCCTTGAGGCAGAGGGGCCACTCCCTCATTAGCTCATATGGTCTGCTATTTCAGCATTTCTCCTAGGTAGGCAGCCTTCCATCTATTTGCGTATGCCTTGACTAGCCCATAGGCAGTGGTGGATGGAGGAAACTCATTCCACATTCTTCCATCTTCCCATGTGAACATGATCTATATTTTCCTCATCACACATGGGTTATCTTCATGATGTACCCCTAGGTACTCCTTTGGAGTCAACATCTGTAGATATATGAACTACCTCACGAACCGGTGCGAGGTTTATGATTCCAAGATCAGCTCGTAGTCCACCCGCACCACCAGTACTATGCCTAGAAAGGCTAGGAGATATGACTATCCCTCTTCAGTTCCCATTCCATCATCACTTAACTCCCCCGTTAGTTAAGGAAATAGATGAAGTTTGAATTGGTTTTCCATCCAGATCTTTATCAGCGCTGTTATCAAGCTTAGCTTGAATGAGAAACTCCATGCAATGTTCAAAATTATTGGTTGAAAATTCATCTCATGAGGGGATATTAGATTTAGGTATTCATATCCTTCCATGTGCACTACCACCCAACTATATAGGAATTGGAGCAACCCGCACATGTGTAAATGATTCTTCCCCTCATTGATATGCTAGATAACCTTATATAGCTTCACCAACATCAGGACCCCAAGGTTGATGCGCTGCCCCATTGCAAGCATCGATGCCATGATGAATTTTCTCGGCCATGCACCCATATTTTCATCTCTCACTAGCAGCATCCAGCCGCAAATGAGCACCGATATGAACCCAACCAACCTAATTATTGATTGATGCTCAATGTTGATACTATAACCCCATAGCTACCATTTTATATCCTCCAAGATCACCCAATAAGAACCTTCCCTTCCTTACTGATCCCTTATCAGGTAGGTACGGGGCCTTGTGGGAAGTTTCATGGATGCCTCCTCTCCCTTAGCAGGCCTCTATGCAGGAAAGTTCAGAAAACAACTAAACCACTGCTTAAAGTGGAAGTCCCTTATCATCTGATTATCTTTATCTACACTTGACACTGGATCTAGTAGCACCTTTTCCAGATGTGTCATATACTCCAGACCATCCAATGTATTCTCAGCAGGGAGGAATTAATCATACATCGCCCCCAGAATGGGAATCCCTGAAATATGATGGAGGTCCTAGAGGCTGATGTCGACCTCCTCGTGATGTAGATGAAAATTATTGGTCCTCTATGACAATATAATCAACAGCTTCAAAATAATATATTTTGGCTGGTATACGTGTAATTGGGAGGCCCATGCCGCTTCATAGAGGCTTACTTGCCTCAACTCTACTCCAAACTCTACGCAAGATGCACACACCCAGTAGGCCCAGGACCATTCCTCTATGAAGTTGCTGCCCTAAAATAGATCCCAATCATCAATCCATCCTTTTTTGTGGGTTTTTTAACCCCAAATTAAGAATTTTTTTGTATTGTGGTGGAGATGTCTTTGGCTCTAATACTCTACCATCAATATTGTTGAGATGGTTGTAGAGACATTCTACTGTGATAGGCGAATGATCCTTCTAGGTATGGCCGTTAGTAGCTCTGTTCCATTAGTATTTCCCCAATGTACCTATGAACTAGTAAGTCGGTTTATCCCTTCTTTCCTCTAGGATTAAGACACCATCCCTCAGACCAAATCCATACAATGATAACCTCTTACAAAGGGGGTAGTCCTTCTGCATTGCTGAAAGAATCTCTAATAGAGATTCATGATCTGAATGGGTCTAGGAATACTCCTTGATCATGATATTTTTCATCATATCTTCCCTTTGGGTAGCATCCTCAAGGACCTCCTGAATAGATTCTTGGGAAACCATAAAATCTAGGACTTAGTCAAAATTTCGAGCCTGTTCGCGAAGATCTTTCTCAGAGCACTAGCTTGAAAAGATGCGGGATGATGAGTGTGGTTCATGAAGAAAAACAGATCACGATACTTTGGTTTGTGGACTAGAATTCATGGAGCAACGTACTGTGAACTCGGTTCGTAGAGGCACGTTTTCAGGGAAGAAGGCTTCATGAAAAGAGTGCTCAGGCATAACCATTTGTGAAGATCCATTATGAATAATAGGACCCTCGTTCCCTATTTATAAGTGACATCTAACCAACCTTCAAGGCAGAACTCATGCCCCTAGCTTCGTATTGACCTTACCCAACATGCATCATGTGCCTTTCATCACAAACTTGCTTCATAATCATATAGTATTCAATGATTTTCTAGAATCCAACCCTCCTTTCCCCATCGGCTCCCATTATAGAGGGGGGGGGGGAGAATTTGTTGGCACCAAAATACATGACCCGAGATAAGTTGAGGAAGGCCACAACTGGTTGAGAGGAAATATGAGCTCAACGGCCCAAAAAATCATCAAATGGGTCTTCCTCATGAATCCCTTTCACATATCCCCTAGCCCTCATGAAATTGAAAGGCGTTGACATATGCCTCCACGATCCTGACGATCCCCACACCCTCCATGAAGGCAGTTGACGAAACCCTCTATGAGTCCGATGGAGCTGCAACCCTTCGTGACGCTCTTTTTTCCTCATGGAATGCCTCCAAGCATTGTGAAAACCCTTTCATCTATAAATATATGGATCACCCCACCTTAAACACATTTTCTACCTGACCTTTCACCTTTCGATCTTCCATTTCACAAAGCACCCAAGCACTACAAACTCGAGAGAAAAATGAATCACCTAAGGTATTGGAGCATCATGAAACCCACTTTACTTTGTTTTTATTTACCTCTACCTATGGTATGGATTCCCTTCAGGGAGGCCTATACCCTTCGTGGAGTAGGAAGTCCCTCTGGGGTAATTGAGGCTTCACAGATCATTAATACTTGGTGAATAACTCCTTTCCTACATTGTGACTTCATGCCAAGGGAATGTCACTCTACTTTGTAAAGATCCTTTCTTCACAAAGCCCATGAACTCCATGAAGAATCTGAGCTTCGTGAAGCACCTCTTAACATGGCCCCCTGCTTCATGATACCTTCTTCTGTGTGGCCCTCCAGGCTTGTGCGTAGTGGATTCTTGGTCCCTCATGTGGTTTCCCTTATTGTGCTTCCCTACCTTTTTATTTTTGGCATAGGTACGCAAATGGATCTTTCTTTTTGGAATAGAAACACTAATGTGGACCCCACGACCGATCAATCCTCCTCCCTGATCTCATCAGGAATTGCTGGTTCCTTCCCTTCCCTAAGTGTGGGTAGGTATCATTTATGTAAGTATAAGGGGTGAGGAGTGATCCCTCCCCATCAATGTTGCAGGATGTTAAAATGCAAAGCACCATTGTCCTCATCACATGACGTTGAACTATAGCCTCACCCTATTCCATGCACATGGGGTGCCCTGCCTTGGGAATTTTCTATGCCCACTTATCTCCATAGGAGTGATATCCTCCTCACATGGAATGCAATCCTCATAACATGGAATAACATCTGCCTTGTGGGGAAGGGAATTCATCCTAGTGTAAGCCCCTAGCCTTTCTTATAAGAGGTAGCACCCTTGCCCCTCCTTGCCTCCTCTGGAAGTAAAAATAAAAGGGGGGATGGTCATCAAGGACTATCAATTCCCCATACCTCTCCCTTTGGGCTTTGTCTCCTTGGGGCACTTATATGTGTAATCCCCACACTATCCCTCACTGATGCATCTTTCACGATGCGACCATATGGTCTAATGATTCCTCTTGTTTCTCACACTGATCATGAATCACATGGGTTTATAGGTTAGTGGTGAGTGTGACACCCTTATTTCGAGCATCCCTCCTAGAGTAAGCCACAACTTCCACCACCATGGGCTTCTAGCTATGCCTAAGCTCTGAACCACTAAACTACACAGATTTTGATACCTATCTTCTAAATAGGGTACATAAGAAGCCTCACCAAGGTTCAACCAATGGTAAAATTTAGTTTCCCCTCCTAGGAGTTCACCTCCCTGATCCACCCTTAGTGGTGTCCAGATCAGTCTTCACACAAGCCTCCTCTTTAGGTATAATCCCTAATGCCCCTCTTTGAACTATATGGACTTTGATTCCCAACTAAATGGGATACGTAGGAAGCCTCTCTGAGGTCCAATCCCATCATCCATATCCATATTGATCTCTTCTGGGTTATATCCCTAGTAAGATCATGCCCTTCACTTGGGAGACCTTACCTCTTCCATGCCCATAAGGTAGCTTATACGTGTAAGCCCCATTCCCCCTTTCATAAATACACAGGCTTTAACTCCCAAAAAATTAAGACACATAGGAAATATCCCCGAGGTTAAATCCCAACACAGTAATATTCATGTCGGTTCACTATCATCCTTACCATATGATGTTAAACTATATGAGCTATCAGAACTAAGTAGACTTTGATCTCTATCTTCTAAATAGGGTACATAGGAAGCCTCTTTGAGGTTCTATCCCAACACCCTCAACAACCCATCCATTCCATCCATTTCTACCAATTCATTCACATCCATCCTAATTCTCACCTAGGCCGTAACATCCCAATGGGATCACTCCATTCATCCAAGCAACTCTTATGTGTAATCCCTGATCACACGCTTCATCACCTCACCCTTTTCCTATTGAGATCATGTCATCCATCTAGGTTGTCTTAGTGAGTAACTCCCATACCACTCATAATACAACCAAGAGAAATCCTCTTATAAAGGGTAGTCTGAGTGCAAAAACCCCACATCATCCCTCCTAAACTACATAGGTTTTGATATCTGTATTCTAAATAGGGTATGTAGGAAGCCTCCATGAGGTTCAATCCTAGCCAATGGTAAACCTTAGTGTCCCCCTCATTGTGGTATACATCCCCGATCCACCCTCAGTAGTGTCTAGATCACCCTTCACGGTGTGACATATTCCCTTTATAGGAAACAACACCTAGGGTTCACTCTCATTGGGTGCCCCGAATCACCCAAAAAATGGTAAACCTTGGTGTCCCCCTCATTGGGGTATACCTCCTTGATCCACCCTTAGTGGTTTCCATATTATCCTTCACAATGTGACACCTTCCCTTTATGGGACATGACATCCTGAGTCCATCCTCATTGGGTGTTATGACCCATCCATCATATAAACCTTACAGGTGATCCCTCCTAGGGATGTACCCATATGATCTACCTTTATAGGTGTTCTGATCAGCCCATTCCATCTCCGCAAGATATTAAACCCATGACCCTCTGTCTCCGAAAGACATTAAACTCACAGCCTACCCCGTGTTAAACATGAAAAACCTGAGGAAAACCTTGTAATACATGCCTCTAGCATAAGATACCCCATGATCGACATGGGATGCCTCAAGTTTCCACACCCTTTAGAATCCCTCTTATGAGGAAGAATACAAGTGACCAATGTTCCAGCGTCCATGCATGCCACTAATGCCCATTGTGACTACTTCCCTAATTGAAGGTTTTTACCCTATTAATACCCCTTGGAATGTCTAGATAGAAGTAGCACAATTAACCAGTATCCATAAAGAGATGGAACTGGGAATGAGTTTCACAAACAACATATTAAAATTTAATAGAGACCCGGACTATGCGACAAATTTTGAGGAGGAATCCACGAAAGGAGGGACCGATATCTCATAATCCTATTTAAATCAAGGAATAGAAATATATGAATAATTGATGAATGTCTCCCACCTTTGGAAAGCGAGAATGCGGGGTACAATGTACCGTCAGTGAATGACCACAACGCATAGGCGGTGCACCCTAGTGTAAAGTGTCAGAAACAAATGTTTAAAGGATAAATTTATAACCTTGTAAAGGATGTTTGAAGAGATCAATATTAGGGAATTCCATGATTTTCAACCTCCTATACAATCTATTACTCATACACTGATTGAAAAATTTTGTAATCAAATGGAGAGAATAAATTTTGATGTTTTATCTTTGATATTAGAACTAAAAAGAATTAAAACTTGTGAGGATCCCATCCCTACATTGAATATCCCTTCCATAACCTTATGTGGAGTGTCTGGTTTCCCAAAAACCTCTTAAGAAAATATGGTTAAACCAACATTTGAATTTGGGATTGCTGAAAAGGATCAAATAATTGTTTATAGTTGTTTAAATCAAAAGGAAAGAGAATTTCCTTATTCACATGAGAGAAATTTTTCTTTATGGATCGAATCCTTGAAAGTTATCTCCATTAATGATCTTTCAGAACCAAATATCAGTGAACCCTTAGAATAAATCATGAACTCTCAGTTTTTACCCATTCATTTCACTGAACAAAAAATTTTCAGGGAAAAAACATCAATTCTAAATTAATCAATCAAGCTTGTTTCTGGCTCCCAATCCCTCTCATGTAATTTTTACAACCCAAACTTGAGTATAAGGCCTTTAAATCATACCTCAAATTTTTATTCATTAGGGATATCCAAAACCATCTTATTTTCATTATTTCTTCTCTTGATACAAATAAAAGAGGAATTATCCTTTATGTATTATGAAAGACTACATAAGTAACTGGATCCACCATTTCTGACATTCCTTGGATTTTCACACTCATTGTATAACATAAGTTTGTGAAAGAAACAAATTCTTAACAAATAATCAATATAAATCTAGTATATGTGGTGAAAAATGTGGTCTTTAAAATGTTGAAAGTTGGTATTGGGTAAGTTTGGGGGTTCATCAAGCTAACAACATTAAACTAAGCGCTTTATGGGAGGCAACCCGACTTCTGTATTGATTTTATTTTATTTTATTTTGTGTTTTTTGTGTTTTTTTTCAAGGGACCCCCTTGGGGTTTTCATTATGATATAATGTTTCTTGTGTGCGAGATTTAATAGTTGAAGTAGTTTAGTATTTTCAAATGAAACACATGACTTCCCGAATTCAAACCTAACCTTCAATCATCCCCTATGATTCTACTTGTGACATGAAGCCAAAGTGATCAATTGATTATTGATGGGTGGAAAACTTCAAACTAGGTGAATTCATTTCGTGATTCTCATTTTCAAATTTTATTTTGGAACTCCTCTACTATGCCTCTACCCACTTATAAAATTTATTATCTTTATACACTATGGATAAGTTATTATATGTTGGGGGTGACATAATTTTTTTTGTGTGCATAAAAAAAAACAATTTAAAAAAAAATTGAATTGAAAAAAATGTGCATTAATGGAAGAAAAAAATCTTTAACCTTAAACATGATAATACACATTGCACACTTTGAAAATTAATATAAAATAATTTTTCATGCCTTGATTCTGATTTTAATCCATGTTTAGGTTCATGAGAATAAATTTTAGAAAGCATTTTTGTCTAATGTGATTTTTCACCATTTATATTTTCATCGATTTAATATAAAAAATTCACAATGATCATCGTTTGGATTGTGGGGTATTAGTTTACATTATTTGGGTCCCATAATTATGGGAATAAGTTTGGTGATTATATTAATTTTAACATGATAATTCAAAAACAAATAAAAAAACTATAATAAATTTGCACGTAGAGAAATGGAATGACCTAATGTGTGGCTTTAGGCACTTGGGGATCACAAATCCATAGTTTTATGGCCTAGAGTTGGAAATTTTATCTCTATTTATGGAAATTTGAATTTGTTTTTGATAGAGTTAATTCTATATGATGTCTGAGTATGCGAGCTTCACTTGGTGCCCTAAGGTATTTGAGCTTGAGAGTCATCAACAAAGTCTCACTATAGGGGTTGACCCGATTGAGTGAAATTTCAATTAATATGAAAAAATTAAAAAAAAACACGAATACTCATCTAAAGTTTAAAATATGATACAACCTATCGCTTCCATATTTTCCCCATTGAATAAAAATGAACCCCCATATCTATTGTGATGCACAACACATCATCATGCTTAATTGAAATTGGATGAAATGTGGTGATGAATTTAAAAAATAGAATAGTCATGGGATTGGGATACTCTTATTAACCTAAATTTTTTAAAAATATTTTTATGGGTTTCATAATTTTTTGGTATGAGGTATTTTGGTGAGCATTGTATGTTAGAATGTTCTAGGAAAAGGGAATTCAATTTTCATATTTTTGAGATACTTTTTTCTTGGGAATAGAAAAACTCTAGTTGGAGGGTGTGATTATCCACTTAAAGAGGATAATATTCATTGTTAATATATATAATTTTCATGTTCTTCATTATTCATAAAAACCATTTTTAGTGAATTTTAAAAATGGAACATTATTTCACATTATGATTGTAATTCCTTCTTAAAATGTACTATTACATGGTACATTTTTGAACACCACCTAAAAGAACCAATTGTCTTGATTTTATTTTCATATTATAATTTATGGTCTATAATTTTATGAGGAACATTCTATACTTCTTGATATATTTAAGATTCAATTAGAAATATGGCCAAAGTGGGCCTTAAACCAAGAACATTCCAGGCAAAGTGAATTGGAAAACAGCCCAATAAAAATACTGTATCAGATAATATACAAGCTCAATTAAGATAAAATTTGAATTTTATATAGATTAAATTATGAGGAACATTTAATCCAATAGTTACCAGAGATAATTATGAGTTTTAAAGGGATTTATAGGAGGCCCAATTTGATGATGAAATTATGGGCCAGATTCTGTGGCTCAAAAAAATACACCACTATTTCAATCATATCTAAAAAAATGTCATTTGGAATTAAATTTTACATAATTTCAAGAGAAATATGGGTATTAATTTTCTTCTTCTATGATCCACCCAAATTCTTCCATCTATAGCTCTTTTAGACACATCTTTCAGAGGCATGCAAGCTGGATCCCATTCCAGGTCAAGGGTGGAAAAATCCACATTCCATAAACTTTCCACCACCCTAGGCCTACCATAATCAAGTTTTAAGACTTGTAATATTGAGGGATCTACCCAAGGCTTCCAAAATTTCTATTTAAGGTAGTTTTGGTGAAGGATTTGGGGGAGGTTTTTCATGCTTTCATTTTAATGTTATACTGCCAATTTGATATTAATTGTAATCACATTTATTCAATTGTAAGTTTCTAGAATCACTTTAGCTTCTTAATTAAAATTATTCTTATTCTTCTAATTTTATGTTATTATTGTTAACAAATTGACACCGTTTCATCAAGGTGTGAATTTATTCACACAGTGAAGAGAGAAATCCTTCACAAAACAATGAAGTGTTTGTTATTTTATTATTTTTCATTTTTTCAATTCCGCCCTCATGAGTCCAATTCCCACTTACATTAAGAGAATATCATAAATGGAGGGATAAACCTCTTATGGTTTGATCTAAGGGATTATAAAGTGTTTATATTGGATGTTATTTCTCACTCTATTAACTTCTAATAACTTCCTTTAATTGAGAATTTTGTTTTATGATCTTAAAAATTCTTCATCCTTATTGAATTTCAAGGCCACACAATTCAAGTGATAATAAGAACATTTAACTTAGAGTGATCATAAAAATTATCCTCTAAGTGTATAGGTAATTATAATTAGGTTTTTGTTGTTATTAAACCAATAAGTGATAAAGTTTTTTTGATCTCCTTAAATGAATCACTCTTTAATTTAAGAATATGAAATTGTTAAAAGGGAATTTCATCCAATCCATTCATTGTAATAACCTAGGATCAACCCATTTTAATAAATTTAATTCAATTAGGTCTCTTAGTTTTAATTTAAACCATCTCAAATCAAAATCAAGTTTTCCACTTCATAACCAAAACAATACATAGAATGCATGTGTCTATAGGTTTCTTCTTAGGTCTATTAGGATTTTACAACCCAAGATACACTACAAGAGACTGCTTAACCCTAAAAAATTTGGTAAATTTGGGCAAGACCAACCCGTTTGGATCACCACTATAAGGATTCTATCCTTGTATCCTCATAGTGTAATGAAGAAAATATAAAAGGGTCTTTTTAGACGGCCAACAATCATCAATGAGAAATTTCCTAAGCCTAAGTATTTATTTCTTTATATATTAAATAAATTAATTATAAATTTGATGTGCAAGATCACAACTCATGGTTTTGGGAAATGATTATTAAAAGAAATTTTAATATATTTTCCACCACTGCATGCTTTTGTTGCACCTAGAACCAACAATATGTTTACAAGAATTAGGGTATTTTGGGTGTGTCACGAGTGATATTACATTAATGAATAATGTGAGAAAGGATTTATACCTTCCATTATTTAATGTAATTTTATATCTTAGTCCATTTTATGGGAATGTAACTACCTAATTAAATCTATGGACATGGTGTTCAATGGAAAGTTTATTTCTAAAAAGCTAAAAAAGGAGACATCGAGCACATAGGTTGATGACACCAACAAGCATTTTTCTTGATTTGATATATCAGTAGAAAGTGATTATATTACATAATAAGAATTCGTGTGAGATTGTATATCATTGAGACATAAACTTATTTCTCTATGGGTGCCTTGACGTGTTACCAAATGCTAACCTTGGACTTTATACGTTTTTTCCTAACCCTATTGAGAGATACCTAGAGGGTCACACACTAATTGTATCTAGAACATTAGTTAAATTATATATGAATTTAACATGTAGGATAAATATTATTCTTGTACATGGTTTAATTATTATTCATGTTAGTTTGATCTCATATATTTAGTCACCAGTTATTCGAGAGAATATATGTGAGTTGAATATTTAATAGATATTTATTTTCTATTTTAGTAGATATAATATTTATTTATTTATTAAATAAATAGTAATTACTCAATATCTAATAAATGTTATGTAGGAATGACTGAATGAGTCTAATGGTTTGGTAATAAATAACGTATTAAATATTATTTGAATAAATATTAATTTATTTATTCAAGGAAATGATATTTATTTATTTGAAAGCTTAGTACACGTCAATAAATAATAATAATACTTTTATTATTTAGACATGGGATTCATCGGGGATTAATAGAACCATAAGGGACCATGTGAAATTATTATTATTTAACCCTAGGTCTATAAATACTCTGTTATGAAATTTTTTTTCTCTTTCCATTCTAATCACCATGTATAATGAATTCTTGAGAGAAACCTCTCAAGCCCTAGAGAGAACCTATCCTGGAATGATCTCAAGAATGGAGAGTGATCCTCATCCACCATCTAATCAAGTCTATAAAGAAGAGGGAGAGTTTTTCACCCGATTCAATTCTTACGGTTATCAATGAAGAATGATACAAGCACCAGGATCTTCCATTATCACACTATAATATTCCTATATTGATGATTAAAGGTTCATATTACATGTGAATATCACTACTAGTGGTAATCTACTCTCTATTACTACAACACAACAATGATATTATGTAAAAACATCATCAGATTCATAAACATAGAAAGGATTTCAACAAAAGGAAATTCTTTATCTAAATAAATTAATTATAAATTATACGCGATGATCTAGGATTTTTGGTTTTAGTGTTATAACCAATTAATCTTTGATTTAATTTCATTGGCCATGAAATTATTTGTCATGTGAATCTTAAATTATTCATTGATTTTGATAAAAAGTTGAGTTGTTTATGCCCAATAGGTTCTTTTTTAGTGCCCAAAACCTGTAAGTGGTATTAGAGAAGTCACATAAATAATTTATTTCAATTTATTAATCATTTATTAATGATATTAATTTGCAGTTAGTTTTCATTTCAAGATTATTTTTTCTCTAAATATGAAAAATGAATTCTTTTCTTATCCTTCTTCATTCTCAATCATATAACCCAAAAAAGGTTAAATCAACATGAAGAATATTCAAATAATCCATCAGGAGGTTCCAAGGGTTTTGGTTGAATAACACAATACTATATAGTGTATATAATATTGGTACACTTTGTGTAACCGTATTCATTTCACCAGGATGAACCCTGAAAAATTATATTTATTGGGTAATAAGTACACTCGAAAAGAATTTAATGCATACCATGTGTCGATCAGGCCAGGCTGGCACACAGTTTTCCAGACTATATGTTATGTAACTCACACAATGCATTGTCTATGTTTCTTACAGAAGAAACCATGATTCCCATGTCATTTCATGCATTTATTACACAACACAAGGAATAATTTTTTTTGCAATATCGAGGCCACACAACATGTAGTTGGTGTACACATTGTATATCTCATAAATGTCTGCGGTTGACAAATATGCCTAGTACCTAGGTGTGTGTCGCGAACATGGGAAGAAGATATTATATGATGTGTATCCATAGAACATGTTGTGTGACCTATTATACAATGTGTGATTAATTTAATATATAAGGAAAATTTATGATATAATTAAACCCAATCAAAACATGACCACATTTCATTTATGGAAAGTACACACCATAAAAAAGATTATTAATTATATAATAAATTATTTTCGATTTAAATTATAAACTGAAAACTGTGTGTGGTCTATACTTATAGTGCACCCCATGTGTGTTAATAACATTACATGTCATGTAATTTATATGTGATCATGTGTTATTTATTGATAATACATGCCTTATAATTATATGCCATTCTATGTATGTTGGACACCTTGTGAATAAACACTATAAGGACCATACCAGTAGTTTGTATGGGTAAATGTCATTTCCATCAAGTACACATGTGTAATTTATTAATTTTAAATAAAATTAATTTATTGATTTTGTTTAAAAATGTGGATGATGAAAATTTTCAAGATGGTTTGGATGTAATTAAGATAAATTAAATCAATCAATCAATAAAATATTTAATTGTATTTATTCAAGGAATTTTATCTTAATTAAATAATGAAATGAAGTGAATTCTAGCTAGATTGTAAATGTATATTCATTTCATGTTTGTGGTTTATCATAAGATAATATTATACCTATGTATGTTATTGGTTTTCTCTTAATTTATTACTATTATTAAATTAAATTGATGACATACACATCATCTACTTATCTCATTATATAAGGGCCTGTGTGGCCATAGTTTATTTTATGTAAACCCCCTAAACCAATCATTTAGTTCCCCTCACCTACACGTGAGTAAAGCTTATGTAATTAATAGAGATCCCAGGTGAGTAGAGGCGGTTCAAGTTTAAAACCAAGCTAAAACCAATCTAAGAGGTACATAGGAGCACAAGTAGAATCTAAGAGTTGAACCATGTTAGGGTTTGAGGTGTTTTACCATAGGATTTAGGGTTAGTTTATCATCCACTAGATAAACTAATTATTAGAAAATCTCATGATCGTACAAATTTTATTATTTTATTTCTGTCAAGTTTCATGGTTAATTTCTTTATGGATACTTTTTTTGTGATCACATAAATTAATGAATTAACAAGCATGCAATATGAAATTAAAATAAATTGGACTATGTATAAATTTTATCTAAGACATGGTTAATAACTTAAAGTAAAATCCACTTAATATTAAAAAGGATGAAATAAGATAAAATGGGAAATTTACACATAAAGATAAAAATCCCTCAAATTAAAATATTAAGTTGGTATAACCACCCATTACCTAATTTAGAATGGAATCAATAGACTGTAGTGTTTGATCCATCCCTCACTGGGACACTACCATTTAATGAAGAGTTCTAAAGAAGGTTTTGGGTTGAATTAACCAATTTTACATCAAGAGGAGTTTCCTTCACTATACTTGGTATAAATTTAGAGGCAAGTGTTGATTCAATTCTTATCCATGATTTCAGGATTGTGGATTCTACTAAATAGATCAAGGAGATGTGAGTTAATATAGTTGGAATGTTATGCTTACCTAAATATCTTCAAGCAATAAACCATACCCTCCCTTGGGTTATAATAATGGGAATATGGATCCTTACCACTAGAATAACCACATGATGAGATATTCTAAAACCAATGGTAATGGATTTTGAGTTTCGATAAAATAGTGGGTGATTAATAAATTTTAAAATTTATTATCAAATTTTATAATCCAAATAAATTACTAATATTTTTATCTTATTTAAATTTTAGAAATGGAAAGCTGAATGACTTTGACTACATCACTATGATCCATATTAAAGAATGACAACCTTATCACAGGCTCAAATTTACTAGAATGGTATATGCACTTTCATGTTATACTACACTATGAAAATAAATTATAAATATCCAAAACCCTAGTTGGAGAGTCACTTTTATAAGGGGATAGTGATGAAGTAGTATCCCTCTACCTGAAACATATGTATGATGACACAAATATCCAATATTTCATGTTATCCTCCATGTATAGTGAGATTTTAAAGAAGCATGAGGATATGGATGTGTATAACATCATGTCTCACCTTTATGATCTTTATCAAAATAAGGCGACACAAGATATATATGAGATATCCAATGCAATATTCACATGAAAACTTAGAGAGTTGACGTCGGTTGGGCCTCATGTAGTTAAGATAATTAGCTACATATAACACTTGGACATCGTGGGATTTAAGATCCCTGATGAGCTGTACATAGATCTCATTTTATCCTCACTACCTAAAGTATTCTATAGTTTCATTACAAACTATAATATGATAAATAATGAGAAGAATATTTTATAAATTCTTAATCTTATTCTCTAAATTGATAAAGACATGTAGTGTAAAAAACCTGTGGTCCTTAGGTGAATAAGAAAATAAAGAACAAGGAAAAGGCCCCCAAGACTCATTCTAAGTCTAAGGATCCTAAAATCATCCTTCCAAGAAGAATAAAATACAACGATAAGAAAAGGAAAAAAACATGGTATGTTTTCCATGTGGCAAGCTAGACCATTGGAAGAAGAACTACACCCAGTTAAAGAAGAAAGTAAAAGATCAAGGTCTGTTTGTTATTGAGTGAAATATTTCTATATATACACATTGAGTATTAGATATAGCTTATGGTTCTCACATATGTATCTAAATATATGAACCAAATAGATTCTGGATGATTTCTAGAGGAGGGGTGGATCACTTAGTATCCAATAGAGCACGACTTGCTACTTTGGATATTAGAGACTACTTCCCTCTATTTCCAACATAAATGATTTTGGTTTTAAAAGATTATTATTATATACAAACTGCTACCAAGAACACAATTTCTATATATTGTCTAGATACAAATGGTTTTATTTTCAAGCTTGGAAATAAGAGTTGTTTCTTTTACAAATACAACATATGTTATGGTATGAAGCATTTAAATAACGGGTTGTATGTATTAAATTATGAGAATCAAGTATTGGAAATTGATAATGAATCAAGTCCACATGAATCATTTTATATCTAGTTGTGGCATCACCATCTTGGTCATGTAAATAATAATCATTTAACAAATATCTATTGATATTTTTATTTAGACTATTTCATGCTAAAACCTCCTGATAGATGTTATGCTTATTTACAAGGCAAGATGTTCAAATCAATATTTGATGGATTAGGTGAAAAATACATAGTGCTTATAGAATTAGTATACACTAATGTGAGTGAACCGTTTCTAATAGAATATATAGTTGGGTATTCTCACTTCATAACTTTTATTAATGACTTAATAATATATAGTTATGTCAACTTTATGAGCTATAAGTCCGAATCCTTTTAGAAATTCAAATATTCCAAGAATTAAGTAGAGAATCAACTTGGTGATCTAATATAGGTGATGTATATTTTAACTAAGAATTTATCAACTTTCTATGAGAGTATGTGACCCTATCTCAAATTACTCCCCCTTATACACCATAGTGGAGTGATGTTAGTGAAAGGAGGAACCATACCTTACTTAACATGGTAAGGTCGATGATGAGTCATAAAAATATTCTATTATAATTTTGGGGAAATTTATTACATATTTTGGCATACATACTAAACTAGGTGCCAAATAAATTAAAAAATATATTAACATATGAGTTAATTTATAGAAGGAAATTTGTTTTGGTGAAATTTCATGTATGGGTATGTGAGACATTTGTTAAGGCCACATTTGGAAACAAACTAACACCCTGGGGCATGAAGTGTATGTTTATATGGTATCCCAAGGAAACAACGAGATACTATCTATACAACCCTTCAGACAATAAGGTAACCATTATAAGACATGCTATATTTTTTTAAGAGGGAGTACATCATCAAGAAGGATATTGGGAGAACGATTGACTTTGATGAAGTTGAATCTTAAGATACACAAGAGTTGGTATAGGAATAGATTCCATAGTTCCTTATGAAAGATATTGTTCCTAAAACACATGAATTGTGTAGAATCACTAGAGAGGTTAGAAATATAGAAAGATATGGTTTATAAGTCACCAATAATGGTTAATAATTATTGATTAACAATGACGATCTTCTTTCCTATAAGGAGGAAATAGATAGATTAAAAGCTACAAGATGGTAAGAATCCATGAATTCTAAGATAGATTCCATGTATCAACCCAAGTTTGGGTTCTAGTTGATCCATTGATTGATATATAAATTTATGGGTATAAATATGTATTTAAGAGAAAACTGGTCATGAAAGGTAAAGTGAGTAACTATAAAGAATGACTAGTGGATAAAGGCTTTAAACAACATTAAGAAATTGACTATGATGAAACCTTTTCTCTAGTTGACATATGTAAATCCATCAAAATTATACTTGCTATAAAAAATTTAAAATACTATGATATCTATAATATTAATGTCAAAATAACTTTCCTTAATGATAAACTTTAGGAAAATGTATATATGACACAACCAGAAGGATTTATGACTTCAGGTAATGCCAAAAAAGTATGAAAATTACAAAGATCCATTTATGGATTGAAGAAAGTATTCAAGTTATGGAACATTAAATTCAATGAATCACTACTAGAAACTAGGTCTAAGCCAATGGTTCTATACCCATGGTTTAAAAAACCGTGGGTATAATCCATTTTTATAAACCAATGCCCATGGTTTTTTAAAAACTATGGGAATAACCCCTTGACAATCAGACCTTTCTTGGGATTATACACCCCTATCCTTCAAAAAGCCCTAATCTCCCCTCCCCTCCTTTACCCTCCCCTCCTCCCCCTCGACGTTGACCTCAACCTTGACCTCTCGGCCTCTACCTCTGCCTTAACCCCCTCGGCTTGTGCGTCCCGGCCCCTGCCTCAACCTCCTGAATCCTCCCTCCCTCCCTCTGCATTTGCCTCTCAGCCCCTACCTCCCTCTCTCCACATCACGGCCTCCACCTCCCAGCCTCTGAATCCATCCCTCCACATCTGTATCCCAGCCCCAGCTGCCCTACCTCCACCCCAACCTCCAGACCTCTGCCTCCCAGCTCCACCTCCCTCCCTACGCCTTCCTACCTCAGCATCTGCATCCGCCTCCCTGCCTCTACTTCCCTACCACCACCTCCCTGCCTCCAGCTCAGGGTCCGCTGACCCCTCATCACCCTCCCTTACCTATCCATAAAACCTAATTTACATGGGTATCCTTGCATCACAGGTAAGTTTTATTCAAATGTTCTCCTGATTTTAAATTGCATCTCAACTCTCAAATATGAACTATTGAATTTCATTTTAATGTTTCTTTGAAGCATAATATCTTCATCCATTCCCATAGATCCCTGCGAGGCCTATGGTTTGGGGCATCTACTATCCAACTTCTGATTTGAGTTATTTTTTTCATTTTATTATGTTATCCTACTTGAATTTGACTATGTTATAATGATTTAATTGTTCTCATTTCCTATTTCCCAACTACTCATTATCTCAATTTTTATCTTATTTACAACCTATTCTCAGTAAATGTTTTAAAATAATTGTTTTTTTATATTGATATATTCATCCTTCATTTCGATTTAATAAACCCATGTTTGAAGTATGTTTATTTCGTAACATACCTTCTTATATAACAATATATCTAGATAAAAAAATTTAGAGATATCGATCCAATGATTTTCAAGGTTTGAAATTTAAATTTAGGATATGATATTTGAAGGACCTAATAATGGAAGAAAATTATGCAATAATGATGATCACCACATCATGATTTTTATGATTATAAAATATTCAAGTAATTTTTATCATTTAAAATTTTAGAAGATTTTATTAGTTTTTAGTGTGTTTAGTTTGACACTAATAGATGGTTTTAAAGACCAATAAGGTGATGATATTTGGAATTCATAGAGGATAATTTTGGAAGATCAATTTAAATAAATTAAAAGTGGGTGATTTAGAGAAGTTGTAGGAGAACATTTCTACACATCTGGAGATTTTATTTTGAGTTTTATGGAGAGTTTTTAATCATAATAAAAGATATGGAATTGATTAAAGAATTGAGCTAATAGTAAAACACTAATTCTAGGTGGTTTATTGATTATATTTTTTATAGTCATCAAGAGAAACCTATATAAAGTCTATTATTTCATACTTTTTTTGAAAATCAATGTGTATATAGAAGGAAAAAAGTAGTGTAACTTAGTTCAGTAGTGATCTTTACCTAAATTAATGCAAATACTTATAAAAATTAGTTGTTTTTTAGTAAACCAAAAAATCATTGTATGTATGCTCATTATATTTAGACCTTAGTGGAGAACCAAGTAAAAGTAATTGTGTGGATTCATTTAATTTCCAAATTTTAAATACTTTGGATGTGTTATTAGTATTTATAAGTTCATTTCATTTTTTCTAATGTGGGAACAATATCCTTTTGTGGTTAAGGAGAAAATTCACAAATTAATTAAAACCTCACTTAAGGTGTGTTTGGGCTAGTGGTCGCAACAACTATATCAAATCCAAAAGGTTAAATCTGGGTGAATATGTCTTGAATGAATTTATTTTATAGATAATGATGCGAATGTGAAGTTATTTCATCTCTTTTGAAGTACCCAAAGGTGTTTGGTTTCATTTGTTTCATTTTTTGTCAATAAGTGTCACTATGTATGTTATGGAGTTCGGTGATGGTTTAAGATTCCACCCACTAAAGTTTAAGTGAGATACTTACATACTGAATACATGGAAAAATAAAATACATAATATGATTATTAAGCTGGTCCTCATGGTTAATACATGTACTAACACTGTTGAGTATTGTCTACATCAGTTGGAATGCTAGCTGGGTGAACAACTTGAAGAAGCTGCGATTAGAAATGTTTAAAGCTAGATTATGTAGAGACCCCAAACCTAATGTACTTGGACATTACATTACTTTTTTGGAATACTTAATACATAACAAAAACCAACACTCAAGGATCGTAATAGTTTAGTGTCTTTGGAAACTCGGAACACAATCTTCTAATCATGGTGAAAGATCTTCAACATCTCCCATAAAGATGTTCCCATTTTGTTTTCTTACCTAAAACCTTTCTTTATATCCTAGGGAAAAGAAAAAATAAAAAGGGTGAGCTCAAATGCTCAGTAAGGTTAAACATAGAGAACATAAAACAATCCATAAACATTTGAATGCAAAAACTTGAACATAAAATCTAAACATCAAAATCTTGAGCAAAGACATAAATCTTGGAAGTACGTAAGGCATATATCATAAAGGAACATCAATCATGATAAAATAAAATGGGAATAAAACATGTAATTGTTTCAAATCATTAAGCACTTGATATGATTTTCATAGTATCCAAGGCATTGCTGCCAAGACCATCTTAGTGGACAAAGTCCCTTTCTGAATCGAGTTCACTCCTTGTTCCAGTCCGGTATCACTGAACCAGATTAACTTACTGTTCCAGCCATGTCTATCTCATGAGATATAAATCTTTACCCAATTAATTGGAGGGATATATAGATCCCACCCATCTCATAATGAAATTATTCTTACGTGTGCCACAACATAAACATAAATCATTCATCATAACCCAACGAATAAAATGGGTTTCATAAACATCATCCCATCATAACATAATCCATATAAAACAAATGGATATAATTTCATCACAAGAGAAGTGAAACCATGTAAATCATAGAGACATTATACTTGAAACATACACATATGAAATAATGTCATATTAGATGAAAAATAGTTTTGATAAAACACTTGGAATAAATTCTTTAGGAGAATATCCTTTCTTATTCAAAATCATTTTCTTTTCACAAAATGAAATGCAATTTTAAAAGAAAAGGATTTTGTTGAAAATAGTCATGAAATCTTGTAGAGTAAGCTTCATGAAAATAAGGTGTTATGAAACCGTAAAAATCCATTCATTCCGTATAAGTTAAAAAAAAAATTCTCCTTGTACTTTTGCCGGAAAAGTCAAAAAGTCTCTCGTACTGAAAATGAAAAAAGACTCCTTTCATATCTTTTAATAAAAATTAACCAATAGGTAAAATTGGATTTAAAAAATTATAGGAGTATAGAAATAATATTACATATTGAGGAAACATGGATGTGGATGATAAATATGCCCCAGTAAATTCTGAAGTATAAACAATCTCGGATAAAAATGAGATTGTGAGATTTTCCATTACCTTATGTCCGATATGCTTCGTATGTATCCGAACCTCCTGTATAATGATTTGAATAATGTCATTGACTTATTAAAGAATAATATTCATTGTTATGATATCATATATGGTTCACTTATGACTTTATATTACCCGTTTTTTTTGTAAATTCCATGTTAAAGAAGCGTTTTGGGTAAAATCGTTTCATTTATCATACGTGTTTCGAAATGTTGTTCTTGATATTATTACTTATATCCTGATTTAATTAATTCCAGAATGTAAAAAATAATTTATATATAATATATATTCAGAATATAAATATATATGATAGATCGATAAATGGAATGAAATACACCGTTCATGGAGATGGTATGCCGTACGTACGCATGAATGCTGTTTTCGTTTCCTTATTGAATTAAATGGAATTAAGTAAATGAAACATATATGTACATAAATAAAGTATCATTATTATATAATATATTTCATGATTATTTAATATATATACTTTATAATCATACTTGAATGGTTAATCATGGAAAATGAATCTCATCGCGTTCGTGGAGACGGTAGTCCGTATGTACGCACGAGCGATGATATCATTCCCATGATCATGGCATTGTATTGAAGTGTATGTATAATATTTCAGAATCAATATAAATTTACAATAATCATATATAGTTATTTATTTACACCATTATACCCATCCAAGTAAGGTGGTGGTGGAAAACAGATTACACCACGGCGTGGAGACGGTATTCCGTACGTACGCACACGCGGTGATTTCATTTTCCGTAGGATGGATAGAAGATGAAATAGGGTTGTTTCATATTTATAATAACATATCAGTATATGAGTGATAATTATTTTATTAATTTATGATGAAACAAATAAAGAAGAAGAAGTAGAAGAAGAAATAAATTGGAAAGAATCGGTAAAGGATATTACCTCTTCTTTGACGCGCCTCTTCTTAACCTCCTCTTAAGGCACTAGAGTTGGTATTTTGAGGAGACTAGAACCTCTATAATGTTTCTAGGAAAGTTGAGAAGGGAAATTTTCAGGGGTTGTACAAGCTTGAAGGCTCAAAATTGTGTAAAGAGAAGAGGGAGTAGGTTCCCTTTTATAAGGGAGGAGAGGGGCACCTTTGGAAACCTCAAAAATATTAATTTATAATAAATTCAAACCCCACTTAATAACTTAAAAAATGACTCAAATACGAACTTAGATGATATAGGTTTGTAATATAATCAACCCATAAAATTTATACATGTTGGTAATTTATTTTAAAAACTATCAACTTGATTTATCCTTATTTAATCTATTTAATTTTATTTGTGGTAATAAGATTCTAATTTTTAAATTGTTATACATAATTACTTATGTGTTGTCAATTGTCCATAATTGGATAATTTATGAAATTTTAGACCATATAAATTTAAATTTATAATTTTAAAATATTTTTTTGATTTTTAAATTTTTTTATAATATGTTATTTTTATAAAATAACAATAGTGTCAATTTCGACATTATTCATTTATTTTAATTTAAATAAAATCCAAACAGAGGATATATTATAAAAAAAATATTTAATATATTCCTAGAATGTCAAATTTGTCTATAAATTTTTTTATCACATTAAATAGTTCATATAATGTTTATTTTAATATTTTTAAAACCATTTATTTGGTATATCTCTTAATAAAATAATTAGTACAACATTTTTGTATAATTATTTAATATACTTATTTGTTGCATAAAAATCTAAAATAAAATCCTATGATGAAGATAAATCTCATATATTTTATAATAATACTTTTACTCGAATTTATCATCTTAAAATCTCAACATGTAAATTGTTATATTTATTAAATTATGAAGGTGACAACTTCGGAATCATTTAAAATAAAATAATATAAGTGTCATAATCTTCTTTATAAGGATAAAAATGGTCACCAATTCGGCCATTGGATGCTTAGGGTTTATATATACACTACCAATAAGTATTGGTCAGGTTTTTGGGCCTTTTTATGTGTATTATTATTTCAAAAAACTATATTATTGATTTTTCACTAAATAAATAATTTCTGCATCATTAATGTATAAGCTAATAAGGTAAATAAATAATTCTTAAAAATTATAAATAAATTACCATGATAAAAAAAAACATTTTAGCTTTAAAATGAGTATTTATAACCGAATTTATATTCTGTATAACCTTATATTAAAAATAGTTTAATTATTATAGTTTGAGTGAGACATATTTCACTTTCTTTTAAATAAAATAAATTAATGGTCTTAATCACATCCAAGTGGGTTCCAATGGATTAAATTTCGACCAAAATATGCCCTAAGATGAAATATAATCATCCAATTATATTAAGACAGGTGTTAGGGTAATTTTATAATATTATATTTACCATCAATTACCCGATTTACCTTTAACTATGGTAAATAAAATTTACCGTAGTTACTATTCATAGTGCCCAAAAATAAAAAGTAGCCTATTAAAATAATTTAGACCTACTAATTCCAAATATGAAATCCATTTTTCCTAATTCAAATCACAGAAGTTGCATAAATTAATTTAAAATTAATCCTGTCGTTAAGAAAACAAGTTTTAAAAGTTAAAACATTGCAAAAGATTGAAATGATTTTACCTATGAATTCAATGTAAAATCAATGATAATGACATATGTTATATTAAATGGTAAAAATATATTCTATTTATACTTTAAAACAATTTACTATTATAATTTAACCATATAAATTATCTCGATGAAAGAAGTTGTTTTTAAGTAAAATTTAGTGTGTTTTTACTATTCATCAAAATAATAACGTTGTCAGAAAAATATCAAAACTGTAACGACCCGAAATTTTGAATAAATTTATGTTTCCAAATTTTGTGTGTTATTTTATTTTATACTCAACAAAACTATTTCATTTAATAAAACGAGTATAATTAAAATGAGACAGTTGGGTTTCGACTATTATATGACCATTGGTCAATATGACCGTTGGAAACTAAATGTTGCGATTATTGTCTAAATACAAGTGATCTTGGTTAATTAATATAGAAAGAAGATTCGATGGCCTCATCTAGTAGTCTCGGGAAAATTGAAGCCCATCTAACAGAACTTGGGAAGGAGGTAACACCACTGGGCTTTGCTCTGGACCAAACCCAAGCCGAACTTCATCATGTGAAGTTAGAACGGAATCACCTTCGTGAGAAGTTCAAACTGATAGAAATTACTACTCGTGCAATGTTGGATGAGCCGCCCTCGCATTATCTCACCTTAGCACACCTTACACTTAGGTCCTATGCTGGGGTTATAAGGGGCTATGTAAGGGGACCGTAACTTCTTTGTGTAATCCTTTGAGATAAATAAAATTGTGTTTTCTTCTTATGGTGAAGTTTGTAAATTTTCAAATGTCTGGATAAATGTAGGATGTATATTATTGATGAATTTGAAAAAAAGGATATTTTAAAATATTTTTTTAAACCTTAAATAATTAATGATGTGTAATGATTTTCAAAAAATGGTCTTTTGCAAATGTGTTCAGTAAGAAATTTGGAGTCTAATAAGATCAACTTATTTTTTGGTGAATAGTAATTTATGAATAGTGATTTTACTCTTAGAATTAGTAATGTGACCAAATGGATTAGTAATCTCACTTAAAGAAAGTATTAATATAATATAGGCATCTTGATTAAGTAATGTGATTCAATAAAATAGGTAAATAATTATTTCAGAAATTATTAGTCAAGTATTAGTTTTTTCGGGTGAATAGTGTTTTTTAATTAAAAATTAAATTAAAAATATTTAGAAAATTATTTTTATAAAATGGGCTTTATTTTTGAATTCATAACATCGATATTATGTTAAGTTAATTTTTGGGGTTTTTTCTAAAAAAAATGAATTTTCGGTGAATAGTGTTTTTATTTAAAAATTAAATTAAAAATATTTAGAAATTTTTTTTTATAAAATGGAGTTTATTTTTGAATTCAGAGCATTGATATTATGTTAAGGTAAATTTTTTGGAGTTTTCTGAAAAAGTTGAATTTTCAGTGAATAGTAAAAATACAGTTTTAGGGTTTCGGTATGTTTAATGACATCATAACTGCGTCATGATGATGTCATGAGATATTTTTAGGGATGGTCGACTTATGAATAGTAAGATAAGGTATGAGGTGTCCCAAGTGGCCAATACCATGAGTAAATACCACTTGTTTTTCCAATACCACCAATGAGGTGTCCCTTTGCCATTAATGCCTTGTCCCCTCACTTCCCCTATAAATACCAAGCCATTCTCTCATCCTTTCCATTCCAAAATCCTCCTCAACAAATTTATGGTCTCCTTACCTCCGAATGAGTCCTCCCAAGGTTCCCTCAAGCCTCCCAAGGTCCCAAACTTCAAGATTTCAAAGTTACTCTTCAAGGTAAGGGATCCTACCTCTCTCTTTCTTTCCAAGGACTCTCTTTTATGTCATTTCTTTTATGCTCCATGTTCTTATGTTGGGGATGTTATTTTATATTCATCCTAATTTAATTTTCATGTTCATATGATGAGATACCCCCTATTTCTCTCATCAATTCATTTTAATAATGTTTAAGTGGTGCCGTTAGGCTGCCGAATTTTTAAGGGATTCTTTCACCCTTCTCATTTTCAAGTTCTATTTTCATGTCAAGTATTTCAAGTTCCTTTTATTATGTTGGGTTATTATATATATTTCTATCATACTGATATTTTATGTTCATATGATGAGAGACCCTATTTGATTTCGTCAATTCATTTTTTTGAAGTTTTAAGTGATGCCATTAGGCTGTCGAATTTTTATAAGAGAAATCTTATTTTTGTCTTCCTTCCATGTTTTTTATTTCATATGGTATGTCTTTAAAATTTCATTACCATGTTATTATATCCTTTATATCCTATAACTCTACTTTTTTATGGATCATTTATGAGTGGGTGACCCATGTCCCCTCTCTTTTCAATATTTTCTAAAACCCTGTAACATAGCCGTTATGCTGCAGAATTTTTGTCTCAAAATGTCTCTTGACTTTTCTCAAATTCTTTTATTCTATTAAGTGAATAATCAAAGATATTTATTCTATAGGGTTATTCACATATATATCAAAATGTTCTATTTTAATTCTGGGATTTACATACATGAAACCTACTTTCCTTTTCTGTGGGTTTAAAGTGACATAAAGATCATGTATTTAAAGCAGTTCTTAAAACGTTATGATTATGAAATAAAACCCATTTCTTTTATTCTATATGGGTTATTTATGAAATGTTTGATGATGATATATGTGTATCACATGATAATAAAGACAAATTTAAGGGTGTACCCTGATAGCGCTCCAATGCATTGGGTAAAGACTTAATCTCTAGAGATGACCATTTTTAACGATACCTTGGTGAATAACCTTGGTAAATTTTAATGACACCTTGGGGATGGAACTTGGTGAAATGGAAATGATTGTCTATGTTAAATGTTTTAGCCACATCTTCAAGTTATGAAACACATTATTTTTATTATGATATGCCTCATGATCTCTTTTTTATGCCTTAAAGTTATTTATCATGACTTTATTGATGTATCTCAAGTTCACATGTAAAATGTTTCCCTTGTTTCCCTTACTGGGCCTTCTGCTCACCCTTTCCTTTGATGTATGTTCATAGGTTATGAGATGCAGTAATGAACTTAGGATGAACAAGTGAATAATCCTTTCAAGTGTTTAAGAAGAATGTTTTATGTTGTCATGTTTTAAGTTCCTGGTTTCCAAGACACTAAACCTTAAAGATCCTCAGTTTTGTATAATGTAATGAAAGTTTATGTGATAAAAAGGTGGGATGCTATAAAAAATTTATCCAATGTAAATTTTTAAATCCTGATTCAAAATAAGAATTTTATTTTGTAAAATTGAACTTATAAACTTGTCAAAAATTATATTTAAAATGGGTGCACCATCGAAAGGCGACAAAACTGCATTTTTTGAAAAATACTTATTTTACCCGAAAAATTTATTTTGTTCTCATACCATGTTCTAGAAAATGTGTAAGATGAATAATAATGTTATAAAATTAAAAATTTATTTAATAATATTCATAATGGCTAGTTCATAATAATATTAGAACCATATATCCTTGTTTAGTGAAACCCGGTATTGCGTACAACACACGCTATCGAGGAAGGTCACGATTGCGTGTAATGCAAGCCAAGTCAGGGTTGCATGTAGTGCAAGACTCCTTTTTTGTAGCGTATAACAAAATCCAACAATATTTCATTTATACATTGAATATATATACTCACACACACACACACACACACTGAATATTGCATTGAATAACTACTATCAAACAAACTTAAAATTATGTTTAACACGATCCAAGATTAGTGTTGCATATACTACAAGCTAATATGGTGTTGTGTATAGCGCAAGATAATCTTGGTGTAGTGTACAATAGAAGATATGAAATAAATTAAAAAGAATATATCTTATAAAATCTCGGGGTGTTACATTCTACCCCCCTTAAAATGAATTTCACCCTCGAAATTCGTCGGGGTTATAAATGGTTTACTACTTGAAAGTTTCTTTTATAGAAATCGACATCGTAAAAAGGAATACTAAAACTTAATTTTAAAAAGTGAAGTATGAAACATAACGGTTTCCCAAATTAACTCATCACTGGGTTTCCACATAGGAGATCATAGGTGAAAATATGGATATGGAGGAGAAATCTATCCATCAAGTTCTGATGGAGAGTGGTAGAGAACATGGCTATGAAAAATACAATAATCACAAAGCCATAAATTTGTGATGGTTTAAGGTACCATCTGATTCATCGTATATGAGGACACTAGGACAACATTTTTGGTTTTCAAGATCATTTCCCTAAAGTTGAAGAATTTGAATTAGAAGAAATACTTACTTGATTTTGGTACAATCTTACTGTTGTTTATTCCTTGAACAATTTCCACTTCATCTCTTAAAGAAATGAAGTTGAATTTGTCTTTCGTGAAGTGTTAGAAGATCATATGATAGAATGATAGGTCATTCCATCTATCTCAAACAAAAGGATATCAAAAGTTATTAAATATACATAAGTCCATCTATAGTGATATTAATCGTATATGGTTCCTAAAATGGACTTATACTTCATATATCATACCGCTTAATATAATAAAACTAGTTTCTATTAACCAGGGACTTCTTGTAGGCCAGTGGTAGGCGATAAAGGCCTGTCGTACTTCGGTTGTGTGTTCGATTCTCATAGCCTTGTCCGATGCGACGGGTTGTTGCCCATCTTGCAGGTTGTCCTTTTTTTTTTCTAAAACTATATTATTATAACATCCCATAAATAATATAGAAAAAAGTTCTATCCTTATACAATACTAACTTATGTCCAACATAATCCATTCCAATATTTAGGCTTATCCAAAATACTTCTGTCCAAGGTCATAGTATAAAGAAAACAATTACTAGAAATGTCATCTACCGAGCATGTGAATACCGTCATTTATCCCCTATATATCATACGATATATCTTGATGGTCACATTACAAACATGTGAATACCTTAATCATGTATTCTCTTGAAAAATGAATACCCATTGAACCTTAGTGAAAACATAAATGCTGTCAAAATTTAACACTTTCCACATACCAAAATCCCAAAATTTCTATATACTCAAACCATGATATAATTTTGTCCTTATATCAATCATGAGATCATTTCATTTTTTTCTTTATCCCTTAATTATGCACATATCATCTTCTTTTCAAAAATATTTCAATCACTTTTCATGGTTACCGGTACCATATAATTATTGAAAAACAATACATAGATATTCCAAAATTCCACGATACCATAAATGAGATTCCATGATACTATTTTGAAATCCCATTACATAAACACTTAATCATTACACAACATCATTGTCATACTCAACATCATAAATAGTGATCTCATGTGACTTCCATTTATCCTTTGACTTAAGAGGTTGCTCACGTTGATCATCATTAACCCTTGTATTAGGGCATTGATTAGCATAATGACCCATTTCCTTGCACTTGAAGCATTGAAGTGTTGGTGGTGCATTCTCTGCAGTCTTTTCTTTATTCACATCATTAGAAAACCTTTTTCCATTACTTCGACACTCAGCTACTCGATGACCTTCTTTTCCACATTTAAAACATTTTCTAGTCCCTTTAAGACAATCTCCACCATGCTTATTTCCACACTTTGAGCATAAAGAAACATTCATCTTCTTTTCACCATTATTCTGAGATTTCTCATTGAACTCCATATTTCGTTTCTTGTCAAAACCATGAGATGGATATGTAACACCAACTTCCATTTCTACCTTGATAACACAATGCACAATTTCTTCATAACTACTGAAGTCTCTTATAGCTAATGCCCTTTGAAGACTTGGTTTTAAGTCACTGAAGAATCGATCAACTTTACTTTCAGGTTAGATGATAAAGCCAGATACATACCTTGCAAGCCTTGTAAAATTCGTTTCGTATATACCAACAGATTCATCATCTTTTTCCTTAAGCTCAAGGAAATCATTTTCCATATTTGTTCAAATAATATAAGGGAAGTAATTATTGAAAAATAAGTTCTTGAACTCATCCCATACCATGGATTCAATTTCATCTCGGGGCATCGTATTCTTAATTAGAGTCCACTATTGATCTGCTTTACCTTCTAAACAGTAAATAGCCAGAATGAATTTTTCATGTTCTGAATAGTGAAGTATGGAAAATATCTTTTCAATGGTACTGATCCATTGTTCAGCAATAAGTGGATCAGAAGACCCACTTAAAGAAGGTGGACGTTGCCTCATGAAGGACTCAATAGAATATTGTTCCCTTCTCTGCTCATTTGGATGTCCAGAATGATTCATAGCTTGTTTAAGTATAACAATAAGTTTTTTCACTCCATCTCCCATAACATTGGTTTGTTCAGGAGGACAATCATTGCATTCTCCATTACATTGATCAACACAGTTCCTTCGGGTTCCAGCCATCGTCTAAAACCCAAAAAGAATAGTGTGAGAGGAAAAAATCATGCTAGGGAAAACAACATAATAAAGGAGGATTACCTTCAATATATAACATCTTAGGGTTAATTATAAGATTGTTACCGTAATTCTAGGACTATAACCTATACTTATACTTAACCTTAGGGACATACCTAGACATACCTTAGAAATATCTCTAGGGATCTCACAAAAGTTTTCGCATCCTAGTTTCTAAAGGTTAACTAAACCTTTCCTCTGATACCAACTGTAGAGATTCCAAACCTGACGTACTTGGACATTACATTACTTTTTCAGAATACTTAATACATAACAAAAACCAACACTCAAGGATCGTAATAGTTTAGTGTCTTTGGAAACTCGGAACACAATCTTCTAATCATGGTAAAAGATCTTTAACATCTCCCATAAAGATCTTCCCCTTTTGTTTTCTTACCTAAAACCTTTCTTTATATCCTGGGGAAAAGAAAACATAAAAAGGGTGAGCTCAAATGCTCAGGAAGGGTAAACATAGAGAACATAATACAATCCATAAACATTTGAATGCAAAAACTTGAACATAAAATCTAAACATCAAAATCTTGAGCAAAGACATAAATCTTGGAAGTACGTAAGGCATATATCATAAAGGAACATCAATCATGATAAAATAGAAATGGAATAAAACATGTAATTGTGAAAAATAATTAAGCACTTGATATGATTTCCATAGTATCCAAGGCATTGCTGCCAAGACCATCTTAGTGGACAAAGTCCCTTTCTGAATCGAGTTCACTCCTCGTTCCAGTCCTGTATCACTGAATCAGATTAACTTACCGTTCCAGCCATGTCTATCTCATGAGATATAAATCTTTACCCAATGCATTGGAGGGAGATATAGGTCCCACCCATCTCATAATGAAATCATTCTTATGTGTGACACAACATAAATATAAATCATTCATCATAACCCAAAGAATATAATGGGTTTCATAAACATCATCCCATCATAACATAATCCATATAAAACAAATGGATATCATTTCATCATAAGAGAAGTGAAACCATGTAAATCATAGAGACATTATACTTGAAACATACACATATTAAATAATGTCATCTTAGATGGAAATTGGTTTTGATAAAACATTTGAAATAAATTCTTGAGGAGAATATCCTTTCTTATTCAAAATCATTTTCTTTTCACAAAATGCCATGCAATTTTAAAAGAAAAGGATTTTGTTGAAAATATTCATGAAATATTTTAGATTAAGTTTCATGAAAATAAGGTGTTATGAAACCGTAAAAATCCATTCATGCTGTATAAGTTAAAAAAACATTCTCCTCGTACTTTTGCCGGAAAAGTCAAAAAGTCTCTCGTACTGAAAACGACAAAAGATTCCTTTCATATCTTTTACTAAAAATTCACCAATAGGTAAAATTGGATTTAAACAATTGTATGTATCCGAAAAATGAGATTGTGAGATTTTCCCTTAACTAATGTCCGATATGCTTCGTATGTATCCGAAAATCCTGTATAATGATTTAAATAATTTCATTGACTTATTACAGAATCATATTCATTTTTATGATATTATATATGGTTCAATTATGACTTTATATTACCCGTTCTTTTGTAAATTCCATGTTAAAGCAGCGTTTTGGGTAAAATCGTTTCATTTATCATACGTGTTTCGACATGTTGTTCTTGATATTATTACTTATATCCTGATTTACTTAATTCCATAATGTAAAACCTGATTTATATATAATATATATTTAGAATATAAATATATATTATAGATCGATAAATGGAATGAAATACACCGTTCATGGAGACGGTAGGCCGTACGTACGCATGATCGCTGTTTTTGTTTCCTTATTGAATTAAATGGAATTAAGTAAATGAAACATATATGTACATAAATACAGTATCATTATTATGTAATATCTTTCATGATTATTTATTATATATACTTTATAATCATACTTGAATGGTTAATCATGGAAAATGAATCTCATCGCGTTCGTGGAGATGGTAGTCCGTACGTACGCACGAGCGATGATATCATTCCCATGATCGTGGAATTGTATTGAAGTGTATGTATAATATTTCAGAATCAATATCAATTTACAATAATCATATATAGTTATTTATTTACACCATTATACCCATCCAAGTAAGGTGGTGGTGGAAAACAGATTACACCACTGCCTGGAGATGGTATTCCGTACGTACGCACGCGCAGTGATTTCATTTTCCATAGGATGGATAGAAGATGAAATAGGGTTGTTTCATATTTATAATAAAATATAAGGATATGAGTGATACTTATGTTATTAATTTATGATGAAACAAATAAAGAAGAATAATTAGAAGAAGAAATAAATTGGAAATAATCGGTAAAGGATATTACCTCTTCTTTGACGTGCCTCTTCTTAACCTCCTCTTAATGCACTAGAGTTGGTATTTTGAGGAGACCAGAACCTCTATAATATTTATAGGGAAGTTGAGAAGGTAAATGGTCATGGTTTTTCCAAGATTTAAGGCTCAAAATTGTGTAAATAGAAGAGGGAGGAGGTGCCCTTTTATAAGGGAGGAGAGGGGCACCTTTGGAAACCTCAAAAATATTAATTTATAATAAATTCAAACCCCACTTAAAAACTTCCAAAATGACTCCAATTATAACTTAGATGATATAGGGTTTTAATATATTCAACCAATAAAATTTATACATGTTGGTATTTTATTTTAAACATTATAAACTTGATTTATCCTTATTTAATCTATTTAATTTTATTTATGGTAATAAGATTATAATTTTTAAATTGTTATAAATAATTACTTATGTCTTGTGAATTTTCCATAATTGGTTAATTTATGACATTTTAGACCATATAAATTTCAATTTATAAATTTTAAATATTTTTGTGATTTTTAAACAATTTTATAATATGTTATTTTTATAAAATAACAATAGTGTCAATTTTGACACTATTCATTTATTTTAATTTAAATAAAATCCACATAGAGGATATATTATAACCAAAATATTAAATATATTCCTAAAATGTAAAATTTGTCCTGAAAATTCTGGGATCACATTAAATAGTTCATATAATCCTTATGTTAATATTTTTAAAACCATTTATTTGGTATATCTCTTAATAAAATAATTAGTACAACATTTTTATATAATTATTTAATATACTTATTTGTTGCATAAAAATTAAAAATAAAATCCTATGATGAAGATAAATCTCATAGATTTTATAATAATACTTTTAATATAATTTATCATCTTAAAATCACAACATGTAAATTGTTATATTTATTAAATTATGAAGGTGACAACTTTGGAATCATTTAAAATAAAATAATATAAGTGTCATAATATTCTTTATAAGGATCCAAATGGTCACCAATTCAGCCATTGGATTCTTAGGGTTTATATATACACTACCAATAAGTCTTGGTCAGGTTTTTGAGCCTTTTTATGTGTATTATTATTTCAAAGAACTATATTATTGATTTTTCACTAAATAAATAATTTCGGCATTATTAATGTATAAGCTCATAAGGTAAATAAATAATTCTTAAAAATTAAAAATAAATTATTATGATAAATAAAAAATTTTAGATTTCAAATGAGTATTTATAACTGAATTTATATTCTGTATAACCTTATATTAAAAATAGTTTAATTATTAAAGTTTGAGTGAGACATATTTCACTTTCTTTTAAATAAAACAAATTAAAGGTCTTAATCACATCCAAGTGGGTTCCAATGGATTTAATTTTGACCAAAATATTATGTAGGACGAAATATAATCATCCAATTATATTTAGACAAGTGTTAGGGTAATTTTATAATATTATATTTACCCTCAATTACCCGATTTACCTTTAACTATGGTAAATAAAATTTACCGTAGTTACTATTCATAGTGCCCAAAAATAAAAGGTAGCCTATTAACATAATTTGGACCAAATGATTCCAAATATGAAATAAATTTTTCCTAATTCAAATAACATAATTTACAGAAATTAATTTAAAATTAATCCTGTTGTTAAGAAAACGAGTTTTAAAAGTTAAAACATTGCAAAAGATTGAAATGATTTTACCTATGAATTCAATGTAAAATGAATGCTAATGACATATGTTATATTAAATGGTAAAAATATATTCTATTTATAATTTAAAACAATTTACTATTATAATTTAACCATATAAATTATCTCAATGAAAAAAGTTGTTTTTAAGTAAAATTTAGCGTGTTTTTACTATTCATCAAAATAATAACATTGTCAGAAAAATATCAAAACTTTATTCAATGTAAATTTTTATATCCTGATTCAAAATAAGAAGTTTATTTTGTAAAATTGAACTTATAAACTTTTCAAAAATTATATTTAAAATGGGTGCGCCATCAAAAGGCGGCAAAATTGCATTTTTTGAAAAATACTTATTTTACCCAAAAAATTTATTTTGTTCTCATACCATGTTCTAGAAAATGTGTAAGATGAATAATAATGTTATAAAATTCAAAATTTAGTTAATACTATTCATAACGTCTAGTTCATAATAATATTACAACCATATATCATTATTTAGTGAAACCTAGTATTGCGTACAACACACGCTATCGAGGAAGGTCACGATTGCATGTAATGCAAGCCAAGTTAGGGTTGCATGTAGTGCAAGAATCCTTTGTTGTAGTGTATAAAAAAATCCAACCATATTTCATTTATACATTGAATATATATATATATATATATATATATAGACACACACACACACACTCAATGTTGCATTGAATAAATACTATCAAACAAACTTGAAAATGTGTTTAACACGATCCAAGATTAGTGTTGCGTATACTACAAGCTAATATGGTGTTGCATATAGCGCAAGATAATCTTGTTGTAGCATACAACAGAAGATATGAAAGAAATTAAAAAGAATATATCTTATAAAATCTCGGGGTGTTACAGATTACATGTGGAATAGAAATGTCGAAGTGAGAAGAAACCATCCCCGTGTTTGTTAAATATAATGACTGTTGAAGTTTATAAAGGAATATAGTTAGATGAAGGATAAATATTATTAAAGGGTGAATTTGAAAATTAAATGCAATGGAGTTTCATGAAATTATTATGAATTGAATATTTTTTTCCTGAAAGGCTTATAAATTAAATGGAAATTATTTGGAATTATTCTCATAATTTTCAAATTCATTTGAAGAAATTTTAGTTATGTTTTTAGTGATTAGGATGACATGTGATTCTTTTAAGGAGCCTCAAATTTAAGTTGAAGAATTCTAGATTTTTGAGATAAACCTGAAAATTTGACGAAGGCATGGTATGTAAACATGAAGGAACACATAATAATTAATGAATTCTGTATGTATGATCCTATACAAATCATTTTCCCATAAGGATGATCTACCTTAAGGGTGAGATAAAGATACAAGGATGAATTATACTGTGATCATAAGGATGAGGTCCCATAAGGTTCAAATCCATAATGATGAGCTGACTACCATATGCATGAGAACCATAAGGTTCATTATTATAATCACGATCCCATAATAATGATCCTTTAAGCATGAACTCTATAATAATGGAGGTGTATAATAATAAAAACATCTATAAGGATGAGACCCTAAGGATCAATTTATCCTTATGAGTATTCTAAGTTTTTAGAATTTTAATTTTCTATATATTGTAAAACATGTGATAAAAGAGATATTCTTGAGTGGATAAAAAATAAAAAAAATTGTGATTAAATTAGTATAAATATTCCATGATTCTCACATCATTAAGAACCACATAATTCAGGAGAACAACTATTTGGGAATAAATCAAAATGAAAATGGGTTAGTTTGAAGACTAATGAATATATTTAAGTGTGATGATTCTCTATTGTTCCTAAGTTTCTGAAATCACTTGAAAATATTATTTTAATGTAATATATGATTTTAAATGAATTGTATATTTTCTTAAGATAATTTTTGAGGTTTGTTTCACTATAAACAACAGGTTCAAGCCATGAATAGCTAGAAGTAACTGAGAATCAATCCTGGTCTAATGAAACGGAAAAGGAATCGGTGCTGGGTGTTTATGAACCTCATAAACCCATTTTGTTGAGTTTTTATTATTGGCTACCAAATTTGGGAAGTCTTGAATTGTTTGGTTATTAGTTGAAGATTAAGAGGTCATTTGTGGGAATTATATTTGAAAAAAATTATAGGGGACTGTCCCATGTGAAGTTCTTGGTGAAAATTACATGAAAAGTTACATGGATAGAAAATGGGTATTTGATAATTATTCACTTTGGAACCAGACTCAAGACGTATTTTAATATTCCAATTTGGGTATATGAAAATGACATGAGAAGTTAATGTGCCTCCTATATAGGAAAAGTTATTTATTAAAGAGAGAGCGAGAGAGAGTATTAATCCTTTGAAATATCAAGGTTGTTGAGAATTTTAGAGGATATGAAGAATAAAATAAGTGATTTATACTATACATTATGGTGCAATGAAGTGATATAAAAGTGAGAGAGATATATTTGAGAAGAAAAAGTAGAACCTTACCACATTAAATAACTCATATGCATTAAATAAAAAGAAGAAGAAATGCAATGTTACTGCTGTAGTGTCAAAGAAGAGTGAAAAGCATGAATCCTTTCCTACTACCTATGATACTACATCATAAAAAGAATAGGTGATAAAGACCAAAAAATAATTTGAAATATTAGGATTCATGGACTTGAAAGAGAACATGGATGACACATCACTGTACGGGACAATAGAGGGAGTTGAATACTAGTTCCTAAGAACGTAGAGGATAACATTTTCACTAAAAAGAACAAGTATAGAGAAACACTTAGGAGGTTTTTAAAGGAGAATATTTTCAATAAATAACTTCAATAAGTGGGATATATTATAAATAACCTTCTAGGAGGCAACCAATCTATCAATTGGGACTAGGCACTTCAGAAAATTTTCTAATAGAGTTTTTTAGAAGGTAGTTTGTATCTATACTCAAGATGGTTTATAGTGGAAAAAATAATTCTTGGAACTCAATATGAACTTATCAAGGAGTAGTATTTCAAGGTATCAATTTTTAAATACATGTGTTTATGTGAAATTCATCTCTATTATCTATAAGAATAGAAAAATAGAAAGAATAAAGTAAAAAGGTATTATTCCTATAAAAAAATTCAATTGTGGAGGTATAATACATTTTTCAATTGAATACCCAATGAATAAATTTAATGAGATGGAAATTGAGGAAGAATAGGAAGGATTCTCTAAAATAATTTCTAGGAAAACTATAGAGGATGAAAAAGGAAAGAATAAGAAGTTCTTAAGAATGTAAAGAAGAAATCTATTGAGAAAGGAAGAAGATTATGACTCATCATCATTGAGTGAATATAAACATAAAGGTACCTATCATAACCAAAAAACATTCATATATCAAGTTAAACAGAATAAAGTCTCATCAAGAAGTTTTGAATAAAAAGAGGAAATATTTACAAAATATATTTTAAAATTTGAACTGAAATGCTTCCTTGAGAAAAATTTTAATATCAATAAGAGAGTAAATTTTCTTGAAAAAGAGAAAAAAAGTGAATATGGAAAGGCAAGTGATCTCATTAAAGAGTTAAAAAATTTCAAAGTGAAAATTGTAGAATAGGATAATATTTTAGAATAGTTTAATGTAAAATTGGATTCTAGGGAAGAATAGATTCTTGAGGTAGAGTTCAGATATCTTAAAGATGAAAAAATTGAATACCATGAGAGAATATTATGAAAATGTAGGATAAATTCAAGCTAAATCATCCAAGGATGATAAGAAGATCAATCCCAAGAGGAAGGTATAGGCTGGTTCTAATTTTTTAGGTGACACTGAATCTATTTCTCAGTCATTACAAATTATAAAGAGAAAACTAGAGGTGTTTGGGATGTGGTAAGATGTATGAATGTCACTCCAACTCAAAGAATATTGGTGTTAGGGAAAGTAAGAAATAATCCTCAACAATAATACAAAATCAAGTAATTAGTACACCTATAAAGCAAGTAGTTTTTAATAAATAGACCCACCGACATTTTGAAGAATCAGTCTTCAAAGGTCACTATTATTGCTATGGGACATTTGGAAAAAAATACTATAATTATTTGTAGAATATCTAATTCCCATGTAGGTGTAATAGATATATGAGTAGACTTAAAAAGAAGATAAGTTTCTCTGTTAGAAGAAGAAACACCCTTATAAGATAGAAGTTTGAATATGGACAATATATAAGTTTATCTAAAAAAAATAAATATGACTACTTGGAGGATATTTGTGTAAGATGTGACCAAAAGGTTCACAATTCTAAAGATTTCATGACAATACTTCCAAGATAGGAATTACATGTTGATGGAGTAAAGAAAAATAAAAAAGGAAAGGATAAATCTAACCATTTAGTTTAAGGTAACTCTTTTCAAAAGATAAAGGTGAAAAAGGCACAAGTAAATTCACGTGCTAAAGATAGACAATAAGGTTTAGAAGAAGTTGAAAGATTATCAAAAACTAATAACTAGGAAGAATATGATATACTTTGTGGTAAGTTTGAGAAAGATGAACAAAACTTAGAAATTAATTTATTAGTGCTTCTATTTGAGCTTGAGAATCCAAAAATAGAAGAAGTAGACATATGAAGGTGAGTGTGAACCATAGGAAACCAAACAAAATAATATTAAGAAGTGTAAACCCAAAACGAGTTGAACTAAATAAAGTGGAACCATACAAACCCCTAATGGATATAATAAAACCAAATAAAAAATAGAATCTAACATTTAAAAAAAATCACAAACTAATTGAACCTTACTGGTATAAATGTTAATCATATCAACCAAAATATATCTAGAATGATCAAAATCAAGAAAATAGAATTCAAATAGAAAAACATTGGATGAAACTAAATTGGATGAAGTCAAAATAATCTAACTTGAACTAATCTGATATTAAAAATGATGTATAAAATTAGACCAAATATAATGAATTCAAACCAATATGACCACAATAGACTTGAACTAAAATGAACTAAATCCAATTGATATGAACCAAATACAATCAAAATGAATCTATTAGAACCAAAATGAATGAAATTGTCCAAGCTAATATAAAAAAAACAAGAAAAACTAAATCTAATGAAAATTTCTCAAACAAACTTATAACGAACAAAACCAATCCAAAATTTCTTGGTTTATGATAATTCAATCCAAACTAAAATGAATGGAAAAAACCTAAAATGAACCATATATTGAAAATGCATAACTAAAACAAAACATAATTTAAATGAACATAATCAATTGGATTTGGCATGAAATAAATAAAACAAAATTAAAGTGTATGAAACTAATGTAATGTGAACTGGGCCAATTACAAATAACCAGTATCAACCAAATTAAACTTTACATAACATAACCAAGAAAAATCGATCCTAGTTAAACAAAACCAAAAAATAGATGAAATGACGTCCTCTTGAACTAATATAATCTGTTTACTCCTTGATTTCAGGAACATGTTTTGACCCATGAGGTGTTGTAGTTCTTATATTGGGGTAGTGACTTGTATAGTCACAAGAGGCAGATATGATCTAGTTTAGTTTTTATTGTATTTTCTTTATCACATCATCCACTTAGTCATTTTATTACATTCTATGGATGGAGGGTAGTTATATTATACGAAGGGGGACAGAAGGGAACTGGAGGTGGCTATGCAGTTTTATTTGCAGGGGAGGGATATCAGGGTAGTGGAGGGATTAGTTTTTTTCTACCTTTGTACTGTGATGTTTTTGTTTATTTTATTTTCCTTTAGTGTGGACGTTTGATGTATGAATGATTCATTCCAAAATTTTATTTATTTATTTTCTGCTGCTATTTTAATTAATTGGTTGTGGGAAAAATAATTCCTGAGTGGTGATTCCTTTATGAATGGACACTTATTATATAAGTTTCTTCAAGTTATAATCTTATTAAGATTAAGGAATATTTAGAATATGTTACTTATGAATCAACAAACTGAACTTACTCTGCTCAGTATATGCTTTGGAACATATAGTTTAGATTGACTATCTTCTTGTTTCCTAATTATTATACACTCAATTTCATAAAGTACATCAAGCAGGGGGTAGGCGGGGGGGGGGGGGGGGTTGCTATAGGTAGGGGAGGGAAGGGGGGATAGCTGTAGGCAAGGGGGTGGGGGAGGTAGTATAGGGGGATGGGGGGAGGGGGGGAGGCAGTGCATGGGGAAGGTGGTGGTGGGGGGGGGGGCAGCTACAGGTAGGGGGTAGGGGAGGAATTGCAGGGGGTTAGGGGTAGGGGAGGGGGGGTGCTGCTGCAAGGAGGGGGTGGGTGAGGCAGTTCATTGGGATGGGGGGGAGGCTGTTCAAAGTGGGGGGGGGGGCAGTTTTAGGCTGGGGGAGGCAATGCAAGGGGCTGGGGGGGGGGGGGGGGGGGGGGCTGCTGCAAGCAGGAGGGGGTGGGGGAGGTAGTGCATGGGGCTGGGGGGAGGCAGTGCAAGGGGGAGCTGTAGGTAGAGGGAGGCAGTGTAGGGGGGTGGGGGGAGGGGGGGGGGGTGTTTCAAGTAGGAGGGGGTAGGGGAGGTAGTGCAAGGGGCTGAGGGGAGGCAGTGTATGGGGTTAGGGGGAGGGGGGGGGGGGTGATTCAAGTAGGAGGGGATGGGGGAGGAAGTGCAGGGGATTGGGGGGAGGCAGTACAGGGGGTTGGGGGGAGGGGGTGCTGAAAGTAGGAGGGGATGGGGGAGGCAGTGTAGGGGGTTGGGGGGAAGTAGTGCAAGGGGTTGGGGGGAGGGGAGGGGAGGGGGAGGCAGTGTAGGGGGTTGGGGGAGGGGAGGTGGGGGGAGGCAGTTCTGGGGGTTGGGGGGAGGGGAGGGGGGCTGCTACAAGTAGGAGGGGGTGGGGGAGGCAGTGCATGGGGCTGGAGGGAGGGGGGATCCAGTTCAGGGGGGCAACTGCAGTTAGGGGGAGGTAGTGTAGGGGGCTGGGGGAGGGGAGGGGAGGTTGCTGCAAGCAAAAGGGGGTGGGGGAGGCAGTGCAAGGAGTTAGGGGGAGGTAGTGTAGGGGGTTGGGGGAGGGGAGGGGGATCCTTCAAGCAGGAGGGGATGGGGGAGGCAATGTAGGGATTGGGGGGAGGGGAGGGGGGGAGAGGCAGTGCATGGGGTTGGGGGGAGGGGGGGGGTGATGCAAGCTGGAGGGGGTGGGAGAGGAAGTGCAGGGGGCTGGGGGGTGGTGGGGAGAGGTAGTGTAGGGGGTTGGGGGGAGGGGAGGGGGGATTCTAAAAGAAGGAGGGGGTGGGGGAGGTAGTGTAGGGGGCTGGGGGGAGGTAGTGCAGGGGGTTGGGGGTAGGGGGGCTGCATGCAGGAGGGTCTGGGGGGAGGCTGTACAGGGGGATGGGGGAGGGGGGGGGGTTGCTGCAAGTAGGAGGGGGTGGGGGAGACAGTGTAGGGGCCTAAGGGGAGGTGGGGGGAGGTAGTGCATGGGGATAGGGGAGGGGATGGGGTCGGTAGTATAGGGGGTTGATAGTGTAGGGGGTTGGGGGTGCTGCTGTCTATTGCATTGTAGGCAGGGGGCCTCCTGCAGGGGGTGGGGGGGGGGGCTGCTGGGTGGGTTGAGTTTTACATATATAACCCGACCTAAACTGACCCGACCTATAGTGGGTTAAGTTCTTTGTCCATGCATCAGGTAACCCGACCCCAACGGGTCGGGTCGAATTGGGTTGGGTCAGCTGCTCACAAAGCATGTGACCAGACCAACCCGAGTCTTTTTGGTCGTATCGAGTCCCAAAATGTCATCGACCCAACCCGAACCATGGACACCCCTATTAATATCTTTTATTTTCTAGTAAAGTTTTATGAACTTTTTCAAGGTTTTCTCATTTAGCTTCCATTTATGCCTCTACTTCTGGTGATCGATACTTTATCTTTTGAATAAATAATAGCTTTTGTCTATGAATTATCTTTTGAAAATGTATTTGAATTTTTTTTCACTTGAACATATCTTGAAAATGTGAACCTTTATTTATCTATAATCTTCTAGATTTACGTTATATTAGTATCAATAACTCATCTTGTAACTTTGGGATAATAAATTCTATAATGCTTCATCCTCTATGTAATGTTAATATTTTAGAGATAATGCTTCTAGACATCATCTTTAGATGTTCTTGTATAATCTCCCATACTATGCACTAGGATGAAAATTTTGCGGGTCGATCTCTATGGTGAGGCCGTTGGGGGTTGCAAGGGGCAACACATCCCTGCTTTGAGGATCTAGGGGCCTTTGTCCCCTGGCCAAAATTTCTGTTTACTGTAGCAACCAAGTTCGGGTTACTGTAGCAACCTAGTACAAGAAGGCTATATTTTTTTTACAAGTAAAGGATCTATACTCACGGTTCAATAACCACGGGTATATTATGTTTGGTGTGATAATATATACCCATAGTTTTGTAAACTGTGGGTATAAATATATTTCCATAGTTTAAATAAAATCGTAGGTATTATGGAAATCTCCAAATCTATACCCACGGTTTCTATAAAACATTTACCTAAGCCGTTACTATGACAAAGTAAGGGATTCTGTATTAAGAACTTTTTTTGTATTATGCCATTTTATTTCCAATTGTTCATGAGAGAATGTGTTTTTACACATCCCTTTTACTGTATTTATGATTTCTAAGTAATGTGATACCAAATTTAACTCCCATTAAATCTTTCCATGAATCTTTACGTACACCTGTTATGCTTCCAAAATTATTCTATTATTTTCCATGACAAACATTTTTGTAGCGAATAACCATCCTCATTTACACTCAAGGGTATTCAACTAGATGTACTCATCCTTCCTTGATTGGGGAATTCTATGTATATAACCCACACTCATTAATCACGGGATTAAAAGTGATGAAATGTGTTCTTATATTGTATGATCTATGTGGCACACCAACACATGTACACGATATGAATGTGATGGGTGGGACCAAAATTATATAGCCCTGTAATTCATTGGGTAATGTTTTTATATCATGATATTCCATATATTTTCATGATAGGTTATCCTAGGCACACTATGTTATGTTGTCTTGATATTTATCCTTAACTTATGATTATGATTTCATGTTTTATGTTTTTGCCACATTACTATGTTGACTTGATGTTATCATCTTATATCATGCCTTAATGTTCAAGTTTTTGATTCTCATACCTTTTATGTCACCTTGATATGATTCTTGATTAAAATGAATTAATTTCACCATATTATGCTTTGATTATTCCCTTAATGGGCTTTATATCTCACCCCTTTCTAATATGCGTCTCCAGGTTATCTCATGAAGTTTTATATGATCAATGGAATTTAAGGGAATTTTTTGGAGTTTTAAATAATGTTTTTGTATACATGTTTCAAGTTATTAGATTATGTATATAATTACCCAAATAAACAATGAATTTTGATATTTTTGTATTGTACCAAGTGTATCTTTATGTAATAAATCATGAGTTAAGTTTTATAAAAGATATGGGTTTTCATAGTTGGTATCAGAGCTAAGGTCTAGTTATTTTTGGGGATTATGATTAGAAAAATTTAGCAAAATCCTTATATATAAGTCTAAACATAGTAAATCCTACCTAAATTATAGTAAATTATAGATTAAGTGGTTTCCAAGCAACAAAATCCCTGCCTGGATACTACAAGTATATGTGGATCGGTCACAGTTATACCTAGGGATAATAACCCAAAAAATTTACATTGGGTATTAACATGATCATCACCTCATGAATGACAGATAGGCCTTGATTTACCCCTATTTTGACACTCCCGGGGGATATGATTTGGTAATTTCACAATCCCCCTATGAACCATTATGGAGGGAACAAAAAATGACCATGAAATTTTATGTTATAAAATATACCATGGATAACTTAGATTGAAACCTAGAAATTCATAGGTTAAGTAATTTATACCATTTATGAGTTATCCCATCATTTTTCATAGTTTCCCTTTTTATATGTTTAATAGTTTAAAAATTCTCATACCTAAGTCAATTTTGGATGAAGTAAATGATTATAACTAGAATCAAATAGTGAAAATTAATCTTATCATATATTCATGAACTTCAAATGTCCTATAAGATTATGGTTCTACACATTCTATCATATCATGAAAGTTTAGTAGAGCTATTCAAAAACCACCTAAAAAACATGGAAGTTGAGCTATAAGTGAAAATAAAAAAATGGGGCAATTATTGCATACAATGTATATAACTTACCCCTATCCATATTTATGGTATAAACTTCCCAATGAACCTTGTGATAATCTCTTTAGAGAAATTAGATGCAATTATGGGTATGGATTGGATTTCCTTTTATAGAGAAAAAAATAAAATTTCGAGAGAAGGAAATCACCCTCTGTATCCCAAATTGTCCTCTGATTATATACAAGTGTACGAAGGAGGATGAATCTCCTTTAGAATCATCATCTCAAGTATGGATATTATTTCCTTACGAGTAAGTGTATCTAGCTCAAATGATTGATACTAAGGAAAAGATCATTCTTGACGACATTCCCATTATAAGGGAATATACTGATGTGTTTATTAAATAATTTTCTGGTCTTCCTCCATTTCATGAGGTTGATTTCTGAATTGAGATTTTACTCATAGCTTTTTCGATATCCAAGAATCCATATATAATGGTCACTATTTAACTTGAATAACTGAAGAAGAAACTATATAAGAATCTAGATAAAGGGTTTATACACCCAAGTGATTCACCATGCGGTGCGTCGGTCCTCTTCATCAAGAATAATGATAGTTCAATATGCCTCTACATTGATTATCATGAGTGCAACAAGATCATGATAAATAATGATTATCCTTTTCTCTATGTAGCCTAGTAATATTCTATGGCAGATATTTGGTCAAGATATTATCAAGTAAAGGTGAATAAGGAGGTTATCCCCAATAATTCTTTTTTTATAATTTATGTGAACTATGGGTTAATAGTGATTCTATTTGGACTCACTAATGCACCAGCTATCTTCATGGACTTAATGAATAAATTCTTTAGCTATTAACTAGAATTTTTTTTGTAGTATTTATATATGATATTATTATCTACTCAAAAATCAAAGAGGAGCATTAGGGAATTTTAATGTATATTGAATACCTTGAAAAAGGAATATTTATATGAAAAGTACTATAAATGTTAATTTTTGATGGAGAAAGTAACAAACCTGGGGCATGTTATCACTAGTAAAGGAATATCTATGGATCCTTAAAAAATAAAGGAAATGTAAGGATGAACTAGACCAAAATCTATGAAGGAGATTCAAAGTTTACTTGGATTATCTGGGTACTATCATTGATTTGTAAGAAACTTCTCATGATTTTCATGCCCACTAACCAAGATAACTTGAAATGGGGTGAAGTTTGTCTAGAATGATGAATACTAAGAAATATTTAAAGAGTTAAAGAAGAGGCTAATCACTAAACCTGTTCTCACATTACCCACTAGTGGGGAAGGATTTTCGATTTTCAACAATGCATAAAAAAGGCTTGAGTTGTGTACTCATAAAAGATGAAAAAAATGATAGCCTATGCCTACCTACAATTAAATATCCATGAAAAAAACTACCCAACACATGATCTAGAATTGGTTTTAGTGATATTCGGAATGAATATTTTTAAAAAAATTATCTATGGGGAGAAGTGTGACATATATATGAATCATAAAAGCCTAAAGTATATATTCAAATAAAAGGAGGTCAATATGTACCAAAAAAATGCAGTTAGAGATGATCAAGGATTATGATTATTCAATACATTACCATCTCGGGAAGGAAATGTTTTTGGAAAATGTTCTAAGTAAAAAGGATCCCACAACCCTATCCATGATGAGGATTGAAAGGGATCCAATCTTATTAGAAATTAAAAGGATGGATATGAGAATCATAAAAGGAAATTTATCCTACCTTAATCAAATAACTTTTCAACTATCCATTCTTGAGAGGATCAAGAAGGCTAAGAAAGATGATGAGGAGATACAAAGAATGGAAGCAAATATTCCAAAGATTAACTTTGCTAAAGATAGAGTTATAAGGTTTGGAACCTGGATATGTGTCCCATAAAAACCGAAACCAAAGAGGGAACTTCTGGATGATGTGCATATCTCATCCTTCTCTTTTCATCTAGGAATCACTAAGATGTATATAGATCTAAAGAAAAACTTATAGCAGGTTAACATGAAGAAGGAGAATGTAGAATTTTTATCTCGATGCTTGGTATTCCAACAAGTCAAGGATAAATGACATAAGTCTAAGGGTATAATGAATCCATTGTGAATACTATTATAGAAATAGAAAAACAAAACCATTTTTTTCATTGAAGGACTCCCCAAAAAATCTAAAGGCAATAATGCCATCTGGGTGCTAGTCAATCACCTTAGAAAGACAATAAATTTCATTTCAATCAAGGAATATTTTTCTCTTGACTGACTTTACAAGATATCCATAAGGGAAATAGTAATAATGCATGTATTTCCATTCTCCATTATATCTAATTGAGATTTTAGGTTTACCTCAAGGTTCTAGAGAATCCTTTAGTAAGTGTTGGATACAAAGCTGGGTTTCAGTACTGCTTATCACCCTCAGATGGATGGTCAGTCTAAGAGAACCATTAAAAATCTAGAGGATAATATATGATCACATTAAATTGATTTACAAGTATATTGGTATTAACATCTTACCTGATTATAGTTCTTATATAACAATAATTTCCATTCTAGCATTTAAATGATACCTTATGAGGCTCTGTATGGGAATAGGTTTTAGAATTCAACATGTTGGGATGAAGTTAAAGAGAGTAATATTATGGTACCTTATCTTATACAGGATATGACATAGAAGGTTCAAACAATTAAAATTCATATTAAATCCACAAAAAATCAACAAAAAATATACGTGGACAAACGTCGACATGACTATGATTTTGGGGTTGGTGATAAAGTGTTCCATTGTATATCACCATGGATGAAATCTATGAGGTTTTGTAAGAAGGGAAAACTTATTCCAAGATACATCGACCCCTTTGAGATCCTTGATTACATTGGATCTATGATTGAACAATTAACTCTCCCACATAACCTATCCCAAGTACATGATGTGTTACATGTATCCCTCTTGAGGAAGTACACACTAGAGCCCTCACATGTACCGAGTCTAGAGGTGGTACCCTTAGAGAATGATATTTTATACGAGGATTAGATGGTGAAGATATTAGATCACAGAGACAAAATTCTATGAAATAAGAAAATTCACCTGATCAAAGTGCTATGGTGGAACCACAAGTTTGAGGAAGAAACATGGGAACCATAAGCGGAAATAAAATAGAAGAACCCTCATCTATTTTAGCATATGAAATGGAATTTTTAGGGTTAAATTTTTTAAGTGGGTTAGAATGTAATGAAACAAAATTTTATAAATGAAATTCACTTTTTGAATGAATAAATGCCTCATTAGATAATGTGGTTATAGAAAACACATGCACTACTTTGGTTATTTTGGATCATTATAAAATATAGCTAGTCAGATTTGAAATACCATTAAGAATATTAACTATTGATAATATATACATTATAAAATTACCATTAATATTATTATATATTAAGGGTTATGATAGAGTCTAATTGACACAGATAGAAGAAGTGACGACCTCGACCAGTAGGATCGTACACTATAAAGTCCAATCATCAGAGCTTTTGAGGGAGATGGAATCACTAGGATTTTCCCTTGACCAATACCAAGTTGAAATATAAAAACTAAAACTTGAATGAAAACATTTATGGGATAAGTTCAATCTTATCTATATTTTGACCTAAACTATGTTTTCTAAACCACCCCAAGAAATGACCACCATCACACACTTTACCCTTAGGAAATATGCTAGTGTAATAAGGGGTTATATATCTAGACACTATTAGTATGAATTTATATGTTTTATTTATAATAAAATAATTATTATATTTATCACTTTTCATTATTACTTTATATATACAATTATATATAGATTGATGAAAATTAGATTTTGATATGAAGAAACCAAAATTGTATTTTTAGAAAATATATGGTTTTAATTAGAACACTATTTTTGAAAAATTCAAGAATTTTAAAATAAATTTTATTTTCATATAATAATATTATTAAATAATATTTATTTATATACAAATGACAATATAATGTAATTAAGTCAAATATAATATTTATATGGGTTAGAAAACTATTATTGTCATAAAAACTAGTAATTTTCAATAAATGATTATGTTTATTTTAAAGTGTAAATTATCATATTTAGAGAATTATTTTTATAAATTAAATATTATTTTTAAAATAAAAATTATAAAATTATAAAATGGTTAATGTTTCATAATTTTCTCAGATAGTCAATTTTTTGGGTAAAAATTAAATATGGTATAAATATACTGTTTTTATTATGACTTTATAATGGCCCAAAATTGATGTAATAAATTATATAAAAGGAATAAATGACCTAATATATATTTATCCTTTAAAATAATGTGTTTTTAAATTTATTTTATTAATTTTATAAACCTTTAATGAATCATCCAAAATCTATACTATATTTTAAGGTTTTAAAATCAATTATTTATGAACATGACTAACTTCCACATCACCAATGGTATTATTTTAATATGTTATGTTATTTTACTTTTAAAATATTTAAAAAAACTTCTATTTTCTAGAAACCATTCTAAAAATCCATGGTAAGGTTTTTGGTTTTGATTATTTTATCATATAGAGTCCAAAACCTATGTTTAGAAATTAATAAAGGATTCCCCTATATTTTTATATAAATACCCACCCAATATCCCACTTATATTCACTAAAGACCCATTTAAAATTAATTTTCTCTCTATATACCTCTCTAAATACCTCCCAAGGTGTTCCAAATCTCTTAATAAGCTCTTTCCAAGCTTTTAGAATCCCCCTCTCAAGGTAAGGGACCTCTCTCTTCTCTTTTATTCAAGAACCTTATTTGTATTTAACCTTTTGAATATAAATTTATTATGTTGTAATGTATTTATAAATATCAATTTACTATAAAATTTATTTTCTAAGAATGTTATATCATTTATCATATACCTTTATAAGATTTTCCTAAACTGTTACCATGTCGAAGTAAGGGATTCTCTCTTCCTCCTCTTTATTTAAGAACTTTCATCATATTATGCCATTCAATTTCCAATTGTTCATGTGTGAATGTGTTTTAAAAAATACCTTTTACTTTATTTATGATTTCCAAGTAATTATAGACCACATTTCACTATAATTAAAACCTTTAATAATCTTTATGTACACCCGTTATGCTACTAAAATTATCTAGTGATTTTCCATGCCAAATATTTGTATAGTGAATACCCATCCCCATTTACACTCAAGGGTATTAAACTAGATGTACCTATCCTTTATTGATTAGGAATTATATGTATATAACCCACACTCTTTAATCATGAGATTAAAAGTGATTTAAGGCATTTTTATATTATATGATCTACATGTAAAACTAACCCATGTACATGATATGAATGTGACGGGCGAGCCAAAAATTATATATTCCTTCAATGAATTGGGTAATGTTTTTATCTCATGAGATTACATGTATGATTCACAGGAGGTTATCCTTTATACAATATGTTATGATTACTTTATATTTAGACTTTAATTATGGTTATGATGTCATGTTTTATGTTGTTTCCACATTTCTATATTGCATTGATGTTATCATCTTATATCATGCTTTGATGTTCATGTTTATGATTATTGCCCATTTTATGTTATATTGATATGCCTATTTAATTACATGTATTAATTTCATTATGATATAAATTGATTATTCCATTACTGATCTTTATAAATCACCCCTTTCTTATGTACATCTATAGGTTATCCCGTGTAGTTTTAGTAGATCAATGGAATTTAAGGGCATGTTTTTAAGTTTTTAAATAATGTTTTTATACCCATGTTTCAAGGTATTATGCTATGTATATAATTACCCAAAGTTACTAGGCCTTTTTATATATTGGTATTATATTAAATATATATTTAAATAATTAATCATAAATTAAGGTTTATAAAAGATATGGGTTTTCATACCCTAGGTTTATAAATACCCAGTTCTATCATTCATTAGCTCTTTCCATTATAATCATTGTGCACAAAAAATTCTAGAGATAAACCTATCAATCCCTAGAGATATAATCTTCTAAATTATGTAAATAATGTGGAGTGATCCTCCTCAACTATATTCTCAAGTCTAGAGAGAACAATGAGAGTACTTCACTTAAATTGATTCTCAAAAGATCAATAATGAACAATACAAGCATTACAATATTCCTCACTTGCACCCTGAGATTCCTATGTCGATGATAAAAGGTTCATAGAACATGTGTGGAACATCACTAGAAGAAATTTACACTTGATTCCTATGACGCAATGATGATATATTGTAAATAAATCATTATATTCATCAAAAGAGAAATAATTTCAACAAAATACAATTCTTTATCTAAATACATTAATTATAAATTATACGCGATGATCTGACCTTTTTAGTTTTGGCGATAGAGTAAAATAATCATCAATTTAATTCTATTGGTCATAATTTTTTTCCTCAAGTAAATCTCAAATTATTCATCAATTACAAAAAAAAACCAAGTTGGATATGCCTAATTAGAGCTTCCAATATGCCTAAAACCTACAATTACCCTCTAGGTTTTCTAGTAATAAGTTATAAAAAGCATTAGTTAAGGAGTGGGTACCTCATAGGTTTCACCGGTTTCTTTCCAAAATAGAAATTAAGTGTGGTTAAGGGTACCAAAATCATACATTAGTGATTAACCACATAAGAGATTAAATATGGTAATGATAGTATTGGTCATAACCAATACATACTCATAGTAACCCGAATAAAGAGTAAAGTTTGATATAAAAGTTGAATTAAAACCTTGTTTTTTTAAAACAAAGTTCCTTAAAAAATAAGTTTTCCATTCTTAAAACTTGAGTTTTTTAATACATTCTTTTATAGAATTAAGTTTATAATTGGTGAAACCCTTACACTTTAAAACTTTATTATATAAATAAAATTACACATAATTTTTATTAAAATCATTACTTATTTTAAAATAAGAAAGAATTTAAGTTCTTAAAGTTCAATGATTTGATAAAATAAATACAAAAAATAATAATTTAAATAAAATGAAATATTTTTTATTAATTCAAAATATTTAGTTTTTATTTTGGAAATGTGGTTTAGGAAACCAAGAGTGTATAAGAACCATATAAATTCCTCCCACTAAACTAGCCCAACCACCACCTCACCAAAAATGAAAATATTAACCAGGGTTAAGTTTAATTTTTTGACTTATAACTCATTTAGGCTATAATCAGAAGAAGTGATCTCTTTAGAAAACAAGTCAAAAACCTGAAAGGGTAAGGCTAGGTTTAAAATGATCAATATCTTCAAGCTCAAATGTTTAGCGTTACACCCTATGATTTTAAAATAATAAAATAATTTTATATAGTGTATGTGATATGAAAAAAAGATATTAAATGACCCATGTAATATATTTCTTTAAATTTAATCTCTTTGATAACTTTTGATAAATGCAACATTGAGTCAAAATGAACCTTATACCATTAGAACCTAGTCATTAAATTGGTTGGTATGAATAGTATTAAATAAATTATGAAAATTATATGGTTTAAAAATGTATTAATAAATTTATTGGTTTTTAATTAAGTATAAATGGAAATAAAAATAATTTGAAGGAAAAATAAATATATTTTTTTTTTTCTGAAAAACTGTATTTTTCTAAAATAACGGTTTCATTGTGTTTTCTACACTTATTTTAAAATTAATATTTAGAAATTTAAGAAAATGTATTTGAAAAAATAAAATTATTTTTTGAAATAATAATTTCAAAATTACCTTAGAGTTAATTTTTGAGAATTTTCTAAAAATATTAATTTTTTGATGAATAGTAAAAAATACTGGTTTTTATTGAAAAATGTTTTTTTATTTAAAAAATTTAAAAGTTAAATTTTGATTTAAAATTGTTTTAAAATTAAAATTACTAAAATTAAATTATAATCAATAAAATTTGGTTCATTATAATAAAATTCAGTTTTATTTTTGATATGAAAAATTTCTATACTTATGAGAAGTTTCTCTTTGGAAAACTGCTTTTTCATCGTGTATACGTGTTTAATTTTAAATGTAATTTTGTCAATTTTATGAATGGAATTTTGAAAAATGGATTAAATATTTGTATTAATAATAATTAATATTATATAATAAGTTAAACTTAATTTTTGTTCATAATAAATAGTAAAAACTGTATAAATTAATTACCACGATTAAGGTTAAAATGGGTATTCTGGGGGTTAAAATAAAATGTTAAGGGTTAAAATGACCTATAAACTTATTAAATTTCTATTTTATGTACATATTTAGACCTTATATCAACCATTATTATATAATGATACATTTTTTAACCCTTTTTCATGTGAGAAAATGTGGGTATCAGTTTTTCTTTTCAAAAATTCCAAGTGTGTCCTCTCCCCCACTTATAAAAGGTCACCCCATATACTCTCCTCTTAACACTAACAAAGCATTTTAGTTAAGATGATACCTAAAAAAATATATTAATTACATCCCTAAACAAATTATATATTCCTTTTTTGTTCATAAATATAATCTAAGAAGGCTTTAGGTATAAACCTAAAGAGGTTTTCTGAAGAAGAGGTAAAGTTCTTAACCACGTGTTTTCATTTTAATTTTTATTATAACTCCATAAAATATTATAAAACTATTATAAAATAATAATAATATTATATAATATATAATTATATGTTTTTATATTAAATTCATAACCTATATACATCTCCTCTTCCATCAAATGGAAAATGAAACCATCGATTGTGTGTATGGAAGACTACCGCCTCGCGAACTGATGTAATTTGTTTTCCATCACCAACTATAATGGATGTATATAATGATTTATTAAACATATTTATATGATATTTATGACATTAATATAATTATATAATTATAATATCACATACACCTTCTTAACTTCCAATCCTTTTGAAAACATTTACATCGCTCGTGCGTACGTGTGGACCACCGCCTCCACGTAGCGATGTGATATATTTTTTATTTTATTTTGACATGTATAGAAATAAGGAAATATTTAATGAATATATATGATATATATGATATAATAATAATTATTTAATGATTAAATATTATTTAACTTTCTTATGTTCTATCTCTTGGAAAAATAGAAACAACATTCATTCGTACGTACAACGTACCGTCTCTATGAACAATGTAACTCATTTTACCATATATAACTTTTATAGACTAATAAATACAAATATAATGATTATATATAAGATTTATACTATGTTTAAAATTTTTTATATTATATAACCATGATCAAAGTAAAAGGACCAAAATTACCAAACCAAAAGATACATGAAAAATAAATCAATTATCACCTAAAATAGTGAATTTAACAAATAATTGTTAATAAAAGGGTTATAAAAGACTATAATTAAATTATATATGGTATTATATATATTATTTTGGTTATAAAATATATTTATAATAAATCTATATTTATTATACATGAGTTACAAACACGTATGAAGGAAATCAGACCTGAGGTAAAAGATATTGTCTCAATTTCCTTTCGTTGAGGCATATTATAATGCTATACACCTAATTTATTTTACATGGTGCATATACTAACACTTTTAAATTTAATATCATTATTAATTAATACTTAATATTATTTTAATGTTTTAATTTTAATTATTTCATCTAAGTGGATTTGACTTGAAAATTACCAAGTGGTAAAGAATTTCATAACTCAATTTCTTTTCGTTGAGTTATATTACTTATTTATTATATTTTATATTCTAAGATTATGTGTGTAATGAATTTTGATTATATTATGTTTTATTACCACTTTTTTTTTATGAATATTTACATTTTATATAAATAATCAATTCCTTGAATAATCCTCACTTCAATGTTATGATCATTGTAAGAGTTTCTAATATCACTTTTACTTCTATGAAACATATGACATATTCACCACTTATTTATTTTGTGTGGTGTATATTCTAACCATTTGATATGTTATATAATTAATCAATTTTAATTAAATTAATTTAAATTTTCATTTGATGTTATAGGGGCTTTGATTCAAAAGTTACCCAAGCGGTAAGTGTTTATTTTACAATCTCATTGTTTATTAGAATTGTTTATGATTAAGTTTTTGATGATAAAATATAATTATGAATATATAAAGAAACTCATGAATTTTATTATCCTTTTTTTATTAATGAACTTTTAAATTAATAGTACCATTTCACTTTTTTTGGTACTTAAAACGTTTTTAAGAAAAGATGTATTTATTTCTCTTTTCGGTTAAAAATACTTTTTCTTCCAAATCCATGTTTTCTAAAAATGTTTTCAAGAATGTTTTAATTTTAACCTAAAATTGTTTAAATTAATTTTTAATAATGATTGTTTTTTAATTTTTTTTAAAAAAAGTATTTATATCATTTTCTAAAGAAGGTAATTTTTACCTTTCTTATAAAAATATGAAAGGAGGAATCTTTGTTTTAAGATACTCAACATGAACATAACTTTTACACCATCGTGAACACTCATTTATTTTAAGATTCCTTCACAAGTTTCCAATATTATTTTAAAATAATTTTTTACTAATATTCTAGAAATGTTTAGTTTTTAAAAGTGATTTTCAAAGCGAAAAGGATATTTTCATCAAGAATGTTTTTAATGTAATTTTTATGTAATTTATATTCATCAATGATAAAAAACCTTATTTTACTTATGCTCTATTAGGAATATGTTGTAATAATATCATCCTTATCATTTATCTAGATGGTTTATAATCAGTTTGATTGGGTATGTACTATTTTGATACCATTCACTATATTACTCTGGATGGTTTATGATTATGATTATTGATCGGGGTAATTATTAACATTTAACATCCTAGTTTTTCAATAAAAATGTTTAGTTGATTATGTTTTTACTCTTGCATATGAGGGTTACATTAGACTTAGTAAGTGATGGGTGGGGACCGCTATAGATCCTTAATGTATCAATATGTATCATGAGACAAACTAGCTTGGGTATTTGGCTGAGACCTTACTCATTTATGTATGATATCTTGGAATGAGGCCTTGATGATATTATTATGATGTATGAAATTATGCATTCACTCATTATGAGATTAGTTATTTATGTTACATGTGATTATTCAATTAGTTAGAATATCCATGGTTAATTTTCAAGGTCATGTGATTATTTATATGTCATTATTTGATCATTATTCATTCTTTCCATATTATGCTCAATTAATTGATTTAATGACTTGTGTTTTAGTTATTTACTTTTACATATTGATCATTTCTTATTTCATCAAGATATCTTCCACTATATGCATACCCTCACCAAGCATTAGATCTCACCCCTTTCTTATGTTTCCTTTATCCAGGATGCAAGGAAGTGTATTATGATTGATATACTAAAATTCTATGTTTTATTTTATGTTTTCAAATTTAATGTGAATTTTAAGTATGTATCTGGTTTTAAAAGACTACTAAACTATTTGGTTCTTTGGGATATGATCGCATGTATCTAGGACCAATGTAATAAAGTAACCACTAACTCTAGGCTACTATGGTTAGGGTATTTACAGTTGGTATTAGATAAATTTCATTATAAATATTGGGAAATAGATTTATAAAAATATATATTAGATAACATAACCATTTGAATGAACTTGATGATAATCTAAAAGAACATCCTAAGGTTTTGTCAAGGAAGATATTAAATAGTTTTTCCTAGAAATAAATCCCTATCTAGATAATAAAAGTGGTCGCAGTTCTGGAACAAATATACCTAGGGGTAATAACTCCAAAAAATGTGCATCGAGCTTGAATCGAGCATTACCTGGTATACAAAAATAGGCCTTACCGTGCATCTAGTTTGACACTCCTAAGATATATGCTTTGGTTAATTCACATTTTCTTTATGAACCATAATTAAGGATTTAAAAAGACTATGACCATAAATAGCCTAGATTATACCTAAGGTGTCATAGAATAAAAAGGTGTCATGATTTAGACATATTATAAATAATTCTTTATGACTATGTGATTTCTTACTTTGATTAGTGTTTCCCACACTATGTTTTTTGGTTTTAGTCAATGGATAAAACCAAAAGGAACTAGGTTAACATTGAATATAATAAACAATGTGTTGACGAGAAACCAAATGGGATGATGACTAGAGTGAAAGATATGTTGATTATTCCTAATCAATTATCATGATATATGATTAATAAAATTAACCTTAACTAAATCCCATAGACAATAAAGAAGATAATGGTAGAGTTTGTTGAGAGATCAGGCATTGGATACCATAGAGGAAATAAGATTCAGTTTCCTAGGTGTCAAGAATATGGGAATAATCACTCAAGGGAATGTCTCAAAGGAACAATAATATATTTTATACGTGGAGAAGAAGGCAAAAAAGTAATAAATTTACAAGGGAAAATGAAAAGTTCAATTAACACAATAAATGATAATATTGGTCTCTCTAAGGTATAATCAATGGATAAATGTTTTAAATGTGGAAATTATAGGCATTATGAAAATTGATTCACTAGGGGGAAAAAAAAATAAGAGGACCAGTAAGGTTTTATGACTAAATATCTTACTATTGATGATGAAGTGACTATGGATGAAATATACAAGGAAATAAGTGTTAAGGAATAAGATGATGAAGCCTAGTTAATGGTGTATGAAGGAAGTGGAATGATTTATGTGTTTATGTATTGGGATTAAAAGAATTATTTTGTAGAATTATTTTATCAATGATATTTTTTTAAGAATCATGAAATATATAATTATTGTACAAAAATAGTATTTCTTTAAGGATTTTAAATCATACGTTAAATGGTACCAAGAAAAGTGATTCAATGGCAGGTTGATCTTTTTTGAAAACACATGATTGATGGAATATAACCCTCAATATTTGCTCTATGTTGAGATAATAATGATAAAGATATGTTTATGGGATAATATTGGTGAAATTGAAATTGGTGACTGATTTAATAGTTTATGTTATTTTTATAGAGTTTACTGAATTTTTGGATTTATGGAATATATCTGACAATATAAGATTTTATTTTTAAAAGAATTCATGTTTTCATTAATGTTTTATGGTGATAAAGGTATTAACATATTTGGTATGTAACATTAGGATCAAGATTATGATCTTTGTGAAATTTAATATAAAGTCGAATTTTGAAATTTATTGACCATACTTCTAAATTTTTGGACTTTAAATTTGGTAAGACATATTTTGGATGAGTATTAAGGTTAACTATTTATTAAATAGATTAAGTTGAAATTTGGGGTTATTTTTGAGGTTTTATAAGTTAATTTATAATTGGATAACTCGTGCTAACCATTTTGGTCTTGGAATATATTTAGAGACCAGAGTAATTAATTTTAATTCTTTTATGGATCTTATAATTTGTTAAAAGTTAATTTTAGTGCTTTAGAAATAAAAAAATTCATATCGGATATTAATTTATTAGAGTAATAAATGAAGTATAAATTGATCAAATCACAACAAATGAATGTAATTTGACTTAAAATATACCAAGTAAGTATATTTTATGGTGTCCTCTATATTGATAGTAAAATAATCCCTAACCTCTAGGAAAAATGGATCTTGAAACAAAAATTTTATCCTATTAACTTTATATCCCATGAATTAAATGGAATTTTAAATCATCATAGTTTTATGGTTTTGTGGTTGTTAAATTTCTCACGATCATTCAATTTCTTGTGATCAATGATCCCCATCACCCTCTATCATTATTTGGGTATTACACTTTTCTTCCATGTTTATATATCTTCACTTCCCACCAATTTTATCCTACTTGGAAACCTAGTTATGTGTTATTCTAGATAAAATTTCAGATTACCTTCCCCTATTTTCAAGATAAAGTTTTATTAACCATTATTATATTGTAGGATTTCAGTAAAGGTATTTTCAAATGCCAAACCTTTTGATTAAGGGGAACAAGTTAAAATTACGAGGATGAAATTTATTGAAGGTGGGGAGAATGTAAAAACTTGAGATTTTAAAAGAAGAAAATTGTGTTTTATAGAGTATATGACATGAAACATCAAGATAAAATTAACCATGAAATATATTTATTTAAATCTAATCTCTTTGATAGCTTGCGATACATGAAACCCTAAGTCTAAATAAACCATATATCACTATAACCTTGCCATTAAATTGGTGGGTATGAATAGTACTAACTAAATTATGAAAATTATATGTTTTAAAAATGTATAAATAAATTTATTTTTTATCAATTAAGTATAAATAGAAATCAAAATCATTTTAATGAAAAAGAACTATTTTTTCTGAAAAAATATATTTTTCTAAAATAGCGGTTTTGTCATATTTTCCACACTTATTTTAAAATTAAAGTTTATAATTTTTAGAAAATTTATATTATAAAATGAAATTAATTTTTTAAATAATAATTTCAAAATTATCTTAGAGTAATTTTTTTATAATTTTCTAAAAATGTTATTTTTTCGATGAATATTGAAAAATATAGGTTTTTATTGAAAAGTGCCTTTTCATTTAAAGAATTTAAAAGTTAAATTTTGATTTAAAATTATTTTAAAAGTAACATTAATATAAATATATTACAATAAATAAAATATAGTTCATTTTAATAAAATTCATTTTTATTTTTGATATTAAAACTTTCTATACTTTTGAGAATTTTCTCTTTGGAAAACCGTCTTTTCATCATGTCTGTTGGTTTAATTTTACATTAAAATTTTCCAATTATATGAATAAAATTCATAAAAATGGATTAAATATTTTGAATAAACATAATTAATATTATATAATTAGGTTAACTTAATTTTTGGTCATAGTGAATAGTAAAGGCAGTAAAAATTAATTAATGTGGTTAAGGTTAAAGAAGGTTTATCAGAGGGTTAAACTAAAAATATAAGGATTAAAATGACCTATAAACTTGTATAATTTATATTTTATGGCCATATTTAGACCTTATATTATACATGGTTCTATAATTATTCATTTTTTATCCTTTTGGAATTTGAAAAATATGGGTATCACTTTTTTTTCTCGAAAATTTCAAGTGTGTCCTCTCTCCCACTTATAAAAGGTCACCCCTCTCCTCTCATCTTCACACTCCCAAATCCTTTTTTTTGGAAAATACTTGAAGAAATATATTAATTAAATCCCTAAAAACATTATATATTCCTTTATTTGATCATAAATCCAATCTAGGAAGGCTTTAGGTATAAACCTAAAGAGGTTGTCCGAAGAAGATGTAAAGTTCATAACCATGCATTTTCATTTTAATTATTCTTCTAAATCCCACAAACATTATCCAAAATTGATAAATTAATAATAATAATATTTAATATATAATAATATTTTATTATTTTAATTTAATAAACTATATCCATATCCTCTTCCATCAAATGGTAAATGAAACTGTCGACTGTGTGCATAGTGGACTACCACCTTGCAAATTGATGTAATTTTTTTCTATCACTGCCTCTCACGGTTGAATATAATGATATATTTAACACACACACACACACAAACACAGATATATATATATATATATATTATATTTATGAAATTAATATACTTCTTGAATTATAATATCAAATATAACTTATTACCTTCAAATCTATTTAAAAATAATAATCTCTTGTGCGTATGTGCGGACTATCGCTTTCACATAGGAATGTGATATGTTTTTCAGTTTATTTTTACATGAATGGTAATAAGGATATATTTAATGAATATATATTATATATATGATATAATAATTATTCTTTAATGGTTAAATATTATTTAACTTTCTTACATTCCATATTTTGGAAAAATAGAAACAACGTTCATGCGTACGTACGACCTACCGTTTCCATGAAATGTGTAACTCATTTGACCAAAATATAACTTTTATGGAATATTATAAATACTTATATAATGATAATATATTATATTTATATCATGGTTAACATTATTTATATGATATAATGATGATCAAATAAAAATTACTGAAATCACCGAACCAAAACATACATGAAAAACAAAGAAATTATAACCCAAAACATTTATTTTAACAAAGAATTCTTAATAAATGGATCATAAAAGACTATAATTAAGTCATATATAGTATTATATATATTATTTTGTTTTTTAATATATTTATAATAAATATATATTTATTATACATGATGTACAAACATGTATGAAGCAAATCAGAACCGAGGTAGGGGATTTTGTATCAATTTCCTTTCATTGAGGCATATTATAATGTTATGCACATAATTTCTTTATATTATGTATATAATTCCCATTTTACATGTAATATTAGGATTAATTCATAATTTATGGTATTTTAATTTTTTTTAATTTGAATTATTTCATCCAAGGTAATTTGACTTGAAAATTACCAAGTGGTAAATAACTTCATAACTCAATTTAGACTATATTACTTCTTAATTTTCTTTGATATTATAATATTATGTGTGTAATTAATCTTTATTATATTTTTTTATTATAATTTGTTTTATTTATATTTAAATTTTATACATATAATCGATTCATTTATTAATCCTCACTTCAACGTTATGATAACTGTAAGGGTTTCTAATCTCATTTTTACTTCTGCGAGACATATGTCATATTCACCACTTATTTTTTTTGGTGTATATACTACCCATTTTATATTTTATATCATTAATATATTTTAATTCATGGTAATTAAAGTTTAAGTTTATGTTATTGGGGATATGATTCAAAATTTACCTAAGCGGTAATGGTTTATTTTACAATCTCATCGTTTATAGGATTGTTTACGATTAAGTTTACGATGATGAAATATTATGAACTATATCTTGATAAACACATGAATTTTATTCTCACATTAATATTCATGTATTTTTCAAGTAATATTACCATTTTGATCTTCTTTTTACTTAAAATGTTTTTAATAAAAAGTGACTTCATTTCCCCTTTTGATCAAAAAAAATTTTTCTTCCAAATCCATGTTTTCTAAAAATGTTTTCAAGAATGTTTTAATATTAAACTATGATTGTTTAAAGTCATTTTTACCCATGATTTAATTTTTTAATTTTTTTTTAAAATCAATCTTCCTTTATTTTTCCAAAAAGGTACTTTTGACATTTCTTATAAAATGTGAAAGGAATATTTGTTTTAATATAATCGACATGAATAGAACTTTCCTGAAATCATGAACACTCATTAATTTGAAGATTAATTTACAATTTTATATGATTATTTTCAAAAAAAAAATTTCCCTAATATTCTAGAAATGTTTAGTTTTTAAAAGTGATTTTAAAAGTGAAAAGGATATTTTTCTTAAGAATGTTTTTAATGGAGTTTTGATGATATTTTTATTCATTAATAAAAAAACCATTATTTTACTTGTGTTATATTAGGAATATGTTGTAATGATACCATACTTATTATTTATTTGGATGGTTTATGATCATTTTGATTGAGTATGTACTATTTTTATACCATTATTCATATTACTCTTGATGGTTTATGATTATGATTATTGATTGTGGTAATTATTAACATTTCATATGCTAGTTTTAAAATAAAAATGTTTATATTGATTATGTTTCTCCCATTTCATATGAGTAATGCATTAGATTTATATGTGATAGGAAGGACCCTTTATAGCCCCTAAATGCATTGGTAGGTCTCACGAGACAAACTAGTTTGGGTATTTGGTGAGGCCTTACCCATTTATGTAATATATCTTGGTATGAGGCCTTGAAAATATGGTTATGATGTCTGACATTATATATTACCTCATCATGATATTAGCTATTATTTTCCATGTGATTATTTGATTATTTAGAATATCCATGGTCAAGTTTCAATATCATGTGATTATTTATATGGAATTATTTGATCATCATTTATTCTTTCCATATTATTCTCAAGTAATTTAATGAATGGAATGTGTTTAAATTATTTACCTTTCTATATTGATTATTCCCTATTTATTCATGATAGATTACACTGTACACATACCCTTACTTATCATTAGAGATCACACATTTCTTATGTCCCCTTTCCCTAGGATTCTATGAAGTGTATTATTATTAATATGTATGGATATACTAAAGGGAATTATGGTGTTCTCAAATAAAATTCTATGTTGTATTTTAAGTTTTAAAATTTAATGTGAATTTCAAGTATGTATCTAGTTTTCCAATACTGCTAAACTATTCGGTCCTTTGGTATGTGATCACTTGTATCTAGAACCAATGTAATAAAGAAACCACTAACTCTGGGATACTAGGGCTGGGTTCTTTATATTTAGGGTTATACCTCTTCACCAAGAGGTAAAAGTAATCCGACATAGTGGGAATGAAACCATTTAATTTTATCCCCTCTTTAGCATCCCATAAAATTTATAGGTTTGGTATTGTATGAAAAGGCTTCATAGTAGCTAAGAAAGATATTAAAAGTTTCCAAGTATTTGAAACTATGTAAATGGAGCATTAATACATGATTAAAAATTTCATTTAAGAATCAAAACATAGAATTTAATGAAAACATATTAGACGTATACGACCATGAATTACCATAACCAACTCAATGAAAGATTTGAAATAAAAATTTCCAAACAAAATGAACATGTATGGGTTCATTAAATAATTTTACACCAAATAAATTTTGAAAAAACTTGAACACATAATATCTAAATATAACTTTAAAATCCTTCATTCATAACATATGATATAATTTTTAGTCCTTATGATTATTTTTAGAAAACAAGTGGCAGACATGTCCTGGTCATAGCTTAGAAATTCACCAAAGAGTTGAGAACTTCTAACTTATTCACAAGTGATTGTTAGAAATCCAATGACCCTTAATACATTATCTAATGGTGAAAAAACACCTACCAACCATTAGGTAATATTATATTGATAATAAATTCAAAATAAATACCCACCACCATTAATTAACCACCAAACCCAATGGAAACTTAGGAAGATAACTCCAAAATTTCATTCAACACTATCATCTCCAAAAAAACCCAATTAAAAGCACTAAATCATATTCCAAATTTACCTCAATATCATGAAAACCCTATAAAAAATCAATCATAATACATTTAACACTAAAGTAGTAATGGAGGGATATCAAACCATTTTTAGGGTTTCCTTTAGGAAATAAAATAGGATTATCCTTGATCAAATTTAATTTCACCGTGTCACAGTGAAATCATAAATAGAAATAGCCCACCAAGATAGAAGAGAAAAATGGTAAAGGAATAATAATGTGATTAGAGATGAGAGGGGGATACTTTACCTCAAATAACTAGAATAAACTCTCTTAAACCACCCTTTAACCAAAATTCATAAGGATAAGGAAGAAGCGAACAAGAGAGATCCATGGAGAGGCTCACGACCATTGTAGGAGAAATGAAATCAAAGTAACCCAAATTTGGGGTAAATAGAATAGTAGAAAATGACAAAAAAATGACCAATTTTTTAGGCAAATTGATATGGGTCTACTCGGTACTTGGTATGGTACCATCGGGTACTCAGTGGCACCCATTGGTGCCCTCCTCCACTGTTTATCTCACCAAGTGCCTGGTAGAATTTATAATTTAAAACTATAGGTGGAACCATACTAGCTTATCCAAATATCCAAACATTACACAGAACCTATAAACTCATATAAAAAACTTATAGTTCCATACTCAAACTTAATAATTCTAACATGAATATCAATTTTAAAAATGAACTCTCATATAAAACCCAAAAGTCAAACATTCCCTCACTTTAACCATCCAACACCTTAAGATCACTTAATTTTTTCATTGAATTAATTACATTAGGATACACGTATTTAAAACATCCCCACTATAAAACTTTTCATCCTTAAAAATCTGAACTGAACATTTATCCAAATTGCATATGTCCCCAATAATCTAGATCAAATTTTAATCCCCAAATCCACTACACCTCTAAATTATCAATTTATGATAAGAACAATAATATCCATTCCAATGCGTCACCACACTTTCAATAAAAAATCTATTGAATTCATCTCAAATTACCCAAAATCATAAAATTCCAATGTTCACAATGTCTACCAACCACTAACACATCATTATGAATTTTGAAACTTCAATATCATAAAGCACACTAACTAATGAAACATGAATAAACATCCCAAATCATCATATAATATTCAAAACATAACTCCCCAAATCAAAATATAATATAATATCTAAAATAAATGTTAAATGTAAGCAATAAAACACATTCTAAATAATTTTTCAAACTCCAATACAAAATTTTCAAAGTCAATACAACCCACCATATATCCCAAGATTTTTTGAATGTAATGTCTTACCAAGGCTTTCAAAAATCACTAAAACATTAATAACTAAACTAATCCCATTCTAATTATCTCTACACTATAAGTACTATCTAGGTTTTACCCATGCCTAGCCAACTACTGAGTTTCAATTTGTTCAAAATTCCCACTTGTGAGAATAGTTTTTTTCTAGAAATAAAATTTAATTAAAAAAACCTCAAATCCATTTTTAAAACACAAATTTTTTAAAAACCTACTCATTTTATAAATCCAAATAAGGAAATAAATTTTCAGTTATATCTTTCAAAAATTAATCATTTTTAAATGATAACCGCATTCTAAAATCTCTTTTTATTTAAAACATAGAATCTTAAAATATTTTTCTTCAATTTAGAAACATAAAAAGGTTTTGTAAATCATATCATACGTCACAAACACATTTAAAATCTTACATCATACAAAATTATCAATAAAGAAATATTATTAAGAGGATAATTAATATGATAAAGTATCAATTAAAAAGTATTTCAACCAGTATGTTACCAATCAAGTAACAAATAACTTTCTTGGAAATAAAACATATATAAGAAATAAGTGGCATGATTATAGATTTAAATCATGTTAAAATTTTATAATACATTATCAATAAATATTAAATAATAAATATTAATGCATGCTTATATATTAACGATTTTAATTAATTAGATAGGAACTAATATGGTCTACATGAAATCACTATTTAATTTATTTGATCTTATTTAATTAATTAAGGCCATTCACATATATGGTTAAAATAATATAAATAAACTTCACATCTCATACTATTCCAATAGACTATATGATACATGAATCGATATAGGGATTAACTCCTAGTTAATACCTATAATCTCCCAAAATTTCCCCAATTCCATTATAATACCCTTAATACAATACCTTACTCATACCTATGATTCCTTGATTAAACACTTGGGAATCCTTAGGCAACTTAGGATTATACTATGGACATGTTTTCTAGACATGTTCATAGTGTACCCATGAGTCCCAACACCCTATCTTCGATCTAAAACAAAAAATCCCAAATCCCTAATTACCTTAGAACACTATTCTAATACCATTTTTCAATGACCCGGACCTAGATACCTAAACAATACCAGGTCGGGCTGCTACAACACCTCAGGTACACCTATTAATCGCCATAGGATGAAAAAACTCATAGGATTGAGTACACATATGTGAGATATGATTTCTCCATTTAAAAACAAAAATAAAAAATATAAATATCCTATAAAAATTTTCACAAGACCCTTGGTGTAGATATACAAAGACACCCAAAATATAGTTACCAGCCAATGAAGTACCTATTCATCGATACACATAGATAATAAATGATGTAATAATGGTAGAAAACATGAATAAATATCAAAACAAACCAAAAGATCACATGTAGCATGTAAAGTGATAGAATCAAACCATTCCATGTATGGAAACCCCATGAGAATGACTATGGACAACCCCTATGTGTACAATCCAAACATACACCAAAACCTCCAAAGTACTCCACCCATGATCTGAACTCAATGATGATCAAACTCATATAATACCCCAAACCATAAGAGCCATGAATAACCCACCACTAATTAGGTACCTAAAATGTAACATATGAAGCTGTATTTCCACTAAGGTGTCTATACAGGGTGTGAGTATATACATACATAGTTGGGAACCACCAATGTACCTCAACAAAATAGTGAATAGTCAGGTGTGTGTATGAACATACTCACTTATTTATCTAAATATAATAAATAATTTTTATAGTAAAAAAACTATTATAACATGGAAATAATACTAAACATGTTTTTTAAAGATTAATTATAATCTATATAAGTAATTACCTATACTAGGATAGTCCATATTTTAATACTTGCTTCAGGTCAACACCCAAAATATTAGATGATTCTCTAATAACATCATGAAAATGATACAAATGGAATATCCTTATATATAAATTTAAGGCCTAAATACCCATACCATAAAAAGAGGAATGTGTATATAAGAGTCAAGACTGGACAACTGCCCATCTCATGGGAAGGGGAAGGTGTATACTTAGTCGATGATAAATAACCCATCCCATGAGATGTACCTGCTTAAGTAATTTATAAAAAATCCAAATGAAACATAGTAAAAAAACATGTATATCAATATAATCAATACTATAAAAGATAAACATGATTCAATTTATTATATCACTATCACACCAACAAAACATGATTCAAAACTATACAAAAAACATGTCATAAAAGCAAGTAATCAAAGAATACTACACTATGAAATCCAATCAAGTAAAAAATAGACAAGACACATATGGCATAAGTTTTTTAATGACATTCCCCTCAAGGTGTTCTAGTAATAATCTAGATCGAGAATCAGTTAAGGAGTAAGTACCTCCTATGTTTCACTAGTTTCTTCCCAAACTAGGAACTAAGTGTAGTTAAATGTTCCATAAGTAGGCATTAATGATAAACCACGTAAAATATTTAGTATGGTAAAAATGGTATTAGTCATAACTAATAAATACATGTTATAACCTAAATAAAGAGTAAAGTATGATACATAATTTGAATTAAAAACTTGTTTTTTAAAAAAAAGTTCCATCCAAAATATGTTTCCATCCTTAAAACTTGATTTACAAAAAGAAACATTATTTTAGAGAACTAAGTTTATAGTTGGTGAAACCCATTCACTTTACAAATATTTTATATAAATAAAACCACACTTAATTTTCAATAAAATAATTACTTAATTTAAAATAAGAAATAATTTAAGTTCTTAAAGGAAAGGGGTGGATTCAAAAATCCAAATTATAAGTTAAATGACTTGAGAAAATCAATAAAAAATTTAATAATTCAAAGAAAATAAACATTTATTTATTAATTTAAAGATTTTTTTATTTTATTTTGTAAATAATGTGGTTTAGGAAACTGGGAGTGTATAAGAACTGTATCATTTCCCACCACTTGGCAAGGCCAGCTATCACCTTTCTACCAATGTAACTCTTAACCAAGGTTAAGTTTGGATTGTTTACTTATTACTCATTCAGAATATGGCTGGAAGAAATGATTTATTTAGTAAACTTCTCAAGAACCTGTAAGGGTAAGGTTAGGTAAAACATGGTTAAGTTTTTTAAGATCTAATTTTCAGGGTATTACCTTTTCCACAAGAGGAAAAATAAAGTTGATATAGTGGGAATAAAACCATTTAAGTATATCCTCCTTTCAGTACCCCATATAATTTCTAGGCTTGGTCTTGTATGAGAAGACTTTATAATAGCTAACAAAGATATCAAAAGTTTCTAAGTATATAAAACCATAGAAATGAATAAATATGACATACTTAACAATTTAATAAAATAATAAAAACAAAAAATTTAAATACAAAATGTTATACTTATAAAACTAAGGCATTACCATAGTTAACTTACTAAAATATTTGAAATTAGAATTTACAAAACAAAAGAATATGTATGAGTTCATTCAATATTTTATAATAAGCCACTTTTAAAATATTTTAACACATAATATCAAAATAAATCTTTAAAACCCTTCATTCATAAATTTTTATATATTTTTTATGACTAATTATTAGTTTTAAAAAAAGTGGAAAGAATGTACTAAGAATAGCTTGGAAGTTTACCAAAGAGTTTAGAACCCCCTACCTTATTCATAGGAAAGATTTAGAAATACAATGATCTTTAAGGAACACTATAAAGTGAAAGAAACAACCCTTATCAACCATTACACGGAAATCCATTGATAAGAAATTCAAAATAAAAAAGCACCATAATTAATGAACCACCACACCCAATGAAAACTTGGTAAGATAACTCCTAAATCATCCAACACCATCACCACCAAAAACTCCAAATTAAATCCACTAACTCATATTCTAAATTGACCCTGGAGTCATGAAATCCCTAAAACAAATCACTCCTAATACATTTCATATTAAAAACAAAATTTAAGGATATTAAACCATTTTTGAGGGATTACTTTAGATAAGAAAATAGGAATTCCATTGATCAAATGTGATTTAACCATGTCAAGGTGAAATCACAAATCAAAATACACAACCAAGATAGAAGAGAAAAAAAGATAAAGGAATAAGAATGTGAGTGAAGATGATAGGGGGATACTACCTCAAATCTATAGAATAAACTATCTTAAACCACCCTTGAACTAAAATGCATGATGAGTAATAGGAGAGCTAGAGAAATACAAGAAGGGGACCACAACTACTGAAGGAGAAATGAAATACAAGGAACCCCAATTTGGGGTAAATAAAATAAGGAAAAATGATCAAAATGCCCAAATGTTATGGAAAAAACAAGATGGGTTTATTGGGTACCGGGTATGGTACCATCAGGTACTCGGTGGAAGCCTTATCTTCCCCCTTAACTATATATCTCACTAGGTACCAGTTGAAAAATTCAATTTAAAACTACAGGTGGTACCTTCTCTTAGCTCACCCAAACATCTGAACATTCCAATTAACCATGAATCTCATCCAAATACACTTATAATTCCATACTCAAAATTTATAATTTTAACATGAATGTCAATTTAAAAAATGACCTCTAAAATAGAACCCAAAATTTAAACATGACCCCACTTTAAAAAATATAACTTCTCAAGATCACTTAAATTTTCCATCTAATTAATTTCATTTGGGCATGAGTATTTAAAACCTACCCACTATAAAACTTTTCATACTAAAAAATATGGACTGACTGTTCATATACATTTCCCATGTCCCCAAGAATATTGATTAAATTTTCATCCCAAAAGACACTATGCCTATAAATTATAAATTCCCAACTATAACAATAAAATTAATTCCAATGTGTCACCATGCTTGTAACACAAAATATCCCGAATTCAACTAAAATTACTCAAAATCATAAAATTCTAATGTTCACAAGGTCTACTAATGACTAACACACCATTATAAATCCCAAAAATCCAAAATTATAAGGCACAATAATTATTAAAACATGAATACACATCCTAAATCATCATCTCATCTCTCAAACACAACTCCCCAAATCAAAAAATAATCAAATATCCAAAATAAATGCTAATTGTAAGCACTAAAACACAATATATTAAATTTCTCAAACCCTAATAAAAAAATATCTAAAATCAATAAAAATCACTAAATAGACCAATAATTTGGTAATATAAGGTATTTCCAAGTATTTATGAAAATCACTAAAACATGATTAACTAAAATAATCTCACTTTAATTGGATCCCCAATATAAAGATTATCCAGGTTTTTCCCATGCCTAAACCACAAATGAGTTTCAATTTGTTCAAAATGACCACTTGTTAAAATAGTTTAAAAAAAATCATTCTAAAACCAACCATCAAATAAATTTTCAAAACAACTTTTTTTCACAACCTTCTCATTTTATATATCCACATAATAAAACATATTTTTAGTTTTATCTTTCAAAAGTAGCCACTTTTAAATGACCTTTACTTTATAAAATCACTTTTTATTTAATATAAAGAATCTTAAAATAGTTTTCTTTAATTTAGAAACATCAATAGGTTCTATAAATCTTATCATAAGTGACACACACATTTCACATCAAAATTTCATGGAAAATAAATAAAAATTCAAATTAGATTGTGTAATAATTTTCTAGGTAGACATAAAAAGAGATACTCAATAAAGAAATGCTATTAAGAGGATAAGTGACATGTTAAAATATGAGTTATAAATAATTTCTATCCATACAATACCAATCAAGTAACAAGTATCATTATTGTAAATAAAACCTATATAAGAAATATGTAGAATGGTCAAGAATTTAATTCATGTTACAATTCTCTAATACATTATCAATAAAGATTAAATAGTAAATCTTAAGATAGGTTTATATGTGAATGGTTTAATTAATTAGACAAGAACTAATAAAATCTACAATAAATAACTTATTACTAAATTATATATTATTTAATTAATTAAGTACATTCACATATATGGTTATAATAATAAAAATAAAATGTACATGTCCTACTATGCCACTAGACTATAAGATTCATGAACTGATATAGGGAGTGGCTCCTGGTTGAGCCCTATAATATTCTTCCCAAGTTTATTCAATTAAATTCTAAGATACTTAAGAAAATACATCACCCATACCTATGATTCCTAGATTGAACATCTAGATATCCCATGGTAAATCAAGTTTCTATTGTATCCATATACATATACATGGTGTGCCCCCCGAGTCCCGATACCTTGTCTTAATCTAAACCAAAAAAATACAAGAACCCATATTACCATAAAAAGCTACTCTGATACCATTTTTTAATGACCCTAACCCAAATACCCAAATAGTACTGATCCAGGACACTAAAACACCTCAATCACACCTTCTGATTACCAGATGCTAGTGTAAATGCTGGGGTTGAGTACACATTAGTGGGAGATGGGTTTCCCCCTTAGAATCTAGGAATAAATAATACACATGAACTATCAAAATTTTAAAATAACCCTTGGGGTTAATGTACACATAGACGCAAAATACAATTATCCACCATTGGATTAGTTATTCATTGATCTAGATTGATAATAAATAATGAAACAACTATATAAAACATGGATACCTATCAAAATAAAACATACCAAACACTCACATGGAGTGTGTAAAGTGATATAAAAATACTATATCCTTCTATATAAATATAAGTCAATCCAAATGTATCCTAAGGACTAAAATTAGGTGGTTCCATGTGTGGAAACTCCATGAGAACAACTATTGATATCCCTTGTGTTTTTTCTCTAAACGTACACCAAAACATCTAAAGAAATCCACTTGAATTCCAAACTCAATGAGGACCAGAATCCTATGATTCCCAAGAATAGAAGAACCATGAACATTCCACAACTGATGAGGTTAACTAAATATAGTATAAAAAGCTATATGTACACTGAGGTGTCCATGTAGGGTGTGAGTATATACATAATTAGTTGGTAACCACCAACACGCCTCAACAAAAAAATGAATAACCAGGTGAATTCATGTATATAAATACTCATTTACATAAATATAATATATAAGTTATATAGATAAACAAATATAATAACATTGAAAAAATACTAAATAGGCATCTAACAGATTAATTATAGGTTATACTAGTTACTAAATATACTGGGAGAGTCTATAATTTTACTACCCGCTTCAGGTCAACACCTAGAATCTGAGACAATGCCCTAATTCCATCCCTATAATAAGACAGCGGGGATATTGATATATACCAGTTTTAGGCCCAAAGACATATCCTATAGAAAGGGGAATGTGTATACAAGATCCAGGACATGCCAACTACTCATCTCGTGGGAAGGGGAAGGTGTATACTTAGTTGAGGCTTTATAACCCATTCCACAAGATGTACCTACTTAATAAATTTATAAATTATACAAATGAATCATAGAAACTATCCATGTATATCAACTTTCTCAATAATATAAAATATACACATACTTTAATTTATTACACTACCATCACACCAATGAAATATAATTCCAAAATACACAAAAACATGTAAAAAACACAAGTAATTCAAGAAGACCACAATAGGAAATCTAATCAAGTGAACAATAGTCAATCCACATATAACACAAGTTTTGGAATGAAATACCACTTGAGGTGTTCTAGTAATAATCCAAGCAAATAATCAATTAATGAGTGTGTATTTATGACACTCTCATGTCACTATTGTTATTCATCTTATATGATTTTAGGGTAATTTAAAATTTTGGAAGTTTTAGTCTTGAAATTTAGAATTTTTATAAATTTTATTATCTTACATGATTATTGTGAATGGATTAAGGGAAACTATGTGTAAAGTCTTATATGAGGGGGTTTTATAGTTTATTTTTTAGTTCATGGTTTGTATGATTGATTAGTTCATGGTTGAGGCCAAACCATACAATTTAAAGAGAAAACGTGTGGGTACTTTTGGTATTGGAGTGTTGTATTATGACTTATACACAGTTAGGAGAAAACATGAACTGCCATTTTTCATAGTATTTAAGGTTCCTCCTAGTGGATCCCACATGTTTGGAACATAATTTGGTAAACCATGCAGCCTAACCACGTGGGATTCCAGGAATTACTTAAATGTAATTTTATAGTTATACCCCTATCATTTTTAAGGGGGTTTGGACCCCCTATCTTACCATACTCATTCGTTCAAGCCTAGGGAACACAAAAGGGATCCCACTTTCCTATATCCTTCAATTTATATCCTCTTATCTAATGATTTCAAGTGGATTTTTAAGTCAAGCTCGCTCCTTTACCTTGTTCTTCTCTTCTCTTTTTCCCTATACCCATTTCTCTTTGGTTCGATTGTCTTCCATGAATCCTAGGGGATATTATGGTTGGGATTAGGGTCTGATGTGGTTCTAATTCATAGATTTTGGGCGTATAGAGATTATAAAGGATGTTTATTTGATTGTTTTAGTGTTCAACATCAAAGGTGACACATTACGACATAGTTCCACTTATATTGAGGTAGGTGTTTCTATGAATTTCCTTTAGATGACATGTAATTGAATTCTTAATGGTTGATAATTAATTGTTTATTAAATTAAGACTACATGTGATAGTTTTTATGGATTTCATAAAAGTTTTAAGGGTTTTATCACTTGACATAAAGTCATTTAATTAATTTTCAAGTTTTCCTAAAGTAATATTTTGAGTTCTAAGTGTTTGTGAAATTTATTAAGAGAATTATTTTAATTTAATCAATCGATAAATGGTGTTTGACCCCATTTGGGTCTTAGAAAAGAGACAAGGATGGTTTTACTTGGAGTAGTTTGAATTAAAAGAATTTATTGGGTTCTTTAAATGGTTTTATATGATACAGGTTTTGATTTTAAATAGTTTTATGTTTTATTCTTTATAATTTGGTTTAATATTTTTTTGATGTAATATTTCAAAATGGTGACAAAAGTCTTGGTATATCGATCTAATTTGAAAGAAAGTCCCATTTGGAACCTTAAATAAATTGTTTTCATATTAAAAGTGAAACCCTTGATTTGGCCACTTTTTATGTGTTATGCATACTATGTAGTGTTTCCCCAAGGGGAATTCCATACATATATTGGAAGTTATGTGGATATTGTGAAAGGGTTTGTTTCTTTCTAGGGTGTTGAAAGTGTGATAAGATTTATTATTGTGTTTTATCATTGATCCTTTAATTTGTTTGAATACTCACCTATGTTGATTAATGTAATGGGAATCCTAGGAATACAGTAGATGACCCATATCCATGCAAACTTAGTTTATATTATGCTATTGCTAGGGGTTATGGCCCTTGGAAGCTAAGTGGTCCCAAGATGGATTGTTTCCTACAGTATTTAAGCCCTACTAAGATGGATTATGTTTATCAGATAGTCCAATTAGATTGCTGGGATTGTAGATGGGTTATTTAGGGATGAACTAGGGTTCTAGTCACTAAGTTTATATCTATATTACTTGAGTCCGAGAGATTTTCCTGTGCTTATTAGATTCCATTGAGGATTACCTATGGGATTCTATTCTTTACCTTGTTTGCATCCCCTAGCTCTTGAATTGGGTGTAAATTTAGTCTGGTGGCCTGAAAGCCTACTCGACCCAACTTGAAGCTCGATCGATCCTAACTCGAGAAGGCCAAAATCAAACTGGTCCAGGCTTGGGCTACGGTGTAGGTAAAGACAATCTCAAGTCACTATATTTTGGTTTGAACCAGCCTGAAAGGAAAACCCGGGTTGGCCTTTAATCCTTGACTGATGGATCACTTTGTAGGCCCATATATGGATCATAAAAATCCAAAAATTAAGGAAAACTTATAATAGGGGATATTTGATCCCCCTACCCTTATCATTCAAGGCATCACCTGGACCAACTAGTTCAGGCATTTCACCTAATATATTTATATGATATCTATAATTATATATCTATTTTATAAAAAAATTATAATGAAAATTTTAAAAAATATTATTTTTTACTTTATTATTAAAGGGATGATCTTTCAGACCCATGCTCTAACCCAACAAGCTCATCCCAACCCAAAGAATTGGGCTAGCCTAAGGTCGGGCCTGGTCCGAGCTATAACACTATTTGGTCCGGCCTGAACTAACCCCAATACAACAAAACATGCCTTTAATAGCACTAAAATTGATCTTTATCAGTGATAGAAAATCTCTTCCTACCGGAGTGTGATTAAAATCCCCATCCATTTATCAACGCTAGAAAAATGATGATAAAGGGGTATACTGCAATGTGTTGTAACAACACACTGGAATAACACACTACAACACCATAAATAGCCCTAGAAAGATAAAAAATGAAGAATAAATAAATAATTTAAATGAAATAAAATTTACCACACAAATAAAAGAAAAACACTATATTATAGACATTTAAAACATTGGTTAATACAATTACATTAGTAAGTACAAAATATTACATACATTAAAAAATATCAATGTTTCTTTGTCCTTTTCCCCTAACTATAACTCATGGTATTGTTGAAAAAACCAACCCTGATTGAGAAAAAGAGAACATCTACATAAAAAAATTCTTATGGTAGTAAAAATATAAAGAAATAAATTAAACAAAAAGTGTTAATTTTAAACTAAACTTTGAGTCATACCAAGAACACTATGTATCAGATTGACTTGCGGTTGATTCTTGCACGTCACATATTTTATTGTTTATCTTTAAACATTATATATTTGAAAATTAACTAAATAAGTATTAGATAAAAATGATAAGGAAATTAATTAATTAATATCAGATATAATGATGAGAAAACAATCTAGACTCATTTTCTCTATTTTGGCGATGTGATGTGCGTTTTAAACTAAAAAGAAGCTTATATATTGAAAATATGCACTTGGAGTCATACTAGTCACACCGTATGTTGGATTGAGGTGAGGATGATTCCTAGACATTTCAAATTACTTATGGATAGTTTTCTTAAATTATTAAAACAATCCATTTTTCTTGGTTTTGATATGTCACTTGTCTTTTTTACTAAAATGTCATTTTAAACTGGAAACACGTACTTTGAGTCATACTGGTCAAATCGTGGGTATTTTTGAAATGAGATTAATTAATAAACATAAAAAATTACTTATGAATCATTGTAATAAATTATTCAGACAATCCGAGTGTATTTTCTTGGTTTTTAGTGAGTTACACTTTTTGAACTAAAATGAAAATTTTAAATTGATAACGGAAACTTTGAGTCATACCAGAAATATCATGTATCAAATTGAGATGCGAATTATTCCTACACATCAAAAATGACTTATGACTTTTTTTTTACTAAATTATATAAATAATCCAATTTTTTTCTTGGTTTTGAGTATGTTAGTTTTCTTTTTTACTAAAATTAATGCTAATTTTAAATAAAAAGACACACTTAGAGTCATACCAGTGAAACCATGCATGAAATTGAGGTGAGGAAAATTACTACACATCCCAAATGAAATTATTTTATTAAACTATAAAAATAATCCAAATTAGTTTGATCAGTTTTTAGTATGTCACTTGTCTTTTTTACTAAAATGACATTTTAATCTAAAAACACACACTTTGAGTTATACCAGTAACATTGTGTGTTGTTTTGATACAAGAGAGATTACTACATGTAAAAAATTACTTATGAATATTTTTAAAAAATCATCAGGACAATATGAGTGCATTTTATCAGTTTTTAGTGAGGGACACTTTTTAAACTAAAATGTCAATTTTAAACTGATAATGGAAAATTTGAGTTATACCAGGCACATCATGTATTAGATTAAGGTTAAGATGATTATTACATGTAAAAACTAACTTATAGATCATTTTCCTAAAGTATAAAAACAATACGAATGGGTTTATTGGTTTTGAGTAGGTTAGTTGTCTTTTTTACTAAAATTAATGTCAATTTTAAGTAAAAAGATGCACTTAAATTCATACCGGTCACACAGTGCATCATATTTTAGTGAAAATGATTCTTAAATGTCTTAAATGACTTATGGATCATTTCACTAAAGTATCAAAACAATATTAATGTATTTTATCAATCTTGAGTACGTCACTTGTCTTTTGTACTAAAATTTTATATTAAACTGGAAACACGCACTTTGAGTCATAACGGTCACATCGTGTGTCGGTTTGATGTGATACTACTTCCTACACATAAAAAATGAATTATGAATCATTTTTGTAAATTATCAAGACTATCTGAGTGAGTTTTTTCAATTTTTATTGAGTGACACTTTTTAAACTAAAATGTCAATTTTAAATTGATAACAGACAATTTGAGTCTAATCGGGCACATCATGTATCATATTTAGGTAAAAATTACTTCTACATGTCAAAAATGACTTACAGGACATTTTACTAAAGTATAAAAACAATATTAATTTGTTTGATTAGTTTTGAGTATGAAAGTTGTCTTTTTTACTAAAATTAATGTTGATTTTAAATATAAAGACCCATTTGGTGTCATACTGGTCACACCATGCATCAGATTGAGTTTAGGATGATTCCTACACATCTAAAATGAAATATGAATTATTTTCCTAAAGTATAAAAGAAATATGAATGAATCTACTTAGTTTTGTGTACGTCACTTGTATTTTTTTACTAAAATGTCATTTTAAACTGGAAACATGCAGTTCTAGTCATATTGCTCACATCGTGTCTTGGTTTTAAATGAGACTAATTCCTACACATCCAAAATTACTTATGAATAATTTTACTAAATTATAAAAAAAAATACGAGTGTGTTTGGTTGGTTTTTAGCAAGTGAAACTTTTTAAACTAAAATTTCAATTTTAAATAGATAATAAATACTTTGAGTCATAATCGGAACATCATGTATAATATTGAGGTGGGGATTATTTTTACACGTTAAAAATGATATATAGATTGTTTTCCTAAATTATCAAAACAATAAAAAAGCATTTTCTTGGTTTTGAGTATGTCAGTTGTCTTTTTTACTAAAATTATTGTCAATTTTAAATAAAAAGGTGCACTTGGAGTTATACCAGTCACACCGTGCATTGGATTGAGGTGTGGCTAATTCCTACAAATTCTAAATGAATTATGGATATTTTTACTAAAGTATTAAAACAATCCTAATGCATTTTATTGGTTTTGAGTATGCCACTTTTCTTTTTCACTAAAACAACATATTAAACTGGAAACATGCCCTTTGATTCATACCGGTCACATTGTGTGTTAGTTTGATACGATACTAATTCCTACACACCAAAAATGACTTATGAATAATTTTCATAAACTATAAAGACAATACAAGTGAATTTTTATGGTTTTCAGTATGCCACTTGTCTTTTTTACTAAAATGAATGTCAATTTCAAATAAAAAGACACAGTTGGAGTCATATCGAGCACATCATGAATCAAATTGAGGCGTGGTTGATTTTTAAAGGTTAAAAATTAATTATAGATTTTTATCCTAAAGTATCAAAACAATATTAATGTGTTAGATCATTTTTGAGTATGCGATGTGTGTTTCAAACTAAAATGTAAACTATAAACTAAAAATACACAGTTTGAGTCATACCAATCACACTATGTATCATATTGAGGTGGGTTTGATTGAGTATGCGATATTTTTTTTGATTTCATCTATCTATAAAAATCTAGAAAATATATAACATGTTCCATTCTGATGGAAGAGAAATTCTATGCTCCTTGAAACAATTCACATTTCAGACAACATGGGGTTTCTTCTTCCATTAGAAAAGAACATGTTATCTCTTTTGTGGCTTGTTTTAGATAATTGAAAGAAAAACATGAATTACTACAATACCTATAAAAAAAACTAAATTAGTATTAGATAAAAATGATAAGGAAATTAACTTACAAACAGTAGATAAAATGATAAAAAAAATAAATAAAAAAGTAGTATGAATTTATATTTTCTTGATGGTTTTATACATTCTTAAAACATATCCTTGTTCTAATTATCTTAGCTAAAACCTCAAAGTCCAATCTATTATGAGAATGAGAAACTTCAAACAAACCAACCCAAATTAAACAAAAGAATCCACCTTTATAATAAAAAAATTCTTATGCAAGTAATACTAAAAAATATATAAATTAAACATAAATATGAAACAATACATTAATTCTATGGAAAATTATTTTAATAAAAAAACACCAAGACTGCCTCTATGATTGAGCAGAGACAAAACCATTTCCCTTCATAGAAAGGAAGTGGAGGAAACTTGAAGGAAATTGATAAATAATAACAATTTAGGGGTGAAAAGGTTTTGAGGGAGAATAAGTTTGTGAAATTTTTGGTGAAGAAAGGCATGAAATATTGACATAAATATTCTAAAATAAAAAAACTCTATAAATAATAATAAAAATTAGTTCAATGTTTCATTATATAATTTTGGTAAAATAGAAAAAATATATCATAACATTACCTTTATATTAACCCAAATGGTTTCCTTCATTATAGTATGTTCTTCCATGGGATTGGTAACATCATCATGTGTAGAAGACATTGTCTACATGAGTATTCAAACATTTATTTTAGATTATATCAATGAACTAGGGAAAAAATAATATCATGAGGAAAAACATAGTATATTAAAAAAAATACCATCTCATTGAACTCTGTTTATTTTTTAAAGGTTTTAGGGATTTGGATCCTCTATAAAGAATCAAAATCCCCTCTTTGTGGTCCCCTCTAATATAAAATACATTGTCTACATTAGGACCAACTTGAACTAATTATGATCTCCTAATGAAAGGGTCATCCTCAATTTAATATTCATTTGACCCTATAGTTGTTTTAGTTGCTAGTAGGACAATAAACCAATTATTGTTTTCTCAATCTGATATATAAAATGCATGCATTGCTTGCTATTCCATTAAAAATTACTCGCCTTTTCCCCCTTCCACATTGAAATTCACCTTCATGAAGCCCATTTCATCAACTTTCACTATACTTCTATTTTCAACCCATTTTCAATGGAAAATCACCACTTGAAATGTTTTATAATATAACTCATATAACTATTCAATAATTCCAAAATATGACATATTTGCATAAATCATATTTTTATCCTTGGAACCAGATATGTGAATTCTTCCAGAAGCATAACTCTACTATTTTTCATCATAATATAATTATCATGTTATTTTATATAGAATATATAACCATTGATTAAAAAAACAGTGTAAGATATAAAATTTGTATTTGGTCCCCTGACTAGCCATCAAATTCATTCGACAATTGAATTTGTATTTTCAGATAACTACTTATAAATTTGATCTTAGAAGAATCCTATAAACTATTTATTATGTGTATTTGATATCCATACTTCAGATATTTATGGATTCAAATCTCTAAGAATTTTTTTGTGGGCTTCATTGTATGGATTAACATCTTCACTATTATGTAAAATGTAAAGGTGTGATTACTTCTTCTATGTGAAAGTAATTTTAACAACATATCTTTCAGAAATCCTTTTGCCTATAAGGCATCCACTATGACAAGACTTTGGGAGACTAATGATTTTAATATCTGACTGGTAATCAGTATATAATTCAATATATTATTGAAAAATATATCATTCTACAATACAACCATATATATGACTTCGATTCTTGACATACCTTTTCAAAATATTTATATACTATTCAATGGGGTACATCGATCTATAATGGACAGGACCACATAGTTCAACCTCTTTAACAAAGTGAACCATCAGGTGGACCATTATATAAAAGAATAATGGTGGAAATAACATCTCTAATTTAAATAATATGAATTATACCTCCTTATTCATGATTAGAAACTTTTTTGGGTCTATAACTTTTCTATATATGGTTTTGAAAAAAAAGTTTAGTCTGGTTAATGTATTCCATACATTTTTAGGTAGAATTCAACTGAAAACAATAGACATCAAATCTTGCATCAAACCATGATAGTCGTGTGATTTTAGTTAATGTAACTTCAAATTATTCATTGAAACGATATGCTTGATATTTGATGAATAACCCTATAAAACTATACACTATTAAGGAAAAGGTAAAATTGCAATTTTCCCTATCTAAATAGAGTTTAAGCTGTTAGAGGAATAAAATTATGCCCTTTACCCTTCATTGATTCTAACTCTTCCCATATCCTTATATCATTCATGCCCATCCTATCATTGATGCAAGATTTTGTTTTTTAGGAACATTTAGTAATGTTCTAAAAACACTATCAAATACATTTTTTTCTATATGAATGACATCAAAAAAATATATGAAATACAAAAAATTCCAATACAGTAATTCAAAGAAAATTTATATCTTTTTATAACATGATTTCATAAGGATTTTTGAAAATGGTTCATTGAAAACAGTGTCAATATCTTTTACTTTATTGAACAATTGATCACCTGTTAGTGGAGACAGTGTTGTACCATGTACAGAATTCCCATCAAATGATGTCAACTAGGATCAATATTTATGTCATTAAGGTAAAAATTTACAATTTCCTAAAAAATATACTTCAAGGAATGTTTTAACCAAATTTAGTGTGTGAATTCTTCACAAATGGGACACCCCAATTTACTTTAATGATATAGATCAATAATTTTCCATAAGAAAGAAAGTCATTTTTCATCCCATGCAACATAGTACTTATTGTGAATTCTTCACTTCTACGAGAACCATAAATTAAAACACTTGTATCCCACATCAATTTCATATCTTCGATCAATGGATCCAAATAGACATCAATATCATAACTGAGTTTTTTTGGCCCAGATATAAGAAGAGACAACACGATGTATTTTTTTCTTCATGTATATCCATGGAGACATGTTATAATTTACGAACATAAATATCAATGTACTGTGAGAAATACTTTCTACAAAAAAGTATTTATTTCATCTATAGATAATTTAAGAAGAAAGTTTCTCTCCTCATTTCCAAATTTAGGATAATCGTAATCAATTTTCTTCCATTGAATAGAATCTAATGGATGACGTAGGTTCCCATATTTAATTCTTGCATCTTCATGCCATGTCTATTTGTCTTGTGGTTTCCTAACATCCATACAATATTCTAAACCATGGAATGATAGGAAAGAACCATATAACTTTTAAAGGAATTGATTTATTTTTCTTGTACTGATCATGCCACACTTAGTTCATTTTATGGGTGATTCATGCTCCTTGACAAATAATATGCAATCATTTGGACAAGAATGTATTTTTTAGAGATAATTCCCATATAGAATTTTTTTAGTATCATATGTTAGACATGGAAGTTTATTTTCTTCTCATAGCATATCATTTAGGTGACCAAGTAGTTCTGTAAAGATGGTGTCACTCCAACCACTACCAGATTTCAAATTATACAACTTCAATACAACTGAAAATGTTGTGAATTTAGTACAACCGGTATACAATGGTATATTAGTATAACTATTTAACTTCTCAAACAACTTTGGAAAATCACTGAGGCCATCTTCAATTAACATTTTCATTTATTCCATGCGATATCCATCATCATTTACACCGATATTCATATAAAATGATCCATAAACAACAATATCATCATAATTGACATGCACATTCATTTTTCCCCTAGTATGGTACCATCGGGTACTCAGTGGCACCCTCAGATGCCCCCTCCACTGTATATCTCACCAAGTTCCTAGAATCACATGCAATTTAAAACTACAAGTGGAACCTTCTCTTAGCTTACACAAATATATTAACATTCCAATTAACTTTGAATCTCATCCAAAGAAACATATAGTTCCATAATAAAAATTTAGAATTCTAACATTAATATCAATTTTAAAAACAAACTCTCAAATAGAACCCAAAATTCAAACATGCCCCCACTTTAATCATATAACTTCTCAAGATCACTTCAATTTTCTATCTAATTAATTACATTTGGGAACGAGTATTTAAAACCTCACCACTATAAAACTTTTCATCCTAAAAAATATGAACTAACTGTACATATACATTTCCCATGTTCCCAAGAATCTAGATTAAAATTTCATCCCAAAATACACTATGCCTGTAAATTATCAATTCTCAATGAGAACACTAATATTCATTCCAAAATTTCACCATTCTTATAATAAAAAATCTCCTAAATTCAACTAAAATTACTCAAAATCATAAAATTATAATGTCCACAAGGTCTACCAATGACTAACACACCATTATGAATCCCAAAAATCCAAAATCATAAGGGACACTAACCACTAAAACATGAATACACATTCAAAATAACCAACTCATTTTGAAACATAACTCCCAAAATCAACAAAGAATCAAATATCCAAAATAAATGATAACTGTAAGCACTAAAACAAATTATAATAAATTTCTCAAACCCCAATAAAAAAATCTCTAAAATCAATACAAATCACTATATAGACCAATATTTTTGCAATCTGAGGTCTTTATAAGGATTTTGACAATCAATAAAACATGATTAACTAAAATACTCTCACTTTAACTCGATCCCCATTATAAAGCCTGTCTAGGTTTTTCCCATGCCTAAACTGCAAATGAGTTTCAATTTCTTCAAAATTTCCACTTGCTCGAATAGTTTTTCCAAAAGAAATATTCCAAAACCAACCATCAAATCCATTTTCAAAACAGATTTTTTTCACAACCTTCTCATTTTATAAATCCATATAAGGAAAGATATTTTTAGTTTTATCTTTAAAAAAGTAACCACTTTTAAATGACCTTAAACTTCTAAAATCACATTTTATTTAAAATATAGAATCTTAATTTTTTTCATTAATTGAGAAACATCAACAGGTTCTATAAATCTTCTCATAAGTGACACACACATTTCACATCAACGTGTCATAGAAACAGAATAATAAGTCAAATTATATTGTGTAATAATTGTCTAGGCAGACATAAAAAACATGCTCAATAAATAAATACTATTAAGAGTATAAGTTACATGTTAAAATATTTGTTATAAATAATTTATACCTATACAATACTGATCAAGGAATAAGTATAATTCTTGTAAATAAAACATATATAAGAAATATTTACAATGGACAAGAATTTAATTCATGTCACAATTCTATAATACATTATCAAGAGAGATTAAATAACCAATCTTAAGATAGGTTTATATGTGAATGGTTTAATTAATTAGATATAAACTAATAAATTCTATAAGAAAAAACTTATTAATATATTATCTCTTATTTAATTAAATAATTACATTCACATATATGGTTATAATAATAATAATAATAAAATGTACATGTCCTACTATGCCACTAGACTATAATATGTATGAACTGATATAGGGACCAACTCCCAAGTGAGCCCTATAATATTGTTCACAAGTTTATTCAATTCCATTCTATGATTCTTAAGACAATACCTCACTCATCCTTATGATTCCTGGACCAAATGTCTAGACATCCCATGGAAACTCAAGTTTATATTATAGCCATATTTTCTATACATATACATGGTGTACCCCTTGTATCTCGAAACCTTGTCTCATATCTAAAACATAAAATATGAGAACACACATTACCATAAAAAACTACTCCGATACCATTTTGTAATGATCCTAACCCAGATACCCAAACGGTACTGAGCCAGGACACTAAAACACCTCAGGCACACCTCCCAATTACTAGATACTGGTGTAAATTCCAGGGCTAAGTACACATAGGTGGAAGATGGGGTTCCCCCTTAGAATCCAGGAATAAATAATACAAGTGAACTATTAAAATTTTAGCACAAACCTTGGGGTTAATGTATGCACAGACCCAAAATACAGTTATCCGCCATTGGATGAATTATTCATTGTTCCACATCGAAATTAAATGACACAACAACTATATAAAACATGAATACATATCAAACTAAAACAAACAAAACACCCAAATGAAGTGTGTAAAGTGATATAAAAATACTATATCCTACTATATACATATAAGTCAACCCAAATGTATCCTAATGACTAAAAATAGGTGGTTCTATGTGTGGAAACCCCATGAGAACAACTGTTGATATCCCCTCCATCTTAACTCTAAATGTACACTAAAACCTCCAAACAATTCCACTTGAGATCTAAACTCAATGAGGATAAAAATCCTATGATTCCCAGGAAAAGAAAAACCATGAACATCCCACTACTTGCGAGGTTAACTAAATAATATATACAAATCTATATGTCCACTAAGGTGTCCATGTAGGTTGTGAGTATATACATACTTAGTTGGGCACCATCAACACGCCTCAACAAAAAAATGAATAACCAGGTGTATTCATACACATATATACCCATTTAAATAAATATAATATAGAATTTATATAGAGAAAAAACTATAATAAAATTGAAACAATACTCAATAAGTGACAAATAGATTAATTATAGGCTATACAAGTAACTACATATACCGGGAGAGTCCATACTTTTACTACCCTCTTCAGGTCAACACCTAGAATCTGAGATAATGCCCCAATTAAATCCTAATATGGAGATAGTGGGAATATTAATATATACCAATTTTAGGCCGCAAATACATATCCTATGGAAAGGGGAATGTGTATACAAGATCCAGGACATGCCAACTACTCATCTCTTGGGAAGGGGAAGGTGTACACTTAGTCGAGGCTCGATGACCCATCCCACAAGATGTACCTATTTAATAAATTTATAAAATATCCAATTGAATCATAGAAACTATCCATGTATATCAACTTTCTCAATAATATAAAATATAGAAATACTTTAATTTATTACACTGCCATCACACCAAGAGAAACATAATTCCAAAATACACAAAAACATGTCAAAAACACAAGTAATTCAAGAAGAATACAATAGGGAATCCAATAAAGTGGACAATAGGAAATCCACATATAACACAAGTTTTGGAATGACATACCCCTTGAGGTGTTCTAGTAATAATCTAAACAAATAACCAGTTAATGAGTGTGTACTTGTGACACCATCATTTCACCATTTTTATTAATTTTATATGATTTTAGGGTAATTTAATTTTTTTTAAGTTTTAGGCTTGAAATTTATAATTTTTATAAATTTTATTCTCTTGCATGATTATTTTGAATGGTTTAGGGGAAAAAATGTGTGAAGTATTATATAAGGAGGTTATCCAGTTCATTTTGTTAGTGCATGGTTTGTATGCTTGATTAGTTCATGGTTGAGTCCAAACCATGTGATTTCAAGGAAAAAATGTGTGGGTACTTTTGGTATTGGAGTGTTGTATCATGACTTGTACATGGTTAGGAGAAAACATGCACTAAAATCATGAATAGTATTGAAATTTCCTCTTAGTGGATCCCACATGGTTATAATACAATTTGGTAAACAAAGTGGGATACCAAGAATTACATAAAAGTAATTTTATAGGTATACCCCTATCAGTTTTAAGGGATTTTGGACCCCCTCTATTACTATCCTCTTTCATTCAAGCCTAGGGAACACACAAGGGATCCCCATTTACGTTATCCTTTAATTTATAGCCTCTTATATAATGATTTCAAGTGGATTTCAAAGTCAAACTACCTATTTTATCTTTTTCTTCTATTCTCCTTTTCCCTATACCCATTTCTCTTTGGTTCAATTATCTTCCATGAACCCTAGGGGCTATGATGGTTAGGATTAGGGTCCTAGGTGGTTCTAATTCATATATTTTGGGTGTATAGAGCTTATAGAGGATATTCCTTCGATTGTTTTAGTGTCCAACATCAAGGGTGACACATTAAGACATAGTTACACTTAGATTGAGGTAGGGGTTTTTATGAATTTCCTTTAGAAGACATGTCATTGAATTATTAATGGTTGGTAATGCATTGTTTATTAAATTAAGACTACATGTGATAGTTTTTATGGATTTAATAAATGTTTTAAAGGTCTTATCACTTGACATAAAGGCATTTCATGGATTTTTAAGTTTTATTAAAGTAATATTTTGAGTTATAAGTGTTTTTGGAATTTCTTAAGAGCCTTATTTTAAATTAATCTCTTGATAAATGGTGTTTGACCCCATTTGGGTCTTAGAAAAGAGACAAAGATGGTTTTACTTGGGGTAGTTTGAATTAAAATAATTTATTGGGTTCTTCAAATGGTTTTAAATGATGCAGGTTTTGATTTTAAATTATTTTATGTTTGACTATTTATTATTTGGTTTAATAATTTTTTGAAGTAATATTTCAAAATGGTGAAAAAAGTCTCGGTATCTCGAGCCGATTTGAAAAGAAGTCCCATTTGGAACCTTAAAGAAAATTTTTTAATATTAAAAGTGAAACACTTGATTTTGACACTTTTTATGTGTTATATATAGTATATAGTGTATCCCCAAGGGGAATAACATACATATATTAGTAGTTATGTGGATTTTGTGAAAGGGGTTGTTTATTAAGAGGGACTTGAAAGTGAGATAATATTTTTTATTGTGTTTTATCATTGATCCTTTAATTTTTTTGACTAATCACCTCTATTGATTAATGTCATGGGAATCCTAGAAATTTAGTAGATGACTCATATCCATGAAAACCTTGTTTATATTATGCCCTGGCTAGGGGTTATGGCCCTTGGAAGATGAGTGGTCCCAATATGGATCGTGTCCTATATTAGCTAAGAACTCCTAAGATGGATTATGTGTATTAGATAGTATAATTATATTATTGGGATTGTAGATGGGTTATTTAGGGTAGGCCTAGGGTTCTAGTCACTAAGTTTAGATCTATGTTACATGAGTTATAAAGATTTTCCTGTGATGCTTAGATTCCATTGAGTATTACCTATGAGATTATTTCTGTTACCTTGTTTTTATACCCTAGCTCTTGACGTGGGTGTAAATTTAGTCTGGTGTCCTAAAAACCCATTTGACCCAGCTTGAAGCCTGATTGGGCCTGACCTGAGAAGGCCAGACCCAGAACAGGCTAGGATCGGGCCACAGTGTTTGTAACACCCCAAAATTTCCTAGTACATTATTTCTTCAAGTAATTCAATAACTTTCACTACACGCTACACCGAGTTCAAGCGCACCACGACTTACCAAACTAGCCGTTAAAAAGTGGTTATGAATAGTATTAACTTAATTTTTAACTTTATATAATCTTTATAATTTTAGAATCCATATTATGGGTTTCTTATACATAATGTAAGAACAAATTCATTTTTTTAGATAAAAGAAGTATTTTTTTAAAAAAATGAAATTTTACAGCCTTTTAATGGAGAACCATTTTTAAATCCAATATTTGAAACTTATATATATTCAATTTGACTAAATAAATTTATTATTTAGAATTGGTACATCAAAATTTACTTTGTGTAAATTTTTGGAATTTTTCTGATAAAGTTCATTTTTTAATGAATAGTGAAAAATATTGTATTTTAATTCAAAAGTGCCTTTTAATCTAATTTATTTATATGGTTATATTATCTTTTTAATTGGTTTTAAAGTGTAATTAGAATATATTTTTACCATTTAATACAATTTTGTTTATTGGAATTAATGTCACTTTGAAATTGGACATAAACAGGTATCAATCTTTTGATAGTTATTGTTGCTTAAAAACACGCTATTTGTTTTGAAAATGGGAATTAATTTTAAATTAATTAATGCAAATTATATGTTTTGAATTAGGTAAAATAGAAATAATTTTTTAATTCAGAATATAATATATATCTTAGGCTTAATTTTTGGTATTTTTCTGAGAAACATCAACTTTTGATGAATAGTGAAAAACACTAAGTTATTGGTTAAAACCGACATTTTATTTAAATAATTATTTATTTTATTTAAATTTATTTTAGGTAAAAATAGATACATAATACCTATATATGTTCAAAATAATTCTTTGGAGTCATTTTATAATAATTTTAGATATATAAAATTTTTATTAAACTTTTTATCGTCTTTTACCCACCTCCTAGGAGTATTTGCAAATTTGCATAAAACTTAATTTTACCGCTTCTGTGAGTTGAATTTGAAAAATAAAAGAAACACGGTTAAAATTAGTAAGTAAAATGTGGTTCAATAAGATGGAAATAATTTTTTTTGAATAGTAACTTTTGACTTTTATTTACCGCAGTTAAAGGTAAATAGGGTAATTCAAGGTAAAAAGAATATTTTAATAATTCAAAATTACCTTAAAATATGTCATAACCTAGTTTTATGAGTAATGACCGACCATGAGCATCCTTGGGTCGATTTTGGGACCCCATGGATCCACTTATGAATGATAATGACCCTTCAGATCAAGTAATTTGAAGTAAAGGCAAAATTGACATAAACAAAATTCTTTTAGTAATTAATTTTTATATGGTCTTATATAAGTCATATTTTTGACTATAAATATAAATTAGAAATATAAAAATATTTCCTATATCATGGTATTTTTTTTATAATTTTTAGACATCTAATAAAGTAAATTATTTATGACACAATAATGATGCAATATTTACCTCATTAATAAATGATTTAAATAAATTAGATTATAAATATTAAAATAATATCCAAAACATGTCCAATTCTTATTGGATGATTTTATTTAGACCATTAGGAATATTATCTTCGACCCTAATGATTTTTGTACCTTTAGAAACCGAATATCATTATATAATAAAATAATATGTTCACACTTTCCTAAAGAGCCCCTCCCCCCCCTTATAAAAGGAGACCACTTGTAACCAATTACTCACACCTCTCAAGCCTTTAGGCTCATCCAAAATCTGAAAAATTAATCTCCCTACATCCCTCTACTCCTTCTAGAATCCTTAACTTAGGCAGAATTCACTTTAAGAATTCCTTTTGGTTCAAACCAAAGGAAGTTACCCAAATTAAAGGAAACAATTTCTCTTAACTTCTTTTATTTTATTTTACTTATCCAACCCCTGAAATATTTTTATTCCTTTATTTTATAACAACACCATTATCCTCAATATAATAGGATGTTGTTATGATAAGTATTCTAATTACACTTGCACACACCTCCATCTAATGGGTGAAGAACTTAATGTTTCTATGGATGAAAAAATAACACCTCACGAAATAATGATTGTTCAATTACCTACTACTGCCTCTCATGGTGGAAATTATGATGGAAATATATTTATATATGACATATATTATGTTTATGTTTTCTTAATGCTTCTGTATTTTTCTTTTATAGCATACCTTAATGGTTTCCATTATGGGTAAACGCGATAATTTCATTTGAGGAAGTGCAGACTACCGCCCCCTCAAAGTGATATGACTTGTTAATACCATATGTGGGATGTATAAAGGATGGAGTTAATGATATTATATATGATATTATATTGGAATTATAATATAAATATGTATAATTATGTTTTACTTCCATTAAAATTTGAAATAGAAATGAAAGTAGCGTTCATGCGTACGTACGACTTACCGTCTCAATGAATGGTGCATTTCATTTCTTACCCCAAAATGATATGTAATGTTATAAATAGATGTATATAATGGATATATATGATATATATTATATCTAAATCATGAATATCATTCTGTATATCATGAAATTTTGACCATGTGAACAACTTGTAACTATAAGGTGTTCATTTTTGACTCAAGTGCCAAATATCGACAAAATGAACGTTATTAACTTAAATGATTACATAATGTTTATAACATGGTAGTAATTGATATAAAAGGAATAATAAACTTTAGAAAGGTTCTTAATCAAGTAGAAATTAACTTTAGTTTATTATTCAGGATATTAAATAATGAATGGGTCAAGTCAGACACGAGGTAAGGGGTTTCTTATCTCACTTTTAATTCTGTGAGATTTCCATTGTTCACAACTTATTTATTGCATGTGGTGTATTGTGTACTACCATTTGATATATTATATCATGTTTATCTTTATATTCATGATATTATTTGATTAATTTGTTGGTTATTGGCTATTGTTCATATGACTCGGTTGATTACAACGAGGTAAGGGTTAATTTCACAATCTCTTTATTATCTGAGGTTGTTTTTATGTAAGTATCTACAGGGACATATTTATTATCCATGTACATGTTTCATAAAAGAGTTTTCAAAGGGATTATTTTTAAGGTACTTCTTTACTAATACATAATTTTCAATGTTTTAAATATTTATTCTTCTAAATCATTCTCATTAATGTCCATGTTTTCAAAATGGTTTTTAAGGATTTATTTATATGGACATGAATGTTTTTAAAATGTTAATTCCTTTGAAAAGTTTCAGAGAGGTATGAGACACTTTTATTCAAAAATGTCTTTAAATATATTCCTTTCTAAATTGTGTGACTTTTAAATGTTTTCATGAAAAAGGGATATTTCTCTCAAAGAGTTTTACAAATCATTTTCATCTATGTCAATATCCTTTGATGGATTTTAAACTTGTTTGAAGTTGATTTATTATGATACAAATATTACATATTGTATTGAAGGTTTTGTGATATGTTTTACTGTGGATGTGTTATTTTTATACCATTCATGTTTTATGGATAAAGTATTGACATTTCGTATGCTAGTTTTAATACAAATGTTTATGTTATATTTCAACCTTTTATTATGATGCATGTATTGGACTAGTATGTTCCGGGTTGGGGACCAGTAAAAGTAAGCCATTTGGGTTGGGGTCTTGTTACAGTAGACCCTTTAGGTTAGAGTCCGGTTACAGAGGCTCTCTGGGTTGGAGTCCGATTACAGAGGCTCTCTGGGATGGAGTCCGATTACAGAGGCTCTTCGGGTTAGAGTCCGGTTACAGAGTCTCTCTGGGATGGAGTCCAGTTACAGAGGATCTCCAGGTTTGGGTCTAGTTACAGTTATCCCATAGGTCCTAGCACGAGGCCTTGACATAGAAATTAAAGTCTGGTATTATACATTCCCTCATTATGAAAATAATATTGATGGTTCATGTGGTCATTCGACTAGTAGAATACTCATGATTATGTTTTATTATGGAATTATTTACTCAGCTCATATTCCTACCATAAAAGTATTCATTTTTATTATTGGTAAAGGCATGTGGTTTTAATTATTTACCATGATTAATATTTATGTTATCTTCCACTGTATTGCTTACCCTTACTGAGCATTTGAGCTCACCCCTTTCTATGTTTTATTTTTCCTAGGATTCCAAGAAGTGTATTATGATTGATATGTAGGGTTAAGCTAAGAGAATAATAGCATTCATAAAGTATTATTTATGTTGTGTTGTATGTTATAAAGTATAATGTAACATTCATGTATGTAATCTATTTTCCAAGACTGCTAAACTGATCGGTTCTTCGGGACTTGATTCCTTGTAATCATGCCAATGTATTAAAATAATGCACCAACTCTGAGTAACTGGGGTCGTGGTGTTACAGTGTTGGTCGAGCTAGGCTCAAGCCATTATATTTTGGCCTGACCTAGCCTAAAAGGAAAATCTATAGGGATGAAATAGAATCTTGGATGTAAGGATCACTTTGTAGGCCCAAATATGACTCATAAAAATCCAAAAAAAATGAAGAAAAACTTGTATTAGGGGATATTTGAACCCCTACCCTTGTCTTTCAAGGCTGAGCCTAGACTAACTAGTTTAGGCATTTCACCTAATATATTTATATGATATCTATAATTATATATCTATTTTATAAAAAAATTATAATAGAAATTTAAAAAAATATTATTTTTTACTTTATTATTAAAGTTCTGATCTCCCAGACCCATGGCCTAACCCAACAATCTCATCCCAACTCAAATAATTGGGCTGGCCCAAGGTTGGGCCTGGTCCGAGCTATGAAACTATTTGGGCTGACTTGGACTAACCCTAAAACAACAAAACATTCCTTTAATAACACTAAAATTAATCTTTATCATTTCTATAAAATATCTTCCTACTGGAGCGTGATTAAAATCCCTAGGCATTTATCAACGCTAGAAAGGTGATGATAAAGTGGCATACTGAAATGTGTTGTAACAACACACTACAACATCATAAATAACAAAAAAAGATAAAAAATAAAGTACAAATAAATAATTTAAATGAAATGAAATTTATAAATCAAATACAAGAAAAACACTATATTGTAAACATTTAAAACATTGGTTTATACAATTACATTAGTAAGTACAAATTATTACATACATTCAAAAACATCAATGTTTCTTTGTCCTTTCCCCCTAACCCTAACTCATGCTATTAACAAAAAAATCACCCCTGATTGAGAAAAAGAGAACAACTTATAAGAAAAAAATTCTTTTGGTAGTAATAATATAAGTAAACAAATTAAACAAAAAGTGTTAATTTTAAACTAAAATTTGAGTCATACTTGGAAAACTGTGTATCAGATTGAGTTATGGTTGATTCTTGCATGTCACATCTTTTCTTGTTCATATTTAAACATTATATATGTGAAAATTAACTAAATATGTATAAGATAAAAATGATAAGGAAATTAATTAAGTAATATCATATAGAATGATGAGAAAATAGTCTAGGCTCATTTTCTCGATTTTGGCGATGTGATGTGTGTTTTAAACTAAAATGACTCTTACGTATTGAAAAGATTCACTTGGAGTCATACCAGTCACACTGTATGTGGGATTGAGGTGAGGATGATTCCTACACATCCCAAATGACTTATGTATAATTTTACTAAAATATCAAAACAATTTGAATTTGTTTTCTTGGTTTTGAGTACATCACTTATCTTTTTTACTAAAATGTCATTTTAAACTCGAAACATGCATTTTTGAGTAATAATAGTCACATCATGTTTCATTTTGACATGAGATTAATTCTTAAACATAAAAAATTACTTATGAATCATTATAATAAATTATTAAGACAATCTGAGTGTATTTTCTTGGTTTTCAGTAAGTGGAACTTTTTGAACTGAAATATCAATTTTAAGTTGATAACAGACACTTTGAGTCATACTAGAAACATCATGTATCAGATAGAGATGAAAATTATTCCTAAACATAAAAGATTAATTTTTTATTGTTTTACTAAAGTATAGAAATAATCCAATTTTTTTTCTTGGTTTTGTTTATGTTAGTTTTCTTTTTTATAAAAATTAATGCCAATTTTAAATAAAAAGACGCACTTGGAGTCATACCAGTGACACTGTTCATTGAATTGAGGTGAGGATGATTAATACACATCCCAAATGAATTATGGATCATTTTATTAAAGTAAAAAAATAATCCGAATTCATTTGATCATTTTTTAGTATGTCGCTTTTCTTTTTTACTAAAATGACATTTTAAACTGGAAACACACACTTTAAGTTATACCGGTCACATTGTGTGTCGGTTTGATACGAGAGTGATTAATACATGTAAAAAATGACTTATGAATATTTTTACAGAATCATAAATATAATATGAGTGAATTTTCTCAGTTTTCAGTGAGGGACACTTTTTAAACTAAAATGTCAAATTTTAAACTGATAATGGAAACTTTGAGTCATATTGGGCATATCATGTATTAGATTAAGGTTTGGATGATTCTTATATGTAAAAACTAACTTATGGATCATTTTAATAAAGTATCAAAAAATACAAATATGTTTTATTGGTTTTGAGTAGGTTAGTTTTATTTTTTACTAAAATTAATGTCAATTTTAAGTAAAAAGACGCACTTGGAGTCATACCGGTCACACAGTGCGTCAGATTTTGGTGAAGATGATTCTTAAATGTAATAAATGACTTATGGATTATTTCAATAAATCATCAAAATAATATTATTGTGTTTTCTCAGTCTTGAGTATGTCACTTGTCTTTTTTACTAAAATTTTATATTAAACTAGAAATACACACTTTGAGTCATACCGATCACATAGTGTGTCAGTTTGATGTGATACTACTTCCTACACATAAAAAATGAATTTTTAATTGTTTTTATAAATTATCAAGACTATATGACTATATTTGTTCAGTTTTTATTGAGTGACACTTTTTGAACTAAAATGTCAATTTTAAATTGATAACATACACTTTGATTCATATCGGGTAGATAATGTATCATATTGAGGTAAAAATTACTTATACATGTCAAAAATGACTTATGAATCATTTTAATAAAGTATAAAAACAATATTATTTTTTTGATCAGTTTTGAGTATGAAAATTGTATTTTTTACTAAAATTAATGTTGATTTTAAATAAAAACCCATTTGGTGTCATACTGGTCACACCATGCATCAGATTGAGGTTCAGATGATTCCAACACATATAAAATGACTTATGAATTATTTTACTAAATTATAAAAACAATATGAATGCATTTATTCAGTTTTGAGTATGTCACTTGTCTTTTTTTACTAAAATTTCATTTCAAACTGGAATCTTTCACTTTTATTTTTATTGGTCACATCTTGTGTTGGTTTGAAATGTGACTAATTCCTACACATCAAAAATTACTTATGAATAATTTTACTAAATTATCAAAAAAATATGAGTGTGTTTGGTTGGTTTTCAATGAGTGAAACTTTTTGAACTAAAAAGTCTATTTTAAATTGACAACAAATACTTTGAGTCATAACGGGAACATCATGTATCATATTTAAGTAGGGCATATTTTTACACGTTAAAAATGATATATGGGTTGTTTTATTAAATCATCAAAACAATAAGAATTCATTTACTTGGTTTTGAGTATGTCAGTTGTCTTTTTTACTAAAATTAATGTCAATTTTAAATAAAAAGGTGCATTTGGAGTTATACCGATCACACTGTACATTGGATTGAGGTGTGGATAATTCCTACACATTCAAAATGAATTATGGATCTTTTAAATAAAGTGTTAAAAGAATCTAAACATGTTTTATTGGTTTTGAGTATTCCACTTTTCCTTTTCACTAAAATGTCATTTTAAACTAGAAATATGCACTTTGATTCATACCGGTCACATCGTGTGTTTGTTTGATATGAGACTGATTCCTATACATAAAAATGATTTATGAATCTTTTTAATAAATTATTAAGACAATACAGGTTTATTTTCATGGCTTTCAGTATGCCAATTGTCTTTTTTAATAAAATTAATTTCAATTTCAAATAAAAAGATATAGTTGGAGTCATATTAAGCACACCATGCATCAGATTGAGGTATGGATGATTCCTAATTTTTAAAAATTACTTATGGATTTTTATACTAAAGTATAAAAATAATATTAATGTGTCAGATAATTTTTGAGTATGTGATGTGTGTTTTGAACTAAAATTTAAACTACAAACTAAAAATGCACAGTTTGAGTCATACTGACCACACTGTGTATCATATTGAGGTGTGGTTGATTGAGTGTACAATATGTGTTTTGATTTCATCTATCTATAAAAATCCAAAAAAGATATAACATTTTCTATTATGATGGAAGATAAATGCTATGCTCCCTGAAATAATTCACATTTCAAAAAACATGGGGTTTCATCTTCCATAAGAAAGGAACATGTTATCTCTTTTGTGGATTGTTTTAGATAATTGAAATAAAAACATGCCTTCCTAAAAGATCTGTAAAAAAACTAAATTAATATTAGATAAAAATGATAAGGAAATTAACTTAAAAATCGTAGATAAAATGATGAAAAAATTAATTAAAAAAGTTATAGGAATTCACCTTTTCATGATGGTTTTATACATTCTTAAAACATTTCCTTGTTCTCATTATCTCAGTTGCAACCTCAAAGTCCAATCTATTATGAGCATGAGAAGCTTCGAACAAACCAACCAAAATTAAATAAAAGAATCCACCTTTATAATAAAACAATTCTTTTGTGAGTAATATTAAAATGAAATAAATTAAACATAAAAATGAAAAAATAAATTAATTCTATGAAAAATGATTTTAATGCAAAAAAATCAAGATTGTCTCTATGATTGAGCAGAGAAAACAAAATTTCCATTTTTATAAAGGAAGTGGAGGTAACTTGAAGGAAAGTGATAAATGATAACACTTCAGGGGTGAAATGTTTTTGAGGGAGAATAAGTCTGTGGAAGTTTTGTTGAATAAAGACATGAAATATTGACATAAATATTATAAAATAAACAAACTCTGTAAAGAATAATGAAAATTAAATCAATGTTTGATTTTATAATTTTGGTAAAATAGAAAAAATATATCATAACATTACCTTTACACCTCCCCAAATGGTTTCCTTTATTATTATATGTTATTCCACAGGATTGGTAACATCATCATGTGCATATGACATTGTCTACATGAGTATTCAAACATTTATTTTAGATTATATCAATGCAGTAGAGAACAAATAATATCATGAGGAAAAACATAGTATATTAAAAAAAACTTTTACCTTATCATTGAAATCTCTTTATTTTTTTAAAGGTTTTAGGGATTTGGATCCTATATAGAGAATACAAATCACCTCTTTGTGGTCCCCTCTAATGTAAACTACATTGTCTACATTAGGACCAACCTGAACTGATTATGATCTTCCAATGAAAGGGTCATCCTCAATTGAATTTTCATTTGACCCTATAATTGTTTTAGTTTCCAGTAGGAAAATCAACTGATTCTGGTTTGCTCGATCTGAGATATAAAATAATTGCATTGATTATGATTGCATTATGTGCAACTAATATTTCCCCCCTTCCACACTAAAATTCACCTTCATGAATCCCATTTCATTAACTTTCAGTACACTTCTATTTTCAATCCATTTTCAATGGAAAATCACCACTTGAAATATTTTATACTACAACTTGTATAACTGTTCAATAATGTCAAAATATGACATATTTGTATAAATTATATATTTTATCCTTGGAACCAGATATGTGAATCTCTTATTCCAGAATCAAAACTCCACTATTTTGCATCGTCATATAGTTATCATGTTATTTTATATAGAACGTATAACCATTTATTACCAAACCAGTGTAAGATATAAAATTTGTATTTAGTCCCCTGGATAGACATCAAATTCATTCAGCAATTGAATTTGTATTTTTAGAAAACTCTTTATAAATTTGATCTTAGAACCATCATATAAACTCTTGATTATGTGTATTTGATATCCATCCTTCAGATCTTGATGGATTCAGATCTCTAATAATTTCCTTTTGTACTTCATTATATGGATCAACATCTTCACTATTATGTAAAATGTAAAGGTGTACTTACTCCCACTCTGTGAAGGTAATTGAAACAAAATATATTCCAGAAATCCTTTAGCCTATAAGGCATCCACTATGAAAAGACTTTGGGAGACTGATTCTTTCAACATCTGATCGGTAATCAGTACATAATTCAATATATTATTCAAAAATATATCATTCTGCAATACAACCTTCTGTATGACTTTGATTCTTGACATACATTTTCAAAATATTTATATACCATTCAATGGGGTACATCCATCTATAATGGACATGACCACATAGGTGAACTTCTCTAACAAAGCGAACCATCATGTGGACCATTATATAAAATAATAATGGTAGGAATAACATCTCTAATTCACATAATATGACTAAAAACTCCTTATTCATGATTGAAAACTTTTTTTGGGTCTATAAATTTACTATATATGGTTTTGAAAAAGAAGATGAGACTGGTTGATGTATGCCATACATTTTTAGGCAGAATTAATCTAAAAACAGCAGACATCAAATATTGCATCAAAACATGACAGTCGTGTGATTTTAGTCCATGTAACTTCAAATTATTCATTAAAATGATATTATTGATATTTGATGAATAAACCTATATAAATTTTACACTATTAAGTAAAAAACATAAATTTGTAATTTTTATTATCTAGAGAGAGTGTAAGATGCTGGAGGAAGAAAATTATTCCATTTACCCTTCACTGATTCTAATTATTCCTTTATACTCATGTCATTCATGCCCAACCTATCCTTGATGCCATATTTTTTTTTCAGGAACATTTAGTAATGTTAAAAAAACACTATCAAATACATTTTTTTCTATATGCATGACATCAATAAAATATATGACATACAAACAATTCCCATACAGTAATTGAAAGAAAATTGATATCTTTTTACAACCTGATTTCATAAGTTTTTTAAAAATTATTTACTGAAAATAGTGTCAATATATTTTACTTTATTGAATAGTTGATCACTTATTAGTGGAGACAATGTTGTACCTTTTTCAGTATTCCCATTGAATTCTATCAACTAGGATTGGTATTTATGTCATTGAGGTAAAAATTTATGATGTCCTAAAAAAATAGTCTTCAAGGAATGTTTCAACCAAATTGAGTGTGTAAATTATTCACAAATGGGAAACCCTAATATTCTTTTAATACAATAGTCTTATAATTTTCCATAAGCAGGAAAGTCATTTTTCATCCCATGCAACATAGTATTTTATGTGAATTCTTCAATTCTATGAGAATCATAAATTACAACACTTGTATCCCACATAAATTTCAGATCTTCAATAAATGGATCCAAATAGACATCAATATCATTACCGGGTTTCTTTGGTCCAGATATAATAAGAGACAACATAATGTATTTTCGCTTCATACATAAACATGGAGACAATTTATAATTTACCAACATAAATATCCATGTACTGTGAGAAATACTTTGTAAACAAAAAGGATTTTTTCCATATTTAGATAATTCAAGAAGAAAGTTTCTCAGCTTATTTCCAAATTTAGGATAATCATAATCATTTTTCTTTCATTGAATAGTATCTACTGGATGACATAGGTTCCCATCATTAATTCTTGTATCTACATGCCATGTAAATTTGTTTTGCAGTTTCCTAACACCCATACAATCTTCTAAACCATGGAATGATAAGAAAGCACCATATAACTTTTGAATGACTTGATTCATTTTTATTGTATTGACCCATGCCACACTTAGTTCATTTTATGGATGATTCATGATCCTTGACAAATAATATGAAATCATTTGGATGAGCATGTATTTTTTTAGAGACTATTCCCATTGAACATAGAATTTTTTTAGCATCATATGTTCGACATGGAAGTTTATTTTCTTCTGGTAGCATATCATTTAGGAGACCAAGTAGTTCTATAAAAATGGTGTCACTCCATCTGCTACCAGATTTCAAATTATATAACTTCAATACAGCTGAAAATTTTGTGTATTTAGTACAACCAGTATACAATAGTATATTAGCATAATTGTTTAACTTCTCAATTTTTTTTTGAAAATCACTAAGGCTATCTTCAATTAACATTTTCACTTATTCCATGCGATCTCCATCATCATTTACACTGATATTCATATCAAATGATCCATAAAATATAGTATCATACTAATCGATGTGCACATTCATTTTTCCCCTTGTATGGTACAATTGGGTACTCGGTGGCACCCTCAGCTGCCCTATCTACTATATATCTCACCAAGTACCAGGTAGCACATGTAATTTAAAATACAGGTGGAACCTTCTCTTAGCTTACCCAAACATATGAACATTCCAATGAACCTTGAATATCATCCATAGACACATATAGTTCTATAATCAAACTTTAGAATTTTAACATGAATATCAATTTTAAAAACAAACTCTCTAATATAACCCAAAATTCAAACATGCCCCACTTTAACCATATAACTTCTCAAGATCACTTAAATTTTCTATCTGATTAATTCCATTTGGGAATGAGTATTTAAAACCTCCTCACTATAAAACCTTTCATCCTAAAAAATATGAACTGACTGTTCATATACATTTCCCATGTCCCTAAGAATGTAGATTAAATTTTCATCCTAAAAGACACTATGCCTCTAAATTATCAATTCCAAACTAGAACACTAATATTCATTCCAATTTTTCACCATTAATGTAATAAAAAATCTTCTAAATTCAACTAAAATTACTCAAAATCATAAAATTCTAATTTCTACAGGGTCTACCAATGACTAACACACCATTATGAATCCCAAAAATCCAAAATCATAAGGCACACTAACTACTAAAATATGAATACACATCTGAAATAATCATATCATCTCTAAAACATAACTCCCAAAATCAACATAGAATAAAACATCCAAAAAAATGATAACCGTAAGCACTAAAAAACATTTTAATTAATTTCTCAAACCCCAATACAAAAATATCTAAAATCAATATATATCACTATATATACCACTATTTTTTTTAATTTGAGGTCTTTCTAAGGATTTTGAAAATCAATAAAATAGGACTAACTAAACTACTCTCACTTGAATGGGATCACCATTATAAAGACTGTCTAGGTTTTTTCCATTCCTAAACCGAAAATGAGTTTCAATTTCTTCAAAATTTCCACTTTCATGAATAGTTTTTTCCAAAAAAAATTCATTCCAAAACCAACAATAAAATCCATTTTCAAAACAACTTTTTTTTTTCAAAACCTTCTCATTTTATAAATCAATCTAAGGAAACATATTTTTAGTTTTATCTTTCAAAAAGTAACCAATTTTAAATAACCTTCACATTCTAAAATCACTTTTTATTTAGAATATAGACTCTTAAAATTGTTTTCTTTAATTTGAAAACATCAATAGGTTCTATAAATCTTCTCATAAGTGACACACAAATTTCACATCAATATTTCATGGAAATAGAATAACAAGTCAAATTATATTGTGTAATAATTGTCTAGGTAGACATGAAAAACATGCTCAATAAAGAAATACTATTAAGAGGATATGTGACATGTTAAAATATGATTTATAAAGAATTAATACCTATACACTACATATCAAAGAACAAGTAGCATTCTTGGAAATAAAACATATATAAGAAATATGTACAATGGACAAGAATTTAATTCATGTCATAATTCTATAATACATTATCAATAGAGATTAAATAATAAATATTAAGATAGGTTTATATGTGAATGGTTAAATTAATTAGATAGAAAAAAATAATGTTTCTATGAAATCACTTATTACTATATTATCTCTTAATTAATTAATTAATTCCATTCACATATATGGCTATAATAATAAAAATAAAATGTACATGTCCTACTATGCCACTAGACTATAAGATGCATGAACAGATATAGGGAGAAACTCCTGGTTGACCCTATAATATTGTTCCCTAGTTTATTCGATTCCATTATAATATCCTTAAGAAAATACCTCAATCATACATATTATTCCTAGACCAAACATCTAAACATCCCATGGTAACTCAAGTTTCTATTGTAGCTATATTTTCCATACATATACATGGTGTACCCCCTGTGTCCCGACACCTTGTCTCATATCTAAACCAAAAAATATGAGAAGCCACATTACCATAAAAAACTACTCTGATACCATTTTGTAATGATCCTGACCCAAATAACCAAATGGTCTAGGACACTAAAACACATCAGGCATACCTCCCAATTACTAGATATTGGTGTAAATTTTGGGGTTGAGTACACCTAGGTGGGAGATGAGTTTCCCCCTTAGAATCCAGGAATAAATAATCCAAGTGAACTATAAAAATTTTAGCATGACCCCTGGGGTTAATGTACACACAAACCCAAAATAAAGTTATCCACTATTGGTTCAATTATTCATTAATCCATGTATACACTAAATGACGCAACAAATATATAAAACTTGAATACATATCAAACTAAATCAAACCAAACACTGACATAGAGTGTTTAAAGTGATATAAAAATACTATATCCTACTATATAAATATAAGTCAATCCAAATGTTTCCTAAGGAATAAAAATAGGTGGTTCCATGTGTGGAAACCCCATGAGAACAACTGTTGATATCCCCTATGTGTTTTCTCTAAATGTACACCAAAATCTCCAAACAACTCCACTTGAGATAGAAACTCAATGAGGATCAAAATTCAATGATTCCCAAGAATAAAAGAACCATGAACATCCCACTACTGATGTGGTTAAATAAATATAGTATACAAAGCTATATATCCACTGAGGTGTCCATTTAGGGTGTGAGTATATACATATTTAGTTGGGCACCACTAACATGTCTAAAAAAAAAATGAATAACCAGGTGTATTCATGTATATATATACCCATTTATATAAATATAATTTAGAAGTTATATAGAAAAAAAACTATAATAAAATTGAAAAAATACTCGATAGGTGTCTAATAGATTAATTATATGCTATACAAGTAACTATATATACCGGGAGAGTCCATACTTTTATTATCCTTTTCAGGTCAACACCTAGAATCTAAGAAAATGCCCCAATTCCATCCCTATAAGGAGACAATGGGAATATTAATATATACCAATTTTAGGCCCAAATACACATCCTATGGAAAGGGTAATGTACATACAAGATCCAGGACATGCCAACTAATCATTTATTGGGAAGGGGAAGGTGTATACTTATTTAAGGCTCGATAACCCATCCCACAATATGTACCTACTTTAGAATTTTATAAAATATCTAAATTAATCATAGAAACTATCCATCTATATCAACTTTCTCAATAATATAAAATATACACATACTTTAATTTATTAAACTACCATCACACCAATGAAACATAATTCCAAAATACACAAAAAAATGTCAAAAACACAAGTAATTCAAGAAGAATAGAATAGGTAATCTAATCAAGTGAACAATAGGAAATCCACATATAACACAATTTTGGAAGGACATACCCTTTAGGTTTTCTAGTAATAATCTAACCAAATCATTAGTTAAATGAGTGTGTAGAATTCATCAATTGACCACTTTTCCTGACAACATGGTTCCTATTATTCTCTGAGATAAATGCAAAATTACTTTATTTTACCTCTTTTAATTATTATAGATTTAATTCAAGGGACTCAGTGCCCACTTTTCTCAAAAAACCCTCATGTCGCCGTTGTTATTAATTTTGTATTATTTTAGGATAATTTAAAATTTTTTAAGTGTTAGGCTTGAAATTTAGAATTTCCATAAATTTTATTCTCTTACATGATTATTGTGAATGGGTTAGGGGAAACCATGTGTGAAGTCATATATAAGGGGGTTATATAGTTCATTTTGTTAGTGCATGGTTTGTATGCTTGATTAATACATGGTTGAGTCCAAACCATGCGATTTCAGGGAAAAAATGTGTGGGTACATTTGGTATTGGAGTGTCATATTATGAATTGTACATAGATTGGAGAAAATAGGAATTGAAATCATGCATAGTATTGTAGGTTCCTCTTAGTGGATCCCACATGGATGGAATAAAATTTGGTAAACCATGTCTCCTAACCATGTGGGATACCAAGAATTACTTAAATGTAATTTTATAGTTATAACCCTATTAGTTTTAAGGGGGTTTGGACCCCCTCTCTTACCATCCTCTTTCGTTCGATCCTCTAGAACACACAAGGGCGCCCCCTTTACCCTATAATTCAATTTATAGCCTCTTATATAATGATTTCAAGTGGATTTCTAAGTCAAACTACCTCTTTTATCTTGTTCTTCTCCTCTCCTTTTCCCTATAACCATTTCTATTTGATTCAATTTTCTTCCATGAACCCTAGGGGCTATGATGGTTGGTATTAGGGTATGAGGTGGTTCTAATTCATATATTTTGGGTGTATAGAGCTCATAGAGGATGTTAATTTGATTGTTTTAGTGTTCAAAATCAAAGGTGATGCATTATGACATAGTTCCACTTAGATTGAGGTAGGTATTTTTATAAATTTCTTTTAGATGGAATGTCATTGAATCCTTAATGGTTGATAATGAATTGTTTATTAAATTAAGACAACATGTGATGATTTTTATGGATTTTATAAATGTTTTAAGGGTCTTATAACTTGATATAAAGTCATTTCATGGATTTTCAAGTTTTCCTACAGTAATATTTTGAGTTCCAAGTGTTTGTGAAATTTCTTAAGAGAATTATTTTAAATTAATCTCTTGATAAATGGTGTTTGACCCCCTTTGGGTCTTAGAAAAGGGAGAAGGATGGTTTTACTTGCGGTAGTTTTAATTAAAAGAATTTATTGGGTTCTTCAAATTTTTTTTAAATGAAGTAGGTTTTGATTTTAAATTGTTTTATGTTTGATTATTTATAATTTTGTTTAATAATTTTGTTGAAGTAATATTTCAAAATGGAGAAAAAATTCTCTGTATCTCGAGCCAATTTGGAAGAAAGGACCATTTGGAACCTTAAAATAAATTGTTTTCATATTAAAAGTGAAACCCTTGATTTGGAAACTTTTTATGTGTTTTGTTTACTATATAGTATATCCCCAAGGGGAATTCCTTACATATATTGGAAATTATGTGGATCTTATGAAAGGGGTTGTTTCTTGAGAGGTTGTTGAAAAAGAGATAAGATTTATTATTGTGTTTTATCATTGATCCTTTAATTTCTTCTACTAATCACCTCTATTGATTAATGTCATGGGAATCATAGGAATATAGTAGATGACCCGTATCCGTGCAAACCTAGTTTATATCATGCCCTGGCTAGGGGTTATGGAACTTGAAATCTGAGTGGTCCCAAGATAGATTGTGTCCTAGATTAGCTAAGCACTCATGAGATGTATTATGTGTATCAGATAGTCTAATTAGATTGTTGGGATTGTAGATGGGTTATTTAGGGAAAACCTAGGGTTCTAGTCATTAAGGTGAGATCTATGTCACTTGATTCCTAGTGAGTTTCCTGTGATTATTAGATTTCATTGAGTATTACCTATGAGATTATTTACTTTACATTGTTTGTATAACATAGATCTTGAATTGGGTGTAAATTTAGTCTGGTGGCCTGAAATCCCACTCGACTCAGCTTGAAGCCCGATCAGGCTTGACATGAGAAGGCCAGACTCAGACTGGGCTAGGATTGGGCCACATTGTTGATCAATCCAAGCTCAATCCGCTATATTTTAGCTTAACCTAGCCTAAACGGCAATACCATAGGGATGGACTAAATCTTGGACCGATGGATCACTTTTTAGGCTCAAATATGGCTCATAAAAATCCAAAAAAATCAATAAAAACTTGTAGTAGGGGATATTTGATCCCCCTACGCTTGTCTTTTAAGGCTGCACCTGGACCAACTAGTTCAGGCATTGCACATAATATATTTAAATGATATCTATAATTATATATCTATTTTATAAAAAATTATATTGTAAATTAAAAAAATATAATTTTTTTACTTTATTATTAAAGTCCTAATCTCCCAGACCTATGGCCCAATCCAACAAGCTCATCCCAACCTGAAGAATCAAGATGGCCTGAGGTCAGGCCTGGTCCGAGCTATGAAATTATTTGGGCCCACTTTAACTGACCCCAATACAAAAAACAGGCCTTTAATAGCACTAAAATTGATCTTTATCAGTGATATAAATGCTTTTTCTACTGGAGAGTGATTAAAATCCCTAGGCATTTATCAACGCTAGAAAAGAAATGATAAAGGGGCATTCTACAATGTGCTGTAATAGCACACTACAACACCATAAATAGCACCAAAAAGCTAAAAAATCAAGTAAAAATAAATAATTTAAATGAAATAAAATTTACAAAAAAAATAAAAGAATTTTTTTTATTATATACATTTAAAACATTGGTTTATACAATTACATTAGTAAGTAAAAATTATTACATACATTCAAAAACATCAATGTTCCTTTGTATTTTTCCCCTAACCATGACTCATGCTATTTCAAAAAAAATTACCCTTGATTGAGAAAAAGATAACACCTATATAAGAAAAAAATCTTATGGTAGTAATAATATAAATAAATTAATTAAACAAAAAGTGTTAATTTTAAACTAAACTTTGAGTCATACCAGGAACATTGTGTATCAGATTGAGTTGTGATTGATTCTTGCACGTCACTCATTTTCTTGTTCATATTTAAACATTATATATGTGAAAATTAACTAAATAATTATAATATAAAAATGATAAGGAAATTAATTAAGTAATATCAGATATAATGATGAGAAAATAGTCTAGGCTCATTTTCTCAGTTTTGGCGATGTGATGTGCATTTTAAACTAAAACGACACTTACATATTGAAAAGATGCACTTGGAGTCATACCGGTCACAATGTACATTGGATTGAAGTGAGTATGATTCCTACACATACCAAATGACTTATGGATAGTTTTAATAAAGCATCAAATCAATCCAAATGCATTTTCTTGGTTTTGAGTACGTCACTTGTCTTTTTTACTAAAATGTCATTTTAAACTGGAAACATGAATTTTGAGTAATATTGGTCACATCGTGTGTAGGTTTGACATGAGAATAATTCTTAAATATAAAAAATTACTTATGAATAATTATAATAAATTATTAATACAATTTGAGTGCATTTTCTTGGTTTTTGGTGAGTGACACTTTTTGAACTAAAATGGCAATTTTAAATTGATAACAGACACTTTGAGTCATACCAAAAACATCATGTATCAGATTGAGATGAAAATTATTATTAAACCTCAAAAATTACTTATGTATTGTTGTACTAATGTATATAAATAATCCAAATTTTTTTTCTTGGTTTTGAGTATGTTCGTTTTCTTTTTTACTAAAATTAATGCCAATTTTAAATAAAAAGACGCACTTGGAGTCATACCAGTGTCACCATGCATCAGATTGAGGTGAGGATGATTAATACACATCCAAAATGAATTATGGATCATTTTATTAAAGTATAAAAATAACCTGAATGTGTTTGATCAGTTTTTAGTATGTCGCTTTTCTTTTTTACTAAAATGAAATTTTAAACTAGAACACACACTTTGAGTTATACCGGTCACATTGTGTGTCAGTTTGATACGAGAGTGATTAGAACATATAAAAAATGACTTATGAATATTTTTAAAAAATCATCAAGACAATATGAGTTCATTTTCTCAGTTTTTAGTGAGGGACACTTTTTAAACTAAAATGTCAATTTTAAACTGATAATGGAAAATTTAAGTCATACTGGGCACATCATGTATTAGATTAAGGTTATAATGATTCTTACATGTCAAAACTAACTTATGGACAATTTTCATAAAGTATCAAAATAATAAAAATGTGTTTTATTGGTTTTGAGCAGGTTAGTTGTCTTTTTTACTAAAATTAATGTCAATTTTAAGTAAAAAGATGCACTTAGAGTCATACCAGTCACACAATGTGTCCGATTTTGGTAAAGATGATTCTTAAATGTCTTAAATGACTTATGGATAATTTAAATAAAGTATCAAAACAATATTAATGTGTTTTTTCAGTCTTGAGTACGTTACTTTTCTTTTGTACTAAAATTATATATTAAACTGGAAACACACACTTTGAGTCATATCAGTCACATCATGTGTTGGATTGAGTGATACTACTTCATACACATAAAAAAGGAATTATTAATTGTTTTTCTAGATTATCAAGACTACCTGAGTGTGTTTGTTCCATTTTTATTGATTGAAACTTTTTGAAATAAAATGTCAATTTTAAATAAATAACAGACACTTTGATTCATATCAGGCATATCGTATATCAGATAGAGGTACAAATTACTTCTATATGTAAAAAATGACTTATGGATCATTTTACTAGAGTTTCAAAATAATCTTAATTTGTTTGATTAGTTTTGAGTATGAAAATTTTCTTTTTTACTATAATTAATGATGATTTTAAATAAAAAGACCCATTTGGAGTCATACCGGTCACACCATGCATCATATTGAGGTTTGGATGATTCAAATACATATAAAATGACTTATGAAATATTTTCCAAAAATATAACAACAATATGAATGTGTTTAATCAGTTTGAGTACGTCACTTGTCTTTTTTTTACTAAAATGTCATTTTAAACTGGAAATATGCACTTTTAGTTATATCAGTCACATCGTGTATTGGTTTGAAATGAGACTAATTAATACACATCAAAAATTAATTATAAATATTTTTTCTAAATTATAAAAAAAATACGAGTGTGTTTGGTTGGTTTTTAGCTAGTGACACTTTTTGAACTAAAATATCAATTTTGAATTGATAACAGAAACTTTGAGTCATACCAGGCACATCATGTATCAGATTGAGTTGAGGCTTATTTTTACATGTCAAAAATTATATATGGATTGTTTTCCTAAATTATCAAAACAATAAGAATGAATTTTCTTGGTTTTGAGTATATCAGTTTTCTTTTTTATAAAAATTAATGTCAATTTTAAATAAAAAGTTGCACTTAGAGTCATAATGGTCACAACGTGCCTTGGATTGAGGTGTGGCTCATTCCTACACATTACAAATTAATTATGGATCTTTTTACTAAAGTATTAAAACAATCCTAATTCGTTTTCTTGGTTTTGAGTATGCCACTTTTCTTTTTCACTAAAATGTCATTTTACATTGGGAACATGCTCTTTGATTCATACTGGTCACATTGTGTGTTAGTTTGATACGAGATTGATTCCTGCACATAAAAAATGACTTATGAATCGTTTTTATAATTTATCAAGACAATACAAGTGAATTTTCATGGTTTTGAGTATGCCACTTGTCTTTTTTACTAAAATTAATGTCAATTTCAAATAAAAAGATATAGCTGGAGTCATATCGCACAAATCGTGCATTAGATTGAGGTGTGGTTGATTCCTACATGTTAAAAATGACTTATGTATTTTTATCCGAAATTATCCAAATAATATTAATGTTCTAGATCATTTTTGAGTATATGATGTTTGTTTCGAACTAAAATGTAAAGTATAAAATAAAAATAAAGAGTTTGAGTCATACTGATCATTCTTTGTATCATATTGAGGTGTGGTTGATTGATTATTCCATATGTGTTTTGATTTCATCTATCTATAAAAATCCAGAAAAGAGATAACATGTTCCATTCTGATAGAAGAGAAATGTTATGCTCTCTGAAACAATTCACATTTCAGACAACATTGGGTTTTCTCTTCCTTTAGAAAGAAACATGTTAACTCTTTTGTGGCTTGTTTTAGATAATTGAAATAAAAACATGACTTCCTAAAATATCTATAAAAAAACTAAATTAGTATTAGATAAAAATGATAAGGAAATTAACTTACAAACAGTAGATAAATTAATTACAAAATCAATTAAAAAAGTAGTAGGAATTAACCTTTTCATGATGGTTTTATACATTATTAAAACATTTCCTTATTCTCATTATATTCATTGGAGCCTTGAAGTCTTATCTCTTATGAGCATGAGAAGATTTAAACAAACCATCCCAAATTAAACAAAAGAATCCACCTTTATAAGAAAACAATTCTTATGCGAGTAATACTAAAAAGAAATAAATTAAACATAAATATGAAACAATACATTAATTTTATAGAAAATGATTTTAATGAAAAAACATCAATATTTCCTCTATGATTAAGTAGAGAAAACACCATTTACCTTCCTATAAAGGAATTGAAGGGAACTTGAAGGAAAGTGATAAATGATAACACTTTAGGGGTGAATAGGTTTTGAGGGAGAAGAAGTCTGTGGAAGTTTTGGTGAATAAAGGCATGAAATATTGACATAAATCTTCTAAAATAAATGAACTATGCAAAGAATAATGAAAATCAAATCAATGATTCATTATATAATTTTGGTAAAATAAAAAAAATATATCATAACATTACCTTTACATCTCCCCAAATGGTTTCCTTCATTATAGTATGTTCTTACACGAGATTGGTAATATCATCATGTGAAGAATACATTGTCTACATGAGTATTCAAACATTTAATTTAGATCATATCAATGCAGTAGAGAACAAATAATATCATGAGGAAAAACATAGTATATTAAAAAAAACTTTTACCTTCTCATCGAATTCTCTTTATTTTTAAAGGTTTTAGGGATTTGGATCCTATATAGAGAATAAAAATCCCCTATTTGTGGTCTCATTTAATATAAACTAAATTTTCTACAATAGGACGAACCAGAACTGATTATGATATCCTAATGAAAGGGTCATAATCAATTGAATTTTCATTTGACCCTACAGTTTTTTTAGTTTCTAGTAGGACAATCAACCAATTCTTGTTTGCTGGATCTGAGATATAAAATACTTGCATTGCTTGTTATTCCATTATAAATGAATCATCTTTTCCCCTTCCACACTGAAATTCACCTTCATTAATCCCTTTTCATAAAATTTTACTACACTTCTATTTTCAACCCATTTTCAATGGAAAATCACCAATTGAAATGTTTTATAATAAAACTCCTATAACTGTTCAATAATGAAAAAATATGACATATTTGGACAAATTGGATTTTTATCCTTGGAACCAGATATTTGCATCACTTATTCTAGAAGTATAATTCCACTGCTTTGCATCATAATATAGTAATCATGTTATTTTATATATAACATATAACCATTGATTACAAAACCAGTGTAAGATATAACATCTGTATTTGGTCCCCTGGCTATCCCTAAAATTCATTTGGCAATTGAATTTGTATTTTTATATAAATACTTATAAATTTAATCTCAAAACCATTATATAAACTGTTGATTATGTGCATTTGATATCCATCCTTTAGATATTGATGGATTTAAATCTCTAAGAATTTATTTTTGGACTTCACTGTGTGGATCAACATCTTCAATATTATGTAAAATGTAAAGGTATGATTATTCTAACTATGTGAAGGTATTTATAAAAACATCTCTTCCAGAAATCCTTTCTCCCATAAATAATCTACTATGACAAGACTTTGGGAGACCAATACTTTCAATATATGATCGATAATATGTACATAATTCAATATATTATTCAAAAATATATCATTCTGCAATAAAACCTTCTGGCCGACTTTGATTCTTGACATAACTTTTTAAAATATTTATATACCATTCAATGGGGTGCATACATCTATAATAGACAAGACCACATAGTTGAACCTCTCTAACTAAGTGAAACATCAGGTGGGGAATTATATAAAAGAATAATGGCGGGAATAACATCTCTAATTCACATAATATGACTGTAACCTCCTTATTAATGATGGGAAACCTTTTTGGGTCTATAACTTTACTACACATGGTTTTGAAAAATAAGTAGAGTTTGGTTAATGTATGCCGTACATTTTTAGGTATAATTCAACTAAAAACAACATGCATCTTATCTTGCATCAAAACATGACAGTTGGGTGATTTTAATCCATGTAACTTAAAATTATTCATTGAAATGATATTCTTGATATTTGATGAATACACCTATAGAACTTTTACACTATTAAGGAAAAGGTAAAATTTTAATTTTTATTATCTGGATAGAGTGTAAGCTACTGTAGGAAGAAAATTATGCCCTTTACCCTTCACTTATTCTAACTCTTCCTTTATCATCATGTCATTCATGCCCAACCTATCCTTGATGCCATCTTTTGTTTTTTTAGGAACATTATTAATGTTCCAAAAACACTACATAATACATTTTTTTCTATATGAATGACATCAATAAAATATATGACATAAAAATAATTCTAATATAGTAATTCAAATAAAATTGATATCTTTTTACAACCTGATTTCATAAGGTTTTTCAAAAATGGTTTATTGAAAATAGTGTTAATATCTTTTAATTTATTGAACTGTTGATCACATATTAGTGGAGACTGTGTTGTACCTTGTTCGGTATTCCCATTTAATGCTATCAACAAGGATCAATATTTATTTCATTGAGGTAAAAATTTCTGATGTCCTAAAAAAATAGTCTTCAAGAAATGTTTCAACCAAATTGAGTGTGTGCATGCTTCACAAACGGGACATCCCAATATTCCTTTAATGCTATAGCCTAATAATTTTCCATAAGCAGGAATGTCATTTTTCATCCCATGCAACATAGTTCTTAATGTGAATTCTTAACTTCTATGAAAATCATAAATTAAAAAACTTTTATCCCACATCAATTTCAGATATTCGATCAATGGATCCAAATAGACATCAATATCATTACTGAGTTTCTTTGGTCTAGATATAAGAAGAGACAACATAATGTATTTTCACTTCATGCATAACTATGATGACAAGTTATAATTTACCAAAATAAATATACATGTATTATAAGAAATACTTTGTACACAAAAAGGATTTATTCCATCTGTAGATAATTCAAGAAGAAAGTTTCTCAGCTCATTTCCATATTTAGGATAATTGTAATAATTTTTCTTCCATTAAATAGAATTTACTAGATAACATGGGTTCCCATATTTAATTATTTTATATGCATGACATGTCAATTTGTCTCATGGTTTCCTGAAATCCATACAATATTCTAAACCATAGAATTATCGAAAAGCACCATATAACTTTTGAAGGTCTTGATTCATTTTTTTGGTATTGATCTGTGCCACACTTAGTTCATTTTATCGGTGATTCATGCTCCTTGACAAATAATATGAAATCATTTGGAAAAGAATGCATTTTTTAGAGACCATTCCCATTTAAAATAGAAATTTTTTAGCATTATATGTTTGACATGTAAGTTTATTTTCTTCTAGTAGCATATCATTAAGGAGACCAAGTAGTTCTGTAAAGATGGTGTCACTCTATCCACTGCCATATTTCAAATTATATAACTTCAATATAGCTGAAAATGTTGTGTATTTAGTACAAAATGTATACAATGGTATATTGGAATAAATATTTAACTTCTCAAACAACTTTGGAAAATCACTAAGGCCATCTTAAATTTACATTTTCACTTATTCCATGTGATATCCATAATCATTTACACTGATATTAATATCAAATGATCCATAAACTGTAGTATCATCCTAATCATTGCACACATTCATTTTTCCCCTAGTATGGTACCATCAAGTACTTGGTGTCACCCTCATCTACCCCTCCACTATATATCTCACCAAGTACTAGGTATCACATGCAATTTAAAACTATAGGCGACACCATCTCTTAGCTTACCCAAACATATGAACATTCCAATGAACCTTGAATATCATCCAAAGACACATATAGTTCTATAATAAAACTTTATAATTCTAATATGAATATCAATTTTAAAAACAAACTCTCAAATAGAACCCAAAATTCAAACATGCCCCCACTTTAACCATATAACTTCTCAAGATCACTTAAATTTTCTATCTAATTAATTCCATTTGGGCACAAGTATTTTAAACACCCCCACTATAAAACTTTTCATCCTAAAAAATATGAACTGACTATTCTTATACATTTCCCATGTCCCCAAGAATCTAGATTAAATTTTCATCCCAAAAGACACTATACCTGTAAATTATCAATTCCCAACTAGAACACTAATATTCATTCAATAATTTCACCATTATTATAATAAAAAATCTCATGAATTCAACTAAAATTACTCAAAATAATAAAATACTAATGTCCATAAGGTCTACCAATGACTAACACACCATTATGAATCCCAAAACTCTAAAATCATAAGGCACACTAACCACTAAAACATGAATACACATCCAAAATAACCATCTCATCTATGACACATAAATCCCAAAATCAACATAGAATCAAATATTCAAAATAAATTCTAACCATAATCACTAAAACAAATTATAATAAATTTCTCAAACCCCAATACAAAAAACTCTAAAATCAATACAAATCACTATATAAACCAATATTTTTGTAATATGAGGACTTTCTAAGGATTTTGAAAATCAATAAAACATAACTAACTAAACTACTCTCACTTGAAGTGGATCCCCATTATAAAGACTATCTAGGTTTTTCCCATGCCTAAACTGCAAATAATTTTCAATTTATTCAAAATTTACACCTGCTCAAAAAGTTTTTTCCAAAAAATATTTCATTCCAAAACCAACCATCAAATCCATTTTTGTAACAGATTTTTTTCACATCCTTCTAATTGTATAAATCCATTTAAGGAAACATATTTTTAGTTTTATCTTTAAAAAATTAACCACTTTTAAATGACCTTTAACTTCTAGAATCACTTTTTATTTAAAATATAGAATATTAAAATTGTTTTCATTAATTTAGAAACATCAATAGGTTCTATAAATCTTATCATAAGTGACACACACATTTCACATCAAAATTTCATTTAAAAATAATAACAAGTCAAATTAGATTGTGTAATAATTTTCTAGGTAGACATAAAAAACATTCTTAACAAAGAAATACTATTAATAGGATAAGTGACATGTTAAAATATGAGTTATAAAGAATTTCTACCTATAAACTACATATCACGGAACAAGTAGAATTCTTGTAAATAAAACATATATAATAAATAGTTACAATTGACAAGAATTTAATTCATTTCATAATTCTATAATACATTATCAAGATAGATTAAATAATCAATCTTAAGATAGGTTTATATGTGAATGGTTTAATTAATTAGATAGAAACTAATAAAGTTTATAATAAATAACTTATTAATATATTATCTTTTAATTAATTAATTAATTCCAATCACATATATGGTTATAATAATAAAAATAAAATTTAGATGTCCTAATATGCCACTAGACTATAAGATGTATGAAGTGATATAAGGATCAAATCCTGGTTGAGACCTATAATATTGTTACCAAGTTTATTCGATTCCATTCTAAGATGCTTAAGACAATACCTCACTCATACCTATGATTCCTAGACCAAACATCTAGACATCCCATGGAAGCCCATGTTTCTATTGTATCCATATTTTCTATATATATACATGGTGTAACCCCTATGTCCTGACACCTAGTCTCATATCTAAACCAAAAAATACGAGAACCCAAATTACTATAAAAAAATAATCTGATACCATTTTGTAATAATCCTAACCTAGATACCCAAATGGTATTAATCTAGAACACTAAAACACCTCAGGCAAACCTCACGATTAATAGATGTTAGTGTAAATTTCGGGGTTGAGTACACATAGGTGGGAGATGGATTTCCCCCTTAGAATCCAAGAATAAATAATGCAAGTGAACTATCAAAATTTTAGCATGAACCTTGAGGTTAATGTACACACAAACCCAAAATACAGTTATCCACCATTGGATCAATTATTCATTGATCCACATTGACATTAAATGTTACAAAACTATATAAAACATGAATACATATCAAACTAAAACAAACCAAACACTCACATGGAGTGTTTAAAGTGATATAAAAATACTATATCCTGTTATATACATATAATTCAATCCAAATGTATCCTAAGGACTTAAAATAGGTGATTCAATGTGTGGAAACCCCATGAGAACAACTATTGATATCCCCTCTGTGTTTGCTCTAAATTTACACCAAAACCTCCAAAAAAACTCCACTTGATATCCAAACTCAATGAAGATCACAATCCTATGATTCCCAAGAATAGAAGAACCATGAACACCCCACTATTTATGAGGTTAAATAAATACATTATACAAAGATATATGTCCAATGAGGTGTCCATGTATGGTGTGAGTATATACATACTTAGTTGGGCACCACCAAGACACATCAATAAAAAAACGAAGAACTAGGTATATTCATGTATATATATACCCATTTAAATAAATATAATATAGAATTTATATAGATAAAAAACTACAATAACATTGAAAAAATACTCAATAGGTGGCTGACAAATTAATTGAAGGCTATACAAGTAACTAAATATACTGGGAGAGTCCATACTTTTACTACCCTATTCAGGTCAACACCTAGAATCTGAGACAATTCCCCAATGCCATCCCCATAGGGAAATAATGGGAATATTAATATATACCAATTTTAGGCCCAAATACATATCCTATGGAAAGGGGAATGTGTATACAAGAGCGAGGACATGCCAACTACTCATCTCATGGAAAGGGGAAGGTGTATACTTAGTCGAGGCTCGATAACCCATCCCACAAGATGTACCTACTTAAGAAATTTATAAAATATCCAAATGAATAATAGAAACTCTCAATGTATATCAAATTTCTCAATAATATAAAATATACACATACTTTAATTTATTATACTACCATCACACCAATGAAACATAATTCCAAAATACACTAAAAATGTCAAAAACACAAGTAATTAAAGAAGAATACAATAGGTAATCTAATCAAGTAAACAATAGGAAATCTACATATAACACAAGTTTTGGAACAACATAACCCTTGAGGAGTTATAGTAATAATCTAAACAAATCATCAGTTAATGAGTGTGTACTTATGACACCCTCATGTCACCATTTTTATTCATTTTATACGATTTTAGGGTAATTTAAAATTTTGGAAGTATTAGGATTGAAATTTATAATTTCTTTAAGTTTTATTCTCTTACGTGATTTTTGTGAATGGGTTAGGGGAAAACATGTGAGAAGTCGTATAACGGGGTTATCCAGTTAATTTTTTTAGTGCATGATTTGTATGCTTGATTAGTGCACGGTTGAGTCCAAACCATGTGATTTCATGGAAACAATATGTGGGTACTTTTGGTATTGGAGTTTTGTATTATGACTTGTACATGGTTAGGAGAAAACATGCACTGCAATCATGAATAGTATTGTAGGTTCCTCTTAGAGGATTCCACATGGTTGGAACACAATTTGGTAAACCATATAGCCTAACTATGTTGGATACCAAGAATTACTTAAATGTAGTTTCATAGTTATACCCCTATTAGTTGTAATGGGGTTTGGACCCCCTATCTTACCATCCTCATTCATTCGAGTCTAGGGAACACACAAGGGAGCCTTGTTTACCCTATCCCTCAATTTATAGTCTATTATATAATGATTTCAAGAGGATTTCTAAGTAAGACTCCCTATTTTATCTATTTCTTATATTCTCTTTTTTCCTATACCCATTTCGATTTGGTTTTATTGTCTTCCATGAACCCTAGGGGATATGATGGTTAGGATTAGGGTCTGAGGTGGTTATAATTTATATATTTTGGGTGTATAGAGCTTCTAGAGGATTTTCCTTTGATTTTTTTAATGTTTAACATCAAAGGTGACGCATTATGACATAGTTCCACTTAGATTGAGGTAGGTGTTTTTATGAATTTCCTTTAGATGGCATGTCATTGAATTCTTAATGGTTGACAATGCACTGTTTATTAAATTAAGACTAAATGTGATAGTTTTTATAGATTTCATAAATTTTTTAAGGGTATTTTCACTTGACATAAAGGTATTTCATGGATTTTCAAGTTTTCATAAAGTAATATTTTTAGTTAAAAGTGTTTGTGAAATTTCTTAAGAGCCTTATTTTAAATCAGTATCTTGATAAATGGAGTTTGACCCAATTTGGGTCTTATAAAAGATACAATGATGGTTTTACTTGGGGTAGTTTGAATTAAAATAATATATTGGGTTCTTCAAATGGTTTTAAATGTTGCTGATTTTGATTTTAAATAGTTTTATGTTTGATTCTATATAATTTTTTTAAGATTTTTTTTGAAGTAATATTTAAAAATGGTGGAAAAAGTATCAGTATCTCAAGCCAATTTGAAAGAAAGGCCTATTTGGAACCTTAAAGAAATTATTTTTATATTATAAGTGAAAACCTTGATTTGGACACTTTTTATGTGTTATGTATACTATATAGTGTATCCCCAAGGGGAATTCCATATATATTGATAGTTTTGTGGATCTTGTGAAAGGGGTTGTTTCTTACCAGGGTGTTGAAAGTGTGATAAGATTTATTATTGTGTTTTATAATTGATCCTTTAATTTTTTTGACTAATCACCTCTTTTGATTAATGTCATGGGAATCCTAGGAATATAGTAGATGACCTGTATCCATGCAAACCTAGTTTATATTATTCCCTCACTAGGGGTTATGGCCCTTGGAAGATGAGTGGTTTCACTAGATAGATTGTGTCCTACATTAGATAAGCACCCCTGAGATGGATTATGTGTACCATATAGTATAATTAGATTGTTGGTGTTTTAGATGGGTTATTTAGGTCATACCTAGGGTTCTAGTCACTAAGTTTAGATATATGTTACTTGATCCCAAGAGAGTTTCCTGTGATGCTTAGATTCCATTGAGTATTACCTATGGGATTATTTAATTTACATTGTTTGTATACCCTAGCCCTTGAATTGGGTGTAAATTTATTCTGGTGGAATGAAATCCCACTCAACCCATCTTGAAGCCCGATCGGGCCCAACCTGAGAAGGCTAGACTCGGACCGGGCGAGGCTCCAGCCACAGTGTTGGTCATGCCAAGCTCGAGCCGCTATATTTTGGCTTGACCCAGACTAAATGGCAAACGCATAGGGATGTAATAGAATCCTAGACTGATGGATCACTTTGTAGGCCCAAATATGGCTCATAAGAATTGAAAAAAATTAAGAAAAACTTGTAGTAAGGGATATTTGATCCCCCTACCCTTTTATTTCAAGGATGCACCTAGACCGACTAGTTTAGGTGTTGCACCTAATATATTTATATGTTATCTATAATGATATATCTATTTTATAAAAAATTATAATAGAAATTTAAAAAAATATTATTTTTTTACTTTATTATTAAATTCCTGATCTCCCAGACCTATGGACCAACCCAACAAGCTCATCCCAACCTGAAGAATCGGGCTGGCCCAAGGTCAGGCCTTGTCCGAGCTATGAAAATATTTGGGAAGACTTGGATTGACCCAAATACAAAAAAAATGACTTTAATAGCACTGAAATTGATCTTTATTAGTGATAGAAAATATCTTCCTACTGGAGCATGATTAAAATACCTATGCATTTATCAACGCTAGAAAAGTGATGATAAAGGGGAATACTAAAATGTGCTGTAACAGTACACTGCAACACCATAAATAGCACCAAAAAGATAAAAAATAAAGTACAAATCAATAATTTAAATGAAATTAAATTTAAAAAACAAATAAAAGAAAGACACTATATTATAGACATTTAAAACATTGGTTTATACAATTACATTAGTAAGTACAAATTATTACATACATTCAAAAACATCATTGTTCCTGTATCTTTTTCCCCTAAACTTGACTCATGCTATTAACAAAAAAATCACCCTTGATTGAGAAAAATAGCACACCTGTATAAGGAAAAAAATTCTTATAGTAGTAATAATATAAATAAATAAATTAAACAAAAAGTGTTAATTTTAAACTAAACTTTGAGTCATCTAGGAACACTGTATATCAGATTGAGTTGTGGTTGATTCTTTCACATCACACCTTTTATTGTTCATATTTAAACATTATATATTAAAAAATTAACTAAATAAGTATAAGATAAAAATTATAAGGAAATTAATTAAGTAATATGAGATAGAATGATTAGAAAATAGTCTAGGCTCGTTTTCTCGGTTTTACCGATGTGATGCGTGTTTTAAACTAAAATGACACTTACATATTGAAAATATGCACTTGGAGTCATACCAGTCACACTGTATGTTGGATTGATGTGAGTATGATTCCTACACATCCCAAATGACTTATGGATAGTTTTACTAAAGTATCAAAATAATCTGAATGTGTTTTCTTGGTTTTGAATATGTCACTTTCCTTTTTTACTAAAATTTCATGTTAAACTAAAAACACATATTATGAGTAATAATGGTCACATAGTGTGTTAGTTTGACATGTGTCTAATTCCTAAACATCAAAAATTACTTATATATAATTGTAATAAATTATTAAGACAATCTGAGTTCATTTTCTTGGTTTTCGGTGAGTGACACTTTTTGTACTAAAATGTCAATTTTAAATTGATAACAGACACTTTTAGGCATACCAGAAATATCATGTATCAGATTGAGATGAAAATGATTCCTAAACATAAAAAATGACTTATTTATTATTGTACTAAAGTATAGAAACAATCCAATTTTTGTCTTGGTTTTGAGTATCTTACTTTTCTTTTTTACTAAAATTAATGCCAATTTTAAATAAAGACACACTTGGAGTCATACTAGGGACATTGTGCATCAGATTGAGGTGAAAATTATTAATACAAATTCTAAATGAATTATGGATCATTTTATTAAAGTATAAAAATAATCCGAATGCATTTGATCAGTTTTTAGTAGGTCACATCTTTTTTTATTAGAATGACATTTTAAACTAGAAACACATGATTTGAATTATACTGGTCACATTGTGTGTCAGTTTTATGTGATAGAGATTCATACATGTAAAAAATGACTTATAAATATTTATACTATATTATTAAGATAATATGAGTTCATTTTCTTGTTTTTCAGTAAGGGACACTTTTTAAACTAAAATGTCAATTTTAAACTGATAATGGACACTTTGAGTCATACCAGGCACATCATGTATCAAATTAAGGTTATGACGATTCTTACATGTCAAAACTAACTTATGGATCATTTTAATAATGTATAAAAACAATATTAATGTATTTTATTGGTTTTGAGTAGGTTAATTTTCTTTTTTACTAAAATTATTGTCAATTTTAAATAAAAAGATGCACTTGGAGCTATACCGGTCACACAGTGCGTTAAATTTTTCTGAAGATGATTCATAAATGTCTTAAATGACTTATGGATCATTTTAATAAATTATAAAAACAATATTAATGTGTTTTATCAGTCTTGAGTGTGTCACTTGTCTTTTGTAATAAAATGTTATTTTAAACTAGAAACATGCACTTTGAGTCATACCGATCACATCGTGTGTCGGTTTGACACAATACTACTTCATACACATAAAAAATAAATTAAAAATCATTTTTCTAAATTATCAAGACTATATGAGTGTGTTTGTTCAGTTTTTAGTGAGTGACACTTTTTGAACTAAATTGTCAATTTTAAATTGATAACAAACACTTTGAGTCATATTGGGAACATCGTGTATCAGATTGAGGTAAAAATTACTTCTACATGTTAAAAATGACTTATGGATTATTTTAATAAAGTATCAAAAAAATATTAATGTGTTTCATCAGTTTTGAGTATGAAAATTGTCTTTTTTCCTAAAATTAATATTGATTTTAAATAAAAAGAACCAATTTAAGTTATACCGGTCACACCATACTTCATATTGAGGTTCAGATGGTTCCTACACATCTAAAATTACTTTTTTATTTTCCTAAAGTATAAAAATAATCTTAATTCATTTACTCAGTTTTGAGTATGCCACTTATGTTTTTTTACAAAAATGTCATTTTAAACCAGAAACATGCAGTTTTAGTCATATCGGTCACATTGTGTGTTGTTTTGACCTGAGACTAATTTCTACACATCAAAAAAAAATTATGAATATTTTTAATAAATTATCAAAAAAATCCAAGTGTTTTTGGATGGCTTTTATTGAGTTACGCTTTTTGAACTAAAATTTCAATTTTAAATTGATAATAGACACTTTGAGTCATACCAGCCACATCATGTATCATATTTAGGTGAGGCTGATTTTTACATGTAAAAAATGTCATATGGATCATTTTTCTAAATTATAAAAATAATATGAATATGTTTTTCTTGGTTTTGAGTATGTAAATTGTCTTTTTTACTAAAATTAATGTTAATTTTAAATAAAAAGATGCACTTGGAGTCATACAAGTCACACAGTGCATCAGATTTAGGTGTGGATGATTCCTAAAAACACCAAATGAATTATTGATTGTTTTTATAAAGTATCAAAACAATAAAAATGTGTTTTATTGGTTTCAAGTATGCCACTTTTCTTTTTTTACTAAAATTTCATTTTAAATTGGAAACATACACTTTGATTCATACTGGTCACATCATGTTTCATAATGATATGAGACTAATTCCTACACATCAAAAATGACTTATGAATCGTTTTCATAAATTATCAAGATAATAAAAGTTCATTTTCTTAGTTTTCAGTATGTCACTTGTCTTTTTTACTAAAATTAATGTCAATTTCAAATAAAAAGATACAATTGGAGTCATATCGGGCACACCATGAATCAGATTGAGGTGTGGTTGATTCTTACACATTAAAAATAACTTAGGGGTTTTTATTATAAAGTATAAAAAAATATTAATGTGTTGGATCATTTTTTAGTATGTGATGTGTGTTTTGAACTAAATTGTATATTATAAACTAAAAACACACAGTCTGAGTCATACTAATCACATTGTGTATCATATTGAGGTGCGGTTGATTGAGTATGAAATATGTGTTTTGATTTAATCTATTTATAAAAATCTAGAAAAGAGATAACATGTGCCATTCTAAAGGAAGAGAAATTCTATGCTCCTTGAAACAATTCATATTTCGGACAATATGGGTTTTCCTCTTCCATCAGAAAGGAACATGTTATATCTTTTGTGGCCTTTTTTACATAATTAAAAGAAAAATATGACTTCCCAAAAGATCTGTGAAAAAAAAAACTAAATTAGTATATATAAAAATGATAAGGAAATTAACTTACATATAGTAGATAAAATGATGAAAAAATTAATTTAAAAAGTAGTAGGAACTCACCTTTTCATAATGGTTTTATACATTCTTAAAACATTTCCTTGTTCTCATTATTTTAGTTGTAGCCTCAAAGTCCAATCTCTCATGTGCATGAGCATCTTCAAAAAAACCACCGAAACTTAAACAAAATAATCCACCTTTATAATAAAACATTTCTTATGCGAGTAATAATAAAAATAAATAAATTAAAAATAAATATGAAACAATACATTAATTATATGGAAAATGATTTTAATGTGAAAACATCAATATTGCCTTTGTGATTGAGAAGAGACAACACTTTTTCTCTTCCTACAAAGGAAGTGGAGGGAACTTGAAGAAAAGTGATAAATGATAACACTTCATGGGTGAAAAGTTTTTGAGGGAGAATAAGTCTGTAAGTTTTGGTGAATAAAGACATTAAATATTGAAATAAATATTCTAAAATAAATTAAATCTTCAAAGAATAATGAAAATTAAATCAATGTATCATTATATAATTTTGGTTAATAGATAAATTATATCATAAAATTACCTTTACATATCCCCAAATGGTTTCCTTCATTATAGTATGTTCTTCCATGAGATTGGTAACATCATCATGTGAAGAAGACATTATCTACATGAGTAGTCAAACATTTAATTTAGATTAAATCAATGTAGTAGATAAAAAATAATATCATGAGGAAATACATAGTAGATATAAAAAAACTTTTACCTTCTCATTGAACTCTTATTTTTTTAAAGGTTTTAGGGATTTGAATCCTCTATAAAAAAACCAAATCCCCAATTTGTAGTCCCATTTAATGTAAAATACATTGTCTACATTAGGACCAATATGAACTTATTGTGATCTCCTAATGAAAGGGCCATCCTCGATTTAATTTTTATTTGACCCTATAGTTGTTTTAGTTTCCAGTGGGATAATTGACCAATTCAAGTTTTTTAGATCTTAGATATAAAATAATTTCATTGCTTGTGATGACATTATGAATAATCATATTTTTCCCCTTCCAAACTGAAATTCACCTTCATGAAGCCCATTTTATCAACTTTCACTGCACTCCTATTTTCAACACATTTGAAATGGAAAATCATCACTTGAAATGTTTTATAATACAACTAGTATAACTATTCAATAATGCCAAAATATGACATATTTACAAAAAATTGGATTTCTATCCTTGGAACTAGATATGTAAATCTCTTCATTCAGAAGAGTAACTCCACTATTTTTCATCATAATATAGTTATCATGTTATTTTATATAGAATGTATAACCATTGATTATAAAACCAGTGTAAGATATAAAATTTGTATTTTGTCCCCTAGCTATCCATCAAATTCATTCGGCAATTGAATTTAGATTTTTAGATAAGTACTTATAAATTTTATCTTAGAAACATCCTATAAAATATTAAATATGTGTATTTGATACCCATCCTTCAGATCTTGATGGATTAAAATATCTAATAATTTCTTTGTGGAATTCAATGTATGGATAGAAATCTTCACTATTATGTAAAATGTAAAGGTGTGCTTACTCCCACTCTGTGAAGGTAATTTTAATAACATCTATTCTAGAAATCCTTTCTCCCATAAGGCATCTACTATGGCGAGACTTTGGGAGACCAATGTTTTCAACATTTGATCAGTAATTAGTATATAATTCAATATCTTCTTCAAAAATATATCATTCTACAATAAAACCTTCTGGATGACTTTGATTCTTGACATACCATTTCAAAATCTTTATATACTATTCAATGGGGTACATCTATCTATAATGGACAGGACCACATAACTGAACCTCTATAAAGTAGTGAACCATCAGGTGGATCATTATATAAATGAATAATGTTGGGAATAACATCTCTAATTCACATAATATGACTATAACCTCCTTATTCATGATTAGAAACTTTTCAGTTCTATAACTTTCCTGTATATGGTTTTGAAAAAAAAGCAGAGTCTAGTTAATGTATGCCATAAATTTTTAGGTAGAATGCAACTGAAAGCAACATGCATCAAATCTTACATCAAAACATGAAATTCATGTGATTTTAGTCCCTATAACTTCAAATTATTCATTGAAATGATATTCTTGATATTTTATGAATACCCCTATAGAAATTTTACACTATTAATGAAAAGGTGAAATTGTAATTTTTTCTATCGGGATAGAGCATAAGAAGATGGAGGAAGAAAATTATTCCCTTTACCCTTCACCGATTCCAACTCTTTCTTTATCCCAATGTCATTCATGCCCAACCTATCCTTGATGCCATCTTTTGTTTTTCTAGGAAAATTTTGTAACGTTCCAAAAACACTATCAACTAAATTTTTTTCTATATGCATGACATAAATAAAATATATGATATACAAACCATTCTAATATAGTAATTCAAATAAAATTGATATCTGTTTAAAACTTTATTTTATAAGGTTTTTTGAAATTTTTTTAATGGAAACACTGTCAATATATTTTACTTTATTGAAAAGTTGATCACCCGTTAGTGGAGATAATGTTGTACCTTGTTTTGTATTACCATAAAATGTTGTCATCCAAGATTTGTATTTATGTTGTTGAGGTAAAAATTTCCGATGACCTAAAAAAACAGTCATTAAGGAATGTTTTAACTAAATTGAGTGTGTGGATTCTTCAAAAATGGGACACCCCAATATTCCTTTAATGCTATAGCCCAATAAATTTCCATAAGTAGAAAATTCATTTATCATCCCATACAACATATTCCTTAATGTGAATTCTTCACTTCTATGAGAATCATAAATTGCAACACTTGTATCCCACATCAATTTTAGATCTTCTATCAATGGATACAAATAGACATCAATATCATTACTAGGTTTCTTTGGTCCAAATATTTTAAGAGAAAACATAATTTATTTGCACTTCATGCATAACCATGGAAATAAGTTATAATTTACTAACATAAAGATCCATGTACTGTGAGTAATAATTTGTACACAAAAATGATTTATTCTATCTATAGATAATTTAAGAATAAAGTTTCTCAGCTCATTTCCAAATTTAGGATAATCATAATCATTTTTCTTCCATTGAATAGAATTTACTAGTTGTCATAAGTTCCCATATTTAATTCTTATATCTATATGCCATGTAAATTGTCTTGTGGTTTCCTGACATCCATAGAGTCTTCTAAACCATGGAATGATAGGAAAGCACCATATGACTTTTGAGTGACTTGATTCATTTTTATTGTATTGACATGCGACACACTTAGTTCATTTTATGGGTGATTCATAGTCCTTGAGAAATAATATGCAATCATTTGGACAAGAATGTATTTTTTTAGAGATCATTCCCATTGAACATATCATTTGTCTAGAATCATATGTTCGACATGAAAGTTTATTTTCTTCTGGTAGCAAATCATTCAGGAGACCAAGTAGTTCTGTAAAGCTGGTGTCCCTCCATCCACTTCCAGATTTCAAATTATATAACTTCAATACAGCTAAAAATGTTGTGTATTTAGTACAACGAATATACAATGGTACATTAGCACAACTATTTAACTTTTCAAACAACTTGGGATAATCACGAATGTCATCTTAAATTAACATTTTCATTTCTTCCATGTGATCTCCATCATCATTTACACCGGTATTCATATCAAATGATACATAAACTGTAGTATCATCCTAATCGATGTGCACATTCATTTTCCCTATGTTTAGTCCAACATTTATAGCTCTGATCTATTCTGTGTTTTGAAAAGAAACAATGTAAACACAGACAAAGGATTTGAGAAGGGTTGTATGCATTCTCTATTGAAAACTTGATGAACTATTTAACTCTATATTCAAAATATTTTTTCAAATTATTAGAGTGCATACATTTTAAATTCATATCTATCCTATTAAGTTCATAAAATATTCATTATTTACAATAAATAAATAAATACACATAAGATATTCATTATCAAATGTGAAAGTTATAGATAATTATAATAAGGGGAACCCAAAATTTGATTGTTTCAAATAATTTTATTATGCTTTAAAGGAAATGGGTAATCTCATTATAATTATGTTGTGAATATGTTGAATACATTTGATCTTATTGGTTTCAAAGATGGAAATACTCTATTTGACTCTAGTGCTAACTTTTTAATTAATAAAGACATAGCTGTATCACAACATGAACATTGTAGTGCAATTTGTTCTTTAATGTATGTTATATAATATAATAAACCCAATATCGCATTTGTGGTTTGTCAAATGCATTGATATTCTATTAATTCTTGCGTGGATCATTGAAATGTATAATCAGAATTTTTTTATGCTTAAATAAGGGTAAAAAATTCGATTTTATTTTATAATGATTACCTGACTACATTAAGTATGCACTAATTCAAGTTGACATACCATCATGGGAAATTATCAATCCTAATTTGGATGGATATTTACTCTTAAATTGTGTCATTTCTTGGGTGGGAAATAAACAAGCATTTCACATTCAATATTAGACTTAGAATTTAATACTTTAACAACTTGTAGAATGGAAAAAATGAATCATAAAATTGTTAATGGAATTTAAGTTATGTAATATTCCAATGCCTCTTATTTCCATTAATATTGGTAGTGAAGAAACAATGTCAAAATATTATAGTTTCATGTATAATGTAAAGTCTAAACATATTAATTTTAGACATGATATGTGAGACAATTATTATAAAATTTCACCATAATAATTGTTTATGTAAAATCATGTAAGAACCTTGAAGATAGGTTTATAAAATATATACCAAGGGATATTACAGAACAAATTAATAGATAAAATGGGATAAAATCCTTAAAATGAACTATTTAGTGTAAATAATGACCATAGACTAGTGAAATACTCATCCTTAGATCTTTTACCAAGCTACCCAAGGTTTCTCATGACATGTAAGTAGAGGAGAACAATATAATATAACACATCTCAATAAAATAAAAACAATTATTAAAATAGTTCAACAAACATAAACCCACTCTCACCTTCGAACACCCTTTAATGAACAACCCCTTCATAATAATATAAACAATATAATGATGTCAATAACCCATGGTCAATCCATATTATAATAAAAAACAACTTTTGACTTATAAATCAACAAGGGGCTTAACTTCAAGGGTTTATATAACACAAAATATTAATCTAAGAAATAATTACATGAAATCAATTTTGATTTATTCAATAAAAAACATGGGTGGAATTTTAACAAACACTTTGTGTGTGTTATTTCCATGGAAGAAATTTCAAAAAATTTAAACTTAATAAAAACACCTTTGATGTTAATGAAAACTTAAGAAAAACACTTATAAAACCATTACACCATCATGGATAATTATAATAGAATGTACTTTAGATAAAAACATGGATTTAAAATATGTAAGAATTCATGGTTCTATGTTTAAAGGAAAGTGAATAGAGTCACCTAACAAAATGGATGAAATCGGAGTGTGAAAGTCTTAATATGCTACAAGGAATCAAGAAAATCCATTAAAGGTTTAATAGAAACCCAAAATCATAAAATCCTCCAATTATAAAGGAAAGAAGCGATGGATAATGAATAGTAATAGATAATGAAAAAAACACAAAAAGATATCTCCAAAAAAGAAATCAACGAGTGAAGAAGAGGATAAAAATTAACATACCTTAGATTGAATCTTTGATTCGGCCGAGAGAAAGTAGAGATATCACCAAATCTTGGATTTGTTCAAGCCTTGGATTCTTTCGATCCTTGATTCGTTTGAGTCTTGGATTCGTGTCTTGGATTTGTTTGAGCCTTGATTCGAGCTTGGATTCGATGAGGCGAGCGATGACAATAGGTGGCTTCCACAGAAAGCTTCAGATATCGCAACTAGTTATGACTTGTTAGAGTTCTTTAAATAGATCGGGGACACTTTTATCAGCAATTCCAAAAAAGCGATGATAAAGATCCCTTTTATGAGTACTAAAATAATAAGGGATGATAAACAAAATCTTTTTCAATGCTAAAACTTTAACACTGATAAAGGATTTATAATTATAATTATAAATCATTTTTTTGTAAATATATTTATATAATTACATATTTATTTTTTATAATTTTATAATTATTTAAATATATAACTATTTATTTATAATTATATAAATACTTTTTAAATAAATAAATATATATATATTACTTATTATTATAAATATATCATTTTATAAATACAATAAATATACATTAATAAATATTTTTTAAATATATTTATAATTAATTATTTATAATTATAAATATATTTATATCATTATATTTATATTACATGCTTGGGGGTAAATCTATATCATTATATACATTTATATAAATATATATCTATATTTAATAAATACATCTAAATATAAATATAGTAAATATATTCATTATTTATATATTTATTATAATTTTGTAATTATAAATATATTTATATCATAATATATATTTAGATAATTATATATATATATATATATTTAATAAATATATATAAATATAAATATAAATATAGTAAATTTATTCATTATCCACATATATTTATTAAAATTTTATAATTATTTAAATATATAATTAATTATTTATAATTATATAATTTTTTTTAAAAAATATTTATATATTTATATATTTATATCATTATATATATTTATATCATTATATATATTTATATAATTATATATATATATTTAATAAATAAATATAAATATAAATATAAATATAAATATAAATATAAATATAAATATAAATATAAATATAAATATAAATATAAATATAAATATAAATATAAATATAAATATAAATATAAATATAAATATAAATATAAATATAAATATAAATATAAATATAAATATAAATATAAATATAAATATAAATATAAATATAAATATAAATATAAATATAAATATAAATATAAATATAAATATAAATATAAATATAAATATAAATATAAATATAAATATAAATATAAATATAAATATAATAAATATATTCATTATTTAGATAAATTTATTATGATTTTATAATTATTTAAATATATACAATTAATTATTAATAATAATATAAATACTTTAAAAAAATAATATTTATTTATTTATAATTATAAATATATACATTTATAAATATATTAAATATAAATTTATAAATATATTTTTTTATAAATATTTACAAATATATTTTTAACATTATTTGTTAATATATAATCTTAAATGCATGCATATTAAAATGAGTGAAATTGATCAATTAAAAATGAGTTCACTTTAAAAATATTGAAAAAATTGATAGGTTTTATTAATTAAATATAAATTATTAAAAAAATATGGATATACATTGAAATAAGGATGGATAAATTTTGAAAATTTTAAGACATAATACATATAAATATATATAAATAAATAATAGAAAATGATTAAATTCCCCAAAAAATAAAAAATAAAAAATAAAAAATATAAAAAATAAATTAATACCTAACTGTAAGAATTTTAAAAATAAATAAATAAGATTTACCGATTAAAGATATAATATATTAAATGTATCATTTTATAATGAAATTCTAAAATGAATACTAAAATTTGAATAAATTACATAAATGTTAGGTGTATGCGGTTCTATATAAGATTTCATTAACTACGTAAATATTTGTGTGTGTATGTTGTATATAAAAATGCATTAATTACATATGTGTATGTGAAATAAATGTAACACACGTTTGATATGTTAAATTGAAAAATCAAACGACATTCAATTCTATCTATTACTTGATGCAATTAGTAAGTATTTTCAATTAATTAATATTAATTTTTAATTATAAAAAATTCTTCACTAAATATATGGATTATTTAATGTAAAACATAAATATTTTATATTATATAAATCATATTTTTGGAAATATTATATATATTCACATATATATATATAGAAATATATGTGAATATATTTTTATATTAAATGTATTAATGAATAATTATGTATAAAAACCATTAAAAATGAATAAGACACTAATATGTTTTTAATTATTACATTTTATTCAATTTCTATATTTATATTTAATATAAATTATTTATTACTATTTATAATTAATATATATATATATTAAACTCTTTCATTTTTATTAATAATTGTTTCATTAATAATTTTTTTAATAATTTTGTAATTTATTCATTTTTATTTTTTTGTTTAATTCTTACAAATTTTTCAATTTTTTTAATTGTTACAATTTATTCATTTTTACCTTTGTGCTTTAATTATATTAAAATTTATTCATTTTATATATCTATATTTAATATATACTATTTATTAATATTTATAATATATATATATATATGAATATTAAATTTATTCATTTTTATCAATAATTATATAATTAATAAAATGTTTAATATTTTTCTTAATTTAATCATTTTTAATTTTTATTTGTTTAATTATTTCATTTTATTCATTTTACATTTCTATATATGTAATATAAACTATTTATTACTATTTATAATATATATATATATAAAATGTATTCATTTTTATCTATAATTATTTAATTAATAAAACTTTTGATATTTTTTAATTAACTCATTTTTAATTTTTAATTCTTTAATTATTTCATTTTAATTGGAACCTTTATCAGTTCTAAAAAAGTGATGATAAAAGATACCCTTTATTAGCACTAAAAATAAAGTGCTAATTAAAGGATACCCTTTATTAGTGCTAAAAATAAAGCATTGATAAATGATACCTTTTATCAGCGCTAGAGAAAAGCACTGATAAGGGTTACCCTTTATCAGTGCTAAAAAAAGTGTTGATAAAGGTTACCATTTATCAATTCTAAAAAAACTCTTTTAAAAGGTACCCTTTATTAGCGCTTTTTGCCAGTGCTGATAAAGCCCAATGCTGTTAAAGGTCTATTTTTTAGTAGTGACCAAATAGTTCATTCTGATATGAACCAACCCTAATAGTCCCTTCTGGCCCGATGTTTTTAGGGTCAAGCCTGACCTTAGCCCACTCAGGTCGAGCTTGTCTGGGCCGCTTTTACATCCTTATCCATACAACACTATTGCTTCAGTTGTTTCTTATTTTCTTTTTTGTATCATTGATATCTTGGTTCTTGGAGGTGTTTAAATTCCATTAGAGTTATTATTTGAATTTACCTTCAAATCAATTTGTAAAATGGTTTGGAAAGTTTTTTTTAAAGGAAAAGTGTTGGGTGTTCCATAAAAAGGGGTTTGAGAATTTTTTTGGAAAGAGGGAAATGTTTTAAGATTGTTTTCATAGACTTAATAAAGGTTTCTCTTTATTGAATTAAAATCATTTTACTAAAAAGAATTAAATCCACCCTCTTTTATTCAAAAAGGGAGATGTTTTATAAAAGTGGTAATGAAATGTTATTTGGTTTCATTTCACTAGCATGAGAAAAACCAATTTTCTATTTATAATTCAAACTAGAATTAATGAAGTGTCTTTTAAAAGGAACCACACAAACTCTTTGATGAAATCCTATCAAACATATTTAGAACACACCTTACATACACCATTGGCTGTATGCAAATATTATGTTTAATTTCAGGTGCCTAGAGTTTCATCTATTTTTGGGTTTATGTTTGGGTTTTCTAATGATAGATGATATAGGATGTGGTGAGTGACCATGAGTCACATAGAGACGATTGAAAATAGTTCAGTTTTGGTTTTCTTTTTGGATGTCAATGTATTGACCTTATTGGCCCAAACCTTTATTTTAGCTTGTTGTATATGAAATTTTTCCTTGTGTTTAGTTATACGCTGACTCCATTTATGATTTATTGTTAATGTCACTACTATGAATTACTCTATTTGGTTGTTTCATTTATATGAGATTAGTTTATTGCATCTTGATAGAGGTCCAATGCATGGACACCCCATGCTAGATTCTTGGTAAATTTTTCACTGTTTGTTTTATTATTGTTATGAGGGTGAAAATGTTCCCAAGTACATGTCCTTGATACCATACACTATTTTCCAACCCTTAGGGATTGGGAACGCCCTTCAGGCCTAATTTAGAATTGGGTTGGGTGAATTATCAGGTCATCCCAAGCCGATTCATTACAAATGGTATCCAAGCCTAGGTTTTTCAAATACCTAGGTTCTTAAAGATCCCTCTTATTATTTGGTATGTTAGGTAGTATATAGATAGGAATATCAGGAATCAAGAGGCACTTGTATGGAGAGTTTATCTTGATATTTCTCACCCTGATCCTTGAGTTACCTTGGGTAGCTGGGATTCGAGTCTTGGATTTATGTTTGTTTCTAATTATTCTTGATTTATTTTGATATGAGATGATGGTATTTTGATTCCCATTGATTATATCAGTGATTTTTATGATTTTTTATATTTTTGGGTAAAAATGTAGGAGGAATGTGATTTTCATAGTTAGCTCGCATGGTCTATAAAATCATGCAGAGCCCACGTGGTTAGGTCTATAACCCATTTCAAATGTTCTTTCATGGTCGAGACACTAAAAAAATCATTCACATCCATTTCCCCCCACATGCGTTGTTTTGGATATTTTTCTTTCTGAATTTATTCCCATAGTGGTCACCATTGGCGTGAGGTTAATTAAGGAAGTCTTATGGTAGATTGATATTATTATATGATGTTTTTATTGATCCATGTGTCTTGTTTTTTGGCCACATGTTTAAAAAGTATGGTTTTGTGTTATGGAAAACTAATTTTTGAGTGAAAAAGTGGATCTTAATGGGTGAATTATTTATAAAACTAGTTTTTGTGATAGGAATGAAATAAATTTTAGCATTTTTGAAATATTTTGAAAGTGAATAGTTTTCCTCTTTAATTTCGAATTAGAATATTTGTTTTGAATTAACAGGAGGACTTTTGAGTGGTGTTTTGGTTTTTAAATCTAGGAATTATGGTACATTTATAAGAGATTTTAGATTTTTATGGGATTATTTATAAGTGATTTATTTCATTATTGTAACATCTCGACCCAGATAACCTCTAAGACAGTGACCGGACCAGTGGGTTACATAACCTCAAGCGCATATCCCCAAATACCAGAGGCTACCGACTAGCAGCGAGGGATATTTTGTGTTTGTGGGGGAGACTATGCCCTCATAGGTAATAAATAATATCACAACGGAAGTAACCAACAAGAATAATCAATAGGGGAAGCATGTAAATGAATAAACTACAACATAATAAATATAAATAAATCCAAATGAAAGATAAAAACCAAGAGAAGAAACTCACAAAATAGTGTCATGCCATGATATGAGTCTAAACTGAAAGTACAGAAAACAGAACTCAAACACACTGTCAACTAAAAGAAAAGACACAAGCAGCGACTGCATCACGAGCAAGGTCTGATCATCTTCCCTAGTCTTCATCCTAAGCAGTAATGAATATTTAAGCATCAGAAGCCACACACTTACCCTTGTCAATACCTACGAGCATGTAATCTACTCGGGTGTCGACGACGCCCGAGCAGGGTGTGAGATAAAATCCCAGTATGCCGGCACCCTTGGTGTCAAAACCTTTCTATTTCTTGCAAAAATAAAAATGCAGTGTGCCATTACATAACCATTTCAAATAAATTAATTGTAGTGAAATGAAATAAATAAGTCAGCCCGGGTCCCAAATGACACTCATGCCTGGTCACCTGCTTCAGCCTAAGCTGGTAGTCTGAAAGGGTACCTATCAACAAAAATGCACGAACACACACACACACACACACATATAAAACCCATAAAGCAAGGTAAAACTAGGAAAAAGTATACCCCAATCTTGTGTTTTAACTTGGGGTTCAAGTCTAGTGTCAACCAGGCACACTTCCACATATTAGGGGAAATATCTCAATTCTCAATAGACTCAATTAGAAATAACATAAACCTTAAGTGCATCATTATTCAAGGTTCAAGTTGAGAGTTGGAGTTTGAGCCCATCCCGAAGGTATCGCTATGGAACATCCATCAATTTATCCAATGCCACCGAGCCCATCCAAGGAAATATTTCAAAAGACCAAGTATCGCCAGAGGCATGGATTTACCCTGAGTCCGTCCTGATCTCGCAAAAAGGGGTCAAGTGTCATCCGAGGCTGGCTTAGACACATTGCCAATGGATCCATCCCAATGGGTCCTTTTGGAACCGGTATCACTCAAAATTATTATAAATTCCATGGAAGTCTCGGTCCGAAAAAACCAACGACACTGCCCCCCAGAATATAGAGGTAACCTGTCAGGAATAGAGGATCTAAGCGTGGACCTTAATACAGGACCTGCCTTCTTTCCCTGCCCTGAATTTAATTAAAGTTTTCATACCAATAGATATGATATAATCGGCATATAAAGTCACAACTTGAAAACTAACCAGATACACCCGCGCATCACAAGACATAAATTTAATAGTACAACACAACAACTTTCAAGAAAATATACATATCATATCAACCTTAGTTGATAATGCATATTTAAATAATAAACAATTCAGCCAAACAAGTTCCAATGATCCAACAATTGAAGTTCACATTCAAGCAACTATTTATTTAATTTAATTACAATAAAAAGTTGCTTCGCAACACATGAAATTAATCAAACAATAAACTCGGCTAATGGAGGAATACACCGATCATGTTGGCACGCCCAAATGAGTGTCCAAATTTGTTACAATAATTCAAACAACTATTAATTTAATTTAAAAACAATAAAAAGGGGCCGCACAATAACTGCAACTAATTAAATTAATAACCCGACTAACAGAAAAATACACCGACTATGTCGTCACAACCAAAGGGGTTCCTGATCTTGTTGAAACCATTCAATAAAATTAATTTAAGATGATTAAGGCTTCAAAAATTAAACAGAACCATTAAATTAATTAAAATGGGTAAAATTGCACAAAGCCGGTAGGCACTGACTAACGACACAACGATGCGTTTTTTTATAAATCGCAACGAAACAGAGGGAAAGTGAGTAAGAACCATACCCTGTAGTCGTAGATGACTCTAAGATCTATGGTAGACTTTGATTTGACCAAAAACGAATGAAAATGACAGATTTTAGAAAAACCCCAAAATAGGGTAAGAATCTTCCGCGATGAACTGCACGCAGAATACTCAATGGAATCGAACGATTCCACTTGCGCAACGTTAGCCTTTCCCTAAGGTTTACTGTTCACCTAACGATGAAGGAATTAGATATCTAATAGAGGAGAAACGACCTTCCGAAGGGGCGGTTGGTTGGTGTGATAGGATTGAGGGGTGGGACGTGATGAGTTGGAGAGGGAGAGAGGAGAAAAAAAGAAAAAGAGATAAGAAAGAAAAATAAAAGAAAAGAAAAATAAGAGAAAACAATAAAAGATAAGGAAAAAAGGAAATAAAAGAAAAAGATAAAATAAAACAAAAGAATGGAAAGGAAAATAAAAAATAATAATTAAAAACAGGGATCCCCTATTTTAATTATTTTCATTTTCTCATAACCTCCTCTTTATTTTATTTCAAAATTTCTTTTTATCCTTTCTTTATTTCTTTTAAATATTAATTAAATCTCTTATTACTCTTTTCCAATCCTTAATTAATTATTTAAACCCGAACACTACGTCAAAGCGCGACATGAAATTTTTCATGAAACATCGGTAATTATTTAAATTAAATAAAAAGCTTCCCAGGATCCACAACGAGGTGCGCAGGTGCGCGCCCTGGGTCGCTTAATTAATTAGACTACAATAAAGTAAAAACTGTCCATACTTGATTAAGATCAGGACATTACAACCTCCCCTCCTTAAGACAAATCGTCCTCGATTTTCCCTTCCGAGGGTAGTGGAACGTCTCCAAAGAAGAGTTCAGGCCACTGCACACGTACATCTGTATCTCACTCCCAGGTCTCATCCTGAACATGTCCATGTTTCTACAACACCCGGACCAATGGGATTGACTTTCCTCGGAGGACTTTCATGCTACGATCGATGATACATATCAGATGCTCTACAAAGGATGCATTAGCGTCAAGATCGATGTCGTCAAGGTCAAAAGAATGAGATGGGTCTGGATGATATTGTTGAAGCTGAGATACATGGGAAATGTCATGCATGGAATGGTACCTCTGAGGTAGCATTAACTGATAGGATACCAGTACAACTCTCTCCACTATCTCGAACGGCCCGACATATCTCGGTGATAACTTCCCCTGTCTCTCAATCCGCCTGTGACCCAACCTCAGAGAAACACACAGAAAGACTCGATGTCCCACCTCGAACTCCAGAGGTCTGTGGCAATGATCGGTATAAGAATTTTGCCTAGACTGAGCTGTAGTCATACGCTTCTGGATCTTTTGAACTTTCTTAGAAGTATCCTGAACGAGATGAGGACCCAACAGAGCTGCTTCACCTGCTTCGAGCCAATATAAAGGCAAACGACACAGTCTACCATAGAGAGCCTCGTATGGAGCCATTTGGATTGTCTCCTGGAAGCCGTTATTATAGGTAAACTTGACAAGAGGTAAATGATTCTCCCAAGAACCTTCAAAATAAATTATACAAGCTCGTAACATATCCTCTAACACTCATATAACTCTCTAGGATTTCCCATCAGTCTGGGGGTGATATACTGTACTCAAAAGTACCTGTGAGCCAAGTACCTTTTGCAACCCTTGCCAGAACCATGAAGTAAAACAAGAATCCCTATCCGAGACAATAGAACGAGGTACACCATGAAGTCTTACAATTTCCCGGATATACAGCCTTCCCAACTCATCAATCATAAAGGTCTATCGTATAGGCAAGAAGTGTGCAACCTTGGTCAACCTATCGACAACCACCTATACTGCATCGCTGCCTTAAGGAGATCTTGGCAAGCCTGTAACAAAATCCATGGTGATGTAATTTCATTTCCATTCAGGAATAGATAGATGCTGTAGGAGTCTAGCAGGTCACTGGTGCTCTGCCTTCACCTGTTGGTAGGTGGAGCACCGAGTGATGAAACCTCTTATCTGCTTTTTCATAACAAGACACCAATACTGTCGACACTTGTCTTTGTTCATCTTGGTCAGCCTAGGATAAATTACCCAAACAGAGGTGTGAGATTCCTTCATCATCTCTTCCTTTATACCTGAAGGTACCCATACACGGCCATGGTAAAGAAGAGTTTCACTGCCATCAATAACCCAACCAGGAGGTGGGTTTTCTCCTATAACACTTTCCCTAAAAATGAGACCCTCCAGGTCAATCAACTATTGCCTGCGGACTTGCTCTAGAAGAGAGGATGTCACTGTAAGAGTTGCTAGAACCATTTGTCCACTCTGCTCCTGAACCTCTAGATGCATCTATGAAAACAAGGACATCATTTTCCACTCACTACTAGCTACCTGCACGGCCTGAGTCTGTGTTTTTTGGCTTAAAATGTTTACCACAACATTACCATTACCAGGGGTATAAACAAGCTCAAAATCAAACGACTACCAGTATTCAACCCACCTGCGTTGCCTTAAGTTCAAGTCTCATTGCGTGGAGATATATTTCAAGATTTTATGATCTGTGTTAATAAAGAATCTTTCACCCAAAAAATAGTGTCTTTAACAACTTAGATCATGAACCACAACTGCCAACTCAAGGTTGTGTGTAGGATAATTCCGCTCGTGAGGTCTCAGCTGGCGGGATCCATAAGCCACGGATAGATCACCCTGCATCAAAACTGCACCTAGTCCAATTCCTGAAGCATCATAATAAACTATGTAGCTCTTACCAGGTTCAGGAAGAATCAGGATCGGGGATGAGGTCAGTCTTCCTTTCAACTCCTGAAAAGACTTTTCACAAGCTTTTGACCAGATGAACTGTACACCTTTCTTAGTCAAGGACGTGAGAGGCGCTTCTAAGCGGGATGAATCCTAGATTAATCACTTGTAATAGCCAACAAGTCCCAAGAAACTATGGATGTCGAATACACTCTGGGGTGGATCCCATTAAACCATGAAACTCACTTTTTCTGGGTCAACCGATACCCCTGCTTCAGATATAATATGACCAAAGAAGTGAACTTTATCAATCCAGAAGTGGAATTTACTAAGCTTAGTGTATAGATGGTTCTCTCTTAGTGTAATCAACACGATCTCAAGATGAGTTGCATGGTCATGTCTGAAACGTGAATACACTAAGATGTTGTCCATGAAGACTACCACAAAGGAATCAAGATGCGGATGAAAAACCCAGTTCATTAGGGCCATGAAGACTTCCGGCGCATTCGTGAGGCTGAAAGGCATAACTAGATACTCATACAAGACATACCTACTTTGGAATGCTGTACGTGGTATGTCAGATGGTCACACACGCACCTGGTGATATCCCGACCTCAGATCAATCTTAGAGAAAATAATTACTCCCCGGAACTGGTCAAAGAGATCATCTATATGAGGAAATGGATATCGATTCTTTACTATGAGCTGGTTGAGTTGAAAATAATTCACACATAACCTTAGGGTACTGTCTACCTTCTTGGAAAAAAAGACAGGTGAACCCCATGACGATGTGCTAGTTCTGATGAAACCCTTAGCCTCAAGGTCTTCAAGATGCTTTTTGAGTTCCTGTAGCTCTATTGGTGCCATCCTATAAGGAGGAATAGACACTGGTGCCACACCTGGAATGATCTCAATAGTGAAATCCACGTATCTCATAGGAGGTAAGCCATATAAATCATTAGGGAATACATACTTGAAAAGATCCACCACTGGAGAGAATTCAACTAGTTGCGTTCCCTGATTGCTCATGAAGAGACTTGCCAACTGAGCTGTCACTCTGCCCAACCCTGCGTATTTAGACTTAGCTTGGTTTGCCTGTAGATCCCATTATCCTTTTTAAAGATATGTGTCACCCTTAGAGAATGTAAAAGACACCCGACGGTGATAGCAATCTACTTGGGCATGGTAAGGAGAAAGCTAGTTCATACCAAGAATGACTTCAATTCCAAAAATATCAAGGATATAGAAATTCCAAACAAAACGGTACCCACCTATCACGAGGGGAAAATCTTGGAACTGGTGTATTCCCTTCTGTCCTGACCCCAAGCAGAGTGTCAAGAGACATGACACAACAAAGGTACTCAATTGGAAAACCAAGACTTTCAACAACAACAGCAGATATAAAGGAGTGCGATGCACCATCATCAAAAAGAGCAGAAACTAAAGTAGAGGATACTAGAATAGTACCTCTAACTGTAGATAGCCATACACTCTGATCATCTGGTGCTAATTATACTACATACATGGGACCCGAGCCATGACCCTAATACACTACCTAGTTGTCCTGAGCATGTCCACTCTACTGATGCTTATAGTCTAGAACATGATTTCCTTGACCACGACCTCCACCATTTCCTCAGCCTGATCGACCAGTGAAAAAAGAACTTATAGCCTACTGTGGAGTCATAGATCCCATACCTAATGGAGGTAAAGGTGCAGATCCTCTACCATTGAATGCTAAAGAGAAGGAACAGAAGAAACGCTGAAGGTGACCCATCCTGCCGCAAGCTCGACACTCCTTCGGATATCTCGTGCACTGAATCTTCTTGTGACCATCCCTACCACACTGATAACATGTGACAGAGATATCAAGATGTGCTGTTTGGCTAGGATTTCCCCCATGTGCACTTTCAAAATGACGTTTCCTGCTGCCAGAAGAGCCATCACCCTGCCTCGGAACTAAACCGTCCTGGCTCACTGGTTTAGCTTCTCTGACATTTTTCTCCGAGATTAGAGCCTGGTTCATGATCTCTGTAATAGTGTTCAAACAAAAGACGTTCACCTGAGAGAGAATAGTGTACTCAAGTCCTTCCTCAAAACGCCTTGTAGCAGTCTGTGCTTCGCCAGTCAGAGATGGGGAAAAATGATGAAGTTCTGTGAAATGAGTGGAATACTCTAACACAATCATAGAGCCCTACTGAAGATGTAGGAACTCCCGTGCACGATCATCTCTTAGAGGCTACAGAAAAAAGTGATTGTATAAGGATACTTTAAAATCGGCTCAAGCCATTTCACTGGCCTGCTCAGCCTAAGAAACAACACCCCACCAGCGTTTGGTGGTGTCACGAAGCATGTAAACTGCAATCTTGACCCTTCTCTCTGGAGGTGTCTCAAGGTGGTTGAAGATAGACCATACAACTTCTATCCATGATTTTGCAACATGAGGGCCACTACTCCCTGAGAAGGTGGGAGGGTGCTACTTCAGAAAGTCCCGTGTAAGGTCTACCATAGACGGGACAGGTCTAGGAATATTTTGAACCGACTACATAAACCTGAGGAGACTATCCTTGAACTGAGCATTAGGGTCCCTCAGAATATCAACAGGAGGTAGTTCCATAGGAGGCTCTATGAGAGGAACCACTGGTGGTTCTGGACCCACCATCTCTAGAATGCTCTTATTGCCACTCTCTTGAGACACAACACGAAGACGTCACGACGGTATTTTTCTACAACAACCAAACAAACCTTTAGACAAGGAGTAAAGAAGGCGAGAAAACAAGTAGGGTGAAAAAGAGGTTTGGTACATAGCCTGCCTCTAAGCACTAAAAAATAGATAGACTGCCTCAAGATATGGTTTTCGATATAGAAGAGACAACTAAAAAGGATTACTAAACAGTTCTACAATCCACTCCTAGGTTGAGTCAGGATAACATATAACAGACTAACACAACCTTATATTTAATAAAACAACAATTCAAAATTCTACCGCTAGTTATAACAACACTCACATGCAACAGGTAAATTCATACTGAAAGTAGATATGGCATGGTAATATGCATGGAATTTAAATCCTGTAGTGCCTATCATGATGCATGGGATGTTTTTTCCTCGTATCATCAGGCTGCAATGGTAAACCCATTATTTCAATAATACCAGCAAAATAAAAACGCAATACAAGTGAGTCAAACAAGGTGAAATCATATCAACAGTAACTGGAATAATCAATAACTGCAATCCCAACCTAGTAATTTGAGTTTTTCCCTATACATGGGTTAGTTACATCTAAGCAAAAAGTACATCCCAAATCCCTATATCCAAGTCTCTTGTCTAACCCAAACTATAAGAAAAAAGGAAAAACCACATCTAATACCACTTTGTAATGTCCCAACCTGGCTCACCTCTAAGACAGTGGCTGGACCGGTGGGTTACATAACCTCCAGCACATCTCCCCAAATGATAGAGGCCGCCGACTTACAGCGAGGGCTCTTTTTTGTCCGTGGGGGAGACTATACCCTCATAGGTAATAAATAATATCACAACATAAGTAACCAGAAACAATAATCAATAGTGGAAGCATGTAAATGAATAAACTTCAGTAAAAGAAATATAAATAAATCCAACTAAAAGATAAAAACCAAGAGTGAAAACTCACAAAAGAGTGTCATGCCATGATATGAGTCTAAACTGAAAGTATGGAAAACAGAACTCAAACACACAATCAACTAAAAGAAAAGACACAAGTAGAAACTGCATCGCGAGCAAGGCCCAATCATCTGCCCCAGTCTCCATCCTAAGCAGTAATGAATAGTCAAGCATCGGAAGCAGCACACTTCCCCTTATCAATACCCGCAAGCATGTAATCTAATCGGGTGTCGACGACGCTCGAGAAGGGTGTGAGATAAAATCCCAGTAGGCTGACACCCATGGTGTCTAAACCTTTCCATTTTGTGAAAAAATAAAAATGAAGTGTGCCATTACATAACCATTTCAAATAAATTAATTGCAGTGCAATGAAATAAATAAGTCGGCCCGGGTCCCAAATGGAACCCATGCCTGGTCACCTGCTTTAGCCTAATCAAGTAGTCTGAAAGGGTACCTGTTAGCATAAATGAATGAACATGCATATATATATATATATATATATATATATATATATAAAACCCAAAAAGCAAGGTAAAACTAGGAAAAAGTATACCCCAAGATTGTGCTTTAACTTGGGTTCAAGTCTAGTGTCAACTAGGCACACTTCCACATATCAGGGGAAATATCTCAATTCTCAATAGACTCAATTAGAAATCACATAAACCTTAAGTGCATCATTATTTAAGGTTCAAGTTGAGAGTTGGAGTCCGAGCCCATCCCGAAGGTATCGCTATGGAACATCCGTCAATTTATCCAATTCCACCAAGCCCATCCAAGGTAACCTTTCAAAAGACCAAGTATCGCCCAATGCATGTCTTTAACCTGAGTCCATCCCAATCTCGCAAAAAGGGGTAGAGTGTCATTTTAGGCTTCCTTAGCCACATTTCCAACAGATCTGTCCCAATGGGCCCTTTTGGAACTGGTATCACTCAAAAGTATTAGAAGGTCCAGGGAAGTCTCGGTCCAGAAAAGACAATGACACCGCCCCTGGCACATAGAGGTAACCCATCAAGAAAGAAGGATCTAAGCATGGACCTTAATACGGAACCCACATCATTTCCCCACCCTGAATTTTATTAAAGTTTCACAGTAGTAGATACGACATAATCAGCATATAAAGTCGCAGCTTGAAAGCTAACCAGATACACCCGTGCATCAAAAGGCATAAATTTAACAGTACAACACAACAAATTGCAAGGAAATATACATATCATATCTACCTCAGCGGATAGTGAATATTTAAATAATAAACAGTTCATCAAAATGATTTCCAATGATCTAACAATTGATGTTCATGTTCAAGAAACAATTTATTTAATTTAATTACAATAAAAAGTTTCTTCGCAACACATGAAATTAATCAAAAAATAAACTCAGCCAATGGAAGAATACACCGATCATGTTGTCACACCCAAAGGGGTGTCCAACTTTGTTACAATAATTCAAAAAACTATTTATTTAATTTAAAAATAGTAAAAAGGGGCTGTGAAATAACCACAACTAATTAAATTAATAATCCGGTTAATGGAAAAATACGCTGACTATGTCGACACACCAAAAGGGGTGTCCAATCTTGTTGTAACCATTAAAACAAATTAATTTAAGATGACTAAGACTGAAAAAATTAAACATAACCATTAAAGTAATTAAAATGAGTAAAATTGCACAAAGCGGGTAGGCGCCGACTGACGGCACAACAATGTGTTTTTTTATAAATCGCAATGAAACGAAGGGAAAATGAGTAGGCACCCTAAATTGTAGTCGTAGATGACTCTAAGATCTGTGGTAGACTTTTATTTGACCTAAAATGGATGAAAATGAAGGATTTTAGAAAAATCCCAAAATAGGGTAAGAATCTTCCACGACGAACTACGTGCAGAATACTCAATGAAATCGAATAATTCCACTTGTGAAACATTATCCTTTCCCTAAGGTTTACTATGAACCTGATGAAAAAGGAATCATACATTGTACAGAGGAGCAGTAACCTTCCGAAGGGGCTGTTGGTTGGTGTGACAGGATTGAGGGGTGCGACATGATGAGTGGGAGAGGGAGAGAGGAGAGGAAAAAAGAAAAGAGAGAAAAGAAAGAAAAAGAAAAAAAAGAAAAATAAGAGAAAAAAATAAAAGATAAGGAAAAAAGGAAATAAAAGAAAAAAGATAAAATAAAACAAAATAATGGAAAGGAAAATAATAAAAATAATTAAAAATGGGAATCTCCCATTTTAATTATTTTCATTTTTCCCGTAACCCACTCTTTATTTTATTTAGGAATTTTTTATCCTTTCTTGATTTCTTTTAAATCTTCTTTAAATGTCTTATTACTCTTTTACAATCCTTAATTAATTATTTAAAACCCGAACACCGTGCCAAAGCGTGACGTGACATTTTTATGAAATGTATGCAGTTATTTAAATTAAATAAAAAGATTCCCGGGACCCGCAACGAGGTGCGCAAACGCGCGCCCTGGGTCACTTAATTAATTAGACTACAATAAAGTAAAAACGGTCCATACCTGATTAAGGCCGATACGTTACAATTATAGAATTTTCGAAAGGTTTTTGAAAGGAAATTGGAATTTATGGAAATGATTCAAAATGAAATTGGATTTTCATAGAAATGTTTTGAAACAAAAGTTATCTTTATGAAAATTTTTGGTTTTATAATATAACTCATAGAGTATTTTGGAAATGAAAGAAAAACTTATGATGTATGAATCAATTTTTATTTTAAAGGAATATGAATGTTATCAAATCATGTGTGTGATTTTGTGAAATGAGTTTTTGGAATTTTTTAAATAGGGTGATTTTAAAGTAATAAAATTTGCATAAGTTTTCTAATTGAAGTGAAACATTTTCAAAATAGGGTTTATTTGTTTTCAAATTGTATGTGCCTCTGGGAAATGATCTCAGGGATCTTTATCAAAAGGGATATGGTTTATATAAAATGGAAGTTTTTAAATATGTTTTGTTTTATACGTTTCCTTGGAGAATTTTTGTATTATGGATTTTCTCTAAGTGTACAATAGGACTATTTGATTTGGGTTGAAAAACATGAATGGGTTAGATTAATATTTCATGTCATTTAATAGTGATTCCTAGATATTTTTTGGGGAGAGTGTTGAAATTTTGTCTTCTAGGATTATCCATAGGGTGAATCCTATTATCGTTAGGGTGTATCTATTTTGGTTATTAACTCTACCTAGACTCTTAATAGAGTGGAAAGGATAAAATATTCCTCAATATAGGAATTCTTGAGTCATCTTCCACTCCCCCATATAGATCAGAGTCCTCTTGAGGTAATTAAGTGTTTTTTTATTTTCATAAATCCTTAAGTTGAATTATCTAGAGTTTTCATGGGTGATTGTCTATTTTGAGACTTATGCTCATTGAATTTATAATGGATTGAGTTTCTTGAGGCAATTTCTATCAGATGCATTATGTGATGATTTTGTGATTTCTTATTGGGGAGGTGTTTATTATAGTGTTTATCCTTATAACTCGATGTTTTATCTTATCCCTTGAGGATTTCATGTGACACTTTTTGTGGATAGGTTTTGATAGTTTTGAAATGGGTAATCCTTGAGTGTGTGTTTCAGGTGACTAGGATGGATTTGGAACCAGTTTATATTATGTAATGGATGGTGTTGGTTTAGATATGAGGTCATAGATCACATCTTTCATTCATATTTAAGACCCAAGGATAGAACTAGTGTTATTTCTCATTGAGGAATGTTTTCAATTGAGGTATCTTTTCTATTTTAGTGATATGAGGTGTAGTGAATTTGGATGACCTTTCCTTGTGATAATATGTGTTATCTTTGTGTTTCCTTTAGGGATTATTAGGTTGATTCCCAAATGATTATTGTGTTTTATGGATGATTATTATTCCCATTGGGTTTTTGGTGGTAGTTTTTTTCCTTAGTGGTGTTTCTATCTTGGGAGTTTTTATCCAGTATCTCACCATTTTAGAGGATTTAAATAGTGGGGATACGTATAAAAATTATCCATATTCTTAGAGATATATGTTTAGTGGTTATGAGTTGGAATGTTCTTGGAGATTTATATCGATGTTTGAGGATTCAATTTGTGGATTGAGGAGTTGTGTGTTTTCCCGGTGCTCCATTATCTCTAGACCTTATTATGTTTTTCCAGCCTTCACACCTCATATTTTGGCATAAAGGTTTTTGGTTTTCCCTTTATTTATACTATTTTTAATGTCTTTATGAGAAAATAAAGTGGAATATTGGGGAGAATTGTGACACCCCCCGTGTCACTATTGTTGTGTATTTTATATAATTTTGGGGTAATTTAATTTTTTGGAAGTTTTGGGATTGAAATTTGGAATTTATAAAAAATTTATTTTGTTGCAAGCTTAGTGTGGACATGTTAGGGTAAACCATTCATGAAGTCTTATGTATGTGCTTCTCTAGTTTATTCTGTTAGTGCATGGTTTGTATGCATGGGTAGAACATGGTTGGGTACAAACTGTTCAATTTCCAGTATAAACCATGTGAGTCCTTTTGGGCTTGCTATGTTGGCACATGCCTTTCAAAACTGTTAGGAAAACCCATGATTTTAAATCATGCATAATTCTGTAGGTTACTTCTATTGGCTCCCACATGATTGATGCATGGCTTGGTATACCGTGAAACCTAACCATACGAGCTACCTAGAATCACTTAAGAATGATTTTTTAGTTATTCCCCTATCAGTTTTAAGGGGTTTTAGACCCCCTATCTTCCCCTAATCATTTGAATGATCTTAGAAAGTGTATTAGGGAGCTACCCTTCCTCTCAACTTTGATTTATATCCTCTTATCCACTGATTTCAAGAGGATTTCCAAGGAAACCTCCATATTTTCTCTTATTATTCCCTTTTCCTCTTCTCTGTACCCACTTCTATTTGGTTTAGTTGTCTTTAAATAACCATAGGGTATATGATAACCATGATTAAGGTTCATGGCGGTTCTAATTTTGGGATTTTGGGTGTTTAGGGTTTATAGAGGACATTTCTTTGCTCGATTTGGCGTTAACTATCAAAGGAAACACATTTGATTAAGGTAGGTGTTTTTATGAATTTTCTTTAAATGTCTTTTCATTTAATTCTTGATGGTTTATAATGGATTGATTATTAAATTAGGTCTATATATGATGGTTTGTATGGATTTCATAAATGTTTTAAGGGTTTTATCACATGGTATAAATATTTTTAATGGATTTTCAAGTTGTCCTAAAGTAATATTTTGAGTTCCAATTATTTTGGAAATTTATTATGAGCCTTTTTTAAATTAATTTCAGGATAAATGGCATTTTACACCATTTATGTCTTGGAAAAGAGAAAATTACACTTTTATATGGAGGCATTTAAATGAAAGGAATTACCTGGGCTATTCAAATGGTTATAAATGAGGGGGATTTTTATTTTAAATGGGTTTATGTATGATTATTTATAACTTAGTTCAAGAAATGTTTTGAATAAATATTTCAAAATGATGTAAAATGGATCAATATTCTAAGCTAGTTTGATAGAAAGTATCATTTGGCACCTTAAATAAATTATTTTCATGTTCAAAGAGAATAACTTGGTTTAGAATTTTTTTTATATTCTACATATAGTGTACTATGGCCCCAAGGGGAATTACATATATATATATTGGTTGTGATATAGATGTTGTGAAAGGGTTTATTTCTTATGAGGGTCTTAGAGGTGTGGTGAGAGTTATATTTGTGTTTTATCATTGATCCTTTGATTTGTTTGATTGTTTACCTATGTTGATTGATGTCATGAGGATCCTATGATATAGTAGATAAACTAGATGAGTGCAACCCCATTTTATATTGTATTTTTTCTAGGGGGTTATGGTCTATAGAAGATGATTTATCCTGGTTTAGATTGTGGTATATGATAGCTAAGTGATCTCAGGATGGATTATGTGTCTTGAATAGTCTAATTGGACTATCATGATTATATATGTGTTCTTTATGTTTAACCTAGGGTTTTCATTTCAAATTTCAGGTCCATGTTACTTGAGTCATAGGGATTTTCCTGTGATACTTAGATTCTATTTAGGATTACCCAGGGGAATCTTTTATTTATCTTGTTTGTATCCCATAGATCTTAACTTGGCCATATGAAACTATTGCTTCATTTATTTCTTATTTTCTTTCTATATTATTGATATCTTAGTGCCTGTAGATATTTATATTAAATTTTAGTTATGGTTTGGATTTACTTTCAAATAAATTTGTAAAATGGTTTATAAGGATTGTTTTAAAGGAAAAGTGTTGGGTGTTTTATAAAAAAGGGTTTGAGAAATGTTTTCAGAAATAGAGAAAGGGTTTGGGCTTATTTTCATAAACTTAATAAAGGATACCCTTTCCTTTTCTTAAAGGTATTTTAGTAAAAAACATTGATTCCACCCTCATTTATTCAAAACATAGGATGATTTATAAAATCGATGATGACATGTTATTTAGTTTCATTTTACTAACATGAGAAAAATCTATTTTTTATTTATAATTGAATATATAATTAATTAAATGGATTTTGAAGGTAATTATAAAAAATCTTTAGTTAAATCATACTGGGAATGTTTAGATTACACCCTACATACATCAGTGGGTGTCTACATCTATTATGTTTCATTTTAGGTTCATATTCATCGATCTCTTTCTAGATTTATGTTTGGGATATTCAATCATGTAAAATATGATATGTGGTGTGTGAATTTGGATCTTTTTAAGAAATTTGGTGTTAATTTGGGCTTGGTTTTATTTTTGGATGTTGATGTATTGGCCTTGTCAACCCAGATTGTTCTTTTATCCTGTTATATATGCGATGTTTCCCTATGTTTAGTTATGAATTGATGTAATTTATGAGTTATTGTTAATATCACTACTATATATTATTATTTTTGGTTATTTTATTTATATTTGAGTTGTTTATTTCATTTTCATGGAGGTCCAATGCATGGATTCCCCATGCTGGATTCATGGTAATGTTTATACTATTTTTTTTATAATTAAGAGGGTGAAACCATTCCCAAGTGTGTGTCCTTGATAAACAGGAACTATTTTCCCACCCATGTGTATTGGGAATTCCATTTGAGCCTAGTGGTGAATAGGGTTAGGTGACATGACAAGGCATCTTGAGACGATTCATTATAGTACCACCTATGTCTCACTAGTTTCTTTCCAAACTAGGCACTAAGTGTGGTTAAGGGTTCCATAATTAGGCATTAGTGATAAACCCTGTAAACGATTAAGTGTGGTAATTATTGTATTGGTCATAACCAATACATACTCATAGTAACCCGATTAAAGAGTAAAACGTGATACATAAATAGAATTAAAACCTTGTTTTTTAAAACATAGTTATTTCCAGAATATTCTTTATATACTTAAAACTTTATTTAGGGAAAAAATTATTTTAGATAATTAACTTTATAGTTATTGAAACCCTTACACTTTACAAATTTATTATATAAATAAAATCACACTTAATTTTCATTAAAACTATTACTTAATTTAAAATAAGAAAGAATTTAAGTTCTTAAAGGAAATGGGTGGTTTCATAAATCCAACTTATATGTTTAATGATTTGATATAATCAATACAAAATATAATACTTTAAAGAAAATTAACATCTATTTATCAATTTTAATCATTTATTTTTAATTTTGAAAATATCTAGTTTTGGAAACCTAAAGTGTATTTGATTTGTATAAGTTTCTACCACCTAGGTAGCATGTTCTTCATCTCACTTCCAATACAACTCTTAACCACGGCTAAGTTTGGATTATTGAATTATAATTTTTTTAGTTTATTATTGGAGTAAATTATTGCTTCTGTAAATATGATAATAACCCATAAGGTTAAGGCTTGATAAAAAAAGGTCAATTTATTTAAGCTCTAATGTTTAGGGTAATACCTCTTCTAAAATAGGAAAAAAAGTAATAAGATACAATAGGAATGAACCCATTTAAGTTAATCCCCATTTTAATATCCTATACCATTTCTAGTCCTAGTCTCATATGAGAAGGATTCACAGTATCTAATGAATATATCAAAAGTTTCAAAGTATATAGAACCTTATAAATGAAGTAATAAGACATACTTAATAATTTCATAGAAGAATCAAAATATAAAATTAAAATAAAACATGTTATACTTATAAAAATAAGGCATTACCATATCTAACTCAATGCAAGGCTTGAAATAATAATTTCTAAAACAAAACAAATATGTATGGGTTTATTCAATAATTTTATACCAACTCACTTTTGAAAAATATTTAGCACATAATATCAAAATACAACTTTATAATCCTTCATTCATAACTTTTGATATAATATTTATTCATTATGGTTAGTTTTGGAGAAAAAAAATGAAATCATGTTCTAGGAATAGCCTAAAAGTTCACACAATAGTTGATAACCCCCTACCTTATTCATAAGAGAGCTTTATAAACCCAATGATCCTCAAGGCACACTCCAAAAATAACCAAACAACCCATATAAAATATTATAAAATATTATATTGATAAGGAATTCAAAATAAAAACCCACTATAATTAATGAACCAATAGATCCAATGAATACTTGGGTAGATAAGTCCTAAAAATCATTCAATACTATCACCAAAAAAAATTCTAAATTAAAAACACCAATCATATTCTAATTTTACGATGTCATGAAAACACTAGAAAAAAGTAGAAATAATAAATTTTATATTAAAACAATTATTAAGGGATAGAAAAATATTTTATAAGGTTTTATTTAGACAATGAAAAATTAATCCCCTTATTATAATGTGATTTGACCACGTCATAGTGAAATAAAAAATGAAAACTCTCTTAAATCACCCTTGAACTAAGAGGCATGAAGAGGAGGAAGAGGAGGGTAAGAGAGATACATGGAGTGGATCACAACTATTTTGGGAGAAATTAAATCAAAGGAACCCCAATTAAGGTTAAATATAATAGGGTAAAATGATTAAAATGCCAAAATTTTATAGGCAACTGAGTTGGATATACTGGGTAACTGGTATGGTACCACTGGGTAACTGGTGGCACCTCAGGTTCCCCCCTCCACTGTCTATATCATTGTGTATTCAATGGAAGCTTCATTTTAAAACTATATGTGTAACCTCCTCTTAGATTACCATAACTCCTAAACATACCACCAAACCTCAAACTACTTCCAAAAAAACTAATAGTTCCATGATCAAACTTTGGAATTTTAAACCGAATCTCAATTTGAAATATGACCTCTAATATAGAACCCAAAATTCAAACAAGCCCTCACTTTTACCACCCCACTCCTCAAGATCATTTGAAATTTATATTTAACTAATTCCATTAGGACTCAGGTATTTACATATACAACTATATTTAAACACACACACACAGATATATATATATATATATGTGTGTGTGTGTGTGTGTGTGTGTGTGTGTGTTTGTATTAAAATTATATACAAATATACATACATGAGTGCATGCATATATACTTATGTTTATATGTGTACACACACACATGAACACAAAACACACACACACAAATACATATATAGAAATAAATGGATACATACACACATACGTAGATAGATAGATAGATAGATAAATAAATAAATATATGTATATGTATATATTTGAATAAAATTTTAAAAAAAATATATAACTTTATATACATATATATAATTTAAATTATATAATTTAAATTATATATATATTATTTAGCTTTATACATATAATTATATAAATTTATATTTGTATATGTTTTTAAATTATATTAGGTATATTATTAACATATAACACTAATACCTTTACATATAAATATATACTTGTATATGACATTGTATTCTACCAATGTAGTTTGTTATTCATCCCCTCTCTTCAATGATATTTTAGTAGAGCGTCCTACGTGTATGCATGGGGGGGGGGTGTTCTTAGGGATCAGGGTGGGGCCTAAAAAAATCCGTGAGTGCAATGGGTAGGTCTAGTGGGTAGTTTCAGTGTGAGGAAGTGGGATTGGTGGGATGGTAAAAAATAATTTTAATGAATAATAATATTATAATAATTGTTTTAATAAAAAAAGTAAATATTTAAATATATTTATAAAAAACATGGATAAATGTTATGATTTATCCATACATGAAATATTATTTAAATATATTTATAAAAACAAAGATAAATGAGGTTTGGGTAGTTTACTTGTGTTTTTAGAAATGTGAGTAAATAACAATTTTTTAAAACATAATTAAATAGCTGACACCTCATTTCATTATGTTTTTAGGAAGCGTGGGTAAACATATTCATGGTGTTTATAAATGTAGATACTGTAAAAAACATGGCTAATGGATTTTTCATATAGTAAAATATAATAAAATATTTTATACCATAAAGGAAATAATAAAGGTAATATAAGAAGAATTGGTAAAAGGATAAAGAAATTGTAAAAGCTTTCCTTATAAGATTCCTAGGGTTTGGCTTAAGAAAAACATATAAAGAGAAACATAAAGGCATGAATATCCCTAGAAAAAATAAAGAGAAAGGAAGTATAGATGATATAAAGGAATTATATGAGAAATATAGAAATAGGAAAGGATATATATATATATGGTGTTAGAGAACATAACCTCAAGAATGAAAAAAATAAGAAAGAACCCTTATCTTGAGTCCTGATTTACTTCAAACGCTCATTTGAACTCATGAATAGTCATGTTACATTTATTAATTACTTATTTTAAAGTTTTATTCCTATTTATTTCATCTCTTATAATACTTTTATTATAATTTTTAGTTCATTAATTAAATTAATGTTGTTTTTGTCGATTAGTTTTTAGGTTGTTCAGAGTATAGATCCAAAACCATTTTTATGTAATAGTAATGGTCAAATGTCACTATCTAATGGTTATATAGGTTCATAAAGTTTTATGGTATAATGTTAAGATAATTCCATACGTATTAGAGTTAAATGGTTAAATATATTTAACTAATTAGTTCTAATTCAACAAACGTTTCTTTATAAGCTTGTTTTAAATAGTTAAAAATGACTACAGTTTTTTTACATTTAATAACATCATTATCATGAATATTTTATTACTCCAAAATCATATAAATGATATTATTTTATTATTAATTTCATATTTAATCATGAAATTTATTTTTAAGAATTGACATGAATGGTATAAGTGAAAAATAATACATCAACATTCACTTAGGTAGCATAAAACCACCACAAGTGAATGGTGTTTTTAAATGAGTTTAAAAGAAGGGAAAAGATATTAATTTTTTAGTTTTATAAAATAATTAGAGTGAAATTAAAATAATATTTTAAGGTTACATTTAATGATCAATTATATTATATAATGGTTAATAGGATGATTTAAATGAGATGACATGAGTTTTGAAACCCTTACCATGATTTTTGAGTCTTCTCATTTGGATTGAGTCTAAAGCCTTTATAGGAGAGACTTTTGGTTAGACAAGGTTCTTATGAATATGTATAGGGTAGTATATAGATATATTTTTTAAAATTATTTTTAAATAAAAGAGTTTTGGAAATGAGGATGGAGGGGTGGAAGAGGGATGTTTATATAACCAAGGGGGAAGAGCATATTTGAATAAAATATTGAATATTTTATTATTTACACTCAATACTATGAATAATGAAAATTATAATTAATTTTATTAGTGTTTAATTTAAAAATATAGGTTTATTTTACATTTAAACACACCCAAAATTGAATGTAATCTTGTAAATATTTTATTCAATGCAAAGAATCAAATATAGTTTTTTATTAGAATAAAATATAACTTATACTTTGAAAATTAATTTATAGGTTTAGAAATTAATTTTATTATTTTTAAATACATTATTTTACCAATTAAATAAATTTAAATCCATGATTTTTTATAAATTATTGAGTCTTATTTATATCATAATGTATCATAAAATGTAAGGTATACACAAAAACTATATTTTTTTACTATTCACCAAAATTCAAATTTTTAAGAAAAATAAAAAAAATTCATAGTATTCTAATTTATACATGTTTATTAAAAATAATGAGATCAATTTTATAAAATTAATCTTTTAATTAATTAAATTTTATCTTTTAAATAAATACTTATGAAAATAGTTTTGGTGCGATGAGAATTATTCATAATTGTTATAATACTAAATTAAGGATATTATTAATTTCCTAACAACAACATTATCTAAATGTAATAACCATTTTTTATAATAATACTATATATATGTGTGAAGTTAAAATTTAAAATATAAATAATAAATAATTTATAATATTATTTTAGTGTAAGTCATGTTACTTAATGTTTTAAAAGGAAACTTTTAGAGTAACGAAACATGCACACAAAATATGATGATAATAATTTAAAAAATGAATTTATATAACAGTATAAATTACCAATAAAATATATTTTTTAGTATAAAAAATATAATTTAACCATTTATTTTATCAAATTATGCACATATAATATCATATAGTATTAAAAATCATTATATTACTTTCAATAGTTATATGTTACAATTATGTAACAATGAAAACATGTATCATACTTTGTTAAAAAATAGATTAAAATAGATAAATTACTATTTAAATTATAATAGGAACATAAAACAATTAATAATATTAATATAGTTATCAAATAAAACTATATGGGTAATACGAGTCATGGATACAATAAAAGAGATTTTATAAAACCATTTTAATAAATAATAATTATTCATAAAATTATATTACGATACCTGAATTAAAAATACATGTTTATTATTATTTAATACAATATAAATAATGGATATATATGTCTAATGTTTTATTTTCATGAAAATAAATAAATAAATAAATAAATAAATATATGAAAGATATAATTTTTCGTATTATGCCTTTAGGATGAGAGGTAAGGAGTTGCTTATTATTTCATAAAATCTCATTAATACTTATTATTTAATAATAATGTATTTATTCATAATAAATATATCATTTATAATAATGAAAAAATATTTTTAACATGTATACCATGGTTTCATCAAAAAATTACATAACGACCATGACTATATAGCCAACGATTATATAACAAACAGAGAACCCATATACCATAACATTATAATGTTAAAATAATGTTTCTCATATATTTTTTATCATATTATTTGTATTATGATTCTTATATGTATATTTTTCTTTACGATTTATGAAGTATTAAGTTTAATTTATTATTTATATATATTTCTATTTTTAGAAATTATATTTAAAATATTAACCCAATATTTTCAACATTCTACTCTAAATTAGTAAACCAATGCTTATGATGTGATGGGTGTAATGAAATTTCTATTTCATGGTGAATATTATTCATCCTTTATATAGAAATAATTATATCTTTTTTGATTATAAAATACAAGTATCCATAAAATTCATATCTTGTATTCATAATTTGTATTAGATATAATGAGCGTATATATATTTTAATTGTAATTTACTTTAACAAAATTTATTAAATCATGTTTATCTTATCATTTTAATTTATTCAATTTTACCAGTCAATAATAATGAATTTATTTATTATAAAAATAAAGATAAAATCAAAATAATATTATTTTGTATAAATGTTAAGAGAAAAAATGGGAAAAATTTATAAACTAAAAATATAGTATGTTATAATAGAAGGAATGGAAACGACAAGGTATGGAAGGTGTGATCATGACTAGTGGATACGACGGTGACCAAGTCAGGCGGTGATGGTAATTCATGGTAGATGGTGACTGACATATAATGTTGAATGGTGGGAGGGGATTACAAAAAACATTTTTATAATTTTGTATATTTTTAGGGATATTTTTGTCCAAATAATCCGTTTCCATTTACCTAGTAGATTTTAAATATATTTTTTGATGGAAACTCAATTTAATCATTTAAGGAAATCATCATTTCCATTACATCCAACCAACCAAACAATTTTTGGTTTTTTATTTCCATTTTCTATTTATTTGATATTATTTTTAATGTACTAGATGAGTCCTAAGATATAAGTAGTGACATATAGCATAAAAAATAAATAACTAATTGAGAATATATATTGAGAAATAAATATTGTTTTAATACTTGTAATTATTTTTTAAAATTATTAGTTATTATAATCAAATTATCAAAATATATAAAAAATAAAATAAATTATTAAAATGGACATTGAATAAATTTTATCAAATCCCATTTGACCATGTTCCATATTTTTTTAGGTAAGTCAAATATATCATTGATTTTTTCTTTTTTTTCAATAACCTAATATCAACCATTATTTTAGTCTTATGAAACCCCTAATTTTTTATTTTTTAAATAAATGTAATTATAACAATAATTTAGAAATCTATTTATGAAAAAATTGGATTTTTTTAAATTTTTCTTAATTATGCATGGTTTGGTAAACTATGAATAATAAACATGTATCACTATATCTTTGAGATAGTAGTAGTTTCATGGTTAGGGAATAGTTTTGGGAACCATGTATAATAACCACACATCCATATTAGTTGACACGAAACTTCATTTTTCATGTCTTGGTTTCTTGATACATTTTAAAATCGATGTATGGGACATTATAGTGATGTTATTTTGCTTATATTATGGTGATGTAATATTTGAGTTGTGATTCTCATAATTATGTTAGTGTTTTAGAAAATAAATCTATATATAAAATATTATATATTTTTATGAATATAAGATTATTTTTAATTATTATAAAATACTTAGTATTTTTGTGAAATTTTATTTGTTATATTATAATTATTAGAATAATATTGATGAGAAAATATTCATTTTTTTCTATGTTTATTGTATTATTATAGAGGTGGAGTTATTATTTTCTATATAATAATAATAATTATTATAAAATGAATCATAAAAGGTGTAAATCCCCCTGTCCCTTCTTATTTATCCCAACACACATGAACCAAGGGAGTGAGAGATTTCTCTTCCAATTTCTTCTTCAATCTCTAAGGGGAATTCTCCATGAAGGGTATAAGGTATGTTTTCCTTCTTAATTTATCTTTTTGTTCTCTCATAACTTTCCCTTATTCTTATCACCCTTATCTCATCCATGTATCTTGACATATTTAGGGTTTTTATATATCAAGTAAAAACCCATGAATCTCAAATGTATTTTGGCATTAGGAAGAAAACTTAATTCCTAACCCCAATTCATTAGTCTTTAGATGGGGAATTATTGTTTATATGGTTTCCAAGTTGGTTTCTATATGTAATTCCATTTATTTAGAATACTTATAATTATTTATCTTTTAAAATTGATTTTATTTCTTATAAAACTCATTTATAATTTACCTTTGATGGTTTCCCTAGATTTTTTAATGATTTTCTTCTCAAACCCATGTTATTACATGGGATTTTTCATTATTATATAATGTAAAATTCCACTTATATATTTTATCATAAGAAAGGTGTTAGATAAAATTATTTTGTGTTCATTTATACTTAAAATGCATTTAAATGAAGGTTTTATGTAAATTTATTTTTTTATAAATGGGATTTTAAAACAATTCAAAGTGTTATTTTTTAAAATTTATATATTTTTTCAGAAAGGTGTCCTATACAATGTTCTTGAGGATTATTTTGATTTAAAATAATATATAAATGATTTTTTTTATTGTGTATGGTTTTCTATAAAATATTTTACTTAGATTTACATTAGTTTGTTCTTTATAAGAGTTGTTTGGAATATTTCATAGGGTCATTACCTACTTGATGCTCACTAAGTTTCCCACTTTTTTGTGGTTGAAATGGTTGAAATTTATGACATTTATTATTATGTCATGACTTTTCAAAAAGGTGGTAGTGTTTTAGATTATTGGGTAACATGTGAACCTTGGTTAATTATATGGGAAATCAAGGGAGAGTGCTACACTAGATATCATTTCACTATGGCCAGTGAATCTAGCTACCATTTCACTCAAGCTAAGAGTTTTACAACCAACAAGTCTAGGAGGGTAATTAGGATTCCAATTCTATTGTATTTTCACTATAGGATTATAGGTGTTCCATTAGTGTGGTTATAGACCATCTCTATATCCTTGAGGATGATTCCTTAGTTGTGTTTACTTTAAGATGTGATTTACCTCCTGTTATGATCTACTTTGTGATATGTTTTACTTTATATTGAGTTTTAATTTATAATGTGATTAAATTTATATTATGTATTATATTATTCTTTATGTTATGTTATCCCATTATATCATCCTTTTTTATATTTATGCATTTTTTCAAAGTAAAAGAAAGGGGATTTGAAAAGGAAACAAAATGTGATTGGGTTTTCTTTATAACAAAGGAAATCAAAGTATTTTCTAAATTTATTTCAAAATAGCATTTAGATTTTGGGTTAAAAAAGGAACTACATATATTCATGGTGGTATATTATTAGGATTCTTCTCACACCACAAACACACACTTTAGTGTTTATAAATTTTTTTATTCTCTCAATTTGTTTTGTAGATATGTTCATTGATGCTGGTATCAAGAGTACACTAGGTTTCAAAGGATCTAATGAAACTCATTAAATATAGTGAAATAAATATAAAAACCTAAATACAAGATTAACTATGGAATAAACTAAATCATGCATTCTATAAAATTAATAAATCATATACCTTTCAGTGAATATTACCCATGAATCTATCTTTATCCCATGTGGTTGATCAATATCACATGAGAGGCAACCAAATGACATCCCTCCTCTGGAGGTATCCATGGGCTGTACTGAATCACTCCTCATATGAGTGGGATTATTTCACCCTCCATAACATGCTAGTGCCTTGCGGTGTGAAAGAGGTAGGATAAGAGATCTACAAGAATGATAGTTTCGGTTGAGGATTGGGAAATAATGCTTGATCACCATCTCATAGTGAATGAACCTTAATATAAATCCCTTAAGGATTATCCTGAAGTGAACATGCATCAACTCATACATTATGAGTTAATGCATTCATCAATTGTAAAACTTGTCCATGAAAAATATCTCATTAATTTAATATCATGAAACAAATAATAAATGATATGTTTTTTGTAGGTGATGTGAGTTTTAGCATACTAAAACTCCATAAACTTCAGGGATTTATGGAAATACCAAAGGAATCATACCATATGATTCATGTCACTAAGATTCACCCAATCAAAAATAAAAATAGTTCATGCAGTGTGTATAGGATATCTTTATATAATAACATAAAATATTCCCCAAAAGATTATAATAATCATTATTCCATGTGTATGCCATATACCATATCATACCATATGATATCTCATGAATTTATGGAATATTCCATTCAATATTCAATTTTCATTAAGTTTTAAATGAATTGTGTTCTATTTAACCATATATTTTATCATATACAATACATTATGAAATCATATCAAAAAACTCTTTTAGGATATCTTCTAAAACACTTTTAGAAAGCTATAACCAACTTTACCATGCATTAAAACACATAATACCTTGTGAATACCCATTAATTTTTTTGGATAAAATAAAAACACTTTTAGAGTATATATTTGAGTTAAACTCAATACTCATTCAATCAACCATAAATTATGATTACATGGGAATTTTTAGCATTGAAAATAAATATGAATCACCATATCCAAAAATGTTATTAAAGAGTAGTATATAACAAATAGTCAGTGCTACTCAAGCCATAGAGTGATCTGGAGTGATCTATATAAAATACATGAATCAATATACCTATTTCTACCAGCTGTAACATATGAATGCATTCATTATCATATGATCCATTTATATAAGAAATTGCATGACCTTGGGATACAGAGTATGTCAATCCCATATAGCCTACTCAAATGTTATTGACTCTTCAAGTATAGACTGAACAAGTTGATGAATACATCAAATATCATTCACCTTTATGGATGAGCACATCAAATGAATCTCACTTGAATATAAACATCATTGTTACTATCTAAGTGAAGCTACACTATGCCCTAACCTATCTCAATCAATGGCCTAGATGTCATACTTTTCATACGACATGACAAATACCATCTCAGTTGTCTCCAACTAAAAACATGATTTGAAATATACCCAACCACCCCTAAATTAGATAAGAATCAAGGATTTCATAATAAATCTATCAAATTATAAAGGTTCTAATTATTGGTATCTTACCAACCATAGGTAGAAAAGAATCCAAATATGATTCTTTCACCCCCAGTATACCGAAGACATAGTGTATGACACTCTATGTGGTATACTTCACGGGACATCCAGTGAAAAAAACATATTTTTTCTCTCATAAGCATATTATATATCCTAATATAAGAATCATATTCATGCTAACCTTAACATTTCATCATAAACTATAATACTCCATGATAAACAATGGTTAGGTATAACTCAAACTCATACTTTTAGAGGTCAATTATCATTTCGCTTCATGAAATATATATCAATATATACATATATGCAACCAATGTGAAATAATGATAAAGTATATATTTAATTTTGTATAGCATGAAAAATTTTATATTCTTAAACTCATTTAATAACACTCAACAAAAACATACATAATTTTATGTCTAACATATCTTATATGATAGATTTCCATACTAACCTTATGTTTACTGCACTTTTGGGGTTTGGTTAATTCATTACATCTATATGTAATTCCTATATCATCTATATGTGACCACTTGATAAAAACCTCCCACTAAATTATTTAGTGAGTAAAATCTATTAAGAAAGAAAATTTGAATAATTACGAGACTTAGGAATCATATTCCTAATGTTAAACTCCTTGAGCATATCCAAAATTCTTAACTTCACAACATCCAATGTTATGATGTTAATTAATTCTGTTATCTACAAAGAACTTTTCCTAATATCATCATCATACTTGAAACCATTCCCATTAAACTTTTTACTTGATACATTTTGGCAACTAATATAAATATTTACATTACTACTTTACCAAAACATTCTAAATACATTTAGGATAAAGTGATATTCACTACATCATGGTAACTAAATATATCTCTTTAAATTTATATTTACCCATATACCCTAAATTATTTAGGATATTAAGTGAAATTTGTTGGGTCGGAGAGTAATGGCAAGAGGGGGGGGGGGGGTGAATTGCCTTTTCAAAAAAGTTTAACAATTTAAGAAAAAGTTAAAGCGCAGCGGAAATAAAAGAGGCAAGACACAAAATTGATAACGGAGTTAGGCCTGAATCCCAAGACTACGTCTCCGCTCCCAACTCAACCATTGAGAGATTTATACGAAAGCTTGCTTTTTAATGGTTGTAGCAAGAAACCCACTAGACTTTAAGGCAGCCTAGAAACCTATTACAGCTTGCTTTTTATTGGTTGTAGCAAGAAACCCACTAGCCTTCTTACAGGTGAAGGCTAGATCACCTATGACTCAAGCCTTTTACAGGGAAGGCTTGACTAACCTCTTCACACCTTGAAGGTGGTGTGAAAACCCAAACTAAGGGAGGATGAGAGAAAGAAGGGTTTGTATGCACAAACTTAAAATAATGCTCAAAATGATAAAACAATAAAAACCGTAAAGAGGAGAATTCTTGGGCTCCAATGGATTGATTGGTGATGATGAAGAGCGCTCCCACGATTCTATGGTGGTGCTCCTTGGTTGTGGAAGTGAGTTGGAGCAGGTGGGGATCCTTGAAGGAATGCGCCGGAGGTTCGCCAAATGATCGAAAAATGTTCCCGTGGGCTACCGTTATTTTCCGGGGCTTCCTAGTCCTCTATTTATGGGAGAGGAACACCCAAATGGACGTTGGGGGTCTTCGGAGCCATTGGAGAGGCCTTCGGAGCCGTTGGGAGTCAAAAGTACAAGTCTGGTCAAAGCCCAACGACTAGTTTGACTGGGCACACCGGCTGGCCGGTGGTGTCTCACCAGCTGGCCGGTGGTCCACCGGCTGGCCGGTCCTGATCCACCGGCTGGCCGGTGCTCCAGACAGAGAGCAAGCTCTCTGCCGAGGTTCTACCGGCTGGCCGGTGGTCAGCCACTGGCTGGCTGGTGACAATACCGGCTGGCCGGGGAGCTCACACCGGCTACCCGGTGGCTCTGGACATAAACCATGTCTTCTTCCAGATACCACCGGCTGGCCGGTGGGAATCCACCGGTTGGCCGGTAGACTCAGAGAGTCTACTTTCAGTCCTTCTTGGCCCAACTCCTTGGCAACCTTTTGCCTATCAACAAAAATACTTGAAAAAAAGTTAGAACAAAATAAGTGTGATTGTGATCATTAAAATCCAAGAGAGAGGGGTACAACAATCTCCCCCTATTTTGATGATCACAATCATCAAAACAAGCAATGTAAAAGATTGAAATGAAATGAATGCTTTAAAGGATAAATTGAAAAGTAAAGCAAAGCATAAGAGAAATATTTATCCCCCAATCAACCAAGGAAATCTCCCTCTTTGTGATTATCAAAATAGCACGGGGCATAAAATTTGATTGAAGGAAAGGTTTGAAAAACAAGATAGAGATTTTGAACCAATTTAAATTTTTGAAATTTGAATTGATAGTTTTAATTTGAAAGTTTTGAATTGAATGTTTTGAATTGAAAGTTTTGAATTGAAAGTTTTGAAAAAAAAACGCAAAAAGGCTTAAACGATCCTAACTCCCCCTAAATAAAAACAACAAATCACCGGGGAGAGGATTTTAGAACCGAGACAAATTTTGGTCCGGAGAGACTCGCTAAAAGGGATTTTTCAATCCAAACTTGTCTTGTGGCGGGTCTTCTCCTATGAAATTCATCGTTAAAGGAAATGGTTTTGGGCCTTCCATACCGGGCATTTTTGCAATCGCACTCGTAAATTAAGTGCCCGATCTTTTTGCAATAGTTGCAAAATTTATATTGGGAGCTCCCCCTTACAAAAATAGTAGGAGCATGGGAAGAGGAAGCTTGCTTGGAATAGCCAAGCCCTTGGGTGGTTCTCGATATGCATTGGGAACCAAGGAGCTTCGAAAGGTTATGTTCACCTTCGGTGAACTTAGCTAGGGATTTCCTTAAATCCTTGATTGTTAATTCCATAGAATCAACATCGGGAAGGTTTTGGATCCTGAGGGACAAGTCTTCCTTCTCTTTGAGAAGTTGATCCTTTTCGGAAGAAAGAATTTTGAATTTCTTTTTTAAGGCAATAAATTTGGAAGAAAGTTCGTGAAAACCTTCCTCCAATTGATCTCTCGCATGTTGGAGATCCTCATAAGATAAATGATTGAAAGAATTGGAAGAACAAGAGGAAGATGAGTCAGAAGAGGTTACCTCATGAAGTGCCATTAGACATTTTTTACCGTCGTCTTTTGAGGAGGAGGAGGATGATAAGCTATCACTCCAAGTGGCCTTGAATGCCTTTTTTCTTTTCCTTTTGCTTGGCCCTTGTCTTGTGGAGTGGGCAATTGGGCTTATAATGGCCTTTCTTGCCGCACCCATAGCATGTTACCTCGGGCTCGGATTTTTCGTCGAGTTCTTCCTTTCGAGCCTTGCGAGATTTCTTCTTTTTGTTCTTCTTCATGAATTTGTGCATCTTGCGGGCAAGGTTCTCGATTTCTGAATCGCCGCTTGAAGAGGAAGAAGATGAGGAGGAGGAGGTTTCTTCTTTTTGAACTTTGAAGGCGATGTTCTTTGGAGTTTTGATGAGTTTGCCTTCATTTTCATCTTGCCTCCTCATGGTGATCTCGTAGGTCATGAGGGATCCGATGAGCTCTTCGACCGGCATTTCTTTTAAATTCTTCGCTTCTTGAATTGTCGTGACTTTCGGTGCCCATGAACTTGGTAAGATCCAAAGGATCTTCTTGACCATCATCTCTGCAGAAACATCATCTCCAAGAGACTTTCTCCCATTACAAACATCAGTAAAGTGAGTAAACATATCAGTAATATTTTCAGATGGATGCATGGTAAAAGACTCAAAATCTTGATGGTACATATCCAATCGAGTATCCTTAACTTTGTTGGTCCCCTCATGGGTAACCTCCAAAAGTTTCCAGATTTCATGAGATGAAGTGCATGTGGAAACTCGATTGAATTCATTACGATCAAGGCCGCAATGAAGAGCGTTCATGGCTTTTACATCAAGCTTGAAATTTTTAATATCAGCTTGAGTCCATTTGGATTCATCGGGAGATGAGAGAGAGTAACCATGCATGACAATTCTATAAATAGGATAACCTATACTCTTAAGAAAAGTAGACATGCGGGTTTTCCAATAGGTATAGTCGGTTCCATCAAAAAAAGGAGCACGACCCAATGAATAACCTTCGGGGGAGAAAGAAGATGAAGCCATCACAATGGATCTTGAATTTGAAACCGGTGATCAAATTCTCCCTCTGATACCAATTGTTGGGTCGGAGAGTAATGGCAAAAGGGGGGGGGGGTGAATTGCCTTTTCAAAAATGTTTAACAATTTAAGAAAAAGTTAAAGCGCAGCGGAAATAAAAGAGGCAAGACACAAAATTGATAACGGAGTTCGGCCGGAATCCCAAGCCTACGTCTCCGCTCCCAACTCAACCGTTGAGAGATTTATACAATAGCTTGCTTTTTAATGGTTGTAGAAAGAAACCCACTAGACTTTAAGGCAGCCTAGAAACCTATTACAGCTTGCTTTTTATTGGTTGTAGCAAGAAACCCACTAGCCTTCTTACAGGTGAAGGCTAGCTCACCTATGACTCAAGCCTTTTACAGGTAAGGCTTGACTAACCTCTTCACACCTTGAAGGTGGTGTGAAAACCCAAACTAAGGGATGATGAGAGAAAGAAGGGTTTGTATGCACAAACATAAAATAATGCTCAAAATGATAAAACAATAAAAACCGTAAAGAGGAGAAGTCTTGGGCGCCAATGGATTGATTGGTGATGACGAAGAGAGCTCCCAAGCTTCTATGGTGGTGTTCCTTGGTTGCGGAAGTGAGTTGGAGCAGGTGGGGATCCATGAAGGAATGCGCCGGAGGTTCGCCAAATGATCGAAAAATGTTCGCGTGGGCTACCGTTATTTTCCGGGGCTTTCTAGTCCTCTATTTATAGGAGAGGAACACCCAAATGGCCGTTGGGGGTCTTCGGAACCGTTGGAGAGGCCTTCGGAGCCGTTGGGAGTCAAAAGTACAAGTCTGGTCAAAGCCCAATGGCTAGTTTGACTGGGCACACCGGCTGGTCGGTGGTGTCTCACCAGCTGGCCGGTCCTGATCCACCGGCTGGCCGGTGCTCCAGACAGAGAGCAAGCTCTCTGCCCAGGTTCTACCGGCTGGCCGGTGGTCAGCCACCGGCTGGCTGGTGACAATACCGGCTGGCCGGGGAGCTCACACCAGCTGCCCGGTGGCTCTGGACAGAAACCATTGCTTCTACCAGATACCACCGGCTGGCCGGTGGGAATCCACCGGTTGGCCGGTAGACTCAGAGAGTCTACTTTCAGTCCTTCTTGGCCCAACTCCTTGGAAACCTTTTGCCTATCAACAAAAACACTTGAAAACAAGTTAGAAAAAAGTAATAGTGATTGTGATCATTAAAATCCAAGAGAGAGGGGTACAAAAAAATTAAATTTATGTTTTTACTGGTATAATTGTTAACTTTGAAATTATCTAAGTTCAAACATACTCCAACTAGACTCTTATGAAATATATTATCTTTAGAATATCATTCTAAGATACACAAAATCTTTTGTTTTTAAAAAATAACACTTATTTATTTTAGTAAGAATATTTAATAGTTAAACTATTGTTTCCATATCATATATGTCATTCTATGTGTTTAAATAATTTTATTTGAAAATAATATTATTATTTAAAATATTTCATTGATGGTGGTAGAATCTTAATTCCTCATATTTTAATAAACATCTTGATAAAAACTTTTATCCTAGATAACTAAATTTTATCCTCATATTCTTATTGAAACATGTTATAAAATCTAATTAATTTTAAACTATGTGTATGGAATTTATTATCTCATACTATTCATAAAAAACAACTTCTCTTATCATATAATAGAAATAACATAACTATATACATATTTTATTTATATTCACATGAGATTGATACATTCCTTTACATTCAAACCTTTGATGTAGTTAATCTTTTATTCATCACTTGAATTCAAACTAAAAGATCTATCAATTATTCCTTTGATTTTAAAACCCTATATATTTAAATTTTTTGTAAAGTATACATTTTTTATCACATACCTTTAAAAATTAAATAATTAATATCTTTAAGACTGATACCTGACATGGAAAATCCATGAAGTTTCATAATCCCCTTCAAGTATCGAGAAAATTTCATCAAATGGAATCATTACTTCTCTTAATGATAAAACCTTTAGGTTTCAATGACTTAATCACCTTATAAAAAAAGAATTATTGGAATTTACAACTTACTTTTCTTCTTTTGGATTAAAATTCTACCCACTTGTACTATCGATACATCCCCAGAAACTGGAAATCGTATGCCTTAATTAATTTTTTCACAACAATTTTAGAAAATAGGGAAAAAATTTCTTGAAATCATTCAAATTATTGAAACATTTCCATCAATGAAAATAAAATGAATCCCTTAACCCTAACAACCCTTATAGGAAATATTCAGTATATCTAAGTCATTATCATACTAAATCATATTGTGTATGTGAAGGGAGACTAAAATTACTTAGTTCATTTTGCAACTAATAAATTTAAAACCTAAATTAAATCATTATATGATTCTTATAAGGATCTAGATTTATTTTTTAAACTATTTCAACACTTTATTACTTAGAAAGATGTTAACATAACACATATAATTTATATTACTTAAGAAAATTTCTTAATATACAATTCTTAGGAGCTGTTTGCATTAATATTATACTTTTTAAGGTTTGATATTTAATTAAGGTTTGATTATGATAATTCTATTTATCTAAAATAGAATATATTATCATAAAATTATCATGTTTTACAAACATTTAATAAGGAATTTTATTAAATATGCTCCCATTAAAATGAAAACCCCTTTTAAAATCATCATACCCATTAGTGGGACAAGATCCATATTTCACTAAGAAATGAGTCCACTTTGATATTTCTCCCACAAATTAGTTATTTAGGTAGGGAATTATCCCAATCATATCATATAGAACTCTTGGATAGTTGAGTGAATAACTCTTCATCCAACCCATCACGTGTATAAACTCAACTCCATTCCTCCAATAGCCTAATCCTATCATGGTCTCCTAGATAAATGTATCCCAAACCAAGAACCAAGAATAAGAACCTAATCTAATATGGATCACCCACTATTTTCTTTCCTTACACAAGATAAACCATGGGTACCCAGATTTGGAATGACCTTCCCAGTAGAATAATCAAGGTCATGACAACTACCACTTTATAAGGAATATAAAAACTAATATTTTGATGGGGATTTAATCCCACTATATTATCTTATGTTTTTCCTTTTATGTATACATGATTCTTATTATTTAGTTTAGAATCACATTCCTTCCACCAAATTAACATATTTAAAACATATTGATGCGTAACTCTTTACAAAAATTATGTATACTATTACTGTAAGGTTTAGGTGTCACACCCCAACCTTTTTAAATTATTTATTTTATTATCTCTTGGCTTCGGTTAGCCTCACCAAGGTGAGGGTTGAGCGCTGGTCTAATTTTTTTTTGAATTTTAATAACTTTGATGGATTTAAAACTGGTGTGCGGGCACCGAAAAATTGGATGTGACTGCATAGTTGGCTCGGGTTCCCATGTAATTATCTAATATTTAAAATAAATAAAATTTTATAAAAATAAAATGGGTTAAATTTTTACACCATAATAATAAAAATATTATAATTATTTATATAATAATAATAATATTATTATTGGCAGTGTTATTATTATCATTAATATTTTTGATATTAAATGGTTGTTAAAAGTGTTTTTAATATTTTTATGAGTAAATTATTATTAATAAAATTGTTAATGTTATATTATTATTAATGTTGTTAATATTTGAAAAAAAGGAAATGAAATAAACAAAATTATTATATTTATTCTTCTTATTTTTATTATTATAATAATTATGTTATTATTAATATTAAAATTATGATTATTATGATTTTTTTAGTATTATTATTATTAAAAAGAAAAAAAGAACCCTAGATCTACCCTCCCCCTTCCTCTAGTTTGCGGCCCCCTCTCCCCCTGAGTTTTGACCTACAGCGCACAACCACCCACCATCCCACACCTCCTCTACTGGTCGCACCCCACCTCATCAACCTCCTGCTCCGATGTGACTCTAACGAAACCACCCCTCTCCCGCTTGGCTTGTGGCAGATGAACTCCCCCTTGCTAGAGCCTAGTTTGGCATGGGATAACCCCCTTCTCAGACCATCCTTGTGCCTCCCCTACTTGTGAGACCTCCTCCTCACCGGCGTTCCGCTCCTGTAGTCATGACCACCCTCGCCGGCGCCATCTATGACCGCGATCTCTCTTACGCGGTGCACCTCCTTAGCGAACTCTACTTCTTTTAAATATTTCTATTACAATTTTGGTGTTTTCTTAAATTTAACCAAACACTGATATCTCGGTTTCTATTTTTCACTTTTTGCAAAAATGTCTAGAGAATGAAACTAATGTATCGGGACCCGTTGGTCCATGTTCTGGCATCCGCTGCCAAGGGAAAGGCAGATGGAATCATCTCTCTATGCCACTAATGTTTTGGGTAAGGTTAATGCACCCGCTGTTTTGTTTCACACCATCCAATTTAGAGTCTATTATGATTAGTGAGTCCCTGGTTTTTGTTTGGATGTGTGTTGGTCCTCACACCAACTAATTTTAGGTTTTGGTTGATTGTTGTAGGGTTTGTTTTTGAATGGTATATTGATTTATTTATTTGGATTAAATATTATTTTAGGGATTTGTGGTGTTTTTGAGTCCTGGGGGTTTATCGTAGGGAGTTGCGGTCAGTTTCAAAGGCACGCACACATATTCCCAGGTATGGATATGTATAGATATATGTATCTTCTATGTGCATGTTCCCTCATGGCGTGGGGAACACATACATCAGTTTTTATATATATATATATGGAAGTGATTGCGTGTGAGCAAGTAGCTGCTTGAGTTAGAAAGTGCCAAATTCCAAGTGTTGGCTTGGTCTACTTAATGTAGGAGTCTCAATACATCTCCTTTACGATGCACTTATTTTGATGCTTGACACTTTCAATAAATTTATTACCATGATTCTCACCACCAGGGTGCCTTTTTTTAGCTTAGTATAGTGTTTTGAAATTGATTTAAATTGTTAAAAATAAGTTTTCAAAGCAATTATTGAAATATGTCTAGGTTAAAGTGAACCTTTTATGTTGGTTGAAATGCCACGTATTTCTTTATAGTGAAATTGGGTATGTAAGAAATGTTTTTCCTTATTTGTGTTATGATAGAATTGTTGAATTGTGGGTTTTTTATTGTATGTATAATTTGGTGATCTTTTGGCTTGAGAATCCTATTAAAAATATTTTGGAAAGGTTATTTTTATTTTTTTAAACAATGGTTAACGAATTTGGTGTTTTACAGGTTATTGTTTTGGTTTGATGGTGAGTGATGTTATTGAAAATGTGTTTACATGTTTTCTTGGTTATTTCTAACATTCCATTAGATGTGACCTCAAATGAAGGTGTCACTTGAAAATGGTGTTCCACCTTAAACCCTGTTTATTTTAAATGACTTTTTGTATTTAAGTAAAGTTGATTCCCTTGCGTGACTTCTAAAATTGGTTTAAATGAAATCTTAAAGAGGTATTCCTATTTGGAACTTGGAGTATGTTTGGAAAAACATTTGGCTTAAGGGTCCATTTGGCATGTTTTTTAAGATTTTGTATTTTCTGAAAGATTGGGAATGTTTTTATGAAAATGTATTGGTTTTGGATCTCAAAATCTATTTTGGCACTTTCAATTAAATAATGATGTTTGTATAAACTTTTAGAAAAGATTGTGTTTAAAAACTGTGTGCCTTATGGGAAACCTTATTGTTTTGTGAAATGTTTTAAATGTTTAGATGTTGTAAAGGCCTATTTGGAAATTTGTTTAATGTGAAATGATTGAATGTATATATATGGGGTGTTTCTATCTAGGGTAAACCTTTATGGGTGAATTCATAGGAGGCATCTGTTTTTGGGGTAGGCATGTGTGGTGACGACATGATAAGGCGAGTCATGCGTGCAAGGGCCTCCTACTTACACAATATTATTATTATAACCACCATGGATTCCTGGGAATCTTTTAGTTGATCAAGTGATGGTTTCTTATCAGCCCCGATTAGACGGGTCAGCACCCACTGGTAGGTATAGAGTCTTAATGGGGAGTGCCACTAGTTTCTTTTACCGTAAGGGATACCAGTTGGTTATAGACTTAGGGGATTCACCATACGCTTGTAGGTGGTTCTGAACTGAGTATATCCAAGGGTATTCTAGGTATGTTTAGAATCACCCATGGTTACTTAATTATTTACATTTCTTGTCTACTTTTATCTATACCTGTTAGTTTATTTCCAGCTTACATTGCTTACATGTTTTATTTTAGCACAACTTTGGTATTTTTATCTTGGTTTTATCTATAAAATAGAAAATGGTTTTGGAAATGGTATGTAGAATTTGTTGGTTTTTCTTTAAATGGGAAAAACATGTTTCTTATTTTAAAATGTGAAAAACCTACTTTCATACTTGTATTTAAAACTTGGGTTTATGGACTTCTTTGGAAAAGAGAAATTATGGATTTCGTGGTTTATTCTTCACATCCATACTGAGAATCTCTGTTCTCATGCCTGTTATATCTTTCCATTTGCAGGTTTAGTTTCTTTTTCAGGTTCCTGGTTTAGCCACTCAATATTGGAGCAGGCTTGGTTTTGAGTTGGGTGGTGACTTAGAAGGTCACAAGGAGATATGCACATTTTATTTTATTTCCATTTCTAGTTTTATTTTTTTATCATCAACATTTATTTACTTGGTTATATTTTGTTCATGGGAGAAATCATTCCCAACAGTTATACTTTGATGCTCGACAGTAGTTTCCAGCCCGTGGGAATCGGGAACACCCCTCGGGCCATGCCGTAGACCAGCTCAGGTGACTATTTTAGGGTCGAACCAAGTTGGTTCATGACAAAATGGTATTAGATCTAGGTTCTTGTTATTTGGGGTGTCTGGTAGATGGAGATTAGGACTATCAAGACTTAGGAGGTAGGCGAAAGAAGAGAGTTGAAAACTCTTTCTCGCACCGATCCTCGAGTTACCAGGGGTAGTCCTGGACTTTGAGTATTTTTTCTTGGGTTGTTTTGGATTGAGGGATGACAATAGAGGTGAATCGGGTTATGTTGTGTCCTCACATGGGGTGGTGACCCATGTGTAGTCCAAGTGCTTGGTTCAAGGTCCTCTTAGTTTCATTCCTTACTTGGGGCATGGATCACTACCATGTCGCTGGGTTAGGCATGAGCACTAGTTTCTCATTCTGATGGTTTATCATTGATTGTGCTTCGTTTTGATTTTGGCTGATGTGAGTGTTTGTTGAAAGTGAAGCGGGATTTTGAAATGAAAATATTTTTTCAAAATAAAAATGGTTTTGGAATGGGAGTGCTTTCCTCAAATGGTTTGGAAATTAGTAAAGTGGTTTTTAAAGAGAATGTGTTTTGAGTTGGAAGGTTTGGTATGTGTTTGGATTTGATAAGGAAAAGATATTCTTGGACCTTGACATTCTTTATGGAGGGTCACATGTGTGTGGGTATGTATGGAGAGTGTGTGGGGACACTTTTCCGTGGATGATGTAAGCATGATTGGATGAATGCACATGTGATGGTTTATAAGGTGCCATTGGTGAGCTTTAAAATTTAAAATAAATAGAAGTTTTTTGAAAAGTAATTGTTGATTTTGTTTGTATATGTTTGGATTATGGGCCTGTTTCCCTTGTATTTAAATGTTTCTTTGATTGAGTTTTGTATTGATGTTGATTTCAGTTGTATTTTTTTGTTTTTTTAGAGTATGCTACCCAAAAAGTTTGCTAATGTTGCCAATGAGTCATGCCCAGTTTTCAGTTATTCTCAGGTGTTGCTTGTCCTTTGAAGAATTTGAGGTCTGTTAGAAGTAGTGGAGTGTTTTTATAGGAGTAGATCATGTCTTAGAGTGGTTGGGAACTCCCAAGAGTGTTAAGGTTTGTATCATCTCATGTTTATTTGAGGGTCTAATTCTAAACTAGTAAAGACAGGATGCCTCATAATCATTAGAGTATGGGGTGTAGTTGGTGGGTGTCGGCTCTTGTGAAGGTTCCCCATTTATCAAGGAGTGCATGCTGGAGGAATCTGTCTCCAAGAAGCTATCTTTTTCTGTACTGACTCCCAGTTTGTTGGATCGTTCTCTTGCATGCCACTAGTGTGTTTGGTTCAGGCATTCTAAGTTACCTTGTCGCATATCTCCAAAGTCTTACTACTGCGTGACTATTCGGGACACTAGGGAGAGTTCTGAAATGATCTTAATTTGGGAGGAAGGAGTTGGGGACCATAGGATGAAAATTCCTAACTGTGTGGAAAGAGACGCTTCAGCTATCAGGGCCCCAACCATAGGTCTCAGGGTGAAGCTCACGTATAGTTAGGAGTTTGCGTGGGTGTGTGGAACATCGGTTCATATCATGTTTTCAGATTAGGGATGGAAATATCTAAAGTTTCCTTGTTATATTCTTATCTCCATCATAATATCATCCTTGTTGTGGTGGTGTGATGAGCTCATTCTACCACAATCTAAGTGGCCTTATCTGCTCTTAGTGTGGTTTCAAAATCATTCAGATTCTTTGAAGGGTGTGGGGCCCATGAATAAATAGACCCATTCTGATTTTGAGTTGGTATCAGCTATGTTCATTAGGGAGATGTTTTGTTTCATGAAATTGATGGGAGGTGTTGAGTTAATTTCTCATCCTCAAGTTTCTATGTTGTTTCGTAGAAAGTTTTATGTCTAAGTCTTAGGAGTGTTGTTTGGTCAATGTGGGGAAAATGAATGAGTTCGGTTTGGGAGTTCTCGTATTGGCCCCCCTTGGGGGGTGGTGTGTTTAGGTTTCAAGGGTTTATGTATTAGTGAATTATCATGGTGGGGAGAACCCACTCATGTTCTCTCCCCAATCTCAGGTTGTGGTCCTCCTTGAATTGGTCGGGTGTGATGTGTGTTGGGAATGGTCACCACAAGGCTCTCATTTTCCTTTTATTTTGTCTGGGCATGGACTCAAGTGGTGTCAAATGTTGGTTTGGTGACTTTATAGGGGCATAAAGTTTTGTTGTGGGGAGAATTATCACACCCCAAACTTTTTAAATTATTTATTTTATTATCTCTTGGCTTAGGTTAGCCTCACCAAGGTGTGGGTTGAGCACTGGTCTAATTTTTTCGAATTTTAATAACATTAATGGATTTCAAACTAGTGCTCGAGCACTACACGATTGGCTATGACCACTTAGTGAGCCTAGGTGCCCGTGAAATTATCTAATGTTTAAAATAAATAAAATTTTATAAAAATAAAATGGGTTAAATGTTTGCGCTATAATAATACAAATATTATTATTGTGTAGATAATAATAATAATATTATTATTGGAAGTGTTATTATTATTATTAATATTTTTATTATTAATTGGTTGTTAAATTTTTTTTTAATATTTTATGAGTAAATTATTATTAAGAAAATTATTAATGTTATATTATTATTAATGTTGTTAATATTTGGAAAAAAGGAAATGAAATGAAAAAATATTATTTTTATTATTATTCTTCTTCTTATTATTATAATTATGTTATTATTAATATTAATATTAAGATTATTATTATTATTATTATTATAAAGAAAAAAATAACCCTAAATCTAACCTCCCCCTTCCTCTTGTTCACAGCCCCCTCTCCCCTTAGGTGTTGACATATAGTGCGCGACCACCCTCCATCCCACACCTCCTCTACCGGTCGTGCCTCACCTCGCTGGCCTCTTGCTCCGGCCTTCCTTCGGCGAAACCCCCCTCTCCTGATTAGCTTGCGGCGCATGACCTCCCCTTGATACATCCTATTTTGTCTTGCATCACCCCCTACTTGTCCCCTCCTTGCGCCGCCCCTCCTTGCACGACCTCCTCTTCATCGGCGTTCTCCTCATGCAGTCACAACTACCCTCATCGGTGCTATCTCCGACTGTGAAATACCTTACGCGGCGCACCTCCTTTGAGAAATTCACTCCTATGGTATATTTCAATTACAATTTTGGTGTTTTATTGAATTTAACCAAACTTTGATGTCTCAGTTTGTGTTTTATTCCTTTTTCACAATGTCTAGAGTATGCAGTTGATGTATCGGGACCCGTTGGTCCATGTTCCGGCATCCACTGCCAAGGGTGGGGTAGATGTACTCATCTCGCTATGCCACTAATGTTTTAGGTAAGGTTAATGAACCCGCTATTTTATTTCACATCATCCAATTTAGAGTCTATTGTGATAAGTGAGCCCTTGGTTTTTGTTTGGATGTGTGTTGGTCCTCACACCCACTAATTTTGGGTACCAGTTGATTGTTATAGGGTTTGTTTTTGAATCGTATATTGATTTATTTGTTTGTATTAAAATTTATTTTAGGGATTTGTGGTATTTTTGAGTCCTGAGGATTTATTGTAGGGAGTTGCGGTTAGTTTCGAAGGTGCACATGCATATTCACATGTATGTATATGTATAGATATATGTATCTTCTGTGTGTGTGTTCTCTCATGGAAAGGGGAACACATACATCAGTTTAAGGATATATATATATATATATATATATATATATATATATATATATATATATAGAAGTGTGTGCATGCAAGCAAGCTGCTACTTGAGTTATAAAGTGCTGAATGTCAAGTGTTGGATTGGTCTGCTTGAGGTTGGCGTCTCCACAAATCTCTTTTCTGATGCACTTCCTTTGATGCTTTTAACTTTCAATAAATTTATTACCATGATTCGCACCACCAGAGTGACATTTTTTAGCTTAGTATAGTGTTTTGAAATTGATTTAATTTTTTAAAAATAGTTTTTCAAAGCAATTATTGAAATATGTCTAGGTTAAAGTGCACCTTTGATGTTGGTTGAAATGCCACATATTTCCTTAAAGTGAAATTGGGTATGTAAGAAATGTTTAACCTTATTTGTGTTACGTTATAATTGTTTAATTGTGGGGTTTTCATTATATGTATGATTTGGTGATCTTTTGGCTTAAGGATTTTGGTAAAAATGTTTTGGAAAGGTTCTTTTTATTTTTTTAAACAATGGTTAACAACTTTGGTGTTTTTCGGGTTATTGTTTTGGTTTGATGGTGAGTGATGTTCTTGAAAGGGTGTTTAAATGTTTTCTTGGTTACTCCTAGTATTCCATTGGATGTTTTCACATCCATGGGTGCACAAGGTGCACACATGAATGTGCCCTCATATGAAAGTGGAACTTGAAAATGATGTTCCTATATAAACCTTGTTTATTTTAAATAAATTTTTGTATTTAAGTAAATTTGATTCCCTTGTGTTACTTCTAAAATTGGTTTAAATTAAATATTAAAGAGGTATGCCCATTTGGCACTTGGAGTATGTTTGGAAAAACATTAGGCTTAAGGGCCCGTTTGGCATGTTTTGTAAGATTGTGTATTTTCCCAAAGTTCGGAAATGATTTTTTGAAGATGTATTGGTTTTGGATCTAAATGTCTCATTTGGAAGATTCAATTCAATGATGATGTTTGTATGAACTTTTAGAAAAGATTTTGTTTAAAAACTGTGTGCCTGCTGGTTAACCTTATTGTTTGGTGAAATGTTTTAAATGTTTAGATGTTGTAAAGGCCCGATTGGAACTTTTTTTAATGCGAAATGATTGAATGTATATATATGGGGAGCTCCTATCTAGGGTAACTCTTTATGGGTGAATGCAAAGGAAACATCCGTGTTTGGGGTAGGTAAGTGTGGTGACATCATGATAAGGAGAGTCATGCGTTTGAGGGCCTCTTACTTATATAGAATTATTATTATAACCACCTTGGGTTCTTGGGAATATTTTATTTGATAAAGTGATGGTTTATTATCATCCTCGATTAGATAGGTTGGTACCCACTAGTAGGTATTGAGGCCAGATGCGGAGTTCCATTCGTTTCTTTTTCTGTAAGGGTGGAAAGTTGGTTATAGACTTATGGGATTCACCATACACCAACAGGTGGTTCCGAACCGAGTATATCTAGGGGTGTTCTAGAGATGTTTAGGATCACCCATGGTTACTTAATTATTTACATTTCTTTTCTACTTTTATCTATACCTGTTAGTTTATTTCCAGCTTGCACTGCTTACCTATTTTATTTTAGCACATCCTTGGTTTTTTTGTTTTGGTTTTTTCTATAAAATGGAAAATGGTTTTGGAAATGGTATGTAGCATGTGTTGGGTTTTCTTTAAATGAGAAAAAATGTTGCTTATTTTAAGATACTAAAAACCTACTTTTATATTTGTATTTCAAACTTGGGTTTATGTATTGCTTTAGAAAATAGAACTTATGGATTCAGTGGTATATTCTTAGCATCCCTACTGAGCATCTCGGTGCTCACACCTATTATATCTTTCCATTTGAAGGTTCGGTTTCTTATTCAGGTTCCTGGTTCAGCCGCTCAATGTTTGTGTAGACTTGGTTATAAGTTGGGTGGTGACCTAGAAGGTCATAAAGAGGTATATATAGTTTATTTTCTTTCTACTGCAAGTTTTATTTTTTATCATCAGTCTTTATTTACTTGGTTATCTTTTTTTCATGGGACAAATCATTCCCAATGGTTAGAATTTAATTCCCAACACTATTTTCTAGCCCATGAGGATCGAGAATGCCCCTCAGGCCATGCCACAGACTGGCTTAGGTGACCAGTTCAGGGTCGACCCAAGTTGGTTCGTGACATCAGGTATATTATTGAGCATTCCTTTTTCATTATCAGGTATCCGATAGATTAGAAGAGTTTTTTTTATTTTAATAAGTGGTTTTAAAATGGATTTACAAATTATGAAATTAACTTCAAACTTTAAAAGTTTATTGGGAATTAATTTGGAAGTTTTTAAAAGTGATTCTATTAGTTTTAGAAGAGTTTTAGAATTTTGAAAGTATTAATAAACTCTTTTTTTATTATTTATAATTTAGGTAAATCAGAAATTTAATATTTTTAATAAAATATTTACCCTTATGCATGATTTTGAAGTTTCATAAAGGTAAGGATGTTTTTTTAAAGGACTTGTAAGCGTAAAGCCTTAGTTTTCATACCCTTCATTAAGGTGAAACAATTTTTATTTATTTCATATATGAAACCTTGACATTTTATTCTGTTTGTAAAGGTAAGATCAGTCATGTAAGGGTAGGAATTTTTCCTTATTGGATAAAGGTCTTTTAGAGTTTTTTAAGCTTATGTATGGGTACTTAGTGAATCCTTATAGTTGTATAAGGGTAAAACCAAATTTACAATAGATTCATAAACGTAAGGTACCTGCAAATTTTTTAGTTTTGTAAGAGTCATATGTGAATCCTAAAGTTCATGTAATGATAGTTCCTTAGATACATAAGGGTAAGTCTGTAATACTTAAACCCATGTAAAGTTAGGATTTTTTCACACAATGGAATCCTGAATTTTCTCAATTCTATCTAATGGTGGATAGTCACATAAGGTTAAAACCCAATTATCCTTACTCAACATGTATGACCTATATAGGGGTAGTGTAAATTTCTTAAAAATCTTAGTTTTTTCTCCCCCTTTGATCTGCAACACATTTTTAATGTAAATTAATGAATTAAATGAAAAAAATAGATAGTTTTGAATCTATTAAGGATTTTAAACATAATTTTTGACCTTTATTAAATTTATAAGTCTTAAAAAAAGTCTTATGAAGTAAATTAAATAAGGAATAAATAGAATTTTTGATGGGGTTTCTGTAATATCCGCATGTGAATGTATCCACATATCTTAAAAAATTAGTCTTTTCCTCAATCACTACCTTTTCATTTCCCTCAATTATGGATGATAAAGTCTTTACCCTCAAGTAAAAAGTGTCTTTTATAAATTGGATCGATCCCGTTTTGAGTTTATAGACCCATGCATTCCCATTTTCTCTCTCCTCCCTTGTTGATGCATCATGAAAATATCCTCTTATCTAGGTAGGGGGTCTGTGAATTCTATTTATTTTTGTTTAAATGAGAATTAATAATTCTTTATCTTATTTCTTTAAATGAATGTGATTAACCATAATAAGATAGTAATATGAAACAAGAACCCCATGAAGAATGGTTATATAATTAGATCTGGAAATTTTAAAAATAGGGGGATGAAATGCATGCGGTGTATTATTGTTAATTAAATATTATTATTTAAAGAATTAAAATATAAGATAAACTCATGAAGTAGATATTTGATTCTAAGAATAAACTAAAAATTAAATTTTATAGGTTGATATTGTTAATAGGATAATTTCATTAATAATTCTTGTTAATTAATTCATTATTAAAATTAATTAATTGATATTGAGGAAGATTATCACTTTATAAAAATTGAAATATATTATATCATGTTCTAGAAATTATTGGAATATAGATAATATAACATTCCATGAAAATTTCTGTTATTGGATAAAAAATGAAATTTTCATAGAAAGAGAAAGAATTATCATATGTTGAAATATTATCTCCATGACCTAGAAATTTAAAGGAATGTGTTAATGACATGTTGTCTATAAAGGTTATTATCTTTAAGAATACATAGTTTCATGCAGTATAATATGATTAATGTGTTGTTGTTGTTATTTCATAAGTTGGAATAAAATAATTTACATGGAAGAACTAATGTGTACTATAGAATATTATTAATGTGTTATTTCTATTTCAAGAAATGGAAGTGAAGTTTATTACATTCAAATTATAGTTAAACTATTATTTACATTATTTCTATAATTTAATTAGAAATAATAATTCATGCTATGGACAATTATGATTATCTTATAATTAAGAAATAATATGTTGAAATATATATATATATATTTAATATTGTTGATAATAATTTCAATAATGAAATTTAGAAATTTAAAACATGAAAAATATAATAGTATTTGATAATCTCTAAGATTATTGGAATAAATTGAAAATAAATAATTTCATGTTGTAGAATAATAATAATTATTGTGAAAATTTTCCAAGAGAGAATAGATAACTGCATTCCATAGTATAAAAATTATATGATAATAATAAAATATTTGCATGCTGTGGTGTTAAAACTACTTAATGATTTTTAGTGAGAATTATTTTATAATTTTTTTAGAAAACCAAATTGGGTATTATCACATGCTAATGATGATAAATGTTTTTTATTAGGAATTAAATTATTGGTTCGAACTTTATGATCAAATATTCTTATTATTACATCTTGATATTTACTAAATAATTTTCTATCTACTTGGATGTAAATTTTTATTATTTTTTAGAATTATTGAATGGTTGAAATTGATAAATAATCTAAATTCAGATGTTATAATTAATTAAATTAATGTGTAATGAGAAGAATAATTATTACTCATCTTGGAATTGTTTAAAAATGGAATTATTGATTGATTCATATTAAATTTATTTTATCTAATTTTAGATACTTATATAGGTTGATTAACATAAAAAAATATGCATAATAAACTAGTAAATTCAAGATCTAATTAAAAAGGTTGTTTATTAAAGATGAATTAGTTGGGGTTGAGTGAGACCATTCTTGATTACAGGAGGCTTGAATCCCTTGATTCTGTGACTATAGTTTTCTTTAAAATTATATGTGAAAAAAATAAAATTTATATGTATGTGTGATCTAGAATTTAGATCCTTGATGTGAATTATTTACAACCCAATATGATTTATTTGATAATGAGTAATGGGTAGGGATGCCTAAGGATATGGTGGTGTTGATGATTATAATGGAATGGGGTGTCAGTTATGATGATAATGGTGGAATGGGGTGTTGGTTATGATAATGATATTAGAATGATATTTCGGATTTGATTTTATATGCAATGTTGTAGGACACTTGGACAATCAGGATGAGTTCAGAGCATGGATTTCTCATCGACACTTACTTCTAGTTTGATTCTTACTTGATGGAAAATGTCCTATGGTTATTTATACAAATCATTTCCAAATACGGGATGTAGTTTTATTCTATGCACTATGAGTTCATATTTTAAGTGGTATCTTAGGTAGGGTCTTAGAGTACCAAATTTTTTATAAAATTATAATGAATTAATGAAAAATAAGACTGGTTCTTGGTTCTTACTTATAATGATGACATACTTGAGAATACAAGAATAGAATTAATATTTCCATAGACACTTTACTTATAAGATTAAAATTTTAATCTTGGAATGAAAATGAAATAATATTAATTAATGGATAATGAATCAATTAATATTTAACTTTACACTTTTATACTTATTTGATATCTAGACCTTAGCGGCGGTATCCAGGTGTACTATGAGATAATAGCGGTAAATGAGTCTAAGGATAGGTAGTTTCCTTTAGTGTGGTTGTGAGATATATTTATTCTATATAATCTGATTTAATATGATACTCCACCCATGTTATAAGGTAAAATTAAAACCAAAGGTTCTGGGGGTGTTTTCTCCAATATCTAGGTTGGTGAGGATACAAATGGCAGACTACCCCCTCTCCCCACTCTCTTTTCGGGTGTAATATTACATGTGAGTATGCATGGGGGTGATTTATTATACATGTGTTCTATGGGACATGATTCTATGAGGTTATTATGAATGAATTTATTTTGGATTTAGTATTTGAATGAATATTATAGTTGTGTTATGTACAGTTTATGATAGATTGAGGTATAATACATAATACAGAGGTTGTAGTGGCTTCTAGAAGCAAAACTGATTAATATATAAAGGATACATGTGTGATGATGTAATGTATGAGGTTCATGGTTTTATATGGTTCCCCATGTGTCTTCAGCTATGATTATTTATGGAATAGGTGATAGATTAATACGTGCGGTGTTGGGGAATGAGAGAAAAGAATCAGTTAGGAAGTGGTTGTGGGGTACCTATTTCTATATATATTCTTTCAATATTGTGGTCATACATTTGTGTGTTATTTGGTGAGGGATCCATAGAGATGACGAGAAAGGAATAATATACCTGTTTAGGTGATGGGTTAGTTCTATTTATTTATTTATTAAGCATTAGTACACTTATTTCACATTTTTCATTAGAGATTTTAGGGAGGATTCTATTGAGCGTAAAACTTATGCTCACCCTACATATTTATAAAATATTTTTAGGTTAGTAAGAGATGGGTTTTGATCAAATTAGACATCACTAGTCTGTGGAGTTGTTTAGGATCTATTGAAGATTTTTGGTCACTACCTTGGATTTATCACTTTTATATTTTTCATTTAATCTGTATCCAGTTATGAATAAAATCACATCATTTATTGGGATTTATTATTTATTTATTATGAGAAAGAGTTGTTTGGTAGTCATTATCATCTTATCACTTCTTAAATATTTATTTGGGTAATTCATCCCATGTGTGTGATTATATACCCTTGGTGCAAGTCACAAACCTGTGGCCTATTAGAGGTAGGATTTAAGTGTCATTATCCTCTTTCCCCATTGCAAAACCAGGAGGGGTACATTTGGAGGGAGGGGGTCATGAAATAGTGGTATTAGAGGTGATGTTTGAGAAATTGACTAGATTTTAAAGTCACACATTAGTGAGTATGCATGGTTTAGTAGGTAAATAGTATCAGTTGGTCTTAATACTTGCTGTAAATAAGTGAGACTAATTAGAACATGAGATTTTAGGTACCCCTGTGATCCGACACAAGGATATTCAAGTTTACTAGACACGCTAAGTAATGTTTTTCTACTTGTGTTGTAGAGACCTAGGAAATGATCCAACATCATTCCTGTATATTCCTATGTTTCCACTATCTCAAAAAAATGGGAAATATATTAAAAATGAATGAATGAATTAACCTTAAATAATCTGTGTCCTAGGTTAGGAGTCCCTAATTTTTTTTATTTTTTAGGAGTGGATCCAGGTCGATGTATCCATCAAAAATATGTTCTAAAAAAATCACCATAGAGCAAGGGTTTAGAAAACAAAACTTTTATGAGGAAAATATAAGAGTTTTAGTAGTAGAATCTACATAAGTATGAGGTCTCTCTTTCAGATATTAAGATAGAGGTTTGGTTGGAGGAGGCAGTGATAGCCTATAGTTTGAATCATTCCTAGGGAGAGCAATGAGTTTCATTCATTATGATAATGTTATGTGTGTTAGATCGACAGTGGTGGGTTTTATTCTTCAAGTATTTTGAGGAATTTTTTATTTTTTGGGGGAAGTTATGAGATCAGTTTTTAGGATAAGTTTATTTTTTCATCCGTAAAGGTGGATTTTTAGTTGGTGCTATTTTTCCTCCATTATAGGATTTATGAGTTATTATATTGATATAGAGAGAACTTTAAATTGACTTTTTGAGCTTGGAACCCTTTGATTATTATCCCCTTGAAATGAATGACCATGATTATCACCATACTTTGATTTCTAGACCTTTAGAATGAGTGAAGGGAAATATACATGTTCACTCGATTGAAACCCACCTATTAAATCCATAATCTATGATTATTTATACCACTCAAGATCTAGTTTCTAACCCACACCTAATTACCTTTAGATATAGTAAGTATAAATAATTCCTCAGACTTGGTGTTGAGGTAGCAATATGGTCCTAGGAAGAGACTTCTCTAACCTTGTTCATATTATTTTACAACTCTCTCCTTGGGTATAATGTTGTGAATATATGGTCTGGGGGGAGGGGTTTTGTAACACCCCGACTCTACCTCATTGGACTGAGGAGGCGGTGAGAGCTACTTGTCCTAAAGCGACATTCCCAAGATGCCAAAGGATACTAATAAATGCCGAGGGATTTAAGATCAAGTTGGGGAACGATTTTCCCTTACTACAAAACCAACCAAACAATCCACAACTATTCGATGCATGTCAAATAAATTACCCAACCATGAATTCCCAAAAGACAACCAAGTTGTTCCACAACACAACTCAAAACCAATATAACTAGACATGTCCACACAACATCAAAGTAAAATGCACAATCTAATCAACCAAACACCACAAGCCATGATACCACCACAGCTCCACACCAATATCCAAGCTCCAAGCTCCACCAAGGGATCACAATGCTCCACTAAAGGAGTGTTATGCTTTATCTTTGCCCACGTCACAGTACACGACATCTATAAAGACACCAATGTGCCAAAGCAGGGGGTGAGTACTAAAACTCAGTAGGTTTTCCCCAAATGACTTCCCTACACACGCCACTAGGATAAAATCGTTATCACATTTATATAAAACAATTTATATAAAATGAATCATAAGTGCAACCATTTTCATAAGCCCAACATGCCCTTACCCAGCCATCACACCCAAACCAAACAAACTAGGGAAAGCCAACCAAACACGCCACAAGTCATTTCATCATTTCACATTCGCACCATAATTTCCATCTTGCAAAGCAATGCACAACAAACAACCAAAACAACCAAACAACCAAACAACCAAACAGTGCAGATTCTGTCCAACCCGTTCACCCATTCACACTAAGCGACACTTCCCGTCCACTTACCATTGATGGTGGCCCTTCAGTCCACTATCCATCCCCTTTTTATAGTGGTACTTACCGCCACTTCCACAAAACATTACAAACCAACCAAACCAAGCATATAACCCAACAAGGTCACAACCACATGCAATCAACCAATTCCATTTCATATCAATCCATTTCAATAAATCATCCATTTATTGAAAACCATTTTCCATTCCAAACAAAATTTCTATAAAACAAACCTTTTTATTTAAAACCATTTTCCATCAATAATTTTCTCAAATCAACCATAGAATCCCATTTTAAAATCCACAACAATAACATTTCACCACAAAACCCTCCTTTTCCCAAAAATCCCCAAAACATCACCCAAGGGATTTCTAATCAATTTCGAACATCAAAACACAATTAATTTCAAGCACAAAAAAGTAATTGTAACTAAAACAATTATCTCTAACCAAGTGGAGTCGAGAGAGAAGCCAACTACCTTTAGGGTTCCCAAGAAATCGACCCACAAGCCACCGCACCTCAAATCCGGCGAACAAACCACCAAAACCTCTCTATATCCCCTTTCCCTAACATCCACAAGCCTTAATGTTAACATACATGGCAAACACAACCCTAGATCTACACACAAAAAGTGTAGATCTAGAAAACCACGAAAGAGAGGGATGTAGATCTAGAGGAAAACACAAGAGAAACAAGATGAGAGACTTACCCGGGAGAAACCACCTTCAAACTGCCTTGAAACCCCTTTGAAACGCTTCCAAATCGAGTGGGAGAGCACCCTTAACCCCTGAGAACCCAAAATCCTGAGTGAGGCTCGAGTGGGAGGAAGATTGGAGTGAAATAGGTTAAGCCTGAGGGAGCCTGAAACTTATAACCCTATTTTTAAGTGGCCGCACGGTTAGTCCGCACGGTTTGGAAAACCGTGCGCTAACCATGTGCACGCTACTGCCTCGGGAGCAAGGGTCCGTACAGTTTCCTCACATGGTTTAGAAAACCATGTGTAGGCTATGCGAATCCTACAGTCTCCCCTGCATGGTTTCCTGGAGAACCTGCACGGGTTCCACTAACCATACTCAAACCATGCTCCCCTTTAAAGGCCTCCAAACTCATCCAAAACCATTACAAACTCTCCCAACCTCTTCCCAAATCATCCCATGCACTTTAAACACATAAAAATGCATAAAAAAGCCCACATACATTAAACCATGGGTACTAAATTCTCCCCACCATTGGACTTTCAGTCCTCAGAAAGCAGTGAACCTGCCCTTTGCCGAAGGAGCTCGGGCCACTGCTCGACCATTTCTGTCTCCTGCTCCCAAGTCTCCTATTGAATCTGACCATGTTGCCACAAAACATGAACTAAACTGATAATTTTACCACACAAGACTTTCTCTTTCCTATCCACAACCCACACTGGCACGTGCACCAACGAAGCATCCTGTTCTAGCTCAACATGATCCCATCGAATCACATGGTCACGATCCGTCTGATACTTTTTCAACTGTGACACATGAAACACATTGTTCACCACACTAAATCGTGGTGGAAAAGCCAAATGATAAGACACCTCACCAACCCACTCAAGAATCTCAAAAGGTCCAATATACCTTGGAGATAACTTTCCCTACTTCCCAAACTGATGATGTCCCAACCTAGGAGAGATCCTTAAGAAAATACGATCACTTACCTCGAACGACAACGACCGTCGACGATGATCCGCATACGATTTCTGGCGACTCTGAGCAATCTCCATTATCTTCCTAATTAACTTGATCTTCTCTATATTCTCCTGGACAAGGCTCGGTCCAACCATCAAGGACTCACCCGTTTCCACCCAACATAGTAGAGAACGACATGACCGCCCATACAATGCTTCAAACGGAGCCATTTGTATGGATGCCTGATAACTGTTATTGTACAAAAACTCAACCAACGACAAGTGATTCTCCCACGAGCCAAAAAAAACCATGACATAAGCCCGCAACATATCCTACAAAGTTTGTATTGTCCTCTCAGATTGACCATCCGTCTGAAGGTGATACGCTGTGTTCATAGTCAACTGCATCTCAAGGGATTGCTACAAGGATTTCCAGAAATGAGATGTAAACCTCATATATCTATCTGATACAATCAAAACTGGAACACCATGCCTCTTTACCACCTCCCGGATATAGATTTTGGACAGATCCTCCACCGTATTAGATTCACGAATCAGGATGAAATGGGCCGACTTCGTTAGCCAATCCACTATCACCCAAATGGAATCGTGCTTTCTGACCATTCTTGGGAGACCTGTAACAAAATCCATCGCTATCTACTCCCACTTCCAAACACGGATTGGTAAAGACTGCAACATTCCTGCTGGCCTTTGATGCTCTACCTTGACCTGCTGACAAGTCAAGCATCTCGAAACAAACTTAGCAACTCTTATTTTCATAACAGCCCACTAGAACTGTGCTTTCAACGCTTTATACATTTTCTGAATTCCAGGATGAATAGACCACCTAGAATGATGATATTCCTTGAGAAGATCCTCCTGTCAAGCAATTGGTACAACCATATGATTCCAAAAACACAAAACTGAATATCCCTTCAGTTGCCAACCGTCAATGGTCTCCCCACCATTGAGTCTCGACTCCATGTTTACACACTCAGAATCATATATTTGTGCCTTTTTAACCAAGCCAACCAAGTCAGGAATCAACAAAACTAGAAAGAAGACTGCTCTATCGCCCTGGTCCTCATATTCCAACCACATATCAGCTATAACCGACATCAACTGCCACTATCAGATGCCTGTTTTACCACCTGAGCATATGATTTTCTACTTAATGCATATGCCATCGAATTTACCTTACCTGTTGTGTACATCAAGTCAAAATCAAATATCTGGAGATATTCCATCCATCTCCTTTGCCCCAAGTTCAAATCCCTTTGTGAGAAAATGTGTTTCAGGCTCTTATGATCTGTATATACCGTGAATTTCTCACCGAAGAGATAATGACTCCACACATTCAAAGCATGGACCAACGCTTCCAACTCTAAATCATGAGTTAGGTAGTTCTTCTCATGCACTCTCAAATACTGTGATCCATATGAAACCACATGATTCCCTTGCATGAGAACGCACCCCAACCCTGATCCTGATGCATCACAATACACCATGTACCCTTTTCCTGATTCTGGAAAAACCAAGATTGGTGATGATGTAAGATGAACCTTTAGCTCTTTGAAACAATATTGACACTGTTCATTGCACTAGAATGGAACATCCTTTCTTGTCAAAGCTGTCATCGGCGAGGCCAAACGAGAAAAATCATGAACAAAATGCCGATAATACCCAGCTAGAGCAAGAAAACTCTATATCTCAAACACATTATTTGGCGGTTTACATGAGATAACGACCTCTATCTTTTCAGGATCCATTGAAACACCCCTTTCAGAAATCACATGGCCAAAAAAATGAACTTCCTGTATCCAAAAGTCACACTTTAACAATTTGGCATACAATCGATGATCCTTCAAGATCCCCAACACTGTCGCCAAGTGCTGCTCATGCTCCACCCTTGTCTTTGAATACACCAGAATATTGTCTACAAACACCACCACAAATGAATCCAGATATCTATGAAATATCCGATTCATCAATGCCATAAACACCACTAGAACATTCGTTAGACCAAAGGGCATAACCACATATTCATAATGGAAATATCTACTTCTTGAAAGCTGTTTTAGGAATATCCTTCTTCCTCACCCGCAATTGATGATATCCCGACCTCAGGTCGATCTTGGAGAACCACTGGGCTCCCCTCAACTGGTCGAAGAAATCATCAATTCATGGAAGTGGATATCTATTCTTTATCGTAACCTGGTTAAGTCTACGATAATCATCACAAAATCTCAAAGTTCTATCAGCCTTTTTCACAAACAACACCGGCGCTTCCCACAGAGACGTTCTAGGCCGGATAAAACCTTTGTTTTATAACTCTTAAAACTAGAATTTCAATTCTCACAATTCAGTAGGTGCCATCCGGTAAGACAGAAGTGAGGCAGGACTGGTCCCCAGAAGGAGATCAATCGTAAACTGCACTTCTCTTACAGGAGGTAACCCAGAGAATTATTCAGGAAAAACATCCATGAACTGATCTACCACTGCTGTAAGAACAGTTTTATCAACACCCTCTACTGATTCCAATGACACCACCACCAACTGGTATGATAACGTACCCACTGCTGGTGCCAACAAACCCGTTGCACCCTGCCTTTCATGCGTCTCTCCTTTAAAGAGATGTCTAACGCCATCGTGTGTCGTAAAATCCAATGTTTTCTCATTGCAGTCGATGTGAGCCTTAAACGCCACCAGCCAATCCATTCCTAGGATTACATCATACCCATCCATCTCAAGCACTGAGAAATTATAGGTTATCTCAACCTCACCCACAAAAATACCACATGCTCTACACAATAAGGCTCAACACTCTCTTCGACCCAGAGGAGTTTAAAGTTTCAAAACCAAGGGCATCATTTCTACCCATAAACCCATAAAATCAACCACACGTGAAGCAATAAAAGAGTGTGAATCACCCATATCAAACAACACTTGCATCAAGGTAGAATTTAAAAGAATAGTACCTCGCACTGTGGATGGTCCTGACTGATCATCCAGCACAACCTTCTTAGCTCCAAACACATGTTTTCTTGCCACACTCTGCTCTTTATTGACCTGGTGAGGTGTTGTGGTATTCCAAGAATCACCATGACCCACATTACTCTACTGACGAGGGGTATGCTGTTGTCCCCGTCCCATAGAAGCATACAATGTATGCGATCCCTGAGGAGTGTCACGCGCACCCAACCTTGGAGCATTCCTACAATAATGCTACAGATGCCCCATCTTCTTAATATTATGACATGCTCGAGGTTGTGACGTACAATCCCGCTTGATGTGGCTCACAGAACCACACTGAAAACATCCCAGCTTGCTCTGGGGATTCAGAGGAAGATTTACCGATCCTGGTGTCAGATTATATGCCATATTCCTGCTCTGGTAATAAGTGTCCCTCCTACGATTGAACCCAGCATTAGAGTTCCCACTATTCCCCATGGGTACCACCATGCTTCCCCCACCCGGAGCTCCCAAAAGATACCGATTATCCACCGAGGCTCTATTCACCATCTATGTGTAATCATCTATACACAACACCGCTATATTTGAATGGATTTCTTGCCTTAATCCCACTTCAAAGATCCTTTCCTTCAAAGACGTGCTACCCGCCAACTCGGGTGCAAACCGCACTAAGTTCATAAACTTAGTTGCATACTCCATCACAGACATAAGATCTTACTTCAAACTGAAGAAATTATTCGTATTCTGAATTCTGAATGTATGTGGGTAGAATTGTTTATTAAACAATTCCTCAAAGCATTCCCACAGTATACCCTGGTCAATCCCCGCTTGGACTGCCAACTCCCACCACTTAAGGGCAAGATCTTCCAACATATACGTGGCCAAATTCACTTTTAACTCTACCGGTGTTCCCAAGAACTTGAAGATCTCATTAATTATATTCAACTATGATTCTACCCTCTTTGGCTCTGAATCACCCCTGAATATGGGTGGGTTCTGCTTTTGAAATTGAATCGCATGATCCACATGCCTTGGTTCATCCGCTTTATTTCCACTTTCCACAGCTTGGAAAGCTTGCACTATACTTTGCACTAACTACTGGTTCACCTGAGGCTCAGGTGCTACCACATTCTTAGAAGCCTTCTCCGGTTGGTCTCTACGACGCCTACCCGGTGCCATTTCTATAAACAGAAAACAAACAACCATGAGTCTCACTTCCGTAGAAATCATGAAATTCCATTTAAAATCAAATTACACAACACTTTCACAACAAGGCTTTCCAGAAGTTCACATTTCCCCTATTTCACCATTTTGAAAATCATACCATTTTCAAAATATTCAAATTTATTCACATTATAGTTTTACACAAAATCCCATTTCTCAATTCAGCCCATATATCATTATACCCCAATGAAATATGCATCCTAGTGGGAAGTCATTTCTACCATGCATGCCATACTCATCTCATTGGCTACACCCATGACAATGAGATATCCAATGCCTATAAGTGTCTCCAAAACACTTATGTACCCAACACCATGGTAACTTGAATTTCAGTATAAAAGGGTTAACTATGTAATTTTATACTATACATTCCAAGTTCTGACAATCCTAAGCCTTGCTACCATCCCGAATCAAGGAATGTAACAGAACGAATGTCAACACCAAATCCCAGAATCAACTCCAAAGGACCGAACAAACTGATACCACTTGTAACACCCTGCCCCTACCTCATTGGCTCAAGGAGGCGGTGAGGGATACTTGGCCTTAAGCGACGTTCCCAAGACGCCGAAGGCTGGTAATAAATTCCGATGGATTCAAGTTCAAGTTGGGGAATGATTTTCCCTTACTAAAAAACCAACCAAACAATCCAAAACTATATGATGCATGTCAAATAAATTACCCAACCATGCATTCCCAAAAGACAACCAAGTTGTTCCACAACACAACTCAAAACCAATACAACTAGACATGTCCACACAAAATCAGAGTACAATGCAGAAACTAATCAACCAAACACCACAAGCCATGACACCACCACAACTCCACACCAAGCTCGAAGCTCCAAGATCCACCAAGGGATCACAATGCTCTACTAAAGGAGGGTGATGCCTTACCTTTGCCCATGTCATGGTACACGACATCTACAAAGACACCAACGTGCCAAAGCAGGGGGTGAGTACTAAAACTCAGTTGGTTTTCCCCAAATGACTTCCCTACACACGCCAATAGTATAAAACTGTTAGCACATTTATATAAAACAATTTATATAAAATGAATCACAAGTGCAACCATTTTCATAAGCCCAACACGCCCTTACCCATCCATCACACCCAAACCAAGCAAACCAGGGAAAGCCAACCAAACATGCCACAAGTCATTTCATCATTTCACATTCACACCATACTTTCCATCTTGCAAAGAAATGCACAAAAAACAACCAAAACAACTAAACAACCAAACAATCAAAAGGTGGAGCTTCCGTCCAACCCGTTCACCCATTCACACTAAGCGGAACTTCCCGTCCACTTACCATTGATGGTTTCCCTTCCATCCACTATCCATCCCCTTTTTATAGTGGTACTTCCTGCCACTTCGACATAACATTCCAAACTATCCAAACCAAGCTTATAACCCACCAAGTTCACAACCACATGCAATCAACCAATTCCATTGCATATCAATCCATTTCAATAAATCATCCATTTATTGAAAAAAATTTCCATGCCAAACAACATTTTAATAAAACAACCCTTTTTATTGAAAATTATTTTCCATCAATCATTTTCACAAATCAACCATAGCATCCCATTTTAAAATCTCCATTTTAAAATCCACAATAATAGCATTTCACCACAAAACCCTCCTTTTCCCAAAAATCCCCAAAACATCACCCAAGGGATTTCTAATCAATTTCGCACATCAAAACACAATTAATTTAAAGAAAAAAAATAATTGTAACAAAAACCATTAGATCTAACCAAGTGGAGTCGAGAGAGAAGACACTACCTTTAGGGTTCCTAAGAAATCAACCCACAAGCCACCACACCTCAAATCCGGAGAACACACCACCAAAACCTCTCTAGTTCCCCTTTCCCTAACATCCACAAGCCTTAATTTTAACATACAAGGCAACCAAAACCCTATATCTACACATAAAATGTGTATATCTAGAAAACCACGAAAAAGAGGGATGTAGATCTAGAGGAAAACATAAGAGAAACAAGAGGAGAGACTTACCTGGGAGAAACCACTTTCAAACCTCCTTGAAACCCCTTTGAAACGCTTCCAAATCAAGTGGAAGAGCACCCTTAGCCCCTGAGAACCCAAAATCCTGAGTGAGGCTCGAGTGTGAGGAAGATTGGAGTGAAATAGGTTAATCCTGAGGGAGCCCGGAACTTATAACCCTATTTTTAAGTGGCCGCTCGGTTAGTCCGCAAGATTTAGAAAACCGTGTGCTAACCATGCACACGCTACTCCCTCAGGAGAAAGTGTCAGCATGGTTTCCTCGCACGGTTTGAAAAACTGTGCGTAGGCCGTGCGAAGCCTACTGTCTCCCCTGCACAATTTCCTGGAGAACCCGCATGGTTTCCACTAACTGTGCTCAAACCGTGCACCCCTTTAAAGGCCTCCAAACTCATCCAAAACCATTACAAACTCTCCCAACCTCTTTCCAACTCATCCCATGCACTTTAAAAACATAAAAATGCATAAACAAAGACCACATAACTCAAACTGGGGGTACTATAGGTTTCTATCGTTATATACATCATATACTCTTCCATCAGTCCCATTTTGGTAGATATTTGGTCTGGGGGAAGGGGTTATTGATTGTATTCTTTTTTTAATCAATTTAATCTTCACTTGATCTAGGTGATATGTGTCCTAGTTTGGGGAAAGGTAATATTTTTTTGTCTTTAATTTATTATATACCTAGTATTATATTACTTTTTCTGTATATTTTGAATTAAATTCTTGTATGTTTTGGGATGTGCATGTGATTTTTATATGATGTGGTTGTGGTCTTATGTGCTTATATTCCTATAATGGATTTCTCTCATTATGGTAATGTGTGCTATAGCCTTGAGAATAATAAGAGTGTGGAAACTTCAACCATCATGAAATTTTATTTTTTTGATATGTTTTAAAACCATATGGGTGACTGATTTCCACCCAAATCTGACAATATCATGGTGTCATGGATGGGTTCCTTTAATTTTAATGCTTACAACAACTCTTTTTATATTGAAGTAAGTTCTTGTGTTGGTTAATGAATACTATATGGTGTTAATTTAAAACACTTGAAAGTAATGGAATGTACTGGTAGAAAATGTTAATTGGGATATTAAATCCTTTATAGTTTTTTCATAAGTGTGTTCTTAGTAAATAAAATTTTGTTAACAAAATTGAAAAAAAATATATAGCCGGATAAAGTGAATTTTTTGAACCTCATGTTTTGTTTATGATGCATTTCATATATTAAATTGGGTTCTATAATTTTGAATTTATGTGTATTGATATTAACTTGGTAAAGATCATGGTAGAGTTGTGTTAGTTAAATAAAATAATTCGATTAAAGAATGTAACTTATATATATATATATATATATGTTATCATGGAAAACAAGTTAAATATGGTACGATAGAAATCATTCTTAGAATGTATTAAATTTATTATAATTATCAAAATGGTTTAATATAAAACTTTTTAATGTTTTAATTATAGTAGTGGGTGGATATTTTAAATTTTGTGATGCATTATGAATTAAATTAGTTAATTTATTGGACATCTTAGTTGTTTGACTAATAATGAAATGTTTTCAGAAAAAAATCAATTTGAGTGTGTTATCCATGGAAATTTTCTTCATTTATCTATGATAATATGTATAATAATATTATGTTATACCCACATGGAATTTTTTTTTATTTTTGGTAAACTTGTTTTATTAAATAAAAAATTATAGTCCTTCAATGAAACTTTCATTTATTTTAATAAAAGTTTTGAAAAATTTATTAGAAGTTTTTTCACAATGAAGATTTTGATAAATACCATCTTATAAAGAAGGATTAAAAAGGTTTTTAGTTAAAGGTTTTCTAACCTGACATATTTTAAATTCAAGAGACTTGGTGAACAATTTTATCTGTATTCTATGGAATTTAATAAGTTTTAATATGAAATGTTGTGATGCATGTCCAAAAAGCAATAAATTATTTGAAAATAATATTTATGTTTTGAACTTCTTTACCATCATGGATTAATAAATTGTTTTAATTAGCATATCTAATAATATTAATAAATTAATATGCAATGATGTTAATATACTTTGTTTATGAAATGTTAATTATGATATGTTTTTAATGTTATTATTTAAATATATTTCCTGATTATTGTACCATATTTTGATTAAGTATAAAACATGAAAGGGGGATATGTGAAAATTAAGTGGAAAATTAAAAGCATGATACATGGGGTTAAATCATGTATTGATTTTCATTTGATAGCATACCTAATAATGTTTTACAATGATAGATATAATAATGATTTATTCTAAATTAATATTAATTCGTTTTATTTAAAATAAAGTGATGTAATTTTTTTAAAGGTATTTCCTTCTATAAGGTTGTTTTTTTGTATTGATTGTTTGATTTACATGAATTGATTGCTGGGTTTTTATGTCCATCTATGTGACCTTAACTGAGAATGAGAGTCCCAAATATGTTCTCAGTATCCAAATTTTTTTAATGCTTGATTTCATTAGGATGAAGTACCTAATATCATGTTGATATATGATATTGATTCTGCAATGTTTTATTTTTGGCCTTATTCCAGTTTGAGAGTTATCTCCCCCAGAATATCTTTTTGAGAGTGTTTTATAGATGTTTAATGATTATATTATTTGTTCCTCTATTATGTTGGATGTGTTTCAAATATAGAAAGATACTTGAGAGTTATCTCATGGGGTGTTTGAATTAGCTCCCTTCCCTTCTCTCACTACTTTATAATTTTGTTTTAATTATTGATGATGAGAATTATTTGAAAGGTATGTAATGTAATGGTATAGAATATTCTTAACCCTTCCTTTTTCATTATGTGGTGTCTCATAGTTTAGAATAGTATTTTTATTTTAAAAAGTTGTTTTAAAATGGTTTTGAAAAAAATGAAATTAATTTCAAAGTTTTAAAAGTTTATTGTGAATTAATTTATAAATTTTTAAAAGTGATTATATTACTTTTGGAAGTATTTTAGAATTTTTAAAGTGATAGTAAACTCTTTTTTAATTATTTACAAGTTAGTTTCATTAGAAATTTAATATTTTCAATAGAATATTCACCCTTATTCATGATTTTAGAGTTATGTAAAGGTAAAGAGTTTTTTCTAAAGGATGTGTAAGGGTAAATACTTAGTTTTCATACCCTATGGAAAGGTAAAACCATTTTTTATTTGTTAAATAATGGTAACCTTGAAATTTCATTATGTTTTTAAAGGTAAGATCAGTCGCATAAGGGTAGGCCCTATTTTCCTCCATTATGTAAAATATCTTGAGAGTTTTTGAAGTTTGTATAAGGATACTCTATGAATCCTTATAATTGTATAAGGGTAAACCCATATTTATAATATATTCATAAAGGAAAGGTACCCACGAGTTCCTTAGTTCTGTAAGAGTCATCCATGAATCTTGAAGTTCACTTATGGGTAGTTCCTTAGCTATATAAGGGTATGTATGAAATCCTTAATTCTAGGTAAAGGTTGGATGTTATTACATAAGGTTACCATGGATTTTATCAATGTTTTGTAACGGTGTCCAACCGTGTAATGGTAATAACCTATTACCCTTACACAATGTGTATGAGTTGCATAGGGGTAGGGTTGATTTTCTAAAAAAATAACAAATTTTCCTCCTATTTCAATCTGTAACAAATTGTTAATGAAAATTAAGGAATTAAATGTGGAAATTGGATATTTCTAAATCATTTAAGAGTTTTAAATGAAATATTTAATCTTCCTTAAATTTATAAGTCTTAAAATGAGTCATGTGAACAAAATAAAATGAGGGATATACGATAAGTTTGATGGGGGTTTCAATAATACCCACATGGGAATTTATCTATATATCTTAAAAATTCAGTTTTTTCCTCAATCATGCCATTTCCTTTTCCCTAAATTCTAGATAATAAATCCTTACCCCTAAAGTCCAGAGATTATTTTTCAAATCGACTCAATACCATCTCTAGTTTCTAGACCTTCGCATTCTAATTCTCTCTCTCCTCCCTTATTGCTGCATAGTGTAAATATTTTTTTCTCTAGGTAGGGGATCCGTGACTTCTATTTATTACTTTTAAAGAATGGATTAATCATGATTTATCTTATTATTTTTAAATGAATGTGATTAACCATAATTAGATATTAATATTAAATATGATTTACATAAATAATGGTTATATAATTAGATCTATAAATTTTAAAAGAGGGGGATGAAATGCATGCAACATATTATTATTAATGAAATATTGTTATTTCAAGAATTAAAATAGAAGATAAACTTATGTTTTATATATTTTCTTCTAATAATAAACTGGAAATTATATACTGTAGGTTGATATTGTTCAAATTATAATTACATTCTTAATTCTTATTAATTAATTCATTATAAGAACTAATGAATTGAGATCGAGGAATATTATTTCCATCTAAAAACTATAAACAATTATTTCATGTCATGGAAATTATCAGAAGATAGTGAATATAGTATCTTATTTAAATATTTTCTATTAGATAAAAAACTGTAATTTTCATAGCAAGATAAATAATTATCATATATTGAAATATTATTTCCATGACCTAGAAATTTAAAGGAATGTATTAACGACACAGTGTAGATAAATATTATTATCTTTAAGAATCCAGAGTTTCATAGAGTAGAATATGATTAATGTGTTATTTTTTTATTTAATAAGTTTAAATAAAACAAATTACATTGAAGAAATAATCTGTATTGTAGAATATTATTAATTTGTTATTTCTATTTCAAGAAATGAAATATAAGTTTATTACATACAAATTATGGTTAATTGTTATTGCTATTATTTTTAGAATTTAATTATAAATATAATGCATGTTGTGGATAATTATGATTATTTTATAATATGAAAATCTCATATTGAAATATATATATTTAATATTATTGATAATAATTTAAATAATGGAATTTGGTGATTTATCACATGCATAAGATAATAGTATTTGATAATATATAATAATATTAAATGTAATGGAAAATAAATAATTTCATGTTTTAGACTAATGGTAATTATTTTAGAACTTATCCAAGAGATAAAAGATAATCACATTATATAGTATAAATATTAACATATAATAAAAAAATAGTAGGATGTTGTTGTATTAAAACTACATAATTATTTATGGTGAGAATTACTTTATAATTCTATTTTTATAAAACTGAAAAGGGTATTATTGTATGTTAATAATGATTAATATTTCTTGTTGGGAATTAAATTATTGGTTGGGATTTTGTGACCAAATGTTTTGATTATTGCCTCTTAATATTTAGTAGATAATGTTCTATCTACTTGGCTATATCAATTTTGTTGTTATTTAGCATGGTTCAATGATTTAAATGAATAAACTATATAAATTAAGTTGTTATTATTAATTAAATTAAATTAGTATGACCAGAATAATTACTACTCATCTTGTAACTATTTAAACATAGAATTATTTCTCAAAGAAAGTTACATTGATTATAGCTATATTTAGTTATTGATATTGGTTTTTATCATGGAAACCTATGTAGAATAAACTAGTTAATTAAATATAGAATTAAAAAGGTTTTTTGTTAAATTTTTATTTATTAGGGATGAGTGATCCCATTCTTTATTGAGGGAGTCTTCAATGTCTTGATGTTATGGTTGTATTTTCCTTTAAAATTATGTTTGGGAAAAAACATTTAATATGTATGTATGATATAGAATGTAGGGCCTTGATGTGAATGATTAATAACCTAATATGATTGTTTTAATGATAAGTAATGAGTGGAGATGCCCAATTCTATGGATATGTTGGTTATTATATTGGCCTGAGGTGTCGATTATGACAATTATGTTTACATGAGGTGTCAGTTATGATAATGATGTTTGAAAAATATTCCAATTATGATTTTATGTGAAATGGTGTGGGACACTAGGTTAGGAAGAGTCTTGAGTGAGGATTTCATATCGATGCTTACTTATAGATTGATTCTTACTTGATGGTCAAAGGACGATTGTTATTTATATGACCAGTTTCCAACAACGAGAAGTAGTTTGATGCTACGAACTATGAGTGCATATTTTAATTAGTATCCTAGGATGAGTCCTAGAGTACCTAGATATTTATGTAATGATAATAAATTAATGAAATACTGAGATTGGTTCTTGATTCTTACTTATAATAATGAAATACTTGAGAATACAAGAAAATAATTAATAGTACCATTATTAATTAGATTATAATAACCAAATTTTAATCTTGTAATGAAAATGGAATAATATTAATTAGTGGATAATGAATTAATTATTATTTAAATTTATGCTTGTATTCTTATTTGATATCTAGACCTTAGGGGTGGCAACTAAGTTTCCAACGAGACAATAGAGACAAATGATTCTAAGGCTAGGTAGTTTCCCTTAGTTTGGTTTTGAACTATTTTTATTCTATATTTTTTTGATTTTATATGAAAAACCACCCATTTAGGAAGGTAAGACAACAACTAGTGGTTCTGGGGGTGTTTTCTCTGGCATCTAGGTTGGTGAGGATACTGATGGTTGACTACCCCCTCTCCCTTATCTCTCTTTAGCTGTAGTATTACATGTGGGTATGAACATGGGTGATTTTTTATACATGTGTTCCATATGATATAATGTCTTGAGGTTATTTCACATGAATATATTCTAGATATAGTATCCAAAGTATTTTTATAGGTGTTTTATGTATGGGCTATGATGGATTGAGGTATAATACATAATACATAGGCTGTGGTTGCTTCTAAAAAAAGGTTACTATATGGTAGATATGGATGTGATGATGTTCTACACAGGGTGTATGGTCTGATATGGTTTCTCAGGTGTTTTTAGCAAATATTATTTATGGAAGATATAATGGATTTGGATGTGTGATGTTGGGACATGAAAGTGAAAAAACATTAAGGAAGTGGTAGTGGGGTTCCCATTTCTATATATATATGTTATCAATATTGCAGTTATACTTTTGTGTGTTATTTGTTGAGTTATCCATAATGAGGATGAGAAAGTAATAGTATACCTGTTTAGGGGATGAGTTCGGTTCATTTATTTATTCACTGGTCTTTAGTATATTTCTTTCACATTTTTCACAAGAGGCTTCAAGGATTATCCTATTGAGTATGCATGTTATTATCACCCTACATATATATAAATTGTTTTTCAAGATGGCCAGAGCTGGTTGGTGATAGAATTATAAATTACTAGTTCGAGGAGTCATTCATGATTTTTTAGATATTTTTTTCCATTGTTGAGGATTTATCTCTTTTTTATTTTTCATTTTAGTTGTATCCAGTTATGTATGACATCACATCATATATTGGGACTTATTCTTTATTCATTATGAGTATGAGTTTTTTTGGTGGTTATTCTCATCTTATCTCTTACTTATCAAGTATTTATGAGTTTATTTCATCCTATGTATGTGATTATATACCCTTAGTTCTAATTTCCAACCTACGACCTATAGGAGGTGGGATTCAAGCAGCATTGTCTCTCTTTCTCTATTGCTAACCTAGGAGGGGTACCTTTGGATGAAGGGGGTTATGATATTCACAAACCCAAATAAAAACCCAAATATATCTATAAATATACAAATTCATCTTATTCATAAGGTACATGAAACCTTTTCATGTAAATTCTTATAATAATATAAAACCAACAATCATCACATGAGTAAGCCTAAATCCACAGATATTCAACCCTCACTTTTCTAGACAAGGCATAATCCTCCAAGATAGTGAGTAGTTTGACCCAAAGTCTATTTACCTAGGGATACATTACTCAAGATAGATCTTAATTCCATCATAATTATAATACCTAATATATATAAATCATAATTAACTACTTAATTAAATTTCATAACTCAATACAATCCAAAGTCAAGGTAGAAGAAAACTAAATCTATTTTTATACCTAGAATGCAACTCCTTAGATACATGTATGATAATATCTAAAATAAATTTATCAATTAAACTAGGAATAAATTTATTCATAATATATCAATTAAATTCAATAATAAAAAAGGAATAAATAAATGAATGAATAATTCAAGTATTTAAACATGAGATTAACTATTTATGAACAATTCACAAATAAAGTTAAAATAAACACTATAATTTATCTAAACTTATATACATTATATAATATTGAATATAAAAAATTTATATTCATTTTATAATATTTACCTTTTCATATTATCCATTATATTACATTAAATATATGATATTATATTAATTATACACCTTTTATAGCCCAATTTATATTATGTAAAATATTTTAGATAATGTAAATATTAAATATTTATATTATTTAATCCTTTATGAAATTAATAATTAAATATTATTTTTTATGTGGTTTAAATTATTTCTTCAAATAAAGCCATTAAAATGAACAATTCAAATGAACAATTCATAACATACACAAAACTCTTATATTTCCATCTTAGTGTTATAATTTATAAAAAATTTATAGACCATCATTATTATTTCTATATAAACATTTCATAACTAAATTATAAGTCACTCATAATAATTTAATAGATATTTTAATATTAACATTTAATATTATGTAATATTTATTAGAAAATACTTCATAAACAATTAATTAATTAATTTTAAACACTTTATACTTAATTAATTTATAAACACTTTTATAAATTAATAATTATCCGAAAATATATTTTATTATAATTTATAAACAGTTTATAAATTATATAATTTAATTTTATGAAATACTATTTTTATCTTTAAATCATATTTAATGATTAAGGTGGAATCGTAGATTACGACATACAAGATATCCGTGCTTAAACTATTTAATCTATATAAGTTATATTTTACGATTAATAGTCCTATCAATTATGATAAGAAGAATATATAAGTTTTTTTTTTCATTTTTTCAATAAAGGGAAAAACTTACGTATATAGGTCGATAATGATAAAACCCTCACATATCATTTATATGTAAAAGGAAATAATTTTAGTATCATGAACCATACACATAAGGTAACAATTATTTATGTAAACCTCAAGTACACAAACCTTATATATTCCGGGCTTTGACAGTGTAACCCTTACACATTTGAAGATTTTACCTTATGTATTAGACTTTTACCTTCACATATCATAAAATTTTACCTTTATGTATCAATCATATTTTATGAATCACATTAATATAACTAAGGTGATATGATGCTCTATTTTAGGACTTTCAGAAAAATAATATCGTCGAATATGATATCTCTATGTCATACATTATAGATTATACAAAATTGAGGAATTTATGTTGAGTTTCTGGTTACGATATCCCTTATCGTAAACTATGATTCAATTGATAAAAATAAAAAGCTCAATCATATTTTATTATAGAGGATATGAAAGGAATTATTATTTTAAAAACTTTATTTTCAGTATGATTTCATGAATAAAAACTAATGGTAAGGATTTTATACCACTATTAGGTTTCAAAGGATATAAAAATAATCTTTAAATACAACAAAAGAAATATAGATTCACAAATACAAGATCGGACATGAAAGAAGACAAATCATGCATAATATAAAAGGAATAAATCATGTACCTTTCACTGAAGATGTCCACCACATCTATCTTCATCCGTTGTGCTTGGTGAAGATCACTTGAGAAGAATCAAAATGAAATCCCTCCTCTGAAGGTATCTAAGGGCTATGATGAATCACTCATCATATGAGTAATATTCTTCCACCATCCACGACATGATAATGGATCATGGTATAAAGGAAGTAAGAGAATAGAGCTATGTAAAGGATAGGTTTTTCCAAGGCTTGGGAAATATTTCTTGATCACCATCTCATTTTGAATTCCAATTTATAAATCCCATGATGATTCTCCTTGAGTGAACATCCATTAATTCATATTATATGAGTTAATTCATCCATCAAATGTAATCCTCAGATATGAGTACTCTCCTATCCATTTCATCTCATGGAGAAAATAATGAATGATAACTTACATATAGGAGATCCAAGTTTTAACTAATTAAAACTCCACTATATTCGGTGAATTATGGTAGTACCAAAGGAATCATACCATATGATTCATGGAACTGTGATTCACCCTATCATAATATATTAATGGTTTAGGCAATGTGTATAAAATATTCTTATATCATAAAATATGATATTCCCTAAAGGATTAAAATAAGCCTTATTCCACGTGTATTTAATACTCCACGACATGTTAGATTGCACCATACAATATCACATGTCTTTAGGGAATATTCCATTAAAAGTAGACCATTGTCTTAGATAGGTAGCAATGAAGGTGATGAAATATGAAGGATTGGGTGCTATTCAGAGATATTTGGGTCTTTATTTCATTTTTATAGAATTTTATCCTACATGTGGTGTTTCTAATTGTAACAACCAGACTAAAAATCATTACCTTGGAAGGGAAAAAGATGCCACTAACCTTAGGTTATGTCCTCTAGACACCAAATGTGGGCAATAAATACCAAGGGATTTACTAAATTCCAGGATTGTTTTTCCATTTAACAAAAAATACACAACCTATAATATAAAATCTATAGAGAATAAATAAATAAACATGATAAATTATATGAAACTAAAAGAAAACCAATTAAATATAACCAGAACAGACTATAGTAGTAAAAAAAGACAATGATCAAGTATTAGAATAAGACCATACAAAAATAAGAAATTACAATCCCAAGACATAAAATACTCAAAGAACCAAGGTTACACCACCATGAATCCACTATAAGACAACCTCCAAGATTTGAATCCCATTGACCATGAATATAGAATTACAATTCTTCACTATAGAATTAAAAAATCCCCCCTTACCTATATCATGATAAATGAAAAATGAATATGTAACAAGGTATATATACAGAGGATGAGTAAATAAAATCAATTGGAAATTGACGATAAGCTTTCCAAACATTTTATTGAGACCATAAAAGCTTATCACAATTCATAGAAAACAATTAGAGCGTGTAAAACCACTTACCAAGTATGATAATATAAAAGCAGTGAAATAAACCCCACCAAAAGTTCACCCAAGGAATGAAAGCATGTACCCACACAATACATAACCCAAAGTTTATCCCATAAAAGCGATCTCTATGAATATTCCAACTTGTGATCAATACTCTTCTCTCCAGAACCAATCCGTTTATTGGTGGTACAATCCATTATGCCCCAGTTGGATGAGTAACCAAATTCAAACCAACAAGGATACTATCCAATGCAATATGAACGCACACCAAACCTCATCATTATATGTTCTAAAAACCCAATTTATTCTTTATTTTAACATTCCAATTTAAATATTTTATCAAAAATGTTGTGGGAGACACCCACAATACATTGATTTTAAAATCAATAAAACATGGGGTTTTTCCAAAGGGTTTTTATTAAAATATTTTCATAAAGAACATAAAAAATAAACTTTATAAAATAATATATTGAGTTCTAGATATGAGTGGAATGAAATAGATCCCACCCATATTAAAATTTTTTAATAAGAAGAAACATTTCAGGATTCATAGATCCGGTCTCCCATTTCCACTCTTTCAGTGAAGCCCAAAGAAGTTTTATCAAAACAATACCTTGACCATAGATTCAAGCATGATAGCCCTAGTTTAGATTTCTACCAAACTAAAATGATATAAATACAAAGGATAAGAATAAATTGAATTCTAACCTATGATTACCTTGGTCCAAAACCTAAAGATTCACTGAAATAGATATTTGTAAGTAATAAGACCTACAAAAATTCATAAAGATAGCCTGGGGTCTAAGGTAAAAGAGTAAGAGACTAATTAGAACCTAAGGGTGCTGAGAATATTAAATTATCTAGACCTAAAACCATTCATGATATCAAAGTAATTCATAATGTGAAATCCTTAACACCCACATATGCCAAAATTTAAGTCACCTCAGTCATTTGAGACCTGAAACTCATTCATTCCCTAAATCTTATTCATGCCATGAACATCCTAAAATAGTTTTCTGTCTAATTATTACTATAAATTATTCACTCTATTAATAACCATTCACATCATAAATCAACTCATGTAGCCATATTATAGATTCCACTCCATTTTCTCCTCTAAACACATCCAATGACCTAACCCAGTATTCCATAACATAAAATAAAAATTATAAAATGCTGAAATAACTCTAATCGTGGGTGTTACATTATCCCCACTATTGGGGTTTATTTCCTCAGAAATATGGAGATTGGTATTTTCTTAGAAGAATTATAGCCATTAATCTAGTGTAAAATTATCGCATTCCCAAGTTTTTTATTAAATGTGACAATTCTTCTATAATATCCAAACCAAAGAGATACGTCTTCCTCACATGATCTTTTCTTTTCTATCCAAAATATAAATTAGGTAATGGATAAAAGCAACATATGGTTCAAGAGTAATTTTATCCCAATGAATAACATGGCTAGGATTTGGATAATACTTCTTTAACTAGGTTACATGGAAGATATTATTAAGAAAACTAAATCTCAATAGTAGGGATAACTAATATGCAACGTTTCCAATATGTTAAAAAATCTTGAATAGTCTAACGTACCAAGGAGATAACATTCCTCACTTTACCAAATAAAGGTGATCTAGTCTTGATGACACTTTCAATAAAAAAAGAAACTTATTTCAAAAGATAAGGGTCATTAGTGATTATTTCAACATGATTTATGATTTCTTTGGGATGTTTCCATTTGTTTACTAGTAATCCAAATTTTCTTTTTAGTCTCATGGACACAACTTGGTCTAATTAGTGAAGTTTATCACATCTCTACCCAACAAAGTAGAGATCAACATGGATGAACATACATAGCCTTGAAAAAAGCCATCTTTATTAAGGTATTATAGATATTATTATATGAAAACTCTACTAAAGACAAATTACATTCCCATGAACCATTTAAATCTATCAAAAAATATTTAATCATGTTTTATACTATTTAGATATTACATTCTAACTGTCCATCTATTTGAGGGTGATATACCCTACTCATGGCCAGCTGAGTCCCAATGGACTTTTGAAAGGATCACCAAAATCCTAAGGTGAATCTAGGGTCTTAGTCAGAAATATTCCCCTTATTTGTATCATGATAAACAATTTCTTCATTTTCACCAATGTGAATATATGGGGGGTGAGTATATCCACTCAGCATGAAATCTACCAGAAGATTCCGACACACAATACTAATACCAGAAAAAGTTATCATAATTTATATAAATAAATAAAGTGTGCAAATCCAGTTACCAAGTGAGATAATATGAAAGTAGTGAAATAATACCCCACTAAAAGTACACCCAAGGCATGAACCTACACACCCATGAAACACACAACACAATACGTCTCTCGTTAAAGAAGGCCCTATGAACAGTCCAACTCATGAGTGATACTTATCCCTACTAACCTAAGATGTCACTTGGTAGTATAATCCATTATGACCTAATTGGAATGATAAAAAAGTTTGAAAAAACAATAATACCCTTCAATATAGTGTGAATGCATGTCAAATGTGATCATTCCAAGTTCAATAAACCCAATTCATTCTTTATTTCAAAATTCACATTTTAAAACTTTGTTAAGCTTTTTGTGGGAGACACCCACAACCCATAAATTTAAAAACCAATAAAACATGGGGAATCCAAAAGGTTTTCATCAAATTAATTCATCAAGAGCATAATAAATCAACTTTAGAAAACAATCCATCAAGTTCTCAATAAGAGTAAAATGAAAGAGAAGCCACCTACCTCAAAAGTGTTTAACAATAAGAAATGTTTCATGATTCATAGATCTGGGTACCCTTTTCCATCCCTTCAGCTAAACCTAAATAATTTCTATCAAAATGAGACCAAGACCATATATCTATTCATAAAAACATGGTTTAGGTTTTATTCTAAAATAAAATGAGAGAAATAAAAAAAGGAGAAGAAGAACAATAATTATCAACTTTGATTCTCTAGGTAAAAAACTCAAAGATCTATTTAAATTTCTCTTTATAAGGAAGAGGATATCCAAAAACACCTAGAGAGAGCCTAAGGTTTAGGTTAAAAGAGATTGATACTAATCATAATTGAAGGAAATTTAAATTGTTAAATATAATGGACCTAATGTCATTCATGGCATGAAAGAAGAATTCATTCTGTGAAATCCTCAATGACCACATACACTAAAATTTAAGTCACCTCAATCTTTTGAGACCTAGAACTAATTTATTCCCAGAATCCCATCTAGGCTATAAATTCCCTCAAATAGTTTTCTACCAATTTTTTCATAGAAATTATTCACACCATGAATAAACATTCACATAATGAATCAACACCTATATCCAAATTCAAACTTCCCCTATCTTCCCTCCTCCTAAAACATCCAATGATCTAACCCAATATTAAATATCTTAAAATAAATAGTATAAAATAATGAAATACCTTAAATTAAGGGTGCCACAGTAATGATAATTGATGTGCATGTTGTGAATTATATGTTATGTGAGTGGAAGTTGATTTATTTATTTGATTTACATTAGTGTAATTTATTAGTTATATTTTATAAAGAGTAAAATTTTACCATTTAATATATGTGATACCCTTTGGAACTTGGATAGTCTAGTGTGATTGGGAACATGCCTTAGTTATTTGGTATATCAATTTAGGAATGATGGATAGGTGTTCGGGTTGGTATGTTACAAAATTATATTTAATAATGAGTGGATAGTTAAGTGGTAGTAGCAAGTAGGATTGTTAGAATTTGGGAAGAAATAATTTAATGGACTTGATCAACCCATCTATTTTGTAAAATCAAGTTAGCATGGAATGTATGGGAATGAGTGTTATTAATCAAACCTCCAATGGGTTGTATTTCCTGTTATTTCACCATAGTGAGATATCTTGGGAATTATTATTAAAAAATGATATGATTTTTAGTTTCACATATCAATTATTTTTTATATTTATTTGAAATAACATTATGAACATTTAGTGATTTATTGAATGGTTATGGGTAGTAATATCATTGGTTACCATATTCCACAATGTTTTTGTTTCTTGTTTTGTAATTTATGTAAATGGATTCTTATTTTATTGATTTATACAGGTATATGTTATGAATTAAAGTGAATTAAGATAATTATTAAAATCTAGAATTTTAAAATTTACATGAAAATGCATTTTCTAAAAATAAAAAATAAAGGGATATTTCTGATAATAAATTGTACTGTAAATATTTTAGAAGTAGATGATATTTTCAAAGGGTCATCTTGAAATTATATATTCTGAAGGCCCAATTTTTTGGGTTTATAATAGAGGATTTATAATTAAACTAAAAGTTTTGTAATCCAATTTGAAGTGAAATGTTTTTTGTTATAATATTTCATAATTTAATAGTGCAATGGATCTTATTTGGTGTTCTAAAAATGTTTTAAAAATAAATGTTTTGAGTTTTTTTTGATTCCATTATTTTATATATATATCTATAGGGATTATAAAGTGTTTGAATTTATAGAATTATTTTTAATTTATGAATTATAATGTTTTGAAATAAAGTTATTGTGTGTATCTTGGTTTGGACATGTGTTGTTATAGAGTGCAATTATTTGGATGAGTTTGGTTGTTTTTATTAAGATGATATAAAATGGTATGGGGATTATCTCAATTTAAAATTTATTAAATACGTTTCATATCTTAGTCTAAATGACTTATTTCATTGGAGACCTAATTGGAAATGTGTTACTATTCACCTTTTTATACTAGTGTATTACATTTATACTTATTCTGGATGTATCCAATTATATAAGTTTATTATTGGGGATAAGTTGAAAACTTATAGAACTATTTATTTGTTTGTTTAAAATTCTTTTAAGTAGATATAATTTTTTAGTTATCCATCTCCAAACTATGATGATTATTTGGTTAATTTATATGTAATAATATATTTGAAATATATTTTGAGGGATGAATATTTATAATTAGTTCTTCATTTGAAACACTATAGTAAGTTTGAAAATGAAGGATTTATTAGAACTATTTTGATTTTTTTTCTAAAAACAATGTATATTTTGAAAGGGGTTTAATTTCTATCGGTCTATGTTTTGAAAGTGATTGATATGTAATTTTATCTAATATTTATTTTCTATTTGGGTGATGAATTAATGATGTGGGAATGGCTTGGTTGGACATAATCTATTTCAAAATGTGTCTTTTATAAGAAATTTTTTTTTATTTAGTTTTCATCTATATTGATTAAAACCTACCATAATAAGATAATTTAGTTATTTCTAAAGTGTTTTTTATTATTCAATATTTTTATGTGCTTTAATTAGTGGAAGTTTATGTTTCTTATGTTAATATCTAGGTTTGTTTCTTTTATAGGTTGTATTTTTAAAAAAATATTATCATATAAAATCCTTTCAAATTATTTAGTCTTATGACTCAAAGAATGTAGTTTAATGTTTTTCAAGAGGGTAGTTTGACTTATTGTGTTTGGAGGGTTTTATTAGAGTAAAAATGTTTTAAAATTTTGTAAAAATTGAAAATTTTGTTATCTATAGTAAGGTTTTTATAAAAAAAATCATTATTGGGTTTTAATCATTTGGAATATATATTTGGTTTAAAAAATATGTTTTGTAAAGAGTATTCTACCAATATTGAACTATTAAAGTTATAAGGTTTTATTTTGTAAAGGATGTTTTTTATATAAGGTGTTTTATGGTTTTAAAATACTAATATTTTAAATGTATGATTATTTATAAGAATTTATTGGTTTCATAGAATATAATTTGTTGATTATTTATATTATTATATTTATGTTTGGATTTTGATATTTATTTCCATGGTATATAATTTAATTTTGAATTAAAATTATGTTTGGTAGAGGGATTTTACTTTATTTTTTTATTTGAACTGGTTGAAGACATTGAATGTGTATTTGTTGAATTGGGTTCCAATGGATTAAAAATTGAGAATTAAATTTTAAATCATATCCAATATGCCTAAATGGGAATGTTGGTTTGTCTTTTGAATTATTTTGAATGATAAATAAGAATTTATAATGTTGAGTTATTAAAATATTTTTGGTGTTTATGATATTTATAAGATTTTCTAATGAAACAATTGACGGAATGAGGATGACTCATTCAAACTTGTTTTTAAAACCTAAAACATGCCAAAAAATTGTTTTTAATATATGAATGACTTAATTAGAAATGTTCATGGTTTGAGAATGGTTTTATAAAACCATTCATTTCATTCTAGTGGAAAATTCATGAGTGCATGGTTTACCAAACCGTGTAAGCTAACTGTGCATGTTCAAAACTTTTCCAGATCAGGATGCATGATTAGTACACTATTTAGTAATCATGAGCCCCAACTATTCACTATGTAAAGTTCTTAAGAAAACCATTTTATCCATAAATTGACCATAGTATCCTTAATATGCTTTGGTTATTCTCTTTGGACATCCCAAATGTCATTAGAGAATTTGATAAAAGGAATTTAACTTCAAAAATTCATAAATTTTGATTTGGGTGTCCATTTTGGATCCACGAGACTTCAAATAAAATATTTTTCTGATCTATATTACATTTTCTAACAAATAAACCCTATAAAAAATTTTACCTGGACAAAATAGGTTTGCAATGCCTCTAAAAATGGGTTTAAATTTAGACTATTAATTTTTTTTATGTGTAATGTAAAATTTGAGATATTATATGGGACAATGGGTTTTTTTTCATGAATGGGTTTTAATAAAAATTTAATTTTTATATACTATTTGGGATTTATAAATTAAATACTGGTTTTCAATGAGTTTTTTCCACAAAAATTTAGTTTTTATCAAAGTATATGTATATTGAAGAAATATGTGTTTTAATTTTATTATTTGGTGATTATTGGGGAGAATGGGTAGTTAAGTAATGGATCAATTGTATAAATTTATTGATGATATGGTGATTTATTACAGCATGGAGTGCCAACATGAACTTTGGTGTTCCAATATATCAATCCATTACATTGAGTTTATGGGTATATGATAATTTATTATGGTTTGGAGTAACCACCTGGAAAAGTTATATTGATTACAATATTCTTAAACTATGGTTCTTTTCATAAAAGATAATAGAAATTATATTATGTAGTAATATTTTCAAATTTATGACATATTCTTTATTCAAATTAAGCTATGATTTCAAAATGCAACACCCAAGGGGGGATTTTGTAGGGGTGGAAAGCATTATGGTGGAGAGAATTGTGACACCCCAACCTTTTAATTTCACAAAAAATGTATTTATATAGATAATTTAATAATATAAATAAGGAAAATTTTATTTTTTAAATATTTTTAATTATGAATGGTTTTAACATGGTTTAATAAACCATACAGAGTACCCATGCATTTTTAGAGCTTTGAATCAATGGGTTTTTTATGGTTAGTGCATGATTTTGGGAACGATTAATAGTAACTGAGAATCCCAATTAATTAACCCAAAACATTGTTTTCCATAACTAAATTTCTAAAACCTTTGTTAATTAATGTATGTGATATTATAATGATGTTATTTGGATTATATTATGGTGATATAATATTTAAAAAATCATTCCCATAATTGGTTTAGTGTTTTATAGAATAAATCCATATAGGACATGTTATGTATTTTTATGAATACATGATTATTTGTAATTATTATAAAAGGCTTAGTATTTTTGTGAAATTGGATTTGTTATTTTTTGGTTATTAGTATAATATTTATGAGAAAATATGGATTTCTTTCAATGCATATGATATTATTCTAGAGGTTGAGTTGTTATTTTATATCTAATTATATTATTATTATTATTATTATTATTATTATTATTATAAGCCCCAATCTTTTTTCATTTGTATGTGTGAGTTGTAATCGAATTATATTATTATTATTATTAGATAACAAATAAAAAAGGGATAAAGTACCCTCTCCCTCCCATTTTTCCCAATAAACATGACCCAAGAGGGGAGGGACCTTCCACTTTCAATTTATTCTTCAATATAAGGGGAATCCTCCATAAAGGATCCAAGGTAAGTTTTCTTTCTTGATTTATCTTTCCCCATCCCTTTCTCTTCCTCTTACCACCATCATCTCATATAGGTCTCTTGGAATACTTGAGGCTTTTCTATATCAATTAAAAACCCACAAATCATAATGTGATTTTGGTTTAGATAAAAACAAAACATCACCCATAATCATAATTCATCAATATCCAATGGAGGTGTCATCATTGAGATTACTTCGAGGTAGGTGTATCTATGTAATTATTTTTATATAGTATGATTTTTATGATTGAGATTTTCAAATAGATTTTTTAATTATAAAACTAATGTATAATTTACCCTTAATGGTTTCCCTATAAGTTTTCATGATTTCAACTCAAATCCATGTTATGCCATGAGAGTTTTCATGATTATCTAATGTAAAACTTTACTCATATATTTTGGATCATTCAACGTGTATGATAAAATTCCATTGAAGTTATTTATGGTTTAAATGTATTTAAAATAAAGGTTTTAAATAAATTTTGATTTTTATAAATGGGATTTCAGAATAATTCAAAGTGTTAGATTTCAAAAGTTGGATTTTTTATAAGAAAGGTTCTTGATGAAATATTATTTAGTGTTTTTTTGATTTCAAAAAATATATAAATTATTTTTAAGGTGTTTATGATTTTTTTAAAAGTTTTTACTTGGATTTAAATTGGGCTATTGTTTATAATATCTTTTATAATATTTGATATGCTTATTACCTACTTGTTTCTCTCTAAATTTTACACACTTTTATTGTTAATGAAATATTTAGAATTGTTGATATTTATTCTTATGTCATGAGTTTTAAAAAAATGGATTGTGGTATGAGATAATTAGGTTATATATAAGCCTTGGGTATTTATTTTTAAAATCAAGGATGAGTGTTAAACTAGTTATCATTTCTCTTTGGTTAGTGACACTATATTCCATTTTTATTTGTATAGGATTTTTATGACTATAAAGAACTTGAGGGTAAGTCAAGGCTCGAGTTTTTTGGTAATTACACCATAGGATACTAGGTGTTCCACTAGTGAGGTATTATATTTTCAGTATATGCTCAAAGTTGATTCCCATGTTATGTTTCATTTATGATTTGATCTGTGTCATGTTATGATCTAATTTGTTTAATTTTTTAATTTAAATTGAGACTTAATTTATAATGTGATTCACTTTATATTATTATATTATCTTATACTTTATTTTGATTTATTCTCTTAGATCCTCATATATTTGTTTTATACTCATGCTTATTTACAACCTAGAATAAAGGGGTTTTGAAAAGTAAACAAAATATGATTAGGTGTTCCTTATAAAAAGGTAATAAAATTATTTTTAAAAATATATTTTAAACTAAATTTAAATTTCTGCTGATAAAATGAATTAAATAGATTCATGGTGGTATCCTACTAGGATTCCTCACATCCTACGTGCAAACTTTGGTATATATATGGATCTGTATTCAAATTATAGATATGTTCATTGGAGTTGGTCTCATGAGTGGGTCATTATCTTGGATAGGGAGAAATGGAGGTTTTGTAATGTGATGGATTGTGTTCCATTTAGAGATAGTTAGTTATTTATTCCATTTTTTAGACTTTTTATCTATAATGTAGTCTTTTTCATGGTACTTAATTTACATGTTATGGATTATATGTTATGTGAGTTCTTATTAATTTATTTATTTAGTTTAAATTAGTCTCATTTGTTCTTTATAGTTTATATAAAGTAATTTATTTCCATTTCATACATTTGATACCCTTTAGAACTTGTACCATACTAGGGTGATCAAGAATACACCTTAGGTATGTGGCATGCTGGTCTAGGTATGATGGATAGGTATTCAGGTTGGTAGGTTATATAATGGCATCAGATCATGAGTGAGTATTTTGGTGGTAGGTGGATCTAGGATCATCAGAACTTGGGAAGTAATCCATGGACTTGATCAACCTATTTATGGTGTAAATTCAAGTTACCATGGGATTTTTTTGGAATTAGTGTTGTCCGTCAAAACCTCATTAGGTTTTAGTTTATTTTATTTCACTATAATGAGGAATCCTGGGTATTATTGTTCAAGATAATAAATTTTTTTATTTTTACATATAAATGATTGTTCTTAATTTTTAGAAATATCATTATGAGTATTAAATGTTTTTATAATGGTTATGGGTGGTTTTAAAGACCCCTACATCCCTGAGTAGTAAATAATCATTTACTTAAGTATTAAAATTTGATTTTTGGAATAATTATATGAGGAAATGGGATTAGAGGGTTTCAGGAAGGATTTGGTATAAAAAGGATATTGGGTAAGAGTGAAAGAGACACTGGGTATCCGGTGACCTAGAACCGGGTACTCAGTGACCTTTCACTAGGTACCTAGTGGCTCTATAGTGGGTATCCAGGATGTATGGACCTAGATTTGTATAGTATGAACCCTTATAATATTTTAAATAATATTTTATATAAGGTTATCTAAGTTTTTAACATTTAATTAACATCTTTAATTCCATAATATATTATATTAAATGTAATATATAAGTTTTAGTCTACATGCATGATCAAGAAAAAATGTTTTTTCCTCCTAAATGGAGACACAAATGGTAAAATAGATCGTGTAGTTGCATCGGGAATATGGGTTTTACCCTAGGTTTCATATAAATTTCTAGGATTAATAGGGGTAAATAAAACTTATTAGAAAAAATTAAGTGATCAAAATCAAAATCCCAAGATCTCTATGCTTAGAATAATGAAAAATAGGTGTTCTAGAAATGAAAAACTAAAACTTGTACCTTACACCAAAGATGGTTTCTCCTACTACATAATTCTTTATCCATCTTTGTATGGGTTTAAAGAAGATCACCAAGTAACAATCATATGAATCCTTCCTTCATGGTGTATCCATGGGCTAATATGACATGTCATACATGTGGAATCATTCCAACCTCCACAATTTACTAGTGCCTTGGGTGTAAAGATAATAGAAGAAAAGATCATCGGGTTAAGGTTTTTCTATCAAATATCATGCAAGCATGAACCCCAATACCATCAAATGAAATTGGTATTTATATACCTCTGAGGTTTAGCCTTGATAGTTCATTCATTAACTAATGTGTTATAATACATGACTTAATGCCTTGGCTAGTTCATTCGTCACATGCATGAATGAAACAAACTCCTTTACATTACATCTCATGTAATATTTCTTCAATGATAGCCAAAATGGGTAGATATCTCATTTTTCATCCGTCTATTTATCACTAGGTTCATGATTAAATACATAATACCACTTATGATATCATTCAATCATATTATATGATCAAGGGGATAGTGTAATGAAATCACATTTCATACCCTTTATGAAACACCATAGTCATAGGCTATGATATATAAATTTAGTGACATGGAATCCCATTCCATGAATTATGACTGCCCTATATCATAACTTATGATAGAGAAGGTAATATAATATTTAATAAAATAACATTTTATGCCTTTATGCATTTTATGGTTTTCCCTAGTCATAGAATATGACTTCTCCAAGTGCATCATATGAAAAAGGGATTTAGGGTAGATATCTCCTCCAATATCCCACTTACACTAAAACCTAAAATAATTTATTACATTTCAACTTATATCATATCATATATGATAACATGTTAAATCATATTCGGAACCCTTTTGAATACCTTCCAAAACCCTTTTGAAAATCTATCACCAATCTTCACCATGTATCACATCATATTCAATACTTTGTGAAAACCCGTAAAAAATTATTTTGGATTAACCCTAAAACACTTTTAGAGTATCTATATAAGTCATACTAAATCTCAATTTATTCAAACAAAAAGTGTAACCCCATAAAACTTTATTGAGTAAAAAACAAATATGAACCTCTAGATCCATAAATGTAAGTAAATAGATACCTCTAAAAAAGTGTCAATACTACTCAAGCTATAAAGGGATCTGATGTGATCATCATAAAAAACATGTAAGTCTATAATTTTTTCCACCATCTACATATCATGCTATAATGAATTCTCATATATTCTATTTGTGCATTGAATAAAGTAATTATATGACATATAATATGTTAAAACTATATAACCAACTCATAAATTCTTGATTCTCCAAGAATAGATTGACTTGGTCAATGAATACATTATATGTCATTCATATTTATGGATGATCACGTAACATGTGTTGGTATTGTTAATTTGGAAAAAAATTTCAATGTTGTTTCTCATGGTTATGGTATGTTCATTTTTCAGTCGGTTTTTTTAAGTTATGGATTGATGGATTTTCTCGACATTTCTACCTAAATCATCAATGCAGTTTTGTTGGGTTATTTCTGCATGACATCGGCTAGTGGGATTCTCACTAGTAAAGTGGAAATGATGAATGTACTCAATTTTCAGTGGGTGTGTGGTAAATCTTTGGATTTTATTGGATTTCAAATTTTGAACATGGTTTTGGTTGATTTCAGTTTTGAATTTTGAATTTGAAATTTGGAAATGTGGGTGCTATTTTTTTCCTGATTAAATGGATGGTTACCACTAAACCTTAAAGATACTTTCTAAAAATATATAAAGAATGATTTGGATGGATGATCATGTAACATGCCCTTAATTAAAATAGATAATAACATCATGTGTATTATATAAGTGTGAACTCACACACCCCATTACTGTAGATAAAAAACTATGACTTAAAATATAATCGTAGTTTTGTCAGCCATGGATGGCCTAGTCATCAGAAAAAATCTATAGTCACAGTTTTCTTAGAATCATAACTATAGAGGAATATAATTACTATTAATAAAACTATAACTATAGCCATAGGGTCCCTCATGGATCTAACTATAGTCATGGTCATGTGACTATGGATATACGATTTCTAGGTACCTTATTTCCTTGGTTTCATGACCATGACTATAGGATGAAAAAAAAGATACCAGTGGGATTTGAACCCCCTATACCCCTTCTGAAAACCTTGAGACTTTACCACTCAACTAAAAAATCACTTATAAACATATATATAAAAATTTTATATATTAATATATATGTCAATTTTTTAAATATATTTTATTTTATTATGAAATTAATAGTTAATAATAATATTAATTCTCTACCATCATATAACCATGGTTTTCCTAAACTATGGATATTGCTATATCTATTTCCACATTTTTAGAAAAATATGCCTATAAGGCCCCAAATATACACCCTATATCCATAGTTAGGAATAAATGTGCCTATAGAGGATTATCGTTCCCTTCCCATGGTGGCGTGGGAACCCCTATACCCATAGTTTAACAAAGACATAACTATATACTACTCTATAGTTATGGTTTTAATATAACTATAATAATATATTTTATTATCATAGTTTAGAAAACCATGACAATAGTTTCATTGATATAGGGTGAAATTATATTAGTTATACTCATCATAAAATAGAAAAGATCCCATTTTGGTTGAGCTTCAACCAAAAATATGATTAATAACATACCCAACCTCCCCTAATTAGTTATGCCTCAATGGATTTCATAAGAAAGGTTTCAACTTATTAAGGTTATCATGCTAGGTATCTTTCCAACCTTAAGTAGTGTGGAATCTTATATGATTTTTTTAGTTTGGGGCCAAAGCCTCATTTTATTATTAAAGAAAAGCAAATACCTCTTTTAACTGGGTAGAGGTAGACCCATTACATAGCCCGAAGGCCCAGTGGGATTGTAGCCCAATACATAGCCCATAGGCCCAATTTTTTGGCCCAATGTCCATTCTATTAATAGTAACCCACCCGCTATAGTACCGCATAGTACAAATGTTTCTACAGTGCCCTACCGCCGCTACAGTACCTACCAATCTATAGTATCGCCGCTGTTACAGTACCGCTACAGTACTGCTACAGTACCTGCGCCCAATGTGTCACAAACCGAATCTGGTCGCCACCAAACCCATCCCGTGACAAGGACCGAAGGACATTCCCAATCCCCAAAGGCTGGAACAAGTGCCCGGGTATCATATAATGAGAATTGGGAACAATTTACCCGATTTTACAAACATTAAACAACAAACAAACTCAATAAAAGAAATCTGGATTTTTCAACTAAAACCGTCTTTTGCAAAATTTCAGAACTGAATTACATAAGTTAAAACTATGTTTAAAGACCATTAAAAAGTTAAAAAACCAAATAAGGACAGTCCAAGAACCTCCATATGGCAATAGGCACCTCCCTCAAGCCATCCCCACAAGACTTCACCACCAAGGACCTGCTAGAAACCCGAACCACTAGCACTAAAAAAAGTACCCAACCTGTGACAACAAAAAATAACCAAGTATACTTACAACCAAGGGTGTAATTAGGGTGTGAGCAAATTCCTAGTATGATACCACCACTAAGAGATTCCATGTGATAAACATTTAAGGACGAAAAGCATGCAAGTTTTCAAAAACATGAAATGCTAGTTACAATTTCTAAAAGATGCAACATTAAATAAAAATAGTTTTTATGGGGGCCAATTTAAAGAATAAACACTTTTAAAATAAATAAAAAAGCTAATGAATTTTCCAACCACTCATACCGTATGCCGACAGTAAGCACAAAATATCTAGTGAGCACAAGCAATGAGAAATAATCCCTAGGCACTAGCTAGTTGTGGGTCCCAGGTACCTCGTATCTCGGTGAGAGTAACCATCACAAATATATATTCTCATGCACGAGCCACTAGTAGGGAACATACCCATAAACTAGTGTTCCCCAATCATCATCATCATCATAGTTTAGTTAGAGTTTTAAGTGTCAATCTTGCTAAGTGAAACTGAGGCCAAACCCCACGGATTCACTAGCATACTAGTACACGTCCACCCACCTAGATACCCAGGTTTTCCCTTTGTGCTCAAACAAGTTCAACAAGTAAATTAATATACTTTTCACATGAAAATATCATTTACATATCATAAATTCACCAAACACACCACATGTATACAACACAAGTCACTAAAGTCCACTTTTCATTCAAATTGATTTTGAAATCCGACTCACACCAAAATAGCCCACAACACTTTTCACATTTCTTTAACACTTACACAAATCCATAAAACAATTTTATAAAACCATTAAAATATATTAAAACTCTCATAACATCCCAATAACGTGTTACATAATACCATTTTTACCTTCAAAATCATTTAATCATCAAACTTACACAAAACAGCCCACAAACAAATTTTGCTCCAACATCACAATTTAATAAAACATTTCATAAATTTACAAAACATTATAAAATTTTTGACATCTTAAAACATCACTTAACCTTTCAAAACCCCATAATAGGTGAACACACATACCAAACATTACATATTCACCCTTTTCCCACTTTTTTTAACCAACTAAAACATTTACAATTTTCATAAAAAGAACCCAAGTGTTGTAAATATGTCTTGCACACAAAACTCATTTCAAAACCCCAATTTAAGACCAAAAATCATACCAATTATTATCCAAAATAGAATTGGAATCCTTAGAGACATTTATAAAACCAATTTCAATTTTTATAAAATCACCTTGAATAATACTACAAATGATCTAAATGAAAACACACATTTTCATAAAATACTCTCAAGAAGTATAACAATGTTTTACACATAAAACCTATTCAAAAACCCTCTTTTTAGGCCAACATGACACTAATAAATTACCAAACCAGAATTTGAAGGCCAAACAATATTTAGTAAACCAATTCTATATGTTATAAAATACACCCAAATAATACCCCATGAGTTACACACGAAAACACCCAATTTCAAGTTAAAATGAAACTATAAAATTAAACACTTATAAAAATTAATCATAAATAGATTTCACACCAAAAATAACATATTAGGAATATGAAAAATGAATAAATATATCAATATAACTCATCAATAATTGTTTACACATGGAACCACATACCGAAAATGTCGAATCCCTCAAAACTTGGTGCGAAACATCAACCGCACCACCGCCACACCACAAGGAAGATAAATCCAGCCCCAGAACACAATATTTAACCAAAAATACACCGAATCAAAACCTATGTTCTAACCCCAACTTCTGGACATTCTATAAATTCATGAAATAGGGAGGAAACCCTAAGGAGAAGGGAGGAATTGAAGAGAGAAACACTTACCTAAAACAATATTGAAAAAAATGACCCAAAATCCACCAGTATCTGAATTTGAAAACATCCAACCATTCATGGGAGGTTTGAAAAAGGATTAAGAGATCATGTAGGAACTGGAATGGGGGAAAAAGAGTAAAAATAGGAGTTATGAAAGGATTAATTTACCTCTCCAGATTTGGGCGATTTCTGAAATCCAGAGAAGTTTCGACCACTTTCTCGTCTCTATTGAGCTCCAAATTGTGGGAGGAGGGAATGGGGGCGTGCCTTAGGTAAGTGGGATCGGGTGAGATTTGGAATCAACAAATAAAACACAAATAGTGAAGGAGATATTAAATAATTAAAATTTATTTTTAATGCATAAAATGGGCTTTCGTAGCAGGCCCAATCCCTTAAATAAAAACCCATATCCACCATGATTATGGATTCCTAAATGCTCCAAATTAATATGGTAGTGTTAATAGGTCAGGGGGTTACAATTAAAAATTGGAATGGATGAAAAATGTTGAAAAATTAAGGATTTATAAAGGAATAAAAATTTCATTTTAAATATGGAATTGGGCTCACGGTTTGTCCCAATTCATGAAAACTCACTCATTCCTCCATAAAAGCTTGGGAAACCCTAAAAACAAAGCATGAATGGAAATTAAATGGAATTTAACTTCAAAATAAGTTATGTATGTAAAAATTCTCCCCACCATGAAACATTTCCGCCCCATAAAGTCACATCAAGGCCAAATTAACAACCAAACCCAACTGAGAAACCAAGAGGTACTCCCTTGTCAGGTTTCACCCCAAAGGCCAGAACACCTCCAGTGATCAATTAATGAAGGATTTCTCTCACAACCAAAACATACACCACTTTCTGGAAATGATCAATCACATTCAACCTTTATCCCAAAATAAAACTCCTTAAACACTATCCGAACAAGACTCATGCAATTCATCCAAACGAACAACAACATCAAACAAGGTTACACTTTCCTTGCTATAACTAAACCATTGGGAACTCTCCAATCTTAGCGTTTACCCAAGTAAGATATAGGTAGATTGATAGCTCCAAAAAAGACTACCTACCGCCAAGCAAAAGTCATGGATAAATCAGAGTTACTGGTACGGGGGAACAAAAATAGGCTCACCACCATAAGAGACAACCTATATTTTTCCCAAGATAGAATCAGGACACTAATAGGGGGAGGCCTGAACGGACTCCCCAATACAATGGGTATAATTCCATCGGACCATTATGAAATAACTTATATAAGACTCATAGTGGGTCTCCCCACCATAAGAACCAACCATCTTAACCAACCAGCATGGGCCGGTACAGAAAGACCCCAAAATTTGAAGAGTTGAGAAGGTCACATGGTTAGTCCGCATGATTTGGGAAACCATGCGCTAATAGTGTAGATCATTCTATCCACACGGTTTTTTGGGGCATGTTCACTATTAACCAAGTGAAAACCGTGTTCTCAACCTGTCTAGCCAAACTTCAAACCTTTCTCCAAAGACTCAGTGGAAACCAAATGGGGAGGGAATAACATTGGGCGATGAAATGGGCACACGACCCTCCACATATTTCCACCGAACATGAACAATAGAAGAAAGATGATAAAAACATAGGTTTAAACTCTTCCTAACTTTCATACTGAGGATAGGATTTTGTACAAGGGTTTAAAAGACCATGTGATTTCCCCTGACTACGAGCCAACTTCTCTCTGAGACCTATGGCTGGAGCTCAAATGATTGAAGCATCTTTGGCCTCACAGTTAGGCTTTGGAAACCCCATGAACGAGAATTCTTCTTTCAGTGCAACCAAAAACTACAACGTAATCCCCAATAGGTTTTCCAAGACATAACACATTCCAAACTCACTTTACCCCAACTCGATATTTCACTGAAAAAAGGGCTTAAAAGATACACACACATCACACCTTGTTTGTTCGGGTGAGAATCAATAGAAGTAAAGAAAACCTATACTCACCTTCCCCTAAAATTTAATATTTTTATGTTTTTCCAAGGGAGACATTCTCCAAACATAATAGAGACTCTAAGATGATTTACCAACTTTCACCATTACATTCAATCGAGCACATGACATCATAAGGCATCACTGAACATGACCATTGCGACTGATATAAACAATGCATGGAGAGGAACCTTATACAACATCCCAAAACAACACACAATTCTATAAAGTGGCCACAACATCCTATCGTGACCATATTTCCCGCACTTTTGGTTTAACATGAACTCATGCTTCAAAGAAACTATGAAGAAACCAGAGGCCCTCTTATACACCATTGAGGCACTCATCCCCACTAAAAACCCTAGACCACTTCCAGCTTCGACGAATTAGAAAACTTAAGAAACTAAGGTCTCTTTCAACCTTCCTTGAGAACTCTCCCGCTACAAGAGGATATAAAAATAAAAGACAGGAATGGGTGTAGACTCAATCAACAAATATTGATAAAATATTCCTTATATTGATCAACTGGAGGATTTTCCAATGGAGAAACAATCCGGGTTACACTTCAGTTGTGTACCAACCTTTAATGGGGTGTACCTTATCCAATGATTGAACCCAAATACCCAACCAATATGGTCCATTGGTCAAGATATACCACAAAACAGATCCAAACACATGAAGGGAACCACTGTAAAGGCGTCCCAAAACATTTTTCAAAAGATACCACTAACCGTCCCTACAACACAACTTACTGACCAAACCCAAACCCAAAACACAGTTAAAACAGGAGGGGTTCTTGGACTCAAATCATCCCACAATATCAACTTTTTCAAAAACACATAATACACACCATCCCAAACTATTTATCAAGACATCATGTTTTTCATTAAAACCATTTCTTTGAAAACAAATAGTTCAGTGATAAGCGTATCCACCAATGGTACCTCATGGGCCTCACACATGCATGTTTTTGTGCCACACCGGGAACGCTCCTCATATCCATTCCGGCACTCATCCAGTCATGCCATCAACCATCCATCATCCCATATAACCACATGCATGTGGTCGCTCACGAAAATACCAAAGGTTAAAACAAAGATTCTTTCCACTTTTCAAAGCCAAAATGGCCAACCAACACATCCTTTTTCTCAAAACCACTAACAAGGATATCAAAATCCCAATTCAAATCTTTCTAAACATTTCAGAAACACACAACCATTTAGACAAGAACTCACTTTCATGTTATTCACATCAATTTCATATCATCTTATCCCATTAAAACACCATTTGATTGTTTAGAAAACTCTATTGTAAACACTTTTTCAAAACCAACTTCAGTATAGTTTCTACTTTTAAAAAGAGGTGTAAGAACACCATTTTCCATTTGAATATAATTCTGAAAATTCAGTTCCACCATTTTATAAATCAAACCATTCCATATTTATTTGAAAATCAATTCACAAAAACTTTACACTTCTTAAAACCAAAGTTCCAAGATTTCAAAACGAAAGAACACAAGACAATACGAGAGGAAACTAGTTTTAGTGGGTGACTTGGACATATGGTTGGAGACCTTATTACAATAACTTCACTATAACATAGAGTGTTCTAGGGATGATCCCCGACTCCACATGTATTTCCAGGCCCTACGAGCTCACTGAGACCATTAACCCAACTCTCTTTTCATTTCCCCTAACCATCATCAAACCAAGAAAACCAAAGGACTTAGATAAATCCTGACTTCCCTTGGAAACTTGAATCCTGTCATGAGGTATGGTGATCAGACACACTACCCATAACTAGAATACCAAGTCCCTACAATCCTAACTCCATACTATCCTGACTCTTCCCCAAATAACATGACCCAAAGAGTTAACCTGAACCTCCTCTGATACCATTTTGTCACAAACTGAATCCGGTCGCCACCAAACCCGGCCCCAAACCCAGCCCGTGACATGGACCAAAGGGAATTCCTGATCCCCACGGGCTGACAAAAGTCCCCGGGTATCATATAATGATAATTGGGAATGATTTGCCCAATTTTATAAACATTAAACAACAAACAAACTCAATAAAACAAATCTGGATTTTTCAACTAAAACCGTCTTTTACAAAATTTCAGAACTGAATTACATAAGTTAAAACTATGTTTAAAGACCATTAAAAATTTACAAAACCAAATAAGGATAGCCCAAGAACCTCCACATGTCAAGAGGAACCTCCCTCAAGCCATCCCCACAAGACTTCACCACCAAGGACCTGCTAGAAACCCGAACCACTGGCATTAAAAACAGTACCCAACCTGAGAAAACAAAAAATAACCAAGTCTAATTACACCCAAGGGTGTAAGTAGGGTGTGAGACAATTCCAATTAAGATACCACCACTAAGAGATTCCATGTGATAAACATTTAAAGACGAAAATTATGCAAGTTTTCAAAAACATGAAATGCTAGTTACAATTTCTAAAAGATGCAACATTAAATAAAAATAGTTTTCATGTGGGATAATTTAAAGAATAAACACTTTTAAAATAAATAAAAAAGCTACTGAATTTTCTAACCACTCATACCGTATGCCGACGGTAAGCACAAAATATATAGTGAGAACAAGAAATGGTAAATAATCCCTTGGCACTAGCTAGTCGTGGGTCCCAGGTACCTCGTATCTCGGTGAGAGTAACCATCACACATATCTGTTCTCATGCATGAGACACTAGTAGGGAACATACCCATAACCTAGTGGTCCCAAATCATCATCAGAATCATAGTTTATTTAGAGTTGTAAGCGTCAATCTTGCTATGTGAAACTGAGGCCAAACCCCACAGATTCACTAGCATACTACTACACGTCCACCCACCTAGATACCCAGGTTTTCCCTTTGTGCTCAAACAAGTTAAACAAGTCAATTAATATACCTTTCACATGAAAATATCATTTCCATATCATAAATTCACCAAAAAATCCCACATGTATACAACACAAGTCACTAAATTCCACTTTTCATTCAAATTGATTTTGAAATCTGACTCACACCAAAATAGCCCACAACACTTTTCACATTTCTTTAACACTTAAAAAAATAAATATTTTTTTTATAAAACCATTAAAATATATTAAAACACTCATAAAATCCCACTAACTTGTTACATAATACCATATTTACCTTCAAAATCATTTTATCATCAAACCTACATGAAACATCCCACAAACAAGTTTCACTCCAACATCACAATTTAATAAAACATTTCAGAAATTTACAAAAAAATTCTAAAAATGTTTGACATCTTAAAATATCACTTAACCTTTCAAAACCCCACAATAGGTTAACACACATACCAAACAGTAAATATTCACCCTTTTCCCACTTTGTTTAACCAACTAAAACATTTTCAATTTTCATAAAAAGAACCCAAGTGTTGTAAATATGTCTTGCACACAAAAATCATTTCAAAACCCCAATTTAAGACCAAAAACCATACTAATTCTTATCAGAAACATAATTGGAATCCATAGAGACATTTATAAAACCAATTTCAAGTTTTATAAAATCACCTTGAATAATACTACAAATGATCCAAATGAAAACACACATTTTCATAAAATACTCTCAAGAAGTATAACAATGTTTTACACATAAAACCTATTCAAAAACCCTCTTTTTAGGCCCACATGACACTAATACATTATCAAAAGATAATTGGAAGTCCAAAAAAAATTTAGTAAACCAATTCCATATGTTATAAAATACACCCAAATAATACCCCATGAGTTACACACGAAAACACCCAATTTCAAGTTAAAATGCAACTATAAAATTAGACACTTTTCCAAATTAATCATAAACAGTTTTCACACCACACATAACATATGAGGAATATGAAAAATTAATAAATACAACAATCTAACTCATGAATAATTCTTTACACATGGAACCACCTACCGAAAGTGTCGAATCCCTCAAAACTTGGTGCGAAACATCAACCGCACCACCGCCGCACCACAAGGAAGATAAATCCAGCCCTAGAACACAATATTTGACCAAAAATACACCAAACCAAAACCTAGGTTCGAACCCTAACTTCTGGACATTCTATAAATTCATGAAATAGGGAGGAAACCCTAAGGAGAAGGGAGTAATTGAAGAGAGAAACACTTACCTAAAACAATTTTGAAGAAAACGACCCAAAATCCACCAGTATCTGAATTTGAAAACCTACAAACATTCATGGGAGGTTCTAAAAAGGATTAAGAAATCATGTAGGAATTGGAATGGGGGAAAAGAGTAAAAATAGAAGGAGTTATGAAAGGATTAATTTACCTCTCCAAATATGGGAGATTTCTGAAATCTAGAGACGTTTCGACCACTTTCGTGACTCTATTGATCTCCATATTTTAGGAGGAGGGAATGGGGGCACGTCTTAGGTATGTGGGGTCAGGTGAGAGTTGGAATCACCAAAACAACGCAAATATTAAAGGAGATATTAAATAATTAAAATTTATTTTTAATGCATAAAATGGGATTTCGGGAAAGCCCAATCCCTTAAATAAAAACCCATATCCACCATGATTATGGATTCGTAAATGGTCCAAATTAATATGGTAGTGTTAATAGGTCATGGGGTGACAATTATAAATTGGAATGGATGAAAAATGTTGAAAAATGAAGGATTTATAAAGGAATAAAAATTTAATTTTAAATCTGGAATTGGGCTCACAGTTTGGCCCAATTCATGAAAACTCACCCATTCCTCCATAAAAGATTGGGAAACCCTCAAATCAAAGAATGAATGGAAATTAAATGGAATTTAACTTTAAAATAATTCATGTATGTGACACAATTGGTTTTGAACCCACATTTTTCATGTAGGATTATGGGGTGCTTACCACTAAGACAAACCCCAACTACATGGAATACTATATGATCCATCCACACCTCATGTACCAAAGATATAGTGTATAACACTCGATGCACTATACTTAGTGGGTCGTCCAATAAATAAAAACACTTTTTTTCCTCATGTGAATATTCCACATCTCACACAAGAATTATCCTCATTCCAGTCTTTATATTTCATCATAACCTATAATACTCCTTGATGAATATTAGTTGGGGTTAACTTAAAGTCATAATTTTATTGGTCAATTATCATTACATTTCATGATATGTATATATATATATATACACCCAATGTGAAATAATAATAAAATAGAGATTTCATTTTGTATGATAAATTTTATATTATTAAAAATATTTTAATAATATTCAATGAAAACCAATATAAACATATATCTAACATATCATATATACTATACTTCTATACCAAACTTATGTTTACTTTAATTTCTAGAGTTTGGTTAACTCATTGCATCTATATGTAATTCATACCATATATCTATGTGATCTTTTAATAAAATTCTCCCAATAAAATCTTTAGTGATTAATATCTATAAAGAAATAAAGTCTGAATAATGGTGAGATTTAAGAATAATATTACAAATGTTTACCTCCTTGAACATATTCAAACTCTTAAACTTCATAACATCAAATGTTATAATGTTATTTTTTTTGTCTTCTTAGAAATTTTTTAAGTTTAACATCACTATCTTTGGAATATTTCTTTAAAAAAATTTCCCATAAAATTTTTCATAAATAATGAAACTATTTACATTATTATTTTCCAACACATCCAAAAATCCTTTAGAATAAGGTGACATTCACTTAGTCATGGAAACTAAATGCAACTATTTACACTACTATTATCTCCATTCCTTAAAACACTTTAAGGATATTAAGTGAATAATCAATTTTTATTTAACTAGAATAATCCTTCAAAAAATAGTGTTATTCACTTTCTCATGGTAACTAAATGTATCTATTTACATTTTTTACTGTATCATATCCTAAAATCTTTAGGAAATTTATGTAAAAAATAAATATGATTCTAGACTGGTAAAATATTTTATTTGTTATCTTTTTTAACTTCTCTAAGTTCAAACATACTACCTCTAGACTCTAAGACATTTCTCTATTAAAAATATCATGTTAGGAAACACAAAATACTTAATGTTTAGTAAATAACACTAATTTCCTTTTAATAGGAATATTTAATAGATAAATTTTTGTTTTCATATCATATATGGTTTTCTATGTTCTTGGAGAATATTCATCTTAAAATAAAACTTTATTAAAATATACCAATAATGGGTGGTGGGAACACCATCCCTTATATTTCAATAAAAGTATATATAAACACTAAATCCTTGATATTTTTTTACTTAAATAATTATTAAAACATGTTATAGAATTTGATAAATTATAAACCATTTTTATTCTATTTAATATATAAAATTGTTCATAAAAACACATTATTAACAAAAAAAATTCTCTTATCACATAAGAGAAATGAGATAAAGATATAAATCCTTTTAAAATATACACACACTTCATACATTCCTTTAAATTCAAATATTACATATATAAACTCTTTATTTCATAACTAGAATGTAAATAATAAGCTTAATTATTTATTATATTGATTTTGAACTCCTGTATACTCAAAAAATTTGAAAAGTATATATTTGGTGTCATATACCCTTCAAAATTGAAGAATTCATTTATATAAAACCAATACATGAGATAGATATTCCATGGAGGTTTAAAAAACCATTCAGGTATGCTGAAATATTATATATTATGAAATTATTACTCCTTCCTAATAACACCATTATATTTTAATAACCTTGATTGGATACTTGAAAAAACATTGTTGGACTCTCCAACTAACTTTTCTTCTTCTAGTTTAAAATTTTATCCACTTGTATTGTCTACACAATACCATAACCTAGAAATCATATGCCCATTTAATATATTTAACCTTTTAGAATATTTATATAGATTAAAATAAGATTAATTCCTAAAGAAAAAAAAGCCTTCAAGGAAACCTTTAGTCTCACAAAGTCATTAGAATATTAAATCATATTGAATATATGTAAAGAGACTAAAATTACTTTGGTAATTTATCATCTAATTCCTTTTAAACCTCAAGTGAATCATTTTATGCTTCTCATAATCATGTAGATTCAACTCTTGAAAAACATTAATACTTGGTTACTTAGGTAGTTATTTCTCTAACACATATAATTTATCCATACCTAAGAACTTATCAAGTTACTAGTATTAAGATTCACTTACATTAACAGATTCCTTCCTATAGATATGATCTTAAAACTAGGTTTGATTATATTGGGGCTATTATCAGATGAGTATCATGTATTCTTACCATTTAAAAATAACTTCTATTAAATGGAATACCACTAAAATGATGATCTCTTTTAAACTCATAATATCCATTAGTGGGCCAAGATCTGTATTTCATCACGACTTACATCAGTTTAATCACATAAATAAACCATGAATATATCTGGAAGACAACTATTATCAATTATATCACATATAACTCTTGGATAGTCATGTTCAAAACTCTTCATATCATAGCCATGATGTCATTTTAATATATGATTTAAATTATTTATTTATTTTACAATTCTCCTTTAATTATGGGTCTTTTTATCTGGAAATTTTGAGTTTTGGGGGAAACAGTGGGCCTCACATAGTTTTCACATGGTTTACCAAACCATGAGAGTAACCATGCAAAGTCAGATTTTTTTAGCAGCTCTATTCCCATGGTTAGTGTAAATTTTTCTTAACCATGTTTCCAAAAAATGTGAATACTATAGGTTAAAATAATGTTTCCCACATGGTTGGAACATGTTTTTACAAACCATGCAGCCAAACTGTGTGGCCTACCCAATTTTCTTAAAAATGTGAAATTTCTACTTTTCCCTCCTCTATTTAACTCACCCTAACCTCTCTATTTTCACTATTCATGACTCCTATATCTCCCACACATGATTATCCATATTAACTCTCATATTAATGAATTTAAAATTATATTTCACTTAGAATATTCATGGAAACCTCAATTAAGTGATTTACTCTCTTATTCTTAATTATTTTCTCTTTCTTCTCAAGATCTTATTTCTAACCTAAGGACATGTAAACCTAGAGTTTTCTCTAACCAAACACAATTATGTGTGTTTTGGTGTTTAAGATTTTCTCTTTCTTTTTTTGGGGTCCCTCTTCCTTATTTTGGGTGATTTTCATTGATTTATAAGATATTCAGTGGGTAAATGTTGGAAGTTTCACGATTTAGCATTATATAATAAACCATTAGTGCTTTATTACCTTTTAAAGGTGTTTTTAGATTTTTTCAATCATGTTATACAATATTTATAAACTTTTATATGTGCATAATTTTTTTTATAATTTTTTATTTTAAATGTATAAATCAAAGTGAGTAAAAATGGTGTTTTATATGTGTAAATGAGGGTTTCTTGTTATGTGATTGGTGAGGTACCTACTAATATAGTAATTTTTTTTAAATGATAAAATTTTATTTGTTTCCAAAATGTTGGAAAACCAATGGAAATTCATGTATCTAAAGGAGAAGAATATGATAAGTCTACAAGGTGTGCCACACTCTTCCTAGAAATTGGACTGCACTACACTAACTAAACAATGTGGTGTTATGGATATGGTTTACCACTGGGATTTCATAGAGTTATCCCTAGTGGATCATGCATGAGAATTTATATATAGGGTTTGATCACTGATAGAAGATGGGGATCCTTGGGTGACCATAACCTTAGCTACCTTAGTGATTCCCCTAGGGTGCTTGTTTACATGGAATTTACCTTTTTTTTAATTGTTACAAAGTGTATTGTTTGTTTTTATTACCTTTTCAAAGTTAAAATCTGATGTTTATATAGTTTGCTTCCAAACTAGTATGCTTGGATTTATCTGAAAAACATTACTCATGAAACACTTGGTGGGATCCTACTGGGATAGTTTTGATCACATTCTATATACACACAATGGGTGTATATAGACCTTGTTTTATTATATATAGGTAAAGATAAGGTTACAATTAGAGGAAGTGGATATTATTATCAGAAAATATTGGGTTAAAGATGGTAGTGACATGGTGGGATATATCCCTCATATCAGACAGATATGGGTAGCTTCCTTTTGATTTTTTTGGTTGGAATTGTAGTTGAACTCATGTATCATCTAATCAGATTCTCGTATCATTCATTTTTTATGTACTATTGGTTATTTTTTTTATTAGTTTCTATTATTTCATTTTGATATTACTTTTTCATTATATTTATGGATTTTTCGTTGTTTTTTTTATTTTTATCAAATTCACGAATTTCCAAATGATGGCAAGGTCATGTTGGGTACTTGGTAATGACCTAGTCATTGATTATTTGGGGAAACCATTCCCAAGTAATGTTACTTGATTCACAAGAACTAGTTTCTAGACTATGGGGATTGATAATTCCCTTTAGTATTTTCCAAGGGCCAGCTCATGTTTTTAGTTTAGGGGTGGCTTGGATTGGTTCATGACAAAATGGTATCAGAGCCAAGTTTAGTTATGTTATTTGGGGATTTAAGAAGACAAGATAAAGGATTTTCAGAGCTTGGGTAAGGAGTATGGAGGAGTGTTTAGATTATAATTTTAGTACCAAACTTGAATTTCTATAAGATTTTGGGGATGAGATCTTGATTTTGGATTGGGTTTACCTTTCTTCTTATGTAGGTTTCACAAGCTATATACTATTCACATCGACCATGTTTTATTCAAGAGTGTGATTTATTTTCCTCTATGTTTATGATTTACTTGGTTAATTAATAAAAATTTATAGTTTTGATGGATGATTTGTTATTTATTTTAATGGTTTCCTTTTTTATTTGATTTAATGTAGTACCATTCCCCTTAGAAGAATTATTGAAACCCCTCTGTATAAAGCATAAAATAACTTCATGTGGGATAATACCCAAGTGGAGTAGAATCTTATCGAAGTAGTGGTTCAAACGGTCTAATATATGGACAAGGTAACAAACCCCACTCCTGGTAAAGATAAAAATTATGTTCAAGCTTAGAGAAGGACCAAGATCAAGAGTTTATCAATCATAATCCACCTTACTTCTAAGGATGTAATGACCCTCAAGAATATAAGGATTGGACAGAAAAGATAGAGAGAATATTTGAATTCCTCATGACCTGAGATTCTATCAAGGTGAATTATTCTACCTTTATGCTTGAAGTTCCGAACTGGAAATGGTGAGAGTTAGTTGTTTAGGCCAAGCCACATAAGAACCTAAAATATACAATGACTTGATTTTTCATGAAGGTATGAATTTTTTTCGACTTTAATTCCTTAGTTTATCCCTTGTAGTGTTACCTAATGGTGTCACAGTGGTTATGAGGGTGTCTGGGGACTTTTGAATCCCAAATCCATGAAATTTAAAGAAACAGACTAGGCCACACGGTTAATAGAAACCATACAACCTAGCTTTCCCAATCACTCTTAATAGTGTTTGGGAATTTCAGAGGAGAGAAAGGGTTTGTGCGGTTTGTCTTAAACTGTGTGAGTTGAGGTTCATGCCCATGAATTTTTTTTAGACATATTGATAGTGGTTTTTTCACATGTTGTGCATGATTATGATAATGATTCACCAACCCCATGTGGGGTCCCTCCTTAGGCAGTGGTGTGGCGCATGGTTGGTGCACGGTTTGGCTACCCGTGTGTCCAAACCATGAAACCCTTTCAGGAAGAGTGATTTTATAGTTTCAAGGCATTGGAATGTTATTCATTTTTCCTCCATTCTACTTGAAATATGAAGCTGATATTGGATGAGGATTCATCTTTGTCCTTAAGGTAGGTGTTCTAGTTATTTTCCCAAAAAGTTGTGACATAACTCTATCGTTGGGTCGTACAACATCCATTTCCACGTGTTTCCTTAAAATGTGTTCTTCCTTGTTAGATTAATTTAATCATCATGTTATACTCTTGATGACCCGTGTTAGCTTATTATAGGATTTATACAATGTTTATTACCACCCCTTGGGAATTATGGATTAAAGTTCCCCTTTTATCTAATTTTTTAGTTGACCAAAACACATCCTAAGTTCTTGTATTATCATAAAATGGTTTTAACTTGATTAATTAATTAAATAGATTAATTATAATGAATGATAATGGGTTGTAAATACTTGATTATAAATTTCCAATTCCTTGATTAATTAAATGGCTTGTTTATATTAAATGGAAATGAGTGGAAAGGCCATGCCTCATGTTATATAAATATACAATGTAAATTATATGATATGTGATGACCTTGGTTATATTGGGATTGATTATTATAATGCTTAAAAGTTAAAACCTAATTATAATTATGATTATTATTATTCCATGAAGATTTTTCATTGAATGATGGATAAAGGAATTTTTGGGAATGAAGTTTCACTCTCTCTTACAACGGGTGTTGAGCATGATGACTCTCACTGTTATACTTATATCTGGACGATGGGAATGATGCACTATGTTCCCTTTATTTGGGTGGTGATGAATGATGTATCACTCCACCTATCTTGAGTGATGAGCATGACATGTCACATTCTATTGGAGTTGGTGTTCGAGGACCAACTGTTTGTACTTTGATTACATGAATATTCGATGTATTGAATATTAATAAAACTTTTTATTACATTTTTTTGTTCTGCACGACTCTAATGTAATAATGTACTAGAGTATACATCACATTGATAGGGTCATAAAAGTTCCCCAATATGATGAGAACATTGATGTGCTATGATTATATTCTCAAATAATGTTCTACGGTTGGATAACATACTATAATAGGACACATAGTACATAGACTGTCAGGTGTGAGTACTCGTAAGTAGATGAAGATTCTTATTATGAAGTTCTCACTTGGTAATCTCCACGATAGAAGATTATGATAATATACCTGCTAGTAGGAATTTTACATGTTTTGGTGTCATATTATATTCATATCTACGAGCATGTGTGATGGTCCTTAGACTTTAAGATTATTATTAATTCATGTTACAACACACATACTTAGATGTATTTTGTAAACCATGATGATAAAAATTCATGGACAATTTGGATATGATGGGTGCATCATGATAGACTTGTCATTAATGAATAAGTCAAGAAAGGATTTGTCTCTTCTATCTTTATATAAGCTGATATACAATCCCTTTTATTGGAATAGAACCGACACATTAAATTCAATGACCATAGTGTAACGACGTGTTTATTTCAGATAGTAAAAGAAATAAACAACAAGAATATAGGTTGGTGAAATGAATGTGAAACCTTCTTGATGAGATACTGTTACAAAGGGATTATATTACACAATGTTCATTTGTATTTGGTTTTTGACATTATGATATTAAGTTCTTTTTCTTGGGTTCCTTAACCCATTTCTAGAAAATAATATTGGACTTTAAGCAAGTCCACCTAATTCAAATGAGAATGAATCCTTGAGGGTCACAAACTAAGAGTTTCTGTTGATATTGATTAAATTATATTTGAGATTAATTAATGTAAAAAATATTATTCTCATGTTCGAGGAATAATTTTATTCACCTTATATTGATCGTATAAATTATACAAATATTTATTCACCGGCTTGTAAATAAAATTAATATTTTATTTATTAAACATTTTAATAAATATTTATTCACTATATTGTAAAAAAATATTTATTTATGAATAAAATATTTATTTGGTTATTCAATAAATGATATAGGAGTTCAAACAGACAAAGACCAAGTCTGGTGATAAATATTAATTAATAAGACTGTTATATAATATTTGTTATTGCGCAAGTTGGAACGCACCAAAAAATAACAATTATATAATTATTATTATGAATCATGATATGCACATGAGCCTCAACCCAGTTGGTGAGGTATCCTTAAGTTCATCCACAAGACCTGGGTTCAAAAACCAGGTAGAGGCATATTTCTGGGGTACTGTAGCAGTACTGTAGTAGGAACTGTAGCAGTACTGTACACTGTGTGGGTACTGTAGCAGAACTGTACACTATGCGAGTACTGTAGGAGGTACTGTTCGGTACTGTAGTAGCTGGAACTATTCACCTTGGTCCATTGGTTTGAGCTTGGAGTCCTTAAGGCTTTCGGTCCACCCAGACCTTTAGGTCAGTAGGGCTTTTGGGCCACCTTTAAGGCCTTCAGGCTACCTCAAGGCCTTTGGGCCACAAGTAGTTTCCCCAGAAACACTACAAAAAAGAAGCATCCCTAAAAGAGGATTCAGAGTAGGTGCACTCACCAGAGAAAAACCAAATAGATTTTTCAGAATGAGAGGGTATGGATATGACATCAGGACCGGACTGTGCTTGCACGGTAAGCCTAGTCAGACGACCATGCGAAGGTGGAGAGCTACTATCATAATGCAGATGCTGGGGAGGGGCATTTCCTTGTAGATAGTCTGATTGAATTCCCTAAGACCTTTGGGTCATGTAATCTCCTAAGCCTATGGGCCATGTAATCTCTGAGCCTATGGGCCTTGTAAGGGTTCCCCCTTATCCCTTGAAGGGGGGGGGGTTATCAAAAATCAATAAAAATGAAGGCCTTCAAGCCATTCAGGTGAATTATGAATCATGAGATTTATTAAAGGTAATAAATGTAATTTAATGGACGCTATATAATTAAATAATATTTTAACTCAAATAATAACTCTATAAATAGACAACCATGTCTATTGTGTAGAGCATCCAAAATTGAGAATAGAGAATTATTGTTCCCAACGAATTCTCTTTCAACTCCTTATTCTATCTCCCTCTCAAGAACAAGAAGTGAAAGAGAGATTTATTTAAGACCTAAGAATGAGAAATCAAGAACAAACAATGCAAGACATTTGAATTGCTGTGGTAGAACTCAGAGATCGACTAGTGGTGCTCAGAGATCATAGGAGCACATGTGGGTCACCACTAGAGGTATTCTATCATTGGATCCTTACAGCACAATAAAGGTAATCTAAAAGGGCCTTTTCATATGATAAAAATTAACCAATTTAGAAAGTTCCTAATCCTAGATATTTCTTTCTTGAAATCTTAAATAAATTAATTATAAATTTGATGTGCAGGATCCTCACTCTTGGTTTCAGGAAATTATTATTAAAAGAAATTTTTAATATATCACCAATCTCTGCATGCTTCCGCTATTCCTAGAACCATCAAGTGGTATCAGAGCAGTCGTGTTTAAATTTATAATTATTTATTTGATTGTTGATCTATGCAGAATTGTGGTTAGATTTTCATTTCATGTTAGTCATTCTTTAATAAAATTTAAATTAACATGTTATCGACATATTAATCAAGTTCCTTCAGTGTTTCATTTTCTTAAAGGTTTAAGAACAAATGAAGAATGACTATAGATTTCATCCGAAAGTGCCAAATCATTGGCCAGTAAAACTGGGTTACACAATGTGCAGCTGAAGTACACGCCGTATACCCATGTATATTGTATCTAGATGCACTGAACAACTAATTAAATATGGTGCTTTTATTTCACACAGTGTGTTGACTGGGTCAACCTGGCACATAGAAAGTAGATATAGGGTGTGTAACTAGCATGTACACACTATGTAGTCTAGCCAAGTCAACATGATGAAGACCCAAGAATGTGACTTGGATATACATCAACAGAGGTACATGACGTGTAGCTACATGCACATGCTGTGTAATCTCCCATTAATGGAAAAAATTAAAATTACATTAAATTTTAAATTAAAGCATTAAAACCTTATTTTATTGATTAACACACTATTGTGTGTTTGACAATATAATATTGGTTTTAAATAATTTTAAATGCTCAGTTAATTTATTTTAATTAACATGCCATTATTGGTTCTTTCATTTATTTGACATGAATTCCATTAATGATGGGTATCTGCAAATAAGATCAAATTATCATTAAGATGAAATAGAATTAATTAATTAATTAATTTATCAATTAATTAATTCAATCACATTTATATTAAATAATAAAACAAAAAATAAATAAATGAATGATAACTGTTTACTTTTGTGTATTTGTTGCATGTATGACCGTTCATAATATTGACCAAGATCTGTTTATGTATTGGTTTTTTTAATTTAATTTTTTTCATGAGTTTATAATTATTTAATATTAAATTAAATGATGGCCTGTGAGTCATCCCTCCCTCCATTATTATGTAGGACCTGCGTGTACAAGGATATTTATGTAATACCCCTTAAGCAATTCTTTGATTCCCCTCACCTACGTGTGAGTAATAAATATTTGTAATCAATGGAGCATCCCTAGGTGTGTGGAGGCCATTCAAGACATAACCGTAATGATACCAACCCATGTGATATATATGTGGACAAATGGAATGTCATAACTCATGCCAAGACTGAAAATATGAGTTATTTCCCCTAGGTAAAAGGTTGATTTAATGTCTTCTCATTAAATCAATCGTTAGATAAAGATCATGAACAAGTCATTTAATTAATTATTTATCTCTATTTATGAAATTAGTTATTTTATGAATTCAAGGTTGTGATTACATAAATAAATGAATTAACGTGTAAAAATGAAAATTAAATAAATTAGTTATGCATAAATGTTTTATCCAACATGGTTAATTAATTAACATCCACTTAATATTAACAAGACATGTAAAGGATAAAATAAGATAACATTTATACATAAAAAATTAAAATACCTCAATTAAATATTAAGTCATACTAAGAATTCAATTACTTGATTAGAAATGAAAGCATAGAATTAAGTGTAGTACATGGCCAAAGTCTGGACACTTACTTTTATCATGGAGTTTTCATGAGAGTTTTGGGTTGACTTAACTAAAATTATATTAATTTTAATGGAAAAAGTCAATTCAATCCAAATTTGGAGGCAAGTGTTGAGGAAATACAAATCAGGATTTTAGGATAGGGGAATCCACTCAATGGATCAAGTAGATGAAAGTCCCCAGTTGGCAAGACCACCTACTTAATTACTTTATTATGGTTTTCATGGCCAAAGTCTAGATCATTAATAAAAGTAATGAGGATTTTGGAAACTAAAATGTTAAAGAAACTATAAATTACAAGTTAAATGGTGTGGGCTACTGAGACTTGATAAAATAGTGGTAGATTTAATAAATAAATAAATAAAAACATTTAATTTATTATATCTCGATTTTTTTAGTTAAGAAAAAAACTAATAATCTGATTCTTTTAATTACAGAATAAAATGAAAATTTCATCATCCACACTATCCCTATGATCAATATTAGAAAAATATAACCTCTTAATTGGAAGTAACTTATAGGAGTGGTTTATATGCTTTCAGGTTGTGCTACACCTTGAATGGAAATCTTACGTGCTAGAATCCTCAATGCCTAATCCACCTAATAAAGAGGTGAGTGATGAAGAGTTCCTTATATATGAAAAAAATTTGAGCGATGGGGTCGATGTTCAATGTTTAATGCTTCCATTGATGTCTAGTGAACAAATGAAGTCTCATGAAAACATGGATATGTATAGAATTATTAAAAACCTATGTGGTCTTTATCAGGAGAGAGCTAGATAGGAACAATTTGAGATTGATAAGGTTCTCTTTCAGAGAAATATTAGAGAGGGTTCCCCATCTAGGCCTCATGCAGTCAAGCTCATTAGATATATTGAGCGCTTAGAGGTTCTAGGGTTTAAACTTCCTGAAGAACTTGGCACTGACATCATTTTGGAATCACCCCATTAGAGAATCACTAACTTTGTTGTGAATTTTAATATGAATAACATTGAGAAGTATCTACCAGATATTCTTAATCTTCTTCATCGAGTAGATAAGGATATGAAGTGTGATAGACCTTCCATACTTATGGTGAACAAATGGAATGGTAAAGTGGAGATCTTTAAACCCAAATCTTCTTCACACCCTTCTAAGAATAGAAAGATCAAGGGGAAATAAAGGGAACATGATGTTGTCTATTTCAGATGTGGAATGAAGGCCCATTAGAAGAAAAACTACACCCATCCAAAGAACAAGGGGATGCTTTAGGTGTGTTTGTTATTGAGTAAAATTTATCTGTTTCTAAAAACTGGGTATTAGATACAACATGTGGTTCTCCCATATATATTCAAATACCAGAATTAAGTAGATTCAAAAAGATTGACCAAGGAGAGTTAGATCTTCAAATTTTCAATAGATCTAAACTTATTTTTGTAGTTATCAGGGACTAACACCTCATGTTTCCAACCATAATGATATTGGTTTTAAAGGGTTGTTATTATGTGCCTTTAGTTAACAAAAACATTATTTCTATATCAAGACTTAATACATATGGATTTATTTTCAAATTTGGGAATAATTTTTTTTCTTTTATAAATATAGCATTTGTTATGGTAAGACACATTTGAATAAAGGTCTTTATGTGTTATATTACACAAACTAAATAATGGAAATCGATAATTAAGTTACTTCACATGACTCATAACACACCCAAATTTGACATCATCGACTAGGTCATGTAAATAAAAAGGACTTGAATAAATTACATCAAGATGAATATTTAGATTATTTTTAACTAAAACATCTTGGTGTATGTCACATATGTTTACAAGGAAAAATTACTAAATCCCCATTTAGTGGGAAAGGTGAAAGGGATTAAGAGATTCTTGAATTAGTTCATACTGATGTGTGGGGATCATTTCCTATTTAATCAAGGGGTGGGTACTCATACTTCATAACTTTTACTGATGATTTTAGTATATATGGATATGTCTACTTAATGAGGTATAAGTCATATTATTTTGAAAAATTCAAGGAATACAACAATGAAGTTGAGAACTAGCTTGGTAAGAAGATTAAGAAACATCACTCAGACCATGGTAGAGAGTATCTTAATCAAGAATTCCTTGATTATCTAAAGGATTTTGAGATTTTATCGCAAATTTCTCTTCATTATACACCTCAGTGGAATGGTGTAATGAAAGGTGGAACCACACCATGTTGGACATGGTGATATCAATGATGAGTCATGAAAATTTTCCATTATCTTTTGGGGATACACATTACAAACATAAGCATATGTACTAAACTGAGTGCCAAATAACAAAATAGATGGTATAACATACCAATTATGGAATGGAAAGAAACATGTTTTGTCTTATTTAAATGTGTGGGGTTTCAATGAATTTGTTAAATCCTCTTCAAGTAACAAGATTACACCTCAGGGCACAAAGTGTATCTTTATAGGATATCCCAAAGAAGCAAAGGGATACTACCTATACAATCCTTCAGAAAAAAGGTTGTGGTTGACAGAAGTCCCACATTTTTTTGAGGAGCATCTTATATCTAAAATAGATAGTGGGATTGAAATATACTTTGATGAAGTCTATGCTCAATATACACAAGATTTGTCATAGGAACAAATTCCACAAAGCCCCATGGAAGAAGAAATTGTTTCAGAGACACAATAACCACATAGGTGTACTAGAGAGGTTAGAGAATTATAACAATATGGTTTTCTAGTCACCCAGGATGGTGATTAATTATTAGTTAATAATAATGACTCTCTAACATAAAATAAAATAGTAAGTGGAATATATGTTTCCAAGTGTCAAGAATCCATGAATTATGAAATGGATTCCATGTACCAAAACAATGTCTGGATTTTGGTAGACCCTCTAGTAGATATAAATCCTGTTGGTTGTAAATGGGTATTCAAGAAGAAAATGGACATGGAAGGAAAATTAATCACCTATAAGGCACGAATGGTTTCAAAAGGGTTTAAATAGCATCAAGACAATGACTAAGACAAATTTTTTTCACCAATTTCAATGCTAAAATCTATCAGAATTATAATTTTCATTATATCTTTCCATGATTATGATATTTGTAAAATGGATGTCAAAACAACATTTCTTAATAGGAACCTCTAGGAATATTTCTATATAAAACAACCTGAAGGGTGTGCGACTCTAAAGAATTTCAATATGTTATGAAAGATTCAAATATCCATTTATGGGTTAAAGAAAGCATCCATGTCATGTAACATTCATTTTTATTTGTCCATAATAAAATTTGGTTTCATAAATAATGAATGTGATCTGTGTGTTTATAAATGATTTAGTGAGAGTGCAGTCATTTTCTTAATAGTATATATTGATGACATATTACTCATTGGAATTGAAATACCAATATTACAGTTTATTAAGGCATGACTGAATAAATTATTCTCTATGAAGGACATGGGTGAGATAACATATATTCTTGGGATTAAGATCCATCAATACAGAACCAAGAGATTTCTCGACCTAAGTCAAATTATGTACATTAACAAGATACTGATGTGATTTTATATGGAACAATCTAAGAGGGTATTTTTTCTATAATCACATGGCATTCATATTTCTAATAAAATATGTCCTCAAAAACATGAGTAAAGAAACATAATGACAAGGATTACTTATGAATTAGTGATTGGGTCAGTCATGTATCTTATGCTATGTACTAGGACAGATGTCGCCAATGCATTAAGTATGGTAGGAATATATCTAGATGATCTAGGTGACCTCTATTGGATGGAATTCAAGACTATTCTTAAGTGTCTAAGGAATAATAAGGATATGTTCTTGGTTAATAGAAGACATGAGGAACCAATCATCATAGAATATGTAGATATTAGTTTCCAAACTTCTCAAGATGACATGATGTCACAAAAATGATACATATTCACTTTTAATGAAGGTGAGTGAGCTAGAAGTGCTCAAAGAAGGTTTTGGTTGCATATTATACTGTAGATTACGATTATATTGTGGCTTATAAGGTAGATAAAGAATCAGTATGGATGAAAAACTTCATCCAAGTTCTTGTTGTGGTACCTAGTAGTAAAGATCCTATCACACTCTATTGGGATAATTCTACAATGGTGGATCTTTCAAAAGAGACAAGGTCACAATAGTGGATGTAGCTCATACTTAGAAAGTATCATATCTTTTGGGATTTTTCTCATAGAGGTGAATTTGTAGTGAGTAGTATTTCCATGTAAGACAACATAGTGGACCCCATTTACTAAAGCCTAAACTCAGTAGAAACATGAATATCATGTGAGGTCTAGCGGAATGAAGGTTATAGGTAGTTGGATATAGTAAAAGTGGTAGTTTTTTGGAGTTGGTGTCTTAGGACCCACTATTTTCACTTTTATTACATGAATATTCAAAGTATTGAATATTAATAAAACTTCTTATTACATTTTTTTATTTTTTTACACGAATCCAATGTAATAATGTTCTAGAGTTTACGTCGCATTGATAAGGTCATAGTAGCCCCCCTCTATGATGAGAACCTTGATGTGCTATGATGATATTCTAAAATAATTTTCTGTGGTTGGATAACGTACTATGATGGGACACATAGTACATAGAATGTTTGGTGAAAGTACTCGTAATCTGATAAGTCTTATTATCATGATGTTCTCACTTGGTAATCTCCAAGATGGTAGATTATGAAAACAAACCCACCAATATAAATTCAACATGCTTTTGTGTCATCAGATATTCCTATCTATGAGTGTTTGTGATGGTCCTTAGACTTTAATATAATTATTAATACATGTTACAACTTGAATACTTATATGTGTTTCATAAACCATGACTATAATAGATTATGGTGAAGTTGTATAAGTTGGGTGTGTCATGAGTGACATGTCATTAATAAATAAGTCAAGTAAGGATTTGTCCCTTCCATATTAATATAAGCTAATATATTTTCCATGTGATTGGAATATGACCATCACATTAAATTCCATAGCCATAATGTAATGATGTGTTTATTTTAGATAGTCAAAGAAAGACATATCAAGCATATAGGTTGGTGACATAGATTTGTAAGCTTCTTGACAAGATATTGTGAAAAAGGGATTATATTATACAGTGAGTGTTCATAAGTGGTTGTCGATACTGTGACATTAAGTTATTTTTCTTGGGTGACTTGACCCATTTCTAGACAGTAATCTTAGACTTTAATTAAGCCCACCTAATAAAAATGAGAAAGAATCCTAGAGGGTAACACACTAAGTATTTAAATTGATCTCTATTAAATTTTATTTTAGTTTAATCAATGGTATAAAAATCATTCTCAAGTTTGAGGAATAATTTTATTCAAGTTATATTGATTGCATAAATTAAATAAATATTTATTTGTCAGATTTTGAATAAAATATTGATCTTATTTATTGAATATTTTAATAAATATTTATTTTATAGATTGTAAATAAAATATTTTTTTATGAATAAAATATTTATTCAGTTATTCAATAAATTCTATAAGAGTTCGAATGGTCCAAGACCAAGTCCATTGAAAAATATTAATTAACAACACCATTACACAATATTTGTTATTGCACAAGTTAGTGTGCACCACAAAATAATAATTATATAATTATTATTATGCGGCATGGGTTTATTAAAGGTAAAAAATTTTATTTAATGGCCACTATGAAATTAAATAATATTTTAACTCAAATCCTAACTCTATAAATAGATGGCTATGTCTATTGTGTAGAGCATCCAAAATTGAGAATAGAGAATTGTTACACACAACTAATTCTCTCTCAAATCCTCCTCCTCTTTCCCTCTCAAGAATGAGAAGTGTAAGAGAGATTTCTTCAAGACTAAAGAATGAGAGATCAAGAAAGAACAACTCAATACATTCAAATAACCATTCTAGCACTCAAAGACCAAGTAGTGTTTCTCAGAGATCATAGGAGCATGTGTGGATCACTACTAGAGGGATTCTATTCTTGGGTCCTTACAGCACTACAAAGGTAATTAGAAAGGATATTTTCAAATGATCAACATTCACCAAAGAAGAATTTTCCTAAGCCTAGGTATTTATTTCTTAAAATATTAAATAAATTAATTATAAATTTGACGTGAAAGATCCACACTCTTGGTTTTGAGAAATGATTATTAAAGGAAATTTTAATATATCTCCCAACTCTGCATGATTACACTTCACTTAGAATCATCAAATTCATCATGAGGTTCAGGGCTTGTACTCTTTCTTGAGTCTATAACTCTTTAGACTAGTTATGGATTTCTGAGTTATTCCCTAGGTCCAGCTACCACCTAGTATCGATGTATATGCCTACTCATGTCCCCATGTATTTAGTTTATATATGTGTATAAAATATATATATATATATCATTACTTGTATATATATGGTACTCAGATCAGAATTACACCAGTTTATGCCGAAGTAGGTAGAGCCAGCTAGGTGTCCTATAGGAACCTGGGTCAACTATTATTTATTATTTTCACTATTTATTATTAATTATATCAGTACAATACTATGATTTATACACTGGATGGATTATATCTAGACACCATTGGTGGTTTTCCTACTGAGTTTATCTCACACCCTACTATGGATTCCTATGGTAACCAAGTATACCTCATGTCTGCAAGTATAGATTAGGGAAAGCACCCTGCTCCATATGATTGATCTGATTTACTTATAGCTCAGAGCATGGGAGTAGAGGATTGAGCATATACTCATGATGATAGTGGAGAAGTGTTTTGGATTTTCTATCTTTTTGTATAACCTAATTTATATGAATATCCCCTATTTCACCTTTTTTATATGTTAGTATTCCATGGCATCATTTTATACCACTCAACCTACATAATAATAATAATTATTATTCCTGTTAATTATTGTTTCTTCCGCAGTTGATTATTATATTTGTTTCTGCTGTGTCATATGTTATATTGTGCTTCCTCTACTGTATGTTTATTATTATATCTGTTGTTTACTATGATATGAGGGTATAGTATCCCCACTGTACCACCTTACACCCTCACTAATAGTCATCAACCTATGTCATACAGGGAGGTTCACTTGAGGCCATGTGACCCACCGACTTGGGGGACCAATTAAGTGGATCCTAGGTCAAGATGTTACAAAGTGGCATCATAGAATTCTTTTTTCCTTTTTTATTTTTGTTTGGGTATTAGACAGGAGACTAGGAGGTAATGGAATTTGGTAATGATCTTGTTCCTAGGTATAGATAACCCACATATAGGGAAAACCCAAATTACCAAGTATGAGATGTTGTAAATGTTGATTATGCCTGTTATCGTTGATACCACTTCACCGTTGGGTGAAACACATTCCTTATGATGTTATTAATATTGGTGGTATTTCAATGATATTTATTTCACCTTGGACTAATGAAATGAGGTCATGATATTTCAGACATCATTATAGGTACATTAGGACTAATATGCCATGCATTTTTCAATGCCATGTCTATTTTCTACAGGCATTTTCTTACTGCATATAGTTAGTACCTAATTATCATATATTGAAATGTTTTAAAATTTCTTGAAGGTAGAATATAATTGGATTAATTAAAGTTCCTACATAAATATAAATATTGTTTTCCAAAATAAATTGGTGATGAAACCTTAAATAGACAATTATACCATGCTGCGGGTTTTGAACCTACTAGTTTTGGACCATGATATGTATATTATATATATAAGATAAAAAAATATAATGGAATTAAATATTTACAAGTGAAATGATTATTGATAAATGGGATGTTAATTATAAAGTAAAAGGTGTTATCCTCTATAAGTTGCAATTGAAACTCCATATTATGGAACCCCTATTGTGTTGTATGAGACCTAGACCCAAACTCAGCCTTATTAGTGGGTAGTTGGGGGCATCTCTTATGTTCATATGACCTATTATGGTTTTTAATTACCACATAGACCTAGATTTTGGATTAGGAAGAGAGTTGTGATCTTTTTATAGGAAGGATTGTACCTATCCTAATTCTCTATTTGGTATATTTTCTAACTATTATGTTCTCCTTTGAGGCATTTTTTTGTAATTGTAGAATCATTCCACCATAACAACCTCGAGTCACACACCCTTAAGGCGGTAATGACCATGCACTAGAGGTGGTGGGACTTGAGCCTCTATTAATCCCTCCCATAGTACCACCTATAGAACAAATTGTTATTCCTGATATGGGAACTAATGCCTAGTTTTGAGAAGTCCTTTTTTCATATGATGCAGTCTAAGAAAGGTGTTGCTCAATATTCCATGACTATAGAAGAGTTGACTAGGGAGTTACAGAAATAATATCCTCCCAGTTTTTCAGGGGATGAAAAATCTCATGATACAGAGTCATGACTAGAGGACGTGATATCTTTTTTTAGAATCTTGAGATACCTCCAGAGTGGAGGGTCAATAACACTACATACCAGCTATATGGTTCTATCAAGAGATGGTGGGATATTATTAACCCTGTAGACCAAAAATGAGATATGATATGGGTAGACTTCCAGAAAATATTTTACAATTAATTATTTTCAAAAAATTATAGGGATGACTGAGCTAGAGAGTTTATAAAATTTAATTAGGAAGCATGTTTATCATAGAGTATTTTTCTCGTTTTACTTATCTGTATCATTTCTCACCGACTTTTTCAAGTGATGATCTCATGACCTCAATGAAATTAAAGGATGGCCTAGTATATGCCATCTGATTGCATGTAAATGTTTTTTAGTTGACCACTATTTATGAGATAGTCAACCATGCCTTCATTACTGAGAAAAATTTAAGGGAAGATGATTGTGGGAACCAGGGAAGTTTGGCACCCAGACCTACCAATGGTTCTTCTAGAGAACACAAGCATCACTTTGAGGTTTCTACTAGGGGTAGAAATAGTTATAAAAATTATACTGAAAATTACCTTATAAGTCACTAGTGCAGGAAGCTAGGACATAGAAAACCCTAGTGTATGTGGGATCTAGTTGAATGTAGAGGCTGTGGAAGGATGGGACATATCCAACACTTCTGTAGGACCTTTCCACCGGTGCTTAGTGAGAGGTATAAACCTACACCATGTTTCAGAATGGGGATAGTATTATCTAGTTATTAAGGTAGATGGAATACCACTAGACACTAAAGCTGAGGTGGTGGTTGAGGTAGAGGTAGTCAGACTCTGGACTTGTAGCACCAGCAGAGCGAGCATGCTAGGGTAGTCAGTTTGTGACTCTGGGCTGCAGTATGAGCCATTTACATACAGTGAAACCTATTATAGAGGATTAGATCATCGAATCTTATAATGTTAAAGGTACTATTCTAGTAGGAAATGCTTTAGTGTATTATTTATTTTAAATAGGTGTGCCACACACTTTTAAATTCGAGGCAATCATACAGATTCTAGGCCTTAGGATAGAACAATTATGTGGCGTGATGACACTCGACACCCCATTAGGTATCCGATCATAGATAATTATACATTGTATGGATTATACCCTTGAGAAAGGTATCTATTCATATGTAATGTTTTTATCATTGAAATGGTATGGTTTTATGTAATCATTAGGATGGATTGGTTAGTTCCCTATCAAGCCCATATTTTTTTCTATCACCATAGGGTAATGTTTACATCACCATAGGGTGGTAGACATATCCATAATGGAGAATGGGATATCAATGCATTTCAGGAATGAACCAAGTATTAGGGACTAGAAAGAGTGACAACCCATATTTCTAGTATTTTCTTGGATGATCAGGGGTTATGGCCCACTATTTTTCCTCCAATTGTGAATCATTTCAAGGACATTTTACCTAATGATTTTTCTAGACTACCTCTAGTGATAGAGGTAGAATTCATCATTGAGATAGTTATAAGAGTAAAAACCATGTCCATTACTACTTACAGGATGAAACCTATAGAGCTTCTGGAGCTTGATAAGCAGTTGGAGGGCCTTGAGGCTAAAGTCTTTATACACCATAGAACCTCTCCTTGAGGTTCGATGGTCCTTTTTTCCAAGAAGGCGGATGATACACTTAGGATATATATATATTACTAATGGTTTAACCACATTACTGTAAAGAATAAGTATCCACTGACTCAAATATATGACCTCTTTGATCATCTCCATGGAGAGAGGGTGTTTTCAAAGATCGACCTGAGTTTGGGCTATCAATAGGTGCATGTTAGGACTTCCGACATACCTCGTACAACTTTCTGAAGCATATATGGTCTTTATGAGAACCTAATTATGTCATTTTCTCTTGAAAATTCACCATCAATTTTCATGGATTAGATTAATTGGGGTTTCCTCCTGTATCTAGATTCATTCATGGTAGTCTTTATGGACAACATATTAGTGTATTCTCTCTCTCGACAAGACTATTCCAAACATCTTGAGACCGTGATGAATACACTAAGGGAGAATTAGATATATGATAAGATTACCAAATTCCACTTTTGGATTGATTAATTTCATTTATTGGTCACATAATCTCATATACAGGAGTATTAGTAGACCTAGATAGGGTGAGAGTTGTAGTTTCTTGGGAGCATCCCAAGAACTTATTTGATATTAGGAGTTTCTTTGGTCTATCCAGGTATTAAAAATTATTCATCTAGGATTTTTTATGCCTTAAAAAACCTCTTATGGGCTTGACTAATAAGGGTTTGAAATTTTTCTGGTTAGAATCTTGTGAAGCAACCTTTTAGGAGTTGAAGGGATGATTAACTTCAGCACCGATCTTGATTCGGTTGAAGCAAGGAATAAGCTATAATATTTACAATAACGAATCAGGTATGAGTCTGGGGTAGTTTTGATGTAGGATGACTGAGTTTTAGTGTACAAGTATTGTAAGTTGAGGACTCATGAGTGGAATTACCCAATACACAACCTTGAGCTAGTTGTTTTTGTTCATGTTCTATGATGTTGGGGACACTGTTTACTTGGAGATAAATTTTTAGTATTTATTGATCACAAAATCCCCAAGTACATATTTACATAGTATTATTTGAATCTTAGGTAATATTGGTGGGTTGAGTACCTACAATCCTTTGAGTTTGATCTTACCTATATGTCTGGAAATGGAAATTATATAGCTAATGCTTTGAGCTGGAAGACTTAGACACATGCTATTTAGGAGGAGAGTGGCATCCCATGGCCTTGTTTTCAAAGATGTACATTTAGGTTCATGAGGATCATGGATATACTATCTTCATGGATTTAGTAATGACCTCTACCCTTTTGGAACATGTGATAATGAGACAAATTTCAGATCCTAAGGGCTTAGTACTAAGGTAAATTATATCAAATGAAGATTTATATTCTAGTTAGATTGTGGATGAGAATGAGACTTTACACTTTCATGAGCATGTTTGGGTCCAAGTAGACATCAGTGAGGAGATGATATGGGAATTTCATGCCTCAGTTTGGGTAGTACATATTGGTGTCACCAAGAAGTATCGAGACATACACTGCCAGCATTAGTGGCCTATTATGAAATGGGAGATAAGTGGTTTTATCACACAGTGTTCCAGCTGTCAATAGGTGGAGGTAGAACATCAGTGAATAGAAGGAGTTTTACATCCATTGTCTATTCTCGAGTGGAAATGGTATAATGTATCTATAGAATTCATGATAGATTAACCCATATTTCCTTATGATAATGACATAGTTTGGGTCATCATTGGTTGTTTAATGAAGGTCACATTGTTCTTACCTATTAGGGATACTTTCTTAGTATATGATCTAGGAATTTTATACATTAGGGAGGTATTATATGTTCATAGAGATCCATGATCTATCATATTTGATAGATACACTCACTTTACATCTTGGTTTTGGAAAGGGTTTCAAAAGCCCTTGGGTACACATGTGCTTCTAAGTAAGGCATATCACCTTTAGACTGAAGGATAGATAGAGTGCATGATTCATGTGTTATAGGATATTATTTGTGCTTGTGTCCTTGAATTTAGGGGTTCTTAGGAGAAACACATACCCCTTGTAGTGTTCTCTTATAATAACAAATTTTAGGATACTATTTAGATGGCTCATTACACAGACTTATATGGTAGGCCTTTATGATCACCTATTTGTTGGCTAGATGCAGTTGAGGAATCTTTTCTTTTACTATGTCACATCTTGGAGACTATAGAGTAGGTCCAATTGATAATAAAGTGCACATTGATGGCTTAGTCCAAAAAACAATCATATTCCAATCATTATTTATGACCTATTGAGTTCAAGTTTGGAGATCGAGTTTTATTGGGAGTCTCAAAAATTTTGGGCCATCAACGAATTCAGAGGTAGGGTAAGATTTCTCCTTGATTCGTTGGACCCTATGAGGTTTTGAAACAAATCGGACCAGAGACTTTCCATATATCACTTCCTCAAAGATACTAGATTATGCACGATTTCTTTTATGTATATCAACTCCCCTGATATTATGCAGACTCGTCTCCTGTTTAAGAACCTAATTTTGTTGATTTATATGTGGATTATTCCTTTGCAGAGTATCCAGTGTGTATCGTGGATCAAAGTATGAAGACACTATGAGGTAGGTTAGTTCATTTAGTATGGGTGCTATACCAGCATGACCAAGTAGAAGACGAGACCTGGGAGTAGGTAGATAATATATGAGCTCAGTGGCCAGATCTCTACTTAGATGTTTCCTCTTTACCCAGAAAAGGCCAGATTGGGGACAAGTTACTTTAAGGAGGGGAGGTTGTAATTACCTGGATTTTCATGAAGGTACAAATCATTGTTTTTTTGCTTTAATTTCTTAGTTTGTCCCTTGTAGTGTCACCTAATGAAGTCATGGTGGTCACAAGGAAGTCAAGGACTTGTTCGGAGCCCAGAGCCCCAGAATTTGAAGAAAAAATATGGGAAACATGGTTAATAGAAACCGTGAATTCCAGTCCACATGGTCTCTTCTAATCATGAAGGTGTTTTAGAGGGGAAAACGGGGAACATAATTTGACAGAAACTGTGCGATCCGAGGTGCATGTCCATGCAGAAAGTTCAGACATATTGACAGTGGGTTTCACATGGCTTGTGCGCGGTTAGAAAAACCATGTGCCTAGCCAGTGTAGGGTCCCTCCTTAGGTAGTGGTGTGGCACAAATGTGGAATATAGTTTGACCAAATGTGTGAATAAAAAATGAAACCTTATCAGGATGGGTGATTTTATGGGTTTTCCCTTGAAATGTTTTAAAACTTAAAACTATATCTCCCCTATCATATCTAGTAGACATGAACCTTCTCCCTTCTATAGTGATCCCTCCCATGGAATAATCTAAAATCTTGGTAGTGACTTCATTCAAACTTCAAATCAAATGTTGTTTTTTCATGTTGGATCCATATTAGTAAGAAATAAAATACTATTACTTATTATATAAGTTTCTCTTCCCATATCTTATGATATTTAGGTGTAAGATCAAATTCCCTATTTTTAGGGCATTGGACCATTCTTCATTGTTCTTCTGTTTTACTTCAAATAAAAAGACGATATTGGACAAGGAGTCTTCTATGGAACTAAGGTAGGTGGTATACTTATTTTATCTAAAATTCGTGATGTTTTCATAGCCCCTCCGTTATGCCACATGCTGAACATTATTGCGCATTACCTTAAAATGCTTTTTTTCTTGTTAGATCAATTTATCATGATCTTATACTCCCAATGACCCATGTTAGCTTGTTATAGGATGTCTACCTCATTGATCTCTATCCTATTCGATATTTTATCTTAATGTTCCCCTTTTATATAATTTTTTAGTTAACCAAAGAACCTCCTAAGTGCTTAGATTATCATGAAATGGTTTTGTCTTGCTTAATTAATTTAATGGATTAATTATAATGAAAAATAATCGGCCTTCAAGATTTGATTATGAATTGATTAATTAAATGGATTGTTTATATTTCATGGAAATGGGTGGAAAGAAAACACCTCATGTTATATAAATATAAAATGTGAATTGTATGATATGTGACACCCTTGGTTGTATTGGGCCTGATGATTATAATGCTTAAGAGGTAAACCCTCCATATTATCATGATTATTATTATTAGTCCATGGATAGTGGTTTTTGAATGATGGATAAGGGATTTGTTGGTCATGATATTTAATTCTCCCTTACATCAAGTTTTTATCATGATGACTCTCAGCGTTATACTTATATTTGGACGATGGGCATGATGCTCCACATTCCCTTGCTTTGGGTGTTGGGAATGACGTCTCAACCCACCTATCTCAAGTGATGAGAATGAAATCTCACATTAATCATGAGATTCATGGATTACACCCTTGATTGAACCTATAACTAATTAGACTAGTAATGGATGCCTGAGTTACACCCCAGGTCTAACTAGAACCTAATATCCATGCATATTGTCCTCACTTAATTAGTTCATATAATTGTATACATAATATAACTATAACTATATATATATATATTATTACTTATTTATATATATGGTACTTGGATAAGACTTGGCCTATGCCAAAGCAGGTAGATCCAGCTAGGTGTTCTATAGAAAACACAGTCAGATATTATTTATTATTCATCACTATTTATTATTCATTATATCTGCACACTACTATGATATGTATGCTTGCTGGATTATTTCTAGACACCGTTGGTGGTGCCCTACAAAGTTTATCTCACACCCTACTAGGGACGCCTTTGGTACCTGAGTAGACTCCATGTTTACATGTATGGATAAGGTAAAGATCCCTACTATAGATGCTTGCTCTTATTTACTTATATCTTGGAGAATGGGAGAAGAGGAACAAATATATTCTCATGATGTTAGTGTAATAGTCTATTTGTTTTTATGTCTTTTTGTATCGCATTATGTATATGTATATCCCCTATTTTACTTTTTTTATATCATTATGGAATGTCATCATTTAATATTTCTCATACTATGGTATTTTGATTATTATTATTGTTATTAGTTATTTACGATTCAACAATTGATTATTGTATTTGTTTCCACTATGCCATATATTATATCATGCTTCTGCTATTGTCTGTTTATTATTATACCTACTACACCACTCTGATATGAGGGTATAGTATCCCCATTGTACCACCTTAAACCCTCATTTCTAGTCCGCATCCTTTGGTGTATGGGGATGCATGCTTGAGGCTATATGACCCACCAACTCAGGTGACTAGTTTAGTGATCCCAGGTTGGGATGTTGCAAAATAGAACCATCAAAATCCATATTTTTTTATTTTCAAAAAATACATTTTAAGGATAAATGGTAACCGTACATTCCAAATGACAAACTATTCCGCAAATAGACATAAAATCATATTCAGAATTCAAAAAACAGTATACCCCAAAGCGCCAAATTCAAAATTTGAAAATACTGTATTGATCCCAGTACCCTCTAATCACCTCAGGCCATGATATCCTTGATCCATTCTCTATGAAACAAATCACCATCATAAAAAATACATATCACGACCAATTGATTACCCCAGTTTCCATTGTCACCCTAAAACCTCCAGAACTGAATGATTTCCAAGATGCCGGTAGAACCCACTGGCCATTGCCCTACCGAAGCACCTCGGGCCGTGCCCCTTGAAAGTCGAAATCACCACTGTCACCTCCCATTCCACAAAATGAGAACCCACCAACCATCATCCCCGCAACATAAAACCATCATCACAGAAATGCATGACTTTATAACATCGAGACTCACATGATGAAAACCCAGTACCGTGCCAGTCATTTCCACTGAACCGATCATCGATGGATGCTAGAAAAAACCATTCCAAAGACAACATCACCTAAAATCACCCAATAGCATTGAAATTATTATCGTCGGTTGCTCTGGTTAAGCCTCATGGATCACCACCGACTACTCAAAAAACACATCCCAAATCCACTTAGAGAACCACTGCACCAAGCCACACTTGGGGGGAGCAATGGAACTTAGGATCCAAAGCAGAGAGGGAGCGGCCAATCAAGCCTTATGCTACACTAAAACAACATGTGAAGTTGTAAAAACACCAAAAATTTAGCAACCAGACCGTCAAAACATAAAGAGAACACTAAAATTGAAGAACTTAACACTGTAAACAAAAAACCAGAAAACCACAGAAAGAAACCAAAAGGCACACACAAAAGCCACTAATGAGCACACCACCTACACAGTCCCAATCCACCGAGAGAGCCACCATGCTAGATCGGAGTTGAATCCAACGAGATTGGATAAGAAACAAGGGAAGAGTATGAGCGAGAGTGGATGAAACTATATTGGTGACGAAAAGGGAAAAAAGCACTAGACACAAAAAATCCTGAACTAGAATGACCGAATCCCCAAACCAATGCTCCACCATCACCATCACAATCCTTCATTGGAACCATCGAACTGGACAAATATGGGGTCCAACATGATAAGGAAGATGAAAAGATAAGAGGGGGGAGACCAAGGCTTCGATCACAAAACACACCAGAAGCAACCAGGAAAACTTGCAAGGAAAAAGAACAAACATAGTAATTAGGGAAGTTAATGATGATTGTGGTTTCATCTATACCTAATGTGAATGGTAATGGCCTCATTGAGAATAAGAGGAATCCTAAAAAATTGAGAATAGGGAGAAGAAGTGGCTCTAGGCATCTCTCTAAAACTTCAACATCAATGAAAATGGGTATTGGGTCTCTTAATTGTTATTAGTGTGGAAAGAATAGAAATTCAAGGCATTCAAGCCTAGCCACCCCTAATTATTTTCATTATTATGGGTGCCTTGACCATCTGTAGAGATTCTATCGAGCCATTCCCTCTCCCCATAGTGACACGGGATCTTCAACACCCAAGGGACCTGTAGATCATTAATATGCCTCTAGGGTATCAGGACACTAATATCAAAGACATAAAGGTAGAGTTATATCTTATTATAGGTATAAGAAACTTAGGATAAATCCCTAGGTTTGTGATAGACCCCAAAATCATACTGAGACCAGGTAGTTTCATGTTGTAGAGCCATCTCCCATGGAATCTGAGACAATACCAATAATAGTGAGAGATAATATTATCCTTACATTATCTATGGTTGTATATTTATTTTTTTACATATTCTTCTCACTCATTTATGTCTTCCAGTATTGTGTAATTATTAGGACTTATGTCCTAGATCATGCCATGCATAATTGAGATATCGAAACCTCTCAGGAAGGAGTGTGAATTTTGATGATTTTCTTGCATCATCTCTATATTAGAGGTGGATCTATTATGGTACTCCCTAATCCTAGAGATATATATTTTTTATATCATTATAGGGGTGATTTGGATTGTTTACTTCAAGGATCATGTTGATTTCTATCATTGGAGGGTTATTTTCATCGCCCCTGATGAGATATTTCCTATGTTTCAAGGGTATTGGGATCCACGATCAAGTTAGGAAGGACCAAATTTTCTGGAAGTAAGTGGTTTTCTATGTCATATATCATCCCTTTTAGTCATGGATAATGATGGAAATTCCTAGATCAAGCATCTCCCGATGGTTGGGTAGTTTTCTTAGGTGTTCCTGGATGACTTATTGGGTTTACCCATTAAGTAGGAAGTTGAGTTTTATATCAAATTAGTCCTCAAGATGTATTTTATATCATTGCATTATTATTTCATAGAACCTATTTAATTTAAATAATTAAATATTTGGTTGGATGAATTGGAAACTAAAGGATTATTCCACCCTAGTTTATCTCTTTGTACCACCCCAGTGATTTTCACTAAGTAATTGGATAATAATATCCACTTTTGTATTGATTATTAGAAGCTAAACCAGGTGAAAAACAAGAAAAAATATCCACTATCCCACATTTATGAACTCATTGACCAATTAAAAGGGGAAAGGTGGTTCTATAATATTGATCATTGATCAAGATATCCTCAACTCGAAGTGAGAAAATTAGATATTTCCAAGATTTTTTTTTCTGGAGAAGGTATGGTAACTTTAAGTACCTATTGACACTATTTAGGTTATCCAATGATCCAATAGTTTTTATGGTAACGATGAATTAAATATTCCACTGATACTATGATTAATTTATTGTGGTACTTGTGGATGACATTATAGTCTATCCAAGGATAAAATAGGAGTACGAGTATCATATGGGAATCATTATGGGAACCTTGAGTGATCATATCCTTTATAATATGCTATCAAAGTGAGGATTCTAGGTTTAAGAAGTGAATTTTTTATGGAACATAGTATCAAAACAAGGAATTTTATTTGATCTTGAGAAGGTGGTAGCTGTCATTTCTTGGAAAGAATTAAGGAATGTATTTGAGAATATAAGATTCTTAGGTATAGTTGAATATTATCTGTAATTTTTGAAGTATTTATCTGGGATTTAATTTCCTATGGATTACCTAACCTAAAAGGGGGTGAAATCCTTATAGAGTTTAGAATTCCAAGCCTCTTTTGATGAGGTGAAGTAATGGTTGACTTCCACCCTTATCCTAATATTACTTAAGGCCTTATAGGGATATGAAGTTTACTAAAATTCACATGGTATAGGTTTGGGTTGTGTGATCATGTAGAGTGGTCATGTAGTGGATTATGGTTCTCACTATCTTTGACCACATGAGAAGAACTACTAAACACGTTAATTTGAACTTTCTATGTCTATACATGATATTAAGTGTTGAATACACCACCTATTTGGGGATAAATTCATATTATATTCTAAGAATAAGAGTTTAAGATATATCTTCTCTTTGAAATATTTGAAACTCTGGTAAATGTGATGGGTTGAATATCTTTAAGCATTTTATTTTGGCCTTGATTACATTCCTAGAAAGGGAAATGTATTCACTGATGCTCTTAGTAGGAAATTTAATTCTTAGGCATTGAAAGAGTACAACAATGAATGGAATCTTATATGTATGTTTTCTTGGCTATATTTGGAAGTAAAATAAGAGAATAAAAGTGTATTTATTTCCAATATCTAGTTTACACCTTCCCTCCTAAAGATTATTTGATAGAAGAAACCATGAGATAATTAGTGTTAGTATATGAGGAGAATTATATATGGGGGTGAGATCACTGATTAGTGGTCTCTATATTCTAAGGGTATTTTCTACTTTTGGAACCAATATGTGATCCCATTATCCATGATAAGAGTAGAGATGAATGATTTACATCAATCCAAGTGGGATGTTCACACATAAACCACAAAGATTCATTATGATATGAAGTGTTGATACTAGTAGCTCAGTAAGAGATGTGGCATAATAGACTTTATGTCATGATGTTGTACTTGAAAAAAGATCAAACCCAAACAGAAAAATCCACAAGGTCTACTCCAGAAACTTCCCATACCCACTTTTAAGTGGGGTGAGTTATCTATAAACATTATCATTAGGTTACCTCATACAACTTAGGGAAATAATTCTATTTGGGTCATGATTGATTGACTAACCAAGTCAACCCATTTTATTCCTATCAAAGATATCACTATGGTGGAGGAACATGGGAGACTATATGTACAAGATATCATGAGGTTTCATGGGCTTCCTTCAACCATCATCTCAGATAGAGAACCTCTATTCACCTTACATTCCTAGAAAGGCCTCTAAGAGGCAATGGGGTCTCAGGTTAAACTGAGTGTGACCTACCATTCTAAAATAGAAGGACATATGGAGTGGGAAATCTATATTCTTATGGACATGCTCCAAGATTGTGTCCTAGATTTTCGAGTATCACATGACACCCATCTAGCACTGGTTGAATTTAATTATAATTAAAATTACTAGTCATTGATCATGTTGGATCCTTTTAAGGCTTTGTATCGATCTCTCCTTTGCTAAATTGAGGTGGGTGTGGTTGCTCTAGAAGGACTGTGTATTTTCTAGGATACGATGACCAAGGTTTAGGTGATTAGGTAGCAATTAGTGACTGTTAAGAGTCTCTACAAGTCTTATTATGACTGTCTATGCTATCCCTTTGAATTTTTAATTGACGACAGATTGTTCTTTATGGTTTTACCACGGTTAGTCCACCTATAGTTTAGGAAATAGGGAAATCTCAGTCTGAGGTATATGGAACTTTTCAAGATCATTTAAAGGATTAGGATGGTCATGCACTGCTTGAAATTACCCCCTCAATTGATTTGGATCTATAATGTATTCCATGTTTCTCAGTTAAAAAAAAACTACACCAAAATCTCCATTTAATGATATTTTTTAGCTGTAGTTTTTAGAACCACCCCAAAGTGTTCTTGTTTATTTTTTAGCAGTGATTTTTAAAAATTACAACTAATTGATGATTTTTTTTAAAATCACCCATTATTTAGTGTAGGTTTAAACCTCTTCTAAATAATAATGTTTATTTTTATTAATTTTTAGTGGTGTTTTTAAAAAAATTAAATCTAAACCTCAAGAAAATATTTTTTTTATTTGTAATTTAATTTTAGAGGTAGTTTTTATAAAAACTACTACTAAATATATTAAAAGTTAATAAAAAATTATAAATAATAATATTATGAATAATTTATTTATAAAAATACATATATATTTAAATATATTATAAATAATTAATAATAATTAAAATTAATTAATATTTAGTAATTAATGTTTTTTTAAAAATTAAAAATTTATTATTATTAATTACTAATTCATAGTTAATATACACACATACATATCCATATACATATACATATACATATACATATACATATACATATACATATACATATACATATACATATACATATACATATACATATACATATACATATACATATACATATACATATACATATACATATACATATACATATACATATACATATACATATACATATACATATGCATATGCATATACATATGCATATACATATACATATACATATACATATACATATACATATACATATACATATACATATACATATACACATACATATACATATACAAAGACACACACACACACACATATTAATATCACGGTAAAAACATCATTTGTGGATAATGTTCTAAGAGAAGTTGAAAATTAGACTTCAGTATCAAATGACCATAAATTTTAATCAGGGTGTCCATTTATGCTCCATGACTAGTCAAATCGAAGTTGATGAAAATAAATACAAAAAAAATTATATGATAATTTTATAATAATTAATAATAAAAAATTCATTAATGTTCTAAGAGAAGTTAAAAATCAAACTTTAACTTAAAACCACCACAATTTTTGATTGGGGTGTCTGTTTGGGCTCTATGAGAAATTAAATCAAAGCTAGTGAAAATATCTATGCTAAGTTGATTATGGGGACCTTAGTCACTATTTTTCAAGAAAAAAAAGGCCTGATAGGCCTCCAAAAATTGAGTTTTTATTTGCGATACCCAATTTTTTGAACATTTGTTAGAATTCCAACTTCATTTAAGAGGATCTTCTTATGCTTGTTTAGTTTTCTATGATGCTATTCCATGTTTTTACATTTCTATCGATATTATGGTGTTTCAATTGTAGTGGTGTTCCCTCTTTTGGTGATTTATTATTTATTATATATATATGTGTGTGTGTGTGTGTGTATTTATATATATTTATGTATCTTTATTTACAATTTATATATATTTATCTGTATTCATTTATAATTATATATAATTGAATATATTTATAGATATTTTTTTTGTATTTATCTATATTTTTAAATATTTTTATATATTTATAAATATTTATATATCATTATGTTTATATATATTAATATATTTTATGTGGGTATATATATAAATTAATATTAATATGTATTTATATTTATATATATTTATGTATTGTTATATATATTTATATTTACACGAGTTTATATATATATATATATATATATATATATAATTATATATACATGTGTGCGTGTTTATACATATTTATGTAATATATATGTTTGTATATATATATTTATGTAAAATTATATATATATATATATATATATATTTATAGATATGTATTTTTGTTTTTGTATATTTATATAAATTTATATATATTTATATATATTATATTAGTATATAAATATATATAGATTTATCTATAAATTTGTATTTATATATATTTATATAAATTTAATTATATTTATATATTTTTATAATATATATATATAATTATATTAAAATAATTTTTATGCAATTGTATTTATTTATTTATTATTGATTTATTATTTGTTGTTTTTTGTTTATAATTAATTAATTAATTATTTATATTATATTGATTTATTATTTATTAAAAATTATTTATTACAAATTTATAACTTATTCTTAATTTATTTTCAAATATTAATAATTTATTTAACAATTATCATTTATTATTTATAATTTATTATTAAGTTATTAATTAAGTTATTAATAATTTTTTATTACTTTTCCTTTTTATTTATTATTTATTATTATTTATTTACTATTAAAAATTTATTATTTATTTATGATTTATGATTTATGATTATTTATTTATTATTTATTATTTATTATTTACCATTATTTATTTATTATTATTCCATATTTATTTATTATTTATTTATGATTTATGATTTATTTATCATTTATTAATGTATTTAAATACATTTATCAATATATATATATATATAAGAATATTGAAGTCTGTTTAGTCACTATATGATGAGTTTGTTAGCGTGGTAAAATTTATAAAGAATAACCAAAAGGTAAGGATTACAAATCTCACTCTAAACATATATATACTCAATTTACGCATGAAAAGATAAATAAATAAGAAATAAATATTAAAAAAACTGCAACTAAATGATTCTGTCGATTTTTTAAAAATCACCACTAATTGACTCACAATGTTTTTTATAACTTACATGAAATTATTAGTGATACACGATTTCGTGTCAATTTTGTGAAATTACTGTGAAACGATTTAGTGGTGTTTTAAACAATTTCTAAACATAATAAAAACCACCTCTAAATGCATATTTTGGTGTAGTGAAGTATAATCAAAACCATCCCATATATTAAATTGGGAAGAGCTCGAGTTAGAGACTGATGTTTTAGTGACTGAGTAGTTGATTTAGATTTTTATTCCTAGAATAAATTATTATATGGGAAATCTATTCTATTTTTCTGAGTGTTATGGAAACATGGAAGTGATTATATCGAGACATGGGAGAAAGAATCATTTATGAGGGAGAAATGGCCTCACCTCTTTGTTGATCAATTGTTTTTGAGTTGAGTTTTTGGGGGTAAAAAGTGATATGGTGTGGAGAATTATCACACCCATGGTTTCATTTTCAGGCATAAGTTATATTATTTTTTTATATTACTATTCTTTTTTACTTCTGAGAATTTTTATTTGGAAATTTTGAATTTTGGGGAGAAACAGTGGCCCTCATAAAACTATTGTATAGTTTAATAAACCATTTGGATATTTGTGAAAAGTATTTAGTTTTTTAGTGTTATTCACATGATTGGTGTATAGTTTTCCTAACCATGCAACCAAACCGTGTGAATTGTCCTGGTGAAACCAGTGCTACCTGCATGGTTGGTGCGTGGTTTCGAAAACCATATCGCCAAGCTATATAGAATTCCTAGTTTTATTAAAATGTTAAATTTCCACATTATCTTCCTCATGTTAACTCACTCAAACCCTCCACCCCCCATCCATGACACCTCTAACTCCCACTCATAATGATTCCTCTTCCCTCTCCTCTTGGATGTATTTCATGTTGGATTTTACTTAGGATCATTAACTAAACATCAAGTAAACGATTTCCCCTCTTCTTCTTTTTTTATCCTTATGATTTTCTTACTACCCTAAGGCCATGAAGGCCTAGGGTTTATTCTACCTGAATCCAATGATGTTCATTTTCATGTATAAGGCTTTGTCTTACCTTTTTGGGGCCCTCTTCCTCATTTTGGGTGGTTTTCATTGGTTTCTAAGGTTTTCGATGGGTAAAGGTAGGTGGTTTAATGATTTATCTTGGTTTGAAGAACCTTATATGCTTACTTACACTTTTAAATGTTTTTATATTGTTTTAAGAATGTTACAAAATCTTTAAAAATAATTAATTTTTTATAATTTCTTTTTGAATTTGGAAATCGAAGTGATTGAAAAATAGTGTTTTAAGTTTGGAAATGATGGATTCCTGTTATGTTCTTGGTGATATTACCTTGAAATGAAAATTGGTTTTAAATTATGAAAATGTATATTTAAAAAACAAAGGTAAAGACCCATGGTAACCTAGTTAGATAAGGGGTAATACTAGGACAAGTCTTCAAGGCATTCCACACCCAACCAAGTAATTGGATCACACCACACTAACTAAACATTATAGTATATAAATATGATTTTCCTTTGGGACTTAATGGATTTATCCCTAGAGGATTGTTTATGGTAATGGATATATGAGGTTCGATCATAGAGAGATGATGATGATAATCCTAGGTTTCTTGTAACCTTACATACCTTAGGGATTCCCCCATGGTGCTTATTTGTGAAATGGATGTTTACATGGAATTTAACTTTTTTTAAATTGTTACAATGTATGTTTTTTTCCTTTAAATTTAAAAAGTTAAAATACTATGTTTGTATAGTTCATTTTCTAACTAACATTCATGGATTTATCTAATAAAGATTACTCATGAAACAATTGGTCGGATCCTATTAGTCAAGTTGTGTTCACACCCTACATAGACCCAATGGGTGTATGTAGACCTTTTTTTGGTAGATACTAGTAAAGAAAAAGTGCCTCTTGAAGGTGGTGGATATTATTGTTAGTAGATATTAGGTTGATGGTGGTGGTGACATGGTGGGATGGTGTAACAACTGGGTCCCAGTGACAGCACAAACACCCTGCCTTAACATGGTTGTTGGGTCCTGACCCACTAGGTACCACCAGTTGTCCCGCAGACACGTGGTCCCCACCCCAGAGTCCACCCACTTGCCTTCACGGGTCATCTGACTAATAAAAATCCCCATAGGCCAACACTTTGCCTTTCCAGTGTGCTTTGTCCTCACTCACACACACCCTGGGAAACTTCCCAGGATGTCACCCATCCTGATTACTACTCCAGGCCAAGCACACTTAACTGTGGAGTTCTAATCAGATAGGCTCTTGAAAAGGCAGGTGCACCTTGTTGACATGAGTCATATCATATAGTCATTTAACCCTTAATCATTTGGGGGTGTTACATTCACCCCCCATATATACCACACCGTCCTCATTGTGGGCCCCACATCTCAACCCAGGCAGTGCACCACACTTAAGGCTGGGTACCACCTCTGATACCAAATGTAACAATTGGGTCCTGGTGACAACACAAACACTAGGCCTTAACATGGCCGTTGGGTCCTGACCCACCAGATACCACCAGTTGTCCTACAGACACATGGTCCCCACCGCAGGGTCCACACACATAAGGCCAAAACTTTTCCTTTCTAGTGTGCTTTTTCCTCACTCACACACAACCTGAAAAACTTCCCAAGAGGTTACCCATCCTGATCACTACTCCAGGCCATGCACACTTAACTGTGTAGTTCTAACCAGACAGACTCTCAAAAAGGAAGGTTCACCTTGTTGGCATGAGTTATATCATATATCCATTTAACCCTTTATCATTTTGGGGTGTTACAGATGGATCCCTCATATCACACATATACGAGTAGCTATATTTTGATTTATTTCTAGTTCACATTACAAATGAAATCATGTATCACCTAATCAGATTCCTACCCCATTTTTTTTTTATGTATTGTTTATTATTTTGTATATTGGTTGCAATGATTTCTTTTTGATATTTCATTTAAATCATACTAATGTATGTTTTCCTATTGTTTGGTTTATTTTGTTCAGATTCATGACTTTCCAAATTATGGTGAGGTTGTATTAGGTCATCAAACTGGACCCATTCATTGATTATTTAGGAAATCCATTTCCAAGGTATGTTTCTTAATGACAAGACACTATTTTCCTATTTGTGGGGATCTGGAACACCCTTCTAGCCTTACCACGAGCCATCTCAGGTTCCTAGTTTAAGGGTGACCCAAAATGGTATGTAACACTTTATCAAATCCATCATATGGATATATAATCAACTATATTCCTCTAATATACTAACAGTTAGAGTTTCCTAGCTAAGTGTAATCCAAAAACAATTCCAAGAACATGACACTTAATGATTAGTGTCACCTCATTACTAGATTACATTGCAGAATAATATCCATGGGCACTTAATAGTTAGGGTCACCCATACTAAATGATCAAGGTCTTGAAAAGTTTTTTTGGAAGGAATATAACACATAATATTTTTAAGGTATTTTTATCTCACCATATTATCTCATGTTATTCCCTTTATGTATGAATGTTTCTCATGAATTAGTTTTTAAACCCTATACCATCACCAAATCAATATTTTCAAACCACATTGAGATGTAACTCTTTATAGAACCCACCATTTTTTTACTCACCTAAGAATAGATGCCAAACATATTCATACATAACCAAATATATCCCATGAATAAGTCACATAAACTACTCATGTAAAGGTTTAGAATTATATGAGATTTAAAATCTCCAAAAGAGTAAGATGAGAGCCAAAAATATTCAACCCCCACTTTTCTAGAACAATACGTAATCCTCCATGCTAGTGGTAAGTCAAACCTAAAGTCCGTCTACTTGAGGACACTTTATTCAACATAGAATTCAATTCAACATAACTATAACACATAATATGTATAAAATATATTTAACAACTAAATTCAAGCTAATAACTTTAACTAAAAACTGAGGTCAAAGTATATGAAAACTAAAGCTTATATAATCTCACCTAACAAGTAATATAAGACTTGGAAATTTTTAAGTAGCTATTTCATAACTTTAAAATAAATCATAAAAGTATTCACAATATACAAACAATTTATCTCTATGAGTAAGAAACAAGGGAATGAAATTTAATAAATGAAAATTTTATATTTTTAAAATTGAGATAACAATTTGTAAACTATTTATAAAAATAGCTAACTACAGACACTTTATAATTTTGAATTATTCATTATGGACATTCCATAATTTTGAATATAAATACTTTATATTCATTTTATAATATGAAAAATTTATATTATTCATTTTATTAAACTTCTTTAAAATATATGACATTTCTATAAATTATAAAAATTTTATAATTCAATTTTTATTATGAAAAATATTTACATAATCTAAATAAAATATACCTAAAATTTTTTAAAACCTTGTGAAAATCAATAATTAAAATTCTTTTGACGAGGATTAAATAATTTCCCAAAAATAAGGCTTTAATTTGAACAATTAAAAGTAACTAATTATGAACAATTCACAATTCAAATATAAAAACTTTATATTTTGTCTTATTTTGTAATTTATAAACACTTTATAAATTTCTTCTTATGATTACTAAATTATCAATTTATTTATAATCTATAAGGTATGGAATATAATTTTATAAAAGGTATTTTAATACTAACATTGAATATTTCAGAGTATTTGTTAATAAATGTTTTATAAACATTTATTTAATTAATTATAAACTTTTTAAACTTAATTAATTTATAAACTCTTTATAAATTAAAAAATATTACCAAAATACTTTTTATAATTATTTATAAATAATTTATAAACAAAAAATGTATGTCATAATTTAATATAAATATTTTTTTCTCTCATCCAATTGTAATATATGATATAAATAGAATCATAAGATATGATTTAAATCATGTTCTATGACCTAGAAGATTTCATCCTCTACGACTGATAAAAACAACACTAAAAACTACCAGTCATATTTTATGACTTATAGTTAAGTCACCCCTATGATATCTCAAATATTAGTTTAAGATATATTGAGGTATCATATTTGTAATTTGATACTCTGTTTTCCTAATATGTAGAACAATAATAATAGACTATGGCATCTATTTATCATATAATATGATATTTGAAAAACCAATGGATTTATACTATGAATATTCCTACAATATCCCATATCACAGGGTATGGATCTTCCATGAATTTTGATATCGCATATCATATAATCTTTCACAGTGAAAAAAATTCAATCATATTTTATGATAGGGAATACGATATGGAATATGAATTTGTTTTTCTTAATTTTAAGAATGATTTAACAAATCTAAAAACATGGGAAGATCTAATACCACTGTCGGGATTCATAAGAGTATAATAACACTTATTAGGACATGTATAAGAGATTAAAATCCCAATCCCAAGATCATTATTTTTAGAATAAGGATAACAAACATTATGAAAATGAAAAAATTAAACCCGCACCTTACACCGAAGCTGTTGTATGCTATTTCATTGATCTTAATCCATCTTTGTACATGTTTGAAGAATATCACTAATGAGAAATCATAGAATCCTACCTCCATGGTGTATCCATTGGATAATCTTAATCACACATCATGTGTGTAGAATTCTTAAAACCTCCATGACATACTAGTGACTTAAGCATAATGAAGGTATAAGAAGTGATCATCAAGTTAGGGAGTTTCAGATGAATTTCATGCAAGAATATACCCTACTTTTATCACATGGTAGCAGTCTTTATATAGTCTAGAGGAAAATCCTTAGAAATTCATGAATTAATTCATACGTTATAATTCATGACTTAATGACTTGGCCCGTTTATGCATCACTTACATGGATGAAACAAACTCCTTCACATTATATCTTATATAATGGTTCTTTAATGATAGTCATTGTGGGTATATCTCTCAGTGTTCATATGAATATTTATCTATGGGTGCATGTGCATATTGTACACTATGATTAAACAAATAATACCCCTTATTTTATCATTCAATCATACTATATGATTGAAAATACAGTGGTATGAAATCTCATTTCATGTCCTTTATAACACACCATTATTGTAGGCTACAATATACATATGTAGTGAAATGTAATCCCATTACATTATTTATGAATTCTCTATATCATAGATTGTGACATAGAAGTAAGTTGCATATGACATGAAATAAAATTTCATCTTCAATGTTTTTTTATTTACCCTAATCTTAAAATGAGACCACCCCAATTGTATTATATAAAAATTAGATTTAAGGAATATATCTGTTGCATAAAGTTGGTTTATATCCCGACCCATGAACCAGATATATTTTGGGTGTAATTATTTAATTAAATTAATTAGTTAATTAATTAATTAAATGATTCAACCATAATTTCCACTATTTAATATTTATCTAATCTTATTAAAGATAAACACCATGGAGAATATCCCAAATTGAGTTCGAGGAGAGGAATTGGAGATTCAGAGAGACAAAAAATTTATTCTTAGAAGGAGATTTCCAATTGAACCTCGGGAAGATGTGGTAATCACCAAAATGTGATCAAAAATCAAGGTAGGTATATTTATTTTGGTTTTACAATTTATTATTTTTATTTCTTAAGTCAAATTAATGCCAAAATATTCATTTTGGAATTATTTTACATAATTAAACACCCCTAAAATTCTATTTGTTTGATATTTTTTAAAATTCATGATTCTCCCTTGTTATTATTTAAATGTTAGATGAAATCATGATTGGTGATGGAAAGAACACTGCATTTTACTCTACACTAATTTTCTCCCCTATTTTATATTTCCTTTTTGTCATGTTTCACCATCTTCCCTCACCATGGACGATAGTTTGATGAAATTGGTTCAGATTAGTGAAAAATGAGGATCTAAGATTGTGAAGAATAAATTTGTGCATGGTGTAAGGAGATGGGAATCCCAATATGGTGGATACATGAAAAAGGGTCACTAGAGTTAATGTAGTGTGGGTTCTTGGAGTGCAGTGGAATCATAGGGCATTAAAGCTACATGTGAAAAAATCTTAAGCGGTTTTTAGGTGAAAAACAACTTGTAAGGGGACCTATATGTGCGATACAGGTGCTTTGGGATATATTAAATTGTTTGGGTGTGATAAGGGGTGTATTTATAAATGGAAAATGATTTTATTTTAGTTTTAGATTTACAGATTGAAGACACAATCACACGATATGTACTTATGAGCTGCACACTATGTATTTCAACACTAGCAACAACTAGGGTTTTGGTCCAAGTTAAATACTATACGAGTTGTACTTTAATTACACACAATATGTATTTCTAGTTCACATGACTCATAATGTTCAATATTACACACTTAGGAATTAATCTGGACCTGCCTGAATGGCCCGAAAGACTTATTATTTTTTTTATTGATTTTTGATAACCCCCCTTTCAATGGATGAGGGGGAACCCTTACAAGGCCCGTAGGTTTAGATATTACATGACTCTAATGCCTTAGGAAATACAAAAACTATACTTATAACTCCTCCTCCCATCTTCTTTGTCATGATATCAGCTCTCCACCTTCACATGGCTATTCTGCGAGGCTTCCTGTGCAAGCACATGCTTGTCTTGATTGAAATGCCATACCCTCTCTTTCTGTCAAATCCTCATAGCTTCTGCTCTAGTGAATGTGCCTTCTATGAATCCCCATCTGAAGTTTTCTCCTTGTAGAGTATGTATGATCATTATGCACAGTTTTAGGTGGCCCGAAGGCCTTGAGGTGGCCCAAAGGCCTTGAGGTGGCCCTAATGACTTACTGTTCTGAAGGACTTGGGTAGAACAAAGGACTTAAAGGACCCAAGGACCAAACTGGTGGACCGAAATCTCAAACTTATGAATAGTTCCGATCATCTAGACCCACATGATGTGTAGTTCAGGGGTAAATGCAATTTACCTTGCTTATGTGGAACTTGAGATACAATGGTACACGTTGAGTAACCCCGTGGGTCCTAAAGAAAATGTACACCATCGTATACACTGTGTATATTGACCCCCACATGAAATGTGGATGGAAGTACATGATCAGACTTCTTCCAAGGGGAAACATGTCATGTTCCCCTAAAGTACCTAAAATGAAATTTTTCTTGATTGGGATATTTTCATATCTTCTTTCTTGGGGCTCAAATTTGGGCATGAAAGTAGTCCATCCTAAGATTTTTTATGTGTAGTTAAAAATGGCATATCCCTCTTCAATATCATAGGTGATACATGAAGTGATTTATAAATTTTAGTTTTCTTATCTCTATAGGGATGATTAGTGGGATAAAGCATTACAACCTGAGCAGAAACACAGTTTGGAACTCCCCTGGCAGCGTATAGGTGATAGGGAATAAGTCCCCTAAATTATTTTTAGATTTTGGTACTCCACCATATACCCAGTATGTGGTTCTTCCTTGTAATGACCCAACTCTTCTTATATGATATTCTCCTTTTGAATATATATGTGTTCCATATTTAGGTATAGGATGTAGAATACAACTCATGCACCATATAAAATAAACCAAAACTATTTTATTTAATCACCACAAGAATTAAACATACCAATGATAAATATACACTATAAAATTGAAAATAGTACAATAGGACAATAAATAAAAAAACTAGAATAGAAAAATTTAGATCATTGTGATCTCCTAGAATTACCACACTCACAAATAACACTGTAAAAAAGAAACAAAAAATTAGTATTGTAATCGATATTTTGAAAATGAAGAATAAAAAAATTCAATAGGAATTGATGTGAATTATAAATGAAGGAAATATCTGGAATTTATTGGAATTATTTAACCAATATGACTATTGGAATAGTAAAACTGACTATTAGGAATAGTATCCTCACCTTTATAGATAGTAACCCGACCGTCAAATTAATAACAAGACCATTATCACTGTAAAATAACTTGTAAATATTATTTAATATGAATTAATTAAGTAAATATAAATACTATAATTCCACAAAATAAATATTCAAATTATAAACTCAAATAAAGTATATGTATATTTTTGATAAAGTGGATTCTAACATATTTTGTAAAAAAATATATTTTTTCATATGACATATCGAAATCACCTATGCTAAAAAATTATTTTGATAAAATGTATTTAATTTTTGTACTCATCATGTTGAAATTTTCTAAGGGTGAATTTTTAGTAATTTTCTGAAAAACTTGAAATTTTATGGGAATAGTAAAAATACACTTTTTCAAATATTGCATGTTTTACGACATAATAGTGATTTTATAATGACATAATAATTCCTAAAATAGTTATATTGACTGAAAATTTATTTAATAATATAAATAATCCATCTAAAAATAATAATCTTGATTATAAAAAATAAAAAGTAATTTCCAATGTTAGAAAATGTAAAACAATCCATTAATTTTTTTTATTTTTTATTCTTTACTTTTCTATAAAATTATAAATTATATATTAAAGGTAATAAATATTTATAAAAAATTATTTATTTTAAATAAAAAATAATTTATAAGATCAAAAATATCACTATTAAATGGTTTAGTTTGAAAATAATAATTTATTGAATATTTTAACTCAAAAATATCCCCCCTAAAGTATAAATACCCACTTTACCTTCCCATAGAAAATAAATTCCCATACACTTATCAATGAAAAATATTTTCCAAATTACCTTCTCCCAAGCCTCTTATCATCCTTATAAATGTTATGGAACCATACAAGTTGAAATAGTCAAGGATTTAATGTAATATTAAAGGAGTAAGATTTATTGAAGAGGTAACCACACAATCCTCTATTTGACTTTTTCCGTACTTTCTCTTCTTTATAATCTCCCAATATATTTTATTTTTATTACTTAATAAACTATAATATAAAAAATAATCATTATTATGATATGGTATATCAATTTTAATCCATTTACTGTATATATACTCTCTCTCCCCATTTTTTACATGTCCCGCTAATGGCTTGATTCATCCACCAATGAGGATGTTGTTAATACTTTACTTATCACCACCTACACGAATGGTTAGTTTAGACTACATATTATATTTATAAATTTATTTAAATTTTTTCTAGGATTATGAATGTAATTTGAAAAAATATAAATCCCAAAGAATCAAAATTATGAAATTGAAATGAAAATAGTATAATAAAATGAAAACATGTAATTGAACCATTTAATATTTAACAAGAAAAGATCAATAAATAAATTATAATGGTTATAATTATTCATGAATAATATAAAATAATTGAATATACTTCTGTATTAGTGTTTAATAAACATATGTTTATTATAAAGGTGGAAAAAATATGATAAAAAAATTATACCTAAGGTAAGAGGACTCTCAAACCCATCTATTTTCTTTTGGGCTTACCACCTCTTTCTCTCTCTATTTTAGCATGATTCTTCTAAATACATTATAAATTTCATTTAATTTTATTTCCATTTTTTATTGAGTCAATAAGGTTATCTTATGATTTCTCCATTCCTTATTGTATTATGTTTTGAAAATAACAAACTCTTTTTCTTAAGTTTTGAATTTTTCTTAAGTTCTATTTTTTTTCTAAAGATCCAAACTTGTCATTACATTATACTTACAGATTTGTCATTACATTTTTTCCATTTTTTTAGACTTACAGATTTCTTGATATTGATTCCGGTGCAAAAGTCATTACGATTTCCTGATACCGATTTCGGTGAAAAAGTCATTACGATTTCATGATACCGATTCTGGTGCAAAAGTCATTACGATTTCTTGATACTGATTCCGATGCAAAAGTCATTAAAATTTCATGATACTGATTCTGGTGAAAAAGTAATTATAATTTATTGATACCGATTCTAGTGCAAAAGTCATTATGATTTTATGATGCCGATTCTGGTGCAAAAGTCATTACGATTTCATGATACCAATTCCAGTGAAAATGTCATTACAATTTCATGATACCGATTCTGGTGAAAAAGTCATTACGATTTCATGATATTGATTCTAGTGAAAAAGTGATACCGATTTCGTGATACCGATTTTGGTGAAAAAGTGGTATCGATTTTATGATACCGATTCTGCTGCAAAAGTGATACCGATTTTATGATTCTGATTCTGGTACCAATGTTATACCATTTTCACAGTCCAATTTACTTTTTCTTAAGAATCTATTTTCTTGATAATGTTATAATTGTTTAATGTATCATTCCAATATTATCGGATTCCAAGTTTTCTTATACATAACACTTAACTTTAACTTAACATCATTTCTTATACTTGAAATGATGTCATACAATCTGTTACAAACTAACCATTGTATGTTTGACACGTGTCCAGGTCCCTTCGAAATTTAAGGAAAATATGACCATTGGAGTAGATCCGACCATTGGGAAGTTTTTCCTATAAATGCAAGTTAATTTGAATGAGAAAAAGAAGGCAGAGAGTGGATGTAATTGATGCATGTGAAAAAGCTGTGAAGTGATTAATAGAGAGAGATTGGCTCTTAAAACTCTTAGTGCTTCATGTCGATGTTGTGAACAACTTGTTCAGGTGTGAACAACTTTTTCAGACTTGCTTTATACAGACTCCGATCATGCTGATCGTGGGCTTCCGGGTTTGGAAGACAGAGGTTCCGATTTCCTTCTAAATCGAGGACTTGAGGGGTAGCAAGACAGATACCGATATTCGGATTGAGGTCTTACCTGGGTTTGGGTAAGACAAACTTTCTTGAAAGTACAAATCAAGGAAACTTTATCCAAGGTTGTTGGATACCCTTCTCGTTGGGTTAAAAGAATCTTATTGTTACTTGATTACTATTTTAAAGTTGTTTTAATTCTGCTATATTCTTAACTTTGTTAAAGTTAGAAAGTATAACTTTCTTATACTTTCTAATTCGGTTACTCTGATTGTATTACATATTCTATATGCTTTAAGTTAGAATATTTTCTTTAAGAGGTTTTTTGAATGTTTGTTTACTTTGTTAAACTAAGTTTTCTTAAAGTTAAAAGCTAACCTTAAGAAACAGTTTTTCTTAAGGTTAAGAAACTTTCCTTAATAAAGTTTTATATCAACTTTAAAGGTTCCAAAGGAATTTTTAAAGAATAAAATTCACCCTACTCTTGTATTTGAGCATCACTTTACATATTCGATCCTACAATTGGTATTAGATGTGGTCTCTGAATACTTATATTCACATATATGTTTTCTTGATCAAGTTTTCTTTTTTTATTATTTGTTTATAAAATTTTGCTTCAAACTAGTTTTGTGGAATGAAATATTTTTTTATTATGGTAGAAATTCATGTTGGATCTCTAGATAATCTCAATCCTACTAGACCAAAAATCTTTGATGGAAATGAATATGAGTACTGGAGAGAGAGAATGAAGACCTTTGTGATAAACATAGGTGTAGACAACTACATTATGTTAACTAGAGATTATAAGATCCATGATAAGGATCTTTGAACCTTTACTAATCCAGAAAAGGTGGAATACCAGCTGAACATTAAGGTATATAATACTTTTCTTTATTCCATGACTAGAAATATATATAGCCAGATTTCATCTTGTGAAGATGCTAATAGTATTTGGAAGAAGCTTGAAGTAACTCACTTTGGAACTTCCAAAGTCATTGAAACTAGAAGAGCTATGCTTAGAGCTGAGTATCATGGTTTCTAATTTTCTTATGGAGAACCCATATGTAAGGTACAAAAAAGATTTATGACTATTTTCGATAGTTTACAATCCATTGGTGAGAAAGGTCTGGATGATGAGATTCTTGTAGAAAAGATTATATACATCATGCCCAACAAATGGGAATCCAATAGGACTACTATAGATGAGAATAGAAAAGTCACACAGATTTCACTTGATGAATTGTTTGGAACTCTTCTTCAACATGAAACTAGAATGAAGAGAGATGCTGATAATATTAAGAAGAATAATGGAAATGGCAGTGTTACTTTTACAACTACTTCAGATCGTATGAAAGATAAGACTCATGATATAATTATGAGATCTAAATATAAGAAGGTTGTTATTCAATCTGAATCTAGTGAAAGTGAAGCTTTAGAAAATGAGTTAGCAAATATTGATCGAAGGATGAACAAGATTGTTTGGAAGAAGAACATTCAATATAGGTACAAAAAGAAAGATGAAAAAGATAAGAAAGATGAAAAAGTGACATGCTATGAATGTAGAATAACTACTTATATAGGACCTTATTTTCCCTCACTTAATAAAACAGATAACAAGGATAGGAATTCTGAGAGAAACAAAAATAAGTTCTATAGATCAAATCATAAGAATGTCTTAAAATCCAACGACACCTGGAGTTCCAGTGGTGGTGATTCTTCTGATGAATCTTCAGAATATGAATCATCTGAGCAAAAGAATATTGGTTTAATAGATCAAGCTTCATTTCAAAATCATTGTCTTATAGCTAAGGTACGGACTACTGAATCCTTAACCAATATGTATTTGAGTGAAAATTTTCTTGATAAATATTTTTCTTCAGATGAATAATCTACTTCATCAGATAGAAATAATTATTTTCCTTTTTATGAGGAATTTTCTAGATTTTCTAAGTTGCATGAAAAAATAAATTGTAAAGTTTCTAAGAAACATGAAAAAGGAAATTCTAGAGAATTTATTTTAACAAAAGAAATTTTAGATCTTACCAAAGATCTTGATAAGAAAAATGGTGTTTTAGAAAATTTTTCCAAGAAACATGAGGAAGTTAATTCTGAAAAGGATAAACTTTCTAAGGATCTTAAAAATCTATATTTAGAAAAAGATGTTTTAGAGGATAAAGTTAACTCTAAATCTATTATTCCTGAGGATAAGAATTTAGTCTTGAGACTAAAGTGTGAAAAATTTTCCTTGAGGAAACTTCTTGAAAATTTTACATCTGGTAAGAAAAATTTTGACAAGATGTATTCTCAAATCCAACCTCATGGTAATAGTCAGGTTTTAGGTTATTATCATGAAAAACATATTTTCAGAAACAATTATTTTGTTCTTCTAAGAGATCCTTTCTGCACTAAATGTCAAATTGGTGGGTGTTGGAAGAATAATTGTTCTTTAAATAATATTCAATCCCTTGGGTTTCATAAATCCTACTTTTTTAAAAAAATGTGGATACCCAAAATTTTATTGTCTAACAATTCTGGATCCAAAAAAGTTTGGATTCTAAAAACCTAACTTTTCCTTTTTTAGGTCAATGAAGGAAGTACCAACAATATATGGTACATGGATAGTGGATGTTCCTGAAACATGACTGGTAATAAAGACCATTTAAAAAATATTTTAAAGACTAAAGGTGGAAAAGTAACCTTTGAGGATAACTCTCAAGGAGAAATTATTGGTATAGGTAACATTGTTCTTCTTGTAAAATCTTTGATTTCAAATGTTTTATTTGTTAAGGGTCTTAAGCACAATCTCATCAGCATAAGTAAATTATGTGATGAAGTATACCTTGTGAATTTTAGGAATGACAAGTGATTAGTAAACAATTCCAAGGATGTGTTTATTCTCTCAACCTATAGGCAAGAGAATGTATACACACTAAACCTAGAATAAATTAAAAGTCAATATCTTCCTTGACTAAGTGAAATCGAAGTTTAATCGTGGCATTGGCAAAGAAGACTAGTACACTGTAACTTAAGGAATCCTAGTAAACATTATAAGAAAGAACTTGTTCAGGATCTATCGGAACTTTAGATCGTTTCTCCAAGAGTCTATGATCCTTGTCAGTATGGAAAGAAACATAAGTCTAGCTTTAAGTCTATAAGTGAAGTTACAACTTCTAATACCTTACAGATAAGGCACATGGAATTATTTGGTCCAACACAAACTGGAATTATTGGAGGAAAATACTATGTGTTTTTCTTAGTTGATGACTACACTAGACATACCTGGGTCTATTTTCTTCAAAATAAATATGAAGCCTTTTTTTCAAAATTTTCAAAGCCCAAGTTAAAAATGAGAAAAACCTTCATTTGATAACTATTCATAGTGATCATAAAGGATAATTTCAAAATTCTGTTTTTGAAACTTTTTATAGTAGAAAAGGTATTACTCATAAATTCTCAACACCAAGGACTCCTCAACAGAATGGTGTTATTGAAAGAAGAAATCATATTCTTCAAGTGATCACTAGAACCAAGTTGAGTGACTATTCTATAGCTAAAAAATTTTAGGCTAAAGCTATAAGTACTGCCTGCTATACTATTAATCGAGTTTTGATTGGAACTTTTCTTAATAAAACACCTTATGAGTTATAGACTGGATGAAAACCAGAAGTTTCTTATTTCAAAGTTTTTAGTTTCAAAGTATTTTTCTTGAATACCAAGGATAACTTACATAAATTTTCACCCAAATCCTATGAAGGAATCTTCTTAGGATACTACACTAACTCTAAGGCATATAGAGTTTTCAATAAAAACACTTGCATTGTGGAAGAAACAACACATGTTAATTTTGATGAAAATGATCCTTCTATTTTCAAACAACCTGAATATTTTCCTGATATATTTTCTAAAACTGATCACCAACCTTTGATAGAAATCTTTCAGTCGAGGATAATGTTCAAGAAAATATTTCTGAAACATTTACACCTGAAGATTTTCTACCCTATGTTGATGAATAATTTTTTCAAAATCCAAGCTAGTTGTTACTTAAGAATCATCCCAGTGATAATATCATTGGAAATGTTAATCAACTAGTAATAACTATAAGTTATTTAAGGAATGAAGTTGAACATGTTTCATTTCTCTCCCAATTTGAACCAAAGACTCCTAAAGAATCCTTCGGTGATGAAGATTGGATAAAGTCTATACAAGATGAACTAAACAAATTCATAAGGAATCAGGTTTGGACCATGGTTGAAAAACTAAAGAAAACTTCTGTTATTGGATTAGAATGGGGTTTTAGAAACAAATATGATGAAAATGGAGTTATTGTTAGAAATAAAGAAATATTAGTTTTGAAAGGCTATAACCGACAAGAAGGTATAGACTATGAATAAACCTATTCTCTTGTAGTAAGTCTTGAATCTATCCATATTCTTCTATCCATTGAAGCTTTCTTTAATTTTAAACTTTGTTGATGACATCATCTTCGGATCAACTCAACAATCCTTAACCGATTCCTTTGCGAATCTTATGAAATCTGAGTTTGAGATGAGCATGATGGGTGAGTTAAAATTTTTCCTAGGTTTTCAAATTTATCAAAAACCAGAAGGTACATACATATCTCAGCATAAGTATATTAAATATATTCTTAAAAAGTATGGATATGACAACACTAAGAGTATAAGTACTCCTATTAGTACCTCAAATACTCTTGATCTTATTGAAGCTAAGAAACCAGTGGATCAAACTTCATTTAGAGTTATGATATAAATTTTTCTATACTTGACATCTATTTATCTAGACCTAATGTCTTTAGTTTGCCTATGTGCAAGATATCAATCCAATCCTAAGTAATCTCATTTAAAGTAAGTGAAAATATTTTTTCTCTATTTAAAGGGAACTTTAGATTTGGGCCTATTTTATTCTTCTGGAAGTGTTTTTGAGCTTAAAAGTTTTTTGGATGCTGACTTTGGGGGTTGTAAAATGAATTAGAAGAGTATATCTGGAAATTTTCATTTCTTAAGAGATTCCTTAGTTTCTTGGTCTTGCAAGAAACAACATTCTATAGCACTTTCCACTGCTAAAGCTAAATATGTTGTAGCTGGAAGTTGTTGTGCTCAAGTGTTGTGGATGCAACACACACTCACAGACTATGGTATGAGTTTCTCCAAAATTTAAATAATGTGTGATAACACAAACACCATTTATCTAAGTAAAAACCCTACACATCACTCCTGTGCAAAGCATAGAGATATTATAAATAACTTTATTAGGGATCACACACTTAAAGAAGATATTATTAATCAATTCATTGGAATGCAAGAACAACTTGATGATATTTTTACAAAGCCATTATCTTCTGATATATTTGAATACATTAAATAAAATCTAGGGATAATCTATGTGTGGTATTCATTCAAATATAATTCTTGTTTAAATCATCTCCTAACATTAAACTAAACCTTATTTCAGGGGGAGTACATATTATTTTCCCTCTTAAAATTTTATCTTTCCTTAAGTTTTTTTCTTCTTAAAATTTTATATTTCTCTAAGAAAATCCATTATTTCTATTGAAAAATTAGGTATTTAAAATTTTGGAATTGAAAATTTTGGTATTGAAAATTTCAATATTGGAAATTTCAGTATTGAAATCACGGTATCAAAAACATTCAAGAGAATTCTTTTAATACTAATAAATTCCTCAGAGTATTCTAGAAGGTACACTTTCTTACTCTATATTTTATTATCTTAAGTTTTAGTTGGTATTTCAAAACTTTAAATCCTGGTTTACCTTACTACAAAAGATCAGACTTTTCATTTTCTATAATCATTCTCAACCATCAGATGAGATCAGATCTTTTTCAGCCGTTTGATTATCTTATGGAAGTTGAAAGGTCATAAGCCCTGTCTATATAAGGGGTTCCTCGTTTATAAGCACCGTACCATCCTTACTGATCTCCGTGCTGAAGTTCTATTTCCAACAAAGTCTTCGTCCTGAATCCTTTGTCTCTTTCACCCTTATTGACTCCTAAATCCTCAGCAGATCAGATGCCGACCATCATGGAAATAAAGGATTGGTCAATCTTTAGGGAAATGTTGGTATGTCCTAACTTCCATGCAAAATATGACTCTCTTATCTCCATGATGATAAGAACTAACAGATGAGAAAGTGTTTGTGTGGATAAGAAGAAATGTCTGGATCTGATTTTTCCTGATCTGGTTATTCAGTTCTATAAATCCGTAACTTTCTTTCAAAAGGATGGAAAGGATTTGTTTAAGTTCAAATGTTTTTATAAGACCTATATAGTTCCCTATAAGATGGATATAAACGTTCTTAACATACCATATGAAGGGGAAGATATTATATTCTCTCAAAGACTTCCTGAGAAGGAAGGTTCTTTTGAAAAAGTCAAGGCTTTGGATTATCATGGTCTTATGTATGTTAAGAATATGAAGATTACGAATCTTACAATAAATCAAAAAATGGTAGCTCTCTGGATGAAAGGTTTTCTTATTCCAAGAAAAGGTGATAAGGACTCTCTAAAGATATGTGATATCTTTATTTTATACTTTCTTGTCAACTTAAGAAAGATTAACTTGATTAAGTACATCTTTCTCACCATCCAAGCAATAAAATGTGGAACCATCAAGTCTCATATTCTTATATATCTGGAAACTATATATAGGACAATTGTTATGTGTATTAAAGAGATTAATGTCCCATGCCGATCAGTTTCAAATCCTTTCAAGATTTTTTTCTAAGTGATGACACTCTAATGAGGATAAAGGTAGAGTTCTTACTAGAATCAAAAAGTTTTGAAGAAATTGTTGTCCAGAACAAAGGTGATGTTCTGGAGTCTTCAAAATTGATACCCAAGAAAATGAAACATGAAGAACCAAGCTTGCCAATACTACTTCCTGATGTCCCGGTATCAGCACCTCCTCATATAAAGAAACTGAAAGCCCATTCTGATGCAACAGTTGCAACGTGGAGAGAAATGGAAGCTACCAGAAAGAAAGGAGATCCTTCGTTTGGCTTGAATCCTACAGAGGCTAAGGCCTTAAAAATCAATAAATCTAAACATCTTGAGAAAGAAAAGAAGGATAATATCCTGAAGAGGAAATCCTTGGAATCTCAAGTGTGTCAGTCCCTTCTAAAAGCTGTAGAAAAGAAATCTCAAGAAGTACCCGAACCTCAAGTTGTTCATAAGAAGCCGACTGTCACTCTGAAAATCCAGAAATCCAAGAAAGTCCTAGCTTTATCAAAACCTTCTCAAAAAGTTGAAAAATCAGATTACTCAAGAATATTATGATGTGTTCATAAGGTATGTGGAATATTATATTGGACCTCCTCTGAGTTCAGATTCTAAATCTGTTTTTGAAGAACAAGTTGAAGTTGAAGTTGAAGAAGAAGTTGACAAAGAAGTTGAAGAAGAATTTGAGGAAGAATTTGAAGTTGAAGATGAAAAAAAGTTGAACTTGAAGTGGAAGAAGAAGACAAATAATTGGCTGATCAAAAAAGTGGTAAATAGAAAGATGTTCTAGATGAAGAAAGTCAATAAGGATCTCAACATCATGAGTTTAATGGGGAAGAAGATGAATAGGAAGATATTAATGTTATCCAAGTATCCGATGAATAATCTCCAGTTTGAAACCCTGTTAAAGGAATGAGTTTGTTGATTACCTCATCTAAAAAGGAAAAACCTTATAATTCTTCTAAGATAATTGAAATATCAGCTACCTTAACTCCAAGAGGAGATGACAAAGGGAAATATGTTTTAGGTTCCGAATCCTCATCATCTGTTCAACATAAATTTTTCATGCTATCTTTAAGAAAGTTGGTCAGCACCATTCTAGTTCTTGCAAATATAGATTCCCAGAGTCAGATGATGAAATAAATCCTGAATCAAAAGACGTAATCAACCAATATGCTTATGGACATGGTTGTCAAGCAAGAAGAAGACTTCAGTAATCTTTTTATTGATTACAAAGATCATAAGGCGACTTGTAAGAAAGCCTTTAACCGTACCAAAATCATTAAGGAAGAGATTATGAGGTTTAGTGACTTCATGAATTCAACAAACAAATCATTCAATACCTTTAAATCCAAGTTCAACATGGTCAAGGAATCAATCTCTAAGAAGGCCAGTCAACTTAATTCTATTGCCCGATCTGTAAGTAGTGAGAATAAAGTCAGAGCCGAGTTAGAGAAAAAGTTGGCCGCTCAAGAAGAAAGGATCCTGTCTTTAGAAAAGAAGAATAAGGATCAGGAGATCTTCTTAAAAAAGTTTGAAGAAGATCATAAGGAAGTCAAGAAACTTAAATCCTTGATAAAGAAAATGTTGTCTGAGCAGAAGAAGGATGGATGATTTTCTTTACATTCTGATGTTTTTTTTGTAATCTAAAACTTTTTTCCACAATTTATTTAAGAATATTCTTGCATATATTTCTTTTGTTTTTGAATGTACACTTTCTTAACCTTACAGGTACATCTTATACTTCTCCATTCCTTTCCCTCTTTTTGAAAATCACAAAGGGGGAGAATTTATTTAAAAGAATAATTTAATGAAAGTCTCAAAGGAGGAGAATCTATTCAGGGGGAGTATGGTAAGAAAGGATAATGTCCAAGTAAGGGAGATTTTTCCTTGAAGAATAAATGCTTATCTAAAGGGTAGATATCTTCTTACGAAAGAAAACCAGATACTAAATATCAAGAATACGATCCTTGGGAAACATAACCTAAGGGGGAGTTAGTCATATTCATATGAAATATCATTCAAAGGGGGAGACAAGTTTTTTATACTTCTTTATCTAAGTCAATATATTATTCCTTAGCAAAGTTGTTTGTGATTTCCAAAAAGGGGGAGATTATTGAGTCAATAAGGATATCTTATGACTTCTCTATTCCTTATTTTATTATGTTTTGAAAATCACAAACACTTTTTACTAAGTTCTGAATTTTTCTTATGTTCTGTTTTTTTCTTAAGATCTGAAATTGACATTCTATTATACTTACAAATCTATCATTATGTTTTTTCCAATATATTAGACTTACAGATTTCATGATACCGATTCCAGTGATAAACTCATTACGATTTCCTGATACTTATTTGGGTGCAAAAGTCATTACGATTTCATGATACCGATTCCGGTGCAAAAGTCATTATGATTTCTTGATACCGATTTTGGTGCAAAAGTCATTACCATTTCATGATACTGATTCCGGTTCAAAATTCATTATGATTTCCTGATACCAATTCCAATGCAAAAGTCATTACAATTTCATGATACCGATTTTGGTGCAAAATTCATTATGATTTCATGATACTGCTTCCGGTGCAAAAGTCAATACAATTTCATGATACCGATTCCGGTGAAAAAGTCATTATGATTTCATGATATTGATTTCAGTGCAAAAGTGATACCGATTTTATGAAAATGATTTCGGTGAAAAAGTGATACTGATTTTATGATTTCGATTCTGGTACTAATGTGATACCGTTTTCACAATCCAATTTACTTTTTCTTAAGAATCTATTTTCTAGATAATGTTAGAATTTTTTAATGTATCATTCCAATATTATCATATTACAAGTTTTCTTATACATAACACTTATCTTTAACTTAACATCATTTATTATACTTAAAATGATGTCGTACAATCTATTACAAACTAACCATTGTATGTTGGACACATGTCTAGGTCCCTCCAAAATTTAAGGAAAATATAACCGTTGGAGTGGAGTTGACCATTGGGAAGTTTTTCCTATAAATACAAGTTCATTTGATTGAGAGAAAAGAAGGCAGAGAGTGGATGAACTTGATGCATGTGAAAAAGATGTGAAGTGATTACTAGATAGAGAGGCTCTTACAACTCTCTGTGCTTTATGCGGATGTCATGAAAAACTTGTTCAGGTGTGAATAACTTGTTCATACTTGCTTTGTGTAGACTCTGATCATGCTGATCGTGGGCTTCCGGGTTTGGAAGACAAAGGTTCTGATTTCTTTCTAAATTGAGGGCTTGCAGGGGTAGCAAGATAGATACCGATCTTCGGATTGAGGGCTTACCTGGGTTTGGGTAAGACATAATTTCTTGAAAGTATAAATCAAGGAATCTTTATCCAAGGTTGTTTGATACCCTTCTCTTTGGATTAAAATAATCTTATTGTTACTTGATTATTATTTTAAAGTTGTTTTAATTCCACTGTATTCTTAACTTTTTTAAAGTTATAAAGTATAAATTTCTTATGCTTTCTAATTATGTTACTCTGATTGTATTATAAATTCTATATGCTTTATGGAAGAATCTTTTCTTTAAGTGTTTTTGTGAATGTTTGTTTAACTTTGTTAAACTAAGTATTCTTAAAGTTAAAAGCTAACCTTAAGAAATAGTTTTTCTTAAGGATAAGAAAATTTATTTAAGAAAGTTTTATATCAAATTTAAAGGTTCCAAAGTAATTTTTAAATAATACAACTCAACCCCCTCTTGTATTTGAGCATCTCTTTATATATTCAATCCTACATTTTATTCTTGGGATATACAAGTTTTCCATTTTTTGGGATGATTTATAAGCCACATTCCTGATTAATGATAAAGCGTTTTTATAAAATTATCTCCTTGATTATTTATATGTTTACCCTCCTTCTATTTATAATCTATGAAATTTTATTTGATTAATACCACCCTTGAATTCCCAATATTATATTTTCATTTATTATTTTTAGTAAATTTCATGTTTTATTCATTAATATGTTCTTTATTACATCATTGTAAAACACATTATTTTCTCATGGGTTCACTTCATTTTTATGATTGATATAAGTTTCTTTTCTATACTCCATGAATTATTATGATCATTTTATGATGTGATGGGTGAACCAAGAATTATATAGCTCTCCAATTCATTGGGTAATGTGATATATCTTATAATATTATATGTGTTATGTGTGAAAATGATTCTATATTTGTTGACATTTTATAAAATGTCTTTATTCACAAAATATTCATGGGATTTAACCATAATGTTATGATGTTTAATTATTATGTAAATTCCATATTCTATATCTCTTTCAAATGATTCACTCATGATAATGACAATGATCCTTTACATATGATACGATGATGTTGATTATGCTCACCCATGTACAATATTGATTCATGAATCATCTTCCTTCTCTATTATTCCTTATATTATTGGGATTTTGGCTCACCATTTCTTTGATGTATGTCCTTAGTTTAATACTTGAATTAATAGGACTATATAAGAATTTAGGTGGACCATCACACATGATTTAATTTTTTTATAATTTCGTATATAATCATGTTGTATGAACCTAATTTTTCCGTGATACCAAACCTTTTAATTATAGATTTTATTATTTTTATATTATTAATCATAAAAACTATGTAATAATTATGTGTGAAAAAGGTGAGTCACTATAGTTGGTATCAGAGAAAGTTTTATTAAATTTTGGAATCAGGTTAGTAAAAATTAACCTAGGATAAACTTAAGGATCACATAGGTGAAGACTTTAGTGTTTATTTACACATGTGAATAAGTTATTTTTATTTGATTTATTATCTTATGTTTTGTTCTAACATTTTGTATTTTAGATAATGGTGAGAATTAGAAGAAACCATACCAATAAGTTATGTGATGAAAAATACAAAGATTATCTAAATGATATTACTAATATAATAGGATATAGAGTTCAAAACCTCAAGTAATTAACCCATTATCCTAATTTATAAATATTATATCAAACCATGTGGAACATCCTGATTCACCTAAGAAGGAGAAATTAACCATTAAGTTGTTCATGTTCCAATGAATATTGAAATCTAGTGGATATTCTGATCTATTTGTTATAAAAAAATGGGTCAACTTCATGGAAAATATTTTTCCATACTTCATTATTCCAAGAAGGATAAATTTATTCTGTCCATCTACCTTTTAGAATGAGAATTTGATCAATGGTGTATACTGATCAAGAATACGAAGACAAAGGATAAAGTTAAAGATATGGAGCGAGATGACTTTAAGAAGATATTTATTAACAAGTATTTCCCATGAAATCTTCATACCAAGATCAGGATATAATTTATAGATCCTATGAAAAATTTGAGTAAATATATCACAAATTATGAGGTCAATTTTACAAGGATTTCAAGTTACACCTCTAGTTTTATTATTAATAATGATATAAAAATAGATAGGTTCTTTAGTGATTTAAAATAATATATATGAAAGGATTGATCTATATAAGACTTTGGGAGTTATGGAGAAGTGGTTTAGTTTGATCTTAAAGTAGAGATGAAGTTTAGAGAATGGTCCCATGGATATGGAGATAAGAAACGAGGGATTTATTTTTAAGATGGATAATGAAATGATAAAGGAGGTAGGAAAATCCAATCAACAACATGTTAAAGATACAAAAAATAAACACCACGAGAATTTCCTCAAAGGAATGAAGAAATTATTCAAGTGTGTAAGTTAAGGGAATCAAGCTCATGAATTTCAAAGAGACATGAAGAAGATGATAAATATGAAGGAGGAAAGGAATGAACCACCCAATGCACAACCCATGGTCTAATGATTAAACTATAAGGAACCTAGGAACTATACAATCTTGTGTAAAAAATCATGGTTATTCAATAGTAATCAAAGTCAAAAACCACTTATTCTAAGGATCAAGGGAAATCTTACACCATCACCACTGCTAAGGTGGAACAAGAAAATGAGGTATTATAATGTATAATTACTATTAACTCAAGAATGTTGAATGTTTTATTTGATGGTTCTATTCATTCCTCTATATCTTACAAGTTTTTTGGTACTATTGAATCACCTCCCCAATACTTGGAGGTAGAGATATTTATGAAAACACATAATAGTGTAATCATTACAACCCAATTGTTAAAATAATACCCAATTAAAATTTATGGGAATATTATTACAATGAATCATGTAATCCTTTGGTTGAATTTGAATTTATATGAGACATGGATTGGATCTCATTATATATATCACACATAAAATTTCAAGAAAATAAAATATCTTTACATATCTTGAACAATCCCATGCCCTTATATAAGTGAAAATAAGATTTTGAATCCACTTTATCAAATCTATAAAAGGTATGGGTGTTGAAACTAAATAAAAAATAATATCTTTGTTAAATTATTGAGTCAAAGGAAAGCATCAACCGTGAGGATATTCCCATAATAAGGGGATACAATGATGTATTTCCTAAATAATCTCTTGTACTTCCCCCCATACTATGAGTTAAAGTTCTTAATAGAGATTATATCCAGAACCATATCTATATTCAATATCCCTAATAGTATGTCCCCAATAGAACTAGAGGATTTAAAGAATAAACTATAAGAACATTTGGATAAAATTTTCACATAGCTCAATACATCACATCAGGGTGAATTAGTGCTCATTCCTAAGAAAAAATATGGATCAATACTGATTTTCATCGACTGATGAGTGCTCAAAAAGATCAACATAAATAATAAGTATCCACTACCAAGGATTGATAACTTTTTTAGACAACTTCTAAAAGTTAAATAGTGATTCTTTTATCTGGATATCATCAAATGAAGTTGAAGAGAGAAGATATTCAAAAGATATCTTTGGGTATAAAATATGAACACTTTGAGTCATAGTGATGATATTTTTACTTATAAATTCCACTATAATTGTCATGGAAATTATGAATAGAGTCTTTATAGATTACCTTGATACATTTTTGGTGGTATTTATTAATGATATTATCATATACTCTATGAGTAAGGAAGAAAATGGAGAATATCTAAGGATTGTGCTAATTATTTAAAGGAAAAAGAAGTTATACTCTAAGTTCAATAAGTGTAACCTTATCATTCATAAAGTCACTTTATAGGGGTATATAATCATGAATAAAGGAATTTTTGTGCATCCTTCAAAGAAAATGGTGATTGTTGAATACCCAAAACCCTCAAGAGTCACATAAATACATAGTTTTCTTGGATTAGTTGGGTACTACATATGCTTTGTGTGAAAACTCTCATGATTATCTAGACCACTAACTAAGTTAACATGAAAAGGGTTAAATAATTTCTATATAGAAGAATGTGATAAGATATTTAAGGAGTTAAAGAAGAGGCTAATCACTGCACCTATAATCACACTCCCTTTAAGTGGAGAAGGGTTTATGATATACAAAAATGCTTCAATGAAAGGGCTGGGTAGAAAACTCAGGAAAAAATGATAATGTTCTAGCCTATGAATCTTGAAAATTGATGATATATAATTAAAACTACCCAATTCATGATTTGGAGTTAGTAGATGTGATATGTGTACTAAAGATTCAGATACATTTCCTCTATAGAGAGAAGTTTGACATATATTTTGATCATAAGAGTTTAAATCATATATTCACATAAAAGGAGTTAGTGATGCATCAATGAAGATTATTAGAGTTAATCAAGGACTATTATTTTTCAATTCACTACCATCTTAGAAATTCAGAAAATGTAGTTGATACTCTTTTCATAAAGGAACCTACAACACTATCCCTAACGAGGATTGAAAAAGACCCTATATTCATGGATATGTAAAGTATGGATATCAAAATAATAAAAGTAGTGAAGAAATTCTATATTTACCAAATTATTTTCCAACCATATATCTAATATAAGATCGAGAAGGCACAAAATAAAGATTTTGAGCTTCAAAAGAATGTGAGAGAAACTAAGGGAATCATCAAGAATTCAAAAATTGATAAAGATGAATTCATTCAGTTAGAAACAAGACTCCATGTTCTATTATTAGCTAAAATAAATTAGGTTCTATTGGATAATACAAATAGGTCATCTCTCTCTATCCATACTATAATTATCAAGAAGTATCGAGATCGTTGAGATCACTTCTGGTGGGACAACATGGAGAAGGAGATTCCTAAGTACACCTCAAATTTCATTGAATTTTAGTAAGTCAAACCAAAGAGTTATAAGTCCAATGGGAATATGAAATCATTATCCATACCAAAATAGAAATGGGAGAACATAACTAAATACTTTTTCATGGTACTTATAAATATAGATAAAGGAAACAATGCCATATTGGTTGTGGTGGATAGTATCACCAATATTTTCCACTTCATCTTTATTCAAAAATATTTATTTCTTGATAAACATTCCAATATATATTCCAAGGAAGTGGTGAGGTTACATGGGGAACCTATTTCAATCATATGAGACCAAGATCCTAGGTTAATATCTAAGTTATGTAGAAGTCTTCAATATGATTAGAATATTTAGTTGAACGCCAATAGAAACTATCACCCCCAGACTAATTTCCAATATGAAAAGACCATTCAATCACCTAAAGACATGATTGAGAGATTAATAAATGGAATTAAAAGAAGGTTAGGATCAATATATTCCATTAGTTGAGTTCTCATATAATAATATTTTCCACTCAAGTATTTATATGTCACCATATGAATCTCTATATGGGAAGCATTGTATAACTTTTATATTTGGGATAAAGTAGATGAAAAGAAGCTACTTGGAACCAAACATATCCAAGAGATAATAAATAATTCTCAATCCATTCAACAACACATTAAATATTATCAGAGAAAAGAAGAGATACATTGAAAATCATTGAAGATACATGGAGTTTAAAGTTGGAGAAAAATTATTCCATAGAATATCACCTTAGAAGAGAGTTATGAAGTTTGAAAAGAAGGTAAATCTTAGACCTAGGTACATTTTCCCTTTAAGATCATTTATTACATAGGATATATGAAATATTGACTAGGACATACACAAAACCTGGATTAAGTTCATATTGTTTTCATGTATCTATACTGAGGAAATATATACATAATACCTCACATATATTGAATCTAGAGATGGTACAAATGGAGTATGACCTCTCCCATGAGGAGAAACCAGTGATGATCTTGGATAGGAGAGAAAAATTTCTATGAAAAAAGATAAATCACCTTGTCAAAACACATTTTAAAAACTAGTAGTATGAAGAGGAAAAATGGGAACTTGAGAATACAATGAAATAAGATTACCCACATCTATTCTCAAATGAGGATATAAGTTGAAATTTTAAGGATGAAATTTCTAAAGGGGGAAGAATATAAAAACCCACAATTTCCTATATGATATTCACCTTAAAAATATATATGTATTTCATATTTAGGTATTAGATATAGAATAAAAATTATACACTATATGAAATAAACAAACGCTATTTTATTTCATCAATATAAGAACATTACATATCAAAGGTAAATATACTCTATAAAATTGAAAAGAGTACAATAGGACAATAAAAATAAAAAAACAAAATAATTAGAAAAGAAAATTTTGGATCATTATGGCCTCTTAGAATTATCATTCTCATGAAAAATAATGAAAAATGAAACAAAACATTAGTTTTGTAATAAAAATTTTGAAAATAAAAAATATAAAAATTTGAGAGGAATTTAAGTTAACGAAGAACATATCAAATATGATGTATTTACATAAAGTATAAAATAATCATGGAAATTGGAATAATAAAACTATTTGTTAGGAATACTAAACTGACCATTATGAATAGTAACCTGACCATTATAATAGTAACTTGACCATTAGAATAGTAAAATGACTTATAAATAATATTTACTATGAAAAAATTAAGTAAATATAAATATTATAATTCCAAAAAAATAAATATTCAAATTAGAAACTCAAAGAAAGTATACATATACATATTTTAACGTGTATTTTAATATATTTTGTAAAAAAATATATTTTTATATTAAATATTAAAATTATATATGTTAGAAAACAATTTGATATAATTAATTTCATTTTTATAATCCTAATGTAGAATTTTTTTAATTTTAACTTTTTTGGTATTTTTCTGAAAAACATGACCTTTTAGGTGAAAAATAAAAATATATTTTTTCAAAAACCATATTTTTTATGACATAATAGTGATTTAATAATGTAAAAATAAATTAAAAAATATTTAGATCAACCCAATATTTATTTAATATGATAAAAGAATCATTTAAATATAATAAACTTAATTTTAAAACCTAAAAAGTAATTTCTAAAGTCTAAAAATGCAAAGTATTCCATTAATTTTTTTTCATTTTTTGTTATTTAATTTACTATAAACTAATATATTTAGTGTTAAATGGATTAAAAATTCATAAAAATATATATTTTAAATAAAATATAATTCATAGTTTAAAATCAACACTATTGAAATTTTTCTTAGGAAATAAAAATTTATTCAATATTTTAACCCAAAAATACCCCTATCCTCAAGTATAAATAACCCTCTGTTCCCATGGTAAATTACATACCATCCACTTATAAAAATATAATATCTTCCCAATTATCTCCTCATAATAATCTTAGCATCCTTATGTATGTTCTGGTGTCATCCAATCCCAATCCCTCAAGTATTTAGTCCCATAACAATGGAGTAAGCTTCAACAAATAGGTAACCACACAATCATCTCTTTTAATTTTTTATCTTCTTCTTATTTATAATATTGAAATATTTTTTTCTACCTTCCTAAACTATTATATAAAATATGAATTTTATTATGATATGGAATGGGTATTTTAATCTATTAAAAGTATATATATTCTCTCTTCCACTCTTTAACATGTCCTGTTAATGGTTAGTTTTATCCACCAATGGGGACATCATAAATTATTTACTTATCACTACCTATATATATAGTTAGTGTATAATATATATTATATTTATAAATTTATTTTAAATTTTACTAAGCTTCTCGATGAAATTTGAAAAAAATAAATTATAAAGAATCAAAATGATGAAACTGAAATAATAAAAAGATAATTCAAAGAAAACGTGTCATAAAATTATTTAATATTTAACAAAAAAAGATCAAAAAATAAATTATAATGATTGTAATTATTAAATAATAACATAAATTAATGTAAATAACTTTTATATTAGTATTTTAATAAACATATTTTTTTATACAAGATGTGTACACATGATGAAACAAAACGAAACCTAAGGTAAGAGGACTCTTGAACCCAACTCTTTCAATTCAGGTTTTCCACCCACTCTTGGAAGAAGAAACTATACCAATTATTTTAAACCACTTGTGTATCCATAGTAATGTTTGGGATGTTGGCCATGTGCAAACCCCTATACCAATGGGTTTTTGATAATTGTTAGTATATAAGGTATATATTTTAGGTATATCAAAGGTTTACTTGAACTATTGGTATATAAACTATATGATTGGTTCTAAAACCATTGGTATATGCTATATTTTTCCTAGAATCAAGTTTTTACACTTAAATCACCACTCAAATAATACATTGCAAACAAAAAATACATTTATGTATTTAAAGAGTCACATCACACATTTAATCAGTTTATAATTTAATAAACAAATAAAAACACATATACAATCAATTTCCATCATCAATCACTAATGAAATAGTTGTTTTATAAATATCAATTTATAACTGTGGAGGACCAATATCTCCCACATGACCATTACTACCATTATGGCCACCACCATTATCATGAATATCCTTAGTAGCATCATCATCTCATATATCTTCATCACCATCACCATCATGAAAGTCTTCGCCCTACCCAACAGTAGAACCATCATCTCCATTATTGAGTGAATCAAATATGGAGTTTATAATCTATATTAATGTATAAAAAATTGCATTGGTATCTAGTGGTAGTGATAGACATAAAGCTACTGTATATTTAATAAATTACTCATTAGACTTTTTGCTTCTTTCATGCTACTGCATGGATGATTTTTTAGCCTTTTTTCATCTACATGGGCCACTTAAAACTCAATGATAACATAACTATCAGAGTCACCTAAAGTTCATAATAACAAGTCGGTATGATAGTCTTCTCGGGTAAACAATAGACTCTTCCATGGTTCTCATCACGTAACATCTGTCGTAAATGGTCTTCTGGTTTGAAGTTGTCATCCTATTTCTCATTAAGGGCCTAAAAATCACACTATTGACAATGTAAATGAGATATTTAGTAAGAAATATATTTTAAATTTTGAATCATCAAATTTTTTTTTCAATATTTCATTTCACCTATTCATTTATAACACTCCCTTTTTTTCTTGAGAAAAACAATTTCGCTTGAGGCACATACCCTTCTATATTTAAAATCACCAGTTTTAAATAAACTTTAATGTAAGAAAACATTATTAAATAATATTTTATTGATTATTAAATTTGATTATATAAAAATTCTTGTATATGGTTTAATTTTTTGGGTATTGAGTGATGGAAAAAAATTATTGAAATGTTTATTTATCTAATCTTTCTCATATTTTGATTTCAATTTAATTGTGGTGAATTTAAAAAAATTGGAATTTTAAATGATTTTTTTACTTAAAAACCATTATTTATATTTAAAATAAAGGCATTCAAATGATTTATATTTTAAAACTCGTTTCACCTTATTGGTTAGGACTTATTTGGTTCAATTAACATGTATTATGGGTGATGTTGATGTTTCTATGGTTGTAACCATGGTTTCTATGGTTCTCTATTAGGATGATATTATTTAATTTATTTCTTATTTTAATGTTTTATTTTAGTTATTATTTTATTTATTTTTCTTTATTTGATGAGTGATTGAATTTTTAAGTTGTGTTTGGGTTGAAGATGAAATTTTGGAATTTTATGTTAAGTTGAATGATATTGTTGATTTTGGGTCTTATGAGTGAGATGGAGTTGTGAATGGTTTATTTAGTATGAAATTATTATATATGGTTTCCTTTTATAGAATTAGGTAGGTCTGTTTTTTGGGTGTTTTTTTTATTTTTTGACATTTTTGGTGGATTTTAGTGGTATAATTGGAAATGGGAAGTAACTTCTTTGATAGATGAATAATTTGATTGTTATATGGATTTAATTATGGGAATTTATGATTTAAAAATGTGTATTTTATATTTAATAGATGATTTGGATGTTATTTAGCAGTCTTAGGATGAGAATTATGGTTTTGGGTATTGAGGCTGCTGAGTTTGATTGAGATTCTAATGGATATTAATGTTTTGGGTGGTAAATCTTTAAAATATCATTCATTTTGTGTTTCAAAATTTGATACTTATTTTTATACTTATATTTTTAAATAGTGATTTGAATAAGTAATTTATTGGTAATTTTTTAAAATTTTTACTAACCGTAATCATTTTATAGTTTACATGTAAAATTTAAACATTTTATAGTTTATTTTGACTTTATTTGGATTCGTTTAGTTTGAGTAAGTTCGAGTTAGTTTATATTTATTTTATTTGTTTATGTTTAATCCTATTTTATTAAATTATTTATATATCCATTTTGGTGTGGTAGGTTTTATTTGGTTTGGTTCATTTTTGTTGGTAATTAATTAAACATAATTGTACATGAAAAATACATGTTGTATGTCATGATCTAAAATACTAGTTCACCCCAAAGTGTGTACATACTTCATAGAATTATTATTATTTATTTATATTTTAAAATTTATGTAAAATAAAATTAAATAATAATAAATATAGTATTAATACAAACTATAATCAATTTTAATAAAAAAATATTAAATTTTAATATTACCTTGAAATCATCAAACTTATATTAAATAATGATTTGCTGGTACTATATTAATTGACACTCATCAAAGGTTAGTATACCTAGTAAATCTAATTCAAATCTAATAACCCAACCATTATATAGCTCATGCTTATATTCTCTCCATAACTTACAAAATTCCATCAGTCATGCATCCCTCACAACTTTACTATTGAGAAAATTAAATAAAATATGCTACCAAAATATTAATTCATATAAATAAAATAATATTATAAAATTTAATATAATAAAATTTCTTACCCATATCTAATCCCTTGAAGTTTCCTTTATTTTATTTTCAAGGTCTCTATAAGAAACTAGTCTTGTGGGAATGATATCAGAGTATTTGACAAGAATTACCATAAAAATCCTACATTCTCTCCCAAATTTACCAATCATTTGATTATATTCATTATAATAAACCATCACCCATGTATGTAAGTTCCACACTTCATGAATATGACTACATTCATGTCGCCTAATAGTGGTGTATCCAACTGTGAATAAAATACAAATATTAAATTAATACATGTTAAAATTAAAATTATGGTTAAAAAATTTACTGGGGTTGTATACATACAACTGATCTAGGATGATCAATGGGATCTAATATATCTATGTTTTATTAAGGATCAATAACTCGTGTAGTTCTTATGGGGTCCAATATATGGTCAGGATGATATAAAGGCACTATAGAAGAAGTTTAAGGACCACATACATAAAATCCCGGAGATAATATAGAATTAATTAATATAGGTTGTGGTATCGAAGTTTGTGAAAAATTAAAATAATGATGGGTAGTAGGAGCTATCATCAGATATGGAAATAATAGATGTGGAGGAGGATCAAACAAATATGGTGGTAACAATATAGGTAGTATGAAAATCAAAAATGCCTCTAAAGGATTTATGGGATAATAATTTGTGGTACATGATATATCTAGATAAAGTTATGGGTTTATTTAGGTATGAAGAGTTTTGCGAGTAGATTTACTACCTCCCCTTCTCAAATTGATAGGATGGTCACCGGTGTTACTTGTTTAGATAGTGAATAGTTATCTCTAAGATGGTGGAACCCAATTAAATTTAAAAAATGATTAATTAAATGACATTATATATTTTTTAATTAATATGTATATATATTTGAAATAGTATAATAATAAGGGGAACCATAGGATGAATTCCCATCTCTCTCATGTGGTGATTATTTTCAAACATTCTCTTCTTTCATGTCTCTTTAATATCTGAAATTTCTTATATCAGATGAAAAATATACATTTAATTATAAATTTGATACAAATGTCATAACATAATCAACGCATAATAATTAACATGTTAAACATTGGTATGATATTATTTTATTCTTGTATTTTCAATTTGGTATAATTTAGTTAGTGTGATGTTATTTGGTTAATTGGTCATTTATTCATTTTATTAATTTGGGCATTTTGTTTATTTTTTAGTTAGGTTGTTTGGTCATTTGATGAATTGGTTAGATCATTTGGTTCATTTCGGTTATTTCATTTAATTAATTTTGGATGAATTCATTTTTTCATTAATGATTCATTTCATTTGGTTCATTTTTGGGTAAGGTCTTTTGGAATATTTGGTTATTTGGTCATTCAAAATATAATTTGGTTCATTTTGAGTTAGGTTATTTTAGTTTATTTAGGTTAGTCCATTGGTTTCATTTTTAGGTTAATTTATTTTTTATTTACATAATTTGGTTCATTCTAGGTTATATTATTTAGTTCATTTTGGTTTAAGTCATTTTGGGTTAGGCTATTTGGTTCATTTTTTGGTTATTTCATTTTTTGAGTTTGGCCATTTAGATTATTTTTTGGTAATTTATTTGGTTAATTTTTGGGTGATGTCATTTTTTTAGTTCATTTGACCATTTTTTCATTTTTTATTTAGGTTAATTGCTTCACTTGGGGTTAGGTTTTTTAGTTTATTTTGGGTTATGTCATTTTTTTTATTTTGGGTTCATCCATTTGGATCCTTTTTGGGTAATTCCATTTTTGGTTTAGGTCATTTGGTTCATTTTTTTTCATTAGGTCATTTTTTATTTTGTCTTTGGTCATCTGATCAATTTGTTATTTTTATGGATAGGTAAATTAGTTAATTTTGGGTTGGTTTGTTTAGTTTGGGTTTTTTGTTTTGGTTGATTTGCGTTAGGCCATTTTCTTCATTTTTGGGTTAAGTCATTTTTGAGTTACATAATTTGGTTTATTCTCGGTTATATTTTTTAGTTCATTTTGGTTTAGGTAATTTTGGGTTAGGTCATTTGTTTGATTTTCAGGTTATGTTATTTTTGAGTTAGTTTATTTAGTTTATTTTGGGTTAAGTCATTTGGTTCATTTTTAGTTTATCTCATTTTTGGTTTAGTAATTTGGTCATTTATTCATTTTTTAGGTAAATTGGTTCAATTTGGGATATGTTATTTGGTTTATTTTTAGTTATGTCATTTTGTTCATTTTGGGTTAGGCCATTTGGTTCATTTTTAGGTTATGTATTTTTTGGGTTAGGTCACATGATTCATTTCAGTCATTTGGTCATGTGTTCATTTTGGGTTAAGTCATTTGATCAATTTTTCATTTTTTGGTTAGGTAAATTGGTTCATTTTGGTTTAGGTTATTTTTTTTATTTTGGGTTAGTTTATTTGGTTTATTTTGGGTTAATTCATCTGGTTCATTTTTGGGTAAGTTTATTTTGGGTTAAATCAAATAAAATGACCACTTTAGGTTGGTTTGATTCTAATAAATTTAGGCTGGGTTGATTTGAATAGTCTATATGAAATTAAATGTAATAATATTTTATAGTTTACATGTAATTTATTTATTAAAATCCATTTACAGTTGAAAAAATTAAACCAAAATAAATCAAATTGAATAGAACATACCTGATAGACTCAATTCTAGCTAAACTAAATGAACTAAGAACATATATGGTGTATTATATATATATATATTAACCACCACTAACTAAGATTCACAATTAAATTGGACTATTAGAATATTTGATTCATCATACATAATATATTGATCAAGGCCAATAGGTGTATCAACGATGTCAACTTCAAATCCACTATCATTAAAAATATATATTTTTATTACATTACTAATGACATTGAATTCAGGTTTTAGACGATATTTTGCGTAAAATAATTATTTTACATTTGATTCCAAAATATATGGATCATCGATAGTTAGTAATAGAGAAATGTTAATAACTCTAAATCCATAGCCATAAATAAATGTTCCATGTCACTTCATTGAATCAAACCACTTTCATTTCAGCATAGTGAATCAACCATGGGAGTAATGATACAATATTAGTATTTTGTTGAAAAATACTTAATAAAAAACATTTTCATATCAAAAACTACTATCTAATGCACTAGAAAAAGTTTTTCATTACAGTTAACATAATTCCATCATGTTGTGTTCTCATTTTCATTGCTATATCAATTATAAAAAATTTGTACCCACTAATGATCAATGTTCTACATTCATGAACCAAGGAATTGAGATTGAAATATAATACTCTTATTTATTTAGAGATAGAGCCAATAGGTAAAATTAATACTAGAAATATAAATGAATATTAAAATTTTATAAATACTTATCTTTTCTATTTTAATAAACTAATACTCATACCTTAAGTTTTAACCATATAGGAAAAAATTTTCTATGAAAAATCTCTGTCCTTATCAAAGGAAAAAACGATGACTTCTATCTAAATTTTTTATGTTATCTATATAAAAATATAATAAAAGTTTAAGATATATGTGAAAATACTTATTATGAGACAACATATACATGTTCAAGTCACTTACATGATATAGTTATCGAAAAAATCACATTCAAATAATACTATACGATGTTCCATCTATCGCTCTTCAAGGATAAATGTAGTCAATGTATATGATTTAGGAATTATCCTTGTTTGGGAAGTGATGTAAAATAAGGTTTAATTTTATCACACTAATCTTCTTCATTTATCAGTGGTTGGTTACATCTCATGCTCACATCACCCAAATACATTGAACATATATCCATACATTCTTGAGATAAGAAACCTTTCACAGTGGAACCTTTAGAAAGATTCTTATTCCTAATATAACACTTCATTGTGAACATATTTATTTTGGTTGGATAAATCAAATAAAAATTAGTAGATCCCCCAAGAATAATTGTATATGGAAGATGGATAGTTATTTGGAACATGGAAGTGTTAAAATTGGTGTAAAAATTTTCTCCAAAACAAATATAATTAATGGTGCCTCTTTATACATTTTTCTCAAAAAAGACTTAGAAAACCTTTTAGCACATAGATATATATATAAATAGAACAATCAAATTACTATCACCCATACATTATTGGATAGTAAATAGAATATTTCTATTGGAATCAATTAATGTAGAAGGATTTTATAGTAATGTGTAACGTCCCGACCTAGGAACCACAAAATTGATGCCCTGAGCTAGTTCACCACAAGACCTCAAGAAGGACTCCTCATACGTGAGAGGCTACCAACTATCAGTAAGAGTGTAATTTGGAATCATGAGGAAACTATACCCCTATATTAGAGTGAAAAAAATTAAATAAACAAAGATCATGCAAATTAGTGAACATAGAAAGAATAAATAAATTAAAACAAAATAATGTTGTAATAAAATGAAATACATTGAAGTCCCAAACAACCATGAAATACATAAAACATCAATTTCCCACGGGGATGATCACATATACAAAATAAAAAACCTACAAAAAACTAAATTATTTTATACTTTCAACCCTGATCCATGTCACATACTCAGTCTCCAGTACCCCATTGAGTTTCTCTAACTGAATAATCGGAATCCACATGATAAACTCAATCAATCATGAAATCCTGGGCCTTGAATCTTTCCATCATGCATTTGTGCTCAACGAAAAAGCATACATAATGTCTGTATGCACACCTAGGTGAATTTATAAGAGTTAATAAATAAATATTAGTAGGACACCCCCAATGATGAACCTATAACCTACTTCCATAAGTGAATGATCATTAAATTTGATTATCCTAGCTGAACATAACTAAAATAAATACAAATGAAACCATCTTTGATCCTTAGGTCTAAGACCTTGATCGACTATACCTTATTTGACCAACACCGGAGTATCTATGAGCATGTATCGATGAATGTGCAACACAAGTAACATACAAGCACCGCATTCAAGATCACTCTAACCATTTATCTCAACACTGGGAACCATTACCATGGCAGAACTACCATCCAAGTTCCTAATCAAGAGAATCCCCTACCATTTCCTCATAAGTCCATTTGTTATCTCATTCCTGGTACCTAGACACATTAGTCTCAAGTACTCCTACTATGTCGATGTACTACCAGTACCTAGCGAACTAGTATAACATATAACCCATGTATTATCATAGTAGTTCTTGAAGCATTAGTCTGACATTTAAAATAGTAGTTCCTATAGAATGAGTTTGATATCCAAAATAAGAGTGACTGAATATTTAATACAGCTTCTAAAACAATAGCTCCTAGATTATCAGTCTGACATATAGCCCAATATTATACTATCTGTGTTCAAATCATCAATATAACACCTAATCCACATAGTATACTACCCATTCCCAGAGCCTCAGTCTAAAATATTTACTATATACATGGAGCATCACATCCACTATACTCAACAATATCAAACAATATGTATGGCACCTCATTCAAGCTCTCAAACGATAAAAAAACTATCAATATCAATGTAGATAATTGTATATAACTATCAACCATTAAATCCATATCATATCACAACAACCTCATATGCATAAACCTGGTATTGACCTTAAAAATAAGGGAATAAATAACAAGGGCTATCCAAACACCCACACCCGACACTAGAATCTCAACCCCATCAACTCATACATTGATTTGGGTCCCAAGGGAACACTAACAACCATCACTACCCAAATACATGCTCTCTCTCATGTCTGATATATCAATCAGGAACCCAATTGGACCTCTGGTTCAATACATAAATATAAGAATCCCTATTTAGATCATCAAAACTATCACTCTAGTGGAGGCATCCCTCCTGATATCCTATAGGTCAGAAAATAAATAGAGACATCCCTTTCACAATAACTGATACTGGAAAAAATCTCAGGCCAAACCCCGTCACTCAGAGACCACACATCCTGCAACCTAGTCTCTTGCTTATCATAGCCTAATAAGAATCAAATGTAGTAATTACTCATAAAGGAGATAGAATCAAGACTTAACCCTTTCCAAGTTACCTTAGTTTGTCCTATACCCCAAACATATCCACAAACTTGATTTTTATATTATTCTCTCTAACTAGGGAAATTCCTATTCCAACACCAATTAAGGGTTCTCATGAACTTATACAACATGCCAAAATCATTATCATGCCCCTCACCTAGGTCTCATCCCATGTATCACTCTAAAGAGTCATCTGAACCTAATTTCTAGAGGAAAAAATCCATTTCAAAACTCACTATCCTAAAAACACCTCTTAGAAGTACTCAAAACACATCACGAGTTACACCATAATGTTCTATGTGAAAGAAACTCAAAATAGACTCATCCTGTATCCAATTTTGACTTTGGGGTGAAAAACCACCCAAAACCCTTCAAGAGGTAACAAAGGGGCATCATGTGGCGTATACCTCCAACACACAGTGTGTACTCTAAAACCTCATTCCCGGACATGTACTTCCATATAGTTGGGCACACAAGGGGTCATCTCATGTACTACTACATGATCGGGGCATACATGGGGGTTGGATGTGTACTTATACAAGGTCATGTCCCCCTTATATGGTGTGTCTTCCCATATACCTAGCCACATGAAAATATCTCAATATAGGAAGTGTACTTCGACTACACTGTGTGTATTCAAAATATTTCATCTACCTAGGTTCATGGACACTTTTCCATGTTATGCCACATGGACACTACTACATGGAATGTACTCCAAGTACACTATGTGTACTTCCAAAATTCTATCTTCCCAGAATGATAAGAACACACGACATGTGTTCTTGAACTACACATGGGGTCCTTAGTAGTCATAATAGGGCTTAAAAACTTGAAGAAACACATATATGGGTACTAAGTACTAAACACAAAAACCAGCTGATCTCATGGTGAAAAATCAAAATCTTTGGGTCCAAATTTTCTATTGGATGCCAATTCACCTCGATGTAGTCTCAACCACCACCATAGAATAAGTATGGAGACATATCCTACCCCCCCCCCCTCTTGGTCCATATCCTGTGCAAGAGAAAAACATCCCCACCTCCTCCCACCATTCATGGGAATACATGTGGTGTTTTACCTAAATTAATTAATTAATTAATTAATTAAATTATCATTTAACACCAGTTTCGAATCCCAATATCTAAAGTAGGTTTATACCTCACATAAAAAAACCATCATTATGAACTCAACCATGGATTTAGAATTTAACATAAATGCTCTATTCAAAATTTATCATTTACAGAACCTAAAAAAAAATTCCTTATTATGGGACCAACTGAGAAACCATAAAAATTATTCGAGATCATATGCTTGGAAAAAATAACCATTTTACCCCTCATGAGAACCTTGAAGCAGAAATTCAAATTTCTACTCAAATTTAGAATCCATGGAAATATGGGTCTTTACAACCTCCCCACCATAAATATTATCATCCTTAATGTTCTTACAAACATAGATATTGACCCACATAAATCATCAAATCATGCTCAAATTATTTCATTCTACCTTTGGACAAAAATTGAGTTCCATTACATAACTCCCAAGATAAGGTGTACAAACTATTAAAGGTAAAACCACCTCTTGGAAACATTAGAATCTATAAATATGATGCATAAACATATCCATCCATCTTGATACGTCACTGCATCATCCAAAATTCATCATTAGGAACTTGGTTCTCCCCACCATAGAACTCATCCCACTTTTCCTGATTTCGATCCACAACACTTTCCACCATCAAAGTCTGTTACCAAAACACATCCTTAACAGTCCACCAACCCACTTGATGTGGTTCTCACTGAATCCACAACCCTAACCAAATAATGTTCACATCAACCTGATTGATTTGATACACCCCACTACAGGAGTACCCTTATTATCACTTTGCAACTAAACATCACTCCATGACCCATGTCCTAATTCACTATCAAACATCAAAATTGGACATGGTAGTCTCACTCACACTTCAGAAACAAAATAAAACATAAAATATCACCCATTAAAAACATTTTATAATGGAACCCGTGCAATTTTTCAACATCTATCCCAACATAAGGACCTCACTCACAAACATATGATGATAAAATCCAACCATATGACTTCATATACATTGTTCCATGAGCTTAATCTATCAGGAGTCCCTTAATCAAACCAAAGAAACATATATATATATATCATGGAGTATAGACGATACTCTCTTAATTTACTCAGGATGATGTCAATATATTAGTCATGATTTCCTCTAGACTAGGAGTACACTATGATTTCATTGATGAATACCACTACGAAATCATCCATTCTCGGAACATCATAGATTTATCCCAAGATCCATGATTCACCATGCCCAAAATCCTATCATCACACCCACATAAATTCTCAACTTACTCATGGATGCCTATTCAACTAAAGAATCATAGGTGTATGCTTCCATAACACCCAATCCATAATCCAAACACCACAACATTCCACCCGTGCTCATGCATCCAAGATCCCATTAATTCTTAACTATTATACAATCTTTCATAACTTAAGAAAAAACTTAATTCTAATTCTAACAAGGCATATCTCATGAAAACCCATCTTACAAGCCCTATCCATAGGTAATTCAAACCCTTCATGCCAATCTCACCCAATAAAGAGATCCTTTTTTTTCTTTCCAAAACCAAATAAAACTCACCTAGAAAAAAACACTTGCACGACCACTAAAAATAAAAGAATCATTAAATAGTTACACTAAGTTCATTTATGATCTCATAAAATTTCTAAATATGAATCCATAGAGAACCAATAATACCCTCAGAAACTACTTGTACCACCAAAAAACCATCACTACAAGTTATTTTCATCTCAAGGAAACCAATAATCTCCATGTGTCTTACCCTACGAACATACTGGGTCTAACTCACCTGTATGGTCACCACCCAAAGAAAACCTTCACAAATAGAACAACATACAATAGAGCACCTCCTGTGCTCCTATTCCAACACATAATCACTAGAAGAATATTTTATTCATAACTATTCTCTAGGACAGTCACCTGGATAAACCCACCCCTCTTGAAACCAATCATATGGATGAAGAACTATAACACAAGTTCTCTTTCTCAAAAAAAAGTGTCCAATATGCACAAACCTCACACTAGATTTTACCCTTCATTCACAATTTTCAAAAGGTCTCAAAAATTTTACTTGTGCCTCACACACCCAAAGGAACACATTACCCATTCAACCTCTCTCCTGGGTCACCCTTGAAAACCACAAGGCACCAACTCCCTATATTGGAGTCACGTCAAAGAAGGTCACTAGGATCTCCCACCCAGACCTACGAATAAATTCCCACAACAAGTCACTAGTCCCGAACACTTGTTTATAGGCCAAATCATAGAAGGAAACAACTCACAGGGCATCAAACACACTCCCATATCAATGATATCTGACATCAACATGCTAAAACACCCACCTATAGGGTGTCACATACAAAATACATCATACATCAAACCAAAAACCCACAATTAGGGAAACCATCCTCTCTAAGAATCTGTACATCATTCCACTACCTAGAGGACTAGGCCACAAAACCAATCTTGAACAAAACCCACCCACAAGGGGTTCAATGGTTATACATCTATGTCAAGATGAACCACCCGGATCATTGCACCGATTCTGCATGCGGACCACACCAACATCATCATCATTGAGTGGGTCACTATAGATCCAAAAATCCTACCATTAGACAAAGATTCAGAAAAATAACAAACTAGAAGGTCTATAACATATGTATCATATATGCCTACAATGATGCATGAGAAACCTCTTGCCTCTATAGGCCAAGATTCAAAACCTAATCACATGCCTTTTTCCAATGGTCCATGATCCATAAATTCTTCATAAGTAATCAAATCCAAACCACATGTGTATCTACCAAGGTGAAAATCATATACAGCCATAACACCATAATCCAAGAACATCAATCCCAACCCTAGTAACTTGCACTTCTTATAAGAATAGGATTTTGCGATGAACCATCCAATATCCATCACATGATTTGATACATTCCTATATCCCCAATATACCAAATATCAAATACTAAGATCAGAAATTATTTTCTCTGATACCACTTAGTAATATCCTAGACCAAGAGAAACTAAATTGGTTCTGTAATCCGGTTTCACATAAGACCTCAAGTGAACCACCTTGTACACCAGAGCATATCGACTAGCAACATGGGTCTAATGTGTCAATTTATGGAGACTATACCCCTTATTATAGTGCACAACTATAAGTAATAACCAAACATCATACACATCCGATTACATTGAAAGAATAAATAAACTAAAAAAATCATGCTGTAATAAAATGAAATACAATAAAGTCCCAGACAACCATTACATATATACAACATCAATATCCTAACAGGACGATCACATTTGTAAAATAAAAAACTAAAAAATAACTAAATTAGGATCTACTGCCAACTTCGATCCATGTCACATACCCAGTCTCTAGTACCCTATCAAGAAACTCCAGCTTGATCATTAGAATCCTCATGAGCAACCCACTGGATCATGAAATCATGGACCTTCTCCCTATCCATAGAGAATTTTTGATTAACCTAAAATTATATATAAGGAATATACACACACCTAGATGAATTTACAGGGGTGAGAAATAAATCTCAATAGGCCAACCCCAAATGTGAACCTATAACCTACTTCTATAAGTAAATTTTCATGAAATATGATCATCCTAGATAGACATAACTGAAATAAATACAAATGAAACTATATTTGGTCCTTAGTTTTGAGACCTCGACTGGTCATATCTGATTTAGCCAATATAAGAGTGTCTCTGAGTATATATCAATGACCACGAAACATAAGTAACATACGAGCACCACATCCAAGGTCATATTAACTATTTATATTGACATTGGGAACCTTTACCATGACATACCTACTATTTGGGTTCATAATCAATGGAATCCCCTACCATATCCTCATGAATCCATTTTTTATCTCATTCCTATCATATAGACACATTAGTATCATTTAATCATACCATGTCAAGGTACTACTTGTATCATCACAATAGTTCCTATAGAACTAGTTTGACATCTAAAATAATAGGGCCTAGAGAATCGATTAAACATCCAAAACAATAGTGATTAGAGCATCCGTACTTCTTATAAACCAATAGTTCCTGAAGCATTAGTCTATAATCTAAACCAATAGTATACTATCCAATTTCAAAGCCAAAATTTGACACCTAACCCATATAGTATACTACCCATTCCTAGAGCCTCATTCCGACATCTAAACCACATACATGGAATGTCAAATCAATATACTCACCAATATATTACAATGTAATTGGAACCTTACTCCAAAACTCAAACCATAAACAATATATTGGTACCGATATAGATAATAATTTCCAAATCTCAACCATGTCATCCATATCATATCACAATAGCCCCGTAGGCATAAAATTGGCCTTAACCTTAAAAACAAGAGAATACATAATTAGGGCTAACCACACACCTATGATCATCATCAAAATCTCTTTACATCATCTCATACATCGGTTTAGGTACCAAGATAACAACTGAAAACATTACTACCTAAAAAAATTCAACCTCTCAGTGCCAATCTATCAATAGGGCACCCAATTTTTCTTCTGGGTCAACACATAAATAAAGGAATCCCTCTTTGGATCCTTGAAATTAGACCTCCTATGGATGCATCCCTTATGGGATCCTCTAGGTCATAACATAAGAGGATAAATCCCTCACTTAATCCCTAATACCAACCAAACTCTCAGGACAACATCCATATCATAGAGGCCACACATCCTTCAACCTAGCCTCTTGTATCTCAATACCTCATAATCCTCAAAGGTAGTAAATCCTCATAAGGGAGATGAAATTAATCCCAATACCTTTCCATTTGACCCTAGGCTATCCCATACACCCAACCTAACCACTATATAGAGCCAAAGATCATTCATATTAACTAGGTATCGTCCTATTCTCTTTGGAACTATATTTTTGACATATTTGATTGCAGATGGTTGATTTTTGACTCTGTCAATGATCAACTAAATCATTGTATAGATATGGATAACTCTCAAAAAAATAAAGAACTTATTTCTTGCTGCAGTTATTGAGCTTCATCATGTGATCTGGTATGATAGAAATGAAATACTTTACAATAATTTCTCACCTAGCCTTAATGCAGGTCAGATGCAGATCATAATTGCTATATGTGAAGCTTCTTTGATTTATAAGGGATATTGTAACAATAAAGTGAAATAATTTATAATTCCATGATGACTACAGGTTTATGGCATTTTTCATCATCCGTGACACAATTTTCATGTTTTTTGGCAACCACCATTCTCTAGTTAGATTAAAGGTAATGTGGATGACACTTCTAAAGGAAATCCAGACCCTGTGGGATGTGGCACCATCTTCAAGGATCATCTTGGTCAGATCCTTGGGTGATTCTTTTTAAGACCTTTGGTCTAGGTCCATTGGTATAGATCTCATTTTCAATAGTGACTTTTTTATATCTATTTTAAGAATTATTCTTCTAAATACATTGTAAATATACTTAATTTTCTTTCCGTTTGTTCTGATAAGGGAATTAATGTTTATTTTTCATTAGGATGATTTCTAATCCAAATTCTAGATTAAGGATAAAGTATTTAATCACAAATTATCTTCTTGATTCTTCATTTTTTCATTATTCTAATATTTATGATCTATGAAGATTTATTTGATTAGAACTACCCTTTAATAACCAAGATTATGCTTTACCTTACTATTTTTGAAAACAATCCATGTTTTATTCATCAATATATGTCCTATGAAACCATTATGAAACCTATTATTTTTCTCATGAGTTCATTTCATGTTTACAATTGATATAAGTTTATTTTCTATGTGTCATGCATGATTATGAGAATTTTATGACCTAAAAGGTGGGCCTAGAATTATATATCCCTCTAATTCATCCGGTAATGTGATATATATCATGATATATCGATATCACCTATAATAATTTATAATTATCAAGTACTATATCATGAAGTAAATATTTATAATATTGAACTTTTCTATCATAAAACTCTCAATAAACTCATTTTAAACCATAACTAAATTACATTACTTTTTCATAAAAAAAAGAAATATACTTTTCTTTTGTAAAATAATAAAAATAAAAAATTAATAGATGATAAGGAAAATAATATTCTTTAAAAAAACCATGAAAACATTTATAGGAATCCTGATAACTAGCTATGATGATGGGAAAAGGCCGTCATACAGTAAACATTAAAAACATTTTTTTCACTTTGGTAAAAAAGTGAAAATGTGCCATAAAAAAGTAAATATGATTAATTTTAAATAATTTTGTAAAAAAATTAAAAAGGTGTTTAAAATTTATTTTAATTGTCTTTAATGTATAAAAATAAATTCTTGAAACATTTTGAAGAACATGGTTATAAAAGGGAAAGATTTTTAAAGGAGAACTTTAAAACAATATTTTAAAGAAAATACCTAACCTTAAGTCTATTATACCCTCATATATTTCATAACTACTAAATAATAAAATTATATGAGTTATTTACTTAATTATATCTTTTTTAATGTTCATTAAATTATCACTGTTTCTTTTTTTCGTTAATTACTATGTTTTATTTTTTTGCTATAATAGTTAATTTAACGTCACACATTTAGTGGTTGTTTGGTATTTAATTTTATTAAAAAAACATTCTTGGTTGACTATGGTCAAGTTTTTATGATTTTATAATCTTATTAATTTCCTAATTATTATAATTATACATTTTATAAACTTTTAAAACCAACCTTGTACGATAATTATTAAAAATGAAACTCATCATTTCGTGGAGGTAGTAGTCTGCATGTACACATGAGCAACCTTTCAATTTTCCTACTAAGTATAAAACAAATAAATTAGAAAGTATTTTAGTTTTATAAAGTCATACATATTTTATAAATCTAATATTTATTCATTAGTTTTATCCTTATAACAATCCATGCGAGGCATTAATAAAAAATGAATCACATCACTTCATTGAGGTGGTAGTCCACACGTACGCACATACGACATTATTATTTTAAAAAATATGGTAGATAATATTTTTTCTTTAAATAATAATAATTATGTTATAAAAATAATATATATATATTAAATCTATCTTTATAACTATCCATATGAGGTGATAATGAAAATAGAAACACATCACTTCATGGAGGTGACATTCCACACATACATAAAAAGAGATATAAAATAGTTTCCCATAAACATAATAATTTTTTTTATAGTTAAGATATTTATGTAATTATTTTATAATTTTTAGAATATATTTAGAAATATTTTTAATAATAAATAAACTTTAAAGATCTCAATTAGGACTTATACCTTCTCATTGGATAACCTCTTTGGATTACACATTAAGAATTCTAGGATGGGTCTTTTAAAGGGACCAAAACCTATAGGACGTGGAGAGGAGAGTCTATGAGGGTTTTTTTATATATTGGTATAGATTGAGTTCTCAACGTTTTCAGATAAGTGATGAGAGGAGTTTCCCTTTTATAAGTGAGGGGAGTGACACTCTAATAGATATTAAAAACATTAAAATATCATAAATGTATTTCTCATGGAAAATGGATCCAAGGAAACCCAATTTATAAGATTATATATTTTATGGTCTAAATACACTAAAAAAATAAAAATTATATAGGTTTTGGAGATATTTAAAACCTTATATCTCAGTTTAACCCCCTTGGAAACCCTTTTAAACCCTTATTGTGGTGACCAACTTTTATCACGGTAACTATTCATTATGACCAAAAATGAAATTGAAATAATTATAAAATTATGATTTTATGATCCCAAATATTCAATATATTTTATAATATTAATTTTTTATAAGTTATTAAAATTAATTTTAATATAATTTTGCAAAATGCAATGAAAAACCATTTTTAGAAAAATGCCTATTTTAAGCATAAAAATGATTTTATGCCAAAATAACGTATAATATTGATTATAATGGAATTAATTGGAATATTTTAAATAAAAGAATATTTATATTACTTTAAAACCATAAAAAAACTAATGTATCCTTTAAAAAATTTTATTTAAAGAAAGGTACAAAAAATTCTTTTTATTTGAATAAAAAATTCACTAAAATGTCAAACATAGACTTCAAAGTTTAACATTATATTTTAAAATGAATTACAATAATTATTTATATTTTTTATATAAAAATGTTTTCATAAACATTAAATTATTTTTAATATCCTTATAATTTCATAAAAGTGACAATATTAATAAAATTAGTATTTTTCACTACTCACCCAAAAATCAACTATTTCAAAAAAATTCCAAAAAAAATTATCTTTAGATTATTTTGACATGATTATATAAAAAATTAATTCCATATTATTTATTTAAATTTATTAAATTATGAAATTTAACTTTTATATAAAACCATGTAATATATCAAAAAACTTTAGTTAAATAAAATTATCCCTTTTTCGATTAAAAAATTATATAATATAATTTATTAAACTATGATGAATATAAATCCATAAAATGAATACTTATAAATAGTAATATTTATTTATTTATAGTATTACAGAGGTTTTCACATTCTACTCCCTTAAGAAATCACATCCTCATAATTTTATTTATTTCTTAAATAACCAAGGTTACTTTTCCATCATAGATTTTTCTAATTTACATATTGATTCCCCAATAATGCGATCCTTCCATAAAACCTTTACCAAGTGAATCATCTTATTCTGTAATGAATGATCTCTACATTTCAAAATTTTAACTGATAGTTCCTCATAAGAAAAAATTTCTTTCAGTTTTACCACCTTAGATCTCAAAACATGAGAGGTATCAGGTACATATTTCTTTAATAATGAAACCTGAAACACATCATGTACTTGGATAGAATAGAAGAAAAAATCTATTCAACAAGAAACTAATCCCACATTTTATAGAATTTAATTTGATCCAACATACTATAAACTTAACTTTCCCTTTTTACCAAATCTCATAACACCTTTCCATGGATATATTTTAAGAAATTCATAACCACCTACCTCAAATTAAATATATTTCCTTCTATAATCTACATAATTATTTTCAAACTCTAAGCTATACTCATTTTCTACCAAATCATCTTTACCTTATCAATCATTTATTCTGATATTTATATTCCCAAAAACTTTCTTTCACTAACTTCATCCCAACATGATGGAGTTTGACACAGCTTTCCATATAATTCCTCAAAAGGTTATATCATTATATTGGAATGAAAACCATTGTTATAATAATATTAATATTATGAAATATGTTGATCCGAACATCCCTGGTGATCCAATGAGAAACCTCAAAGTATATCCTCTAATCCTGGAATCATTCATTGTCCATCAGATTATGGATGAAAGGTTTATTGAAATTTAATTTAATATCAAATGACTTTTGAAGTCCTTTCAATTTTTTTAGATAAATCTGGGGTCACAATAAGATACAATAGAGAGAGAGAATCAATGTAATCTTACTATCTATTTAAAATAAAGTCTATAAAGATGATCTAAAAGCCTAATACCTTGAATAGGAAGAAGATTCATAGATTTAGTAAATCAATCAATAATAACCCAAATCACACTAGTACCTTGATATGTATTTATTAATCCAACCCTGTAGTCCATGGATATATTTTATTTATTTCCATTCAAGAACTGTACAAGGATGAACCATAATCTTCTAGAGTTATCGATTGAATTGAACCTATTGATAAGTTAAATATTTCATGGTAAAATCAATAATTTATTTATTCATTTTAACCCACTAATAATATTTCCAAAGGTATCTATACATTTTAGTACTTCTAGGATGAATAGAAAAAAGAGATATATGAGAATCACTCCAAAATTACTTCTTAAAATGGGAATCACTTGGCTTAAAAACCCTCTATCAAAACCTCATAACAAATTCTTATTCAATGATAAATTCAAGAAACATACCCTTCTTTACAAATTCTACAATTTCATAAAAATCATGATCTTCCTTTTGAGCATGCTTAATTCTGTCTGAAAACGATGACTATATTGACACATGGACCAAAATAGAGAGAGTTTCTATATACACAATTTTTTGGCCAACAATCAATAAATTTTAAACAAAGGATCATTTTCCAAACATATCATTGTTAATATTGCATTATCTATTTGAATCAAGTAATAAACTACTTTTTTTAATTTACCTGGCTGATAGTGAATAATGTACTCATAATCCTTTATTAGTTCCAACCATCTTCTCTACCTAATGTATAACTCTTTTTGAGTGATTATATACTTTAAAATTTTATGTTCATTATATATTTCATATTATACACCATATAAAATATGTCTCCAAATTTTTAAAGAAAAAACAAAACTAAAAGCTTAAGATCATGCATAGGTTAATTTTTCTCCCAAAGTTTCAATATTTGTGAACCATATGCAATTAACTAGTCATCTCACATCAAGACACAACCAAGTCCCTTCAATGTAGAATCACTATAAATAAAAAACTCACAATTTCTAGATACAATTATAACACTAGATTATTAACCAATATTATTTTAAATTCCTATAATCATTCATTAAATTCCTATATCTAGATTAATCTAAATCCTTTTTAAGCTAAATCATTTAGTGGGATAGATAACCATGATTTTTTTCATCAAACTATGGGTATTAACCCACTAATATATTAAAACTTCAAATTTCAGTGACATTTTTTTGTCTTGTACACTCTTCCACAAATTTAATTTTAGTAGGATCAATAATTACTTTATCTTTAGAAATAGTATTACCAAGGAAATAAATCAAATGTAATCAGAATTTACTTTTACTAAATTTTTCATACAACTTATTTTATTTTAGATTCTTTAGAATAATACTTTGATGTTTCTTATGGTTATCATAACTTTTACAATAAACCATAATCCCATCAGTGAAATCCATAAAAAATTTATCCAAATAATTATGGAAAACTCTATTCATACGATCCATAAATAAAGTGAGTGCATCCATCCACCTAAAAGGAAAAACCAAAAATTCATAAATGATATTACTTGTTCAAAAAAATATCCTCATAATGCATGTAAAGACCCAGAAATTTCAAGGAATTTTTTTTCATAAATACTTTGGAATTTTAAAAGTCTGTGTCTTTTGACGACACTTGATTCTGAGGCCCGGTGTGCCCAGAATCAATTTCCGAAGTTTAGCTCGGGTACGTTCAGTAAAAGAACGAGCGGGTTTTTCCAATCTTTTGAACCGGTGATCGGAATTGAAATCGGAGGGCACCGATGAACTCGCAACGCCGATAAATGCTTAAGGGGACCTTTATCGTTGTTGCGTTTTAAGCGGGTTGAGAATTATTATTTGGGGATTTAGTTTAAAATAAATAAAATTGTTAGAACAATTTTATTTTATAACCTTGGAAGTTAAACCCTCCCATGGAAAGTTGTTGGTGGGGCCCAAAACCACCCAACTTCCCATGTGTTGTTATATGAGAGGTGGGGCCCAAACTAGCCCCAACCTTTCATCTTCCATAACCCTCTTTAAACTCCACATAACTCTCATAAACCCCCCCCCTTAAAATCCCTTGTTTAATGTTGACAACTCTCCCATATTTATGAGACCTCTCACCTCCTCCCCTCCATCTCTTTATTAATTGCCAACACATTAATTTAAATAATCCAACCACACCAATTAATTAATTAAGTGGTTAGATTTTTGAATTTTAAATTGTATGTGATAATAAAATAGTAGCATATGTCTATTATTTTATTTCTGGGAGAGGCTATCGTTGTGTGAGAAGAGTTGGGGAGAGCTCTTGAGTTTTTGGGGAAGGACACCAACCTCTTTGATGAAGAACGCCGGTTCCATGAAGAACGATGACGCGCCTTCCTTCATCTTCTCCACGACAAGTGAGGAGAAGTCGCTTCCTCCTCAGGCGCACTCCGACATCGTCTATGAATCCTCACCCAGCGACACCGTCTTCCGTGACGCCCGATGTACGACATCAATTATCAAGGTAGGGGAATCAAGTTCAATTTTAATAGATTGAAATTGTGCCTCGTTTGTTGTTGAACATCTTGCTTGTCCAACCTATTGCTATCTATTAACGTGGAGGGAAAAGACCGAACGAACACGGCCTGACGACCCTCGATTTGATCTTGTTTATTTTTTGGGAATCTGAGGAGGAAGCACGGTGCTGTCGCGCCATACCGGGAACGCAGTGGAGGAAGCCGGCGCCGTCGTGCCGGCTGTGCGGGAGAAACCGCGGCCCCCTTTGAGGGATGCTTTGGCCAAAGAACCGGTGCCCCGTCGGCCCGCCGAGCGAAGGGGAACGGCGACGCCAGGAGGGCGCTGCGCTGGAGAACCGTCTGGCCCGTCAGCCGGTAGGCGGAGAAGAGCCGCGACGCCAGGAGGGCGCCGCACAGGAGAACCCGCAGACCGCCATGCGGTCCGCTTGCGCAAAATGGCCGGCCGACCTAGCCGGCCAGTTTGGGGAGGGTGGTGCCGCTTGCCGCCGCCGGTTCGGGAAGTCGGGGGGCCGCGCCCCCTTGGACCGCTCAGCCAGTTGAGCCGCGCCGGGCCGGGCCGCGCCCTGCCGGGCCGGGCCACGCCACCTCGGGCCGGGCCGCACCCTCTTCGGGACGGGCAGCACCCCTCAAGCCGGGCCGCGCTGATCATTGGTCCTGTCCGACACCCCTACCGGGTCGGACCCTCCAATTCTGGGTTGACCCGACCTGCCAGGCCACCGGGCTTAGTGGGCCGGGCCCGTTTTCACTTAAAGGTGAATAACTCGAAGACCACACGTCCCATCGATGCGCCGTCTGCGACACTAGGACCCCCAGAATTAGGAGGCCCTTTTGTGATACTCTAAATGGGTTTTGGATGACTTTGGTTAATGGTCGGGTTAGAAACGAGCGTATTTCTAACTGGGCCCTTGGAACAGAAAAGCCAATATCTCTCAGACTGGGCATCCGATTGATGTGCCGTCTGTCGCGTTGAGTTTCTCTTGATGAGAAGGTTCTTTTGGAATAATTCACCTGGGGATTGGACGCATTTGGAGTATGGTCGGGTTGGCTTTAGCTTAAAAACCAACCGGGCCCCTAGAACGGAAAAGATAATAACTCACAGTCCGGACGTCCGATTGACACACCGCCTATTGCCTTGAGACCCCTATGATGAGGCGGTCCTTTGTGTTACTTCTATGTGAGACCATGTGACACTTGGAAGTAACGACCAGTAGCTCATGGAGCGGACCCTCCTAGAGACGAGCGTACAGAGTGCGGAGACCTAGTAGCTGTAGACCTGACGACTGCTTGATCGATTCGACTCGGAGTGATTCAATTAGCCCAGTGGACGGAGCACCCAGTATTTGGCGGCAAACCCACGGCAGGCGGAGCACCTAGTAGTTGGAAGCAGACCTGTGATACCCGACAAAAGTAATACCTATATAGGTTATTAGGGGGAGCGCCCAATATTTGGTGGCAGACCCACAGCGGACGAAGCGCTCGGTATTTGGAAGCAGACCCGCATTACTCGATAATAGGAGTACATTAGTGTTCTAAGGTTAGTGAGTAGTGCCTCAGAGTCGTGACAGGGCCACAATACTCGACAAAGGAGGAGTTCTCCAGCATTTGTGGTTTCGACATCTTGAATAAAAATCCTGGATTGAGCTAAGTCAATGACCTTTGTGTTTTCCTTATGATTGAGATGGGTTACTTGATATCTTAGGTATATGTATGAGCATATATCTAAGTAAAGGTTATCTGTTGAGATCTTTCTTTGTAGTTTATCCTTGTTGGATTTAGTGAGACCTTGAGGGTCTCAGGGTCCCTACTAAGTAATGTTATAATCACCCCTACACGGGCTATGCCCGCTCCTCGTTGTGTTGGTTGCAGACGATGGACAACACTGATCATGGTTGAGTCTCGTAGAGATGGACGGTACCTAGAGGTGGAATTCACGATGAGACAGTACCCAGAGGTGACATACAGACATGGAGAGCTGAGGTGGTCATCTGTACCTACCCTTCAAGTAGGAACTCCGGAGGACGATCCAGGAGCAGCATGACACCTTCCTGCTGTTTTGTATTTTCCATGTACTTTACTGTTGGGATTGTATTTCTGGCCCCTTTACTTTTCAGCACATCTTTTGTTATATAGTGTTTACTTAGTGTTTGCTTCCACTTGTACTCTGGTTGTGTGTGTGTTTACGTTTTATAAAGGAAATGACTTCCCAGTTATAGGGATTTACGCCTTTGGTGCTAGTCGCCATCCCCTGGGCTATGGAAGGCGGGCTTGGGGTAGTTACAACACGGGCCCCAGGGGACAGGTTGTGAAAAATTGGTATCAAAGGAGTCGGTTCTACTGAAGAACAAAGAACTCTGATATTTTCCTTTCTGTGAAGCAATAGTGTTAAGCGTACTGAGTGTGGTTTTCAGTTCAGGGAGTCCAGTGTTGGTGCGGCGGTTGACGTATCCATACACCAGGACCCTGACTTCTGATTTCCGACTCAGTGCACGAAAACACTGATTGCATGTGTGTTTCCAAAAGTTTTCTTTAAGTCAGCTCAAAACAGGTCAACTCACCAGGTATAGTCTTTTGACCATGTCACATCTTTTTCTTTCAGGATGCCTCCCTGTGGATGACCAACTAGAGCCCTGAGAGTTGTACGTACTAACAGCCCGCCGAGTGACAAGACCTCAGTATAGGGCCCTCTTTCGGTGGAGGCACTAGCGGAGGCAGCTGCAGTACTACCACCCATTGGTTCACCGATGCCACCAGCCCTAGTAGCAGGCGATGCATGCCGCTTGAGTGTGCTGCACGAGTTCTAGCGCCAGATACCACCCAGGTTCCAGGGAGAGATGGACCCACAGGCGGCTGAGGATTGGCTGGAGGATGTGGTGAGAGTCTTCAGGCTTGTAGGTACACCGGCGGATTTCATGGTGATCCTTGCTGCCAGCCTCCTTCAGGAAGCAACAGGAAGATTTTGGAGCCTGATGCTCCAGACGCATGATGAGGCGTCACTTCTATGGGCAGACTTCGAGAGCCTGTTCCGGGCGGAGTTTGTACCACCCATCCTTCGAGCGGTGCGGATACAAGAGCTACTTCATCTTCAGTAGTGCAACATGAGTGTAGCTCAGTACTCAGTGAGATTCACAGACCTCTCGTGGTACTCCACTGATATGGTACGAGACCGGTTCTTCAGGGCCCAGACCTTCGATCAGGGACTCATGCGAGAGATCAGAGCTTCATTTATCTCCCACAATATTCCGGCGCAGATGGGAGTGTTGGAGCGATCCCTTCTAGTTGAGATTTTCCTTTCTGAGCAGTATCCTGTAGCGGGACCCACCACTAGTCGACTTGCAGCAGAGTCTTCTACAGCTAGAAGTAGACAGAAGACACATGGGTCCAAGAGGACCAGACCCACTGGTGGCTGACTGCATGACTTAGGTTCAGTTGTGCGGGGAAACCAGAGTGGAGACAGAGTCAGTCATGCCAGGAGCGGGCAATGTTACTCTTACGGCGGGCTTGGTCACATGGAATGTGACTGTCCGAACCGCCATAAAGATGATCAGAAAATTGATGAAGAACCTCCCAGGCATAAGTAGAGGTTCGATCAAGGTGGACCGTAAGGAGTAGGCGACCGTGTCAGAGGAGCTGGCCATGCAGCTGGTGGTGGATGATGCTTCGAGGTGTTTCCACCACCACCACCAGGAGGACCACCCCGACCACAGGGAACAGGTGGAAATGGGAGAGAAAAACTTCAGGCAGCTGAAGCATACAACTATGGAGCTCCAGAAGCAGGTGGACAGGAGCAGGACTAGTTTCAGGTATGTAGGCCTTTGTTTTTGGTGCTTCTAGTTTCCATGTTGTTTTTGTTTGTGGGTTTTGTGTGTCTTTGTACTTGAGTTGCAGTAATAAAAGACACTTTTCCTTATAATTTTTTCTTACCTTTTTTTGTTTGATACTGAAAGGTTCTGGTTAAAATCGTTGAATTGACCCTCACATTTGAGATTCCTAATAGGAGACGAAGACCACTATAGTTCGAGGATGGCGACCACATCTTCATACGGGTCTCACCTCAATGAAGTCTACGGAGATGTGTCCGAGGTGTCAAGTTATCTCCAAGGTTCATCGGAACTTTCCAAGTCCTCAGAAGGGTAGGTGAGGTGGCTTACCGCTTGGCCCTTCCACTTCAGTTGCACTAGGTGCACAACGTCATCCACGTATCTCAGTTGAGGAGATACGTGCATGACCTGTCTCACTTCATCGACCACGGGGAGCTGGATATCGATGATGGGGTAACATTTAGAAAAGGTACCAGTGGAGATCGATGATCGACAGGAGCAGGTCCTACGTGGACAGTCAATTCCTCTGAGCGCATTCTCTGGCAGCACGGGAACCTCCAGGAGAGCACATGGGAGCGGGAGGCTCAGATGCGTGCTCAGTACCCTCTTTTTTTTCCCTAGATTATGTTGTTGCTTTACGGGAACGTAAAGCCCTGAGGTGGGAGTAATGTAAAGACCCAAAAATTTCAAAGAATTTTTTTTATTAAATACTTTGGAATTGTACGAGTCTGTGGCTTCTGATGAAACTTGATTCCAAGGCCGGGTGTGACCGGAATCAATTTCTGAAGTTTAGCTCGGGTACGTTCAATAAACGAACGAGCGGGTTTTTCCTATCTTTTGAATCGGTGCTCAGAATTGAAATCTGAGGGCACTGATGAACTCACAGTGCCGATAATTGCTTAAGGGGACCTTTACCGTAGTTGTGTTTTAAGCGGGTTGAGAATTATTATTTTGGGATTTATTTTAAAATAAATAAAATTCTTAGAAAAATTTTGTTTTATAACCTTGGAAATTAAACCCTCCCATGGGAAGTTGTTGGTGGGGCCCACAACTACCCAACTTCCAATGTGTGGTTATATGATAGGTGGGGCCCACACGAGCCCCAACCTTTCATCTTCTATAACCCTCTTTAAACTCCCCATAACTCTCATAACCCCCCCCATTAAACTCTCTTGTTTAATGTTGACAACTCTCCCATATTTATGAGACCTCTCACCCCCTCCTCTACCTCTCTTTATTAATTGCCAACACATTAATTTAATGAACCCAACCACACCAATTAATTAATGAAGTGGTTTTATTTTTGAATTTTAAATTGTATGTGATAATAAAATAATAGCATAAGTCTATTATTTTATTTTTGGGGGAGGCTATGGTTGTGTGAGAAGAGTTGGGGATAGCTCTTGAGTTTTTTGGGAAGGACATCGACCTCTTCAATGAAGAACGCCGGTTCCACGAAGAACGAAGACACGCCTTCCTTCCTATACTCCACGACAAGTGGGGAGACATCGCTTCCTCCTCGGGCGCATTCCGACGTCGTCTATGAATCCTCACCCCGCGACGCCGTCTTCCGCGATGACCGACATATGACATCAATTATCAAGGTAGGGGAATCAAGTTCAATTTTAATGGATTAAAATTGGGCTTTGTTTGTCGTGGAAAATCTTTCCTGTCCAACCTATTGAAATTGCTTAACGCAAAAGGTGTAGGCTGAACGAAAATGGCCCGACGACACTCTATTTGATCTTGTTTATTTTCTTGGAATCGGCAGAGGAAGCACGGTGCTGTCGTGCCCTGCCGAGAATGCATCGGAGGAAGCCGACACCGTCACGCTGGCTATGCGGGAGAAATCTCAGCCCCCTTTGCGGGCCGCTTCGGCGGAAGAACCGGCCAGCCCGTCAGCCGGCTGGGTGAAGCGGAGCCGCGATGCTAGGAGGGCTCCGCGCTGGAGAACCGGCCGGCCCGTCGGCCGGCCGGGTGGACCAGAGCCGCAGCACCAGGAGGGCGCCGCGCTGGAGAACCTGAGGCCCGCCATGCGGGCCTCTTGTGCTAGAAGGCCGCCCGGCCTAACAGGCCGGTTTGGGGAGGGCGGCGCTGCTTGCCGCCGCCAGTTCACGCAGCCGGGGGGCCACGCCCCCTCGGACCGCTCGGCCAGCTGGCCGAGCCAGCCGGGCCGCACACCCAGCCGGGTTGCACCTTGCCAGGCCACGCCGGGCCTTGACACGCTCCGCCGGCCGGGCCGCGCCACCTCGGTCTAGGCCGGGCCCTCTTCAGGCCAGGCCGCACCCCTCAGCCTTGGCCACATGAATATTTGGGCCAGTCCGACACCCCTACCGGGTCAGACCTGCCGATTCTGGGTTGACCTGACCCACCAGTCCACCAGGCTTAACGGGCCGGGCCCATTTTCACTTAAAGGTGAATAACTCGAAGACCGCACGTCCGATCGATGCTCCGTCTGTGGAACTTGGACTCCCACGATGAGGAGGACCTTTTACGATACTCTAAGTGAGTTTTGAATGACTTTGGTTAATGGCCGGGTTAGAAATGAGTGTATTTCTAACCGGGCCCTTGAAACGGAAAAGCCAATATCTCTCAGACTGGGTGTCCGATTGACACGCTGTCTGTCACGTTGAGTTCCTCTTAATGAGATGGTTCTTTTGGAATACTTCACATGAGTTTTGGATGCAGTTGGAGTATGGTCGGGTTGGTTTTATCTTAAAAACCAATCGGGCCCCTAGAATGGAAAAGCTAATAACTCACAGACTGGGCGTCCGATTGACGCATCGTCTGTTGCTTTGAGACCCCTATGACGAGGCGGTCCTTTGTGTTACTTCTACGTGAGACTTCGTGAAACTTGGAAGTAACTACCAGTAGCACATGGAGAGGACCCTCCCGGAGACGAGCATATGGAGTGTGGAGACCTAGTAGCTGTAGACCTGATGTCTGCTTGACCGATTCGTCTCAGGCTAATTCGATTAGCCCTGTGGACGGAGCACCAGGTATTTAGCGGCAGAACCATGACAGATGGAGTTCCTGGTAGTTGGCAGTAGACCTTTGGTACTCGACAGGAGTAGTACCTATGTAGGCTATTAGGGGGAGCGCCCGGTATTTTGCTGCAGACCCACATCGGATGGAGCGCCCGATATTTGGAAGTAGACCCGCGGTACTCAACAAAAGGAGTACCTCAGCAGTCTAAGGTTAGTGAGTAGCACCTAGGAGTCGTGAAATGACCACTATAATCGATAGAGGAGGAGTTCTCCAACATTTCTGGTTTCGACATCGTGAATAAAAATCTTGGTTTGAGCTGAGTCAATGACCTTTGTGTTTTCTTTATGATATAGATGGGTTACTTGATAACTTAGGTATATGTATGGGCATATATCTAAGTAAAGGTTATCTATTGAGATATTTCTTTGTAGTTTATCCTTATTGGATTTAGTGATACCTTGAGGGTCTCTGGGTCCCTACTGAGTATTGTTATACTCACCCCTGCACGGGCTACACCCGCACCTTGTTGTGTTGGTTGCAGACGACAGACAACACTGATCGTGGTTGAGGCTTGTAGAGCTGGATAATACCCAGAGGTGGACTTCACGACGAGATGGTACTCGGAGGTAACAGACGGACGTGGACTGATGAGGTGGTCATCTGTACCTACCCTTTAGGTAGGAACTCCGGAGGACAATCCGGGAGCAGCTTGACATTTTCATGCTATTTTGTCTTTTCCTTATACTTTACTGTTGGTCTTGTATTTCTGTCCCCTTTACTTTTCAGCACATCTTTTGTTATATAGTGTTTACTTAGTGTTTGCTTCTTCTTGTACTCTGGTTGTGTGTGTGCTTACGTTTTATAAATGAAATGCCTTCCCAGTTATATAGATTTATGCCTTTGGTGCTAGTCGCTAGCCCCTGGCCTATGGAAGGCAGGCTTGGGGTAGTTACGACACGGGCCCCGGGGGACGGGTCATGACAATGCTCTCCTTCTTCAATTATAGCTGGTGATACCTAGACCTAAGATCAATCATTTAAAAATATCAAGAAAAATTGAGCTGATCAAACAAGTCTTTGATTTGAGGAAAAAATACTTCTTATTAAAATTTATTTTATTTATAACTCTATAATAAATTAAAATTCTCAGGGAACCATACTTATTTTTAACAAATCAAATAGGAGAATCCCAAGGTGAAGTGCTATGAAGAATTAAACTCATATCAAGAAACTCTTGTAATTGCCTTTTTAATTCAAAATTTTCTACTGGAGACCGTCAATAAGGGGTATTTGGAATTATGTTAGAATCATGAAGAAATTAAATAATAAATTTAACCTCCTAATTAGGAATAACACCAGAAAAGTCATCATAAAATACATCTATATATTCATTTAATGTTGACTCATAACTAATTTTAATATTTTTTTTTTCAATAACATATGCAAGATAACTTTACTCCCATACTTAATAAGTTTCTCAACTTATTTTTAAGTTATTAAAGGTATGGATTCATTCTTATATACAAATTGGAAATCATACTAGAAAATAACTTATTTATATCTACAATCAATATTAGCATGATAAACTAGAATCCAATCTAGACCCAGAATAATATCAAAATATAAAATGGGTAAGACAACAAGTTTTGTATGAAAAACCACTCCACATAGGATAATAAAAATATTCATATAATGTTTTATTACCTTAATAACAATCCAATATTTTTAAAAAAAATTTATAACATCATTTATTGAAATTATATTTCCATTATATTTGTAAATTTATCAAAAATAAAATAATTCATGGATCCTGAATCAAATAATAAATTGAAATAATCTAAATAAACAATTAATGTACATGTCACCACTTCCTTTCAAGGCACCACATCAACCACAATAGTGTAAAAATAATTTTATAAACTATTTTTTTTCTGATCATGATGATTCCCACCTTGGGTAACTAACTTTAGACATGAATTAGCATAATGACCCAACTCATTTACATTAAACCAACTGAATAATTATTGAATATATATTTTCTCATCATCGGTATGATCATATTTCTTTTTCTTATAGTCATGAGCCAAATGACTAAGCTTACCCAAATAGTAAAACTTTACTGATCTTATCAAAAAATCTATAAAATGTCTTTTACCATATTTGGAACATCTGTGTGGGTTACCTCCAGATTTTTTGGTTGACTACTTATCTCTTATTTTCTACCTTGAACAATTCCTACACTTTTTGTAATGATATTTGTAATTTTTAGAAAACCCCTTATTAACTTTCTTAGCATATAAAAAAATTTCCTCATAGATTTTAGATTCATGAGGGGATAATTATATTCATAAAATTGGTTTCAAACCTATGTAAAATCTATAAATTTTACTTTCATGATCCAAAATGAAATTAAGTACATACTTGGAAAGTCTGGTAAAATTTACTTCATAAGTGGTCACTAAGTATTATTCATTTTTCTTCAAATCCATAAATTACCTTTCCATTCTATGTCAAATAATAATAGGAAAATACTTTTCATGATAAAGATTTTACAGACCACCCACTCCATGGTATCAATATCATAATTTTCCTTGGTATTTTTAATGATATACCACCATAGATTAACTTCACATTAAAAATGATAACTCTAAAGAGTTACCTTTTGATGGTATATTCATCCAAAAAAATCAAATATATCCTTCAGTGAATTAATCAATCCTTTGATTTCTTCAGGTTTGAATATCTATTGAAAGAAGAAGGGTTCTGTTTTATGGAATGTTCCAATATAGACATGTTCCATTATAAAAATTCATTAATTCTCTTTCATGGGTACCAATGTTAATAGCCTACATTAACTATGTTAACATTAGCATAGATAGATCTATTATAATCATTCCATATTTCTAATTTGGAAGGTTATTATCCCCTTGATGCCTTCCTACTTTAGATAACCAATTTCTTCTATAGAAAACCATTCAGAATAGATATGGATTAGATGAAGGAACATGTAAATATTCAAAAGATGTCCCATTATAATATATAAATAAATTTTAATATCTTTAATGTTCCTTTTAATATTACCCTAATCTTTTAAGTTATGTAAACATTTTCTCTAATACCAACTAGAACACCCTATATTGTAAAAAACCCACAATTACATGAATTATAACAATAGTTTCACTTTATTACATTTTTAGTATTTTTAATTTGAGAGTTTTATATAATTAAGAAAACCATTTCATAAATTTTTTTATATTTCCACATATTGCACATTATTTCCAAAAAATAGGTTCTTAAATTTTCACCCCTGTTTCATTCATGACACATATTCTTCTTTTAAGATGAGTTACTATAGAAAAATATTGAGGATCCTATAATTCATACACATACCTAGATATTTGAAAAACATTTATAAACATGGTATGAAAAAAACAAAGATTAGTAAGGGATATAAAAATTAAGGAATCCTATTAGTCCAATAAAAAACATGAAAACCCGCGGAAATGTTTAACTTTTCACGATAAAACTTTGAGCTCTTAAATAAAAATATCCACATGAGAAAATCAAACTTTTCTTAAATAAAACCTTTTAACACCATTAAAAATATTATGAAAACTATTAAGGCATCATGCAGAACATGAGATCGCATAAAAAATTTATTTTAAAAACAAACCTTTCACCTTTAAAATTTTATAAACATTCTTTACCTCATGATATCAAAATATTTCTATAAAAAACCCTAACAAGAATAAAATGGGTATCTTGGAGTATTATATACATAACCCATGTTCACTTATGTTTAACCCATGCCAGAATAAATGATTCCTAGTTAATTACCTATGAGTAACCTACCCAGTTATCTCCCTCATTTTCATATTCTAATAATAAATCATAATCCAATGCATTGAAGAGATATATTAAGATCACATGTCATCATAGAATATATTAGGTTCATATTTCATCATTTATAATTCCCAAGTATATTATTATGAAGGAAAAATTTATAATATTTTACTTTTTCATCGTAAAACCCTTATAAAACCCATTTGAACACATAAATAAATCACTTTCTGTTTTCACATAGTAATAAATTGAAGCATCCTTTTATTTTTAAAACTATTAAAAATAAAAAGTTCCCAAAATATAAGGAATAAAACATTATTTGAAAAACCATGTAAAATTGTATAGTAATCTTAATAATGAATAGTGGCTATGTTGGTGGGAAACAGTGGTTATGTAGTAAATGTTTAGAAACATTATTTTTAAAATTTTGTAAAGTAAAAATGATCCATATGAAAAATGTAAATAATATTTCTTTTAAAATTTTTGTAATGAAATTAAAAATGAGTTGAGAATGAACTTTAAAATATTTAAAGTATAATTTTTTTATTATTGAGACATTTTGAAGAATATGGACACAAAAGAGAAAGATTTTGAAAGAAGAACTTTATGTTCCAAGGATCGAATAATAACTGAGAGGGGTGGGGGTTGAATCAATTTTTTCACTCCTTATAAGTTTCAATACTTTTAAAACTTAACCCCTGCAACTTGTTAAAGTATATATCCTTAACCATCTATAAGCAAGTAATCATGCATGAAAAGGTAGGTAAGTAAGTAAAGCACGCAATATTTACAAGGTTCGACCTCAGTGTGAGAACCTACATCCTTTCCATATCCACTCTTGTGGGTCTATGAAAATTAACTATTATGAATAAGTGAATAAAAATTGTTCAAACATATTTTTGACACATTTTATCTCCCAATAGGAATTATTATACTGACTACCATCAGTTTACAAAGTTTTCTTACAAAAAAATGAGACAAAATGACAGAATTAAGTATTTTTTCATTATACTCCACAAATTCTATGTCTGGAATCCTCAATCTGATGTGGATGGGCCTAATTTTCTCAATCTGATGATGCTGGGTCTGAAGAACTATGTATGATGAACCGATATGATCAAATCAACATGGTCTTCCATTTCTCAATATGCACCTCTCAAACTCTGCTCAAAAACTCATTCTGATCATCTTCAGTCCGATCAACTCAAAATGATATTCTCAATATAATGTTTCTTAGTCCGATAAACAAAAACACCAGATGCCTAATATTCTAATGAGATATCTATCATGAAGGAAATTTCACTCAAATTATTCATCTTATGAAATTTTGAATCTTTATAAGTATTTTTTTGACTTACATTCATTATTGTTAGAAATCTTCAGTTTATCCTCCTTAGAATTCTCAGTAACATTTATTAAGTAATTTTGATTTTCAATTACTTTCACATCATATGATTCCAATGAATTTTTTAAACATTTGTTCCAAAATTTATAACTTCTTCCATTGGGTGAATAACCCATAAAAATTCCTTCCTCATCTTTCTAATCTAACTTTACTAAATATAGATTTTTTATTTTTAGTTAACATGGAAATCCAAGAACTTTGAAGTACTTCAATGAAGGTTTTTGTTATACCACATTTCATAAAAAGCCATGTTGGTTTCTGATCTCAACAAGAATATTTTTTAACATGTACAATAGTATTAATAGCTTCTTTCAATTAGAACTTTGAAAGTTTCTATTATTATAATATAATTGTTACCATTCCACTAAACTTATATTTTATCTTTCCGCTACTCGATTTTATTTTGGAGAATAGGGAGAACTATACTGATGTTTGATAACATTATTTCTCAGATAAGTTTCAAAAGTATTTCTTTTGAATTCAGTACCATTATCTATTCTTAACTTTTTTATATGAACCACCATTTCTTTATCAACTTATTTTTTAAAAAACCTAAAAATTTCCATGGCCTCTGACTTATGTTTCATAAACATGATTTCTTTTATTTGAGTGAAATCATCAATAAAAGTGACGATGTAAAAAAATATTTTTTGATTGACGTATCATCATTCCACATAAATCATAATGAACAAGTTTAAGAGGTATAGTATATTGAATTTCAACTATCTTATGAATTTTGTTAATCATCTTTCCTTTTTTAAAATTATCACAAACATATTCATATCTTATTTTCAATTATGGAAAATAATGGAAAACATAAACTTTATAAAGTTTGTTCATGTTTTTTACCCAAGGTTCCCAAGTCTTTAGATCCATAATTTTTTTTCATATTCAACACTCAAGTAACAAGAGTTATTAAACTCTCTAATTTGAGAAATATTACCACTAATTCTTTCTCCTTTTGTGATAAATTTTCCATCTTTCACACTTCAGATGATACATGAATATTTTCTGAAAACCAATTCTTTTCCATCATCACAAAATTGAATTACACTATGTAATTTATGTTTTATCACATCAATAAATAAAAATTCCTTAGATTTCAACATTTACACTTCAATCTCATCCATTTAGATCCCTCTGATTTTTAAGGAACTATAATTACCAAAGGTAACTTCTCCTCCATCATTGTTTTCAACACATTTCAAGGTTTTTATATAACCTATCATAAGTGAAGAATAACCAATATCAAGTATCCATGGTTTGTTCCTTTTACTTTTTTTAAAGTTATATCCACAAAAAAATCACTTTCTTCAACTTTATTCTTTCTAGCTTACTTTTATTTTATACCATAAGAAAATTATTCTCAAAGGAGTGTCATAAATATTTTTTAATAATGACTATACTTAAAAAATATTCCAAAAACTTCTTCTAGACATTAAAATTGATTTTTTTAGAAGGTTTCTAACATCTTGAGTTTTTCTTTTCCAACTTTATGTTGGTGAGGAAAGTTACTCATCCTACTTCCAAAATTGATTTAAATTTGTTCAAACCTTCTTCTAGTAATTGAAAAGTTGTTCCAAATATTATAATCTCTATTCCTATATATTCCATAACACCATCAATAACTATAAAATATTGATTTTATATTGAATAAATATCTTTCTCTGTAGAAACTATATTGATGTTGGTACCTTCTTTATGATCTTTCATACTCAGGATGTAGACCATCATACCTTCTAAGTGAGTTATAAAATTTTGTAATGTGATAAGTTTATCACATACTTTCTCTACCCAAGATTCCAAAACACCTTTTCTAGAACCTAAAATTTTATAATAATTAGATAAAAAATTATTCTTGGTGAGTGAGGATTTCACATGATTCTTATTTTGAGCCTTCTCAACAACTTTAAATGTTTCATATTTCACTTACAAAGATTTGATAAAGATTTAATTTATCTTACACAAGGTAATTTTAGACTAAATAAGTTTTGATTATTTTTTTTAACTTCTTCTTCCTTAGCTGATAGCTTCTTACTAATATCTTCAACCATATTTCCCTATTCAGCAATTCTATGTTTGTAACTTAAGATCTTGTGAATTCATTCTTCCTTCTTCTTGATTACATATTTTTTTCATTCAAAAAATTCTTCACTATCTTTCTTTATCATTCTGATTTCCTTCTTGATAGATTTTTTTGGATCAAGACATGAAAGAATTTATAGTCTGTGTTGATACTCTCTATATGATTATTTACCACTTTCTTTACTATCTGAGGAATATTTTTTCTCAAATTTTACAATGAAGGTTCTAATTTTTTCACACTGATTCAACTTTCTTACTCAGTAAAATTCTTTTGTCTCCTGTAAACTTTTTATTATATTATTTAGATTAATTTTATTCCTTAAATTTTTTTTATACTTTTTCCAATGAGGTTTTTCATTATAATCATCAAAATATTATCGAACTTTCTTCTTAGGATAATTCATAAAAAAATGTTCAATTCCACCACACTAAAAACATTTAATAGGAAGTTTACCTCCATAATTTTCACTTCCTATTTGATAGTTCTTGGATATAAGTGACGTGATTTATTTATTAAACCCATCATACGCTTTATCTTCAGAGTCACAAGGATCCACATCTTCGACATATTTTATTTTCATTTCTCTCATGGCTTAAAAATCCATTTTGTCTTTCATATACCATTTTAACATTGGATATTTCATCATTTCATAAGAAAAAAGAAAGTTATGCAATTCATCAAGAGATAAATCATCCTTATATTCTAAATAGGAAGTTTTATAATCAAAACTATCTAGAAATTTTCTCATAAGTTTCTTCAAATTTTTATAACATTATAGGACATCAATGAATCCTATGATATTGAAAACAATTTCATTTAATCTGGTGAAGTATTCATTAATAGTTTCTTTTTCTATAATTCTTATGTCTTCATAATTAATATGCTCGATTTGTGACTTTTCTTCCTTAAATTTAGCATTCCCTTTAAAAATACTTTCCAACTTATGCCAAACACTCTTTGATGTTTTGATACCCATCACCTTATGATAAATATTTTCTGATAAGGACATAAAGATATAATTTGAAGATTTAACATCAACTTCAATATTTTGCTTATCAACAAAATTCATCAGATCATCCTTCTTAGTAGGTTAAAATATAATTGTAGCAACATTAACAAATTCTAGTCCAATAGGTAAAAGATACATAATCATCCTATATTTCCACCCACAATAATTTTTTACATCAAATGTAGGAATTACTTTACAAATAAAAAAATTGGTATTAGACATGATAAGTATTCAAAATGGTACCCTTGGATCTAATACCAATTCAAGTTCCTAGGATCAAATAGTAACTAAGAAGGGGGGGGGGGAGGAGGGTTGAATCAATTAATTTTTTGTAAGTTTCAACACATTTGAAACTTAACCCCTGAAAACTATTAAATTTTATATCCTTATCATATTTTAGTAAATAATCGTGAATGAAAAATTATAAAAGAAATTAGAGAACATGATATTTATAAGGTTCAAACTTCTTGTGAGAACCTCTATCCTTTCTATAACCACTCCCATGGGTCTATGGAAATTCACAATTCTAAAAAAGTGAATAAAACATGTGAAAAATCCTATTATAAACATTCTATATCTTGATAGGAATGATTATACTGGCTCCTAGTAGTTTACAAAGATTAATTACAAACAAAAGATCCAAAATGAAAGAATAAAGAATTTTTTCAATATGCTCCACAAATGTTATATCCGGAATCTTCAGTTTGATGTGGTTGGGTCCAATTTTTTCAATCCAATGATGTTGGGTATGATTGAATTATTATAATGAAACAATAAAATTAATTCAATATGATCTTCCCTTTCTCAATATACACTTCTCAAACTCTTCTAAAAAACTCAGTATGATATTCTTTAGTCTAATCGACTCAATACGATCTTATCAATATGATGTTTTTTAGTTTGGTAAAAAAATAATAGATATATGATCTTATTAATAAGATATGTATCTCTAAGGAACTTTCAATTTAATTATTCATAACTCTTACTTTTTTTCTTATATGAAAAGTTAAAAAATGGGAATGAAGTCAACCTCTATTTATAAGTGAATAATAAATGAAAAGGTGGGAAAATGAAAAACTTTTCCTTCTTGCTCAAATTTTAAAACTAAGAAAATAAATCACATATAAAGTTTATATAGGACTTCCTAAAATCTACTCAAGATATATACGATGGTAGTATTCTATAAAAAACTATATTTTCATTAGTTCGATAAACTTACTCAACATTAAATTCCTCTTCTCATTATGATCTACCATTCTTTCTCAGCTCAATATGATATTCATTTCTTTAAAAGATCATTATGATCTAACTATCTTGAACTAATCATTAAGATGAACCTTCTCAGATTAAAATTCCTCTACTCATCAAGATAAACTACATTCCTCATCTCATTGTGATAAAATTCCTTAGCATATGACTTATTGGTTACATAATCTTATTCAATTAAAAACTTGATCTCTCCCTTTGTTTCTTGTCAATAGAGTGAAACTATTTTATAATATTCACTTATTTTATAATGGATCTCACTTTTATATATTTCCATTAGAAACTTTGATCACTTTTACATTCTTCATCTAATGTGTTATCAGTGTGTGGCATTCATTTTATGAATCAGTGCCTGTTTTGGATTCGATTGATCTTCATCCTTAGATTTAGTCTGGTTAAGGTCCTCATAATGATTGAATTATCATTATGATAGAATTATAATTATAATGTTTTTCATCCAATTATGACTTTACTCAATAACATTGACATTATTCAAACTTCATCAACTTTACATATTCAGACTTATGTGAACATTTGAGTCTGATACTACTAGATCTGATCTTCTTTGTATGGGTTTATGGAACTGATACAAATATTACAATTCCATTATTTCTTTAAAAAAAATTCATGACAGTTTTCATGATTTGTGAGAAATTCATGATCATAAAATAATCATATGATTTTTTTATAAATTATGATTTTTTTTCACTCTGGACTTCACTATATTATTTAAAAAAATCTTTAGTAACAATACAACTTCTTCACTTAGAAACTTTTGACTTTCTAAGAAATGCCAAGTCTGATGGATCTTAAAATTCATGCCAATAGACCTGAGACCGATGGTGAGTCTGATAAAAAACTACTTATTTCTGACCATCTCTATGTCCAATGGTGCTCTATCCGATACTCTGAGTCTGGTACTTCTCAGTATGATCCTCAGAGTCTGGAAAACATCTTTCTTAAAAAACTTTTTTCTCCCCCTTTATGTTTGGGTTTGAAATTTCAGAAACTTTCAACTTTCTTACAAAACTCATTATAATGGACTGGGTCAAATCCTAAATAATGAAATATTATTTTATAAAATGGTTATTTGCTAAAAAATACAAAAACATTTCTAACACAAAAACATCACAAAGGTTATTCATAACTTTAAAACATGATTTTAAAGAAAATCTCCTACCATAAGTCCCTTCTAGATTCAGAAAATCTCTAAATCAGAAATGATTAAATTATATTAGTTATTTAATTTATTAATAAACCTTTTAATTTTAATTTAATTTTTATTATTCATTTTATTTCATTTTTACTATGTTTTATTTAGTTACTAAAATAGTTACATTTACATCAGACATTTAGAGGTGGTTTGGTCTTGAATTATTAAAATAGATACTATAGGTTGACCATGGTAAAGGGTTCATGGTTTTAGAATCTTATTCATTCCATAACTATTACATTTACAAATTAGATATACTTTTAATACCAATCATGTAAGGTAGTTATGAAAAATTAAACATGTTTTTTCATGGAGGTGGTAGTATGTACGTACACACGAGCGACATTTTCATTTTTTACTGGGAATAAAAGAAATATATTAAATAATATTTTTCTTTTATAGAATAGTAAATATGTTATACAATTAATATTTATTCATTATTTATATCCTATTACTATCTATTTGAGACAGTAATGAAAAATTAATTACATCACTTTATGGAGGTGGTAGTCTACATGTATGCATGAGTGTCATTATTATTTTCCAATAAATGAGAGGGCAAGAAGGTAGATAATATTATATATTTAAATAATAGTAATTATTCTATAAACACCACATATATCCATTAAATACATCTTTTTAATTGTCTATGTGAGGTGGTGATGAAAAAAACACATCACTTCGTGGAGGAGGTATTTTGCACATACAGAGGAGAATTTTTTTCATTTCCCATAGGATAAAAAGAAGGTATAAAACCGTTCTACTATCATCATAATGTCATTTCAATATAGTTAATATAAAAATTTAATTATTTAAAAACGGTTATAATATATTTATAAGCAGGGATAAGAAAAAATAATGTCTAAAGAGTTTGTTAGAACTTATACCTTCTCCTTGGATAATAACATTGGCTTACACCTTAATCCTTCTAGGATGGGTATTTTTAGGATTACAAGACCTATAGAATATGAGGAGGAGAGTTTGGGGAGGGGGTGATATTTTTCTATATATTTTTCAATCTTGAGTGCTCAAAGTGTATGATTAAGTGAGAATAGGAGGTCCCTATTTATAATTGAGGGGAGTGACACTCATGTAAATATTCAAAATCTAAAATATAATAAACTTATTTGTTAAGGATAGTAGGTCAAAGTCAAACCAATTTAAAATGTGATATATTATAAGGTAAAAATAAATTCAAAAAATAAAATTTAGGTTAACTTTAGATATATTTTAAAACTTATAACTTAGTTTAACCCCCCTCATTAACCCTTTTGACCTTTATCATGATGACAAACTTTTACCATGGAAACTATTAATTATTAAGAAAAATGAAATCAAAATCATTATAAAATTTAAAAATTAAAATCTCAAATATTTAATATGTTTTCTATTATTTAATTTCCAGAAGTTTTATAAATTAATTTTAATATTAGTTCATAAAAGACAACAAAAAACTGTTTATAGAAAATTTCCCAATTTAAGAATAAAAATGATTTTATACCAAAATAACGTATAATGTAAATTTTTAGGGAATTAATTGAACTTGGTTAAATAAAATGAAACTTATTTTACTTTAAAACCAAATAAAAACCAAAAGTAACATTGTGAAAACTTTATTAAAATTGAAAAACCAAAAATAATTTTAATTTTAATAAAAACAATACATAGATTTCCAAAATATTAAACATAGATTTATAAATTCAAAATTATATTTTTAAATGAATTATATTAATTATTAAATATATATTTTTCCAAAAATAAAATTCATAATATTTTACGTCTTTTTTATATCATGATAATTTCATAAAAGTAATTTTATTTTTAAAATCGGTATTTTCACCATTCGCCGAAAAAACTAATATTTCCAAAAAATATAAAAAATAATCTTAAGATTATTTTGACATGATGATGAAAAAAATAATTCCATTTTATTAATTTTAATTTATAAAATTAATAAATTTAACTTTTAAATGAGTCAAGTAATATATGAAAAAATAATTTAGTAAAATAAAACTATCCCTTTTAGATTGAAAAATTATATAAAATTATTTAGATACTAAGATAAATTTTAATCCATAAAAGAAATACTTATAAATCATAAGATTAATTTATTTCTAGGATTTATTATGTTTTAAAACAAGGTATTTTTTGAGTAGGATGTTAGTGTTCCTCAAAGGTGTCAGGAAAAGGTGGAGTTTATGTCAGAATATGTGCATCAAGGAGTCATATTTTCCTTCGAGTTTTTTTAGGCTGATTTTACCTTGAGATATTGTGCCTTTGTTTCACCCATTTAGTTCATTTCATTACAATATATCATACTCTATGTATGATTGGTATGTGTTTCATTCATAATATATATTTCATTCAGTATTTTTGTTTTTCCAGCATTGTTATATCATATGTGGAAACATGTGTTTGTGTACAGGTGCATTAGGATAAGGCCTCCCATATGGTGTGATATGTATACTTAGTTATATTTAAAATACTTTTTCACATTTGAGGTATTATAGCAGTAGAACACAAAGATTACTTATGGCCCATGTGGGGACCTCGTGGTTCAGGTCATATCAGAGAGGTATTAGAGAAGGTTTATCTTAGGCATGGAGTTTAGAGTCAGGTGTTATAGGAGGATGGTCTGCGAACTTAGGGAAATAATGTAAAAGTGTATCAATTTTTTCATTTTTTCCAAATAATAAAATGTTGGTATAATTACCAATGTATCTATTCACCCGGAATATGATAACCTACTTGTTGAATCCCGGACTTTGAGGAATTCATTACAGGGAACAAGTAAAATGGTACATACATCATGTAAGAGTTGGAAATTTATTTCAATTTCCTTATTAAGCCATATGACTTGATGTGCATTAATAAACATAGTTCATCATGTTAAATACAATATGTCTCCATGCATAAAACCAACTATAATCTTGAGTATGGGTCAAAATGTGCATGTGATAGTGATTGAGCCTCCTATCATCAACCAACTAAGAAAAGAGGCTTCCATCTCAGGACTAGATCATGAGATAGTATTCCAAGAATTTTGGGAGTTAATACTCTACACACAAAACAAGGAGTAGTCCCTCTACCCATGGTTCCAAAAAAAGTTCCTCTATGTACTGAGAAATTAATTATTCTAGTAGGATGGGAAAAAGATTCACATAGGATGATTATGCTTCATGAGTTACACTAGTAAATACCACTCAAGTTATGTTGTGATTATAACCTTTTGGAAATTGAGGACTAGCTCAAGGAATTGATTTGAGTCCTTTTCTTGGTCCAAACACCCACTGATCAAATTATGGTTCTAACATCCATCCTTCTTCATAGCATAGTAAGTCACTGGTAGACATTGAATGCCTAAACCCATGCTATGGTGAGTCTTCCATGATTAGAGTTTGAGAAAGTATTTCATGAGAAGTAATACCCAACCAAATTGGGGGATACCCACATTAAAATCTATTAGATATGAAGCATTGTATCATGTCTATATAAAAGTATATTTTTAAGTTCACTGACCTCATAAGGTACTCTCTTGAAATGAATCAAGGTGGATTACTTAATGTGTGGAAGTTCTTGTATGGCCTTCACCTAGAGATATTTGTGTCAGTGTTGTCACCCTACATCCCCATAAATATTAGAGTTTTAGAGAGAGACCCAGTTATCACAATATTCTTAATGGAGGGACAAAAATTAGTATAATCAAGTGAAAATTATCTATCATCAGAGGTATCATCTAAAATTGGCTAATGGAAGGTGTTAAAGTCAAGATGTTAGAGGAATACAGATTTTTTGTTATAGTCTTGAGGATTTGAAAAAAATGAGTCATGTTTCGGATCCAACTATCTAAAAGATAGAATTCGATACAACTATGGAGGATAATGTGATATGGATCATGAATACTTAACCCAACTTAAAATATAGGGTATTAATATGAAAAAATATATGGGCCTCCACATCAGATGCAATGACATGATCATGGATATACTTGAGGTGATGAAGGTGGTCCTCATGGTGGTGGATATAGTATAGGATATGGTGGTGCATTAAAATGATGATCAATAGGTGGTATTTTCTATAAACTACTTCTACTACTGCCTCCTCTAGGTAGTCCACGTCAGAATGAAAAATTTGGTTGCTAGGGCCATAGTCAGATGCATATGATAGAGAGATATGAACATGATGCACCTAAAGTGGTTTAAGGTATGATATGTGTATTATATACACCAAAAACTATACTAATAGGAACTAAAAATATTCCATTACTTTTATCCTCAGTTCTAGATTTATAAATCTTGGTGGAACCTCTAGCCCAACCTATATAACTAGAGACTTCTACCTGGGAAATCATATGCTCACCCACATCTATTAATGATGAAATCTTTCACTTAGTAGAGAGAGGATTTCATGGTACATCATAGTGGATATGATAAAACCCTATGATCTCATCCTTGATAGAGATTGGTTATTATTAGCTCATGCTTGGATTTATTTCTATCTTCAAAGAGTGGTGTGCTTTCAAGTATATGAATCAGGGTTTTTCTTTATGGGAAAGTGATACCTTCCATTGAGATGAGTGGGGGGATATGCATGACAAGTTATATATGATAAACCATCATTTGGTGAGATTATATTTTTTCATGGTATAATATTCAGATGACCAACTTCCTCTAATTGTGTAGGAGTGACTTTACTAAGGATATTTCTAGATTTATATCTCATTAGAAGATCATTTTCATCATTTATCTATACCTCGGGACCATAATGATATAAAATGAATCTTATCAGATAGCCCTATATAATATTAGAGAGCTGAAGGTGAAGCTAGAGGACCTTACAGAGAAAGGTTTCATCAAATCTAGTGTGTCCCTTTGGGTAGATCGGGTATTATTCTCCACATAGGAGGATGGTAGAATGAGGCTTTGTATTGACTATGGCCACATAAATTAGGTGAAAATAAAGAATAAACACCATAAATTAAAAATAAATTTACTCTATAACTAGTTTAAAAGATATTTGTGGTTCTCTAAGATCGATCTTAGATCTAGATATTTTGGAAGTGGATATCTACCCTCTTACCTTATTTGTTTTGATAATTAAAGAAATCTATTTAAATGTTTATACATGTTTTATAACTATGTTTTTAGAATGATGTTGACTCTGATGTGTTCTTTATTTATATTCATTATTCTATTATTTCTTAAATTTTCATGTTGAAATATTTCTCTATATATAAAAACTAATGTATACATGGAATTATTCTTATATTCTTACATATTAGATTTTTGATTTAAATGAAGACTCCTACTATGAAATATAAAAATTATTTCAAAGAACTAATAGAAAAATCATATTTGGAAACCATAACTAATAAAACCATTGGATAATAATTAAGAAACAACATAAACTAATTGTTGGATAATTTATCTATAAATATAGATAATGAGAACTAGATGATAGAGGGCTTGAAAAACCATTAAAATTAAAATTTTGATATTACAATGATGACTTTTACTTGCTATAATAACTGAGAAGAGATTCATCATTATGAAAGGAATTTCTGAATGTAATCAATCTATAATGACTATTGTGTTTTTTTATCATGTAATATTTATTTATCTTTTCCCATGGTATTTTAACTTAAATTGGTTTATTATTTTCCTTTACAAATTCATTTATTATATTGGTTATGTCTCTATGTAAAATGAAGGTACTATATGTGGTTATCCTTCCACATGTAAAAGGAAGTTTTATATTGGTCCATGACTCCCATAAAAAGGTAGGTCCTCTTTTTCTTTTTATAAATCTATTAGAAAAGGTATTCTATAACTTGAATTTAAACTTTAATAAAAAAATTCATGTTTTAGTGGATACCATTTATACCTAAGAGTTGAGAGAAGCAAAGAGTAGATGCAAGATCCCTTTGAACTAAACTAAAATAAAAATTCCTAATTATCATATTCACTCTTCGTCACTTTAATACTTACATTATTATTTTATATTTCTGATGCACTTTCACTCACACTTGCACTTTCTTTTTTTGTTTAAATTTTACTCTAATAAATATTTGGTTTAAATTTTATATTATTCAATTCACCCCTAAACTTATCAAATATTTAAACCCAATAATACAATTGGTATCAGAGTTTAACATTTTTATCTCAATTTATTTTCTTTAATTTTATTATTATATATTTTTGTAGAACTAATATTTTATCTGGAATATAAAAAGTCATGGAAAAAACATTATTGATATTTTTTGTTTAAATTATAATGTTCGATAGATTCTATAAAGACCAACTTACTTTGATTATAATTATTATGTATATTGGAAAATAATAATGGAATCTTAACTTTAGAATCTAATAATTGATCACTAGACTATCATGGTAAAACCTTACAAATTACCTAAGTTTGACCCAGATTCCTAAACAGGTAATGATGTTGTAAAGTATGTTTTGAATTATAAAGTAATGAATATTTTATATTATTTTATCAATAAAAGTATTTCTTTTTCATGTATCATCTTAAAAAATTTCTCAAGACGAATTGATAATTAATAAATTCACACAAAATGGAATAAATATTCCAAAGAGAACCAAACTTTGAATGCTAAGAGAAGAATATCAAGATTTCAAGATGGGAAAATAAGAATATATTAAAAAGACATTCCATAGATTCAAGAGTACTGTAAATGAAATAATTTATATTCTTAAAACCTTAAATAGTATAGTACTAGTTTTAGACATTTTGAGATCCTTATCGAATAAATGGAATTCAAGGAAGGTTTTTATTGAAAAAATCAAAAACTTAATAGAATAAATTCTTAGTGAACTTAATGGATCATTATTGAAATATGAACTATATCTTAATAATATCACTAATAAAGAGACTACCAAAAATAAAAGTGATAATTATAAATAAAATATAAATGTTTCTTACTCTTATGATTTTGAAATATAGGGAAGTGGAAGAGAACAAGTTGAATAACTAAAAAATGAATTTTTAAGGACATGAAAAAGAGGAATGGTTTTTAAATAATCTTTAGAAAATATTATCATAAGGTTGATCAAAAACAAAACAAGAAAGGTAATTATAATAGTTAAAATTATGCTTTAAATTTAACTTTTTTGGAATTTATTAAGAAAGCACATATTAAGCCATAATTCCCAAGATTAAATCATGAGAGAAAATATAAAAATTATAAGAAAAATGGGAAAATAGATTTTTTAGCTGGCAAGAGTTTCATTGAAGACTCAGATTCAAGTGATTAATCTGGATATGAGAATTATTTTGGAAACCCATTTATTATGGATTCACTAAATGAAGGTAGTAGTGTTTTTGGTTTTATTTCTGATTATAATTTTGATTTTGAGAAACCTAGTGTTGTTGAAATTAATGAAAATATTGAATAATTATAAATAAATATCTTATGAATTAGTGATTTTTATAAATAACTTAAAGGATAATATTATAATCTTGTTAAGGAGAATAAAATTATTTCTTTAGAAAATGAAAAAAATCAAAATTATATTTCAAGCACCAATGAAAATGTTTCCGATGACCTGGATATTTCTCTAAAATAAAATGAAAGTATTAGGAAGGATATTGTATGTTTAAAGTAAAATCAATCTACTTTAATTCTAGGAAAATAAATTTATGATAAAACTATGTCTATAAAATAAATAAATAAAAATGAAAGTGGTTTTGGATATAATAGAAAATTACCTAAAATATATAAAACTTTATTTGTGAAAATTTCTATGGTAATGGTTTAAATTGTTACATGTTTTAAATGTATAATGAAAGATAAATTTATAAGTGAATGTTATTTAATATTTTCAAAATCTTTAGAAAATACTAAATCATTTATTTATAATACTTTATCTTCTATATTACAGGAGTATACATTTTAAAAATATTTTTTAGTACCAAAACATTTTGGTACTAATCTCATTGGATCCAAAGAAGTATCAGTTCCAAAATATTATATTACTTGAATTTTCAATAAAAATTCCTTAGATATCTCAAATAATTTTTTTTATGGAAAGTGGATACTCTAAGAACATGACTAGAGATCCATAAAATTTATTATCATATAACAGATTTTTTGTAGGCACTATAACATTTGAAGGAAACTTTAGAGGAAAAGTTATCAGTTTTGGAGAAGTTGATATTTCTAAATCTAAAATTATTTCTAAAGGATTATATATTGGATGATTAAATAATAATCAAAAATTTATTTCTCAATTATATGATAATGATATGTTGTTGAAATTTAAAAATTATAAAAATCATATTTTAAAAATTATTCTAAATATTTTATGTTAACTAAAAATATTATATATATTCGATTAATTTTTATGAGCCAACAGATGAAAAATTGAATTGTATTAATGGTGTATAATATAATGATATATTATGGCATGGGATTCTTGGACATAAAAATTTTCCTTTATTATAAAAGCTATCAAATCATCAAAAAATTATGTAGTTTACCCAACATAAAGTGAATAAAAATCACATGTGTGATTCATGTATAATGGTAAATTAATAAAAAGAAAGTTTCTGATCAATAAAAGTAGTAAAATCCATTAGACCTCTTGAACTCATTCATTTATATTTATATAGACCTATTTAATATTCTAGTATCACTGGTAATAATTTTTGTTGTTGTTATTGTTGATTGTTTTAGGTGAATTATTTTCTATCTCATAAAAGTGAAAATTTATAAATGTTTTTTATTAATATAAATTAGTTCAAAATTATAGATATTATTAGATTATTAAGTTTATATATTATATTTTATGTCAATTATTTGTAGTACATTCAATGAGTAAGTTTTTAGTATAGTGATCCTGACAAATATAGAGATAATGTTTCAAGATATAGAAGGACTATCTATGAGATTAGAGATCTACCAAAGGAATTTAGCCTGAAGATAAAATCATCTGAATAACTACAGTGAAGGGTTGGTTCTCCATAAAAATAAAGTTACTACCATAAATACGGTAAAGTCATAAAGTACCATTGAAAACAACATAAAGTCTATCTACTGTATAAAGTATAAAGTCAGATGATGCTATGATAATATTCAATGTACCAAACATCATGAAGATATTAACAATTCTTACTATGTTTGTGAAAAGAATGAATTTGTAAAAAAAAGAGTTTACCAGAATAATATTATCAAATTAACTTTCAAATATAAAAAAATCATGTTATAAAGCTGTACAAAGTCCAAGATATAAAGGTTAAATAAATATTGATTTATAAATTCTTGGAGCTGCTACTATATGAATGTTGATCTTTGAATATGTAATCTAAGAAAGAATGACCAAACACATACTTTGTAACTCCATAAGAAGAATAGTTTTTTAGTTAACTAGAAAGATATGCATGAATTCTACTAGATAGTGAAAAATAATAATCAACAAAGTTCAAATGGATATGATCTTTAGAGATCATCTGAAATAAGAGAAATAGATAGATAATATCATCTCTATCAGATGTTTTTTTTAATTTCACCAGACCGGGTTTAATTGATTAATATAATAAGATGGAAGAAGGATTTTTAAAATTATAAACAACCATTCATGAATCTATGAGATATGTAAAGTTTGATATTTCTATATGGAGAAATTCAAATTCATCAGATGAAGAACTACGAATTAATGATGTGATGAAATGAGAATATATCATATGGAGTAGTCTTCATGTTTGTAATCCACAATAATGAGTTCATAAAAAAATTCTATAGAATAGAAAGGATAAAAAAATTAGCACTATAAAGAGTTTTACTAGAAAGAATAATTATTATAGAGTACCAGATGGAGAAAGCCTAAGTTTACCAGACCAAGACAATCAGATAGAGGAGTTTTTATAAAGGAAATAGAAATAGAAATTATTATGTTGTATCAAACATATATTAATCTATTATTATACATGGAAAAAAATTATATACTAATCTATAAATTTAAATACTCAATATTCATAAAATAAATTACATGATTCTTACTGATATTTAAGAAATATTTTAAGATAGTTGATTCCAAGTTCTTCATGACCTCTAATGAAGTCAAGTCCTAATATATTATTAAATATATCAAAGGTGGTCAATTAAATAGTTGAGTTGGTGAGAAGTTCAAAATAAATCCCATGAATTCCCCATATCTACTGGAGGAATATTTCTTATATAAAGAGGGGAATAACACTTGAGTTATGAGAACAAATTGATTGTGAAATGGAGTGTTATTATAAGAATTTTATAATGATCCACTAACCAAGAAACTACTCGGTTAAAGAAGAATAATTAGATGGAAGAGTTCTAGATGAATAAGTTTCTAATAGAGACGAATGAGAAGGACATGCACTAAAAAAGGCATACTAGAAATAGTGTACTAGAAAAAAGAACACCAGACAAAGGTGGATCATAGAGAAGGATTATCAAATCCAGGTGAAATGAGATGGGGGGTATCATACGTAGCATACCAGATGAATAAGTACTGAAAAAATTAGTAATTGATAGTGAGATAAATAGAAGAAAATTCTATGGGATGGATGATAAACCAAAATTAATATTAATTAAAACAAAATATCTTGAGGTAGTTGAAGTTCCATCCACAAGGGGTTTCCTAAAGAACTCGTGAATACTGGTGGTTCTAATATAATAAATTCCAACATTTCTATTTGGATATAGGAGGAAATTTTTTTAAGATAAATCAACAGTGGTATGTAGTATAAAGATCTGTAACTTTCATGATATAGTGAATTATTTAGGATAAAGGTGATTCTTCCCCATAACACTTTTAATTTTTGATTGATATATAAGTGAAATAATTCATGACTCTATAGGAGTCAACATAATAGGAGCTGGTTATCACATTGAGGCTGAACCTTGTAAAAATTCATGTGTGATATTTAATTTATATTATCTATATAGAATAGGGGAAAATTTACAAGGGAGAATTTCTAGAGATCTATATATCCTAAACAATAGTAGAGATTTAATCAACTAAAAGCAATAAATATTTTAAGTTAAACTTAATCAACAAAATTTGGTCACCCTTGATTCACCCCCCTCTGAGGGTGATTGCATGATCATCCTAGGAATCACAATTTTTATCAGATCGATAGTTACCTTTGTCTGGATCTATAATATTTTTTTTACAATTTTTCTTTAATAGTTTTATTTGAATTGATGTTTTATGGAAGCTAAATAAATTATTTATATTGAATATAATGATGTTAATCCATTTTTTAAAGTAATATATGTTATTCCTCGAGGTAGAAACATGGAAGTTTCAAGATTTTTTTTAAAAAAATGCAAGAAGAAAGAATCTCAAAAGCATCAGAAGCTAACCTCAAAAAAATAATAGAAGGAGGATCCACAGAAACTAGAAGTTAAATTGTGTGGTATGAAATCATGTGAATATGAACAAATGTATCCACCAAAATAATCTTTATCAAGCTATTAAGAGTTTTAATAAGTGGAAACTATTGAATATTTTTACTTTGAAATCAAAACTTACATGAGAAATGTCCTTGTTGAAGTTATTACATATATAATTTTATATATCAAGGGAAATCATGTGAAAGTCTCACGTATAAAATTAGAACTTGGTGAGGTATAGGATGCATTAGGAAAGAAGTTTTGAAAGTGTAAATCACTTACTAAACTTTCATAAGGAAAGGAATAAAAGGTATTATGTTCTCAAGAATGGTTCAACTTTGTAGAAGAAGATTTGCATAATTTTCTTATGAGAATGATTCTATAGAGGTAGTTGTTAAGGAAATATTATTTTCATTAAAAAATACTATTGAAGTCAAGAAATCTCAATTCAAAAATAAATATATAAGAATCAAAGATCATGAAAGATCATTATATGAAGAGAGTAAAATGTTTGAATAAAATCTTTGGAAGGAACACATGTGTGATAACTTCACTAAAATCAAAGAGATTAAGGATAAACCAATAATATCATAGGAAGATAATTCCAATTTTATGGTAGAAGCATTGTAGATGATTTTATGTAATGAATATGTGCTAACAATAGTTGTTAAATAGAATCTATAAGAACTAAACGATAATCATAAAGAAACTGTTGATGTTAAGAATAATCAATTGGAGATCAATGAAAATTGAGTAAAGGAACTTCATATTTTCTTGAAAGTGGTGAGTAAGGTTTATGAAGATAAGATGAAAAATTAGAAGTTGTATGATAAGATAAAGTTAGGTTACTTGAAAATCATAATAATACTTTAAATTTAATGTTTATTGAGTAGGTGGTAAGATTGGGAAATAGGAAAGTTAATCAAGTTGAATCTTCCCATGAAGCCTAGAAACAAATCTCTACCTAAGTTTCTAAAGAAATTATTTATTTAGGAATGAATCAATATAATGGTAGGAAGAATATAAAAAATTGGAAGTATTATTTTCTAATAAAATGGGAAAAAAATCAACACTATGTTACACTGAATATTTCATCTCTAACTCTTATATTTCTAGTGTAGGTTATAGTTATAGAAACAAATTGGTGAAGAAAGAAGAGAAACCCACCACTTTTAAGAAGGTAGAAGTAAGAATATAAAAATGAAAAAGTCCCCCCAAATATGATCAGAAGAAAAAAAATTAAATATCCAAAATTAATAAGTTTATAAAGTTATATTCACCATCTCAAATTCAAAAAATCAAAATAATCCAAGTGTTATTATCTCTTATTGGTGTTGTGGAATGTTTATACACATGGTTTTTGACTGTTGGAACAACATTCCAAGGAATGAAGAATAAAAAAGGCCAAGATTAAGGAGGATTAAAGTGAAAGGAAAGGTAAACATAGATATTTATACCCAACCTTCACAAAAGAAGAAATATCTATTAACATCTAATAGATTTGAATATCTTGAATTTTTTTATAGAAGTTCTAGAAAAAATAGTCATGGTGCATAGAAGTACTAGTTTACTTCTTACAAGCACAAATTAGGTACTAATAATTGAAAGAGTCCACACAAGATGAAAAATTTAAGGAATATAGATTTTAGGTCTACTTTGAAGTGTAAACAATCATAAGATACATGGAAGGTTGCATCAAAGAATAAATTTTTAGAAGATGTCACGACAAAGAAAAGATGCTACATCTGTGGAAGAAAAGGACACTTAATAGATAGTTTTAAACTTTCTGTGAATGTTCAAGTTAATGTAAGGAATCTCAAACAAAAAAATCAATTAATCTGAGAATAACACAAGTATACTAGAATGGAGGAGGACATATCTAATGAAGAAGTTGAAGAACACAATATGTTTCCTCTAAAGAGAAACTTACCAAAAAATAAGAAGATTTCTATAGGAATTAATATGGTTGGCCACACTTTTTATAATGAAAATATTATGAGGATAAGAAAAATTGGTAAATAAAAGAAAAAAAATTATTTGGAAGGTTAAAATGGGAATGTAAATAAATATTATAAAAATAATAATGTTAAAAATAGTTTCAATGTTTTCATGGTTTTATGGAAAAAATATTTAGAGGAATAAATAATTTTTGAAAAAGAAAATAATAAGTTAAGTGCATGTTACTTGTTAGATTAAGTTAAGAAAAAACCACCACACAATGTTACAAGAAAATATAGGGAGAAGAAACCCATGCCACCCATTAATATTACTGCTTAGAAAGATAAGGGAGAAGGTATGAAGAATAATGAAATGAGATTTTATAGAGTGAGAAATATTTCTTAAAGATATTGATCTATAAAATGAGAAAATAAAAGATCCACCTTATTCTCTTATATGTTACTGACTACCTACATTGAAAAGGGAATTGAAGGTGATGTTGTTCAGTGGGTGTCCTGAAGTAAAGTTAATAATAGTGATTTCAGAAACTTAATAATGTTGAAATGAATAATTTTTTTTATAAAATCAAGGTTTATAAATAAGGGGGAGATAAAAGTATTCACTCTAATAATTTTCTCAGAATATGGAGACTTTGAATTTATTATCAGAAAGGTAGAGAAAAATCTCATTGACTCTAAAGATAATTTGGTATTGAAAACAAATCCAAAGGGAGAGAATGTATCTTCTATCATATTGATTGATATAATATAATTTTTATCTATATTTTATCCTACCATAAATAAGTAATTTTTTAGTATAAAAATCCTCATAAATATATATAGAGTTTTTTATGTTGTAGAAGAATTTTCCATGAGATTGGAGATCTACTAAATGAAGTACGCCAGAAGGTAAAACCATCAGAAGTAAAATAGTGAAGTAATCCAAGATAATTAGAGAAAATGAATCAAACTAAATATCAGATAAATTACCTATGATACATTATAAAGAGATGTAGGGTGAGTTAACCTTAAAAATAAATTTTCTACAATAAATATAGAAAATTCATAAAGTTGCAGTTATGAACAATACAAGTTCTATACGCTATAAAATGTATGAAGTCTGATGATGATATGATGATATTTAAAGTACCAAACATTGTAAAGATATTCATTATTCTTATTGAGTTTGTGAAAATGTTGAATTTGTAAAAACATGAGTTTATTGGATTGATGTTATTAGACAACGATGATGCTATAAAAATATCAAGTTATACATTTATAGAAATTCAAAGAAATAAAGGTTGTGTAACAAATTTACGGATTTGATAATATATTAATGTTGGTCTCTAAATATGTAATTTGATAAAGAATGACTCGACATAGAATTTTTAACTCCAGTATAATAAGATTTTATTAGTCTATCAAATAGTGATGTATAATGTATACTATATAGAGATATATGATCATTAATGAAGTTCCAAATGACAAACTCTATAGAGATAATTAGATAGATGATAACTAAAAAGAGAATATCATTTATATCCACCGAACTTTTGTGAAGTTCACAGAGATATTTTTAGTGAAAAAAGATGATCAGATGGTGGAGGTATTGTGAATACACTGAAAAACCATTCATGAATCCATCAGATGGAAAAAGTTTAATATCACTAGATAGAGAAATTAAAAAGAATTAGATGGAGAACTATGAAGTCATTTGGTGAATAAATGGAAAGCCATCAGATAGAAAAGTCTTCATGTTTGTAATATCTAAGCATGAGTTAATTAGGAAAAGGATACCAAAAAGAGAGGATCCATAGAAAGTAGAATCAGATAGAGTGTTACCATAAATAAATAAATCTTATAAATAATACCAAATAGATAAATACAAAGTATACTAGAATGATATTATTAAACATAGGATTTATTATGAAGGTACGAAATAGATATGTTCTTATACTGTATCAAATAGATATTCCTTCATGATTGCACATGAAAAAAATGTAGTGATGCTAAGTTAGATGTTCAGTGAATTAACATTCATGAATTATAGTTCATGATTATCATCAATATTTAAGTGAAATTTGAAGATAGTTGATTCCTTGTTTTGTAGGACCTCTAACAATTTCAAACCCCAATATCTTTGTAAAAATATAAAAGTTTCTCGATTAAAGTATTGAGTTTGTGGGAATTTCAAAATAAATCTTACATATTCGCCATATATATTAAAAGAATTTTACTATATAAATAGGGGAATAAAACTTAAGTTTGGAAGAATGATCGATTATGAAAGAGAGTGTTATTATTAGAGGTTCTTTGTGAGCCACCAACCAAGAAATTACCTGGTTTAAGAAGAATCAAAAGGAATGGTTTTTGAATAAAGATGTTATGGATAGAGAGGAACCGAATAGACTTACACTAGAAAAAAGAATACCAAACACAGTATACCAGATAATGGTGTATTAGAGAGAGGCATATTATATAGAAGGATTACCAAACTGATGTGCAATAGACTAAGTGGTACTAGACGTAGAATATTGAATGAATAATTACTAGATGAACTGGTATCATATAGTGAGAGGTTTAGAAGAAAATTATAATGGATAGAGGATATACTGAAATGTGTGTTTAGTACATCATAATATTTTCAGGTAGTCAATGTTCAATCCATAATGGATTTAATGATGAACTTATGATGATTGGTTGTTCCACTATAAACAATTCCTCCATTCCTATTAGGAGATAGGATGAGATTTTTGGAAGAAAACTTAGTTGAAGGATGTAGTAGAAAGATCCTTAAATGGTATAATATAGTGAAGTATTTGGGTCAATGGTGATTAATTCCTACAATAATAGTAATTTTGGATTGATATATAAGTGGAAGAATCTGTGAATTGATGAGAGTCAACATGATAAGGAGAAATTTCTCACATTGAGGATGAACTTTGTAAAAATGACCGTGTGACATTTAGTTTATACTATCTGTATAGAATAAGGAAAAATTGGTTAAAGTGAGTTTCTAGAGATATATATATCCTAACTGATAATATAGGTTTGATCAACTTAAATCAAGTAAGAGTTTAAGTTAAACCTAATTGATAAAATCCCCCCCCCCTGATTCACCCCCGCTCTCTGGGTGACTACACAATCTACCTGGAAATATAAAAAATTAGAAATATTATTTTATTATTTAAATTAGAAGTGATAGAGGTGGAGAATATTATAATTTGGAATTTGAGAAATTTTATGATCAGAATTGTTATTTCCATTATTTCTCAACCCCTAGATAACCCGGATAAAGTGGAGTCATAGAAAGGAAGAATATAACTATTCAATAAATAACTTGAACTATATTGAATGAATTCATTTTAGAAAAGTATTTATAGGTTTAATATACGAATAGTTCTTATTATGTTTCTAACATAATTCTTATTAGACTAATTTTTAAGAAAGCAATTTTTTAATTATGGAAAGGGAATAAACCAACAGATATATATTTCAGTGTTTTTAGTTGTAATGTTTTTATTTAAAATTAAATATATTATTTATATAAGTTTGATACTAAGTAAGTTGAATGTATAATTTTTCATTAAAATTTTAGTAAATATTTTCAATTTCTTAATAAAATATCTATTATTTTTGAATAATCTATTCATGTTTTGTTTAATACGAATGTTTAAAAGAAGAATATTTTTGGTTTAGAATATATTGAAGTAGATTGTATAGAATTTAATTTTTTATAATATGAAACACAATTTTAAATCACACATGTTTAAGAATAGCCTCACCCTATTGAAATATTTGGAAATATCATAGTGATAACCCTCTAGATAAATTTGTTGGAGAAGTGGACTCTAGAGCATAAACCCAAAATTATTTAAGAATTTTTTGTGTTCACTTAGTTTTTATTTTTTATTTTTTTTCCAAATTATGCTTTAGAATCTTTAAAATATCCCAATTTGATTTTATCTATGGAATAATAACTTTATTAGTTTACTAGATATGATTTGTATACTTTATTTTATCCACTTAAAGATTCATAGATTACTGGAACTTAGTGGATTTTGATAAATGATCTAGATGAATCTGAAAAAATTTCAAGGAATAAACCTAGATTGGTTATTGAAGTATTTTTTCAATAAGAAGGAATGAAATTTTTTGAATCATTTTAAAAAGTTTCTAGACTATAATGTATTCATATTTTATTAGTTTATGATGATTTTCAAATATTTAAACTTTATAAATTGGATATGAAAAGTTCATTTTTGAATACATTTATTTTTGAATATGTTTATGTTAAACAATCACCTCGTTTTTAACATGAAAATATCTTAATCATGCTTAAATTTTTTCAAAATATTTATATAGACATAAGTTATCCCCTCAATCATAGAATGAAATATTAACTCAGTTTCTTTTAACAAATGGTTTTGTGAAATGTAAAGTAGTACCTACTTTATTTATTAATAATTATTTTAAGGATATTTTTATTATTAATATTTATATTGGTGATATTATTTTTTAATAATTGAGTGAATTTATGTGTAATTAATTTTTATATTTTATGAGTGGTTAATTTTATAGAAACCTAGCTAAACACGTCTTTATTTTAAATCATTTAAATAAATTAAACATTACATCTCAAAAAATAATCTCACAATACAAAGAATTGAAGGTTTAATGTCTTTGAGTTCCAATTATATAGGAAACTTATTTTAATTTTTTTGAACATTAATCCATAATCTAACTCTTCTAGACCCCTTCAAGGATTTTCATAAGTTTTAATTATATTCATAACCCAAAAGAGGGAAACATAAGAAAGGAAAACATAAGAAATTCATGATATCAAACACTTGGTAAGGGAATACTTATCAATATGTTATCAAGGTTTAGATAATTAGTGTATGATAAAACATGAGTAGGAAGAAATTTATTATTAAAAATTACTTGGAACTATAAGAGTTGTCCATAAATCATGACGGAAGAACATTTCATATAAAAAAAACATATACCATTACATAAGAGTGTGAAATAATCATAGAAATATGACATAATTAAATTATATCATAATTTAAAGGAATCATAAATATATGGAAACAACATCAAACATGATATCATAAGGACAAGTCAAGGCTCACTGTCGAAATTATCATAGTGGATTGGGTTCACTCATTATTATTATAAACATATCAGAGAGAGTCCCATAGTGTATTAGGTTCACTCCTTAATCCCATAAATAACATACCATGAGATACTTGTTTTTACAAATGAATTAAAGGGATATATAATTTCAGGACCACCCATCACATAACACAACGTTCTTAGGCTAACTACCCATACAACATATATGATATCTCATGAGATGAAAACATTACTTAATGAATTAGTGAGATATATAATTATAGTATCACCCATTACATAATTAAAATCATCATATGTACATGTATATGAGTTCCACAGTCGGAAAAGAAACCATACATAAAGAATAAGAATGGTAAAAGCCATGAGAAAGAAGTGGGATTCATAATCTTGTATAAAACCATAACTTAAGACTATATCATATGGGTTCCTAAGATAATAAGTAATTAAGTTATTTTGGATATTAATATTTTAAATAAGAGTTTTAGGTCTTTATAATTGAGTTACATTGCAATAAAATATAGGATAAGGATCAAGGATTAGTAAGGATAAAAATAAACCACATAAGTGATTCTTTTCGAATTGAGCATATGATATTTTAAGGAAGAAAATAGGTTATTATTTAAATTTATATTATAATTTAAATAAGATTATTTTACATAAAATAATTATGATTTTAAAAAGAAATTCATTGTTAATTTTTTTTATAGAGTTGACACTTTTCCTAAAATAAGAAATCAAGAAGTTCTCTTATGTTGGGTTTACATAAAAGTGTGAATTTAAAAGAAAAAATAGGTATTATCCCCAAAATAAAGGTAATTTAAAATTAATATATTTGTGAGTAACATATATAAAAAATATTTAATAAATAATAAATAATTAAATTGATGAAAATGGTGAAAAAGGAAGATATCGTGTAACCCAAAAAATAACAAGGGTGGTTTGGAAGATCCATTTTTTATTTTTTAAATTTTTCTTGAAATACCACATCATAAAAGAGAATAATAAAACTTTATTTTGAAAATAATAGAATTTAAATTTAATGTCACATGTGATATCACATAATTATGTTTCCAAATATAAAGAAGAATATTGGTGGGAAGGGAAATTATGACAAGGAGGGGAAACTGTCATTAAATAGGATGAGTATTATTCACAATAATGTTATAATTTTGAGAAGTAAATTCATAAAGTTAAGATATTTTAGTTAAAAAATAATTTTACCCTATATAGGAATATAAGTTTCAATATAATATATTATTTCGGAAGAAACCAATTGTATAAGGAAGAAAATTAAGATGAGATCTTATAACTCAAAGAAAAGTGGGTTTAAGTTAACAAAAACCCTTATTATGTTGTAGAATTTTGAGTTAATGGAAGGTAGAAAATGAGACGGATTTATAAATATCTTTGATTTAATGAAATTTATTATGAAATAAATCCATTTACAATACATACATGAAAAAAATAAGAAACAAGTGGCGAACATGGATCCTATCTCAATGAAACCAAATTGAGATCCAAAATCCCTTAGCTTAGTTATAATTCAGTATGAATGTGGGATTAATGTCATGGATAATAAAATTAAGTTAATTAAATAAATTCAAAAAAAAAATTATTCTTATATATTTATTTTTTATGGTCCATTTATTATCATTTTTTATTTTTTTAATATATTTTTGCTTATGTTGGTTACTTGAGGTTGTTCGGTTAATTCCTCTGTAACCATTTTGGTTTGTTGAACGTGATAAAATGTTTTGTAAAATAACTTCATGATATACATAATTGTTTATGTTTATGGCCTTTATTTTTAAATTATCATAATATTTATATATTTTCAAAGGTGATCCCACAATGTACCCAAATTAATAAAGGTACATTGATTAATTCATTTAATGTGGTTAAAGTTACTATAACCTTTTATTATTAACATTACTTATAGATTTTAACATATTTTCATTCAAGAATATTAATATTTTCATAAATATAATTTTTAAAAATTAGATAAATTTTTAAAATTATATATGTTATGCAGTTATAGAAAAAAAATACGTTGTTCCATGGAAGTGGTAATCCGCACATACACAAATGATGCTATCATTTTTCAAAGAATATAAGGGGGTATAAAAATAAAACAATTACCATATTATAATATTAATCATATTATAATAATTATTTTTTTATTAAATAACTATTTTGTATTTATCATGTAAATAGTTTATGAAAAATAGAACCCTCTGTTCATAATTAAGTGGTGTTAGGTAAACTTATTCATCACTCTAGATTTGAATATGTATTATTTAGTGTATGTTTTCACCAACTATTAGTTTAAATAAAAAACACTTAGTAGTAGAATTATTATATTAATGGTATATTAATCGTATTCATGTTTTTTGGGATAATGATTCATTCTGATCTTATCATCCCTCCTTTAGATAAATTTAATGTGATTTTGGAAATTGATTTGACATCTCTACTTAAAAAAATATTTTGTTAGAATAATAAAATCACACCAACCTATGTTAGTCTATCAATGCAAGGATTATTATGAACACCATATAAAATTAAATTTATATAATATGTATCTTGATACCAAGAAATGATAAACTTTTAGCACAAATAGTTGGATAAAAAATCAATATTAATGATAACCTTAGTTTGAAGAGTAATATACGTTCTCTATGTTTTTAAGGTTAATATCTCTCTAGAAATTACATATTGAGTCATTTTTATCTTTTAGATACCCTTATCTATTTGTATTTGTAGATAATAAATAAAATTTCTTAGAGTCAATTTATTTAAGTGGGGAAATGAAATGCTCTAATATTTTACTTTATAATTTTCCTTTAAATAAACATTTTGGTGATATCATTCTTCACACGCAACACAAGACCAAAATGAACCACAAAACAATAAATAATCATTGAAATGTAACCGTTAAATTGGATAGTAAAAATAGAGGTAACTATATTATGAAATACATGAATAAACAAAATAAAATCCATTTTTAATATTAATACATTGTAAAAATTAATGTTCCAAAATAACTAATAAGATAATTATATGTTAGAAATAAATTTTCTTATAAAATTAGAAGATAAAGTATATAAAAAAAATATGACCTAACATACAAAATTTTTATGTGATGAATCAAAATTTTAACTCAATTTAATATTTTCCACTTTCTAAATATGAAAAATTACCTTTTAAATAAAAATAAAAAAAATAATTTTTTTGTTGAAAAAATGTATTTTTAAACATTAAGTTTTCTTAATATTAATTCACATCAATTAATAATAAAATTAGTGTTAATAAATTTTTTATACATTGAATAATTAATTTATATTAATCAATTAAATATAATCTATTTAATATAAAAAGATAAAAATACACAACACTTTCAAAAAAGTTATTTGAAAAAAATAATTTTTAATATGAAATAATTTTAACCACATCAATTTAAATTAGAAATTTAACTTTGAAACATTTAATTTTTTTGAATAATTGGTATTAAAATATTTATTTGAATTTTATATATAAATGAAATCATTTTTTAATAATAATAATAATAATCATATGTAACACATAAAAATATATTGATAACAAACTATTTTAATTAGATATTTTCATTTTTTCATTATCTATTATTTTTAAGTTATATTATTTTCTATTTGTTACTAAATATTACACAACTTTAATATACCAATTGGATACATGCATAACCAACAACCATATATCCAACAACAATATTTCTAAAAACCACATTTCCAATGCTCATATATACAACGACTATATATATAATGATCACATTTCATTACTTTATATAGAATTACATACATTCATATAATAATCTCTTCATTCATTTACTTCTCACTTAATAAGTATATTATATTTCTATTGTTTCTTTCTTCTTTCCATATCCACAATCATGTTGATGATCATAAAAGAAAACTAAAATGATAATGTTTTTATGTTCATGTTCTTTTTATTTACTTATTGATTTATTCATATTTTACTTTTCTTAATAATGTTTCATATTGTATTATCATGATGTATTAATTTTTTATATTATATTGTAATATTTTATCTCAATAAAATTCATCATATTTCATTTTAATTTGGCGTTTCTTGAGGAACAATATATTCAACATAGTATTTACCAAAATGGAAGTTCATACTAAAATATTAGAGTGTTAAATTCTACCCGCCATAAATAAATTAAATCCTCACAATTTTAATTATCTCTTACTAATGAAAACTATTTATTGTATTTATAAGATTTAAAAGACTCAATATATAATTTATGATGAGTTATCAAACTCACTATCTTAGTTAGGTCTTTAATACTATTCTTTTCCCTTATTATATGAATATCCCTATTAGTTAGTTTCTCCCCAACTATTTGAGCTAAATACCCCTCATTATTGGGTATTAAGACACATTTAATTGATGAAATTTCCATAGGGATTTTATAGTCAATCTTGTACTGGTAAATGATCATGGGTTTATCTGTCATATGAAAAGTGAAATCCCAATCCTGGACATTAATATATAATCTATTTAGAGATATCTAATCCATAACCATAATCAAATCAACTTTGACTAAATGGAGAATAATAATATTTTCAGGAGGCATACTCTAATAAAATATCATCAAATATGAGTTATATATTTGGGATAATTTTTTTCCCCACTAGTAGTTATCATGAATAATTCAATTTATAATCATTTTTTCTATTATAAAATTTTCCAGATATAAATCAATGGGTAAAACCAAAATCAAATAAGACATTTTAAGTTATTTAGATAGTGATGAGTGTACCTTACACCACTTTATAATTAGGGATTAATTTATAAGTTGTGAATTTATAATTATTAACTTTTTCCCTTATATTGGGATATTTATAATGTTGATTGTTGTCATTTACCTTAGGTTTGGTGAATTTTTTGGTTCAATTTCCATAATCCTTATAATTGAAGCATTGGTGTCTTGGTGATGTATTTGGTTGATCATTGTTTTTTTTCTTTATATACCTTTGACATTGATGTTCTTCACGACCTTCTCTTTCACATTTGAATCATTTTCTTATTCCTTGGAGATAGTAACCAATGATTAATCCCATATTTTTGACATGTATGGAGATTAATTTTCTTTCATCAATGAATTTTATAATTTGAGTTTTCATGAAACTCCATTTTAATTTTCTTGTACCCAAAACCATGAGAATGATATAAGTCTCCAATTTTTATTTCAAGCATTAGATAACATTGAAAATTTTCTTTATAGCTACCAAATTCCCTCATATCCAATGTATTTCAAAGTCTTGGTCTTAATCTAGTAAATAAAAAATCAATTTTTCTTTTAGGGTTAATAATAAAACCAGAAGAATACCTTTAAAGTATTGTGATGTTTTATTCAGAGGTAAAAATGTATTCATTATAATTTTTATTAAGATCAAATAATTATCTCTCTATTTTAGTGTGAAGAGTTTGAGGAAAATAGTTATTGAAATATACGTCCTTAAACTCTTCCAATTTCATGTATTTTATTTCTTCCTTTGGCCTTGGGTTCTTTACTAAAGTCCAACATTAGAATAATTCTCCTTCTAACTGATAGAAAACCAAAATTACTTTTTCTTGATATGACAATTAAAGAATATAAAATATATTTTCTATCAAGTTAATCCATTTCTCCATAAATAGTGTATTGGAAAACCCACGAAATGTTAAAATCCATTGATGCATGAAAGACTTAACAGAATTTTCCCCATTATTTAGTGAATTAGGGATCTCAACATGGATCAATATTTTAGTAATATCATTAGAAAACATTTACATGAATGTTTAAACTCCATCACCCATCCGGTTTGGTTTCTTATTGGGATAGTCAATGTGTTTTTGTCTGATACTCATTTTTAACTTGATTTCTCCAAGTTCTATCAATTGAATAAAACTAAAAAAGTTAGTATAAGTATCAATAATCAATAATCAGAATAAGAAGTCATATGTTAAGGGAAATAAATCCTAAGATGTCCTAAATTATGACACCTTTATTTTAACTTATTAAATTTAAAGTCCATCCTATGTGAATTTTTATTTATTATAGGTTGTTCTATATTATATCCTCTTATTATTATAAACCAAATCTCAAAAAAATAACTAAACCTCACAATGATACTAATTGAAGTGACCTAGACTCGCATTCCCAAACCTGATGCTAAAATAAAAACTTTACACACATGCTTATATACTAAGTAAAATGACTCGATGCTTAAACACATATATTTTACATAATTTGAATAATTTAAACAACACATCTAAAAAAATTCACACATAATCCTAGAACAAAAAGTTTTAGTGTATCTAGATATTAGATACATATATAACTTATTTTACAACACCAAGAAAATTTCTCCATAGTCGCACCACATAAAACCCCCTCCTAGAAATATAATATTCATAATTTTCTTCATAACATAGGGAATGGAATCATAAGAAAGGTTCTATCTCAAACACTCTATAAGGGTAAACATAAGAGATAATAATATAAGATCATATGTGAGGATAATATAATCAAGTCAGTATGAGAATATAATCAAGGTGCATGGACATAATATAAGTGAAACATACCCTATAAATCATATCCCATAAATCATAAATCATGGAATAATGAATTTTTAAATAAAACACGAGTCTTGGGAGTGTGAAAAATAGTGAAAATAATATGTGAACATAACATAGGAATGATACATGATAAAAGAAAATGTCATGAATATGAGCATAGAAAATGCATCAAGATTAACCAACATGAATTTAATAACATAATAAACTAGTCTAAACACATGATGATAATAAAATTGTCTTGGGATAACCACCAGTATTCCTTTTTGTGATGGGGTTAAAGACTTTTGTACTGTTTTTATGATTAGAAAAACCACCCATGTAACTTTTTTGGCTTAAGATAACCACTCCCATTCCATTTTTAGGATTGGGATAACCACTCGTGTACATTTTTTGGATTGGTATAACCAACCATGTACCTCAGCTATTTGGTCTTGGGTTTCACCAACAAGACACCATTTTAGGATTGGGATCACCACTAATGTACCTTTTTATGGATGGGATAACAATGCATGTACATTTTTGGTATGGTTTAACAAAATACATACCATAAACTTTTATAATTTTTATCACCACCCATGTAACCTTTTGGGAATTGGATCACCACTTATGTATGCTTTTTAAGCATGGGATAACCACCAATGTACTATTTTTGGGATTCATCCAATCACCTATGTACTATAACCTTTTAGGCTTGGGATCACCACTCATGCACCCTTTTTAGATTTGAATAACCACCATGACCCTTTTTTAGGTTTAGGTTAACCACTCATGTACCACAACAATTTGTGATTGGGATCACTACCCACGTAACCATTCATTATTAAGCTCACCACTTATGAAACCTTTTATGCTTGGGCTAACCACCTGCCCATTTTTTAGGATTGGGACAACCACTAGTGTACCACATAATTTTGGGCTTGGGATCACCACCAATGTACCCTTTTTGGATTAGGATCACCACCTATGTACCCTTCTTAGAAATGGTATAAACACCCATGTACCCTTTTTTAAATTGGGCTAACCCCCATATACCACAAACTTTTTGGCTCAGGATAACCACTCATGTATCCTTTTTAGGCTCGGGCTAACCACAACTTTACCCTTTTTAGGATATGTAAAACCACCCATATACCAAACAATTTTGGTATTGGGCTTACCAAACATGTACCCTTTTGGTCTTAGGCTCACCATAAGTGTACCTTTTTTGTATTGGGATAACCACCTATATAAAAAAACCTCTTGGGCTTAGGATCAACACTCAAGTACACTTTTAGGCTCATAATATATAAAACATTACCTAATTCATTAGAGGGACTTTTAATTCTATTCCAAGACATAAATTAGTATATATATATATATATATATGATCTCCACTTGAACAAGATAACATTCATATTCTATAATTTATTAGTTAAATAATGAGAAAGAAATGGGTTTCATGAAGAATTCCCCAAAAAACAATCATAAGCCACCCAATGATCGAATGTGGATAATAACATCAAGGAATACCCAAAATATAGAATAATAAGCATTAAATGATATTAATACTGTTGATTTTTTTTAAGATAATTAAGAATTACCTTAATAAATAATAATAAATACCCTTAATATTTTAAGTACCTTTTAATTTTTTTTTAAAATATTTTACAAAAAAAAATAAAAAATTATTTGGAAAAATCATGAAAATTTGAAGAGTAAGTTTCTTAATTAAAAACAAAAAATGGTGGTAAAATTTATTTGTTTTGGAAATTTTTTTAAAAGGATATTCCTATCAAACTTTTGTAAATAAATTAAAATTCATTAGAAAAATAATCATACAGAAAATGTTAAAATAATTCCTTATAATATTTTGTAAAGTAAGATAATATATAATGTAACCTTAATAAATCATTTAGGTTTATAGAAGGTTATCCAAAAATTAATATAAATAATACTGATATGGTGGAGAAATATTTCAGAGTAATTATAAGAGAGAAGTTCAACTCCACTTACAAAAACCTTTTTATTTAATTGTGGGAAAAATGAATGTGAAATGGTAAGAGGTCATATAAATAAAAAAAACCAAAGGGGAATAATTTTATGGGGTTTATAAGATAAATAAATAAAATTCTCTCTAACTATAATTTCATACATTTTCAATCCTAATTTGAAAGTGTAATTTTTAAGAAACTCTTATGACTTTGGTAACTTTTAAATCAAAATCCCTTGAAATAAAAAGCAAGAAATGAGATTATAAATCACTTTAATTTCAGTAAAATTATGAATAAACGTATCCATGGGGTAGAATATACACCACAAAAAGAATATGGGTGGTAAATATGGCATATTTGTAATGAATCCAATTTTAGTAGTTTTATCATTTAAATATTTCTAAATGTATCTATAGATTTTTACTATGATTTGTAAGTATGTTTTGGGTGTCACTGGACCCTAAAAATAATATATTAAAAATATTAATATATATTAAATCACATGAAACCATATTTTCAGAATAAATGGTTTTCCCATTTACCAAGACTCAATATAACAAATCTGAGACTGTAGTTGATCCTAGAATATGGGGTTTACAATAGGCTTAACAGAAAGTTGTTTAATGTCGAGAATTATGTTTAGGGTGACCATCACTAGGTTATTTAAGTGAATTAATTAGTTAATTTAATTAATTTATTTAAATTACCTAAAACCCAAATCCCCTAAATTCCATTATGGAAAATCTCCCAGGTTATCCATATAACCTTGGGAGATTAGAGAGAAGGAGGATGAATTTATTGGCATTGAAGAATCAAGAACATGGATATGTCACAACGATTAAGGGGATTTATGAGATAAATTATGAACACAATAGATCTTCACCTTATTCACTAGCATACACATTTTTCACTAATGATTAACACATTCTTGAGGTAAGGCTTATTATTTTTTGGTTTTACACCCTTTGTTTAATATTTTTGAAAGTGGATTTATTTTTACTTATTTTTGATCTATGATTTATATTATTCAAATGATATCAAATTAAATAGTGTTTTTAAAAATATTTTATATATATAATTTTCTCTCATTTTCACTCATGTGTCTGCATTTATGTAATCATTGGTGGGGATTACATTATCCAATGATTATTTTTCCTCATTATTATGATTTTATTCTATAACAACCGGACCCACTAGGGCTCGACTAGCTAGAGGTAAGATAAGAATGACACCCCAAGTCTGCCTTTAATAGGCTAGGGGCTGACGACAAACACTAAGTAAACATATCTCTTATACATGAGGCCTTATCCTAATGTACCTGTACACATGCATGTATCTACATATACCATTATAATGAAAAAATTTAAACAACTCATACCCTAAATACATTCATAACAAATATCCCACATTAGAGTATAATAAGATGTACCAAAAAGGTGGAATGAGACATATACATTCCACCAAAACTGATAAAGTACCCAACCTATGGAAAATACTAGGGAAGAAATCCAAATTCAACTTCAAGATTCATCTGAGGCCCATATTGAATAACTAAGATCTACTTTCACCTGGTCCACCAAATAATCCAAAGAAAGGCCCTCCATCTCCATAAGACATAAAATGTATGGTCATATCCCATGTAAGGGTGAGTATAAAAATACCCTGTAGGACAACCATAAATCACCAAACAAAAAGAATCAAGAGAGTAGTTAGATCATAATCATCACAAAGATATGTCAATGAAAATATAAGGATTAATAATAACAATAATAACCCAAATAATCTCAAAGGAAGACATTAAGTCTAAATGAAAAGTCAAGTCCTCATTGCAAGCCTAGGATTTCTACATTAGGATCAAAGCGACACTCATCTAGGAGAACACACTCCACAAGTATTTCCAACACTAATGGAACTCATCTGAGAGGACTCAGTCATTAGGTCTCACTATAATGATGGAAGTCATCCATGTGAACATGCTCATCGGGTATTTTCACGAATAATCATGAAGGAAATTCACAGGTATCATTTGAGATACTCATTTTATTAGACTAAAATCATTTGGAAGACAAAAAATGTTGATACACATATACAGGACCACACATTGGGGGTATGGGGTACACTAGACCCTAAATACAATAACTTGTAAGATAAGGGATCACAACTGCATACATTCTCCATGTAATTCCTAAAACCCCACATAATGAATACAATGATGGGAATGGAGATACAATTCTCAGGACTAATGGTTAGATTCCTACTCTAGTTTTCTAAGGAAATCTTGTATAATGATCAAAAAAAAATCTTATACTAAAACCTCATGGTGGTGGACTGAGAAAACTTCCTCTATAATGATATTTTGAGGGAATAAACCAACAAAAATATAAATCATGGAACATACCCTAGCTCACACCATATTAGAGTGAGAAGAACAGGGGATCAATATTTCTCTTGAAGAAGTATGTGACATATAATTAGGGGTACATGGAGTGTCTCATTAAGCTTGGAACATCCCATGTCTCATGGTCTCACACATAATTTCTTTCTCCAAATACATAACATGTACACTTATGGTACATGGTGTGTGGAGTTTGGGAGGGCCTACAACATGCATTCTGGTCTATCCCATGTACTATGGATTGTTCCTATGTACCTAGGTCATTCCTGTGTACATTGTCCATGTATGAGTACTTTATAAAATGAACGAGGTGTACTCCACATCACATGGTTTGTGGGAGCCGGGATAAAACTCAGTGTGTATTGTCAACCCAAAACTGTGTACCCTCAAAAATATATATCTTGTGTCCCACCACACATGGTGTGTGGGGTCTACATATTCTCCTATGTTTTTACACCCTATACACATCATGTTATTTTGGTCACATAGTGTGTGATCCCACCACATGGGATATGGGGTCACATGGTCTCCTAGGCATGTACTCTATGTTCCATCATGCTAGCTGGATAAGGGTCACATGGTATTTGGACCCACCACACAACATGTGATATTTAACTAAACATGAAAACCCTAGCCACAACACTGAGGGGACTCCACAACATGTGTTACTTTAAAATATATGGTGTGTAGTTCATAATTTTCTATAAATTAAAGAAAGTATCATGCATCTCTGCCTGTGCATCTGCTGCTACCGATTCCACCTTAAATCACACCAAGGAACTTGAATCTGGGGAAAACCATGCTTGATCTTCTACCAGTGACTAGATTTCGACCAACCATCCCCTTATAAATCACCTATTATTTCATCACACTACCACCACAACACCCAACCATGTATAAAGAACACTGATCTGATCATAATCCTTCTCTAATAATCCATAGTCATTATCACCCTCAATCATGCCAAAATCCTCAAACCTGGACACATGATAATAATCCATTGCACCATAGAATTATTGAAAAATGATCATCTATTGGGTATTTTTTGAACCATTGGAAAAATGAAATTCCAATGATGAATGTATGAAGAACAATGAGAGAAATACATAGAAAAAGAACACAAGGAACAAACCTTGACCATCATTCATGTAACACCCTGAGATTTTGTAGATTTTTTTCAAATTAAATTATCTTTGTGATATTTTTCATTTCATTTGACATTGTAAATAGTTATATATATATATATATTAAAACACTAAGTAAAACATTATTTTCACAAGTAACCAATTCGGATTTCACTACACACAATACTGACTTGTCTTGTCTTACGCTATTCACAACACCGACCAGGTGTATATTACATGCAACATCAAGTTTCTACAAAGAATCATTTTATTATAATTTTTTTAAATGATATAATTATATCCTAGAAGTTAAAAATAGAAATATAAATAGTAAGAAATTATTTTAAAATACTATTTATAATTTTTTTATATAAATACAACATATTGATAATTAAATATATAATTTTTTAAAAGGTCCTTTTATGTTTAAAAATACCTTTTTCTCAAATGAAACACTTTTAATAATAAAATTAAATTTTGACATATTTAGAAATTAAATTTTATAAAATAAATTTTATTTTGAATTTATTATTCTAAAATTTTCTTATGGGAATTTTTTTATATTTTTCTAAGAAACTTCATCTTTTGATGAAGAGTGAAAAATACTACTTTGAGGTTAAAAACTACCTTTTCATTTAAATAATTATTAATTTTAAATTATATTTTAAATTTTTAAGGACATATTAGATACTTTATACATCTATTAATACAATTTTAGTCATTATAATAAATTTTACTTTGAAATTGAATATAAAAACTTAATAAACTTTTAAACTTCTTTCTACTTTAAAGACCCGTAATTTCATCCCGTTTGTGGGATTAACATCAATCTTAATTTTTAATCTTATATGAATTGAATTTTTAAAAATGATATTAAACCATTTTAATAATTATTATATTTATATTATAATTAGATCATCTTGATTTTTGACCAAAATGATTAGTAAAAGTGATTAAAATTAATCATAGTGATTAAGGTAAAATTAAGCTTAATTAAGGATTAAACCTTAATATTAGGGGACCAAATGACCTATAAACTTGTCCAAAGACCATTATATATAAATTATTCGGCCATAAACATTACATTCTTAATTTATTTTGGTTTTTAATACTTTTTTAGGTAATAACTTGTGTACACATAACTTGTTTTCAAAAATTCCAAGTGAGCCCTTTTCCTTCCCTACAAAAGGAAACCACCTCTCCCACTTCCACACTCCTCCAAACCTCTTAAGCTCGAACAATATCAGCCCAATAAACTTCCAAAAAATCCTTCATTACTCTTAGTAGCCTTCCCTTGGGAATAATGAAATACAAGGAAGCCTTTTGACCCAAACCAAAAGGAGTTACCCGATTAAGAGGTAACGTCTTCTATCAAGTCATTTCTTTAATTTTCTTTCACCTCCACTCTAATTTATTTTTACATGATTGTATAAAAAAATATCATAAATATACTAGGATGTTTTTATTATAAGTTATAAACCTAAAATTACACACACCTCCATCTAATGGATAACGAACATACCATTTATGTGTATGACGAACTACCGCCTCACTAAATAGTGATTGTTCAGTTTTTCTTACCACCTCTCATGGTGGAAATTATAATGGAAAATATATTTCTATATGTTATATATTATATTTATTATTTATTTAATATTATTTATTAATTCTAAAAAACACATCTTCTTTACTTTCCATTTGGTGTTAATACGATAATTTCGTTTGAGGAAGTGTGAGCTACCACCCCCTCAAAGCGATATGATTCATTCATACACTACATGAATTTTATTATAGATTGTTTTAGTGAATATATACAAAATATATGATATCATTAATATACTATAATAATGATATATATATACATATATATATATACATACATATATGTATTTTACATTTTTTCTTTTAACACGACAATCAAACAGAAATAACATTCATGTGTACGTATGACCTACTGTCTCCATCAACAGTATATTTCGTTTCATACTTATATATTATATAGATTATTTTAATAAAAACATAATGAATATATATGATATTTATATCATTTCTAAAATTATATAAATCATGATATGAAGTATAAATACCAAATATATAAAAAATTACGACACATGCGAAGAATAAAGTGAATATTACCCAAAATGAAACCTTAACATAGGATTGTCAACAAACAGGTAATATAAGGTCATAATAAAACCATATATCTAATAATATGATTCTTTAAAATATGGATAATAAATTTATATTTATTATATAGGTGGTTTCAATGAGTATTATGAGAGTCAAGACACAAGGTAAGGGGATTTTATCTCACTTTTTATTTCCGTGAGATACATGATAGGTTCACCACTCTTTACTTTTGTGTGGTGTATGTACAACCCATTATTGTGTTCTATGTATATTATATTTAAATTTATGGGTATTAACATATCCATTTTATGATATTTCTTTTATTAGGTTTACGTTTCAAAAGTTACCAAATTAGTAAAATAGTTTTGTCTCAATTTTCATTTGTTGAGACTCATGTTTTGTTATGCACCTAAATTATATTTTGAGGTGTATATACTTCCATTTTACATGTTATATAAAGAATTTAATTTATTTCATGATATTTTAAGCTTTACGTAATTTTATTTTCTTACATGGATAATATGAACCCAAGTTACCATGTTAGAAGAGTTTATTGAGACAATCTCATCACTTTTCAAGATTATTTATGTTTATTCTTTCTTTGATGAAATATTTAGATCCATATCTCAAGAACATTCATGAATTTTATTATGATTTGGTTATTAGTGATTTAATAATATATTGTTAGTATTTATTCCATAATTCGGTATATAAGATATTTAAGAAAGTGTTTTTTTAAGAAAACCTTACTTTATCCTCTCTTCGGTTGGAAATCTATGTTTCTTTAAAACCATGTTTTCTAAAAAGGCATTCAAAGAATATTCTAATAATCTCCTTTGATAATTAAAAAAAAATTAATTTTTTTTTATTTTTCTAATGTTTTCAAAGGAATCTTCTTGTCTCTTTCAAAATGAGGCATTTTTCCAACATTTCTACCTTGTAAAAACACTACAAGAAAATAATGTTTTAACAACGGGTTTTTCGGGGCATTTTTCAAAATTGCTGCTAATTTTTTGATCAAAAAAAAATTTAATGGCAGTTTTGAAAACTATTATGAAAAAACTGAAGTTAAATGTTTTTAAAATATTTTTTATAAATTTTTAATAATTTATTCCAAAAAAATTACAATTTTTTAGTGACGGTTTTTAAAAAAAACCATTGTGAAATTGAGGGAAAAATTTAAAAAAATATTTATTTATTAATTATTATTATTTAATTGTTATTTAAAATTATATATATTTTATTATTTATAATTTAAATTAATTATAATTTTTAAAAATATATTTAATTATTAGTTAATAATATTTTTAAATTGGAAATGAATCTTTAATAAGTTGAAGAAGAGACATCAGAATCAAATGACCATAACTTCTGATTTGGGAGTCTATTTCAGCTCTAAAACCAATAAAATTGAATCTTATCAAATGATCTAAAACAAAGTGAGATTTAAATCATGTTATAATCAAAGGAAAAAATATATTTAAATTTCAATATTTAAAAATTGAACTCAAACTTTAAACGACCATAACTTTTTTTTTCAGGTGTCCGTTTGGGCTCTACCACATATCAAATCAAATCCTGTGACGAGATGTATGCTTTTTAGGTATAGTAGCAACTCTTTGAGTATTATACTTCTTTTTATTCCACCAAAAAGGCCCAAAAGGGCTCCTAAATAGAGGTTTTAGTTGCTAACCCCGATTTATTATAATTCAAATAGTTATAAATTTTGATCCAAGTGTCTTTTTGGACTATACCACATATCATATCGAAGTTCATTTCATGATCTTTGGTTTGAATGGTTGTGGCACTGAAAAAGGAGTCACAAATCAGATTTTATGGTCATTTTAGTGTTTTTAGGGTTTTTAGAGGTTCTTAATGTTTTATGATTTAATTAATTAATTAATTATTTGTTTATTTTTTTATTTATTTATTTAATATTAATTAATTAATTAATTAATTATTCATTAATCAATTAATTAATTATTATTTTTTTATATGTTATTTATTATTTATTATTTAAATAAACAAACAAATATATATATATAAATAAATAAATAAATAAATAAATAAATAAATAAATTACTAAAATAAATAAATACATATATAAATAATAAATAAATTTCTAAAATACTTAAATAAATAAATAAATAAATTATGAAAGTAAATAAATAAATAAATAAATATTTAGCAGTGGTATGACATGTACGAATGTATCCACTGTAAATTCTTTGAAACTTTCTTTTCATGTTTAAAACTTAATTTTTATGATTTTTTTAAAAATATATTTTCATGGAAAATGGCTTTCAAAATGTTTTCAAGATACTTTTATAATTTTTCAAGGAAAACGGGTTTTAAAACATTTTCTAGCTTATTTTATATGTTTTCAAGGAAAATGGTTTTCAAAATGTTTTCAAGATTATTTTATAAGTTTTCAAAGAAAATTGTTTTCAAAATGTTTTCAAATTCTTTTATATTTTTTCAAGGAAAATTGTTTTCAAAATATTTTCAACCTTCTTTTATAAGTTTTCAAGGAAAGTTGTTTTCAAAATGTTTTCAATCCTTATTTATAAGTTTTCAAAGTATTTTCAAAGAAATGTTTTTCAAAACATTTTCAATCTTCTTTCAAATGTTTTCATGTAAAAAGGTTTTCAAAACATTTTTAAGGGTTTTTATAAGTTTTCATGTTGTTTTAAATGAAAAAGGGTTTTAAAAAATTTTGAAGCTTATTTTATAAGTTTTCAAGGAAAAATGTTTTCAAAATTATTTCAAGTACTCTTTATATATTTTCAAGCTATTTTCTATGAAAATTATTCTCAAATGGTATTATGTTTTAAAAACCATTTTTCAAAGAAGAAAGGATATTTTCCTCAAGAAATGTTTTTGAAAGATATTACAATTTTTTTCAATATAAGATGACATCCATTGATGTTACTCATTCCCATCTAGGAAATTATCTGAATGTCCCATTCATATTCTTTATATGAATGGGTTATTCTTAATGTCATGGTCATTATGAAACCCGTTTCTCTTCCATGGGTTATATTTTTATGAAATAATCTTCTCTTTCACGGGCTATGATTTTGATGAAATGATTATGAAACATGTTTCTTTTTCCACAGGTTATAATATGTTTATATGTTTAGGATACAAATTTCATTTCATGGTTTAAGATATGATTGTTTGTGATTTTTTGGCATATTTATGTATGATTTCACTATGAGATGGGTGGGACCAATATCTCCCAGAAATGCAATGGGTAAATATTTATATCTCATGAGATAGAGTAAGATGGTATTGGGAATGAACCTGGACTGCTAAGATGGAAAAGGGAGTGAAACATGACTACCAATATGGTATAAGGTGTGAACTCATGCTACTAATATGGCTATAGGAGTGAACCACGTCTCCCAATATGATATAGGGAGTGAACCCATACTACCAAGATAGTCTTGGTAGGTATTCCTTGGATATTATGAATATCTAGTTATATTCTTATGTGTCTTCCACAATTCCATTTTTTATTCCTATGTTATTCTATCATGGATTATGTTATTTATTTACTCAAGATTCATGCCTTATGAACTGCCAATATCTATTCCATGATTTATGTATATGATATTTGATATGTAGCGTGTGATATTATATTTTTATGATCATGTTCTCAAACACTTATACTGATGATTATGCTTACATATCTCCCTTGTTTACCCTTACGGAACATTTGAGATCAACCCTTTCTTATGTTTCCTTTCCTAAGGTTATGATGAAAGGTTTTAGGTATAAGTACTAAAGGTGGAGATATTTATGAGATATTTTTATGATCTTTCACCAGGATAGAAGATTTTGTTTCCCTGTTTCCAAAGACACCAAACTATTATGGTCCTCAGGCATGTATTTTTGTATTGTAATGAGTATTCATCTAAAATGATATAATATCCATGTATGTCAATACTAATTCTCTATATTTACTACAAAATGAAAGGATTAGTCAAACCTTAGAAACTAGGGTGAGAAAATTTTATTGAGATCCTTTGGTATATTTCTAAGTATATATCTAGGGATGTATCTAAGGATAAGTATAAGGATAAGTTAACATTTAGGAAAATGTCATGGAATTTTGGTAATAGATGGTGTGAGTAGTTTCCTTGAAATAAATCAATTTTTGGATACTACAAGTGAATTTAAATTTGGAATATATGTAACTAGGAGTAACAACTTCAAAAGGATGTTTCGAGTCTGACTCAGTGTAATCTGGTACATGATCTGGTTTGACACTCTCAGGGGATATACTTTGGGAATTCAAAAACTCTTTATGAACCATCATGAAGGATTTAAATATAAGTTTTATAAAAATATCCTATGATGAACCTATATTGTCATAGATTAAGGAAGGTTTCATGATTTTTACATCATTTAAGTAATTTTTTTAATTTCTATGTAGTTTTATACTATGATAAGTAATGCTCATACTATGATTCTGGTTTTAGTCAATGGAGGGAATTGGATTAACATTGAATGTGATGAGAAATTTTCTGATGAGAAGTCAAGTGGGATGATCACTAGAGTGAAAGATATTTTGATCATCCCTAATCAGTTTTCACAGAACATAATTAATAACGTGTACCTTAACAAACTCTCAGACTCACCAAGGAAGATAAAGAAGGAGTTTCCTGAGAGTTAAAGTAGTGGAGACCATATAGGAAAGGATATTATATTTCCTTTGTGTGAAGAATGTGGAAAGAATCATGTAAGTGAATGTATTATAGGAACAAGAAGATGTTTTGAATATGGAAAAGAAAGAAACAAATCAATTGACTATAAGAGAAAAATAAAGAGTTTGTTTAATAAAATATATGGGAATATTGGCCTCCCTAAGACATCATCGAAGGTTAAGTGATTTATGTGTGGATAAAATGGTCATTATGAAACTCAATGTACCTATAATAAATATATTAAATAAGATCAACAAGGTGTTATGGTTAATGGTTACAATACTGATGATGAAGAGACTGCATATGAAATGTGAAAGGAAATAGGTATTGTGTAATAGGATGAGGTAGCCTTGATAATTGAATAAGGATGAAGTTGAATAATAAAAGATTTTATGTATTTGGATTTAATATGTATGTTATATGAAAGTTGAAATATATAAGGATTTATTAGTTTCTTTTTTCCCTAAGGATTTATTAGAACACATTGAATGGTTCCAATGGAATAGAAAAGTGATATAATAGCAAGGTGATGTTTTTGGAAAACACATGATTAAGAGAATGATAAAACTTTTTATGTTCCTTATGTTATGATAATATTGTTTGGATAAAGATATTGGGGATATGAATAAGTAAGATAGAAGGTACATATTACCGTGGAACTAATTAAAGAATTGTTGACAATTATTTTATGCTATCATGGATAAAGTTTAAAACTTCTTAGATTTATGGAATATATCCAGTAATATATGAAATAAGGAAGCATTCATGTTTTCTAGAAGTATTTATTCTAATTAAGGTAATTAACATGTTTCAATAGAATTTACCATGAGGTTATTAACATGTTTGGAATGTGATAACCAAGATCTACTTTGTGATATATGGGAGATTAATGTAAAGCTGATTTCATGACTCTCTTTCTAAAGTTTTTGATTTTCATCTGTCAGAAGGGTTATAAGGTTATAAATTCATGAAAAGTTTAAGTTAAACTTCAGAGGAAGTATTTATGCACTGATTTTGTATTGAAAACTGTGGTTAAAAGGCTATTTAGTGATTAACCTTATTTCAAGGGTGTCCAACATATTTTTGGAAATCATATTAGTGTTGTTTTAAAAAAGGACATCATATATGTCAGGTGGAAAACAATCAAGTCTGGAAAAGTTGTGGGTCTTAAACCCATGATCGAAGGACGATAAGGGTTTCACGCATACCACTAGCCTATTCTATGTCATGGTTAATATATAATTAGTTTTAATGAATAATTATTTATTATGAAACAATACTATTAATTTTTTATATTTATAGATTAATGTATTAACCAATTTGATTTTTAAGAATAGTTATAGATACATAGTTATGATTTTCATTATTTTATGGGCCTTAAGATCTGATAAAATTGTATTTTAGTACTTCAAGCATGAAAGTTAATTTCTAGACATACATTACATGAAGTAATGGATGAATTAGGAATTGATAAAAGAATAATTAAAGAATGAAATTTTGTTTATAGAAATATATCAAGTAAGTATATTTCCTTATATTATTGGTCAATAAAATAATTACTCAACATTAGAATAACGATAAAAAAAATGTGTTTTTCTAATACCTTAATTTTTGTTGAACTGATGGCCTTATAAGTCATAAAAAATTTATGACTTTGAGGTCCTCAAATTTTCTTTGATCATTCACTTATTTGTTATTGATGACCTCAATCAATACCAATAAATATTTTTGCTCTTCCTTTAGGTACAATCATCACTACCAACCTATGCTCAGCTATGTGGAAACCCAATTATTTGTTACTTTGGGTAACCATTATCGTTCCAACTTTCCCCTTTTAAGAGAAGTTTTTTTATTCATTTTTGTAATTTGGATTTTTTTGAATGAAACGTTCAAGTATTAAACCTTTGATAACCCATATGAATTTCGAGGCTGAAATTCATTTAAAGGGGGGTAGAATGTAACACCTCTAGATTTTGTGAACTATTTTTTTCAAATTAATTTATCTTTTTGATATTTTTCATTTCATGTGACCCTATAAATTTTTCTTTATATATATATATATATTAAAAAACCATGTCAAACATTAATTTCACATGAAAATAAATTGTATTACACTACATGTAATACCTACTTTTATTGTGCTACACACAACTTGGCTTGCACTACCCACAACAATGACTAGGCGTATATTACACACAATGTCGAGTTTCTGTGAAGCAACATTTTATTATAATTTTTTAAATAATATAACTATAATATAGTCATTTAAAATAGAAATATGAATAGTAATAACTACTTTTCAAATATGTTTTGTAATTTTTTATATAAATAAAACATTTTGATATTGAAAGATATGATTTTTGGTAAGGTCCTTTTATGTTTAAAAATACTATTTTATCGAATAAACCAATTTTAATAATCAAATGAATTTTGGAAAAATTTAGAAATTGGATTTGATAAAATAGTCATAATTTTTGAATTTAGAATTCTGAAGTTATCTTATAGTAAATTTTTGATATTTTTCTGAGGAATTCCATTTTTTGATGAATAGTGAAAAATACAGCATTTAGGTTAAAAACTGCCTTTTCGTTTAAATAATAATTAATGTTAAATAATATTTTAATTTTTTAAGGTTAAATTAGATCAATTATAAATCTATTAATACAATTTAGTTTATTAGAATCAATTTCACTTTGAAATAGAATAAAAAAACATGATAAACTTTTGAACATCTTTATACTTTAAGGACCTGTAATTTCATTTCGTTTGCCAGATTAGCATAAATCCCAATTTTTCAACTTATGTGAATTGAATTTTAAAAAATGGACATACACCATTGTAATCATTATTATTTTTAGATTATAATTATATCATGTTTATTTTTGATCAAAACTATTAGTAAAAGTGATTAAAATTAATCACAATGATTAGGTCAAATTAAACTTAATTAGGGACTAAAACTTAATCTTAAGGGCCAAAATGACCTATATATTTGTACAAAACCCATTTTATAGACATTATTATTCCATAAACCTTAAATTATTGATTTATTTTGGTTTATTATGCCTTTGTTTAGGTGATAACATGTGTACACCTAACTTGTTTTAAAAAATTCCAATTGAGCCCTTTTCCTTCCCTATAAAAGGCCACAACCTATCCCAATTCGTCAAACCTCTCAAAACTCTTATGTTTTTCCAAAATATTCCCAATACAATTCCCAGAAATCATAAATTCCTCCTAGAATCCTTCCCTTGGGCATAAGGAAATCTAAGGAATCCTTTTGGTACAAACTAAAAGGAGCAACCTAATTAAGAGGCATTATCTTCTCTCTCAAGTCCTTTATTTTATTTTATTTCACTCCATCCACTTTATTTTTTCCATAATTGTATAAAAACACCAGTATCCTAAATATAATATCATTTTCTTATGCTAAGGTTTAAACCTACACTTACACACACCTCCATCTAATGGATAACGAACATACCCTTTATGTGTATGACGAACTACTGCCTCACTAAATGGTGATTGCAATATTTTCCTTACCACCTATTATGTAGAAAATTATGATTTAAGATATATTTATATATGTTATATATTATATTTATTATTTATTTAAGAATATTTATTCCTTTTACAACACATATCTTTTATTTACTTTCTATTTGGCATTAATACGATAATTTCATTTGAGGAAGTGTGGACTACCGCCCCTCAAAGCGATATGATTCATTCATACACTATATAGTTTTTATTAAGGATGGTTTTAGTGAATATATAATTCATATATTATATAATAAATCTAATTTAATAATGATATATATATATATATAAATATATGTATTTTACTTTATTTTTTTTCAACACAACAATCGAACAGAAATAACATTCATGCGTACATATGACATACCATCTCCATGAACAGTGTATTCTGTTTCATACTCGTATATTATATAGATTATTATAATAAGAACATAATGTATTTAAATTATATTTATATCATGGTTTACATTCTGGAAATCATGATATAACTTATAAATACCAAAGATATAACAAATTAAGAAACATGTGAAGAATAAAGAGAATATCACCCGAAGTGAAACATTAACATAAGATTATTAACAAAAAGGTAATATATGGTCATAATCAAACTATATATATATAATATGTTTATGTAAATTATTTATAATAAATTTATATTTATTATACATGTGGTTTGAATAATTACAACGAGAGTCAAGACACAAGGTAATAGGATTTTATCTCACTTTTTATTTCTGTGAGATACATGCTAGGTTCACCACTCTTTCCTTTTATGTGGTGTATTTACTACCCATTATTGTATTCTATTTATCTTGTAATAAAATTTATGGGTATTCACATAACCATTTTATGATATTTATTTCATTGGGTTTAAGTTTCAAAAGTTAGCAAATCGATAAAATAGTTTTGTCTCAATTTGCCTTTATTGAGACTCATGTTTTGTTATGCAGATAAATTATATTAAGAGGTGTATATAATTCTATTTTAAATGTTTTATCATGAATTTAATTTAATTAATTATATTTTAGGCTTCATGTAATTTTATTTTCTTACATGGATAATATTATCCCAAGTTACTAATTTATAAGAGTTTATTGAGATAATCTCATCACTTTTTTGAGATTTTTTATGTTTAGGCTTCATTTGATGAAATATTATGAATAATATCTAAATAAAATTCATTAATTTTATTCTCCTTTGGTTATTAATGATTTAATCATATATTTCTACTATTTATTCCACTCTTTGGTATATAAAATAGTTAAGAAAGTGTTTTTTAAGAAAGCCCAACATTACATTCTCTTTGTTCAGAAATCTACGTTACTTTAAAACCATGTTTCATAAAAAGGGTTTACAAGAATATTATATGAATCTCCTACGATAATTAAAAGACATTTTTTTAACATTTTTGACTTTTAAATTTTTTTTAAAGGAATATTCTGGTTGTTTTCTAAACCAGGCATTTTTCTAACCTTTTCATGATGCAAAAGGAATGTTCTTTTTACCTCTTATGACATGTATAGATTTATCCACCATCAATCCTTTGAAGCTTTATTTTCATTCTTAAAAGTTAATTTTTAATAATTTTTTTAAAAAGATATTATCATGTAAAATGGTTTTCAAAACATTTTCAATCTCTTTTTATAAGTTTTCATGGAAAATGGTTTTTAAAACGTTTCAAACTTATTTTTTACCTATTCAAGGAAATTTTTTTTCTAAATTTTTTTAATATTATTTTATAAGTTTTCAAGGAAAATTGATTTTAAATTTTTTTCAATCTTCTTTAATAAGTTTTCAATAAAAAATATTTTCAAAATGTTTTCAATCTTCTTTTATAAGTTTTCAATGAAATTTGTTTTCAAAATGCTTTCAAGCCTTATTTATAAATTTTCAAAGTATTTTCAAATAAATGATTTTCAAATAATTTTCAATCTTCGTTCACATGTTTTTATTTAAAAAGGTTTTCAAAAGTTTTGGATGTTTTATTAATAATTTTCAAGTTGTTTTCAAAGAAAAATGTTTTTAAAACGTTTTGAAGACTATTTTATAAGTTTTATAGGGAAGATGTTTTCATAATTATTTAAATTCTTCTTTATAAGTTTTCAAGGTATTTTATAAAAAAAATTATTTTCAAATGGTTTTATATTTTAAAAATACTTTTCAAATGAGAAAGGATATTTTCTTCAAGAAACATTTTTGAAAGTATTTCAAGATTATTTTCCATCTAAGATGACATCCTTTGATGTTACTAATGTCCTTTTAGAAAATGATCTAAATGTTTTCATATTATTTGTTGGAAATGGTTTATTATTAATGTGACGGTCTTTATGAAACCTGTTTCTCTTCAATGGGTTATATGTTTATGAAATGAATTTTTCTTTCTTGGGTTATGATTTTGATGAAATGATTATGAAACCTATATTTTTTCCACAGGTTATGATATCTTTATATTATTATGCTACCAATTTTGTTTCATGGGTTAAGATATGTTTTTTTGTGAGTTTTGGCCACAAATATTTATTATTTAACTATGAGAGACGTGGTACTTATATCTCACTCCAATGCTTTAGGTAAAGATTTATATCTCACGAGATAGACTAAGATGGTCTTGGGAATGAACCTTGACTACTAAAATGGCCATGGGACCGAACCATGACTACCAAGATGGTATGAGGAGTAAAATCATGCTACTAAGATAGCCATGAGAGTGAACCATGACTACCAAGATGGTATGGGAATTGAACCCATACTACCATGATGGTCTTGGCAGTGATGCCTTGGATACTATGGAAATCATATTATATGCTTATGTGTCTTCCATAATTCCATGTTTGATTTTGACGTTATGCTTTCATGTATTATGTTCTTTATTTCCTTAAGATTCATGCCTTATGTACTACCAATATTTATTCCATGATTCATGTATATGATCTTTGATATATAGGGTGTGATCTTCTATTTTCATGATCACGTTCTTATACCCTTATGCTCATGATTACACTTACACATCTCCATTGTTTACCCTTACTGAGCACTTGATCTCTCCCCTTTCTTATGTTTCCTTTCTTCGTGTTATAAAGAAAAGTTTTAGGTAGAATTACTAAAGGTGGAGATATTTATGAGATATTTTGAAGATCTTTCACCAGGATAGAATATTTTATTTCCATGTTTGTAAAGACACTAAAATATTTTGGTCCTCAAGCATGTATTTTTGTAATGCACTGAATATTCATCTAAAATGATGTAATATCCATGTATGTCAAGCCTGGGTCTCTATAGTTCAAGTTTAATTCAATATATTTTCATGAGAATGATGAATGGAGAGAAATAAAATAATATTAACAAAATCATAATCATACGATAAAAATCTATAAATCATAAATCTACATTATATCCATTAATCAATTGTTAGAAGGACTAATTCATGTTAGATACAGATTAAAAAATATAATATTAAACCAATCAAATAAAACACTCTATATCAAGTTTCTATCTATAATTGGTAAATAAAGGTTCTACATCAGTATCATTGTAGGGATCCAAGAACTCTATAATGGTGTTAATCTTCACGGTAATTTGATACTCAATCCATTAACCATGATCATCCACCAATGCACTCTCTAACAGAGCTCTCTCTCTATCCCTTCCATTCCCTCGAGGGTTATGTGGATAACACTAGATAATTTTCTATTATGTGGTTTATATAGTGGTGTAATTAGGGGTTCTCAAATAAAGGACAATTAATTAATTAATTCGTCAATTTAATTCATTTAAATATTTCCATGATAACACTATATCAAAACACATGGCACCGACAAGACTTATGTCATGACTAGGATAAAACATGAATTACAAATTTAATGACAGTCTCATATTTCCCATATGAGACACTGTTTGATAGATATTCCACTATTCTAGAAAAATTGTGCGTGTTTGATATAATATACTTAATATTTTTAATATATCATCATTGAAACTCTCTAGGACCTAAAATCCTAGGCCAAATTAGTTCTTGGATTGAAAAATATTATTAAGAATATTCCAATGTCTTACAAGAAAAAGAGTCATTAAATTCTCACAACCCTCAATCCTTTTATCCCTAAAAAGAGAAAAATAACTTATATATGCAAAGATACTAAGTTCACACTCAGATTTAACACTCTAATGAGCACTCATGGAGGTTCCCATGCTACCAAAAAACATGAATCAAAGGGAAACACTTTATCATGAATGGACTTTTCCCCATGGTTCTCAAACACCATTGGGTACTTTGAAAAGACAACTCCAACCTTAATTTCCATTTGGTCTTGGTCAATATCATGAAATGGGTTGTGCACATAACTTCTTATCTATGACATGTGGAATATACCAAGTAGCTTGTATAACTATGGTCATTGGTTCAAGCAGTATACCACTTTTCTATCTCAAAGAATTACTAGAAAAAGGGATTAGGAACCTCAAAGATATCCTACCACATTAGCTGAATCTATTTAAATTTACATCAAGGTTAGATCTCTTGAAAATAATTATCTCCTCATTGAAATCCAAATGAATCTTTCATCGGTCCTCAGAGGACTCATGATAATACTAGGAAATCCTCATCTACCCCAGGATGGATTTCACCCTCACTACTAATGCTAGGACCAACTGTAATCCTATAAGAAATATTTCCCACAAGCTCTAACCGGTATATTGGCGACCTATAGTTTATACCACACATGGAATTGAATGGTGATACACATATGGTAGAGTGGTAACTATTATTATTTAAAAAATACATTAATGATAGATGATCCTACCATCTATGACAAAAAAATAACATGCAAACCTCCAGAATGTTATCTAGAACCTTAGTGGTCTGCTTTACTCGACCACCTATCTGGGGTTAGAAACAAAATGATCTACCACAACCAATATCTAAAGGCCTAATTAATACTATCCATAATTATGAAACTAAGTGGGGATCATGACCTTAAATGATCATTAAGGGAACACTATGAAACTCAACCATCTCTTACATGCACATACATCCCAAATGTTCTACTAATATGTGCTCTCAGATGGTTAGGGAGTGGGCCAACTTGGTGAGTTTGTATAAAATAACATAGAAAAAATCATGGAATATCTCTAATCATGGAAGATCCATCACAAACACCCCAAATACAGCATCCAATTTACACTTCCATCAGGGAACCTCGGCCTACACCTATTAGTAGGTGAGACATTAATATTTAAACTCAGCAACACACTACTACCTCTATAGATGTCCAAACCAATGAAAAAGGATCCTTGCATAACATCAAATCTATAGGATATAATATTATAGAAAATCATGGAACCCCATTATAAATTCCTCTAATAGCATGACTAGTGTCATAATATTTCCTCAAACAAGGAATATATTCTCCCCATCTTTATAATTTCCATCAAGAATGTCTAGTGGATATTTGGTCATGAAATAATTTGTAATCGATATTTCTAGGTTGTGCCTCCCTAACATGCTGAAGAAGCCTATGGGTGAAAACCATTAACTGGAGGTATGATTCACCACCCTATTCCGTAAATGGAAATTGAAAATAGGTTAAATTTTCTATTACTTCTCTTCATAATAGAAAATATAAGTCCTTAAAATGATTATCTACCATCACCACCATACTCTCAGGTGGATCTCAATCTTGTACTACCTCAACTTTTCTGGGTTCACTATAAATCCGATGTTTGAGAATACATATCTAATAAGTGGACCACCTAATTCTATAAATAACACTTAAAGAGATTCCCATAAATATTTCAATCTTAGCATATGTATGGAACCTTACTATAGTGTCTTGTGTACTCAGACTCTAACATTGAGTACATAAGGATGTTATCAAATAAGACTACCATGAACTGATCCAAGAAGGGTTTGAAGGACCCAGTTTATAATTATCAAAAACACCATTTGGATATCCAACACATTAAAATATATCAACATTAATTCAATGAAACTGCAATACATTTAGAATGACACCTTCAGTACATCCTCCTCTCGAACTTAGAGATTGTGATAACATATCTTGAGGTCAAAATCTAAGAACCACTTCACCCCTAACCACTAGTAAATGAGTTCTTTAACTATGGGGGGGATATTCCTTTATGATAGTCACCTGGTTTAGGAAATTTTAGTCCATGCCTAACCTCTATCTCACACCCACCTTTTAGGAAAACAAAAAATGGGCTATATAGGGTAACACATTGGGTTTAAGAAAGATCATGAAATGCAAATTTCTCCAAATTCACCTTCATCTACCAAAAGATACACAGGTTCATACAACAAGATAAAATAGATATCAGGACATACCTAAGTGTAGGTCTATGTAGAAAAAACTTTTATGGGGATGTAAGTGTGGAACACCCTTAAGAGATATGTCCTTTTTCTCCTCCAACATCATAGGAATTGAAAGCTTATGGAATCCGCTTATACAAGGGATATACTATCCAATATACGAGAAGTCACATGTATCCTCCTATACATGGGATCATCATAATATATCTAGGATTAATTCTCATCCAATAAAAAAAATTTCATCTCACAAAATCAGATACCGTTTAACCATAACTAGTCATAGTCAACTGAACATGGATGGTAGACAACTGGTCCATACTGAGGAAATCCTCACAGGGTATCACTTCCACTCTAAAAATATTCCATGTGATGCACTATTTACTCCTAGGGCTAGGTAATACTGTCGGTAAAAGTGTGTGATCACTAAATATTCTCTACTGGAGCCTTAAATAAATGGTTCAAGAAAAAAGTCTCTTTTGAAATCACTAGGGATTTAACATGGGATACCTTCAAGGAAATATGGATTGTGAATGTGTAATAAAACTATAGTTAAAGGAGAGATGAAATGTATCATACCTTAAACCACACTCAAAGATTCTTTTTCACAAGATCTCACTGGCAAAAGCTACCCATTCCCTTTATCAGCTATCCCCTACAAATAGGTCACGTTGTGACACCTTATCAAATCAAATGACCATAAACATGAAATTACAAGGAACTCAACTACAACACCTCGACACTATTTGATTTAGGTGACATTGAATTTCTCGAATAGAAATTTCACAAGAATGTTTCTTTATGGGGGTTGTGTACCTCTTCTTTGAGTGTCTGAAGCAACATCCAACATCACAAACATAGCTCTCTACCAATACCCTACATCTCCCCATCTCTTATATAGTACCACCATTGAGAGTGTTCCAATAAAAGAGGGACACTCTCACCATATGCATGACCTAGTCCTATATCACATGATAAGGGGGTCTGGAACACCATGAAACTTGTGCAATATTTATCTCTAAAAATCATGAAATTTACTCAGTATAAGTGCGTCACCCACCAATACCAATAGAACTTACTACTTATCAACCTAATTGTGAGAATACACCTGAACCACTCTAGGGGGGTCACCATGCTACTAAATGGGAGGAGAAATTATTTTCTTTCTATATAGAGAATCCACATCCTACACAAGTTCATATACAAAATCCTCATCACTAAACATATTATAATCATTATACCACTGTATAATACTATATTAATATCATTTTGGAGGAATGTAGTGATTGAAGAGACACACCACAGTTAAAAGATCACATATGAGGAGTTGACTTAAGAATGACACAGAAACCAAAACCCATTCCTATATGATTCATGTACCAAAATTTTCCCAACAACTAGTTCTTATATATTTTTAGTTAAAAAACAAGATATTAGATTCTAAGTGAATGGATACATTAGTCATCTCCCCAAAACTGGGTTCCTTGGATTTAAAGATTAACTCAAGACACTTTAACATGGGTTCCCTAGTTCCCAAAACAATCCTCATGAATAGAAAATATCTAAACTATGGTCCTAATTTGAACTCCTTTAATACCAATCTATAATTAATGAACCAACTGGGGACCACTTGTCCAGTGGTAAAATGATAATGACACCAAAATCCAACCTCTAATAGGCTAGGGGATAGAAATTCCCATTGAGTAGGCATATCACACACATGCAAGGCCTTAGCCTAAAGTACATCCACACACACACACACACATATCCATACAATAGTATAATGAGGGAAGATAAATAACTCATAATATAAATTCATTCACAACAAATATCCCACATTAGAGTTTAATAATAAGTACAAAAAAAGAAGAAATATCCAAATATTATCCCAGAAAAAATGCTAAATAACCCAACCTTTTTCTAACATAGGGACAACTATGCAAAAGAAGCTCCTAGATCAATCTGTGGTTCATATAAAATTACAAATATCCACCTTCTCCTAGTCCACCTAGGACTCTAATAAAAGGTTTTTAATCTATATAATACATGAAATGTGTTTTAAGATCCCATGAAGTGGTGAATATAAACATACACAATAAGACACCCTGAAATCACCAAACAAAACTTGTTAAGAGAGTAGTCATGTTATCATCACATAGATATATCAATTAGAATATGAGACATTATAATAACAATAATTACCCAGATATGATCAAAAGTAAACACTAAGTCTCAAGGCTTGTTCAGTTCCTTATTTCTATCCTAGGATCTCCACGAGAGGCTCAAAGTAAAACTTATTCTTGATAAATAAATACATTAGTATTTCTATCACTGATGGAACTCATCTGAGAGGTATCACTCATCATGACCTACTATAATTATAGAACTCATATGAGAGAACATGCTCATTGGTTCCTTCATGGAATTATCATGATGAAAACTGAGAGGAATCATCCGAGAAAAACACTTGATTAGTCTAAAACTCACTTGAAGACAACAAATGTAGATACAATGAAAATGGATCACACACATAGCCTATTGGGTATACCCGAATCTAATTTGAATAAAATACTTGACAATGGATCATGACCATGTACATTAGTCATGTGATTCCTAAAACCCTACATAGGGAATAAGATGATGGGAATGAGGATACAACACCTAAGGCTCATAGAGGTATTCAAACTCTTATCCATCAAGGGGATCTTTTCCAATGCTTTGAAAAAAATTACACATAAAACCCTTATGATAGTGGACTTAGAAAACTTACTATAGAATGAAATACCGAGGGAACACACCCACACATAAAAAAAATTGAGGGAATATTAGAAGCTCACACCAGAGATGACTGAGAAGATCAAGGGATATATCTTGCTCTTGAATAAATACACAAAGTTAACCTAGGTGTACAAAATGAATCTTAGTAAGACTAAAAATTTTTGTGTATCATGGTCTCAGATGAAATTTATTTCTCCAAATATATGGTCTATACACTTGGGGTACACTATGTGTATAGGTCAGCCTAGAATTCATGGTGTTTTATGATCTAGATGATGTACTATGGTCCATGCCTGTGAACTCAGGTCATTCCCATGTACCCTAATCATGTCTGATTATTTTTTGAAGTACACAGGTTGTACTCCACAAAACATGACATGTGGGAGTCAGACTAATACTTTGAATTTTATATCAACCTAAACCCATATACCCTCATAACATGTGACCCACCACACACAAAATTTGGGGCCACATAGTCTCCTGGGTGTGTACTCCCTATACATGCTGATCAATTTAGGTTACATGACATATGCTCCCACCAAATAGTGTGTGGGTTCACATGAAATATGGGAATGTAATCCCTATATATAATGAGATAGCTGTCTAAGGGTCACATAGTATATAGACCTACCAAATGACATGTGATATTTAACTCCATGTGGAAACCATACCCTCTGAAAATTGGGAACTACATAGCATGAGTTCCTCTAAATTAAACAATGTTTTGTTTAGAATTTTATAGAAATTATATATTGTCTCATTAGTCTCCACCCACTGCCGCTTCCACTTATTATACATTAAATCACACTGATGAACTTGGATATGGTGATAAGTATGCTTGATCCATCATTTGTGGCCATATTCCAACAAACCTTCCTCTAAGGAATTGCCTCCTGTCTCACCACATGACCACCATAATGCCCAACCATGTATGAAGTGAAATGATCCCATCCTAATCCATATTCAATAATCTGTAGTTTGAATTACACATTGATCATGATAATAACCCCAAAAATGAACCTCAAGTATAGATCCATCACACTAAATAATGATTTTGAAATGATTTTCTATTGAATATTTACTGAAACACAAACCAAGTAAAATGTTGATGAAAAATGTGAGAAAAAAAATGAGATAAATGAAAAAAATACAAACATTGGGAATTATACTTAGATATCATTCAAGTTAAAATAAATCTGTTTTAGTGACAATGACGAATGGATAGAAATAAATAAAGATAAAAAAATTCCAATCCATGGTTAAAACTCCATTAAACATAAATCAAAACTAGACCCAAGAATGAATTTTTAGAAGGATTTATCCATGTTTGACATAGAAGAAAAAAATATATTATTGATCCAATATAATAAAATGACCTAACATGAGTTTTGATTCATCAATGATGAATAATAGTTCTACATAATTATCATTTATGAAATCCAAGAACTCTATTGATGACAATGATCCTCATGGAACGTTGATCCTTGATCCAAGACCCATGATCATCCACCAACGTGATCACCACTGGATCTCCCTCTCCATCACTTATATTAAATCTAGTATTATATGTCTAGCCCTAAGGAATTTTATATAATGGTGTTTATATAGAGGTGTTTTTAGGGTTCTTAAATAAGTGAAAATTAAATTAATTCATTTAAATATCCGATGATAGGGCTCTATCCAAATTCCCAATGCTGAAAAAACTTATGTTGTTCCTAGGGTAAAAATTAAATTTTAGATTTAATGGTGGTCTCATATTTCTCACATAAGACACGGTTCAAGAGATATTCTGTTATTTTTTAAATACTTTGTGTTTTTAATATAATATGTTTAATATTTTTAATATATCAACACTGAGGATCTATGGGACCAGGTTTCTCATAAAAAATTTACACCTATATTTGAAAATAGTCCATATAATATTCTAAAGTCCAACAAAGTAAAATCAGATTCATTATATATCCCCACCGTTCTTTGTGTTTTTCATCGTTGAACCATCGAGTCATGATTCAACACTGTCTAGTAATATTCAATCCTGATTGAACCCACATATTCATGGATAATTCATGGAATATGTATAGATTAGTGTTTAAAGGATTTATTAATGTGGATTGTGGATTTTGGGTGATGGATTCAAGGATTGAGACCCCGAATAGAGGTATATGTTTTGAAATTTTCCAATTGGGTAAACAGAATCTTACTTTTTGGCCTCATGAGGTCGAGAAATGAAGTTTAGAGATATCATACTTTGGATTCGGAAATTTAAATTTAGTAAAATGGTTTTGAAATTGGATTAAATATTGGATATAGAATCCACATGAAGACTAGAGTTAGTTTTTATGAAATTCACAATCACAATCCATATACCCTATAGGAAGACACATTATGTGTCACAAGTCTTCACAGTGGATAGTGTTTTATCCATGTTTCATATCACATTCCATGTGACATAGAGAACATATAATGTGACCTTACTTGAGGAACCAATATGTGTGTCAATGACACAAACCCAGGACCTGAAGTGATAAGATATATAATATACCCCTAGATACATATTATGTATAGGTACATGGATTAGAAAATCTATGTGTCGATCCCACATTCCTAGGAAACCAAGTGGGAAGAATTTTTTTTACCCCTAGGTAAATATTGTGTATAAGTATATGGATACCTAATTTGTGTGTTGAGAGAACATACCTAGGACACTGGGTGATCATACACACCATGTAACCCTATATACATGTCGTGTGGTGCCACATTTCTCGCCAATACTTATCCAGGGTAGGACATAACCAGGTATCCAAGAACGGTCACCCACTGTGTGACCCTATTTACACACCATTTACTTTTCTTAAAACTTCTAACTTGGGTTTTACATTCTTCAAGACTCGATATTAGGACAGTGAGTATCCTATCTTGAGTTTATTTCCACATAGGATGCGAGGGTAACATTTATTTTGGATGTAGAGCTACAAAATGGTATGGTATGATTTGGATTCTTTTTTCCATTTACTCATGGTTGATGGTAGTGATTGTGTTTTTTTATTAGAGAGATTTTTGGTTCAGTACTTCCCTGACCCACCAGAGTGCGGGTCCTCCATAATTATTATACATGTAGATTTGGTACTCCCCTATATTAAATAGGGTGAATGTCCTCTATCTATAGAGTAGAAAATCCCTATATCTAAGCTCTAGTGGGGGGATGGTCCTCTATTGGAGTTAGTGTTCCATTAATTATGGAGCACAATGGTGAGGTACAATCCCTCCGCTCTGATTTTTGTGGGGTTAAACATGGTTTTGTCATTGGAGATGGGCCTTTGAGAGATGTAGGATGACTAATCATTTTTAGTTTTATGTGGAGATAGATACCCCCATTATCTCTTCGTTTAGGTTTTTTATGATCATATTTGATGTTTTATTTCTTAACCCTCTTGATTTATGGGTTGAGTTGACTATTTTTATTTCTATTTCTTCCCTCTTAGTTTTTGGTTGATCCTACTAGGTATGTATATATTCACCCCAACATGGGATATTCCCACACATGTTGTGTTTTATGAAAATGATATGTAAATTGACAATGAATTTAGTGGACTCAATATTGAAGGATCATATTAGTGTAAGAGGTGTTTTCCTTGTTCATTGGTTAGACTTAGAGATTGTGATCTAGGATCTCTTCAGTTTTCTACTCACCACTAATTTTCATGTTGGGGCACTATTTATAGTTGGTTATTTATTTTTACACTTTATATCACTTGTTTTACCATAATAAAATTTGATTTATTTATTATATTTTGTTTCATGTAATGATTACACTGTAGATGTTTCAGTTATTCATTATATCTCTTCACTATTTCATAGAGTTATGTGTGTGAGAGTACATGTACATTAGTATAAGGATGAATATTTTAGTGTTTTCCTTACTCAGTGCTTGTTTCTAGCCCCTAGAATATTGGATATGGGATTGAGGTTTCATTCTCAACTCACCACTTTCCCAAGAGGGCCACCAATTTTTCATCACATGACAAAATTTTTAAAATAAGCAAAATTAAGGTGGGAAAATCCTTACCTTTACTCCTAACTTACACAAAAGTTATTTAGTATATGACTTTGATAATTGGATCCTTATATTGAAAAAATCCTTTATAATGAATAACATAGTACTCCTTGGAAACAGAGGCATAAAAATATGGGAGAGTACTCTAGGGGAGGCAGAATAGAGAGGGATTCAAGAAAGTTTCGAAGTAAATGAGTTATTTGGAAGGGGTAAAGGAGAGATCCTTTTACAAGTTAAAATGAGGAAACTTTCATTGGAAAATTAAGTTAGGTAAAGGGTAAAGATGGAATCACATGATATTTACATCAATTAGTGGGTAAATTTTGCCGAGAAATTTAGGTATGAAGCATAGAAGTGTAAGAGGTGTTGACCTTGTTCCGTGGTTAGCCTCAGAGATTGTGATCCATGCACTCTTTAGTTTTCCACTTCCTAGTATCTATTAGGCTGGGGCCTCATTTCTATTTGGGAATGTATTTCCACATTTATATCACTAGATTTAACTTACTAAAATTTGATGTCTTTTGGATATATTTTTTCATTTATTGATTAAATTCTATATGTTTCATTCATTAATTATATATCTGTACTAGTTCATGGAGTTTTGTGAGTGTGTGAGTACATTTATATTTGGATAAGGACTCATATTTCATTGTTTTTATTACATGGTTCTTTTTTACAGCCTCTATCTTATTGGAGATGAGTTTGGGGTTTCACTCACTACTTAACACTATCCAAGGACCCCCCCCTAGTATTTTGAGTCATGAAAATATTTTTTAAATAAGGGAATTTAAGATGAGAAAACCCTTACATTTACTTCCAACTTACACAAAAGAACATTATCCTCTGAATATGATAAATTTCTACTTATCATGATGGCTTACTTTTTAATTAATTAAACAGAATTATTTCTTTAAACATATGATAAAAAACATGGGAGAGTACTCTATAGGATGAAAAATCGACTAGGATTAAATAGAGTTTCAAAGGAAAAGTGTGATTTGTAAGGGTTAGAGGAGAGATCTTTTAATAAGTAAAAATGAGGTACATTTCCTTGAAAAATTAATTTAGGTAAAGGGTAGAGATTGAATAACATGAGATTTACATAAATTAAGTGGGGACATGCTGGTGAGACTTTTAGGTTTGGATACCACACTCAAAAAACTACTTTTAGAATTCATAAATAACAAAATAATTAAATAAAATTTGAGACATGAAAATTAAAATATTTTACCCCATTTTTACCTTATTTAATATTTTTTTCTTTGGTGATTATTTTTTTACTAAAAATATTATATGGACCCTCTTACCTAATTTTGAAATGATGAATCCAAATTTTAACTCCATTTAATCTAATTGAATTTCAAAATGAGATAAAATTAACTTTAAATTTTTTAAGGTATAATCTTATCTTGGAAAAAAGGACAAGTATCCTTTATTGAATTATAGAAAAATAAAAAAAGTATGAATGAAGATTTTTTACAATAATCATAATGTCAAAAAGTGAAAATCTCAACAGGAAGATAATTTCCCCATATCAACTCATGATGAGTAACCCCTTTATTAGTAATCCCATCATCCAAGTAGTTATCCTTGTGATAGCTATGTGTAATGATATAGTTAATGAATGAAATATTACCCATGTAGTTTCTCCATCTGTAGGTAGCTTCCATGAAAGATGAATAGTACCACTTCTAATATATTGATCCATGGTGGTGGAGTAACATTTAATCCACATGTTGAGGTATCCATGTTGTTTTGAAATTTTCACCACATCAATAATATTGAGCATCTCGACATCAAGATATGTGGTGAATCCACAAGGTACAAAAATCCATCACACAATTTCAGAATGACAATTTATGAAGATTGCACCATAACAAGAAGTTACCTAATTTTCCCTTGATCTGCCATCTATTTTGTATTTGATCCAACCTGAAAATAGAGGAAGACACATGAATTTTATGGTTCTAGTGACCATATTTCTAATGACTATATTTCCAATGACCAAACTTCCAATGGTAATATATCCAAAAACCATTTACTTAATGGTCATATTTCATTCCTATATATAAACTTACAGATATTCTTCTATTCATGATTAATATTAATTTAATTTTATATCAACATGTTTATTATATTTCTAATTTTTTTCTTCCTTCCATAGTTTTAATCTGAGTGATGATCATTATGGAAAACCATGACCAAAAAGATTTCATGTTCATGGTATTTTTAGTTTCTTAATGATTTATTTATCTTGTACTTTTTTAACAACATTTCATATTATATTCTCATAATATATTATTTTTTATCTTTCATTGTAATATTTTATCTTAATTAAATTTATATTTCTTTATTTTAGTTTAGTATTATAAATTGAATAATATATTAAACAAACTATTTATTTAAATGAAAATTCACACTAAAATCATAGGGTGTCATATTACATAGTTCAAAATTCCATAAATTTACTGAATCGCTAGCTTTCATTGTTATCCAAAAAATATATGGAGAATTGGTCCCTTTATGATGATTAAAATCTATAGTAATATAAATCTTTGATTAAAAAAATATGAAAATCATAGACCATGGTGACCTTAGTTGTTGGGTGAGAGGGAAGAGAGAGAAGTGAGGAAAAAAATGAATAAATAAAGAGAGATGAGTTCCCTACATATAAATATCTTAAATATTTGATGATTAAATTCAAGTTTAACCATGGAGGAGAGGGATAGTAATGGGGGTAGATGACTGAAGGGGGTTGGTGGGGTTCAAGAGAAAAAGGGAAAGGAAAAAAGAGTGGCTTCCAAGAGAATCCATTTTAAAAACATAAAATTTTCAAAAATCCATCCTGTTGTATGGGTATGCTGAAGAAGAAAGGAAACTATACATGTTTTTAGGTAAACTATAGTTTTCCCTAAAAAAATCCCCAAAAATTCCTACATTCTCCCAAAACTCAACCCATAAGATAAAACTAATTAAAAAAATTAAAACACCAAAAAATAATATTGTGGACATCATAATTCTTTCCACTATATCAATTTCTAACCAAAAAATATCTTTGAAGATGGTTGATCAGAGAAGAAAAGAGGAAATTTTTACCTCGTATATGATTCATAATCCCAATTTTCATGTGATCCCCATCTATTTCACTACAAAACCCCAAAAAAGGGATTCAACTTTTCCCAGAACACCATATTATAAGAATAAATTACTTTGATTAGTATTTTTACCACATAAACATTGGGTTATGTTTATAAATCCTCACAATTTAAAACATGATAGGGATTAATATGACAATTATTTAATTGAGATACATGGAAAAAATTATGGATTATTTTAATTTGAAGAGTAAACTCTAGTTGATATGAAACCTTTTGATCTTATCAGAGACTTAAAAAGTCCCACATATCTTGGCATTAACTTCCCATATCTTTCAAGAATATGGTGACCCAAATTGGATAAAACCTTCACAAACACCAAAAAACCCACTAAAATTTTAAAGGTTCATTAATGAAAACCAACATATGACTTGTGAAAACTCGGAGATATAACTATTCATTTTTGAATAAAATGAATAATTTTAGTCATCTCCAAAATAATGTTTAGTTCCACTAAGAAATTTTCATCAAACTTGGTCCAATAGATTAGATATTGACATGATTGACCATATAAGTCTTAAAAGGGATCAATATTGATACATTATTGGTAGATATATCCAATAATGGTAGATATTTATACCATGATCCTCTAAAAAGTAACATGCTAGAATAAGGCATATATTTTAAATTTTTTATTTTAAGATTCTTATTCCCATCTATTTGTTGAGGTTACATCATGCTCAGCTTCACTAAAGATCCCACGGCCTCTTGAAGTCCCATATAAAAAAAATATGAGAACCAAGTATCTCTATCCATGATTATAATAGAAGGTACCCAATATAATTTTTTTTATCTATCACATATATAACTTCCTTAAACCCTCCACCTTGGTTATATCCCGGATCAATATAAAATAATCATATTTAGTAAGTCTGTTAATTACTATATAGAAATAATTATTTCAATGAGGGGTATAAAGTAATCTAATGATGATATCCATGGATACATTATCCCATTTACATATGAGAATATAAATAGTTTGAAGCATACCAAAATTATTTTGATGCTCTGATTTGACCTGGTGATAAGTACAATATCTCAACACAAAATAAGAGATCTCCCTTATCATTCTAGGACACCAGTGCTAATTCTTCATATTGTAATAAACATTCATGGTGTCTAGGTGGAATTACAATTGAGAAAGGTGATAATATGGAATCTTGTCCTAATTTATAGAATTAGGATGAACATATATATTCCAAAAAAATAATTAACTTAGGAGAAAGATACTACTCTCTGGAAGTCTCCCCACCATATAAATTTCTCCCAATACATTGAAACTATCCATACTTCAGTTTCTCCTAATGAATATTCTCCATAATAGATGGGGTTATCTAAATTTTAGCTAAAAAACATGACATAATTATCTTTCATCACCTCCAAAAGAATTAAAATAAATATAATCAAAAAATTATACTCACTAATATATTTATTCAAGGTTTGAAATTGTAGATTCTGACTAAGTTCATTTGTGAAAACATTTATATTTCCCAACATATGGTTGATATTAAAGCCAAACAATTTTAGGTGGTCCACCCATCACCTTTTACCAAGGTCAAAATAATTTTGTTTAAATATATATATCAAGATTTTATTATTGGTATACACCATGAACCTTTAAACAAAATGGTAGTATCTACAACACTTGAGTGAATTCATGACCACTGACAACTCAATGTCACATGTTAGGTAGTTCTTCTTAAGAAAGTGAAGCTGGTGAGATCCATAAACACCAATGTAGCCATATTTTATAATAACACCACCCAATCCTATACCCAAGGCATCAAAGTATACCATATACCATTCACCACATTTTGTAATGATTAAGATAAGAGATGATGTTAGCATGCACTTCAACTCATCTAAAAAAGATGAAAATTTGGGGATTTATAATAATTTCCCACCCTTACAAGTGAGTGTAGTAAACGGGGATGAAAACATTTATAAATCCTTTATAAATAAATTATAGTAACCAGATAGGCCTAAGAATCTACAAACTTTGAAGTAATTGTTATGTTCTTCCAAATACATAATTCCCATCAATATCCCAAGATCAATTTAAATTAAAAGTTCCAACACCACATATCCAAATAACATGACCTATTGGATTCTGTAGTTACAATTTTATAACTTCACATAAAGAAATTATTCACAAATAATTACCATAATTGTACTCAAATGTTCTCAAGATCCTCTTTATCCTTAGAAAAAACCAAGATATCATCAATAAACACGATGAGGAAGGAGTTGAGGTATTAATGAAATATAATATTCATAAGGGAAATAAACATCATAAAAGCATTGGTTAAGAAAAAATACATCACTAAGTAATCAAAATGACCATATCTAATTCAAAAAGTAGTCTTAGGTGTATATGATTCCTTTACCCTTAGGTGATCATACCCTGACCAGTGGTCAATATTTGAGAACCACCTCACCCCTTTCAACCAATCAAAGAGGTCATAAATGTGAGGGAAAAGGTTTTTTTTCTTTATATTCACTTGGTTTAGCTTCTTTTAATCGATGAATAGTCTTATTTTTTCATTCTTCATGTTAGAAAAAAAGAATAGGTGCAACCCTTGGTGAAAAAAAAATGATGAATAAAGCCCCAAGATTATAGGTCATCTAATAGCATGCTTGGAATGATATTTTCCTTTTTTGAGTATTTTGGTTTAGTATAATTATTTGGAGACATTATTTTCTATTAAAACTATAATTATTATAATTTTATGATATTGGAGTTTTTTATATTTTTTTATCAGGCATCATATATATATAAATATATATTCATTATTGTTCTTTTCATGCATGTTGTGTCTTATGAAATGAAAAATTGTCCCTTAATGATTTGGTGAATCCCTAGGGATTTATTATTTACCATGGGTATATGGGAAATTAAACTAAAGTTAGTATCATTTCAATCCTATCCATAGAAATGGGTTAGGGTTAGGATGTTACAAATGGTATCAGTTTGTTATAGTTCTTTAATTAGGATGGTAGGTGTGGTAATAAGATGTTTCAAGACATAAAATATAGTGTTTAAAATGGCGAATCTGACATATTTATACCAAAATTCAAGTTACTATGATGTTTTGGGTATGAAAAGTTCTGTAAAAAACATTTAAGAGTGTTTTCACCTCATCATCGAGGGTTTAGACGATGAGAGTTGGGTATCGTGCCTTAATAAAGAGACTTCTCACTTGTAATTAATTATTTATATGATATTTCATGTTTCATGATTTTGAAATTTTGATACTATGATATTGTTGGTGTATTAGGTACATTGTAAAAATCATTACCAAACCAAAGTGGTGTAAGAGTGGTAATTTTAGCTATGGTTATTGGAAAATAACACCAGTCATGAGACTTAGACCTTAGTAGGAGAGTTCTGCTGAAAATATAGTTCCACATGAACCATAAGTAAATAATAAAATAATAATATTCATTGTGTCACTTTATTTCTTGTTTTTTTATCCTTTGGTACATATATTTTTATATCTTAAGACTTTTTTCACCTCCTCTTCTCTTTTCATCCTTCCCTTCTCGTAAGATTATTTCTATGGTCTAGTGTGAGGGTTACTATGTGAGATTGGCATGGTGGGGAGGCTCGACATGTGATGGAATGGCTATCACTTAGTTTCATGATGGAATATGTTTTAGTCAATAGATATGGAAAATTAGTTCAAGGAACCACATTAAATTGATCACTCATTGGAATTTCAAAGGAAAACCCATAATGATTCTATGCGACTTGGAAACCAAACAAGTAAAGGACTTGAATTTTATGACAAATATGATCTTTAATTTCCTTTAAACATTTATTGAGATTAAAATAAATCTATAAGTATACATTTTTAATATTTTATATGACAGTTGTGGAATCTAGTCATCAAATTTTATGTTGACCAAGACCTTACTTGTGAGGGATTTTATGAATTATTTAAAAAAGTCTATCCATGTACCTTATTAGTATCAAAGGAAACTTATTTAATTTATCTTAATAAATTATATTTCTATGTTATGGAATTTTGATCTCACATTACATACCTTTCTCTTTTTACACTTGAAGTGGAATCTAGTGAATATCCCAAACATGCATGTTTGGGTGGGGTCTATGATCATAGATTCACTCTAATGTTGTGATGTTCATCATTTATAATTACATAGATATTGTAAAAAATGTGATGGTGGTATAAATAGACATTTAAGGGAATATTATTAGAGGTAACACCTTTATCAACTCTAGCATTAGTGGAACCTCTATAGGTGGAGATAAGAATAGAAGGAAAAATTATTGACAATGTAATATAGCACTAGAGAACCAATCCATGGGGAAATTTCTTTTCCTCAATGCCTTAATAACCAACCAATATTCTTATATTGTTTCTCTTTAGAATAATTAAAAATGTAATATACAACACCATATTGATAGTGTTACAAATATCGATAAAGGGAAAATATAAAACATTATTTTATCCGCAATTCATAGTTAAATAGTGGTAATGGTTTTATTTTATCGTAGTCCTCTCATGATTAACTAGAATAATCTATTTAGAGTATTTTTTATCCTTATGACTTAGTCGGGGTTATTCTATGAACACACCAATGTCACAATATGAAAAATCTAAGTAAGGAAGAAATAATCATTCAAGAGGGGTTAACTAATAACTTTGCGGTGTTAAGAAGGTTGTGATAAATGAAGAACCAAGTCCCCCGATGGTGTTAGGAATCATTCTTCTTGATTAAACCTTAGTGCCTATATTGTTTGGCATTGATGGTTAAAATTCTTTTATTACTTATTGTGTGGTAAATAAAATGGGGTTATATGTGGAAATTATGCCTTATGTTCTTAGCATCAAGAACCCACTTGGGTAATGAGAGTGAAAGGGATTTAACTATTAATCATATCCTATTATAATTGTTCCAGTCATGTTTTTATGGGAGTTTACAGTCTTGTAAATTTAAATTTTTTATCTAATATTAAGGATGTACTAGTGGGTAAAATTAAAATCCTATATTGGCTACTTATCTTTTCAAGTTACCTTCAAATCTCTTGATAGAGTTATTCATTTTTTTAAAGAGAAACGATACCTTAATGTTGATATAGAAGAGACTCTAGTAAACTTTCTTGGAAACATCTCTTATGAGATGAGAATAAACAACCTTGGTGGCTATTGATGTAATCAATAATAAATATGTTCATGACATAGCAGTTCGATACCCAAATGTATTTCTAGATAACTTCTTTTTATTACCACCTGAAAAAAAGTGGAACTTTCTATTAAACTACTTTTAGGAATGAATCCTATTTTCTTCCATCATATATAATGGACCAAACGAATTTCATGATATGAATTTAAAGATGGAAGATATTTAAAGTAGTGGATTTTTTATAAAAATTAAATCACTTTAGGCTACTCTAATTTTATTTATAAATAAGGTGGATGATACTCTCTAACTCTTTGTTTATTATCATAAATTGAATCAAGTTATGATAAAAAATCAATACCCTTTTCCTAAAATTTATGATCTGACTGACTGAATGAACCGAAGGATAATATTTTATTAATTTTGGATAATCCCCCTTTTCAGGGTAAGGGGGGGGGGACATAGACTTCAAGTACATATGACATTAATAAAATTCAAAAATCACAATGGTTACAACCCAGAACAAGACTACATAGAAGTGCCTCCTCCCAGCATCAACATCATTAAGGCACACCTCCACCAAATCATGACTACTCAACAAGAGGATATTCTGAAGACATATTTTAATAACCATTAATACCACTATATTCACTTTTTCATTCAATTTTTTTATAAATTCACCAATAACATTCATAGAATTGATGAACTGTACCTTTAACCAGAACTATGAATCTTTTTTTCTTTGTATTTTTTGATGAAATCTTAGTTCAATCTCATACTAGGGATGGTCATGAATGGAACATCGATACTGTGCTAAGAAAATTGTGAAACCACTGCCTCTAGGAAAGTGTTTCTATGACTAAATTCTATATATAATAAGTTTCATTCCTTGGTCATGTGATTCCCAAAAAAATTCATATCAGTTGACCTCAAAATGATTGAGGTTTTTATTTCCTTGGATCACCTTATAAATTCTTCACGGTGAATTTTTTTCTAAGATTATAAGGTTATAATTATCAATTCATCTCTAATTTCCCATATATAACATTGTTAATGACTACATTAACAAATAAGGGTATTCCATTCCATTGTAGAAGAGATTGTTAGTAATCCTTTGATGAGGTTAAAGATTGAATTACTTTTACATCTATCATTATCTTTCTAAAACAATTTTAGTGATATAATAGGTATTATGATTCATCATAAATTTTATTGGCTTATGTTATCATGTATGAAGATAATGTAATATATTATTTCTCATGAAAATTATAGGCACCTAAAAAGAACTATCCAATACAAGATATAGAATTAGCTTTGGTGGTCCACACACTAAAAACCAAGAACCACTATCTCTTTGGTGTTAATTTTACTATTTTCACTTAAATATTGAAACACATCTTCTCCCATAGAGACATGAAATCTATGTAGTGATATTGTATGAATTACCTATAAAATTTATACTTTAAATTGGATTATATGCTTTGGGAATATAATTAAATGGTTGATGCCTTAATTAATATATATTATAACCAAGTGGTGAAAGAATCCAAAGATAAATGGGAACTATTGAGGGTAATTGCTGACATAAATTTGTATTGTCTTGACTGGAATGAAATTTTCATTCTTGTCACCTTTATTCTTGACATGTTTAAGAAAGTAAGGGAGGTCTAATGGTCAGAACCTGATTAACTTACGATTAAAAAAACCTCAATTATTTAGAGACTATTGATGGATGGACATATGATGAAAATTATGTATTGTGATTTTGAAATTGGATTATAGTTCCTCTTTTTTTCTAAGAATAACTCCATCATGATTATTAACATTCAAAGTGGGATGTACATCAAGGTATTTAGAAAAGATACAAGGTAATGAAGAATCATTTCTGGTGGTTAGGTGTAATGCCTCGACCCTAGTTACCTAGAGTCGGTGCATTATTACATAACATTGGCATGATCACAAAAGATCAAGTATCGAAAGACCGATTAGTTTAGTAGCCTTGGAAACACTAGATACATTCATAAGTCTTACATTATATCATAAAGTGAAAAACTAAAAAAACATAGTCTCCATAGTCCAGACTCATATCCCCTCAGACTATCACTGTAGGTCAGTCAAAAAATACTTCACATCCTGGGAAAAATAAAACATATAAAGGGGTGAGCTCAGATGCTCAGTAAGGATAACAATATAGCGGAAAATTTCATAAATAAGAATAAACATTTAAGGCAATGTATAACTAAAAAAAAGTCTTTTATACATGAACTTAATCATAATATGGAAAAAATAAAATGAAATAATTCCATTTACTTATTCACACCAATATTATACTAGTCGAATAATCACATGAAATATCAATAACCACTTTCATAATGATGGAATGCATAATTCCAAACTATCATAACCACATAGTCAAGGTCTTGTGCCAACAATACAAATATGATTTTCTCAAGGCCTTGTTCCAAGACACTAGTTTGTCTCATGAGACCTACCGATGCATCGAGAAGATATAGCGGGCTCCACACATCACTTACTAAGTCCAATGCATTCCTCATATAAACAGGTTTAAACAGAACATAAACATTCGTATTAAAACTAGCATACAAAATTTAAATACTTTCTCTATAAACCATGAATGGTATAAAAATAAAACATCCACATTCAAACATAACACAAAACCTTTAATACAATATGGAAGTTTTGTATCATAATAAATCAACTTCAAATAAGCTTAAAATACATCAAAGGATGTTGACATAGATGAAATCAAAACTATTTGAGAGAAATATCTCTTTTCTAAAATCATTTAAAAGTCACATAATTATAAAAGAAAAAATTTTCTTTGAAAATACTCTTATAATATTTTAAGGGAAACTTCAGCAATTTTATAATGGCTGAAAATAGCCACACCCTTCGTATAAGTTAAAAAAGACAATCTTACCTTAATTTTTTTCGAAAAGGTTAAAAAAGGACCTTGTTTGGAAAATGATGGAAAGATTCCATTAACAAAATATTATAAAAATTCAAAAAAGGGTATAAAGGAATTTAACCCATAGTCTATAAAATAGTATGATTGTTTTGAAAAACATTCTTAAGAAACATGGATGTGGATGATAAATTGGTCCAAGTAGATAATTACTTATAAACAACCTCGGATAATGAGGAGATTGTAGAATTAACCCTTACCTTGTACTTTTCCTTGGTAGAGGGTAGGTTAAACTCATGTATAATGGTGAAATAATTGTTACTAAATTATACAAGAATCATATACATTAATATGATATCATATATGATCTTTTAATATTTCTTTGTTAATAATATCTTAGAATTATCGTCGTTTCGGGTGTTAATGGATTCGTTTTCCTTTATATTATTTGTTATGTGAGTCAAATTTGTTATGGATGGGTTGTATCTTATTTGTATCCAGAATAATATAGAGCTTTAAATATTATTTTTAATCATATAATGAAAATTAGTCTTGAATGGATATGAAAGGGAATGAATCTCATCGTGTTTGTGGAGACGGTAATCCATACGTACGCACGAGTGAAAATATAATTCTTTTGATATTAAAATAATATATAATTGGATATTATATCATATATACAGAATCATTATCATGTTATATTTATTATTTACATTAATTACTGATAATTATTATACCCATCCAAATAATAATGTATTGAATAACAATTACACCACGATGTGGAGATGGTAATCCGTACGTACACACGTATGATGACATGTCATTCAAAGGATGGATAGAATAATGAATAAGGATGTACCATATTTATAATAAAATAACAGTATATAAAAGATAGTGGAGTTATTATTTTATAATATGAATAACAAAGAAAGAAGTAGTGGAAGAAGAAAAGAACTTGAAAGAGGGTGGTGAAATTATTACCTCTTCTTCGGGTTCTTCCTTTTGATTTGATAAAAAGGGATCCTTAAGTTGGATTTCTGACTAAAGGAAGGCCTCAAGGATGAAGTGAGGGATGTTGAGAGGATATTTGGGCAGTAGTTGGCTGAGTCAAAAGGAATTGAAGGTGTGAATTAGAGAGAAGGGGGTGTGCCCTTTTATAAGAGGGGTGAGGGACACCTTAGGAAAAGCTAGAAATATTATTTTATAATAAAATCATTTTCGGTTTATAATGGCTCCAAAATGGGTTATTTAAAGGCTAAGGTAGGTATGGGTCGAAAACCACTCCACAAATAGGTTTTATATAGGTTTGAGTCACTATATTAACCTTATCTTTTAGATTTAACTCTTAGTTAAATAGTTTGACATTTACCATGTCTCTTTGTATTTTTATATTATATGGTTAATAAACTTACTATATACATCCAAGAGAATCCCAAGTGGTTCAGTAATGATACAAATATCATAATATAAGTCATTTGGCCGAACCTTATATTTTTTGGAATAGAATATCAATTAATAATATAATATTTGTTTTAAAAACTCTTTTATGTCAATTTTGACACTATTTGGTATTTTGTTTCTGCTAAATTTATAACTGCATTATTACTTCGAAAAAAATTCATTTAATCAACCCTAACATGTCATATTCACCTATAAAATTAGTTTAATTCATAAAAATTCTCAAATTACATTTATTTGGGTTTTTTATAATATCAATTAATTTAATATTTCATTAATTAGGTAATTACTACATCATCATTGTGTCATAAATAAAATAAATTATATAATGTCAAAAAAATATAAATAAAATACCATTATGTAGGAAATATTTTTATATTTCTAATTAATATTTATAGTCGAATTTATATTATGTTTAACCCTATATTAAAAATGTTTTAGTTATTAAACTTTGATTTTAAATCTTTTAAAACTTCTTTGAATTAAATAATAATAAATGTCCTAATCTAATCCAATCGGACTGAAGAGGTTAATATTTTATTACTAAGGTTGTTTTTGGTCGAATTATACTTAGCCAATAGAATTAGGACATGTGTTAGGGTAATAATAAAATCATTTTTACCCATAATTAACCTGTTTACTTTTAACTGTGGTAAATAAAAGTAAAAAGTTACTATTAACCAAAAAATAGTTTTATCTTATTGAACCAAATTTTACTCCTTGATATTAACTGTGTTTCTCGGATTTTCAAAATTCCACTCACATAAGTGTTAAAATTAAGTTTTACGTGAATTTGTAAATTCTCCTAGGAGATGGGTAAAAGACAGTGAAAAGTTCAATAAAATTTTTATATATCTAAAATTATTATAAACCGACTCCAATGAATTACATTAAACTTATATAGGTATTATGTATGTATTTTTACCTAAAATAAATATAAATAAAACAAATAATTATTTAAATAAAAATTCGGTTTTAAACTATAACTCAGTGTTTTTCACTATTCATAAAAAATTGAACGTTTTTGGAAAAATACCAAAAATTAACCCTTGGCTAATTTCGATATTAAAAATCCAAAAATTATGTCTATTTTACCAAACTAAAAACATAGAAGTTTCATTTATTAATTTAAATTAATTCCCGTTGTCAAAACAAAAAAGTGTATTTTTAATAAATAATAACTATCAAAAGATTGACACTTGTTTATGTCCGATTTCAATGTAAAATTACCTAAAATGACCAGAATTAGATTAAATGGAAAAAATATAATCTATTTCTACTTCCAAACCATGAAAATGTATAATTTAGCACTATAAATTATTTTCATTAAAAAAGTTGTTTTCAGTTAAAATATAGTATTTTCAGTGTTCACCAAAATATAAAAGTTATCAGAAAAACACGAAAAATTTATTAATACTAAATTATTATGTCCGGATTCTAAAGAAGATTTTTATTTTTTCAAATAAAATATATAAAATTTTCAAATATTGGATTTAAAAAGGGTTCACCATTAAAAGGAGGTAAAAGTGCATTTTTTTTGAAAAAAACTTCTTTTATCTGAAAAAAATTAATTTGTTCTCACATTATGGTTAAAAAAATTATAATATGGATTATAAAATTATAAGGATTATATAATGTTCAAAATTCAGTTCATACTATTCATAACCGCTTTTGAACGGCTAGTAAGGTAAGTCGTGGTGCGCTTGAACATGGTGTTGTGTGTAATGCAAGTTATTAAATTACTTTGAAGAAATAACATACTATGAAATATTGGGGTGTTACATTCTTCCCTCCTTTAATAAAATGCATCCTCGCAATTTGAAATTGTTATTCTAAAATAAAAGGTTGAAAATAGAAAATACCTTTGTGGGAAAACCAACATCAGAAATTGGGTTAATAAAATTTAATCTTAATAAGAGGAAAAGGGGAATGTAAAAGTCACCACCAAATTATGATCTCGATTAGGAGAACATTGGTGGAAATTAGAGACACATACTTGTAGGAAAAACATAAATATTTATAGGGTGTTATTGTGGTTATCAATCACCAAAAATTGTAGAATTGTGGGCCTCAAATCCACCAATCTATGATGACTTAAAATACCATCGGTTCAACAAAATGTAAAGTATTAGGATAACAAATTTTTGGTTTTAATATCACTTCCCTAAAGTTTAATAATTAATTTATCCATAAAATAATAGGAATATATATATATATATATATATGTATATATATACTTGACAAGTAGAGTTTCATTCTTCAACTAATTCTTACCACAAACTCATCTTTCACTCTAAAAGATTTCAAAAAATATATTCTATTTATCCTAATCATATAGGGTTACAAAAAAAATGAATTTATAATTCACATATCATACCCTTTATAAAAAAGAAAATACATTATACAATCCAGGGACTTCACGTAGTCCAGTGGCAGGCGATAAATACCAATCGCACTATAGTTTTGGATTTGATTCCCGCAGCTTTGTCTGACGCGATGGGTTGTCACACAGTCTGCATGTTGTCCTTTTATAAAAAATACAAAAATAACCTTTCACACATAATCCATTCCAACCTTTAGACTTATCCAAAATACTTCTATCCAAACTCACAGAACAAAATTTATAAGGAAGTTAAACACAATGAAGATCCTTTTTACCATGTAATAACATGTGAACACCTTCATCATGTATTATTTTAAAACATGGTAACACCCTGAATTACCATAAAACCTTATTGATTACATTCATGATCCCTTATTCCTTATAAAATAATGGATATACTTCTTCCATACAAAAATATTGTAAACTCCAACAATGATGGAATATAAAAATCATTAATCCGTTTCAAGGTAGACAAAAATATCCAATACAATTTATCCAAATCAAACATGTCTCAATCCAAAATCACTACCTCAGTATCAGAACCATATTATGGTTTATCTTTCTCTCAATCATATATTTTCCAAAAATTTAACCTACTATTGAGTAGATTTTCTTGGTTCTACAAAATCTCAAGTCCTTAATGAAATAGTAATGTAGTATGATCCTTATATACTTCATAATTATTATAACCAGTACATCATTGATACAACACTCAAATGACATAATTCTTTAATAACAACATAAGAACTTTAATCATTCCTCTTCATCTATGGTAGTATCATAACTTGATTATTATCCAATAACATCATTTGGGGCATACTCAGATGATTTGGACATTGGTTCGCGTAGTGTCCCAACTCCTTGCAGATGAAGCATTGTACATTTGGAACCTTTTTCGTACCCTTACAGTCACGTACTTGGTGTCCTTTTTCTCTACACTTATAACAAACACCCATTCCCTTCAGGAAAGTTCCAGGGTGTTTCTTACCACATTTATCACATATGAGAAAATTATTCTTTTCCCTCTTCCCTTTATCAATCTTTCTCTCTTCCATCCTTTTCTTCTTTTTCCGCCCTTCAAAGCCATAAGTCTCAGAGAATTATTTACTTTTCTTGTTAACACATGATACTATTTCTTTATATGTTGAGAATACATGGGAGACTATTTCCCTTCTAAATATTGGCTTAATACTGTGAAAGATATGATCCGTCTTACTCTTTGGATCATACGTATTGCTGGAGTTCACATTCCTTCTAATGGGCACCATTTATATACAATGGCATACACTAGATTAGTTTATGAATCGCAATACATAAATCCAAACTTGTAAAAAACTTAACATAAATTGAACAGTTTATGTATATAATCCATAATCATAAAAAAATTTCATTTAGGAAGTATATACTCATAAACCCTTCATAATGGTTGGTAAATAAAATGAGAATTATCCTAAGGATATCCCCTGAGAGTGTCGTAACCAAGAGTGCAGCAAGGCCAGTTGTCGTGCACCAGTTCCCGTTCGAGTATAGCTCAAAGCGGTGTTTTCTGGTTTTACCCCTAGTTACATCTATACTATGGCCGCCTCTACCTTCTCATATCCAGATAGGGTTGTATTTATTGGAAAACTCTCAAAATCTCTACAATACCAAAATTCAAGGAAGTTCTTCTATACTAATCCTCAAAGTCCATCTTAGGTCTATGTGATCTAATCAGAGTTTATCTAAATCTAGCTTCCAAGGTTTGAACTAAACTTCCTCTGATACCAACTATAACTCCCTGACCCTATTTACCCAGAGTCAGTGCGTTATTACATAACATTGGCATGATCACAAAAGATCAAGTCTAAAAAGACGGATTAGTTTAGTAGCCTTGAAAACACTAGATACATTCATAAGTCTTACATTACATCATAAAGTGAAAAAATACAACAACATAGTATCCATAGTCCACACTCTTATCCCTTAATACTATCCCTACAGGTCAGTCATAAAATACTTCTTCACATCTTGGAAAAAATAAAACATAGAAATGGGTAAGCTCAGATTCTTAGTAAGGATAATAATATAGCGGAAACTTTCATAAATAAACATAAACATTTAAGGAAATGTATAACTAAAAAAAATCCTTTTAAACTTGAACTTCAACATAATATGGTGAAAATAAAATGAAATAATGCCATTTACTTATTCTCAAGTATATTATAATAGTCGAATAATCACATGCAATATCAATAACCACTTTCATAATAATGGAATGCATAATTCCAGACAATCACAACCACATAGTCATGGACTTATGCCTAGACTAAAAATAAGATTTTTTCAAGGCCTTGTGACAAGACACTAGTTTGTCTCATGAGACCTACCAATGCATCGCCGAGCTATAGCGGGCTCCACCCGTCACTTACTAAGTCCAATTAATTTCTCATATTAACAGGTTTAAACATAATGTAAACATTAATATTAAAACTAGCATACAAAATGTCAATACTTTCTCCATAAACCATGAATGGTATAAAAATAACACATACACATTCAAACATATCACAAAACCTTCAATACAATATGGAAGTTTTGTATCATAATAAATCAACTTAAAATAAGCTTAAAATCAATCAAAGGATGTGGACATAGACGAAATCAAAACTATTTGAGATAAATATCTCAATTTTGAAATCATTTAAAAGTCACATAATTATAAAAGAAAAAATTTAATTCGAAAATATTCTTATAAACTTTTAAGGGAAGAGTCAATGATTTTATAACGGTAGAAAATAGACACACCCTCCGTATAAGTTAAAAAATACATTCTTACCATAATTTTGTCAAAAAGGTTAAAAAAGGACCTTATTTGGAAAACAACGGAAAGATTACTTTATAAACATCTTATAAAAAGTCAAAAAAGGGTATAAATGACTTTAACCCATAGTATATAAAATATAAATAATGTTTTGAAATACATTTTTAAGAAACATAGATGTGGATGATAAAGAGGTCCCAGTAGATAACTACTTATAAACAACCTCGAATAACGATGAGATTGTAGAATTAACCCTTACCTTGTAGTTTTCATTGGTCAAGGGCTGGTTAACCTCTTGTATAATGGTAAAATAATTGTTATTAAATTATAAAAGAATAATATATATTAATATTATTTCATATATGATCTTTTAATATAGCTTTGTTAATAATATCTTAGAATTATCGTCATTTTGTGTGTTAATAGATTCATTTTTTTATATTCTTTGTTATATGAGTCATATTTTCTATGGATGGGATGTATCTTATTCATATTCAGAATGATATAAAGTATTTAAACATTTTTTTAATCATCTAATGAAAATTAGTCTTGAATGGATTCAATGAGGAATGAATCTCATCACGTTCGTGGAGACGGTAATCCATACGTACGCACGAAGGGCAATATCATTCTTTTGATATTAAAATAATATATAATTGGATGGTATATCATATATACAGAATCATTATCATGTTATATTTATTATTTACATTAATTATAGATCATTATTATACCTATCCAAATAATAATGTATTGAATAACAATTACAACACGACGTGGAGACGGTAATCCATACGTACGCATGTATTGTGACATGTCATTCAAAGGATGGATAGAATAATGAATATTGCTGTACCATATTTATAATAACATCATAGTATATAGAAGATACTAGAGTTATTATTTTATAATTGAAATAACAAAGAAATAAGAAGTGGAAGAAGAAAAGAACTTGAAAGTGGGTGGTGAAATTATTACCTCTTCTTAGGGTTCTTCCTTTTGATTTGATCAAAAGGGCTCCTTAAGTTGGATTTATGACTAAAGGAAGGCCACGAGGATGAATTAAGGGATGTTGAGAGGATATGTGGGTAGGGGTTGGATAATCCAAAAGCCATTGAAGGTGTGAATTAGAGAGAAGGTGGAGTACCCTTTTATAAGATAGGTGAGGGGCACCTTAGGAAATGCCAGAAATATTATTTTATGATAAAATCATTTTCGGTTTCAAATGGATCCAAAATGGATTATATAAAGTAAAAGGTGGGGATGGGTCGAGAACAATTCAACCAATAGGTTTTAGATAGGTTTGGGTCACTATATTAACCTTATCTTTTAGATTTAACTCTTAGTGAAACAGTTTGACATTTACCATGTCTCTTTGTATTTTTATATTATATGGTTAATAAACTTACTATATACTTCCAAGAGAACCCCAAGTGGTTCATTAACGATACACCTATCATTATATAAGTCTTTTGGCCAAACCATAGATTTTTAATAATATAATATCAATTAATAATATAATATTTGTTTTAAAAACTCTTTTATGTCCATTTTGACACTATTTGGTATTTTGTTTTTTCTAAATTCATAGCAGCATTATTACTTCGAAAAAATTTCATTTAGTCCACCCTAACAGGTCATATTAACCTAGAAAATTAGTGTAATTTATAAAAAGTTTCAAATTACATTTATTTGGATATTTATAATATCAATTATTTTAACATTTCATTAATTAGGTAATTACTACATCATCATTGCGTCACAAATAAATTAAATTATTTAATGTCAAAAAATATATAAATAAAATACCATTATTTAGGAAATCTTTTTATATTTATAATGAATATTTATGGTCGAATTTATATTATGTGTAAACCTATATTAAAAATGTTTTAGTTATTAAACTTTGATTTTAACTCTTTTAACACTTCTTTGAATTAAATAATAATAAATGTCCTAATCTAATCTATGTGGACCAAAGAGGTTCATATTTTATTTATAAGGTTGTTTTTGGTCGAATTATACTTAGACAATATAATTAGGAAATGTGTTAGGGTAATAATAATATCATTTTTACCCTTAATTACCCTATTTACTTTTAACCGTGGTAAATAAAAGTAAAAAGTAACTATTCACCAAAAATTAGTATTATCTTATTGAACAACATTTTAATCCTTGATATTAACTATGTCTCTTTGATTTCAAAAATTCCAGACAATGAAGTGGTAAAATTAAGTTTTATCTCAATTTTTAAATTCTCCTAGGAGATGGGTAAAATACGGTGAAAAGTTTAATAAAATTTTTATATATCTAAAATTATTATAAACCGACTACAATGAATTAAATTAAACTTATATAGTTATTATGTATCAATTTTGACCTAAAATAAATTTAAATAAAATAAATAATTATTTAAATAAAAATTCTGTTTTAAACTATAACTTAGTGTTTTTCACTATTCATCAAAAATTGAACGTTTTCAGAAAAATACCAAAAGTTCATCCTAGGATAATTTCAATATTACAAATCCAAAAATGATGTCTATTTTACCAAATTAAAAACATAGAAGTTTCATTTCTTAATTTCAAATTAATTCTTGTTGTCAAAACCAAAAGGCGTATTTTTAAGAAATAATAACTATCAAAAGATTGACACTTGTTTATGTCCAATTTCAAAGTTAAATTACTTAAAATGAACATCATTGGATTAAATGGTAAAAATATAATCTAATTATACTTACAAAAAATTAAAATTTATAATTTAACACTGAATTATTTTTATTAAAAAAGTTGTTTTTAGTTAAAATATAACAGTTTCAATATTCACCAAAATATGAAAGTTAACTTAAAAACACCAAAAATTTATTGAAACTAAGTTCTTATGCACTGATCCTAAATGAGATGTTTTTTGTTTAAAATTGAATAAATAAAAGTTTCAAATATTTTATTTAAAAAGGGTTCACCATTAAAAGGCTGTAAAAGTGCATTTTTTTGAAAAATAATTCTTTTATCTGAAAAAAATTAATTTGTTATCACATTATGTATAAATAACTCACAATATGGATTCTAAAATTATAAGGATTATATAATGTTCAAAATTCAGTTAATAATATTTATAACCACTTTTGAATGGCTAGTTTGGTAAGTCGTGGTGCGCTTGAACTCGGTGTTCCCTCTAGTGGAAGTTATTGAATTACATTGAAGAAATAACGTACTATGAAATCTTGGGGTGTTACATTCTTCCCTCCTTCAATAAATTGTGTCCTCACAATTTAAAATTGTTCTTCTAAAAAAAGGTTGAAAATAGAAAATACCTTTGTGGGAAAACCCACATCAGAAATTGGGTTAATAAAATTTAGTCTTAATAAGAGGAAAAGGGGAATGAAAAAGTCACCACCAAATTATGATCTTGATTAGGAGAACAATGGAGGAAATTAGAGACACATAATTGGAGAAGAAACATAAATATTTATAGGGAGTGATTGAGATCATCAATAACAAACAATTGTAGAATTGTGGGCCTCAAAGCCACCAATCTATGATGATTTAAAATACCACTGGTTCAACAAAACGTAAGTTATTAGGATAACACATTTTTTGGTTTTAAGATGCCTTACCTAATTTTTCATAATTAATTTATCAATAAAATAAGAGGAATAAAGATATATGTATATATATACTTGACAATTAGAGTTTTATTCTTCAACTAATTCCTACCAGAAACCCATCTTTCACTCTAAAAGATTTCAAAAAAATATATTCTATTTATCTTAATCATATAGGGTTAAAAAAATAATGAATTTATAATTCACATATCAGACCCTTTAAAAAAAAGAAACTACATCATACAATCCAGGGACTTCACGTAGTCCAGTGGTAGGTGATAAATCTCAATCACACAATGGTTGTGGGTTCAATTCCCGTAGCTTTGTCCGATGCGATGGGTTGTCACATAGTCTGCGTGTTTTCCATTTATAAAAATCAAAAAATAACCTTTCAAAAATAATCCATTCCAACCTTTAGACTTATCCAAAATACTTCTATCCAAACTCACAGTCCAAAATTTATAAGGAAGTTAAACACAATGAAGATCCTTTTTTCCATGTAATAACATGTGAACACCTTCATCATGTATTATTCTAAAACATGGTAAAACCCTGAATTACCATAAAGCATTATTGATTAAATTTATTCTCCCTTATTACTTATAGAATAATGGATATAATTCTTCCATCCAAAAATGTTGTAAACTCCAACAATGACAGAATATAAAAATCATTATTTAGTTTCAAGGTAGTCAAGAATATCCAATATAATTTATCCAAATTAAACATGTATCATTCCAAAATCACTAAATCAGTATCAGAACCATATTATGGTTTATCATTCTCTCAACCATATATTTTCCAAAAATTTAACCTACTATTGAGTTGCTTTTCTTGGTTCCACACAATCTCATGTCCTTAATGAAATAGTACTACAATACAATCCTTATATACCTCATTATTATTATAACCAGTACATCGTTGATACAAAACTAAAATGACATAATTCTTTAATAACAACATAAGAACTCTAATAATTCCTCCTCATCTGTGGTAGTATCATAACTTGATTATTATCCAATAGCATCATTTGTTGCATACTCTAATGATTTAGACATTGGTTTCCGTAGTGTCCCAACTCCTTACGGATGAGGCATTGTACATTTGAAACCTTTTTCTTACCCTTGTAGTCACGTAATTAGTGTCCTTTTTCTCCACACTTATAACAAACTCCCATTCCCGTCAGGAAAGTTTGAGGGTGTTTCTTCGCAAAGTTATCACATATGGGAAAATTATTCTTTTCCCTCTTCCCTTTATCCATCTTTCTCTCTTCCATCATTTTCTTCCCTTGCTTCCCTTCAAAGCAATAGGTCTCAGAGAATTCTATACATTTCTTGTTAACACAAGATACTATTTCTTCATATGTTGAGAATACATGAGAGACTATTTCCCTTATAACTTTTGTCTTAATACCCTGAAAGATATGACCCTTCTTACTCTTTGGATCATACGTATTGCTGGAGTTCACATTCCTTCTACTGGGCACCATTTCTATACAATGGCATACACTAGATTTGTTTATGAATCACAATACATAAATCCAAACTTGTAAAACACTTAACATAAATTGAACAGTTTATAGATATAATATATAATCATAAAAATGTTTTCTTTGAAGAAGTATATACTCATAAACCCTTCATAATGGTTTGTAATGAAAATGAGAATTATCCTAAGAATATCCCCCGGGAGTGTTGTAACCAAGAGTGTTGCAAGGCCTGTTGTCGGGCACCAGTTCCGATTCAAGTCCAGCTCAAAGAGCTCTTTTTAGGTTTTACCCCTAGGTACATCTGTGCCAGAGCCGCCTCTACCTGCTCATATGCAGACATGGATGTATTGCTCAGAAAACTCACAAAATATCTACAATACCAAACTTCTAGGAAGTTCTTATATACTAATCCTCAAAGTCCATCTTAGTTATATGTTCTCTAATAAGAGTTTATCTAAATATAGATTCCAAGGTTTGTACTAAACTTCCTCTGATACTAACTGTAATGCCCCAACCCCAGTTACCTAGGGTCAGTGAATTATTACATAACATTGGCATGATAAAAAAAAAGATCATGTCTTGAAAGGCCGATTAGTTTAGTAGCCTTGGAAACACTAGATACATTCATAAGTCCTACATTACATCATAAGGTGAACAAATACAACAACATAGTATCCATAGTCCACTATCTTATCCCTTCATACTATCCCTATAGGTCATTTATAAAATACTTCTTCACATCCTGGGAAAAATAAAACATAGAAATGGGTAAGCTTAGATGCTCAGTAAGGATAATAATATAGCGGGAACCTTCATAAATAAGCATAAACATTTAAGGCAATGTATAACTAAAACAAATTCCTTTTAAACTTGAACTTCAACATAATATGGAAAAAATAAAATGAAATAATTCCATTTACTTATTCACAAGGATATTCTACTAGTTGAATAATCACATGCAATATTAATAACCACTTTCATAATGATGGAATACATAATTCCAGACTATCACAACCACATAGTCAAGGCCTTGTACCAAGACTACAAATAAGATTTTGTCAAGGCCTTGTTCCAAGGCACTAGTTTGTCTCATGAGACCTACCAATGCATCAAGGAGCTATAGCGGGCTCCACCTGTCACTTACTAAGTCCAATGAATTTCTCATATTAATAGGTTTAAACATAATGTAAACATTCATTTTAAAACTAGCATACAAAATGTCAATACTTTCTCCATAAACCATGAATGGTATAAAAATAACACATCCACAGTCAAACATATCACAAAACCTTCAATAAAATATGGAAGTTTTGTATCATAATAAATCAACTTCAAATAAGCTTAAAATCAATCAAAGGATGTTGACATAGATGAAATCAAAATTATTTGAGATAAATATCTCCTTTTTTAAATCATTTAAAAGTCACATAATTATAATAGAAAACATTTAATTCGAAAATATTCTTATAAAATTGTAAGGGAAGTGTCGAAGATTTTATAACGGCGGAAAGTTTCCACACCCTCCATATAAGTTAAAAAAGACATTCTTACCTTAATTTTGTCAAAAAGGTTAAAAAATGACCTTATTTGGAAAACAAGGGAAGGATTACATTATAAAAATCTTATAAAAAGTCAAAAAAGGGTATAAATGACTTTAACCCATATTATATAAAATAGAAAGAATGTTTTGAAATACATTTTTAAGAAACATAGATGTGGATGATAAATAGGTCCCAGTAGATAACTACTTATAAACAACCTCGAATAACGATGAGATTGTAGAATTAACCCTTAACTTGTACTTTTACTTGGTCAAGGGTAGGTTAACCTCCTGTATAATGGTAAAATAATTGTTATTAAATTATAAAAGAATAATATATATTAATATTATTTCATATATGATCTTTTAATATAGCTTTTTTAATAATATCTTAGAATTATCAACATTTCGGGTGTTAACAGATTCATTTTTTTATATTCTTTGTTAGGTGAGTCATATTTATTATGGATGGGATGTATCTTATTCATATTCAGACTGATATAATGTATTTAAACATTATTTTTAATCATCTAATGAAAATTATTCTTGAATGGATTCGATGAGGAATGAATCTCATCGCGTTCGTGGAGACGGTAATCCATACATACGCACGAGGGACAATATCATTATTTTGATATTAAAATAATATATAATTGGATGTTATAACATATATACAGAATCATTATCATGTTATATTTATTATTTACATGAATTACAGATCATTATTATACCCATCCAAATAAGAATGTATTGAATAACAATTACAACATGACGTGGAGACGGTAATCCGTACGTACGCATGTATTGTGACTTGTCATTCAAAGGATGGATAGAATAATGAATATGGCTGTACCATATTTATAATAACATCACAGTATATAGAAGATAGTGGAGTTATTTTATTAGAATGGAAATAACAAATAAAGAAGAAGTGGAAGAAGAAAAGAACTTGAAAGAGGGTGGTGAAATTATTACCTCTTCTTCGGGTTCTTCCTTTTGATTTGATCAAAAGGGCTCCTTTAGTTGGATTTATGACTAAATGAAGGCCACAAGGATGAAGTAAAGGATGTTGAGAGGATATTTGGGCAGGGGTTGGCTAAGCCAAAATCAATTGAAGGTGTGAATTAGAGAGAAGTTGGAGTGCCCTTTTATAAGATGGGTGAGGGGCATCTTAGGAAATGCTAGAAATATTATTTTATGATAAAATAATTTTCGGTTTCTAATGACTCAAAAGTGTATTATTTAAAGTCCAAGGTGGTTATGGGTCGAAAAACATTAAACCAATTGGTTTTATACAGGTTTGGGTCACTATATTAACCTTATATTTTAGATTTAACTCTTAGTGAAATAGTTTGACATTTACCATGTCTCTTTGTATTTTTATATTATATGGTTAATAAACTTATTATATACTTCCAAGAGAACCCCAAGTGGTTAATTAATGATACAAATATAATTATATAAGTCCTTTGGAATAACCTTAGATTTTTAGGAATATAATATCAATTAATAATATAATATTTGTTTTAAAAACTCTTTTATTTCCATTTTGACACTGTTTGGTATTTAGTTTCTTCTAAATTCATGAATGCATTATTACTTCGAATTTTTTTCATTTAGTCCACCCTAACATATCATATTAACCTATAAAATTAGTGGAATTTATAAAAAGTCTCAAATTACATTTATTTGGATATTTATAATATCAATTATTTTAATATTTCATTAATTAGGTAATTACTACATCATCATTGTGTCATAAATAAATTAAATTATTTAATGTCAAAAAATATATAAATAAAATACCATTATTTAGGAAATATTTTTATCTTTATAATGAATATTTATTTTCGAATTTATATTATGTGTAAGCCTATATTAAAAATGTTTTAGTTATTAAACTTTGATTTTAACTCTTTTAACACTTCTTTGAATTAAATAATAATAAATGTCCTAATCTAATCTATGTGGACCAAAGAGGTTCATATATTATTCATAAGGTTGTTTTTGGTTGAATTATACTTAGACAATAGAATTAGGAAATATTTTAGGGTAATAATAATATCATTTTTACCCTTAATTACCCTATTTACTTTTAACCGTGGTAAATAAAAGTAAAAAGTTACTATTCACCAAAAATTAGTATTATCTTATTGAACCAAATTTTACTCCTTGATATTAACTGTGTCTCTTGTATTTTCAAAATTACACTCAATGAAGGGGTAAAATTAAGTTTTATGAGAATTTTTAAATTCTCCTAGGAGATGGGTAAAAGACGGTGAAAAGTTAAATAAAATTTTTATATATCTAAAATTATTATAAACCGACTACAATGAATTAAATTTTACATATATAGGTATTATGTATCTATTTGGACAAAAAATAAATTTAAATAAAATAAATAATTATTTAAATAAAAATTCGGTTTTAAACTATAACTCAGTGTTTTTCACTATTCATCAAAAATTGAACGTTTTCAAAAAAATACCCAAAGTTCACCCTAGGATAATTTCAATATTAAAAATTCAAAAATGATGTATATTTTACCAAATTCAAAACATAGAAGTTTCATTTCTTAATTTAAAATTAACTCACGTTGTCAAAACCAAAAGGCCTATTTTAAAGAAATAATAACTATCAAAAGATTGACACTTGTTTATGTCCAATTTCAAAGCTAAATTACTTACAATGAACATCATTGGATTAAATGGTAAAAAAATAATCTATTTATACTTCCAAACAATTAAAATATATAATTTAACACTATAAATTATTTTGATTAAAAAAGTTGTTTTTAGTTAAAATATAATATTTTCAATATTCACCAAAATATGAAAGTTATCATAAAACACCAAAAATTTATTGAAACTAAGTTCTTATGTACTGATTCTAAATAAGATGTTTTTTTGTTTAAAATTGAATAAATAAAAGTTTCAAATATTTTATTTAAAAAGGGTTCACCATTAAAAGGCTGTAAAAGTGCATTTTTTTGAAAAATAATTCTTTTATCTGAAAAAAATTAATTTGTTGTCACATTATGTATAAAAAACTCACAATATGGTTTCTAAAATTATAAGGATTATATAATGTTCAAAATTCAGTTAATAATATTTATAACCACTTTTGAATGGCTAGTTTGGTAAGTCGTGGTGCGCTTGAACTCGGTGTTCCCTGTAGTGCAAGTTATTGAATTACATTGAAGAAATAACGTACTATGAAATCTTGGGGTGTTATATTCTTCTCTCCTTTAATAAATTGTGTCCTCTCAATTTGAAATTGTTCTTCTAAAATAAAAGGTTGAAAATAGAAAATACCTTTGTGGGAAAACCCACATCGGAAATTGGGTTAATAAAATTTAGTCTTAATAAGAGGAAAAGGGGAATGAAAAAGTCACCACCAAATTATGATCTCGATTAAGAGAACATTGGAGGAAATTAGAGACACATAATTAGAGAAGAAACGTAAATTTTTATAGGGAGTGATTGAGATCATCAATCACAAACAATTGTAGAATTGTGGGCCTCAAAGCCACCAATCTATGATGAGTTAAAATATCGTTGGTTTAACAAAACGTAAGGTATTAGGATAACACATTTTTTGGTTATAAGATTCCTTACCTAATGTTTAATAATTAATTTATCAATAAAATAAGAGGAAAATATATATATGTATATATATAATTGACAAGTAGAGTTTTATTCTTCAACTAATTCCTACCACAAACCCATCTTTCACTCTAAAAGATTTCTAAAAAATATATTCTATTTATCCTAATCATATAGGGTTAAAAAAATAATGAATTTATAATTCACATATCAGACCCTTTAAAAAAAGAAACTACATCATGCAATCCAAGGACTTCACGTAGTCCAGTGGTAGGTGATAAATCTCAATCACACTATGTTTGTGGGTTCAATTCCCGTAGCTTTGTCCGATGCGATGGGTAGTCACATAGTCTGCGTGTTGTCCATTTATAAAAATCCAAAAATAACCTTTCAAAAATAATCCATTCCAACCTTTAGACTTATCCAAAATACTTCTATCCAAACTCACAGTCCAAAATTTATAAGGAAGTTAAACACAATGAAGATCCTTTTTTCCATGTAATAACATGTGAACACTTTCATCATGTATTACTCTAAAACATGGTAAAACCCTGAATTACCATAAAGCCTTATTGATTAAATTCATGCTCCCTTATTACTTATAGAATAATGGATATAATTCTTCCATCCAAAAATGCTATAAAATCCAACAATGACAGAATATACAAATCATTATTTAGTTTCAAGGTAGTCAAGAATATCTAATATAATTTATACAAATTAAACATGTATCGTTCCAAAATCACTAACTCAGTATTAGAACCATATTATCGTTTATCTTTCTCCCAACCATATATTTTCCAAAAATTTAACCTACTACTGTGTTTATTTTCTTGGTTCTACACAATCTCATGTCCTTAATGAAATATTACTACAATACAATCCTTATATACCTCATAATTATTATGACCAGTACATCGTTGATACAACACTAAAATGACATAATTATTTAATAACAACATAAGAACTCTAATAATTCCTCCTCATTTGTGGTAGTATCATAACTTGATTATTATCCAATTTCATCATTTGGGGCATACTCTAATGATTTGTACATTGGTTTCCGTAGTGTCCCAACTCCTTGAAGATGAGGCATTCTACATTTGAAACCTTTTTCTTACCCTTGCAGTCACGTACTTGGTGTCCTTTTTCTCCACACTTAACAATCTCCCATTCCCATCAGAAAAGTTTGAGGGTGTTTCTTCCCAATGTTATCACATATGGGAAAATTATTCTTTTCCCTCTTCCCTTTATCCATCTTTCTCTCTTCCATCCTTTTCTTCCCTTGCTTCATTTCAAAGCAACAGGTCTTAGAGAATTCTTCAAATTTCTTATTATCACATGATACTATTTCTTCATATGTTGAGAATACATGGGAGAATATTTACCTTCTAACTTTTGGCTTAATACCCTGAAAGATATGATCCTTCTTACTCTTTGGATCATACGTATTGCTGAAGTTCACATTCCTTCTACTGGGTGCCATTTCTATACAATGGAATACACTATATTTGTTTATGAATCAAAATACATAAATCCAAACTTGTAAAACACTTAACATAAATTGAACAGTTTATAGATATAATCCATAATCATAAAAATGTTTTATTTGAGGAAGTATATACTCATAAACCCTTCATAATGGTTTCTAATGAAAATTAGAATTATCCTAAGCATATCCCCCGGGAGTGTTGTAACCAAGAGTGTAGCAAGACCCGTTGTCGGGCACCAATTCCCGTTCGAGTCCAGCTCAAAGTGCTGTTTTTAGGTTTTACCCCTAGGTACATCTGTGCCAGAGCCGCCTCTTCCTGCTCATATCCAGATAGAGATGTATTGCTCGGAAAACTCACAAAATCTCTACAATACCAAAATTCTAGGAAGTTCTTCTATACTAATCCTCAAAGTCCATTTTAGGTATATGTGCTCTAATAAGAGTTTATCTAAATATAGATTCCAAGGTTTGTACTAAACTTCCTCTGATACCAACTGTAACACCCTGACCCCAATTACCTAGGGTCGGTGAATTATTACATAACATTGGCATGATAAAAAAAATGACCAAGTCTCGAAATACTGATTAGTTTAGTAGCCTTGGAAACACTAGATACATTCATAAGTCTTACATTACATTATAAAGTGAAAAAATACAACAACATAGTCTCTATAGTCCACACTCATATCCCTTCAGACTATTCCTGCAGGTCAGTCATAAAATACTTCTTCACATCCTGAAAAAATAAAACATAGAAAGGGGTAATCTTAGATGCTCAGTAAGGATAATAATATAGCGGAAAATTTCATAAATAATCATAAAAATTTAAGGCAATGTATAACTAAAAAAATTCCTTTTAAACTTGAACTTCAACATAATATGGAAAAAATAAAATGAAATAATTCCATTTACTTATTCACAAGGATATTCTACTAGTCGAATAATCAAATGCAATATCAATAACCACTTTCATAATGATGGAATACATAAAGCCAGTCTATCACAACCACATAGTCAAGGCTTTGTACCAAGACTACAAATAAGATTTTTTCGAGGCCTTGTGCCAAGACACTATTTTGTCTCATGAGACCTACCAATGCATCAAGGAACTATAGCGGGATCCACCCGTCACTTACTTAGTCCAATGCATTTCTCATATTAATAGGTTTAAACATAATGTAAACATTCATATTAAAACTAGCATACAAAATGTCAGTAATTTCTCCATAAAACATGAATGGTATAAAAATAACACATCCACAGTCAAACATATCACAAAAACTTCAATACAATATGGAAGTTTTGTATCATAATAAATCAACTTCAAATAATCTTGAAATCCATCAAAGGATGTTGACATAGATGAAATCAAAACTATTTGAGAGAAATATCTCTGTTTTGAAATCATTTAAAATCTATATAATTATAAAAGAAAAAATTTACTTTTAAAATATTCTGATAAGATTTTAATGGAAGCTTTGACGATTTTATAACTGTGGAAAATAGCCGCACCCGCCGTATAAGTTAAAAAATACATTATTACCTTAGTTTTGTCAAAAAGGTTAAAAAGGACCTTGTTTGGAAAATGACGGAAAGATACCTTTATAAAAATCTTATAAAAAGTCAAACAAGGGTATAAATGACTTTAACCCATAGTCTATAAAATATAAATAATGTTTTGAAATACATTTTTAAGAAACATGGATGTTGATGATTAAGAGGTCCCAGTAGATAATTACTTATAAACAACCACGAATAATGAAGAGATTGTAGAATTAACCCTTACCTTGTACTTTTACTTGGTTGAGGGTAGGTTAAAATCTTGTATAATGGTGAAATAATTTTTATTAAATTATAAAAGAATCATATACATTAATATGATATCATATATAATATTTTAATATTGCTTTGTTAATAATATATTATTATTATCATTGTTTCGGGTGTTAACAGATTCATTTTACTTTATATTATTTGTTATGTGAGTCATATTTGTTATGGATGGGATTTATCTTATTCATATCCATAATTATATTAAGTATTTAAATTTTTTTAATCATATAATGAAAATTAGTCTTGAATGGATACAATAGGGAATGAATCTTACCGCGTTTGTGGAGATGGTAATCCGTACGTACGCACGAGCGACAATATCATTATTTTGATATTAAAATAATATATAATTGGATGTTAAATCATATATAAAGAATCATTATAATGTTATATTTATTATTTACATGAATTACATATCATTATTATCCCCATTCAAATAATAATGTATTGAATAACAATTACACCACAACGTGGAGACGGTTATCCGTACGTACGCAAGTATAGTGACATGTCATTTAAAGGATGGATAGAATAATGAATATAGATGTACAATATTTATAATGACATAAAAGTATATAGAATATACTGTAGTTATTATTTTATAATGGAAATAACAAATAAATAAATAGTGGAAGAAGAAAAGAACATGAAAGAGGGTGGTGAAATTATTACCTCTTATTCCGGTTCTTCCTTTTGATTTGATCAAAAAGGCTCCCTAAGTTGGATTTCTAACTAAAGTAAGGACTCTAGGATAAAGTGAGGGATGTTGAGAGGATATTTTTTGGCCTATCCAAATGGCATTGAAGGTGTGAATTACAGAGAATGGGGAGTTCCCTTTTATAAGAGGGGTGAGGGGCACCTTAGGACAAGCTAGAAATATTATTTTATAATAAAATAATTTTCGGTTTCTAATGGCTCCAAAATGGATTATTTAAAGGATAAGGTAGGTATGGGTCGAAAAACACTTGACCAATAGGTTTTAGGCAGGTTTGGGTCACTATATTAACCTTATCTTTTATATTTAACTCTTAGTTAAATAGTTTGACATTTACCATGTCTCTTTGTATTTTTATATTATATGGTTAATAAACTTACTATATACTTCCAAGAGAACCCCAAGTGGTTCATAAATTATAAACCTATCATTATATAATATCCTTTGCCCAAACCATAGATTTTTAGGAATAGAATATCAATTAATAATATAATATTTTTTTTAAAAACTCTTTTATGTCAATTTTGACACTATTTGGTATTTTGTTTTTTCTAAATTCATAACAGGATTATTAATTCGAAAAAAATTCATTTAATAAACCCTAACATGTCATATTAACCTAAAAAATTAGTGGAATTCATAAAAAGTCTCAAATTACATTTTTTTGGATATTTATAATATCAATTATTTTAATATTTCATTAATTAGGTAATTACTGCATCATCATTGTGTTATAAATAAATTAAATTATTTAATGTCAAAAAAATATAAATAAAATATATTTATGTAGGAAATACTTTTATATTTATAATGAATATTTATAGTCGAATTTATATTATATGTAACCCTATATTAAAAATGTTTCAGTTATTAAACTTTGATTTTAACTCTTTTATCAATTCTTTGAATTAAATAATAATAAATGTCCTAATCTAATCCAAGTTGACCAAAGAGGTTCATATTTTATTTCTAAGGTTGTTTTTGGCCGAATTATACTTATCCAATTGAATTAGGACATGTGTTAGGGTAATAATAATAACATTTTTACCCTTAATTACCCTATTTACTTTTAACCGTGGAAAATAAAATTAAAAAGTTACTATTCACCATAAATTAGTTTTATCTTGTTGAACCACATTTTACTCCTTGATATTAACCATTTCTCTCAGATTTTCAAAATTCCACTCACAGAAGGGGAAAAATTATGTTTTATGTGAATTTGTAAATTCTCCTAGGAGATGGGTAAAAGACGGTGAAAAGTTCAATAATATATATATATATATATATATATAATTATTATAAACTGACTCCAATGAATTACTTTGAAATTATATAGGTATTATGTATCTATTTTGACCTAAAATAAAATAAAATAAAATAAATAATTATTCAAATAAAAATTCGGTTTTAAACTATAACTGAGTGTTTTTCACTATTCACCAAAATTGAACGTTTTCGGGAAAATACCAAAAATTCACCATGGGATAATTTCGATATTCCGAATCCAAAAATGATGTCTATTTTAAAAAATTTAAAACATATAACTTTCATTTATTAATTTAAAATTAATTCCCGTTGTCAAAACCAAAAGGCGTATTTTAAATAAATAATGACTATCAAAAGATTGACACTTGTTTATGTCCAATTTCAAAGTAAAATTACATAAAATGACCAGAATTGGATTAAATGGTAAAAATATAATCTATTTTTACTTCTAAACCATTAAAATTTATAATTTAAAACTATAAATTATTTTGATTAAAAAATTTGTTTTCAGTTAAAATATAGTATTTTCACTATTCACCAAAATTTGAAAGTTATCAGAAAAACCCCAAAAAATTATTGAAACTAAATTCTTATGTCTTGATTCTAAAGAAGATGTTTATTTTGACAAATTGAATATATATAAGTTTCAAATATTGTATTTAAAATGGGTTCACCATTAAAAAGTCGTAAAAGTGCATTTTTTTTGAAAAATACTTCTTTTATCTGAAAAAATTAATTTGTTCTCACATTATGTATAAAAAATGCATAATATGGATTCTAAAATTATAAGTATTATATAATGTTTAAAATTCACTTAATACTATTCATAACCGCTTTTGAACGGCTAGTTTGGTAAGTCGTGGTGCGCTTGAACTCAGTGTTGCGTGTAGTGCAAGTTATTTAATTACTTTGAAAAAATAACGTACTATGAAATCTTGGGGTGTTACATCAGGTATCAAGCATAAGGCAGAAGGATATTTTGTTAAAATTTTCCACTATCAATTTGTGAAATATAAAAGCCAATAACAAGCTATAATGTGACAATAATTACCCATAACCATATGTAAATAGAAGAAAAATTTCTATATAACTTGTCATTAGTTTTCCGAGGATGCTTAGAAATTATGACACCGTCTTGGTGATTATTTACTAACTGACCAAGCCAGTACACTTCATCCTAATTAGAGAGACTAATTAGGTAGAGGAGTTATGAATGTTATATATATAGGAAATGGTAAAGTTATATAGAGTACCAATTTCTATTTTCTCTCATAGAGATCATAGATTTACCTAATGGTCTGGAATTCCTTAAAACAATTTTCTAAAACCCAGTTAACTGTGAACATGGAATTCCATTATCAAATGGAAGGTTATTCTGAGCATACAATCAAGGAAATAGATGTAATTTTTAGAGAATGTGTGATGGAAATTCATGGATTCATTGGGATACCATTTTTATTTAGTTGTGTTTTCATATAATAATATTTGTGAAGACACAATACATTTAGATTTTTTTAAATAAGTTTTCAACTGCACATGTCACTCTCCACTGAGTTGGGTATAGGTCATAGAAACTTCACTAATTGGACCTAGCCTTATACAAATGACTTCTGAGAAAATCTAGTTAATTATGAAGTGAATGGAAATGACCTACATTCATTATTAATATCATGAAAATCATCATCATCATCATCAAATATTATTTTACATAGGTGATCATGTATTCTAGTGAGTATCTCTAAGGTTATGAAATAACTATCAGGGAAAGAAAGGGAAACTAAATCCATAATATATTGGACCATTCACTATTATTGAGATTATTAGTGAATTTTAATATTAAATAAATCTATCCCTATGATTTAGCTCTATTTATAATTTTTTATATATATCTTAACTAAATAAGTGGTAGCTCGAACCCATTTATGTGATTAGTTGGGATCACGTTTCTCATGAACCAGATGCTACATTTATTCAAATCCCAATCAATATTTTATACAGGAATGATATGATCTTGGGAGGAAAATATATTTCATTGTTTTGAGTATTATAGACACATGGAAAAGATCATTAAGAGACTTGATAATGAGAGTGTTTTATTCAAGAGAAATGTACTATGATTTTTCAAGACACCTCTAACCTATAGTTTTCTAAGAAAAAATTCCAATAATGGGGAGAATAAAACAACCTCAATTTGAGTCATTTATTTATTTTTAAGTTATTAATTTTTTGGTGGTATTTTTTTGGAGATTTCATATTGTTTTTAGAGGTTTTGGAGGGATGTTGATAGGTGCACAATTATCACACTGTTAAGGGAACCTATGCACAGTCACCAAAAAACCATGTAGGAGTAAATGTGGGTCTTTGGGTAGGTGAATAGTTAGTGCATGGTTTGGATAAACTATACATCCAATCCATTTGGACTTGGTGAGTGTTTTTGGGTAGGCTCATAGATAGCACATGGTTTGGATAAACTGTGTGGCCAAACCACATGGACTTTGATTTTTTTGGATAATGACATCATTCGAGATGGTGCATGGTTTACTAGAATATGATTCAAAACCATTTATTATTTTAAAAATCCCCCCAAAATAATTTTTATCCCAAATTCCAAAAAAAAATCTCATTTCTTCTCTCATGGGTAGGGATCTCAAACTTCCAATATCTCTTGGGAAATTTTTGTGAACCTATTCTCTCTATAGCTCCTTCTCCTTGAATCTTGAATTGTTAAGAAAATACATCAAAGTTAAGGCTCCCATATCTCATCCGTATTTATTATGTTACCATTTTATCTTAGAATAAACCCTAGTTTGGGGATATCATGCTCGAATAACTTAATTAGGGTATTTTTATGGTAATTTTATAATGAACCATCATATGAGGGTTGTGAGAAACTATATCTATGAGGTTGTGTAGTGATTTCTTATAAAAAATATTGTTTTTGGTAGTTGGATTCTATATTAGTATAATTTTCCAAGAACATGAAGGATTATGGTTTTTAAAAATTAAATGATTATTTTTATTTTTAGAAATGGTTTTGGGAGACTCCAACACTATGTTGAGTAAAATTAAAAAATAGATATTTTGGTTTAAAATGAATAAATTTTTGTGTGTATAAACTTGGAATTTTAATGGGTTGCTTTGTGTTCACAATGAATAAGAATGGGGACTTATTGATTTGGAATTATCTACTAATGCTGTGATTTGGGAAAATATATTTTACCACTAAGTGGGGACTTGGATCAGGGGTTATGAGTTTTGACTTTTTGAGGTTGGTCTATCAAGAGGACCCATTGGATAGGTGATGCATTTGGGTTTATTACATGTCTCATAGAGCATATGGGTTATTGAATTGAATGGGTGGGTTATTTTAAGGTGTGGTGGGGTGTTGTGGCATGATTTTTTTATGTTGGTTATATAAATACACACACATATATATAATTATTAGGTTTTTATAATTCCTATGTTATATAAAATGTGAGCAAACTTTTTTTCTTCTAGTAGTGTGTGTGAGAAGTATTTGGTGGACTGTGAAGTGCCAAGATCAGTGTGATATCACTAATAGAGGGAGGGGGTAAATTGGTGATCCCTTTTTTATTTTGTATTTTTTTGTATTTTTAATTAATCATTTTTGGATAGTTAAATACCTGATCAAATCCTCATGTGTATCTCATTCTTATCATGAATAACACTATAAATACAAAGGCACAAAATACAAGGATTTACAAGTTTCAATACAAATACATACTCCTTGTCATATTAGTTATTCTCCCTAACATGTATTTTTCACTATAATATTATTATCAATTACATTTATTGATACAGAGTCACACCACATATCTTCTAAACCCTCACATGAGGTTCTTTATACTATATCCCATAGTGTTAATATAATCTACACTATCATGCTCTAGAATCCACACTAAAGACTTATAATCTTGAATCACACAAGTGACTTGTCTTGATCCTAGATTCAACTAAGAGGATTCCCCCTATCTTCAAGAACTGATAAAATATAAGATAAAATATTTATCATCCTCCACAAAATTTATAAATATGGATTGGCCATGTACATATTAAAGTAAATTTGTAAAGCTAATTGGCCTTTCCCAAATATCTCTAATCACTTATGTCTGATTAGTTTCCTCAATGAAACAAGTCTTAGGAATTTATTTATTCTTGATGATTAATTCCCAAACTCACTAATATATGTGCAAGTGGTGGACATATAATTATTTAGTATTTATGAAAGATGGTACTTTCACAATCTCGACTAAGTATACCTTCTTAAATGATCAATTTTAATTCATACATACATGCAATTAAGCACAGTACATAACTATTGAACATAATATTTTATAAATCAAATTATTTTATGTGTTTTTTCAAATCAATTACTAAATTACAAAACATATTAATCACCCCTTTTAATATTCTTATTTAAATTTTATTTTTTAACTACTTGATGTTTATCAAAGGTGGTATGTAGTTTGTATGGATTACAGTAATTTTTTGTTTAAGGACTCCTCATGGTGTGTATTTCTTATAGAAACTCAAATGCAGTTCCATCCTCTATCAAAAACTCCCAAAACCTCCCCCAAAAACCTATAACCAATGAAACTAGAAAGGTAATGGACTCGTAATACATAGAAAATTACATAAAATACCTATTAAATGATTATATCCCTCAAGAATACAAAACCAAATGGCTAAAAATATTTTTCACAACCTCATCACCACATAAACACAAACCACTTCATGTCACTCAACCACATCACCACAAACATATCCACTTCTATGCAACAAAAACCAAAGAACACTAAAACCAATGAACCGAACTATCCCAAACATATAAATTAGGGAATTATATCTTCTATGTCAAGATACAATTTGATATGGGTGGCACTGACTTTCCCAAACTTGTTTAATCACATAACAGTTAATGTGTCTCGATTAAGAATTAGGTCCTCCATTTTCATATGTCAGGACTTTATCACACATTATACATAAAAAAGAGAAATACAACTCATATCATAAAATAGAAGAATCCATAAATTAGATCATGAGAAAAAAAGGTAAAACTAAAAAAATATTCTAGGTATTGGGCACAAACCCATGTATCATGTTATCAAGTACTCTACTCCAAGATTCCATGCCTCCACAACACAAAAACCCAAGAAATGGTCCATCTATGCAGTTCATCTCTTAGTGTTCCTGGATCTCTATTAGTCCGTCCACGAATTTTCCAATGTCCTCAATATGAAACTATCCACAATTAATTACATGGGAGTCATGATGAAGACATTGACGAAGCTTTGAAATATAGAAGGCATCATGGATCCCATCTAGCCATGGTGGCAATGCCAATCAATAATCCACCTCACCAACTATCCCCAACACCTCAAAGGTCCCAAAAAACCATGGAGAAATATTACTACCAAAAACTTACTTTTTAAAATATATACAAGAATTTTGTAAAGGTACAAATCAAGTTTAGAAAATCTAAAAGCAAAGGAAAAACAAAAACCACTCCCACCTAGAGTTAAGGTGGCCTAAAACGGTGAAGACCAAGAGCATCTATAATGAATATCTTAGCCTCCTCCCCTGGAAGAGATTCAAGACATTGGAAAAGAGTAACATATTACTCATAGTTGACCTTTGAAGACAAGAAGTACGAAACTGTACTCCCTTCATACCAAGTATGAAGAACCTATAAGTCGTTGATCATCAACAATTTTCATCTGTGTACGGTTTATTCAATAGACCATGGTGTGAGACCAAATCTGATAAGAGAATTGAATAACATTAGATAATAATTCTATATGACCATAAGGATGATATGCCTCTATTTTTAAATTGTGATACCATTGAGAAAAGCCTAAGCCTGGGATTTCAATGAATCTCCAATGCCGAACTAAACTGGGAATGCCAACATAACTAATCCCCAAGGATTCCTGATGACACCCTCTCTCATGTAGTCCGAGATACAAGAACCATCAATGTTCATCTTCAAACCCAAACAATTCAGAATAAATTTTATCCATCTACCCAACTTTACACTACATTCACTAATTGGGCTAGGAGTAGCGTTAATAAGCGGTCTCAAATAAGTATCATTGGAGTTTTACTTACATATTCATATCAGATCAATCAAAATGATCATTGTGCTAAGATACACTCCTATTTTTCAACTTGTGTTTCTATTATGATGGGCTTCATTCCTTATTTTCCATAAACACCGACATACAACTATAAGAATAATTATCCTTGTTTTGAATTCATGATTCTTATTTGTGCCTTGAAACAATAGATTCTAGAATGAAGAGGAAGATACCTCAGTTTAATCTATACTAGTAAAAACCACAAACAAATTCCACACCATATTTTCCCATTCCCCTTCGAAAAAGAGATGATCCAAAGTTTCAATTTGGGTCACCTTTCAGTAGTAATATCTTGAATACATGATAATCCTTAGATGCATAATGTTTTCCATGGTTGGTAGTGCCCAATTCTTAACATGAAAAAGTAAGAAGTTAAACTTTTTTGGTATTTATTTACACCATAATTTTTCCATCCATTCTTCATGCTTCAGAAGAATTATATGCAATATTTAAAAATCCTTGGCGAATAGCATTCTTAAGGAAGATTCAGTGAAAAAACAATGATCATTGTTCTTATTAATAACATTATTATGAAAGAAATTGTATTTAATTTTATTAACAACTACCTTAATGAACCTTGGGTTCTCTAAAGCTTTCTTGAAAGAGATGTATGGAATAGAGAAACCAGGAAAACTGATGATGTTTCCTGCTCAATTGTGTCACCCGAAACTTATCTCCCCTTTTCTGACCAGCCACCGTGAAGATTGGTTCAACACCATAATTAAGGGTTGCATCATCTCCCAAATGATGGATCCTATATTCCTCTATGAAGGTATCTCTACTCAATATTTTTTCATCATAAACCTTACCCATAATGTTCTTTCTTCGATGATTTCCCAGGAGAGTTTGATGTGAAGTCCATGCATTTCCCCAATTACACTCCTCATATTAACTCCACCCTCAGATCATTGTATGCCCATTTAGTTCAAAGAAAACCAATTATGTCTGCCCTTAGATTGAGAATCCCAGATAAAGGGTGCCATAAATTTTTCCATCCAAGTAAATACCACTTTTGGAAGATTAAATGTAGAAAACACATGCATTGTAATGGATGATAATATGTTATTAAACAAGGAAATCCTACCTCCAAATGATAAAAACATGTTATTCCAGTTAATGATTCTCCCATTAATTATATTTGTTATCTTCTGAAAGTGATGTAATTTAATCCTCTTTTGGGAAATAGGAGCTCTTGGATACTTCAAAGGGAAGGTCCCTCTAGTCACATGAAGACTCATTTCTAGATCTCTATCACAACTATGAGAGCTGTTGTTAGAAAGATAGAATCTACTCTTCTCTATATTAACATGTAATCAGATCCACTTACAATATTCTTCCAAGAGATAATTAATAACTATAATGGATCTATTACTACCATTGAAAAATAAAATTGTGTCATATAGAAACATAAGTTGAGAAATAACTATATAATTGTACCTTTACCAGTATAGAAAAATACTTCCTTGACTAATAAATTGATTTAGAAGAAAACACAAATAATCCTATGAAAGAATAAAAAGGGTACAAGATAAAGGATCGCCTTTCCTAAGTCCTATGATAGCTTTTAAGAAACCATATTTCTTTACCATGAAAGAGATTGAAATCCACGGAGAACTAAAGCATTGAAATAATAGGTCCATGGTCCAGGAAGAGAAACCCATTTGATTCAAGATTTTGAAAATTAAATTCTCCTCAATCCTATCATAGGACTTGTTCATATCGATTTTTATAGAAATATTTGATCCAAAGGATTTATTATCAATTTATTCTATTGATTATTGAGAAATAATGATTTCTCATTGTACTGAGTGACCTATAAAAAAGTCGTGTTGTTCCTATGCAATCCAGTGTAAAATGTGAATTAAAAGCCTTCTGTTTGGAATATTGGATAGAACCTTATAATAAATGATTAATAAATATATTGGTCAATAATGATGAATATTTTGAGGGTCCTTGATTTTCAGAATCATAATTAGCTTCATTTCACAAGAATCCCAAGGGAGGAGACCTTTAATGAAGAATTATTTGATATTCAAACCGGGTTTTTTTACCACATCCCAAGATTCTCTATAGAAGGATCCTAGGAACCTGTCGGGACTAGGAACACTCTTCGAATTGAGAGACCAAACCACCACATGAATCACCTCTTCCTAAGGTATTTTATTGATAAAATAATTATCAGATGAGGTAACCATATTAGATACAATGTTAAAGATGTCCCATTGACCCCTCCGGTAATCATGATTCCCATTATTTAGAGGTACTCCTAAAATAGATTAGAAGTGATCATGATCTATAATTCCCACTGTGTCCATGTCATCTGAGAAGGTACCACCATCAAGATGAATATTAGGTCTTTTAAAGTGTTAATTATATTTAATGAAATCATGGAGAAAAACCTATATTGCAATCACCGTCATGAATTCATATAATTTTGTATTTCTCACATGAAATTATTTCCTATTTCATAATATATTCTGCCAAATTTTTCTTCCTTTTAGTGAGTTCTTCAAATATAATATCATTCCATTCATCCACCAAGCCATTCTCTAGATACTTGATATACCTATTGATCACATCCAACACTATAGAATATGAAAGAGATATCATATTAAAAATAATTAGATCATCCATATGGTGATTGATTTTTTATGCAAAACAAACCAAGCCTGTCCCTGAATAGGTCTACTCCATGATTCTAAAACCTTTTACTTGAAACTGGAATCTTCCATTGACAAATGAGATAAAAAACCATTGACTACAGAGAATGTATTCTCTAGAAAAATCCTCAAGGGGGAATTATCAGAGATTTATCTCTCTATATGGGAAACTTTGTTTTCATTATATAACTAAATGGAACGATAATTTTCTAGACACTAGTCAAGATGACACCATGTAAAGCTGGTACCCCTATGGTTGTTTCACCAGGTAAAATGACTACCCATGTAACTTGAATCCATCAGACAACATTTAGTCCTGAAGGAAGCAAAATATTGACTAGTATGAAAAGGAAAAGGACAACACCCTTGTTCTCATTCAGCTCTGCTATGACATTGAATTCACCATCAACCATCCACGGAAGACCCCCTGCATCAAAATTCTTAAGTTCATACTTGAGAACGTTCCTTTACTACACCTCTCACTTTTCATATATGAAGTTGAAAATGAGAATATTATATAGATAATATATTTTTTTAGTGATGAATTGTTCTGATGTCAAAATCCGGTCCACTGATAGATAGATCTTCCAAAAAATAAAAATTTGATTATTATGAGGGCTAGCATACAAGAAATTGAACACCCTCATTTTGTGAGAAACATCCCTAATATTAGATGAGTCATGTTTCGGTTATAGGATGTCAATAAATTAAACTGATTTGTTATGAAGTTTGTTAGCTATGATGTATGTCTTTACCTGAGTTCCCAAGAACCAAGCATTCCAAAAGAGAAAGGAAAACATTTAAGGATTGTTCGCCTGGTTTTGGACACAGAAGAATGGACATATTTAAATTGATCAAAATAATAAATTCCTTTAAAATTTGATTGAGATTGTGTGTGTGCTCTAGAATATAGTGGAGAAGGAGAAGTAACTCACCAACCTGTAAGCTCTTGAAGATCCTTTTTGGGAAGACCCTTTGATGAGAGGTGAGATAACCAAGATGGATACTAGGATAGATGGAGGAGAAGTGCTGCCAACCTCTAGAGCTAAAGGGGAAGAGTACCACATAGTCGATAATTCTTGAAGTTTCTTTTGAGACAAACCTCTGACAAAAGCTAAAATTTGGGGACTACCTTTTTTGTAAGAAGGGAAATTATAACTAAGCACCAAATTTGGAGGAGGTAGAGAAGCGATTAGGTTAGAGGGATTTACAATCAGCTCCAGCAACACTTCTCGGGTACCCAAAGATAAACATTAGGGAATGGGGAGTTAACTGAGACAAAAAATCATAGGATCAGAGAGAGACACCAAAAGATATTCAAAATTCCCTATGAAATTTATCGGGTTTGAGTAGGTTAGGTTGAAGAGGACTAATTCCAAGCCACTAATATTTATAACAGATTCCCCAGAAGAGCTAGCTCCATCATTTAGAGAAACTTATGTGTCAATGAATTGTGACGCCAACCCCTTAGAAGGTATTCTTAATAGATAAAACCCAAGACCCCTTGGTGCCTTCTCAATAATGTGACTTCTACCTCACTTGTAACGGGTAAAGAGAAATTGATGGTTCCAACAGAAGAAAGGAAGGGAGTTCCCTTGAATATGGAAAGCTGGACACAAACCAGGGAGCGATATGAAAACCATAGCTTAAGACTAATCTGGTAACCCGTACATTATAATAAAGATATTCTCTAAAATAGGAAGAGTGGGATTAAGCTCCACACAAATTATGTCCACCAATTTCTACTCACGCTACCAAACCTCTACTTCCCACGTCGAGGGTAAACCTTCAAGAAATTATGGTCCCCATACTCAAACTCCAATGGCCTCCTCCTATGATTGACATAAGACTTCTGATGGTCTTGTGCTACTTTCATATTCCCATGGACAAGGTAGAATTTCTATGGAGTCCTCTACACTACATCAGGACCAAGAACTACTATCACCCCAACCTCCATCTAGAAAAATGGAGAATGACATGGTCTCCCATAAAATGCCTCAAGAAGATCCATGCCAATGGATGAGTAATAGAAATTATTATTATAAATCTCAACCAATTGAAATTTTCTTACCGAGGATCCACTAAGTTCCAAGATGAAAACCCACAACATATTCCCCAATGTTGGGAAACTACACTCTATCTTCTCGTCCGCCTGAGTGTGGAAAGATGTACTAAGGCATAATTGGGTTCTAAAAGATTTCTATAATACCCTCTAAAATACCATGGTAAAAAATGAATCCCAATCTAAGAAAATGGAGCTAATAAATCCATGAAACCACAATACATCATCCACATAACTCTTAGACAAAGCATACATTGTTCCTGACTCCTTGATCGCTAAGAAGTGAACTGATTTCATTAACCAATCAATAATCAACCAGATAAAATCACAACTTCCCTAAGATCAAGGTAACCTTGTGAAACAAATACATTGATATTTAATCCTATTTCTACTCAGAAACATCTAAAGGAAGAAAAAAATTCCAAGGAACATGATGATAAACCTTTACTTGCTGAAAAACCAAGCACTTTTCCATAAACCTCGCTACTACCCATTTCATCTCGGGCCACCAAAAATGAATCCTCAAGCCACATTATATCTTGGATACCCCTGGGTGTACCCCCAAAGGCAAGATATGAAACACATAACGGAATCCATCATGCATCACCATCGAAAGAAACAACCTCACATGAAACAGAAATTAATTTTGACCATCCTCCCACCATATCTCCAGAGAGCCACATTGGATAACACGATATCACATCACCTATGCCTTTAAGTCTCCCCAATGAGACTCCTCTACCTACTACATCAGAGAATACTACACTTTCATATGAAACAAATATCCTCTACCACCATCCACCCTTGAATCTAAGTGTAAGGCTGCTGACTCCTCTATTTATCTCCAAGCATCCCTAGACTCCTAAACAACACCATACCCTGAATTTCTACTCAAAGATTCAGCCAAAAAATTACATTTTCATGAGGTGTAGGATATATGAAAATCATAATCATAAATAAAATCCACCCAAATCTAATTATTCAAGTTCATATCACAATGGGGAAAGATTTACTTCAAGATATTGTGATCTTTGAAGACCACAATGCGCTTCCCAATGAGGTAATTCCACTATAACTTCAGCGCAAACACAATCTCTACCAACTCCAAATCATGGGTGGAATATTTATGGTCATGGGGAAATAAATTCCTAGGCCCATAATAGATAACTACCCTTTGATGCATCAACATGCATCCCAAAACTAGATAGGAAGCATTACAAAAAAACCCCCACATCACACACTCCTTAGGAAACCAAATCACTAGATCACTAACCAACTTATCATTAAAGTAACCAAAAACTTCCTAAAACTTTTCATTCCACACAAAATCCTATTTTTTTATGGTCAATGATGTCAATGGGGCTACAAATCAAGAGAAATTTGGTACAAAACATTGATAATAACCAATATGACTAAGAAAACCACAAACCTCTACAACGTTCTTGGGTGCTTCCAAAGAAACAACTTCCTAAACCATCTATGGGTCTAACACTACACCCTATTGAGACACCCCATACCCAAGGAAATGAACCTGTCATGTCCAAAACAAAAACATGGAAAACATTCCATAAATCTGGCAGTTTCAATGAACCTGAAAGACAGTTATGAGATGATTGACATACTCCTCTTATGAATTTGAGTAGTTCAAGACATCATTTATGAATACAATGATGAAACAGTCTAGGAACTCATAGAACATTGAGTTGATAAACCCCATGAGCATGGGTAGTGTGATCATAACACCAAATGGCATGAATATAAACTAAAAGTTCCAATAAGTTCATATGAACGAAGATTTCTGGGTATCACCCTCCTCCAACCTCAACTAGTGGTATCCATAACTAAGATCGATACTAGAAAAAAAACTCACCCCTATCATTTGGTATAAAATATCATATATCCTTGGAAGAGGATAATGGTTATTGACCATCACCTGGTTCAACCTCTAGTAGTCTATACACAACCTAGTGCTACCATCATCCTTATTAACAAACAACATTGGATCACCCAATGATGACACACTGTGTTAGATATAACCCTTCACCATGAGATCATATTTCCGAATCATCTACTCCCACAACTCAGAAGGTTCCATAGGATAAGGAGTCCTCAAAATTAAAGAAGCACCGAGCTGTAAGTCTATCTCTAAATCAACATCACATCGAGGGGTAGCACTAAAAACTCATCAAGAAAAACATACATAAACTACCTAAGTAAACGGGGTACTTCTGATATACTAGTGTCTAATTATTTCATTTAAAACTTAGTTATCAAGGAGAGGTGGGGCTACACCCACCCACTACTAACCTAACCACCCCATTGCTAATGAAAACCAAATTATATTCATCCAAATATGAGAACATGAATATCCTTTTTAAGTAGTTGATAACAACATGTACTGAATAAAACCATTATTTGTTGAGGATAACATCGTAAAACTGCATCTATAGAAAAAAAAGATCACCGTGGGGTTGATGTGGCCCCATCATCAATCTATATCCTAGACACACATCAAAACAGATTGTATGGCCTCCTACAAGTGTAGTCAACACTAAGGTTAAGGAAATACTCTCGATATCTAGTCCCAAAGCATGATCTTGAGCATATGAAACAAAGGAGTTAAAATATCCTAAATCAAAAAAGAAAAGAAGGGTACTATATAAAATAATCATACATTTGACAATCTTTGGACCCCCGCGAACTACTTCCTCTACTAGGTGAAAATGACCATGCCCAGCTCCTCTACCTCTCTTATGAAGACCACCTCCATGACCACACTCAGGCCAAGGTCCTCGAACCCGAGGAAAATCATGAGGTTGGTCTCTATCTACTACAATCACCCTCATCAAATAATAATACTACTGCCCCTACTACTAAAATGGTTTCACTAGAAACTGATGAGGATGGAATTGAACTTATCCAACTCCAAAACACTGAGCTTGGGGAACCAATAGGCATTGGTTCCGGTGATGTCCACAAGCCCCGTAAACAAAACACACTATAAAAAATCCCCCCCCCCCCCAAAGCATAGAAACCACTAGCCCCAAAAGTCTAGAAAGGGATTTGATGAGGCTGAATCCCTACTAGTCTAAACCTTGATGATACTGATGACTGAGACCTTTCAATAACAATTCTTCCCACAAGGAACCCTTATGGTTCCCCTATCATGGTAAACCTACTCATGAGTCATCCACTAGATCACCTCCACCTTTTTCTGGACCTCAAAATACATCAGAAATATTAAAGGAGTAACTTCATACTCGATAGATGGATAAAGTGTCTCCTCAATACATATTTCACAAGACTCCTCATCTAGGAAAATAACTAGATAAAACCATAGAAGGTCCTTGAATTTGATTAAAAAAACACATTGACATGCTCCCCTACTAAAGTGAAATAACATCATTCCTCTTCAATGCCTTCATGGTTGATGAGAGAAACTATACTTAGAACTCCTTCTAGAATTTTACCCAAAAAATATCTTCCTCCTTCTAATCTTCCAGATAAAACATACTCCACCGAAGCACAACTTTCCATATATGGCTAACTACCAAAGGGACATAGTACTCCACCAGGGCCTGACTCAAACAGAAAGCAATATCAAGATCCTCCATCCAATTCTCTATCTTCACATCTAAAACACTACCACTATACTTTATAAAATATTTCCACTATAAATAATGCAACACCCTCTACAAAGAATCCTCCTCCTCTGTCGGATCAATCCTACAGTGATCAAATGGATCGTCCTGCTAGACCTCCACAACTTAAGCGAGACATATATGAAAAAAAAGATCCATAGCTGAAATGAAAATAATAACTTACTAAGACTGGTAGTATGATATTTTATTCATATTCATTTTATGCAACTTTATTCATTTTATCATTTTAGCATTCCAAAAAAAATCCAATTCAAACAAGAACATGGGTTAACATAATGCATGTACCTCTCCTAGGTCTCTACCTTGAAAACATATTCACCTAACTTGGTCATTAAATAATCTTAGAGTCCATTCACTAGATCATAGGGGGCTCTAAAATACCATGTCCTCACCGATATCCCTGGCCTATGTCATGCACCAAGGCAAACTAATACCATTTCCATACTAACCCATGAAATCCTCACTATGCCTAACTCCAAACTCCATACTATATCTCAACCTTGATATTTTATACCATTATGTCATGACCCCAACCCTCTGAAGATACTACAATGAGGGGAGATAGATAATGACCCCCCCGAGTCCCACCTTTAGTAGGCCTTGGGTTGGAAACTAGCATCAATGGTATAAAAATATGAATAATGGGAGGAATTACCCTCTATAATAATATAGGATGGAGAGATAAGATGAATCATCCACAAATAGATCCAAGACATAATAAAAAAACAAACCAAAACCGTCCTACAATGCATGTATAAATTGACTTGATATAGATTAAAGTCTCCAAAGTAAATACCCAAAAGGAAAATCTAAAGCAACAACATAGTAGATATCCAAAGTATCGAGCTTGTAATGTCCAGAACGATCCATATAATCCTCCTTGAAACCTAAATTTTTTTATATATATAGGGTGATCAAACATGTATACAAAGTAGGAAAACCAAATTCTCTCTTTCACATTGTAAAGAAGCATACTAATGCACCCGTGAGAAAAAAGAAGAACCAAACAACACCTATATAGGTATACTAACCAAACCCAATCTCATAAAGGAATTCTCAACAAATAATGAAAGTAAATTAATATAATATAAAAGGAATCAAATCAATAAAGGGTACCCCATAATTATTTCATGCGGATATTCTGATCTCATACCCAACTCTGTACGTCCTAGTGCTCCCATCCCTTTCGTATACCACACCACCCAACAAGAATGGTAAAAAAACATCACACCCACAGAAACATGGTCCATAAAAAAACCATTGCCAAATCCGGAGTAGTAGGGTATCATGCACATTTGAAACATCAAACTCATTCTCTACTCCTTCCATGTACGCTCACCAATAGAAGCCCCCCCACAGAATGATCATATCACATCTCACCCGAAAACACCTGGTCCACCACCCCACAAGCAGATTCCCATCTCCCATAAAAAAACCTAGGATATCACATCACCATATAATGAACTAAAAGACCTCTATCCATCACATAATATGCAATACCTACCTCTCCTAGAAGATATATAAGGAATGATTTGGTGCCCAACCATCCATCCTCTTTCTTAGATGTTAGGGAAAACAACTTCCACATGATTATACCATTGTCATCACATGGTTCTTGATGTGGGTGGGGTGAATATAGAAATAACAAGGAATATAAAAGTATATACATATAGATTCACAAAATCCCTACCTATTCTTTAAAAACAAAATAATATCCAACTCAAAACATTGTCACTTTCCCTACCACCTCTAAATGGATAACACTACATAACAATCCAAAACCCCAATTTTGTATTGCAAACCAATTCCCATTATCCAGCCTATTCATTTAATTATTTAGCATAAACCATATTTATCCACAAAACCCATCATTTATTTATTTATTATATATTTCCATCCCATTAACTAAACCAACCCATGTAATTTCAATTATTATTAAATAATTTTTTTATTCCATCACTATTTGGGAATCTAGTAAAAATCAACCAGATCCTCACCACCCCAAAATAATGTCCAAAAAACCACCTAACCACCTCAAAATCACATCCAAATAAAACATGTCACTTCCCAAAAAGAATGACCAAACAAACCACCACACCGTACCAAAATCACGATAAAAAATCATGTCACTGCCCCAAAGGCATGACGAAACCAACCACCTTGCCTCCCCAAAATCAAGGCTGAAAACCCATTAGCTCCAAATTACCCAACCACACATTATCATACCAGAAGCATGACCACACATAAAAACCCATAAAAATAATTTTACAATTTTAAAAAGGGGATTTAATCACATTCAACTTTATTTTAGGGGCATTATAACAAAGCCAAAATCTAAGGAAAATTATTTTATTAACCAAATATAAGTGGTTAGAAAATTTCCATTTTAGGGTGATATCAAAAAAATCCCAAAAAATAAGTATTCAAAATATATTTCATCCAATGAAAAATAATCCTCTAATGACCAAAATTTTTATTGAGGCATCAAACCTTTACAATCCACAATATCATCATCATATAAAGATATAAAATCATGTGAAACATTCCCCCTTCCCCTTTAAATTTCAATTAAACTAATTATTTATCTTTACTTAAGTCAAAAAATCCATAAAACATAGATAAAAAAGAAAACCCTTCTCACATGATGCACAATAAAGTGAATCAAGGGATCCCCTACCTCAAGGAAGATTTTCTGGCTCACTATGCACCGTAGGGTGAAGAAGAAACTCCCCAAAACCACAACTGCACATGGAAAACCTCAAAAAACCTATACCACACCCCAATAACATCAAAACACAACCCATAAAAACAAAAAAAACCAAACCACACTACCACTAAAAAACTTATAAGAATGACAAGATAATACTAACCGAGATGAATGGAGGGATTACCATGGATTTCAAACGAATAAATAATCGAAACAACAGATTGAAAGGGGATGAAGGAGGGATTTAAGGACTACTTGGGGAACCTAGGGTTTTATTGAAATGATATAGGAAGATAAGACTCTAAATTAATGAGAATAATCCATGAAAAATTACTTGAAACTTGGATCCTATCATTTACAGGACATGTAATACATTTACATGGTGTGTAATTCATGGGTTCCAAAAAATTATATCTTTCACAAAAAACATGTCCCATATGAGGATTTTGAAACCTAGTTTATTACACATCATGAATATCTCTTACATAACATGTACCATTTTTACTGGTTACCCCTTATCCATGTACAAGCTACGAACCACCTGGATACACAAGCCTTGAACCACCATTACACATTGTGTAATACATTTAATAGCCTATATTTTCTAAAAAAGATCTACTGTAGATAAAACCACCATAAAAATCTTCTAGAACCTCCCTTGAACAACTACAAACATCAAAACTAGAAAATTAATGTACCGGGAAGACACATACCATTACAGATAAATTTTTATAGTTTTATTTAAAAGATGTACCAACACTTGAAACTACATTAATAAAGAATATAGTTTATAGATAATGGGATGCCATATTATTTGAAGATGACTCCCTTTGATTAGATAATGATCTCATAATTGTTTTGGAATCATGATCCTCAATAAAAACTTGAGTGGAAGTATCTATTGTTTCAGTTATTTTGGAAGTTCTGTTATATAGTGATTCCTGATTTTTAATTACACTTAAAACAATAAAAAATTAATGTTGAGTGAGTTCATATCATCCTCAACAGATCTCATATTGGATGCAAAATCATCCATTATCTTATTCATTTGTTATTTATTCATGATTATTGACTCTTATAATGAATTCTAAAGTTATTTTAACCTATTAATTTTATCCTCAAGTTGAGAAACATTTACAAGCATAATTGTTTTTGAATTTTTTTAAATTAATTGAATTCTTCTACAAATACAATATCAATGAATTATTTCTCACAAACACTTCCTTGAAAATTTTAAGTAGATTAAACATATATTTTATGTAAAATAGAAATTTTTTCTACTTTTTCCCTCACATGTTTTGTGAGAGTGTTGGATATGAATACTCTTTTAAGAAAATTCCTCTTCCATAACATTATCCTATTCTTAAAACTGTAATTTTTTATCTTGAATACCCTAGATGTTTCCCACTATAAATTTTACCACTTATTTTGGAATGTTATCTAGATGTTATTTGAATACATAATTAAGATCATTAAGTGATATATCATCATCACAGCTTGAGAAAGACTGATTATAAGAGTAATACTAAAAATAATTATTGAAATATATAACATTTTTATTACCTTCACTTAGAGGTATATCTTCTTGTACAACATGATTATTCTTCAAAATTATTCCTTTTATATTCGTTTTATTATTCTATGTCATGGAAAAAATTTACAGATTAGTATCAATTGTAATAATTTTCTTTTTATCCATATTAAGAAGCACATTCATTTCATAAAATTTTCTCTACATAAAAACTATCTTGGATATTTATAAGTGACATAATATATTGTACTAGTTTAAGTGCCAAGATTAGTCTGAGATCATTGAGAGGAAGAGGGGGTGAATCAATGATCCATTTTTTAAAAAATAGATTCTTTTTAATTAAAAATATATGTATGGTTAAATCCTAAATACACTCTTATTTTGTCTCTTAGTCTTACCTTAAATAATTATATAAATACAAAGGCACATAAGGCAAGTATTGACAAGGCTTGGTATAAATACCCACTCATTGCTGTGTTTTTTATTCTCCCAACATGGATTCTAATCTATAATATTTTTATCTATTAAAATGGTAAATATAGAGTCACACCATATCTCTCCTAAATCATCATAGTAGGTTATTTATACTGCATCCCATAGTGTTACCATAATCCACACTGGCTAGCTCTAGAATACACATTAGAGTCTTCTACTCCAAAATCACATAAGATACTTCTCCTATTCCTAGCTTCAACTATGAGTCTTCCTCCTTTCATAAAGTATCGGTCAACTATAGGATGATATATTTATCTTCCTCCAAAATCTCTATGAATCTAACTTTCTCATGTACATATTAAATTACCCTAGCAAAGCTTGCTAGTATTTCTCAAATATCTCTGATCACCTATGTCTGATCAGTTACCTCAGTGCAATAAAGCTCAAGAAATTCTTCCTTCATTATACTAATATACCAAAATCAGTAATACATGTTCATGTGGTGCACAAAAAATTATTTATTATTTATGAAATATGATACTTGGAAAATCTCAACTGATCCCACCTTCTTTAATTCTCAACTTTAATTCATACATTTATACAATTATGCGCAGTGCATGAACATTGCACACAACCTTTTATAACTCTCATTAATTTATGTGTTTTTTAAAATAAATTCTTTAATTGAAAAATGTATCAAACACCCATTTTAATATTATTATTTGACTTTTCATTTCCAACCACTTGATGTTTATAAAAGGTGGTGTGTAGATTGCACGACATGCATGGATTGCATGAAAGTATTGTCTTCTTCCTTCCTCACATGACCAACTAGGGTTCATGTGACCAATCTTATTTCAATTATTGTAATCTATGTAGTGATCAATAAATTATCTTATTATACTTCGTTTAACCAAAAAAGGTGTATCATGGGTTCTAAATAAAATTCGCATAAGTGATTCACATGAATGATCACGTGAACCCTTATGCCTCCTTCATGTGATAAGGATTGTCTGAAGTATCTCCTTCACATGAAAATAGATTGTACATGGGAATTGATTACAAAAATATTCATGAGACCAGTATGGATCACTAGTTTATTCTTCATGAGACAATGGTTGTTTGTGGTATCCTTCATGTGACAAGAGATGTCAGCAAGGTGTCTTTCACATGAACTCCTTCTCTATCACAGGACACAAGTTTTTTTCGTAGGTTCCTTCATGGGATTGGATCACGTTAACTCTTCTACCTCACATGAATGAATCATGTGATCTTATTATGATTTTCTTTTAAGCTCTATTTCAATGATAAATGAGATCTATTTTGAAGTACTAAATAATAACCACCCTCTCACCTTGAATCTAACTATATAGGCATATTTACATTTCCTACCTTTGATAAAAGGTTAATTTCCTATAAAACTAGGGAAACAAGGATAATTTCAAGATATAAAGAATTTTGGTATCTCAATTAGTTTAGAGACTTTCAGATTATCGATGAACTTTCAAGGAGATTATGTGATCAAATGATTACTTCGCTTGATAATAAAGTGCTTAAGTGCTTTGTGTGATCTTAATTCCTTCATGAAACTAAATCTATAAAGATGTAACATTCAAATGCTGAGAAATATGTTGTTATTTACAAGATGAATTCATATGATTATCCACATTCTATCATGAAACATCTCCATAACTTGGTTGATTATCACCCTACTGTTGCGTGATACATTAAACATCATGTGTTTCCCTTATGAGATCATATATCATGATCATCGTAGTTCTTTGAGTCTTTTTATTCATGAAAAATGAAGTTTCATTCATTCATTTGGGATTTTTTTCATGTATTATTCCATTCGATTTAATTATTGGACATGGATGAATTACAACTATCACACAATAGAATGGAGATTATGATTGTCTTGAGCTTGTGTATATAATCATCAATAGCTATAGGTTAAATAATATGAAAGGATAGATCATATCATCTGGATAAAATATATAGACTGATACATATAACTTTTAAAACTAATTAATAATACTCCAAATCATCACTATCCCATATCAACATTCTCTTAAATTTTTCATCACTTTATTAACAACCTCATCCCACTACCACAATAATCCTTGACACTAAGTTTGGCCCATGGATACACCATACACACTTGGGCCTCACAGGTCAGTTCCTCCCCATGTTGTCCCTTTGGCACAAATCAAAACCAATGAGACCCTACTAGTTACCATGATTCTTTGTGCCTTATACACGACCCCCACTCACATTCCACCTTACAAGATGTGTGGACCGATTCCCCCATGTGGTTGTGGTCTCCTCCCACATGTATGGGGCCGAGTCGGTCTATGTGGCTTAAGAGTTTGAAAATATATCATTTATATAAGGACAAAATATAAATAATACTTATAAGATATTCTATGTGTAAGAATACAATTCCAATCCTTAATAATTATTTCCAAAACACCTAAAACTACTTTTTCTAAAATAAATTATTCTTCCTGAAAAATAGATAAACACCTTTCAATTTTTTCATAACATTTTAAATACATCATACAAATTGATGGTTTCATGGTTTCATGGTATTACAATTATTTACAACTTATAGTCATAAAAAATGGATAAAACATCAATAATCCTCATTATTGTTGACAATGTTCTTTCACCAAACATTGGTAACAATGTACTTAAAATTAATGATCAGTTCAATCAGTTATCACAGTGAAAAAGGAAAATTGTACACACATGAAATCCAATTAGATTACATTAATCCATAAAAATTATCTTAGAATCACCACACCACTTCATCCAAACTCACCAAACACATATTGACAGATCCTTTACAACTAATACAACACTTAGGTTCAAAATATCATCTACTGGGTTATATAACCACACCCTATATATTCATCTCGCTGTGTATATAGATGTTGTTTATCATGACACTTGTAAGGGTAAGACCACTAAATTTTCCAGAATAATATATTGATGCTGGGTTTATTAGCAATGGATGTGGGAGCATAGAGGTGGTAGTTGTTTGAATCCTAGTGCAGTGTCATGTTGGACACCCTATTTTCTCTTTTCAAGTCTTTTAGTCTAGTGGATTTTTAGAGATATTTTTAGTTATTATGAATCTGATTATTTTCATCTTAGTTATTGAATTTTGGACTAGTTTTTATCATTAATCATATTTATATTTTTTCATTATATTTATAATACTATGGGTTGTGTTATATAAAAGGTAAAATTATCCATAAATGATTTGGTGAATCCCTAAGAACTTATTACTAGAATTTGGTTTGTTGGGGATGCACTCAAGGATAGTGTAATTATGATGATATCCAACAAACTGGTTTGGGGTATGGATATTACAAATAGTATTAGCTTGGTATGGGATATCATTCGAGATGGTAGGAATGGAGATATGATATTTCTGGATTCAAAATGTAGAGTATAAAAAGGCATAGATAACCTTCTTATATCAAAATTCAAGTTACCAGGGTGGTTAGAGTATGAAAAGTATTGAAAAAAATTCTAGTATTCTTGTAACATCACCATTGTGCGTTTTACTAATATGAGTTGGTTATCATGCCTTAATAAGGAGAATTAAAACTTTGAATTCATTATTCATATAATATTTTATGGCACATGATTTTGAAATTTTTCTCCCATGATATTTATAGTTTAATATGTATATTGTAAAAACCTATAAATAAATATGGGTTGTGACTCAGTGGTGGTTTTTACTATGGTTATAGGAAAATTCCACTAGTTAGGAGAACTAGAAATTAATTGGAGGTTTCCACTGAAAATTTGGTTCCACCTAAACTATAAGTAAATCAGTAACTCATATGAAGTATTGTGGAATCTGTTTTGGCACTGTAAATGGAAAATAAGTATATGGAATGATTTTATTTTGATCACTTCTTGTATTTTCAATGAAAAAACCCACTAATCTTTTGATATGACTCAAGACCCAAACCCATGGAGGAATGGATTTGTAGGATGACTAGTATATTTAGTTTCCTATAAAATCAAGATGTTATTAAAGTAAATTTAATAGTATACATTCTCAAATACATGGAATGATAATTATGGGATATATCCATCCAAGATAATCTCAATCAAGGACTTACATGAGAGGTATTTGGTGAGTTGTTTAACAAAAAATTATATCATTATACCTTCTGAATACTAAGTGAAAAAATTTATTTGATCTCAAGAAAGGAGATCAATCATTCATATAATATAGAGCTCAATTTACATTACAAGCACATTTTTCACTCGAAATGGCATCTAGTGAATATATGAAAGAACATATGGTTAAGTTTTTTATATGAAAAAATATGTTTAATAATGTTGTGATCTACATTGACAATTACACTAAGTTGGTGAACAATGTGATGGGGGAAGAAATGGAAATTTCATGGAATTATAGTATAGGGAACACCATTATACACCCATATATATGTGGAAATTCTAGTAGTGAAAATAAGAATAGTAGGGAAAATTAATTCCATGGTAGCAGTGCCTTAGGTAAACAATCCATGGGGTCCATTTGTTTTACTCTACACTATAATAAACACCCATGTTACTTATAATTTGGATCTTTAGGTAACCTAGAAAGGTAATGTATATGACCATCTTGAGAGTGATAGATTCATTTCCAAAGTGGGAATCATAAACTTCATTTTACCCATCATTCAAATTGAAACAATAGTAATGGTTTTAATCTATATTAGGCCTCTCATGATCAACTATAATGATCTCATAAAAGTACTTATTTTCTATATAATTGAATTAGTCCTAGTGGCTCTATAAATACTCTAATATCCCATCATGATCTATTTCAAAAAGGAGTTGAAAATCATTATATAGGGTATGTATGATAACTTTGTGGTTACAAGAAGGCTATGAAAAATGATGAATCGAATCCCTTCATGGTGTGTGGTAATATTCATATTGATTCAACCTTATTGTATGTATAGTTTTATATATCCACATCCCATTAATTTATTTATTCTTTTATGGTAAAAAATGGAGTTTCATATGGAAATAATGACTCATTCTATGAGCATCAAGACACCTATTACGAAATTATATTTTAGGGGATTTAAGAGTTTAACTTGTTTTATTACCATTTATGGAGTCCAGTTTTTTGAAAGTTTATTATCTTGTAAATGGAAATGTTTGATATAATCTTGGGGATAAAATGGTTGGTAGAAATCAAATCCAATATTAACTTCTATGCTCGGTCAGTAACTTTCAAATCACTTAATAGAGTTGTTAATATTTTCAAAGGGTAATGGGTTTTTAATTCCATAAGAGAAAGGAATATATTAAAATTTTATGGATTCATATATTATGAGTTGAAAACACAAACATTCTAGGTTATTTATACAATTTAAAATAGAGATATTCCTAAAATAGTAAATCAATACCTTGATGTCTATCTAGATATACTCTATAGATTACCACCTAAAATAGATGTGGATTTTTCTTGTTACCTACTTCTAGTAATTGGTCATATTTCGATTCCATCATTTATAATGGAAAAAATAATTAATTTCATTAAAAGTCAAATTGGAAGAGTTTTAATGGAATAGATTTACTTGACCAAGTACGCAATGCTGGGATACTTTAGTTTTATTTATAAAGAAGTTAAATTTTACTCTCTAAATTTGTGTCAATTATCCTAAAATGAATCAATTTATGATAAAAAAATATACACTTACTATAATTGATGACCTATTTCATCAATTTAAAAGATTCCAGTGGTTTTCTAAAATTAATCTATTATTAGGGAACCACAAACTCTGAATTAAGCAAGTGGATATTATAAATATAGTTTTTAGAATCCATTATGAACACTAATAATACATTATCATGCTGTTTTGTATTATAAATGAACCACCAGTCTTCATATAATTGATTTAATTTATCTTTAATAGGTATCTTGAACCTTTTTTTCTCTCATTTTTAGAGACACCTTATTTTACTCTCTCATTATGGATGATCATGAAAGGCACTTGGGAATTGTGTTTAGAACATTGTGAGACCACCAAATATATGAAAATTTTTATAAGTGTGACATATATATACAAGAAGTATAATTCCATAGGATTTTAATTTCGAAAAAAAGGAATATTGGTCTACATTGAAAAGATTATGGCTATTATTCAATGGGAGGAACTGAATAACATCTTCTAGGTTTAATGTTTTTTGAGATTATATGGTTATTATCATTGTTTCATCTGTTATTTATCACATATATGTTCATAAATGACTATATTAACAATGAAAGGTATTCTATTATATTAGATTTGTGATTTTCAAGAATCATTTGAGGAACTTTAAAATCAGCTTAATTAAGCACATATCTTTATCTATCTAGAACCAGGTGAGGGGTATATTGTTTAATATGATGTTTTTATATCTTTATTGGGTCATGTTATTATACATATAGTTCAGGTCTTATCTTATGCATTTCAAAAATATAGGCACATAAAAATAAATATCCAATTCATGATCTTGAATTATTCATGGTGGTACATTCATTAAAAAACATGGCATCACCATCTCTTTGGTGAGAAGTTCAATGATAAAAAAATATCAATGAATATATTCACATAAATATACCCAATCCTTAGTTAATTAAATCATATGGATCACCTCTATATATTTTAATTTCACTTGTTTATATATTGGGGAAGGTGAATTCAGTGGCTGATTCCTTAAGTCCTAAGTCTTATAGCCAAGCAGTGAAAGAATCCTTGGGTTAATGTAAAGTAATGAGGACAATTTCTGAAATGAATTTGTCTTATAATGATAATAATGGGATTATAGTTTTTTTTAACACAGTTATTCCTGACTGGGTTGAATAAGTAAAGTAGGCTCAATGTTTGAACCCTTATTAACTTACCATTAAGGAAAACCTCTATGGTGGGGAGACTATTTATAAAAGAGAAAAGGGTAAAAATTATATATTGTACTTTTTAGATTGGATTATAGTTACTTCTTATTTCTAGGAATAAATAATTCATATCTATCATCATTTAAAGTGGTAAATCCCTCAGGGAACATAGAAAATGTACAAGGAAATGAAAAACCACTTTTGTGGTTGGGTATGTAGCATACAATGGTGGAATATATTTTTAAATGTCTCACTTGACAGAAAGTAAAAAATATAATCAATTAATAGATTATCTATTATAAAAATTAATTAAACACAAATATAAATTTGAGAAAATTTCCATATACTTTTTCACCAATTAAGTGAGGATGCTTCAGATGCATGACATCATCTGAGTGATTATTTACCAACTCAAAAATTCAGAAAAATTCATCCTAATTAGGGAGAATAATTTAGTTGAGATGTTAAAAAAATATATATCTTGGAAATGGTAAAGTTTTAGGGATTAAAAGTTTCTATTTTTCTGTATTAATAACCTAGATTTGTTAACTATCCTTAAAAAATGGTTTTGAAACATTGTTAATGATCATCACGACATAATATCCTCATTATGATTGGAAGTAACAAAAAAAATCCTTACAATAAAAGACATGATCATGTCATGTGAGATATAATTTTGTGGTTCATGGGATGAAAATTCTCTTTTAGTGGCCTTTTCATATAATAATTGTCAATAACACACAACATTTATGGATTTTTTTGAATCATTGTATAGATAGCCTTGTCACTCCAATAATTGTTGGGTAGATACTGGGGAAACTTTACTGATTGGAAAAATTATTTTTTATGAGACTACAATGAAAATATAGCGAATCCAAAAATGTATTAAAATTCCTTAAATCTATCAAAAATAGTATACAAGACATCCTCTTCATCCAATATATTTTAAAGTATGAGATCATTTATTCCTATGGGTATCTCAAAGGATGGGGAACTAACATTTGGGTAAGCAATAGATTCTAACTCCTGGGTATGTTGAACTATTTTATATTCTTGAGTGTATAAACAATGTTTATTATCAACTAGATCTACCACCATGATTTATAAAGGTTCATAACGTTCTCTATATATCCTAACTAAAAAAATACCATCTTGACACTACTCATGTGATTATTTTGGATCATGTTACTCTTGAAATAGATGATATATTTATTCACACCCTGATTGATGATCTGGATAGAAAATATAAAATCTTATGATGTATAAATATCTCATTGTTTTGAGTATTATGGAAGCATGTTCAATTGCATGAAGATACCACGGAACATTAGAGTTTTATGCAAGAGAAAATGCCTAATTTTATTTCATGACACCTCAAACCTATACAATTTAAAATATGGAAAGAACAATGTGGGGATAATGTAACACCCACCCATTTTGAAATATTTACATATTTTATTATGTATTATTAATAAATTAATTCGTTAAAGTTTGTTTTGATAGATTTTAAATGGTTTTTTGAGATTTTATAAGAATTTTTATGGGAACATAGTTGTCACACAATTAATAAAAACTATGTCCACTCTTTGAGAAACCATGTAGGAGTAAATGGGGGTCTTTGGGTAGACACACAATTTCCATATGGTTTGGTTAAATCATGTAGACAAACCGTCGGGCCATTGTGAGAGTTTTTAGGCTGGCACATGGTTGGAATATGGTCTGGGTATATCATATGAGAAAACCATGAAACCCTAATTTTTTTTGATTGTGGAATCAATACGCATGGAAAACAATTCACCAAAATATGAACTCAAATCTCACATGACTTTTAAAATTTAAAAAAATTAGTATTTAACCTTTATTTTCCAAACTATACTCTCATTTCTTCTCTTGTGTCTAGGGATCACGAACATGGGAGATCTATTGGGTAATTTTGGTGATCCCATTCACTTAGAATAACATTCTACTTGAATATTTAAGTGTTTGACCTAGATAAAAAATGTAAGGCTTTTGTATCTCCTCATATTCGATTCTCTTATCATTTAATCTTGATAGAAACACTAGCCCATGGATTTCGTGCCCAAATATCTTAGTTAGGGTTTGTTTTTATGGGGATTTTATTATGAAATATTATAATAGGGTTGTAAGAGCTTATATCTATGAGGGTGTATGATTATTACTTTGTAAAGTATTGTTTGAGGTAGGTGGATTCTTTCCCACACCCCTTTTTCAATGTACTTGGAGTATTATGGGTTTTAAAAATTAAATACTTGTGAATATCAGTATTAAATACATGGTAAATTCTCTTAAAAGTATGATATTAATGTTGTTTGGTTTTTTTAAATAGTTGTTTTTGGTTGATTCCCACAATGTTTTTTTAAAATTATTAAGGGGAGAGTTAGTTTTAAAGAGAATGAATTTTGGTGTGTTTAATTGTGGAAATTGCTTGTATTGGTGTGTGTTCATGATGAACAAGGATAAGAAATTATTTATTCAAACATGGATGCCAATTTTGAGATTAGGGAAAATATATTCTAACTTCAATTGATGACTTGGGTCATGTTAAATGTGTTCTTATAATGAACTTGGTTCATTTAGAGGACCCATAGTATAGATGATGTATTTGAGTTGATTACATAGATCCTAGAGGGGAGGGTTTGGTTCATTGTGTTAGTGAATGAGCTCATGGTGTGGATGTGTGGGGCGAGTTATTTACACTAGTAATATATATGTGATGACCCAGACCCCCCTTGGTCCCTTTTCCAAAATCCGGATCCTTAAGGGGTACGGATCGGTGAGACCGATCGGTGAGACCGATCGGTGCGACCGATCGGTGTGACCGATCGGTGTGGCTGATCGGCGGAACCGGCCGACGTCACCCGGCCTTGCCAATTTGTTCCAGTAACACACACAAAAGTTTAATTAAATACTGAATCCGCTCATGAGCCAGTTTAAACCACTCAGCACCTTTAATGATGAGTCAAGCCGCGTGGTCAACCCACGACTTCCACGTCTTACGCGGTTCGGCGTTTTTATCTCAACCGTTCCCGACTCTTACAAATTAAGGGTTAGGCCATGGTTTCCCCCCTTCTTCGACCGTGGATCTTCTGGTGCATCGGGACCGCCGCGTCGTTATCTGTAAAGTTCCGCGCCCCCGGCCTAAACGTCGATCATCTATCAACAAGTAGGGAATTTTCTTTCGTCTCTCACTTTTGTGTATCATGCGGGGTGGGAGTTATTTTTGTCCTTATGGAACTGGTCGAACCGAACCCTAATGAAGATAATAAACGAAGTTCTAAAGAAAGAAGGGGAAGGGGTTGTGATCATTGTTTATGCTTTATCTTGTGATCATCCCTTTTGTTGTGCTGGTTTATGTTTTCTGAAAATTGAGGCCGTTGGTGGTCGTGTGTGTGCACTTGAATCCCCTCGTGATGTTTTAAATGGGTTGCTGAAATTGTGAACTCCTGCTGTGAAATTTGTTAATCACGTATATCCGGCTGAATAAGTTGAAAGCACCAGGATCAACCCTTCTGTGATAACTCCCGGTTATAACACACAGAAATTTGAAATCATGGATTGTGTTAAATCTTTTAAATCTGAAAATCCCTGACTTGTGTTGGTAGTGGTAGTTGGTTGTTTTCCCTTCGGGCCGTTTTCTGGAAATGTGGGAGGGGATGGGATCCCCTGTTCTTTTATACTCTCGGTGGCTGTGTGAATTTGGGGTATGGGATCTCTTGTTGGTATGGTTTCAGTGGTTGTGAGTTTTTATCACAAATTGGGGAGAGATCCTCTATTGGCAGAACCGGGTGTGAGTGTTTTGGTTGATCTATGCTTTTGACGCTTTCCTTGGTTATGCTTATGGTAGTTGCCCAGTAGTGCTTAAAATTAACTGAACATTTTGACTGAACGTGAAACAAGAATGGGACAAATGGTTTTGTGGGCAAGGGTTGTGAATTGTGACTCGGACTCAGTGGTGTTGTGTTCTGTAGGTTGGCTAGGAAAACCTAAGTTTTGGGTGAGTGTTTGTTACCTATATCTATACTTGTAGCTTTGTGTTTCTTATTCGCGCCCCACCCAAGTTGAGAACTTAGTGCCGAACACCCCCATTTATGGGGGAAGGGTGTTTTTCCCAACACTATACTTAGTGGCTGGTTATTAGCTCCTTTTCTACTCCCTTTCCCAGATAGCCCAAGTACCTTCGGGCAGGCTGTGATGGCCTAAAGTCCATTATTAGCCCAAGAACCATCGGGCAGGGTGTTGTGGTGGTTGGACAGGTGTGTGTGGCAGGTGGTTTCCCAAGTGTCTTCGGGATGAGGCCCAGGTGTCTTCGGGCGTGGCAGTGGATCCTTTAGCCCAGGTGTCTTCGGGCGTAGCGGTGGTTGTTCTGGCCTAGGTGTTTGCAGGCATGGTTACCTGTGATAGTTGTGGCCCAGGTGTGTGCGGGCGGGATACGGCAGTGGGACTGCGTGTAGTTGTGGCCCAGGTGTGTGCGGGCGGGATACGGCAGTGGGACTGCGTGTGGTTGTGGCCCAGGTGTGTGCGGGCGGGATTCGGCAGTGGGATTGCGTGTGGTTGTGGCCCAGGTGTGTGCGGGAGGGTGTGGCAGTGGGACTGCGGTGAGAATGGCGGGATTGGTCCGCTGCGTAGGATGTCTCAATAACCAGTGGGAAAGTGGCACGGGGTACCCAAACATCGATGTGCTCTTATATATATATTACTTGACTTGCGTTATTTGGGGAGCGAGCCTTGGTGAGGCCTGGGATGGATAGTTGCCTTGTTAGTTTCTGGTTCTTCTCTTTTCTCACGGGACTTTAGTACGTTCCCCCACTTGTGCACGAGAGTCTTGGTTTTCCCTACTGAGTGTTTTTGTATGCTCACCCTACGTACATAAAACTTCTTTCAGGTTTCCAGGAGGACTTCGGGGATCACGTAGGACCTTACTAGCTCGGACTTTTGCAGCCGTTGCAGTTGTTCTCCTTTTCTTTTGGTACTTACCTTGTAGTCACCTTTTTGCACTTTGTGGCTTTCACTTTTGAAACATGCATGTGGGAATGGTTTACTTTTGGCTTTGCTTTTCTTTCTATCTTGGTGTTGTTGGGTTTTCTCCTCCTTATCTTTCGACCCTATAAAATAAAAAGGGTAATGCCTTCCATTTGCGAGGATTTCCTATACCCTTGGTGCTAGTCGCCACTCCGGGACCTATTGAAGGCGGGTTTCGGGGGTCATTATCTCTCCTTCAACATAAAGAAGGAAGGTCCTGGCAGTCTGCTGACCCTTCCCTCCCTTTGGTGAATGCGGGTCGTGAAAATATATATATATATAAATGTAGTTTTTATGATTCTTTCTAGTTTTATATAAAATGTGTGTTTTTTTGTTTTAGTAGTGTTTGTGGGAAGTATTTAGATGATTTCACACTCTTTTATATAATCACTCCCTATACATTAATATTGGTGCATATATAGATGTTGTTCTTCATGAAATAGTTAATGGAAATTCAACTAAAGTTTCTAACAGATCACCTTAATTTTGAGTTCATTAGTGATGGAAGTAAGACCTTGGATTTGGAAGTGCTATGGGTCCTAGTGTAGTGCCATGTTTGGCACTATATTTTCACTTTTGAGTGTTTTGGTCTGGTATACCTATTTAGAGATATTGTTAGATTCTAGAAATCATATTATTTTCATGTTTTTTTATTGTAAGTTGATCATGTTTTTAGAATGAATAATATTTATATTTTTTCATTGTAGTTATTCCACCATATTTTGTTTTATATGTACGGAAAAATCATTTCCTATAGATTTGGTGAAGCCACAAACATTCAATACTAGAAAATTTTGTTTGGGTGATGAAGATATATTCAGTGACATTTAGATCTTTCCAAGAAAACAGGATGGGGTTGGGATATTTCTCACATGATTTTCATGAATCGACTTACCATATAGATTACATACAATTGGAATTATTCCCATGGGTATAAATGATAACGATTGATTTGGGAATTATGATCCACTACCACTCCACTTTTTGAACCCATCCTACTTTCTTTTATTTTTTATAGATGCCTTCTTCACTTCCACGAAACATGGAAGGATCATCAACCAATTCTATCTTTTTTGGATTTGTGTAACTCCTTCATAAGATCCCAATTAGCCACCTCATCATTGGTGTCTATCTTCTAAAAGATCAATTGAGATTTTTTATTTTTTTTAAGATCGATTTCAAACTAATGGGCCTTTAAATGATAAATCAAAACTAATTATGGAGAAAAATGAATGAGTTTAGTGAAGCAATATTCATACTTTATCTTGGTTTGGTTAACTTTTTAGAGGAAAATAAACTTCCTTGAATTTAAAGATCCATCATATCATGGTATTAATGATAATTAAATATAACTTTTAACTCCTTTAAGAATAATTTAAAATGTAGTTTATATTATATAAAATATTCCTAGTATGCCTAGCTTGGGAACTCGAGCATAAATGGGAAATACTTTTCTTTAATAGATCCATGAGTTTCAATAAATTCAAATATTCTATAAATATTCTCTATCAATCCCTCAACCACATGTAAATCATTACTCCATCAATAGGAAAGAGTAATACCGTGAAGAAATTTATAGGATAATTCTTTATATTTTATTAGATCAGATACCACTTCCCTAATTAGGGTTAGTTTAGTATTAGCTTCCCAATACATAGCCATAATGGTGTACACCACTGTCTCGATCAAATTTAGAACAATCAGGGGATTTTACTTTAGAAAATTATTCACAACTACAACTAGATTTTTTACATGGACTCTTCTTTGGGGTATGGTAGTATATAAAATCACAAAATAGATAAACCCATTAAAATCCTTTCAATAATCTTAAAACCATATAAAAATAATCTAATAAACACACAATTTTGTTTATAAAAGGTAAAGGTAAGCATCCAAAATAATTGGTAAAATAAAATAAAACAAGACAAACCATTTCAAATTTCATGACCTTGGTGCATAGTTTACACCCCATGAACAATTTCCATGTAACCTAATTTCTTATTCTATAACTTCCTTCTGAATTTAAATCCCACCTGTAATAGGCCATGGGTTAAATTAAGAACCAAAATTATACATTCCCAATAACCCCAGAGAACTCAAGACTCATATCGAGGAGTGTTTTCTTGACATGGACCCGTAAAAAGATTCTTGATTCTTGAAAATCATATATAATATATACCAAAGAGTTATTAAAATAACATAAATTAAATTAGGCTATGATAAAATTTTATCATGAATAAAACCAAGATACCCCTAAACTAAAACCTGAACCAACCCATGATAAGGACCAAAGGGCATTCCATATCCCTATGGGTTGGAAACTAGCATATGTGAATCAAGAACACAAATTTTGGAATGGATTCTATAAATAAAAATACACCATTATTGGGGTTATAATTGAGTACACAACATGACCTCACCATATTTTGGTGAGTAATGATTCCAAATAAGAAAAATCATAAAAAATAAAAAATAAAACATGACATAACATAAAATAAATATAAAAAAACCAATATTCCTAAATTAATTAAATGATATCTGTAAATTTTAATATTTAACATAAAAATAAACATAGTTATACATGAATATCCAAAATGAAATAAAATGGTAAATGATTTGGTAAATCTATAGAGAAATACAAAACACATGAGTATACTATACACCGAATCCATAAAGGAACCAATACCTACAATACCCATATCTATGTGACATGAGGGTCAAATCCCACCAAGATAACTTCTTCAAACTCAAATCATGATAACATGAATATCTACTACCTCCAAATGAAGCCTTAATTTAACCTATGTTAGAAAATAACAAGGTCAATGTATAATAATATGATGCATGTATGGTGTGGGTATAATAGGACCCATATGATTTCAGTAAGCAACCAATGTAACAACTTACTAAAAAAGAACACCATAGGAAAATTCATCATGGAGAGATTCCATGGTATTATGTTTAGGGAATCCAAGGATTTTTCTATATCATCATCATATAATATTAGAAATAAGTTAGTAAGAGTGATCCATGTATACTCAGTGAACAAGTTCCAGGGAATTAATTTTCTTATATAACTAACTAATTTAAGGGTGTATCATGTCCTAATTATAAATATCTATGGGAGCACTATGTATCAGGGATAATCATATCATAACATATTATCAACCCACCTAGAGTCCCCCCCAAGCACCCAAATTACTCACCATTATGGGTTTAAATATTTTTAGTTCTATTTCGAACAACACATATAATCAAATATCACATAGATTATAAGGTTAATTAATGATGAAAGATTTTATAAATTAAAATGATCCATTTACATCTTTCCATTAAATCCATTAAATTAAAAACCATGAAAATCTATATCAAACATTTCATCAAACACCATATGGTCATCAAATTAAAAAATCATATTATAACAGTTTATACTTATTAATACCCTCAATTTTAAAAAAACTAAGAAATAAAAAATTAAACCAAAAAATAAAATAAATATAAATTTGAAACCAATTTAAATTCCATTTAAATAACTCAATAATTCATGGTTCAAAATATAATAGAGTTTACATTTGATCACCAACTAGAAATTGATAAAACTACTATGTTTTATTATTTTTCAAAAAATAGAAGGAGAGGAGGTCCCTTAATCGATATTAGAATCCCTATGAATTGAAAATATTGACTAGAAGAAAAATAAAATCACATACCTAGGACATCATGGCTGTTGGGTGAAAGGAAAGAGAGAGAATATAGAAGAAGGTAAAGAAAGAATGAGAGAGTATTGGATTACTTGTGGAGATCTTGAATATTTGAAAAATATATCAAAGTATAACCAAGTAGGATTGGGAGAAGAAGGGGGTTTATATCTAGAGGGAGATAGAGGGTTATAGGGAAAATAGGAAATGAAATAAGAGTGGCTTAGAGGCCTCTGAGTGATGGGTCTATTCTCTCTCACTACCCAGAGTTTCCCCTTTAGTGATAGATCAGAGGGGGGAGGATTGAGCACTACCTCTCCAGCATCATCTCCCCATATCCTTCCTTTTTCGTTTTCTCCTTCCCCCTCTGATAGCCCTCCTTGATCTCTTTCTCTTCAGGGTGTTTCCTCAGTTCATTGTTCCCTTCAGTGTATCCCTATATCGCATAGATACCGATTTGTTCTCTTTTATATGGAATCAAATCTACGCTTCTTACAGTGAGATGGAGGGTGTCTGGTGTGATTCTGGTTGATGAAGTTCTTCAAAAATGATGGTTTTAGTTTTGTAAGTTGGATTTTGAATGTTGATTTCAGCTTTGATGGTTTTTGTTTAGGTTCCTGAAGGAGGGAATGTAACTCTTCTGAGATTTCATCTTCTCAAGTCCAATCTAACGTACTAGTACACCAATTACATCCTAGTTATTTTGTTTTGGTTCTCTCCAAGGAGGTTTTGGGATGCTCATTTGAGTGGAAAATAGCTTTCAGGATAAGTTATTCCCTGATGGGCCCCTTTTTTTTTTATGGATTATTTTGGTTTTTTAGGTGCAGTTTTGTTTGATGTTTGATCATTGTAGATATTTCCTACTCCAACGTCCTCAGTTATCCAACCTAGGAAGTGAATTTGTTCATTATTGTGGATGATGGTGGCAAGATGATGTTGACAGTGATGCTACTTTATTTTTGTTTTTTTTGCAGTGGAGATGAAGACGGTGAAATCGTGTGGGTGTGGGTTGTGGCATCTCACCAATTTTTTCTCAGGACTCGAGGTGTTTAGTGCTATTCAAATCGATAAATGGAATTTTGAATTTCAAATTTTGGATATGAGGTTTTTTGTAGTGATTTTTTGAATTTGAGTTTTGGAATATGGATGGGTTTGGTCTCTATCCCAATCAAATGTGAGGTTACCACTAAACCATAAATTTTCATTTTAAAAAATAAAAAAATGGATTTGGAGTGAAATATGAGTGGATTATAAGAATTTTTTTTAAAACTTCTATCATGTTGCATGGTTACGGTGCATGAATAGGGAGCATATTCATGATTCTCATACAACTTACTATTTTTACTTGAAAACCCATCAAAAAATCTCATATTTACCCTAAAATAAATCCATATGATAAAATTAATTAATATAAAATTAAAATACTAAAAAATGATATCATGAATGTGTTAATGTCATTATATTCTATATTCTATAGATATAATTGAGTCATAAATCATGTAGCTGAAAATTGTTTATGAGATAACAAATAGGTGAAATTAATTTAGAATAAACTAGTGATAGGTTAGAGTAACAAAAATTTATACATTTATCACTGATGATTCTCTTTTGAATTAAATGTTGGTGAGACTGAATTTTTTTGGGTCAAGACTGGGTCCAAAACGGATTGGATAATAAGAGAAATTAACACCACGTTCCATAAGGTCCATTGAAATACTAGAAAGTATTAAGAAAATAGAATATTATTTGTTTCATCCTATTATAATTAGGTTAATTCATAATACCTTCAACATATATTAGTTGTATATTTATGACTTCATGTAACCAATATAATTCGTTATGATGATATTGAACTTGAAGCTAATGTATCGTATATAGATAATACCATTTGTGTCATTGATCATAGTGAGAATATACTATGAGGTAAAATTATAATTATCATTCATATCAATTAGAAGCATGAAAAAATCTAAGATGAGACTTTAGAGTAGGATTCTCTGATAAGATATTAATAACTTGAGTTTTTCCTCAGAAGATAACTAAAGCTTCTCAGAGGTGAGAATCCAAATAGTGGGGAGATTATAAAGGCCCTAACCTCTGTTATTAGGTAATTATATTTAATTTTTATATTTTAATTTCATTTTTGGTGCTATTTTAAGTGTAAATTGGATTGTAAGTGTTAAAGTAGGTGTTATAATGAAAAATTGAAGGAGGAAGGGTGAAAGAGGCATAAGGTACTTGGTGGAAAAGTACTGGGTACCTAGTGATGTCTTGATAATTATTTGAGCCTTTTATAGGTCCACTGTGTACATTGTAAATTTTAGTGGATACCTGGTAGATTCTTAGGTAGAATCCTATTCAAGAAGAGTATTTTGGTCTTTTTATAGCCGAATTACCCTCCCAATCACTTTCATTTTTTATTTTATCCCCATTTCTCAATATTGGAGTCTCATTGGATATTCCCTTGACCTTCCTTATATCTTCATTAGTTCTACCTCAATCCATTTCTCAAGTGGTTTCAATTTCTCTAAAAATGGTTGTATTTGACAAGGTATGGACACAACTTGACCTAAAATTAACATTACTACCTTTTCACTATGGTAGTAGGTGTAATATACCTTCTTCCTATCTTATATCTTGTAAGATCATCTTATTACATCAATGTTCTTCTGGTCTAGCTATTACAGGGAATTTACTTAGTTGATAGCAAGGAATTACCTAGATTTTCTTTCACTATTTTATCTTCTATGTCAATAATGTCTCAATCCCACATTATCTTTTTGGTTAATATTGATTCTAATATTCTAGTGGTGCATTTATCACCTTTCCTTGACTCCAAAGTATCATTTATCAAAAAAATTGTTAGGTGTATCTCTTCTCCCTCTCATATTCTCAAAGAGTTAGGTTAGCAACAGTTTTGGGCAGTATGAAAACATCATAATGTAGATGTTTTAAATTAATTAATTATTATAATATTTATTTTATAAAAATTTGAAGAGTTTTTTCTGGTCCTTTTATATATTTACCATGTTGACAATCTTGTATTGTTTTACCTTTGGCGTATTCATGGTTTGGTTAATTCCCTAGCATATGGAAGGTATTGATCATATTGGGGGAATATGATATATATATATATATTACATCTAACTATTATCCTACATGGATTAAAATTAATTAAAGACTTTTTAGGTAATTATTTATTTATTATTATCCATATAAACATGTTCAACTTGTTATCAATGTTGAGATGTGTGTCGGGATTGTATCAGGGTTTTATATGATTTTTGTTTTTCTAGATTAAGGTTTTATTTCCGCTTGGAATACGTGTTTATGAGAATGAATCTATATTTAATATATTTCGTAGTTATTATTGATATCTATAAATGGTAAAGTAGATTCGTATGGTGAATACATTATTTTATAAATGGAATTTAGGTGCACCTTGGTTCGAAAGAAAAGTTGATGAAATTGGATTGGCAAATAGTACATCAACACTTTTATACCTCTTTCTCCATTATTGAAGAGATGGGCTATAAGATCTCCATGAATCAAGTATACATGAACCATTATCCACTAAATGGAAAATTTATTACACCTATAATTCTACGTAATTATTTATTGAGTATGGATGCAAGATTTTATTTCTATTCTAATTTTGTATTATGAGTTGAGGCTCAAAGAAGGAATGAAAATTATTGATCCTCTCAGTATATGGGGTTTAATTATTGTTAATGATGTTTATTCTTGATGACTTTTGTAAATCATATAAATTTTCATTATATTTTCATCATCTAGATTTATATTGGTGATTAGTGAACTTTGGGTCCTAATAAGTGGTTATAGGTTGGGTGTTGACTGCATATTGTGTAAATTATAACGATAACCTATATATGCCTTGTTTGGATGCATATAAAAACGTTTTTTTATGATTTGAGTAGTGGAAAGATTATTGATCATAAGAGTTAGTATAAAATGGAGTCTGGAGTTCAGATGATTAAATTTTGGTTTTCTTATGAGAATTTGGAGTGTATGTTGTAGGGTTTTCCTTGGAGGTACCAATAGAGTTACCATGAATGAGAGCCTCTTAGGATTATATTTATTTTTACATTACATTCATACCTAGTTTTTACAGTATCATTATTTATATATATCTTATGGTTGTGTTGGGCTTTTTATGATTGGGATTTTATATGCATATAGTGTTTATAATGACTCTCACAATAAAAGTTGGTACAATTTTTTCTATTTTTGAATGTTTACCACATATCCACCTAGGTTCAATACCTCCAATGGCCATTCTGAACTCTTAGAAAGACAATATAGTTTTCTATTTACTCAATGTTTTATAATTAGGAGGGCCAACCATATCCAAATATATTTTATTAGACCCTCAGAATTTACTCGAACATCTTATGATTTTGGAGGTAAAGTAGAGGTATTATTATAGCCTAGTTAGTTTTTATTTGGTTGATAAAGTCATGGTTGTTAAAGTGGTAATCCCATTGGTTATCATATTCCATGATGTGTTAGACTTGTTTTTGTTGCTTTTTTTTGTGATCTGTGTAAATGAATGATTGGTTTATTGTTTGATACCTGTACATGATTAGAATTAATTTTAATTATGATAATTTTCATAATCTATAATTTTAAATTTCATAAAAATATTTGTTTTCTATAAATCCATAAGAATAGGTATTTTTGATAATAAATGGTATTTTGAATATTTTAGAAGGATGTGATATTTTTAAAGGGTTATATTGAATTTATTTATTCTAAAGGAACTCATTTTTTCCTTTATTATATAGTTTTTATAATAAAACCAATTTCTTTGAAATATAATTTGATGTGGAAGATTTTTTCTAATATATTTTAAAATGTTCTATTGAAATGAATTTTCATTGGTGTTTTGAAAATGTTTTAGGTATTTTTTGATTTTATATATATTTTTTAATTTATATATATCTAGTGAGATTATAAAATATTGTAATTTATGGAATAGTTTTTTTACCTATAGTTTTTAGAGAGAAATGATTTGTGTTTATTTTTGTTTTGACATGTTTGGTTATATACCATAGTTATTTGGAAGATCTTGGTTGCTTTTGTTTAGATGATATAAAAAGGGGAAACGATTATATCAATTTGAATGTCACTAAATAATCCATATATCTTAGAATAAATCACTTATTTAATTAGATACCTAATTTAAAATGATTTACCAATTTCTTTTTTGGACTGGTGTGTCTCATTTATAATTATGTTTGATACACCCGATTTTATATATTTTTAATTGGGAATAAGTTGAAATGTTATGAAACTATTTATTTGTTTTGTTTCAATATATTTTGAGTTAATATAAATATGGATTTTCAGTTATCCCTACCAAGTCTACAATTTTGTTTGGTATAATTAAGACATACCATTATATTTTATATATATTATGAATGATGAGTATTTTCAATTATTTTTTTCTTTTCAAACACTTTAAGTATTTTAAAAATAAAGGAATTGGTAGACTTTTTTTGAAATGAGGTTTTTTTAAAAATATTGGGTACTTCTAAAGTGGATGTTTGTCTATTAGTCCATTTTATGGAAATAATTTATAAGTAATTTTATCTAACATTAGTATTATAGTGGGGTGATGAATTACTGATTTGTACTTAGCTGGGCTTGGTGAATTTCTATCACCAATTTATTTAAATAAAAACATTTCCACTTAGTTTTCATTTATGTAGACATAAATCTACTATAATAGGGTAGTTTTGGTAATTATAATTTTTTTTCTTTATTAAATATTTCTAAGTGGTTCTATGAGTGAGAATATATGTTTCTGATATAGGGGTCTATGTTTATTGCTTTCATGGGTGATATTATACAAAAAAATAATATATTTTAATTTAAAGCATTTCCAAATTCCTTAACCAGATGGATATGAAATTTTATGTGTTTATAGAGAGTATTTAGAGTTATTGGGTTTAGAGTGGTGTTTGTATTGTTTTATTTTAAGAAGGTTTTCAAATTTATATAAATTAGAAATTTAATTACCTTTATTAAGGTTTTTAAAATCAAAATCATTATGGATTAAAATATTTTGTATTATTTTTGGGTATAAGAAATAATTTAGGTAAATTTTATTCAATAACTATTGAACTATTAAATGTATAAGTATTTTTTGGGTAAGAGATATTTTTTTAAAAAAAGTGTTTTTTTTAAATCATAATATTTTGAACATATGTATATGTGTGCGAATTTATTGGTTTTATGGAATATTATTTGATGATGGTTTCTATTCTTATCATGATGTTTGTAATTTGAAATTTATTTCAAAGGTATGTAATAGATGTTTTGTGTTGGGGTCTATTTGGTTGAGGGGTTTTAATTAGAAATGTTTTCTCTGAATTTGTTTAAGAAATTGAATAGGTATTTAATTGATTGGGGTTCACATTGACTCAATATTGAGAATTCACGATTAAACCATGTGTAATATTCCTAAATAATATTATGGTTTGTTGTTTGAATAAATTTGGTTGATAATTAAGAATGAAGAATATTGAGTTATTGAATGAGTTTCAGTGCTTATGATATTTTCAAATGAAACGATTGATGGAATCAGGAAGAATCACTCAAAATTCTTTCTTAAAGCTAGAAAAATACTCAAATAGGTTGGTTTTTTGTTTATTATGTTTTGGGGATTTTTAGGTCAAAATTATTAACATTGGGTGTTAACAAGGTGTTTTTGATATATTCATGTTTTACTAAGGGTTCATTGTTTAAAAAAAAACTTTTATCTCATTATAGTGGGAAATTCATGGTTATTTTATTGTTTTCCAAACCATTAATGTTCAAAACACTTCTATAATAGGTTTCATGGTTGGTGTATGGTTTGGAAACCACGAAATGAAACCATGAAATGCTAAAATTTATTAAAAACCTTCATTTTCAAGAAATATTTTACTCAAGGATACCTTATATTGTTTGGTTATGATCCTTGGACATCAAAATGTTTTTAGATAAGTTTATAATATGAATTCACCTTCAAAAAATCAGAAATTTTTATTTGGGTATCTGTTTGGTCTCTGCAAGCTTCTAAATATAGAAGCGTGTGAGGAGATATATGAAACTTTCTAAAGGAGATAACCCATAGTGAAATTATACTTTGTAGAAAGAGGTCTGTAAGGCCTTTAAAAATTGATTTGAAGTTAGAACATACACATTTTTCATATATGGTAGAAACTTTGATATATTATTTGGTGAATAATTTTTTTTTTCATGGATGGTTTTTAGATAAATTATATATACTATTTGGGTGAAGTCAATACTGCTTGAAACTTTAATTTGTATTTTAACTCAATAACTCCATTACCATTTAGTTGGTTGTAGTGGTTGGTAAGAAAGCTTTTGGATGTGTAATTTGAGTGGGTGATGGGGTTTAAGGTGGAATATCCTATATAGGTTCCATCTCTCCTTTGTTAATTTGAGGCTCTCTTATGTAAACTAATGTTCCTCTTATTTTTCATCAACGGTTTAGTACAACATTGATTCATTTCATGAAGGTGTTGATGAGGTTAGAGACTATACGACCATTGTTGGTCGTGGGTTTTTCTAGTCTTATGTCAGTTTTAGAGGCTCAAATTTAGTTTGAATCATAATTGATGATGGTATCAATTCCTTAAAGGCTACTTTTTTGATATTGTACGTGTCAATGACAACTAATGTTTTCCAGGTTTTGGGGATCATGGATGATATCATGGATCAATGCTTGATGGAGTTTGATATAGGTGATGGGTTTGTAGGTCCATAAATTATTCTATTTGGATTTGAATTTTGAATTTGGATTTGGGGTGTTTTTGAAGGTTAGGTGTGGTGGAAATTCATAGATGTGGTTTTATTATTAGAATTTGTTTTTTCTTGTGGTTTTGAATTATACCTACATGGCTTGTGGTTGCTAGTGGTCTGTGATTGGTCTGATTATCTCTTATGATTACTTTGGTCTTTTTCCATATTTTTATTTGTTTACCATTAAACATCAAAGTGAGTTTTTTAGAAATCATCAAAAATAGACTTGTAAGGAATATGTATATTTTAAATGAATAAGGGTTTTTGTTTTATTTTTTAGTTACTATTGGGAGGGGGTAGTTATGTAATGGATCCATTGTGATGAGTTATTGATTTTATGGTTCTTCATAATGGAGTTGATTTCCCACAAGAACTATGGATTTCCACTATATGGAGCCATTTTTTTGAGTTGATGTGTATATGGTAATTCCTTATGTTTTTAGTGTACCCACATGGAAAGGATACGTTGATGGTATAATTTTTTAACTAATTTTATTTTCATAAAAGAACAGAGAATTGTATTATATAGAAATGTTTTCAAATGGGTGATACTTTATATATTCAAATTAAACTATGATTTCAAAAGGTAAAAACTAAGGGGAGTTTCTTGGGGGTGAAGTGTTATGGTGGGGAAAGTTTTTTCACAACCACTTATTTATTTATATATATATAATTGTGATGATAATTTGGGAATCTAAATAAGAAAAGTTCATAATTTTTTTTTTAAATTTTGATTTATCTATGGTTTGATAATGGGTTGGTAAACCATTAATAACAACTTTTTATTGTTAGGTCTTTGGGGTAGTGATAGATTCATAGTTTTATTAATAGTGTAAAAAAACCAACAATCCCTATTAGTTGACCCGAAACATCAATTTTCATATACCGATTTCCCAATACCTGTAGTAATTGATGTGTGTGATTTTATAATGATGTTATTTATATTATATTATGGTGATATAATATTTTAATTTTATTTCCCATATCTTGTTCACTGTTTTATAAAATAAATCTCTACACGAATTGTTATATATTTTTATAAATACACAATTATTTAAAATTATTATAAAAAATGTGGTATTTGTGTGAAGTTGGATTTATTAAAATATAATTATTATAATACTATTTATACAAAAATATAGATTTTTTTCAATGAGTGTTGGATGTTTCTAGAGGTTGAGTTATTATTTTCTATCTAATTAAGTTAATATTTTTATTATTATTAAAAAAAATTGAAACTGGGATAAGGGACCCTATCCCTTACAATTTTACATAACAAGTATGACCCAAGAGGGTATGGTTCTTACTCTTTTAGTTTCTTCTTCAATCTCCAAGGGAAATCGTCCATGAGGATCCAAGATAGTGTTTCATTATTGATTTATTTTATCTCTCCACCCTTAATCTTCAACAATTCACCCTCATCTCATATAGGGATCTTAAAACATTTTGGGTTTTTTCATATCAAGTAAAAACCCATTAAACTCAAATTGATTTTGGTTTTGGGAGGAATAAAACATATTTCTTTATGCTAATTTACTAATATTTAGTATATGTGTAACCATTGTGATGTTTTCTAGGTAGGTGTCCCTATATAATACATTTTTTAGTATTATTTTGATTTTTCATCTTCTCAAATGGATTTTATTTCTTATAAAACTCATCTATAATAAATATTTGACGGTTTAACTAGATTTTTTTTATAGATTTACATTTCAAAACCTTGATTTTTATTGGAGTTTTTATGATTATCTATTGTAAAATTATGGTAATATATTTTGGTGCATGTAATAATTTTGACAAAAAATACTTTACTATTATTTATGATATAAGAGGATTTAAATAAAATTATATAATATTTTATTTTATATAAAGGGTATTTAAAAATAATTTGAAGTGTTAGCTTTCAAAAGATGTATTTTTATAGGAATTGTGTTCGATGAAATGTTCTTGAAGATTTTATTGATTTAAAAGAATTTATAAATGATAATTTAGTTATCTATAGTTTTCTATAAAATAAATTACATGAATTTACATTTAGTGTTTCTTTATAAGGGTAATTTGGAATATTTGATATAAATATTCCCTATTAGATGCTTTCATTAGTTTCAACCTTCTTTATGAATAAAATGGTTATAATTTAAGATATTAATTATTATGTCACACATTGTTAAAAATTAGGATGATCATTGAGATTATTTGGTTACATGGGATCCATGGGTTTGTGTGTAGGGATTTGTGGATGACTGATACACTATTTTTATTTTTTCTATAGAATGTAACAATGTATACCATTTCACCTAGGCTAAGAGTTATCTCTTTGGTGATGCTAGGGGGGAAAATAGGGGTTCAAGTCTATCAACATTTTCAATATATGTTATTTGGTGTTCCTCTAGTGAGGTCTTATATTATTGTTACAACCTCAAGGTTTGTAACACCCAAGATTGGATGACCTTAACGACACCTAAGAAGGGGTTTATCCTTGAAATTAGACATACATAATTATATGAAAGATGTTTTTGACTAGTTGTGAGGACCTAATAAAGTGGTTTAGAGACGACGAACTCAAAATAAGGCAACAATTCCTATATCAACTTGACCAAAAATTCATCATGACCCATCCATATTGTGGAAAAAATGCAATATTTGGAGACAATGAATTAGGATCTAGAAGATCCCTCACATTATAGAATATAATATTGTAAATAGTCTATATGATACATAAAAACTAAACAGAAAAGAAAGATGAAATATTCATAATAATCATCAAATTAATAAATAGAGGGGACATTATCTTCTAAATATATAGAATAATAACTAAAAATAAAATAAAAACAATATAATGGCCTCTGGTACAAATCAAATGATCTAATGTTTTCAAATACTTGGATTCTACAGTATAATTAAACCCAAATTAAGAATCCAACTCCAAAATAATGTGTGCACCTGAAATAAAAAATGAAGGTGTAGTAACATAAATCGAAACCTGTTGGAAACTTGAGTCTATCTGTTGGACTTGTGGACAATATATTAAGGTCGAAATTATATGATATGAATGGAATGAAATTTATTTTAGAATAATAGATTAAGAAGGTTCATAAATTATTTGAAAAGGTGATATAATTAAGGTTATGTTTTAGAATATCAATAATTTGATTTCTAGAATTTGTTTAAATAAGGTTGATTTTCACAAGTTAATTATAAATAATTCTATAACTTGATTCTATGGAAATTTAGAATTTGTACTTAAAGTGTTAGTTATTAACTTATATGTTACATAAGTTATGATTTTTATAAATGGATAGAGGTAAGTTTTGATGGTTTTTGAAGTTGTGTGAAGAAACCATGGTGTGGGAAAAGGTATCACATAATGAGAAGAGTTCTCAGAAATGAAATAAAGAGCATAACATACTCACCCTATATACATAAGAGTAAGTTTTGGAAGTTGTATGGAAATGAGGAATAGCCCTAAAAAAGAACCATTTATATGTAAGGGTATCCTAATAAATATAAATGTAGAAATTTATAAAAGGAAACACCCTACACAACAATATGTTTACATAATTTCAAATATTATGAAAAAATAAAAATTCCCAGAACATTCATAATGACTATATAAGGGTTGATCCAGTGAGCTGGAAATTTTGTTAAGTCCTGGTGCATAATGGTAAATTGACATGGACATTCCCTAGGATATGTTTGGGTAAACTATGACAAGAATACTGAGTCAATAAAATGGTAAGTTTCTGAATTCACATAGGTATACATAAGGATTGTTTCCTTTATCATTTTTAGGTAAATTTTGGTTCACTCTTTGAGAAAGATTTCCATGATGTGATAAGACTTAGATAAATTATTGTGGTTTTTCTTACTTAAGGAAACCCACTATATAAAATAATCTCATAAAACATATAGTTTAAATAATGAATATAAATTTTAATAACATGTTGTGAAATTTAGAAAATTATGATTGAAGTAGTTCTATTAAAGTTAGTCATTGATATATTTAAGAAATTTAATTCATATCACACCCTGATGTTTTATGTCAAACCAAGATGGGATATAATTTTAGGAAGAATTCATAGTATCACAGTAGGATCTCAGATAAGTTAAATAGAAGATTTTTGGAGGATTTAGTGGATACGATTATTTATTAGGAATCACACCATGAAGAATGATCACACACCATTATCAAGGAGAGGAAGTATGAGACTACACCATGATGAAATAATCCATTCCACAAAGAATATAATTATAGTTATTATGTATATTCAGTTGAATTTTAAAAATGATATTTTTATTTGGAATATATGAGGCTGAGTAATTTTAATTAGTTTATTATGAACTCATTATATTTTCTAAATACATATAATGATCATGGATTATTGAGGAGGAGGAATTTGATCCCAATACATGGACCAAATAGGTTATAGTTTTGATAATCTATAAAATTAATAGTTGTAGTTCTAGAGAAAAAGAAAAATAGAGAGGAATATTTCATATTTAAAATAGGAATATAATTGAATATCCAATTTAAGAATAAGAAAATCCTAGAAATATTTCTATATCTATTTCATGATTAGAATAATTATTTATACTACTACATATTAGTTTGTGAGAAGTAGTGATGCAATATTATCCCATCATGGATTAATCTTCCTCTATAAGTGAATTTTCAACTTCTATGATTTTTTTGAGGAACAATATTCAATCCTCACATATAGTATGTGGTCACATCCAATACCGTATAAGGATAAAATAGTAAAGTGGATCTTAAAATATAATCTATCAAGATATGGGATCTAAGTCATCTATTTAACCTATGATAATTTTTAAGAGACCTTCATATCTATAAAGTATTGAGGATACCCTCATGCCTATAAATTAATATCCCCCTTCTCCAAAGTAGTGAATACAAAAGAAGATCATGGAGTGACCCTTGGATTGATTGTGTGTCTTTCTATAACCTTATATGTGTAGTTTTTATTGATAAGGGTTGATCATGAACTAAAAATACACATCCACCAAAAGTGAGTATATTGAACTCTTGTACAATAGCACATCATTAGGTGTATACCCCTTAAATTACCCTTAGTGTAAAACCTAGTAAAATTATTATGTGTTCCCTTGATTTTCTTTTTTCATTTATATTTAATACTAAATGAGACAATCATCAGGAAAAATAGAGATATTGAACATGTTCCTTCCAGTGAGGGAACTAGATCTGAACGATATTGTGACTAAAAAGAAGTAAAAAGTTTTTAAGTATTTTTGCACCATGATTCATCCCTATTATAGTGAGTTAATTCTTCAAAGTCCCAAGAAGTAGCATTAGAGGCACAATTATTTGAATTTTATTTTGAATATCTAATTTTTTTATTTTTAATTTAAAATGGATTAAATGATAAATCCTCTATTTTTTAGTGGTACAAACTTCTATAGATGAAAAAAGGAGATGTGTTTGTGTATACATGCTGGTGGTAAAGATATCAGGATATATTTTCAATGGGATAATGGTTATATAAATTATTATGGATAAATAGATGATCCATAGGTCGAGAATATATTGTATAAAGGTCTATCTGGTGATGTATTAAAGAAAAAATACTAATTGTGCTAGTCATTTTGATATCCAAACATTATTAAAGAATATATAAATAAATATAGTAGATGAAAAGGATGTTTTTATTTCTACCACCGTAGGATATTTTAAATATAAAAATAGTGTTAAATATTAAAAAAATGATAATTAATTTATTATGTCAAACAGAATGAAAAAATGGGAAATTAAAAGAATAATCCTAAGAAGATAGATACTGAAATTTTGGTGAACAATCAAGATCTTATTGATATATCAAATTCTAAGACTATTATTTAAGAAACATGAAATTATAAAATTTTAGATTCTACTATGGAAGTTGGAGTTGATGAAGATTTCAAGGAAGAAAAGACAATGCCATATAATCATCAGTCTGAAGAATATCTATGCAGTAATCAAGAAAAATCCAATATATGTCGGAAAAGTTTGATTAATGGGATATTATACATAAAGTGTAATATGAATACATATAATATCTATATTTGGTTAATAAAATACTAATGAAATTACAGGTGGCCTTGAATTGATAAATCATGAGAATAGGTAAAAGGATGAATATTCAAAGTGACTTACTTGAATAACTTATACATGAAGTTGAAAAATAGATGGACATAGATAAGGAACTAATATATAGAATTATCTATGTTAAAACATAACATGAAGGTAGATAAAATATATTAATGAATATGGATCAAGGTTTAAGGATATCTATGTCTATTTTATGAAGAATAATGATAAAATCAAGAAGCTCAAGGAGTGGTTGAAAACCTCTAATGGAAGGAAGATGTCTATTGGAAGCATCAATAAGTGTAAAATGAAAAAAATGAAATATGGAATCAGAAATAAGCATAATTTTCATTGACAATATAGATGTGAAGACTCTAAAATAAAGGTATCTATAATACTATACTTCTTTGAAATAATAGTTCATACCATGAGTGTAATGACATAGGTTTTTAAATGAAATTTTTTTCATGAACAATTGTGTGCTATATTTTATAATATTATACATGTAAAAAATATTAAGAAACCAAAAAAATTATCTCATTAATAAATATCATTAAATTAATCATCTAAAAAACTAAGGAAAATTCCAAACATTATAATTGGACAAAAAATATAAAATATAAAATATAAAATTGGAAAATATCAATCATTCTAATATTATAGAATAATCACCCCCACAACCAAAACTATAAAAATTGAACAAAATATTATTAAACATATCAAAATCTTATAAAATAATAATATAACCTTATGAGGAATTTTAGTGAATTTTGAGTGAACATATGAAGTGGTATAATAGATATAAATGTGATAATTAGAATAGAAATATGACCTTTGGTAAAAACTATCTCCTGGTCAATATTTTTTTTTGGTAAATTAGATAGTTGGGAACTATACCCATTTTTAACAATTTTACGATTATAATAAGTGCTTATATATAGTAATGAAAATGTATAATTTATTTAGAAAGGTGAACCAATGGCCTCAACTAGTAGAGTCATGCCATTTTAAGACCATTTGTTATAAATAGGGAGGGATTTAGTGTCATAAGGCTTCAACCTTGATAAATCCCAATTCAAGCTTCAATAAGTTATGCTTGAATGAAAATAGCTATGAGATAAGTTCAAGTTAGTGGAAATTGTCTCTAGGTCAATGTTAGTTGATCCACCCCATGAAACTACCACCATAACACATATTACCCTTAGGGAAGACATTGGAAAAATAAGGGGTTACATGTCCATTTATTAGTTACTTAAAGTGTAATTTACCTTGTACAAATAAAATTATTATTCCATGAATCCCATGTTTAGAATAATTTTTTAATATAATTAATGTTTATTTAAAATTAATCCTATAAATTGATTGTTGAAAAATAACATAATTATAATTTTAAAAAATATATTCACTTTGTTAATAAACTCAGGGATTATAAATAATATTTTTTAATTAAATAGTCTTGTAAAACACTCTAATTTAAATATAAATTATTAAATAATTTTATAATGTCCTTGTAAATTTATGTAACTGTCAGAAATTTTTCTGCATTATAAAAACTGATATTTTTAAATAAATAATAATGGTTATATTTAAAAGTTAAAAATACTCATATTTATAAAATTATTTTTAGAAAACAAATATTATACATGAAATTAACATGACTAAATTAGTTTAGGGTGAAATTTTTTGAATTTTATAAAGTACATCATTTTTAGTGAATAATAAAAATATAGTTTTAGGTTTTCAGTATGTTTTATGAATTCATATTACTTTAATAATGATATAATAAATAATTAAACACAATATATAACCCAAAATATTTGATTTTAATTATAATAATTTTTTTAATTTCTTTTAATTAATATCCAAACCAACAAGTGAGTTTCCAAAGCCTAAAATAGAGAATTTGATTTTGAAAACACTATTTTATGGAAAATTGTCTTTTATATATTAAAATAAGTATTAAAAAATGGCGTTAGTTTATAATTTATTAAAATATTATAAAATAATATTCAAATGTATAAAACCATGTGCAAAAACCATAGATAATCCACTGGTTTCCCATTTTCCACAACCTAGATTTCTAAGACCTATATTTGAAAATTATTTAACAATTCCTCCACTTTTTTCTATAAACACCCACCCACTTCACCCTTCCCCTTCACTCTAAATCCATCATACATGAAGTTATGGTTTTTTTATTTTCTAATATCTCCAATGTTCTTATTAATCCGCTAAGTTTTCATCCTCTAATCTTAATAGCAACTCTTTAAGGTAAAGGAAATCTCAACTTCTCTTTTCCATTTAAGTTTTATTTCTGTGCTATGTCTTATAATTGTTAAACATATTTATTTTTTGAACTTTATATTATCTCATTACTATAATAATACTCTTTTCTCAATTGGATACCCTTTTTTCCATCCCATGTTCCCTTTACTTAATCCATGTTTTATACCCATCATGTTTCCAGATTTATTTATCTCTTTTACATGAGAAATTCACATTTATCATTTTTTGAATACCAAAACCTCTTCCTTTTCCATGGTTATTCACTTTAATAAAAAAAATATATATTGATTTTTGATTTAAATATAGGAAACTGACATTATCTTTTCATGGGTTAATAATGATGCAATGATCATTTCTTTAATCAGTTTTATACATTATTATTTTTATAAGAAATTCCTTCTTTATTGTCCACATGTTATTGATGAAATGATTTATTATGGCCTGTTTGAATCAAAATAATTAATATATATTAAGGGTGAATCCAGATAGTACACTAATTCATTTTTTAAATAATTAATCTCTAGAGATGACATGTTTAACGATACCTCGGTGAATAACCATAGTAATTATATTTATGATACCTTGGTGATAAACCTTGGTAATATGTTTATGAATATCTCATTTAAATTTTGTATCCAAATTTCCATGTTATGATTCATGTTGTTTTTATTATGGTATTCTTCATTTTCTCTTGATCATTTTATACTATTATACCTCATGTTCTTATTGATATGTCTTATGATCACATGGTAAATGTCTCCCTTTATAGTTTCTTTAATCAGATTTGTGCTCAACCCTTTCCTTTGATGTATGTCCCCATGAAATGAGATGTTTTAAAAGTAATGTAGGATTAACTAATGAATAATAAATTCACATGGATTAGAATATTGTTATATGTTTTCATATATCATGTTACTAATTTAGGAGAAACTAGACTTTAAAATATCTTGTGTTTTGTTCCATGTAATAAAATGATTATATAAAAAATAACAGGAATCCATACTTGGTATCAAAGGATATTTTATTTATTTTTAGAAATTAAGACTTGAAGAAATTAGTAAGAATCTTATGGATAAGTATAAATAAAAGAAAATATCCTGAAATTTTGGTGAAGTTCTCAGTGAGTGGTTTATAAGAAATGAAATCCCTATATGGACACTATAAGTGGTTGTGGATCTGTCACAAATATACCTATGGGTAACAATATTGGAAACCCTGTATTAAGATAGAATCGATCGGGAATAGGTGAACGCCAATGAGAATTGCTGCATAGATGGTTTGCAACTCTCAAGAGATATGTTTGGTTAATCAAATTATTTTTATAAATTTTTTAAGGATATATAAGAAATGTAATTAAAGGATAAAATATTTAATAATGTTTTTTAAGAATTAAACTCCCTTTAGAATTATATTATTTATAAAAGTAAAAAATGTCCCACTAAGGTTTTCTTCTTTTAGAAAAACAGTCAGAAATATGAGGAACCACATAAATGATGAGTGAAAGAGATTATATACTAAATAACATCCTAATATAATGGAATCTAGAATTAAATAATTCATAAGGATGATGAATCAACTATCTCGAGTTATGAATAATAACATGAATCATGTTGATAAACTAGATTAACCTTTAAGGGAACAACATTCTATTGAGTCCCCCATGCATTAATGACCACCTTATTTTAGTGGATCTAATGATTCAATAATTGTGGAATAATTATTTACCTCTATAGAAAATATATTTTCTATAGTATGATATTTGGAGCTAGATAAATTCACCTTGGAATTATACTACTTATAAGGAGAAGATGATTAATGGTGTACACTAATTAAAAACTGAAATCCAAGAAGGGAGATTAATGCTATTCAGTGGTAAGAGTTTAGGGGAATATTTTCAACAAATATTTTCCTTATTTATTAAACAAATACAGAAGGAATTATTATATTTTAATAAAAATGAAAATCCATTTTTGGGAATCTATGAAATGAACTTTAAAATACCTTCTCGATACACCTATAACTTTGTTATGGATCCTAAAATAATGGCTAATAGATTCTTCAATGGGATGAGACCCCATATGCAGAGAAATTTGGAAAATCAAGATTATAAAAGCTATGAGAAGATATTGAGGAGTTATATAGAGGTTTAATTGGGTTTGGAGATACATATAGGTCACATTGGTCAAATGAAAAGAATAGATAAATGAAGCAAAACTCAGAGAATAATTTTGGCCACAGAAGAGGAGGAAAGAAAGTGAAACTTTCCATGTGAAACAATTATGGGAGTAAGAATTCATGGAACTAAATTATTGGGATTGTAATGTTATATAAGTGTGGAAGAGATGGATATATATCTAAAAATTAACATAGTTTTGTGAAACCTTAGATTCTCATGAATAATGAAAATTGGATGACGGTGTAGGCCTAACCTGAAGTTCAATGCTTCATGTGTGGGAAACATTGACACTTTTCAAATCAACATCCAAATAAGAAGATAATGGAGAGAAACTATAGTACCCTTGGTTTCTGGTAGGTAACCCTTTTTTGATGCTTTTAATGGTTAGAAAGTTAAGGGTGACGAATGGGTGAGTCAGGAGAGCTTGGAATGAAGGTTTGAAGAAAAAAGGGGAAGTCACACGGGAGGCACACGGTTTGTCTAAACCGTGCTACCAAACCGTGCGTAGTTGGTATTAGAGGCAGTGGTTTCCGCATGGGCAGCGCACGATTTGTCTAACCGTGCAGCAAAAACATGCAAGAATGGTGGCCGATGCAGTAGCTAATGCACGGTTAGTGCACAGTTTGTCAAACCGTGCAAACTAACCGTGCGATCACTTAAATGAGATCCTTAAATTGTGGATCTCACGCGTTTTTTCCTGTAAAAGCCTTGTTTATGCTCCTAATTATCCCTAACTCAGGATTTTACTTTTCTTAAGGTCAAATTGGGTGCTTCCATCATTCCAGAGGTGATCCGAGACTTCTCTTGGCGAATCGAAGCCAGATTCATGAGGTATGTGATCGTTCTTGATTGGTTTCATAGATCTACTTAGATATACCTCTCTTATTCTCTCGGTTTCATAGATCTACACCCGTTATGGGTAGATATAAGTGTGTGGATTCCAAATATGATGATATTTGGTCTTGGTTGTGTTATAAGAAGAGATATAAGGAGAATTCATGGAGAATCGACCCGGTTTTCCTGTGCATTCTTCGACTATTGTGGTTTTCGTCAAAACTTTTGAGGTAGGAGGCTTCACTCTCGAATACTCTGGTTATAATTGATTGGCTTGGTTTCAAATTGGGTTATTTGGATGAAATTTATTGTAAAAATCATGGAATAAATATTCTTTAGTGATGATTTATAGTTTTTATGAAATTGTGAAATCTTGGTGAATTGTTGTGAAAAGTGATTTGGATTCATGAATTTAAAATGTTGATTTTAAATTAAGAATTTTCTGGAATGGTATATGGTTTGATGAAAGATGGGTTTTCAATAAAAAGGGGTGTTTTATTGAAATGGTTTGGTATTGAAATGGCTTGATGAAATTGGTTCATTCTTTGGTTTTCAATAAAAGTACGGTTTCATTGAAATGGTTTCAATTGGTTGAACACACAAGGTTTTGATAGAAATGGATTTCAATAAAAGGGTTTTTTATTGAAAGGATGGTTTTGGCATGAATTTTTTGAATGTGTGTGGTAATTTCAAGTTGTATATACAAGGCTTGGTTAAAATAGGACCTTGTTCTTAGTGCCAAACGTTTAATGGTACATGAGACTTTTAAGTACGAGGCTTGGTTGAAATATGACCTTGTGCTTGGTGCCAAAGGTGTAATGTCACATGGGAAACAATTACCTTATGATGACTTGGTAGATCGACGAGAAACCGCTCATGAGTATAGAACTGTCATAACGAATCATGCATGGTTGATTTCACGGGTTGTGAAATGTTTGGGTATGCCAAAAAAGGATTTTGTGAAATGGTTATAAAGCTTGATTGGTTTTTTTTTCTTCTAAAAAAATGACTTGTTGGAAAACTGGTTTCAATTTCCCTTGGCTACTTTTGGTTACTAATGGTGTTGGAAACATGTTTATATTTATTTATAAACTTCTTTTGAGAAAATGTCTTGTATAAAATGTTTTTATATAATTGTTGCAAACTCTTCTATCCTAGTGGTGTGTGTAGGGAAGTCATTGGAAAAGAAAATACTGTGTTTTATAATCACCCCTGCTTTAGCACATTGGTGATTTTTCAGATGTCGTATTCCAGGATACAGGTAAAGGTCAATCATCTTATTTCTAGTGGTTCATGGTGATGCTTGGGAGATGTGGCGGTGCTTGGTGCATGAAGATCGGCGTGGAGCTGTGTAGTGTGTCTTGGATTTTTTTGGGTATTTTTTTATTCTTCAGCTTGGTACTCTGATATTGTGTTAGTTTTGTATTGGTTTGTGGAATAGTGTAGTTCTCTTTTGGTAGTACATGAGTTGGTTGTTTCATTAAGATGCATCATATAGTGGTTTTTAGTGATGTCTTGGTTGGTTTATGGGTTTTATTAAAGGGTAAATCGTCCCCCACATGCATTGAAACCCTTCGACATTTATTTCCAGCCTTTGGCGCCTTGGGGATGTCGCTTAAGTCCTAGTAATGACTCATTGAGCTCTGAAGCCAATGGGAATTGGCGGGTCATTACAAATGGTATCAGCTTGTTCGGTCCTTTCCTAACAAGTGGTCATCGATGTTCTTCGTCTTGGAGCTGAAATTAATCCTTGTGTATTCCTTGGGTTGAAATCTTAGATAGGAGTAGGATTGTTGGAACTTATAATGTATAGCATAAAAGGACGTAGCTAACCCGTTTATGCTGAACTTCAAGTTACCAGGGTGTTGGGTACATAAGTGTTTTGGATACACATGTAGAATGTTAGAAATATCATTGTTATGGGTTTAGCCAATGAGAGGAGCTTGACATGCATTGTAGTGGATTGACTTACCACTAGGATTACATATCTCATTGTGAGGAATGAGTAAGGATTTGGTGCTTGGTGCCAATTTTTGAGAAATGCTGAAATTGTTTTCAAGTGAAAGACATTGAAAACATGGTATTTGGTGTTTTTTTGAAAATGGGTTGATTTTCAAAAAATATTTTGAATGTTTTCAAAAAATTTTGAACCTGGGGAAAAGGTTGTTTTAAAAACAATGTTGTGATATATGATGTGATAGAATTTTAATTCTAGGCCATCAATTGCTAGAGAGTGAGATTGATGGAGTTTGTTGTTGGTTTAGAAAATGGCACCCAGTATGCGTCGTCGAAACCAACCCGAAGAAGATTTGGAAAATGTGGTTGCACCAGAACCACGTGTGAACCAAGAGCTGGTTCAGGGTATTGTCCAAGATTTTCAAGATATGGATACGGGGAACCAGAGGAATGAACCAAGGCATGTGGATCATACCATCCAGTTCATGAAGTAGAATCCACCGAAATTTCGGGGTGATGCTGAACCCAAAAAGTCAGAAGTGTGGCTATGTAGGATGAATCGTATCTTCTATTTCATCAGCACTCCATCAGAGCTAGAAGTAAAGTTGGCGACCTATATGCTCAAGGATCTTGCACGTTAGTGGTGGGATTTAGCGGCGCATGCTAAACTGGATGAAGGAATTACATGGGAGTATTTTGAAGAATTTTTCAACAAACAATTCTATCCTCACACATTCAAGATCTAGAAAACAACAAACTTCTTCATCTTGAAACAATAGACTTTCTCTGTCACATAGTATGCGGATAAATTCATGAACTTAGTCCATTTTTCACCAGAGGTTGCAGAAAGTACTTCATTGAAGGAACGCATCTTTGAATCAGGGCTAAGGCAACAGATTTGATCGAAGATTGTAGTCCTCTGTAGTACATATTATAAAAAGATGGTAAATAGAGTCACTTTTTCTGAACGTGATATCTCAGGATATATGAGAGGAGGTATGATGATACCTACAAGAAAAGGTGGGAACTCAACAGTTGGGAACAAGCGGAAAAGGGACACTTATTCCCATGGTGCAAGTGCAAATCAGAACCAGACGGCTGGATCACTGAACCTTCCTCCATGACCCCAGAGAAAAGAAGGTTTTTTTAAATGTGGTTCAATTGGCCACATAAAGAGAGAGTGCACAACACAACCAAGATCATGTCACAATTTCAACAAGATGGGGAATCTTCAGGGATATTGTTGCAGTTCTCCTAGGTCTGGTTATCGGGAAACTTCTCAGGCGTTGCAAGCGTCATATGATTAGACAGGACGTGGACAACGGAATCAGTCTCGTCAACATAACAGATCAAGCCATGGTGATTTTCAAAATACCATGAATCCTCAACCAGGGAAATCTTAGCAAGGAAACAAGGAGAACAATGAAGTGATGAAGCAATTGTATGGAGCTGAGAAGATGATGGTCAATGATCAGGCTGAACCATCTATGGTGAGAGGTATAATTGTTTTCAATTCTACCCTTTTCAAGTGTTGTTTGATACTAGTGCATCACATTCCTTCATTTCTTCTCGTACTGTTGACTTTCTATGTTTAAAACTGGAAATGATGCCTTCTGTTTTGAAATTGAAAAGTCCTCTTGGTGAAAGATAACTTCAAGCCTTTATGTGTAGAGCATGTGATATAACTGTTGATGAAGCTGAGTTAAAATGGTACTTCTTGATGTTGGACATTGATGTATATGATGTAATCTTGGGTATGGATTGGTTGACAATGGTTAAGTCTCACATCGACTGTTATAAGAGAACAGTTAGTTTCAAGACTGAGGACGGAATTGACCACCTCTTAAAAGGAGAGAGGATGGAAAAGAAAGGTGAAAATAGCTTGTTGGAACTAATGTTGGGAATGATCTCTTACCACTTGGAAGTGTTGAATTTGCAATCAATGGAAGAGATTGAGTAAAATAGTTTTCTAGCTATTGTGGATCAATTTCTAGATGTCTTTCCCAATAACTTCTCATGGTTACCACCTATAAGAGAAGTGGAGTTTATGATTGATCTCTTTTCAAGGACCAGTCCTATTTCCCTTTTATCTTATAGGATGGAACCAATAGAGTTAATGGAATTGAAAGTGAAGTTAGAGGAGCTATAAGGCAAGGGTTTCATTCGACCAAGTACTTCTCCATGGGTAGCACTGGTGTTGTTTGTGAAGAAGGAAGATGGAACTCATCAGATGTGTATTGATTATCGTAATCTTAACCAAGTAACAATAAAGAAAAGATATCCACTTCCATGCATTGATGATCTGTTCAATCAATTAATGGGAGATTAGTGGTTCTCCAAGATTGACTTGTGATCAGGATATCACCAATTTCGAGTTCGGAAGGAGGATATTCCAAAGACATCTTTCAGAAGCAGATATGGCCACCACAAATATGTAGTCATACATTTTGGTCTAACAAATTCACCCACGGTCTTCATGGATTTTATGAATTGGATATTTCAACGATATCTAGATTATTTCACTGTGGGGTTTGTGGACGATATCTTGGTGTATTCAAAGACAAGGGCTGATCATGAGGAGCACCTGGAAACAATGTTACAAATCATGAGAGATCATCGTTTTTATGCCAAATTATCAAAGTGTGATTTTTGGATACAGGAAGTATGTTTCCTTGTCCATGTCATTTCCGAGAAAGGCGTTTGGATCCTGAAAATATAAAAGCCATTATCTCTTGGCAACCACCGAATAATGTGTTTGAGATACACAGTTTTCTTGGTCTAGCTAGTTTCTACCGACACTTTGTGCATGATTTCTCAGGACTATCATCACCAATGACAGATCTAACAAAGAGGAATGCTCCATTACAATAGACAGAAGAAAGTCAGAAGTCTTTCCAGGATCCAAAGGTTCAACTTACATCAGCACCCATCTTGATATTTCCTAAATCAGGACAGGGGTATGTGGTGTATTGTGATGCTTCGGGAATGGGGTTGGGTTTTGTTCTCATGCAAGGAGACCATGTGGTTGATTATGGCTCAAGTCAGTTGAGGGTGCATGAGAAAAATTACCCAACACATGATTTGGAGTTGGCTGCTGTCATCCATGCATTGAAATCATGGAGACGTTATCTCTTTGGTGAGAAATTTACTATGTTTACAGATCAAAAAAGCTTGAAACACATTTTCTCACAGCGAGATTTGAATCTTTGGAAAAGGAGGTGGATGGATTATCTCCAGATATTTGACTTTGACTTGATGTTCACACTTGGAAAAGGGAATTCAGTGGTGGATCCATTGAGTAGAAAGTCATATGTTCAGTTAGAAAAAGAAGCTTAAAATGAATGGTAGTTCATGTCAGTCTTAGCCAACGTGCATGTGGAATGTAAAGACCAAGGCGATGTTGTTGTTTTATTTTCAGCTACACTTATTCCTAATTTAGGAAAGATGATCAAGGAAGCACAAACATCTGATGCAGGATGTCTGGTGGTAAGTTCAAAACTCAATGGTGGGGAGGCCATTGATGGGTGGAAACTAGATGGGGGTTTAGTTTTGTGTTTTAGAGATTGGATGGTTGTACCTATGGTTTTTCAGGAACAACTACTTCATGCTTACCACCATTCAAGAAGGGATGTACATACAGGTACAAAAAAGATGTATAAGGCGTTGAAGGCACAATTTTGGTGGAACGACATGAAAAGGAAAGTGGCTGAGTTCATCTCGCAGTGCTTAACTTGTCAGTAGGTTAAATCAGAGCATTAGTGACCAGTTGGTATGTTACAATATTTACCTATCTCAGTGTGGAAATGGTATCAGATAATAATGGATTTTGTTACAGGTCTTCCAAGAATGGTCTGGAAACACAATTCCATTTGAGTGATAGTGGATCGTCTAACCAAGTCATCCCATTTCATCCATATTCGTGAAACTCATACGGTAGAAGATATTTCAAAAATATATATCTGAGAAGTGGTAAAGAGGCATGGGGTACCAGTGTCTATAGTCTTAGATAGAGATCTGCGGTTCACATCTCGTTTCTGGAAATCATTACAGTAAGCCCTCAGAACTTAGTTGACTTTGAGCATGGCGTATCATCCTCAGAAGGATGGGAAATCCGAGTGGATGATACAAAAATTGGAAGATATGTTTTGGGATTGTGTAATGGATTTTGGTGACTCATGGGAGGATTATATACCCTTAGTGGAGTTCTCATACAATAACATCCATCAAGCCTCGATACGCATGGCTCTGTTTGAAGCATTGTATGGGCATCCTTGTCGTCCTCCAAAATGATTAGTGGAAATGGGTGAAACTTCACTAGTCGGGCCAATCCCTATACAAGAGACAACATAGAAGATTTATTTTATTATAAAGAGGATGGATATGGCTCAGAGTCTTCAGAAATCTTATGCAGATCACCATCGAAGACCGTTGTCGTTCGTTGTGGGTGATCATGTCTTCTTGAGGATCTCTCAAGGACTTGGAAATTGTCGTTTTGGGAAGTAGGGAAAGTTATCTCCTAGATACATTGGCCCTTTTGAGATACTGGAATGGGTTGGAGAGGTGGCATATCGATTGGATTTACCACTACAGTTTAGTTAGGTGCATAATGTGTTCCATGTATCTCAGTTGAAAAAGTATCATCCTGATCCTGACCATGTGATCAGATGGGATCACGTTGGCCTATAGATGGATGCTTCATTGAAACATATCCTAATATGGATTGTGGATAGGAAATATAATGTCTTCTATGGAAAAATCATCAGTCTAGTGTGAGTTTTATGACAGCATGGTAAGATTTAGGAAGAGACATGGGAACGTGAAAGGGAAATGAAAGAGCAGTGGCCGAAACTCTTTCAGCAGGCTGATAATTTTCTACTTTCCGAGGATAGAAAGTCCAATGGTGGGGAGAATGCAGTACCCATGGTTTCTGGTATGTATCCTTTTCTTGATGATTTTAATGTTTATAAAGTTTAGGGTGACGAATAAGAGAGTCAGGAGAACTTGTAATGAAGTTTTGAGGAAAAAGGGGAAGTCACATGGGAGGCGCACAGTTTGTCTAAACCGTGCTGCCAAATATTGTGTAGTTGGTCTTGGAAGTAGTGGTTTCCACATGTGTGGCACACAGTTTGTCTAACTATGAGGCCAAACCGTGCGAGAAGGGTGGCTGAGGTAGTAGCTAATGCACGATTAGTGCACGGTTTGTCAGACCGTGCGAACTAACCGTGCGACCTATTAAATAAGATCATTAAATTGTGGATCTCACGCATTTTTGCCTCTAAATGGCTTGTTTAAGCTCCTCAGCAGCCCTAACTCGGGATTTTTCTTCTCCTAAGGTCAATGAGTGTTCTCCCATCATTCAGTAGGCGATTTGAACGCTTATCTTGGCGAATCGAAGCCGGATTCTTGAGGTATGTGATCGTTCTTGATCGGTTTCATAGATCTACTTAGATATACTTCTCCTCTTCTCTTTCTTTCTTAGATATATACCTGTTATGGGTAGATCTAAGTGTGTGGATTCCAAATATAATTATTTTTGGTCTTGGTTGTGTTAGGAGAAGATATCTAAGGAGAATCCTTGGAGAATCGTCCCGGTTTTCTTATGCGTTCTTTGGCCATTGTGGTTTTCATCAAAACCTTTGAGGTAGGAGGCTTCACTCTCGACTACTATTGTTAGAATTGATTGGATTGGTTTTAAATTGGGTTATTTGAATGAAATTTATTGTGAAAATCATGTAATAAATCTTCTTTAGTGAAAATTTATGGTTTTGATGAAATTGTGAAATCTTGGTGAATTGTTGTGAAAAGTGATTTGGCTTCTTGAATTTAAAATGTTGATTTTAAATTAGGGATTTTCTAGAATGGTAAATGGTTTGATGAAAGATGGGTTTTCAATAAAATGGGTGTTTTATTGAAATGGTTTGGTATTGAAATGGATTGATGCAATTCATTCATTCTTTGGTTTTCAATAAAAGTACAGTTTTATTGAAATGGTTTGAATTGGTTGAACACACTTGGTTTTGATGGAAATGGTTTTCAATAAAAGGGTGTCTTATTGAAAGGATGGTTTTGGCATGAATTTTGTGAATGTGTGGTGTGTGTTAACGTTGCATATATGAGGCTTGGTTGAAATAGGACCTTGTGCTCGGTGCCAAACATTTAATGGTACATGGGAAATTTAAGTACAAGGCTTGGTTGAAATATGACCTTGTGCTCGGTGCCAAAGGTGTAATGGCACATGAGAAACAATTACCATATGATGAATTGGTAGATATATGAGAAACTGCTCATGAGTGTGGAACTGTCATAACAAAGCATGCATGGTTAATTTAATAGGTAGTGAAATGGTTGGGTATGCCAAAAAGGGATTTTGTGAAATGGTTCTAAAGCTTGATTGGTTATTTTTTCTGGAAAAATGACTTTTTGGAAAACTGGTTTCAATTTATCTTGGATACTTTTGGTTACGGATGGTGTTGGAAACTTGTTTATATTTATTTATAAACTGCTTTGGGAAAATATTGTTTATAAAATGTTTTTATATAATTGTTGGTAAATCTTCTATCCTAGTGGCGTGAGTAGGGAAGTCATTGGGGGAAAACCTACTGAGTTTTATACTCACCCCTCCATTGGCATGTTGGTGCTTTTTCAAATGTCATATTTCGGGACACAGGTAAAGGTAAAGCATCTTATTACAAGTGGTTCGTGGTGATGCCTGGGAGATGTAGTGGTGCTTGGTGCATGGAGCTTGGCATGGAGCTGTGTAGTGTGTCTTGGCTTGTTTTGGGTCTTTTATTTATTCTTCCTCTTGGTACTCTGATATTGTGGTGGTTATGTATTGGTTTGTGTAATAGCGTAGTTCTCTTTTGGTAGTACATGAGTTGGTTGTTTCATTAACATGCATCATATAGTGGTTGTTAGTGATTTCTTGGTCGGTTTATGGGTTTTCTTAAAGGGTAAATTGTCCCCCACTTTCATTGAAACCCTTCAACATTTATTTCTAACATTTGGTGCCTTGGGGATGTATCTTAAGACCGAGTAATGACTCGTTGAGCTCTCAAGCTAATGGGAATTGGCGGGTCATTACAGAAACCACCATCAAACTTAGCATAGGGAAAGGGAGTAAGGGCATACATTTTCTATCATGAAAGTTGATGAAGAGGCTCCAAATGATGTGGGGGATGGTACATTTTTTGTGCTCTCAAATATATAAAGTACTATATTTTATTCTAGTTATACACATTCATTTATTTTATCCAGGTTTGAAAAAAATATATAATCAATCCATCATCTTCTAGAACCATAGATATTAGTCCATAAATAAGGGGGGACTGTCCTATTATGAACAGTGTATAGAAACTCTTTTATTAACATTGGAGATCACAATATCATAACAAATCTAGTAATAATTCCCATGATGGAATTCAACACTATACTAGGGATGGAATGGATCTAAAATTATAATTCTATGAATGTGGGAAAATATCACTATGGAATTTATCAGTGGTATCCCACATAAATCCCATGGAAACAATGTGATATGGGTTATTGTGGATTGACTCACTAAGACTACCCATTTCATCACTATTAATGAATATTTATCTCTTGACCAACATTCCTGGAAATACATAATGGAAGTGGTTAATATGCAAGGGGTACTACTTTAAATCATTTTTATTGTGATCCATGGTTCACATATAAATTCTAAATAAGTATTCAACATGATATGAAGATTGGATAGGGTTTCAATATGGAATATCACCCCCAAACTGATGACTAATAAGAAAGGAGTTTTTAAGGACTCAAGGACATACTGAGAACATGCTCAATGTAATTAAAAGGTGGATGATATCAACACCTCCCATTAGTTGAGTTCTCAGACAACAACAAATTCCAATCATGTTTTCATATGGAACCATATTAAGCTTTATATGGGAAGATATGTGGAACTCATACTTTTTGGGATGAATTTTGTTATAGAAATCTACTTAGAAAAGATCATCTCAAAGAGATAAAATAAAAGATTCATTGCATCCAAGAACACAAAAAAGTTTCTACAAGTTGATAGAAGAGCTCTGCTAATAACCATTGAATGGAAATATAGTTTGACGTTAGAGATAATGTTTTCCTTAGAATATCACCATGGTAGAGACTCATTTTATTTGGAAAGAAATGGAAGCTTATCCCTAGGTATATTTCCCACTTTGAAGTATTTGATCGCATCTGAGTAGTGGAATATCGGCTAGAACTTCTAAAATATGTGTATTAAGTTCATAATGTATTCCATGAATCTAAATTGAGTATGTAAATACCTAATCTATCACATGTACTGAATTAGTATGTGGTGCAACTAGAACATTACATCTCTTATTTAGATCATACGGTGGAGATATGGAACCATAGATACAAAGTTATGGACAACAAGACAAATCACCTTGTCAAAATGTTGTGAAGGAACCATAAGTATGAAGAGGTGAAATGGGAACTATAGGAAACTAGTAAATGAAATTACCCTCACCTATTCTCAACCGAGAATACGAGTTGAAATTATAAGGATGAAATTTCTAAAGGGGGGAAGAATGAAATGACCTATGATTTTTAAATGATATTTGTTTCCATAAAAAAATTCTGTTATATTATATAATATTATACACATAAAAAATATAAAGAAACAAAAAAACATATCTCATTAATAAATATAATCACATTAGTAAGCTATGAAACCAATGAAAATTACAAACATTTTAATTAGTCAGAAAATATAAAATAGAAAACAAAAATGGAAAACATGGACTTCCCTAATATGTTAGAATCAACAACCCCATGAAAAAAACTATATAAATGGAACAAAATATTATTAAACTAATCAACATCTAAAAAAATGAAAATATAACCTTATGTGGAATGGTACTGAATTTTGAGTGAATGTATTAAGTGGTATTCATATAGAGAAATGTGACAATTGGAATAGTAATATGATCATTGGTCAAATATGAGAATTGGGTAGTATAACCAATGGTCTATTTGATATTTTGAAACTATACCCATTGGTTATAATTTTACCATTATAATTAGTGTTTATAATTAGTAATTATACAGGACAACTGATTCAGAATAGAGAAATAATGGCATAAACTAGTAAAGTCATTCTTTTAGAAGACCATTTGTCAAAAATTGAGAGGAAGGAAACATTACTGGGTTTAGCCCTTGTTAAATACCAAGATTAGATTCAATAAGTGAGTCTTTTAAAAAATTACCTATGAAATAATTTTAATTTAGTGGAGAGTACCACTCAGTAAATGTTAGCCTATCCAACCCATGGAAAAAGTATTATCAAACACCATAACCTTATGGAATATAAATGTGTAATAAGGGGTTATATGTCCAAGAATTATTTACTTAAAGTGTAGTTTCCATTATATAAATAAAATAGCTATTCCATCAATCCCATTTTGAGAATAATTGTATTTAATAGAATAAAATTTTAAGTAATATGCATTTGATACATTGAATGTTAGATACAAATAAAATATAATTTTATTTTTATAAAATATAAAAAAATTTGATTATAAACTTAGGTATTTGGAAAAATATTTATTTTAAATAAATAGTATTTTAAAACAAACTTATTTTAATTGGAATGATAAAATAATTTTATAATGTATGATGAAATTTCTATAATTGTAGGAAATTTGAACATGTCATAAAAACTGACATTTTTCAATAGTTAAGGATATTTATATTTAAAAGTTAAAATTAATGTGTTTAAAGAATTATTTTCTTAAAATAAATATTATATTTTAAATCATATTGTAAAAATTATGTTAGTGTGATGTTTGTGAATTTTCTAAAATAATTTATTTTTTTTGTGATTAGTAAAAAGATAGTTTTAGGTTTTCAACATGTTTTATGACGTTATATTTATTACCTAATTATGTAATAATTAATTAACCACAAAAACTGACCTTAAATATGATATTTTAATTATATTAGGTATTATAATTTGTTTTAATCATTTTGAAAAACTATAAGTGACATTCCAAAGTCTAAAATTAAAAATTGAATTTTAAAAACCTTATTTTCAGAAAAATTTACTTTTATATGTCCAAATAAGTTTTAAAAAACTATTTTTGGTTCAAATGGATAAAATATCATGAAATTTGACTCAAATTTTCAGAACCATGAGAAAAAAACATGGGTACTCCAATGGTTTTTCATTTTCGATAACCTATATTTCCAACGACCTATATTTGGAAATTATTATACAATTCCTCTGCTTTTTCTACAAATAAACAAAAAATTCAACCATCCACTTCACTCTAAATACATCCTTCAAAATGTTTTGGAATTTTTCATCCCAAAAATTCACACCATGTTTTCATTAATCCCCTAAGGTCCATCCCCAATTCCTAGGAGTAACTCTCTAAGGTAATGAAAATATCCACTTCTCTTTTCCATTAAATTTTCCATTGTATTATGTCTTATAATTGTTAAAGAAATTTCTTTTTTCCGCATTATATAATCCCATTACTATAATAATGGTGTTTTATTAATGGAATTCAATTTTTACCACTGAGTTTCTCTTAATCCATTATTTATACTTATCATGCTATCAAATTTATTTCTATAATTTACATGAGAAATTATCATTTATCTTTTTTTTGAATACCCAAACCTCTTACTTTTCCTTGTTTATTAACATAGATGAAAATAAATATTTATTGATTCAGGGATTTACATATATGAAACCCACATTTCATTTTTATGGGTTAAGAATAATGCAATGATCATGTCTTTAAGCACTTTTATGCACCATTATTCTGATAAGAAATCCATTATTTATTCATCAAAGGTTATTAATGAAATGATTTATTATGATCTATGGGAATCACATTAATTAAGATATAGGATGGTTTCAAACAAATAGTGATCTAATAAACTAGGTAAATATTTAATATCTAGATATGAAATGTTTTATGATACCTTGGGGAATAACCTTTGTAATTTTGATTTATAACACCTTGGTTATAAACAAAGGTGATATACATATGAATGTCTCATTTAAATGATGTATCCACATTACCATGTTAGGATTCATTTTCTTTTTATTATAATATGCCTCATGTTCTATTTATCATGGTATATTTTTATGCCTCATGTTCTTATAGATAAACATTTTGATCAAATTCTAAATGTCTCACCTTCTTATTCCTTTATGGGACTTCATTATCACCCATTTCATTTGTATTAAATCCACATGATATGAGATGCAATTAAAGTAACTTATAGTGAACCTCGGAAAAATCCTTTTACATGTATTATAAGAATTTTTTATGTTATCATGCAGTATGCTCCCAATTTTCTTGAAACTAAACATTAAAAGTATCTTTTCTTGTTCCATTTAATGAAATGTTTATGTAATAAAAAATTCAGATTCCATAATGAGTGTATGTTTTAAATACCAAGGGATATAATGAGTATGAAAACCTATTTTTTTAATATCTCAACCGAGGGATGAATACATGATGTATTATTTTAATAATAGATTTGTTTCTAACCATGTATATATTTCTTGAGATTGTATTAAGAGAGGAGCTGAAGGCGTTATGAGGTATTCATCTATTATTATGACAAACTAAAGTAAATTTTTATCAAAATAATATCTATAAAGATGGAAAAAATATTACACTAGAGTAAATAAATTATGTAGTTCAATTAATATTTATCTAAAAACCAATGATGGTACACTCAAAATAACTCTCTTATAAAGAATGAAAATTTTTTTGACAAAAAAACTGAAGCTTCTATTAATATGAGAAATAAGAATAAGTGCTTTAGGAAAGATTCATAAATCATAAAGATGTCTTTGATGAATATTATAGAAATTGAATACGATTAACAAAAATAATACCTTTGTGGTTACATAAAACATACCATAAGAAAATATGTGAATCTTGGTGGAAGATACCTCATATGGTAAAGGAAGCATGAGAAAAGATACGAGACAAATTAATAAATGGAGGAAACATGAAAAAGTGGGATTAGTCTCCATATTTATATGGATACCAAGGAAAGTAAGTTTAAGAATTAAAAATAAGTCATCTAGAGTGACGTTTTTATAAGTGGTATTGAAAAAATAACTACTAATAATGACTATAAGGAAGTTTAAATTAAAGGATTGGTTCACCAAGACCAGCCAGAATCCTCAACATGAGGATATATTTGAATAAACCCCATCCCCACTTAGTTAAATGTTGTTAATTATATTTTGAAAATATTTATATTTAATAGGGAGATGCGAACCATGGAGTGTATGAGTTGAAAGAAAGTGTAAGTGAAACTAGTTGAGTCATAGTGATTATAGATTATAATTGGTATTAGAAAAAAAATAAGGTCAAATAGAATTAAGGACAAGATATAAATAAACAAGTATTTTCAAGAAACCAATTTTTATTGAAAATTAGAAACTATAGTTTCTTACTTAAATGTAGAATACCAAACAATGTAGAGTCTAGTCCAGAATTAAAGTAGTATGAAAGCCTTTTACAAAATATCCAGTGGTATCAAGAAAAATTTCTTGATGACCAAATTATATTAGGCTATATATCAGGTGGTATCAGACGACTTCAAGAAAGAGAAGACAACTTATAGGAAAAGACACCAACATTCATGGAATTCATGTTTATTTTTTCATATACTAAAAATGTTGTTTTAGATTATTTTTTCTAGGATACCAAAAGCTATTTTAATAAAATTCCATAACCAAAAATAAATATCCCAAATAAAAAACTATCTCAATACATGGAGTGAAGAACTGAAGGAATTTAAGAGGAGTAATTGATTAGGATTCAATAGCTTGTTAGCCTTATTCAGAAGAGGTGAATCTCTATAATGGTGAAACGTTTCTCAATATAGTTTATCCCTCAATAAAAGTAGTATAAATTATCTAGAAACATTCAAAACAAGATCACTATGCTTTTGAAATTGAAATCTTACATAACATAAATTAATAAAGTGTACCTTTTATTATTTCCTATTTCTACTAATTACTTATTTAGATATTTGATAATGATCAACAAGGAATAACCAAACTGTCTCTCCCTTTGAGGTATATCCTTAAGTTTCTATTAATCCCCAAATAATTTTGGGAGGGATTCTTTAAGAATCCATGACATTGTAGTATCTCAAATCTAAAAAGGAAAATGAAAGAGAGAGTCAAGTGAAAGTGGGTATCAGACAAAAATTTGTAGGAGGATCACACACACTTCCTAATATCTTGGACCCATTTATAAAAGATTCATGGATGCTCCATGAGCCTATTAATCTACTCCATGAAATTAATCATATGTTTTATTAATATATGAGTAATATATTTAGTTAGATTTTATGTAACGATCAACTATACCTTCCATATGAATTATTAATGACATTTGAGTGTTTTAAATGTTAAATCCTTAATGTTCGGATGAATTAATGGGTGATCGTAGTTTCAAGAGTATAAAAATATTTTATTCCTTACATTATGACTATATCATATCATACAATATTATATTCATAGACAACATACATAATTTATCTCTATATCATCAAATAATATATTCCCGCGACCATAATATTTATAATTTTGTCACATGTTTGTCATACTCTATGAAAAACCCAATAATTCTATAATATATTAATAGGTTTTTAAGGAATATTCCTTTAAATATCCCATATAATGTAAATCCTATAAGTATTTTGTTCCATTTCACTTAGATTAACCATTAATCAAATTAGTGGAACCAATAAATAAACCTTGATTCCAATATCACCATGTTTTTGAAATGGAAATCTTATATAAAAAAGATTATTGTGTACCTTTTTCAGTTTTGATCGTGTTTTATTTCAATTTTTTAGTTTTATGAAAATCAACAAGGATCAACCCAAAGGTCTTTACCTATAATGTATACTCAGGGGTTTATATGAATATTATAAACAATTTGTGATGGATTATTCAAAACTTAATGATATGATAGTATCTTAAATATAAGAATACCGAAGGAAGAGAGTTTTGATAGATAGAGGTTATCGATTAGAGAAGTAGGAATATCACACACACATGATGAAAGGTCTTGGAATCCATTATATAGGCAATAATGGTGATCCTAAAACCATTATATCCATTCCATGAAATTAATCATACCTTTCATAAACATACTAGTAATGGATTATGTTATATCACATGTACTCTAAACCATAACAACCACATGACATATTAATGATAGTTGATGTGTAAGGAGTTTTGGTCATTTATACATTAATATTAAAATGGTTTAATGGGCCATGCTAGTGCCGAAAATATCAATCTATTCAATATTTTACATTATGATTCACTTGTATTGTATAATAAAATTTTCACAAACCTCTTGTATATGATATCTCTATATCATGAAATATGATATGCCCACAATATTTGATTTTAGAATTTTTCCACATGATTTTACTACTCTACGAAACATATACTATATGATATAAAAATGATTTTATGTAATATTTATTTCCAAAGTAAGGAATGTTCATGGATATCAAGAGGTATTATAAGTTTATTGTAAACAAGTGGTATCGGTGGGTTCAACTTGTTGTATGAATCACAAACTTGAAACATTATTATATATTTTATGATTCTTTTATTTTTTTTGGAAATTTTGGACTGACATGATATGATTTATTGAATAAAGTAAAAATATTAAGACACTAGTGTTTATGGAAGAAAATGAGTGAAATAAATAACCTTCATACGGTTGAATAAAACTACTATCTCGAACATTGAGATCCAACATAGTAACCTTAGTGGAATTTTTAATAACTCAATTATAAGTGGTAAATTAATTCATTGAAATATTTAACAGAAATGAAACTAATACTAAGAGGGTTTTTGATCTTGAAATATAGAAAATCTAGAAACTTTTTTCTAATAAGTAGTTATAAATATAAAAGGATAAATATAGAGTATCAACATAGTTAAAAGAGAAAAAGTTTCAATCAAAAATTTATTATAAATGAGCCTAAAGGTATGTAGGTGGTTAATGGAGCCAAATTTGTGTGAACTAATTCTAATTTAAAAGTGATTAAAATGACCTAATTTTTATGAATTAAACTTTTAAAATGTTGAAAGAGAAAAATTTTTGGAAATCAATTATTGGTATCAATTAGGCTATAAAGACATTGATTTTTTGGAAGAGGTTGAAAGATACATATATCAAAATTTCATGGGAAATAATTGTATGATAAAGGGGGAGTATTAACTCTCTAATTCTAGATTTCAAAAGTCTGGAATAATCAACATATCCCAACAATTCTCTAGTTTTGATCATTTAAAATCTTGAGTTAGTATTGTATGGATGAAGGAAGAGTGTAGATAAAAGATACCCCCATCGGGTTTGAAGATATAGAGGGATAGAAATTAATGGAAAAACTAGAGAAACCTAAAGGGAGAGGAAGAAGGAAAATATAAATTTGGGAGAGTAAATACCCTCTTCATTTTATTTAAAAAGTGGGAGTGAGTATAATTCACCGTAAATCCATATATTTCATTAAAGGATTTTGAGTTCAAAACTAGAGTAATATTTATGGTATTATTATCAACAAAAACCAAAGGGGGATATTATTATAACTAGGAGGTTGTTTGCTATATTTTATATCTAAAAGTGATGAATTTTTTGAATATATATTAAGGTTGACATTTGATGATATGGGTGAAATGGATGTTATTTCGAAATAAGAGTTGAAGATGGTTCATAAAGTGTTTTAGAATTGAAGAAGAAGAAAGACAAGTTTTAAAAGATGAAAAATTTGATTTTTGTAAGTTTTATAATGAAGGATATGTTTTTAAGTTTATTATATTGAAGTATAAAAGTTTAATATATGGAAATAAAATGGTTTTCCCTAAAATGTATTTTTTAGGGATATATGTTATAAAATATATGATTTTTTGAAATGGATGGAGGTATATTTGGAAAATTTCTAAAGTTAAATGAAGAAACCAAAGTGTGAGAAAATGTAACACACCATGAGTGGATTTAATAGAAATCTGAAAAGGATGAAAAATACTACCACTATACACATAATAGTATGTTCTATAAGAGGCACATAAATATGAAAAAGTATTAAAGAAGTTACCAATATTCATATGGGAGGCTTGAGAAGAAGAAATGTGGAAATTAGAAAAAGGAAACATGCTACACTTCCATATGTAAAGGTCATAAAGACTATAATATAAAAATTAAAAAGTACTGAAACATTAAAATTGAATTCATAATGGTTAATTCAGAGAGATGAAAATTTATGAAGGCAAAATGCTCAATGATTAGGTAAGGGTTGATCATTCTAGATGGAAATTTAGAAATGTCAAGGTGCATAAAGGTAAAGTGATTTCAAGTTGACTTTTTAATATATATGGGTAATGTGTGTTGATCATACTGATTCTATAAAATGGTAAAGTCTAAAATTCACAGTGTCATATGCGAGGATTATTTCATATACCATTTTGAGGTAAAGTGTGTCTCATTCCCTTGGAATTATAGTTATTATATAATGTCAATTATGTGGATTTTATTGTTTTTTCTTTCTTTAAATAACCCATTCAATGAAATAATTTCATGAAAATATATTTTTGAAAAATAAATAAATATTTGAAGAACACTTCAAAAAATCTTGACTATGGTGATTGATTCAAGGGCATAGAAGCTAGGATGCAGTCTTTTTAAGAAACATAATAAAGACTATGCCATAAATAATTATGTCACACTGTGATAAGATAATAAATAATAGATAATTCATAGTATCATACCGTGGTATTGAATAAGTTAAATAGAATATTTTTAGAGGATTTAGTGGATCAGGTTTTTGAATGGTCACTATGACATGAAAAATGATCTCAAACTCTGAGCAGACAAAGAATATAGAAGTATATGTGATGATGAAGCAAGTCCCACCCTAAAGAAGATAATATTAATTATCTAGAAGTTTCAGTTAATTTTAAAAAGAGATATCTGACTCTAGATTTTAGGAAGATGACTAATTCTAATTGATTTATTATGAATACATTAATATATATGGACCCATGGCATGATCATGGGTCATCAAGGAGGTAGAATTTAATCCCAATCAATAGTTCAAAGAGAAAGATATTTATTATCTACTTGCCACTTATCCATTATAATTAATTTATTAATTATTTTAATATTAAAAAAACCACATAATTATAAAAACCACTTTATTAAATACACCTATTTGGAAAACTTTATTTAATGTATTTAAGTTCGTTAGGGTTCTTATGAACATATTTTAGAGAAAATTTCACATTATTGTGAGTTAGTTTTTGAATCATTTTATATATCTTTAAATGATTTTATATTACTTTTATATTTTGATAATTATAATTTCCCATAGTATTAGTTACTTATTACATACTCATATTTTCTATAGTTATTAGGATAATTTTTTTATAAATTATTCTATATTGAATATTTTATTCTTTATAGTGTTTCGATTTTATATCATTAACAAACCCTAATAAAATAACCTTTCTGGTTTTTATATTATTATATTTATAAAGTTATATTTAATCCTTAAAAATATGAAAATGATTCTTACATACAATGTGTTTGTCATGTAGAAAAAAGATTATGTTTATAAAAATTATTTTTTACACAAAATATGCTGATGTAGATTTTTCCTTCCATGAAATTTTCTTAAATATATTTATCCTAAGATAAAATTTTATAATGTGGCTATTTATTCTTACATGAAATATCCTTAGGTGGATCATCACTACATAGATTTATGCTTATGTGAAAAATATGTTTATGTAAAAGTGAAATTATGAAATATGTCTTTCAGATTTATTATCTATTTATATTATACTGATTTGTTTGATTGAGAATATTTTTTTCAACTAATAATCATTTCTAATGATGATCCTAAGTGTTTAATTCAATTTCTTTATATTTTTTATTTTTTATACTTATATACTGTTTTTTGAAAGTATTTTGTATATTAATTTTTCATAAATAAAATAAGTTTCAAGATTTATGGGATTATTCAAGATTATTTTATTGAGAAATCAAATATTATTGTTAAGAAAATGATAAATAGTGATTTTAAAATATTGAAAAACTCTGAAGTAGTTTGTTATCTTTCACTAAAAAATTATGGGAATGACTAACTATGTGATAAAATTTGAGAGAATTATCCTATTATAAAATTATTAGTTTGAATTAATCAAATCACTATAGAATAATATATATCCTTTTTGAGATTTTATTTAAAGTATTAAGGTTTCAATGGAGAATTGGTGGTGAGTGACATACCAAGATACATAGATGATAAAAAAATATTCGACTAAAATACATTGCAAATCCAATAAAATAATATTATTAGCCTAAGAAAAACTTTTTGTTAACTTCTGGATGACTCCTAAGGAGAAATCAAATTGTGCACTCATTATTTTCTTAAAAATATGCATCGATCCCCTACTTGAGAAAAATTTTCTATGATTTAACTACTCTATATAAACTTATACAATCAGTTTTCTTAATGTTTGTACTAAATTATTTATATATTCTTAATTTGTTCTTAAATGTAACTAGTTTATTCTTTTCCATTCCAAAAACATTATTATCTTTTAATCCTGGGATAAAAAATAGTTTTTAGTTGTGGCTCTGAGAAAAAAAAAATCATTATTGTAACTACATTGGGGATTCCCATTAAAATTCAATGTTGTGGTTGTGTTGTTGGGCCACAACTAGAAATGGTTTGGTGTGATTTGGCTATGAATCCCCTTAAAAATATAGTAAATTTAGTAAACACCATACCTATCATATATTAGAGGTGTGTAAATAATATATATAGGACCACATTAATCCGAATTAGTATAAAAATCACAAATATTCTTTACAATAAATTTATGCTACTTAAACTCTTTCATGTTTTTCTCTTTCAAAAGACACTATCATTACTTATCTTGGAGAGTTGATTTTCTCTCTTTTAAATTTTGAATTGGTCTATTCATTGTTCTTTAGATGTTTTTCCATCCAAATTGAGAACTAAAAATTTGTACCAGATCAATACCCTTTATGAATTATGATTTATTGAGAATTGGATCTATAAGAAATTAGTTTTTTTACTTCACTTAATATATATATTTATTATGCTTACATTTACCTAGAATTAATATTCTAAGAGATTTATAATTAATATGGAAGGACATAGTTAAAATTATAAATGAATTCAAAAACAAAACCTCATTTTGATTGTAAAGACCATGGATACTATAAAAATTAAATGAAATTTTATCTAAATGAACTCAATATTTATCATTAGAGAACTAAAAAAGAACCTTATAAATCACCCAATTGTGAGCATGATTATCTTACTAATTTTTATGCAGATAAATATGTCTTAAATTTAAAAGTTATGGATATTTTATATTGTTATGTTAAAAAAATTTATTTATATTTGTTTCAAAGTCTTCTCATAGAATTTAGATATATTTTTTCAAGGAACACACTTTAACTCAGTTAATCTGATTTGAAAAATAATATTTGAATGATTTGGGAAAAAAATAAAGTCATCAATATGGGTTATTATGATACTATAAGTAATATGTTCCATATATTTACTTGTATTTTAAATAAAATGAATGTACTTAGAGAAGCCTCAGAAATTCCCGTGATTTATGAAGGAGTCTTGAGAGATCTATCTAAGAAGTTTCATGCAAAAAAATATTCCAATAAGAAGAGAAATAACAAAAAGGAATATACCCTATATGAACTCATTGGTTCATTAATTTAACATGAACTAGAGTTTAGGAACATTTATGATTTTTAGAATTCAAAGAGATAGTAATAACTTTTAAATTGTTTAATATTGTATCTTCTAAATATCATGATTATAAAATTTAGGAAATTGAAAGTGAAGATATGGATATAAGTAACCCTAATGGTTATAAAAGTATAAAAAAATAAGGTTTCAAAAACATGCCTAGAAGGAAAAATTATAAGGTTAATCATAATAGTGAAAGGAAAGGTAATAATAACATTAATTATAATGTTTCATATTTTATTTTCATTGAGTACATAAAAGGGAAAACAATCCACACTAACCTAGATTGAAAAATATAATGAAATATAAGTCCTAAAAAAGAAATAGAAATAGGATATAGTTTCTAGATTAATATTACTTAGTGAAAATATGATAAAATTACAATAATTATGGAATCAAATAAATATAAGATAAGAAGGAAAAAATAAAAGTATGATAAAATTATGATAATGGTGAAACCAAATATATATTAGATTTTTTTGGAAATGATAAAAAAAATAACTAAAATATATAATACCTTTTTATTAAAAGTACTAAAGGAAGTTTTTCATATGTTATATTATTTAGATGTAAAATTCAATGAAACTATACTAATTAATTCTCACTCTGATTTACACAATATTTAGGATTTACTAAGAACAATATTTATTAATGATTATATTCTAGAGTTAAATATAATACTTATTTAAAATATATTCTTTTAGTAAAGAAACTATTTACTAATATTATTAGACCCAAAGTATATTGGGTACCAAAACTATCAACTAATTAAATTTGGAGGAAAAATTCCTTGGATGTATCAAGAATGATGTTTGGTACAAAGATTTTATATTCTATAGAAACATAACTAGAGACCCATTAAAATTTATTTTTGAAAAAAGTGATGGATACACTATGAAAATCAGAGAAAATTCCAAAGGATAAGTAAAAGATTTTAGGGAAATTAGTATTCTTAACTCTTCCATTATTTCCAATGTTTTATATATTAATGTTTTATTATATAACATAATAAGTATATCTCAATTATGCAATAATGGTATGAAATTTAAAAAATATTTGATAAATTTTTAGTTTTTAAGAACGAATCATTATTATTTTATGCTAAAAAATAGAAAATATTTATACTATTAATCTTGTTAAACTAACTATTCAACAAGTAATGTGTTTGAATGCTATGAACAATGATAGTTTACTTTATCATAGAAAACATAGACATGTAAATTTAATTATGTTACATAAATAATATAAAAATAAAAATGTTCTGTTGGACTCACCTATTTTGATAATCCCAAAACATGTTTCATTTATGTGATAATAATCTTTTATTAATATATTTAGTCTCAATCCAGTGATACCTAAGTATCTTTAATCTCATTGTTCAATTGTTTAAGATTACAGTGAAAAATTTCTCTCCGTATGAAAGGTCGCAGATAGAAAGGTCACTGATAAAAAGTTCACTGATAGAATGTCCACTGATAGAAAGGTCACTGATTGAAAGGTCATTAATAGAAAGGTCACCGATGAAGGTCACTGATAAAAGGTCACTGATGGAGGTCACTAATGAAAGGTCACCAATAGAAGGTCACCGATAAAGGTCATCGATGAAAGGTCTCCGATGAAGGGTCACCGATGAAGGTCACCGATGAAAGGTCACTAATGAAGGTCACCAATGAAGGTCACTAATGAAAGGTCACTGATAAAGGTCACTGATAGAAGGTTACCTTTGAGAAGGTTATTACTCATGGTTATTGTTGAGAAGGTTACCGCTAAAGGTTACCGTTGAGAAGGTTACTGTTGAATGCTACCGTTGAGAAGGCTACCACTAAAGGCTACCGTTACCAGCCTACTGATGCTCACTCTTCTACTCCATACTTTTTTAAATTCATAAGATTATTCGAATGGTCATATTTGGTAAATTTAATTCTTCTGACATTAATTAATGATGATTGTAGACATATCAAGAGACCGTATCTGGGGACAGTACGAGGTACAAGGAGGACTGAATATGGTTTACTTATTCCTATTGTAGGACCTCAAATATAAAAGAGAAGACAGAGAAAAAAACTACATGTGGGAAAAATAATATAGTGACTAGAGGTGAAGATAGAGGAATACATGAGAAATAGCTTACTTGCTAGATCAAAGAGAACAAGGAAGAACCATCTAGAACTTACACTGATAATCTAAGAGATTCAAGAAGATCATTTAGGGAGAACAATCTTAAGTCTGTCTTAAATGATTCATCAACTCTTTGTAAACACAAGAAGCAGAACATTCAATTCTTGAAAGCTATAACCTAGAGTTGCGACACTCTATTTTGAGGAAGAATTATAGACAAAGACTCGAACTACAATTTCTTCACTCTAAGGAGTCAAGAGCTGAACTACAAACACATAGATCTTTCTAAACTCAATCTTATAACATTAGCTATATTGTGTTATTTTATTTTACATTTCTGAGAAGTGTGTGTGGTTGTTTGTTACACACACTCTCTCCTATGATTGAACTGGAGGATACTGAAAATCCTTAATGTAAAATTCAATTACACCTTATTTCCCACATATAACTGTGGAAGAGACCATGTGTGGTCTGTATTGTTTGTTTTTCCCACATAGAACTGTGGTAGAGGATGTAAACCCTGGAAATTTTGGGAAAACTGTTGTAAAACCAGATATAGGCCGTGTATTAAGTTTATTGTTAATATAAACTACTTGGTGGAAGGTGATCACCAAGTAGAGAAGATTAATTCTCAGCTTGAAAATCAACCTCTTGTTTAACTCTATTAGTGTACTATATTTTTTAATACTCTGTTTTTCTATTTTTCAGTGCTCATAATTTCTAAAAATAAAAACTATTTTACATTTAATCTGATAGTTAGTTCTGGTTAGTGTGTGTATGTGTTTAATTCAGTATAACTATTTAAAAAGTTTAAGAAGTGTTTTACACTGATTCAACTAAGGACTAATAAACCTTTGAGAAACCTATTGACCAACTAAACATTTATATCTCTACCACCTTAATTAACTGGGCCGTTTCAAAATTTGGGGATCTTTATCATAAAGTTTTTATCCGAAATTTTATGTAGGAACTCAATTTACCCCCCTCTTGATATTTCAATCCGACCTACATTTGGTATCAAAGGATTAAATTTTAATTATTACTATCTGAACTGTTGGAAATGTTTCTAAATTCTTTTAAACTATGATTTTAGTTGTATCTTAAATATCTTAAAATTTCATTCATATCTAAATTTTTTGTTCTTTAAAATTACAATTAACTATGGATAATAGAGTTGATGGTTCTACTACTAACATGCCACCATTATTTAATGGTAATAACTATGCTATGTGGAAATTAAAAATGAAAATGTATCTAGAGAGCTTGGGTCCTGAAATCGGGGACACAATTGAAGAACAAAATGCATTGCCTCTTACTGCTAGGGACACATGGTCTCAATTGAATAAAGCTACATATAATAATAACTGTAAAGAAATGAATGCATTGTACTGTTCTCTAGGTTATGATGAATTCAATAGAATATCTTCTTGTAAAACATCATATGAAATTTGGGATACTTTGGCTATTTCTCATGGGGAACAACCAATGTTAATGAAATGAGATTAAATACATATACTATTAAATATAAAGATTTTAAAATTAAGCCTGATGAATATGAAATTTATCTCAGGTTCAATGAAATAGTAAATACCACGAGTCTTCTTCGAAAACCAGTGGATAATAAAGATCAGATTATGAGATTGCTTCGATGCCTATTTGACAGATAAAGAGGAACTTCTGTTTCTATTCAAGAATCCTGTGACATAGTCAAGATACTGATGAATGAACGAATTTGAATACTTTTGATGTACGATAAAGAGCTTAAGGTAAATCAAGAAGTAGATAAATAACCAAGAAAGAAATTAGTAGCATTCAAGACTGCTACCTGAAAGAGCAAGGAAAAAGAAAGATCAAGCTCTTGTAGAAACTTCCACCAGTGAAGACATAGCTTTTGAAAGTGATGATGAGATGGATCATCTTGATAGGAGATTCAAAAATTTCTACCATAAGAATAATTTCTTTAAAAAATGGAACTATAAAGGAAGGTAAGATAGTAAAGTATAGTGGAAAAAGGACAGAAAATAGAGTAAAAACACAAATGAGATAGTTTTCTATGAGTGTAAATGAAAAGGCCATGTGAAGGATGATTTCCCCAAGATGAAATTTAAGAAAAAATTTGAAGATAATTGAAATGTATATAAAAAGGATATGAAAGATACTTGGATTGCTTCATAAGATAGCTCTAGTGGATATGAATCTTATGATATTAAAAAGAACAAACATGTAAACTTGTGTTTTATGGTAGAAACATCTGAGGAAAATTGTCTAAAGAGCTTTTGTAAAACTCTATGGTACTTGGACAGTGGATGTTCAAGACATATGATAGGAGAATATACATTCTTCAAGTGTCTAATTAAAGTTGATGGTGGGCATGTCACATTTGGTGATAATTCTAAAGGGAAGATCGGCGGCTTTGGCCAAATTGGTTACCCTAATACTATATTAATTTCAAAAGTACTTTTTTTATGAGTTAACATATAATTTACTAAGTATCTCTCAGTTGTGTGATGATGTATTCAATTTTAAATTTTAAAATTATGCATGAAATGTTTTTAATTCTAAAAATGATTTTATATTCATTTCTATTAGAAATGAAAATGCATATGCTGTTGATTTAAACTCTTTAGCTAAGCAAAATTTTTCATGTTTAAATGATTTTCATAAGGAATACTAGTTATAGAATAGAGGATTAGGACACTATAATGTGTACTCACTTTGGAAACTAACTAGGAAAGGTTTAGTTAGAGACTTACATAATTAGAATTCCCACTTAACAAAGTTTGTAATCCTTGTTAAAAAAGAAAACAACACAAAGTTTCTTTCAAACCAAAGAATGAATTTTCCACTTCTCAACCAATTGATTTAGTTCACATGGATTTGTTTGGACCATCTAGAGTTTCATGTTTAAATGTGAAGCACTATGTTTATGTTCTCGTAGATGATTTCTCAAGATATAATTGGGTATAATTTCTAGCTCATAAAAGTGAAGCATTTTCTTACTTCATTAAATATTCCAAGTATATAGAAAATCATAGTGGACTTAGAATTAAGACCTTGAGAAGTGATCATGGTCGTGAGTTTGAAAATCAGGAATTTGAATCTTTTTTCTCACAAAATGGCTATAATCACAATTTCTATACTCTTAGAACACCTCAAAAAATGGATTTGTAGAAAGAAGAAATAGGACACTTCAAGAGATTTCTAGGACTATGCTAAATTTGTATAATATACCTATCTATTTTTAAGATGAAGCTGTTAATACAACTTGTTAAATCATCAATAGAGTCTTAATTAGACATGTTCTTAAGAAAAACCCTTATAAGATCTAGAATAATAGGAAGTCCAAGGTTAATTACTCTAGAGTTTTTGGTTGCAAATTCATTATCCTTAACACAGAGGATAATATTAAAAAATTTGCTTCCAATAGTGATGAAGGAATTTTCTTATGTTACTCAATCTCTAGTAAATCTTATAGAGTATTCAATAATATAACCAAATGTATGGAATAATCAGTTCATGTAAATTAGATAAGACTGATCCACATGAACCCAAAAACTCTATTGAACATCTTGAGTAAGATATATCAATTCTGGATCTTAATGATAAAGATAGTGAACCCCTAGTAAATACAACTATTTCTAGAAATGTTCCAGAATCTGTGCGTGATGAATCTAAACCAATATACAACCATGAAAAGTATAGTTAAACACTTTCTAGAGGTATTATAACCCTTAAGAATATTTCTTTAGATACTGTAATAGGTGATCTAAATATAGGAACACAAACTAGGGCTTCATTGAGAAACCAGGTTATACATCAAGCCTTTCTTTCATAGATTGACCCTAAAAATATCAATGATTCCATAAGTGATGAATTTTGGGTGATATCTATGCAAGAAGAATTAAATCAGTTTGAAAGAAACAAATTTTGGGAATTACTATAAATACCTAAAGACACTTTGACCATAGGCAGTAAATGGGTGTTTATAAAAAATGTTGATGAATCTGGTAACATAGTTAGAAACAAGGCTAGACCAGTTACACAAGGATATAGTCAAGAAGAAAGAATAGACTATGAGGAAACCTTTGCACCTATAGACAAACTAGAAGCCATTATTATACAAATTTCTTATGCAGCTCATCTTAATTTCAAACTTTATCAAATGGATGTAAAAAGTGCATTTCTAGATGGGTACATAGATGAGGATGTATTTGTTGAACAACCCTCTGGTTTTACAAATCCCCATTTTACAAATCATGTCTTTAAACTTTCTATATCTCTATATGATTTAAAAAAATCTCCAAGAGATTGGTATGATAGACTTAGTTCTTTTCTTATTTCAAAATGTTTTACTAAAGGAATAATTGATCCTACTCTCTTTATTAAAAGGATATCCAAAGATGTTTTAATAGTTCAAATTTATGTAGATGACATTATTTTTGGATCCTATAAAAATTCATTATGTACTGACTTCTTAAAAAATGATGCAAGATGAATTTGAAATGAGTTTAATGGGGGAATTTTTTTTTGGATTTCAAAATTTTCAAAATAAAAATGGTATTATTTTAAATCGGAGTAAATATACTGAGGATCTTTTGAAACATTTTCTCTTGGATGGTAATAAAGGTAGGGATACACCTATGAGTACAAATTGTATGTTGGATACTGATGAAACTGGTAAATCAGTTCATCAAACCAATTACAGAGGTATGATTGAGAGTCTTCTCTATCTTACTACTAGAAGACCTGATATTATGTTCAGTGTATGCATGTGTGCTTATTTTAAAGAAACTCTTAAAGAGTCTCATTAAACTGCTATTAAAAGGATTTTTAAATATCTCATGTATACTACAAACATAGGACTATTTTATCCTAGAGGAAAATCATTTGATTTAATAAGTTATTCAGATGCTGAATTTTATGGTTTCAAGTTAGATAGAAAGAACACCTCTGCAACATGTCACTTTTTTGGCTAGTCCCCAGTATCATAGTTTAGTAAGAAACAGAATTCTGTTGCATTATCTACTGCCGAAGATGAATACATAGCTATTGGTAGTTGTTGTGCTCAAATTCTATTGATGAAACAAACTTTAGTAGACTATGGATATCAATTCAATCATGTATCTATAAACTGTGATAATACATGTTCTATTAAAATCTCTAAGAATCCAGTATCTCATGTTAGGACAAATCACATTGATGTGAGACACCACCTCTTGAGAGATCATTATCAAAGAGGTGATGTCACTCTTGAATTCATTGTCACTGAACACCAATTGGATGATATATTCCCAAAGCCTTTTAGTTATGAGAGGTTAAATTACATCAAACATGAGTTAGGTATGATAAAATATTAACATTAGGAACCTCATCGATAGAAACCTCACTTTTGGACCTCACCATAAGGAACCTCACCGTTGGACCTCACCGTTAGGAATCTCCCAGTTGGACCTCACTATTAGGAACCTCACCATTAGGACCTCACCCTTAGGAACCTCACCATTGGACCTCACCATTAGGAACCTTAATGATCGTCAAAGTTTTCGAGACTCTGTTTTTTTTAGCCAGAATCAGAAACATTTTTAGTATTACTTACTTTATTTATTTGATTTGTTTTTTGATCCTTAAATGATAAAGAAAGCACATACCACATTTCTATCCACTCAAAACCTATCTCGAAATTCTTTCTTCGTAACCTTAGAACCAAACCCTCCATTGAAACCCTAAAACCACTTCAGATCGCATGGAAAGATTGAAGAGACCATTGGTCAGTGATTAAGGAGATGCACCGAACCCTAAGAGACTATGGGCTGGGTCTAGTAGTGGAAGTAAGTGAGTGGAAAAGATAATCAACCCAGATTTGTTGAAGCAAGAAATCATGGTTGAGAAGGAACTAATCTCAGAATGGCTGATGGAAAGTAGGTCTCTAGTGCTATATTCAATTGAAGCTCATGGTTGGGTAGAAAGCTTTTCAAATAACAATGGACCATATTACCCGAAGTTAGTGACGTAATTTTATAAATATTTGAAGTTTGAGAAATCTGAAAATGAGATCTGAATGTATTCAAAGATAAATGAACTATGTGTGAGATTCTCCACTATTGAATTGGTTGAATGTTTAAGGGTTCTACAAGAAGGGATTTTTGATTACTACTCTGTAGTGGTCCCTACCACTAGTGAGTTATTCTATTATGAAGAATCTTAGGCTAAACTGATAGAGAATGTGATCCCTAGGAATGTGATTGCTGCTAAAATGGAAGGAGAATACAAGTTTCTATTTAATTTTTATCATCATGTTTTGAGTCCTAGGAGAGGGGACTTCACTAACATGAAGTATTAGGACATGTTCATTTGGTATCTATTGAATCATGGAAAGAATATAAATCTGTGTAGGTTTCTAATGATTCAATTGGAGGATTTTACAAAGACCAATTCGAAGTCCAATGAATTGTTTCATGCCAGATTGATATCCGTGATGTTGAAAGTAAAAGGAGTGTCTGTACATAAGGAGGAAACAATAGTTGCAAGGGACAACTTTTTCATTACCAAGATGATCTATAAGTTTATGAAAATCAAATGGAACCCTAGGAAAAGAAAATGGGTGAATGATGAGGATAAGTTGTATAAAGAACTCAACCCTGTTACACATCCTACTAGGCCTAAGAATAAGAAAGATCCAGGACTAAATCCTGATGAAGTGAAGCCTGTATACTCGGATGAAGAAGAAGAGGCTACTGTTGTGCAAGAAAGAGTAGATTCTCCTATAGATGACAAGAGTGATCCTGACCTTCCCCCAAGTCCTTCGGCCAATACTATATCCTTTGGTGAGCCTATACCACTAAAAAGGCTTCCTAAGAGAGACTGGACAGTGATGATGAAGAAACAAGTGAAGAAGAAGGGGAAGAAATGTGTTATGAGACATTAGAGAGACCTCAGAGGAGGAAGATGAAACTGAATTGAGTCATAATGATTTTGATACAACTGCTATTGAAAGTGAAAAAGAATTTCTAAGTCTCAATACTCTGATAGGACATACCTAAATAGTAGAAGGTGTAGATGAAGAGGTTGCAGATTTAGTTGAAGATGGAATTGAAATGGTTGTAGTTGAAGATTCTACAAAATAAGTGGAAGTAGACTCTCCTGTTGATGTTGTTGATCAAGGATGTATAACAGAGATGGATGTAATTAATCAGGATAATAATCCAAGTGAGGGGGCGGGGGGATCCTGTTGCCACAAGTTCTGTTTTTGATGCTCATGGGATATAAGATTGGGCAAAATATCCTAGATTTGTGGTCTTGGGCTTAGATTATGGAGATTCTAAAGATGACTAGTCTAAAACAATCCCTCCAATTCCTTCTATTTCAGAAGGTACCATTGTACAACAAGTAGTGTTCTTTCCTCAAAAATATGTAAACAAGGATGATTTCGAATCTTTGAAATTAGATTTGAAGAGAAAATTTTATGAAAGGGTTGTTGATATAGAGAGAACAATGTATCTAAATCAAGAAGTTGTAGCATATTCCTTAGAACTAGTAATTTCTACCTCTCACTAAAATTTGCTACATGAAGTGAAGTAGTGTCAAAATCAAGTCATAAATTTAACAGATTCTATGGAATCCATGCAACAATGAATATCTAGTTTAGACTCCTATATAGATTCAATAGTTCAAGTGGACAAAGACCTTAAGTATGTCAAGAGTGTTGTTCAGTAGATGGTAACTGTGTTTGAGGACTTTAAAAAGTCTATGGAGGTATGTATGAGTGGACATGATGAAGATGTGAAGAGGATAATCTTTGGTTTGACCAAATATTTTAAGGAGATGGTGGCTTTCACTATGGAACCTCTGTGTACATCTGCTCCCTCTTCAGCCTCTCTTCCAATTGATCTAGAAGATTTCAGGTTGGTTGTTAGAGAAGAAGTGGAGAAGTTCTCTAGTACAAGTACCTCAGACCCTTAGTGTATGACTCAATTAATTTCTAATACAAGAGAAATTAATAAAATTGTGGGAGATTATCTAAGGGAAGCTACTCAGGATCAGAAGGCCATCAAAGAGAAAGTTTATTTCTACTACAAAAGGGTGTACACTAAGCATCAGATGGATGGTCACTTCAAGATACCATTAGAAAACATGAGGATCCCAAAAGTCACTCAGAAATTTAAGGATCAATTTAGCAGAATTAGAGAGAAAAATCCCGCCTTAAAGAAATTCATGGAAAATATGGATGATTTTATCTCAGCTATGGAAATAGGAGAAAGAATTATTATAGATTTTAAAAATATTGTTTTACCCTTTATCGATGTGGACTATACTCCCATCATTTTTCCTCTAGCCTTACCTTCTTCCTCAATTACCTCAAGCTCTACCAGTGCTGCCCCATTGATGAATCCTGCACAGGGCATCAGAAGCTTGATCCCTATGATTCCTCATAGATCTACACACTATTGGTCTACTAATTCTTCTATAGTAGCTCCTCCTACACTACTCACTACCATACCTAGGCCTATCCCTCCATATTCTGGACCTGACTCCTCAGATTCTAAAGACAAATCTCCCTTGGACATCTCTGATGTGGATTGAATGTGGGATGTCTTAGTTGATAGGGATCTTTGTAAACTTTTTGTATCTTGTATTCTTGATTCATTAATAATAAAATCCTCTTTTGTCACTTTTTTTCTTACTTTCTTTTTTTAATCACAATGGGGGAGATGTTTTAAAGTTGCCTGAAGTGGGGATATGTTTTAAGTTGAATGAAGAGTTATACAAAATATATGTATGCTAACACCTATGAAGATATTAGAAAATATGCTTAACCCTGACTCAATAATAATTAAATCTCAATTTTCACTATCATAATTTGTGATAATAAAAAAGGGGGAATTTGTTGTACTCACCTATTTTGATAATCCCAAATCATGTTTCATTGATGTAATAATCATGTTTTATTAACATTTATAGTCTCTATGAAGTGATACCTATGTATCTTTATTCTCACTGTTCTATTGTTAAAGCTTATAGTAAAAAATTTCTCTTAATAAGAATGGTCATCGATAGAAAGGTCACCAATAGAAAGATCATTGATACAAAGGTCACCGATAGAAAGGTCACAGATAGGAAGTCCACCGATATAAAGGTCTCCAATAAAGGTCACCGATGAAAGGTCACCGATGAAGGTCACCAATGAAAGGTCACTGATGGATGGTCACCAATGAAGGTCACCGATGAAAGGTCCCTGATGAAAGGTCACTAATGAAAGGTCATCGATGAAGGTCACCGATGAAAGGTCACTAATGAAGGTCACCAATGAAGGTCACTAATGAAAGGTCACTGATGAAGGTCACCGATGAAGGTCACCGATAGAAGGTTACCATTAAGAAGGTTACCACTGAAGGTTACCATTGAGAAGGTTACCGCTGAAGGTTATCATTGAGACAGTTACAGTTGAACTATACTATTGAGAAGGCTACCACTAAAGGATACCATTACCAGCCTACCGATGCTCACTCTTCTACTCCATAATTTGTCAAATTCTTAAGATTATTCTAATGGTCATATTTGGTAAATTTAATGCTTCTATCATTAATTAATGATGATTGTAGACATATCAAGAGACCGTATCTGGGGACAGTACGAGGTATGGGGAGGACCACACTTGCTTTACTTATTCATATTTTCGGACATCAAATATAAAAGAGAAGACCAAGGAAGAAAACACATGCATGAAAAAGAATCTAGTTCCAAGAGGTGAAGATAGAGGAATGCATGAGAAAGAGATTACTCGCTAAATCAAAGAGAACAAGGAAGAACCATCCAACACTTACAGTAAAGACCCAAGAGCTTCAAGAAGATCATTTAGGGAGAAAAATATTAAGGATGTATTCAATACTTAATGAAATATCTATCAACACAAGAAGCAGAACACTCAATTCTTCAAAGCTAGAACCTGGAGTTGCGACAATTGGTTTTGAGGGAAACTTCTAGAGAAAGACTCGAACTGTAATTTCTTCACTCTAAGGAGTTGAGAGATGAACTGCAAGCACATATATCTTTCTAAACTCAATCTTATAAAATTATCCCTATTGTGTTATTTTATTTTACATTTCTATGAAGTGTGTGTGATTTTTTATTACACACACTGTCTCCTGTGATTGAAATAGAAGATAATAAAAATCCTCACATCAAACTTCACATACACCTTGTTTCCCACCTATAAATATGGAAGAGACCGCGTGTGGTCTGTAATGTTTGTTTTTACCATGCATAAATATGGTAAAGGGTGTGAACCCTCGACAGTTTGTGAAAAATGTTGTAAAATCTCAACATAGGCAATGTATCAAGTTTATTGCATATATAAACTTCTTGGTGGTAGGTGATCACTAAGTGAAGAGGATTAAGTATCATCTTGAGACTGAACCTCTTGTTTTACTCTGTTTGTGTACTATATTTTTTTAATACTCTATTTTTCTATTTTCCACTGCGCATAATTTCAAAAACAGAAAACTGATTTACATTGACTCTGATAGTTAGTTCTAGTTTTTGTGTGTATGTTTTTAATTCAGTATACCTATATCAAAAGTCAAAGAAGTGTTTTACACTGATTCAACTGAGGACTAATCACCCTTTGAGAAACCTATTGACCAAATAAACATTTATATCTCTACTACTTTAATTAACTAGGTCGTTTCTAAATTAGGGGATCTTTATTAGAAAGTTTTTATTAGAAATTTTAAGTAGGAACTCAATTCACCCCCTCTTAAGATTCCACTCCGACCAACAGGTTCTATAGTTAATTGATTTGAATAAAGATAAATTTAAATTGTGTGACAAATTTTTTAAAGGTAAATATCCTAAATCTTATTTCAGATTATTCAATCAGATATTATTTAACCAACCCTTATAATTAGTGCATCTTGATTTATTTAGACTTATATAGATTTATAATGTTGTAGGAATGAGATTTTCATTAGTTATTATTGATTATTTTAGTATATTCACTTGGGTTTACTTTATATATGAAAAAATGAAACATTATCAATATTTACTAATTTTTAAATTTTATTCAAAAATTAAATAGCCTTCAGGATTTCTGATATTCATGGTGATATTGGAGGTAAAATTAGAAATGTGGAATTTAAAATTTTTAATGTTAATAATGGTTATTTAGGTAAATTTTAATCACTAAAGATACTACATAAAAATAAGGTTTTTGAAATAAATAATCAAACATTAATTGAAATGGATATAAATTTTTTAAAATGAATATAATTTACCAAAGTATTTTGGAGATGTAGTTATTTTTACTACGTGTTATATTTAAAATAGATCACAATTAGACCTTCTTTAAAGTTGACACCTAATTAATTAAGTAAAGTAAAGAAATATGAAGTTTCTTATATTAAAGTATTTTCTTGAAAAGTTTATATTCTTAACAATAATGATAATTTATATAATTTTAATTAAAATCTAATGAATTAATTATATTAGGATATTTTAATATAAACAAATTTTATAGAGCTTAAAATAAAATAATAATAATTATTAAAGAACATGTTAATATTAAATTTCATGAAAATTAGGTTAAATAATTTTATTTAGAGGAAATTGAAGAAGAATGTAGAGAATTTAATTTTATAGAAGGTAAAACTAAAAATAAATTATCTATTAAGGGGGAGTAATACTACTAATTATAAATTAAATTCATAAAAAATTCATAAATATCACCATATTGATAGATTTGTTTGTAATATTGTTTCTAGAATTAAAACAAAAGACCTATTTTTATTTATTTTTACTAATTCATCTTCTGCTTCTGATTCTATACCTAATTATGTTAATGTAGATTTAAAATAAGATTAAATGGATTATTTCTAATGAAGAAAAAATCAATATTTTATTAATAATGTTTGGTCATTGGTTGAAACCCCCCAAAATAACCATGTTATTGGAATTTAATGTATTTTTCGAAAAACATTGGATGATAATAGAAACATTATTAAGAATAATGAGATTCTTATTTTTTAAGGATATTATCAAGAAGAAGACCTTGATTTTAATGAATCATTTTCACCTTAAACAAGGATCAAAACTATTTTATTTTTTTATCCTTTTCTGCTTTTCAAAATTTTAAATTGTATCTAATGAATGTTAATTTTTTCAAATGATTTTATTTTTGAATAAGTTTTTCTTAATTAACCACTAGGTTTAAAAAATGAAACATTTTATAATCATGTTTTTAAATTATTCAAATCATGAAATAGAGTAAAAAAAGTTCCAAAATATAGGTATGAATGTTTGAATTAATTTATGTTAAATAATTATTTTAATAAATGTAAATTTGACCATACTTTATTTATTAATAATATTTATAATGACATTTAATTATTCAAATTTATATCTATTCTACTATTTGTCTTCTCCACTAGTGAATTTATTTATAATTAAATAATTAGTTAAATGATAATAAAATTTTACATGAGTTTAATGGGAGAATTATGTTTCTTTTTATTAGATCAAATTTATCAAAGAAAAGACGAATTTTTCAATCAATATAATTATAATAAATATTTATTTAGAATATTTTACTTTGTTAATGTAATAAATTTAGAACATGAATCAGTACTAATAATAAATTATATTTAGATGAATCCGGATTTTATTTTAATGTTAATATATTTAAATAAATATTTGGTAGTTTAGTTTATTTAAATACTTTTTGACCATATATTATGTTTAGTGTATATATATGTGCTGGTTTTTTGCATCACCCAAAATAAATTAACATAAAAGATACTAAAAGAGTCATTAGTAATATTAAAGGAGCTATAAATTATAGATTAGTAAATTTTTATCAGAAACCACTTTAATCTATTTAGTTATTATAAATTTTAATTTTGAGGTTGTTGAATTTATAAGAAAAGTACAACACATATGTGTCATTTTTTTGGTAAAAGATTTTTATTTTATGGTTCTAAATGAAACTATTATTAGTTTCTTTATCAATATATGAAGCTTAATATACAGTCACTACTAATTTTTTTTGTCAATGTTTATGGATTCAAAAAAACCTTCTCTGATTTTAAGGTTTATTTCATTAATAACCCATTTTATTGTGATAACTCTTATTCTATTTCTATTTATAAAAACCCTTACAATACCATAAAAATAATAATATAGGTATTATAATTTATTTTATTAGTAATCATGCTAATAAGGGAGGTATTATTTTGGAATTTTTTTTCAATTGATAATTAGATGGATGATATATTTACCAATCATTTATATATTTCTAAATTTTAGAAAATTAAGCTTTTACTTGGTAAAATGGAAATTAGATCTTTGAAATATATGATGGATAATGGAATATTTTTATTTTATTTTAGAAATATATATTTTGGCCAATGGGTATGTTAAATATATATTATTATACGATTCTATGGAGTATTCCTACTCTTTATTTATTTTTTTTAATTCATTGAAAATCCTTATTTAATTTTTGAATATCTTATCATTTCTTGTGTTTCTTTGTGCCCTTCTATGTCTATTTTTTGGGGATTATCTCACTAATTTATAAAATGGATTTTCCAATTTTCACAAAATATTTTTAAAAAGTACTATTTACTAATAAAGTGAATGATACTGAAATTAACTGAGATAACTTCTATTTAGATTCATACTTTATTTAAATATTTTAGAATTCATAATATTTGGGGGATATTTAATGTTTAAATATATTTTCATTTTAATCTACTATAAATTATGTGTAAATCTACATGAAACTAGTAACATATTATATTAAATATATTTAATGTTTTTATAAATATTTCACATGACCTATTTTTATTCATGTCTTTCCATAATTGGTTTAAAACATATATATTTTCAAATTTTTTATCTTCTTGATCATTTACGAAAAGTGGTATAATTTTTATACTTTTCTATATTCACTTTTATAATTTAAAAAAATAGGGATTATTGAGTGGCGCCTTGAAACTTAATTTATTACTGTTTTTATTATCATAAAAATAATTAATTACAAAAACAACTTTATTATAAACATCAATTTTGGAACCATTGTTTTGATGTATTGCTGTTTTTTATGACTCTTAAAAATAAATTTTGGATAAAAATTCACTTTAGTTTAGGTTGGTTTCCAAATAATATGTTATAGATTTAACTATTTTTATTTTATTTACATATTTTAATAATTATAATTCCTCACAACATTATATACATATTACTTACTCATAACTCATATAGTTATTATGTATAATATTTTTAAAAAGGATTTAGTAGCAACTGTTTCATTAATTGTTATTTGTATACTTCAAATCATTTTATGTACTAAGGAAGTGATCATTTTTTAAGATCATCCTTACATTGTTACATTTCATCCTTATGAATCTCAAAATGTTTCGAACACCTAGTATGATACTTAAATATAACACAATTTATGGTTAAAAATATTCATGATTACAAAAAATATTCTTACATTGATTTTTTACATGAAATTTTATTACATAGATTTATATTTAGTTCAAATTTTCTAATGTGGTGATTTATGATTACATTAAATATCCTTACATAGATCAAACCTTTATAGATTTATTCTTATGTGAAAAATATGTTTCATGGAAGTAGAATTTTTATATATATCTTTTGGATTTATTATATGTTTATATTATATCGATTTTTTTGATTCTAAATTTTTATTTTTATTTAATGATCCTATTAAATGTTTTTTCAAAGTGTTTAATTAAATATTTTTATTTATTTATATTTTAACTTACATGTTTCATGTTTTTTAAAAATTCTTTCAAATTTGAATTTTGTATTAGGAAACTATGTTGTTTTATTTATGGGATTATTAATACTTTTATAAATGAGTAATAAAAGTAGAATATTATATAAGATGTATGAGGTGATTTAAAAATATAAAAAACTCTAAATTAGTTCACAATCTTTCACTCAAGAATTATGGGAACATATGACTTTACGATAACCATGGAGATGATTTCAGTATTATCATAATTATTAATTTGAATAAATATAAATATTATATAATTATATATAGGGTATGGATATTCTATTTTCAAGATAAAAATTACAAAAAAATAATAGATTGTGATTTATATAATGAGATATATAGCTATGAAAAAAATATAAACTTTGTTACAACACAATTATGAACTATTGAAATAATTTTTTATCCTGTGTGAACCTTTGTTTTACTATTGGATGACTCCCAAGGATGAAATTAAACTATAAAATCTATCATGACTTGAATATTTGTGTTGATTCACTACATAAGAACTAGTTGTTGTGTTTCCACTGTTCTACATTAACTTCTATAATTTAGTTTATTAGACACTATAATTTATTATTTAATTCTTCTTAATATGTGATTAAACATTCTTGTTTTAATATTTTATTTTCTAAAGGAATTATTTTCTTTTGTTTGTGACTCATAGGATAAAAATTTAATTTAAAGTTGTGATTATAAGAAAAATTCATTTTTTTAATTAGGATGTAACTCCCCATTAAAATATTGTATTTTTGTACCTCCACTAAAAATGGTTGGGTTCTATTAGGATGTGAATCCCATTCAAAATTCAGGCCATTTAGTTAATACCATACCTCTCAAAAAGTATAGGGGTGTGAAGATTATATTTAGTATCCCTTTATTCTAAAGAACTATAAAAATAACTCATGTCTTTAAATTAATTTTCTGCTTCATAATATCTTACATGTTTAACATTGTTAAAAAAATTAACTTTTTTTATATTAGAGAGTAGATTCTATCTCTTTAGAATTTTAAATTGGTATATTCAACCACTTTATAATTTTATATCTCTAAATAATTACCAAAAAAAATATGATTCTTAAGATATATAAAACTTCTTGTATTAGTTATGGAGAAAGAAAAAAAAGAGAACTATATAGAATATCTAAAAGAGGAAGATGATTGAATACCTGAGGGAAAAAGAACCATATCCTATAAAAATTGTTATATTTGGTTCTTTAAGAGAAGAAGGGGTTACACTAATACATCTAGGTTCAGAAGAAATATTGAAATAAGATTATACCACCAAGGATTAATCAACATCTAGTTGAATATTTATTGATTCTATGATTTCATAGAAGATAATGACTCAACCCACACATTGAGGAGTTGATCTGATCCGATATTGAAGGAGATAACAACAACAAAGATCTTAATAGAGAATATATCAAAAGATAAAAATAAAATGTGTCTCTATATCTACTAATAATCTAAATGATACCATTATGACTACAAACTTTTGAATATAAAATCATATCTATAATTTTTTTCCTTCATTGAGTCAGTGCATAGAGGTGAGTAAGAGGGAGTGGACCAAGGTTAAATAGTGCTTATTTCATAATAATTATTAGGGAAGTGCAACTTGAAAAAGAGATACTATGATCTAAAATCACACATGCAGTGAAGGTGAGTGGTGTGGACTCCGGTAAATCAAAACAACATAATGTGTGTGCTCCTTGGATTATACCATAGTTGTGATAAAGTAAAATTTTTATGATTTCCCATTCTTTACTTTAGGATTTTTTTTAACATTCCCACATATCAATGTCAAGAATAATATAGGGATTGAATATGTTACTTACAATGATGGAATGATATAACAAAGAATTATTTGGTTAATATATGGGATTTTAAATCTCTGTGCACACTGATTCATTGAAAAACACAAATATTTTGTATGATTTCATTTGAAATAAATTTAAACTATTCTATAGATTTCTTTAAATGCAACCTCGAGTGTAAATGAACCAAAATATATTATCGAATCCATAACCAAGATGTTGGATTATATGGTATGAATAGAATTAATTTTTTTTAATATATATGGATTTTTTTCCCTTTTAAAATTATTTTATTAGTTTCTAATAAATTATCATTAAATTTTAATAAAAATAAATTCATGTTTAAAAGAAATATTTTCCCCAAGAAATGTATTTTTCAAAGTTGTATGAGTTTTATAGAAAAAAAATATAGATAACCATTAGAAAATTATTTTATTTATTTTTTATTCTATGAATAATCATTATAAAATAGTTATATGATGGTTAGTAATGATGATAAAATCATTTGAAAGTAAAAAAGAGTTATTTATCAGAGAACTATTTTTAAGTGAACATTTTTTTATTTAAATCAATTAATAAAATTAATCTTAATTCTATAATATAATGAAATATATAGATTCTATACTCAATAAAACATTTTAACAATCATCTAATAGTTTTCTCATGACATGTAATGGAAGTAAATCAAGTTTTATGCAAAAAATGCATTTTTTTAAAATAGGTTTTTTAGAATATAGGGCACTTAATTTAAAAATAATTTCCTTAAGTTATAAAAATTTATTTTTATAAAATGGATTAATTATTTAGAATTATAATTTTTAATTTTTATAATCATTCCACTTTTAATTTTGGCCATAATGAATTGTAAACATAGTAAAAATTTGTTACAATTTTTAAGGTTAAAATGGGTCAACGAGGGGGTTAAGCTAAGATATATGTTTTAAAATTCCCCTTAAACAAGTATAAATATTTTTTTGAATATATCTTGACCATAAATTATATTAACTTCACTATAGTATCCATTTTGTGCCACTTTAGAAAGAAAATGACTTTATATTATTTAAATCTATTATGTAACTCCACATGTGTCCCTCATCTCACTTAAAAGAGGATTCCTTGTATCCTACCTTATTAAAAAACATTGAGACTACTATATCAGCCAATAGTTACCCAAAAACCTTATTATCTTCATTTAATTAGTTCTTTATATTTTGGTCTTATAGAAAGACCATCTTAGGAAGGATTAACTAGTATTCTGAATGAGGTCTCTCAAAGAAGAAGTAATCATTATACCTGTCACTTTTAAAGTATATTTCTTCATCCAATTCATTTAAATATATTATATTGATACTAAAATAATTAATTAGTATAAAAATATACTTAATTTTAATTATTAATATGGGAAAACCATTTTCCACTTCCTTTACTTTAAACGGTAAATGAATATACCCCTCTTACGTACATGTAGGCTACCACCTCCACGTTGCGATATGAATCATTTTCCATAACCACCACACATTGAGGAATATAATGATATATTTAGTAAATATATACAATATTTATTATATAGTTATGATTTTTTGAGGATATAATACTATTTTACTTTCTTTCATTCTTTTTGTTATAAAATGAAGACAACGTTTATGCGTACATAAAGGTTACTATCTCCATGAACGATGTAAATAATTTTTATATCTGTAAATTTTATGTATTATTATAAATATAAATATATATAATGAATAAATTTTATATTTATATAATTATTAAAATTATGGATATGATGGAACCATGATCAAGATACAAGGACCGTAACATCTTAAATCGAAACATACATGAAAAATGAAGAAGTTAAAACCTGAAATGATGACGGTAATGAATGTGTTATAAGATGTCATAAGTAAGAAAATAATGGTTTTATGAGTATGAATATGATTTTATTATTACACTATAATAAATTTAAATTTATTATAAACATGGTTAAAATCAATTAAGAATAAAGGCATACTTGAGGTAAGGGTTTTGTATTACAATATCACTTTTTAATGGGATTATTTATGATTAAATGTATCATGGGTACATTATGTGATATATATTTTAAAAAACATAGTCTTCTTCTTATGTTATGGTTTTTTTTATGTTTTACAACTTTTCTATTAATTTTACTCTCTCCAAGTACTCAAAATTCTAAAATAACGTTTTCCAGGAAAACGTAATCTATCTCTCTCTTAGTATATTAATATTTTTCTTATATATCCATATTTTCTTTAAAATGTTTTCAATAATATTTTTTATATTCTCTAATTATTTATTATTTTAATTTTTACCCATTTTTTAATTTTTATAAAATGGTTTAAAATGATTCTTCTTGCCTTTTTTATGAGATAATTTCTATCAATGGTGTGAATAGAATATTTTTTTTAAGTATAATACAAAAAAAAATTTACCCACTCTCATAACTATTATTTGGATTGATGATTTATTTAGAAGTTTAAATGATTATTTTAAAATAAATCATTTTCCTAAATATATAAAAAAATTAGATTATAAATAACTTATTTCAAAATCAGAATGTTAGTTCCCTCAATAAAATTTCTAGTGATATTTTAAATGTACTATAATCTATGCTAACATCTATTTATGTTACTTATTATTAACTAAGGATATTATCCAATGATAAAATATTTATTAATTCTCAGGATGGTTTATGATTATGATAATGTAATATTGATTAAACTAGGTTTATTATCAATTGGATAATCTACAAAAAAATGATAAATGCGTCCTAATATTTTGATATACATATGAATGGATTATAATTATATGATAAGTGGATTTGTTATATCCATCCAATTAATGGGATAATGATTAAAGATTTATGAGTTTAAAATTAAAATGAGCTACTAGATCAATCCCAAAAGTGGGTATATGGGTAGTTAGCCAAAGCCCAAAGTAGGTACATGGGTGTTTAGCCCAAAACTACCATGTGATGAATGTCTTGTTGGGTATCATTGGATTAATATTTCTATGATTATGATTATTCCACACATTTTATACCACTATCTATGACATATTAATCTTCTTATGAAATGATCTCATAGATCATGATATTTAGTTATTAGATGATTTATATCTTATAGTCATCCAAATTCTTAATCCATTATTATGATCAATGAATTTCAAGGTATGATTTTAAAATGATAAGATCTTGTCCTAACACCCATATTCTTTTCTTATACTTACATATCACCATTGGATGAAATCTTCAATTTTCACCCTTACTGAGTATATTATCTCACCCATTCATAGGTTTTATTTCCCCATGTTATAAAAAAGGTTTTAAATAGTGAATTTTGGGTTTACTATGTGAGAATAATTTTATTAGATATGCTGAAGATATTTCAAAAAATAAGATGATTTTAAATCTAGTATTTAATGACACTAAACCTTTATGGTTCTAGTTTGTGTATTATTTTGATATGTAGTTAACATTCACATAAAATTAAGAAATATTTATGTATATAATTTTTGGGTTACCTCATTCAACCCCCTTAGAGTGAATTTATTCAAATTATTCCCCAAAAAAACCATGTCGTGTTCATTGGTTGGCGGTGTGTCTAATGACCTAGTATGATTCCCTGATCTCCTTAAAATAATGAGTAAAATTATAATCAAATAGACGTGTATAAAAATATTAGGATATGGTGAAAGTCATTTCTCAATGTAACTCCCCCACCCAAAAACATAACACCACTTGAAAATGTGAAACAAATAAATGTCAATGTGGATAGAAGAGACATGTACCCAATTAAATCATATTGATAATTTTCAAAATGACCTAACCTTAATCATTTTATAATCTATTTTCTTTATATTATAATTAACTTTATTACATTTCATGGATCTCTATAGTATAGATTTTTATATAATTAGGTCAAAATTATTATATAACATACCCCTATATGACAAGGAAGAAACTTATACTCAATATCCATTTTCCCCATAAAAAAAACATTCTAAATAAAACATTTTTTTTCTTTTCATGAAAAAACTACATGACTTTAAAATTTAATATTTCTTTTTTCTGACTCATACTTAATCCGCATGGAAGAAATTTAGAAACACGGGATGACAAAAAAGCTCAACATGGGATATAAAATAATGAAATCCTTTTTTCCATTGAAAAAACATGAAAATAAATTAATTTTTAATTTTATCAACATATTAATTTATCTTATGAAATAATTCATATCCATATAAAAAATTAAAAAAATTTATCATTGAAAAACTTTAATACCCATTGAATGAAAATAGAAACCCATTTAGGTAACTTAGATAATTATATTCAAAACTCATGTCAAACTCATATCTGAAATAACTAGTGCCTAGTTAAATTCAAAGGAGAAACTTTCTTGGTTAACTACATATTTCTTTCCTTTGAAGTCAATGAATATTACCCAATGAAATAGAGATATATATCTGGATCACCCATTCATGTATGTTGTATTGGCTTTAACCATTTATATAAGCAGTATCTGGCTGAACCATTGTTATAAGCTATACTGGGATAACCCATAATCATATATAATTATCAAGAACCATATCATGGATAAAAAATTTGTTGTTATAACATTTTCATAATAAAACCCTAAAAAAAATCTTTTAGACACTTATTAAAAACTAATTCGAATATCGAAATACACTTTCATTTTGAAAACCAAAATTTGAAAGTAAAATAACTAGAATAAGGGGAAGAAGAGTTTTTCTTTTAAAAAAACTAAATATTATAAAAGTATAATAACAAAAAATTACAGTATTGATGGTGGGAAAATACATAGACACTTTATGTGTTAAAATAGAACATTCATTTTGTCCTTTTATAATGGGATTCATAAACTTTTGTATAAAATTGGTAGAAAGAATAATTTTGAAAACCATTGGAAGAAATTCAAGAAGGCATAAAATTACCTTTATAGTTATTTTATGTTCATATAAACAAAAAAAAATTAATAATATAGGCATGGATGAAAAATATTTATAAAATAAATATTTAAAAATATTATAAAATAGGGTTTTTAGTTAAAATGTCACTTACATTGAGTCCAACTCATTATGAAAATTCATTATCTTTCTCTTCTTCAGAAAAAGTATTTAGATTTATACCTAAATCCTTCTTAGGTTGGTTGTATGATAAAAAATGATTCTAGGACATATAGAGGGATGTAAGGAAGGGATTTGGGAAGATATAGGATCAATTAAAAGGATTTTGATGTGTTTAGAAACAAGAGAAGTCAGTTCCCTTTTATAAGTAAGTAGAATGTCAATCTTGGAATTACCTACGACTTTAAATTAATATAAATTAATTTAAATGAAAAAATGATTGAAAGTTATTAATATTATAATATAAGATGATTAGGGGTCTTAATATTCTTTCCAATAAAATTTGGAGAAGTTTAGAATATTTTTTTTAACCCTTATCTCTTTGTTTTAACCCTATTGACAGTTAGAGAGATATCACTATTTTCTATATTTTTTGTGTCATAAAAGTTACTATAAAAGGAAAATTGATCCATAAATGGATCATGAATTATGTTTTCAACCATATTTAATTCTCCTGGACTAATATAGTATTTTTTATGAATATTTAATCATTTAATAAAATATTATTTATTTTAAAATATTATTAATTTCATTTTTGGAACTATGCATTTAATTTGAAGACGAAATTAGTATAAAAAATTGGAATTAAAATATATTATATTAAAAAATCCTTAATATGTTATTATTATATATGAAATTCTTGGATCACTATAAATGACCAAAATAATATTACTTTTTGTGTTTGTAAAATCATTTATATGATTATTCTACTATTTGCATAAGTATTGCGTCAGCGATGTGTGAAAATTTATTGTAATTATTTCACTAATATTTTTTTAAATAAACTAACATGATAAATTAAATTCATTAATATTTAAAATAATTATTTATAATTTAACTTATACTCTTCTTATCCACATATAAAAATTTTAGATATATTAAAGTCAAGAGAGTGACATTTTGGAATTTTCATTGCTTAAAATAATATAAAAGTCAGTATCAAGAGAAAATATGACAAAAATTACATATATTTGAGTTTGGGTGGAATATGGTCTAATTTATCAAATTAAATAAAATTAATTCAGGGTTTCGGTTTATTTTGAGTCCTTATTTCATGGTTCTAATCCTGATTTACTAATTTTAACCTTATCAGGGTGAAAAATATTTACCATAGTTGGTATTCATAATGAAAAAAAATAAATGTGACCTATTTACCAAATTTGGACCTCATGATTCCAAATATGGAATGATTTTTTAATATTCAATACTTATAAGTGGAATAATTTAATTTAAAATAAAACATGAAATATGTAATGAAAGACGGGTTTTTAAAAAAGAACCTTTTTAGTATAAGATTGTTTTCATAACAATTCAAACTATAAAATTCCTTAAAAATAACCTAATTTTTTTATAATAAAAAAAACTAAAGAAATTTTAAAATTAATACCACATAGAATTATACTTTTTAAATACGTGAAAACAAAATGCAGATTCAAAAAAAAAATTAGTATTTGTCATTATTTATTGGGAAATCATTATTTTTAATAAATTTTCAAAAAATAACTCTATTATAATATTTATATTCTAGTATATAAAATATGGTTCATTTTAAAAATTTAAAATTTAAAAATTTATGCATTAAACCTTTAAATGAAGCCTTATAATATATGAAAATGAGTTTAGTAAAACAATTTATTTTTTGATTTAAAAGATTCTAAATATTATTTTAATTAATATAACTATATAAAATCTAATTCATGAATACTAATAAGGCATATAACTGATTATTAACTTTAACTATGTTGTTAAATTCTTTTCCACTTTCAAAAATTATGTACTCGCTATTTTAATCATCACTTAAATAAGAGGGGATAATTTTTCTTCATATGATTTTTTGATTCTCATATTTCTTATTAAATAATATGGTTCTTATAGAAAACATTAACTAGTTAATCACTAATTCTATAAAAATAACTCTCTATGGTCAAGAATATATATAAATTGTTCCTCATAAGAAATCTTTTCTTCCTACTAAACTGCTTCAGGGATCAAAAAACGAGATGCATCTAAAATATATTTTCTTAACAATGAAACATGAAACACATATTGTACCTAGGATAAACTCAAATATGAGGACAATCAATAAAAAACTGATCGAAATTTCCCTAGGATTTTATATTTTTCAATGAACCATAGACTTAATATTCCCTTTTTACTAAAACATATAACACCTTTCTATGTTGATACTTTAAAAAAATCATGATCACCAACCTCAAATTAAATATATTTCCAATTTTTATTTATAAAAAATTTTCCCACTCTAAGCTATCCTCATATACTAATGAATCATTTTCATAGTTCTAACTATTTATTATACCAACTATGTTCCAAAAAACCTCATTTTTTATACTTCATCCCATTAATATGGAGTCTAAAACTAATTTTGAGATAATGCCTTAAAAGGTGTCATATGTATACTTTAATTAAATCTATTATTATATGAAAACTGATGTTATGAAAGATGGTAATACCAAATTCCCTAGTAGTCCATTGGACAAGAATTAAGAACATATTACACTATCTAAATCATTCTCTTTGTCTATCGATCAGATTGAGGATAAAATGTTGTAATGAAATTTAATTTAGTACCCAATGACCTATAAAGGAATTTCAAAAAATTAGATGTAAACCTAGTATCATGGTAAGATACAATAAAGAGAGACAATATATGTAACCAGAAAATATTCTTGTGATAAAGATGAGAAATATGATATAAATATATAGTATCTTTAATGGGAATGAAATGTGTGGATTTAGTCAGTCAATCAACAATAACCCAAAGTGAATTATCACCTTGAGATTAATTTATCAATCCCACCATGAAATTGTTGGGTATATTTTCCCATTTCAACACCATCACTAGGAAAGGAAGAATAATCCCTTTTAATAATTATCATTCAACATTAATTTCTTGAAAATTATACAATTTCGTGGTAAAATATATACTATATTTCTTTGTTCCATCCCATTAATAATATTCTTGATAGTATTTGTAAATGTTTGTTGAATCAGGATTAATAGAAAATTTAGGTCTATGAGATTCGCACCAAAATTCTATTTTCAGGTGGGTAATAGCTGAAAAAAAACCATTTTCTAAATCTCAAATCCCTTTTCTTGTCAATATTAAATTTAGTCCATATACCGTTCCTTACCAATTTTATATTTTCTTGTAAATCATGGATCTACTTCTAATGTTTCATAACTATGTCTGACAGAGGTGATTGCGACGAGACATGAAATAAAATAGGGGATGTTTCAAGAGTAAAAATTTATTATCCAAAATTCATAAAATCATTTGTTGAGGGGTTATGTTACATAGGTAGAATGGTTAATGAAGCGTGATCTTTTCAACTCAAAGCATCGAATATTTTATTTTCTTTTCTTGGATGGTAATGAATTATGAAATCATAATCCATAATTAGTTCAACCCATCGTCTCTACCTCATATTCAAATTGTTCGGATTGAATATACACTATAAACCTTTATTATCACAATATATTACACACTTTAATCCACATAAATGATACCTCTAAAATTTTAGAGAATAAAAATAAAAGATAAATCATGTAGAGTATAATTTAAATCATGAGGTTTTAGTTTACGAGAGGTATAAAAAATTAACAGATCACTACACATCAGAATACAACCAAGTCCCTTCAATGAATAAATTTTTTAAATTTAGAATTGATACTCACATAATGAATGAAAAAAACAAGATCATTCAACAATATTCTTTTCATTTATTACAATTAATCATCACACTCGTTCATCGAGATGAATTTTAATCCTTTCTAAGTTAACTTAGTCAATATGCCATATAATCGAGAATCATTTTCAAAAAAATAATATTAGTAACCCTCTAATACAATAGAAATTTGAATATTTTTGGAATTTATAGATATTGGTCACTCTGGAATATATTTAGTTTTAGTTTGGTAAACATATAATCCACATCTAGAAATAATATTCATAAAGTAAGAAATCTATTGCAACCAAAATTTTCACTTACTAAATTTTCCATATATCTTATTTTACTCTAAGGTTTGAAAAATAATACTAATGTGTCTTTCATGATCATAATAAGTTTTAGAATATAAAAAGAATTAATAAAAAAATAAAACCAAAAACTTATCTAAACATTCACAGAGAACTCTATTCATAAGATCCATGAATACAAGATATGCATTAGAAAACCCATAGGGAATAAATATAATATTTTAATACCCATATCTATCCCACATGCTGTCTTTAGAACATATTCCTTTTTAGATTTTAACTGATGGTTCCTTCACCTGAGGTAAATATTTGAAAAATACTCTACTCCCTTAGGATAATAAAAAAATCATCGATATGAGGAAAAGGATACATGACCTTAAAATTAATTTTATTCAAGGCTCTATAATCAATATAAATTCTCATAGAAGATTTCTTTATTTTTTAAAAATAAAACCATAGAATCACATAGTGAAGTATTTGGATGAATGAATACTTAATCTAGAAAATCTTTCAACTAACTTTTTAATTCCAAACGTTCAAATTAAGACATTCAATAAGGTGGTTTTGAAATAAGATTATCCTTAGGCACTGGTTCAATAGTAAAATCAACCTACCGATCATGAATAACACTAGAAAAATCATTAGGAAATAAATCTATATATTCATTAACTATAAGAAGATCATTATTCTGAAAATTTTATTTCTCATCAAAAACATGATCTAGGTAAATTTCACTTCCATATCCAATCAATTTCTGCCATTATTAATATGTTATCAAAGGAATGAAATAATTTAATATAACTTTCTTAGATCTAAAATCTATCTTATCATGATAAACTGGAAGCCAAACCATTCCAAGAATAAATTAAAAAACCACCATGGGCAGTTCAATATGATTTTTGGGAAATATCATTACTCTAATAATAATTGCAGGATTCATATAAACCATTTTTTATTAAATATATCTACTTATATTTTTTTAAAAAAGTTAAATCTCACTTTCATGTGGTAATATTCCCATTTAATTGAACATTTATAAGAAATTAAGGAATGAAAATATCCAAAGTAATACAAGCCATTATAATAATTCATATAAAAAAGTATCATAACAGGAACTACTTTATTAGATTTCCCAACATTAACTATAGTAGTAGAAAAGGATTTTACCACAAAATTTTAATTTAAATATTTATTATTTATAAAATGTGTAACTAAATTCAGACACAAATTATCATATTCCACAAAATATTTTCAATTAAAACATCTCACAATTGGCTGCCTATCTTTTAACACATTCATGGATTGTTTAAGACTCTTTTATTAGTATTCATGAGCCCTATGTCTAAACTTTCCACACCATTAACACTTTCAAGATCCTATCTAGCATTAACTAATTTTTTTTCCATATATGTAACATGTTAGGAAATTAAATCCATAATTCTTAGTTGTATTCTTCTCAATTTATTTTATCCTTGACCACTTCTTTCTCCTGTTAGGCACATAATTGTTAGAAAACTTCATCTTAGACTTCTCAGTAAAAAAACAAAATTTTTGTAACTTTTAAATTATCATGGGTAAAAATATATTTATAAACAAGTTATCAATATTTTTTAAAATATATTAATTTTTCTATAATATACCTAAATAAAATCTTTCACATACATGTCCGATATTGTAAAATTTTCTTCATAGACAGCTACTAAATCGTTATCATTATTTCTTAATTACAAGGATTTTCTATCCATTATTAGTCAAACCAAATTAAGGAAATATTTCTCTATAAGTACATCCCAAAATGTATCCCACTCCATGAAATAAATATTATATCACTTTGGTATTATTAAATAATGACCCCCAATGAGAAGCTTCACCATGAAAATAATAAATGGAAAGAACTTCCTTTAAACATTCTGAATATTTCATGATTTCAAATAAAAGTTTCCAGTGAATAAATACATCATTCAGATAATACTAGATTTGTGGTTCCATTAATAGTATAATGGTGTTGTTTCATAAGATTCTCAACTAGTTACATTTTCCTGTATGATAGATCTGTTTTCTCAATAACATGGATTCCACCAGTATTTAAAGCCAATGTTAACTAATCAATCACTTAAAAAAATCATTATTACAATTCCAACCATTCTGGAATATTGATTTGGAATGAAATAATCCTATGAATACCATCCTACTTAATATTCTCTATTTTATCAACATAAAACCATTATGAACATACATAGATTAGAAGAAGAAACATTGTAATTTTCAATATTATTTCAAATTAATGATAAAATAAAATCTTTCAATGGTATTCTATTAATATTATCCTAACATATAATGTTATATAAATAAATCTATGATACCAACTATAAGAACCCTACATTAAACAATACATAATCTAGAGTTTTTATACTATAATTCACATTCTTACATTTAAAGGAACTTTGTGGATTAATGAATAACATAATTAGGTGATTACACTTATATAAGAAATCTATATATTAAAAAGTGGAGACTTCTACCCAGTAGCCATATTACCACAATATAACTTTTTTAAAATGAAACATTTTTTCTTTTCATGAAAAATATTCTTCACATTTAACTTGAATTATTATTTGTTCTTAATCATCCTTAAACCCTATTAATAACATTTAAAAACATGTGACGAAAAAAATATCTGAAAAGGACATAAAATAAAGAAATCCATTACTCCATTGGAAAATATGAAAAACCATAAATTTTTTACCTTTATCATAATTTTCTTGGACAATATAAAATAATTTATATCCACAAGAAAAACACAAACTTTATTCTTAAAAATACCTTTAAAACCATTATTAAGAAAATAGAAACAATTTTAGGAAACTTAGAGCATTATATTCATAACTTGGGTCAAATTTATTTAAAAAAAATGTATCCATGATTAATCCATAGTATAAAACTTCATAGTTAACTACCTACATTATTTTTAAGACAAGGGAAATTACCTAATGAATTGGAGAGCTCTATCGGCCTCACCCATTTATATAATTTGTATCACTATCACCCATTCCTATAAGCTATATTGGGCTCACTAGTTTATATAATATTTATTTGGCACACCTGTCATAATACATAATTATCATGTACCTTATTATGATTTTTTTATAATTTTTCCTTTTCATAATAAAACCCTCAAAAAACATGTTTATCCCATATAAAAAAAACTGGCAGGTATCAAAATATCATTTCCTTTTAAAAACCCATTTTTGAAACTAAAATACCAAGAATAAAGGGAAGAATATTTTTTCTTAAATGAATACATAGATGACTATAAAAGAATAAGAAAATATAATATTGGTCATGAAAATAGAAAAACATGTTGATTACTTATATATTAAAATAGAACATTCCTTTTTTCCTTTTGTATATAAAGATAAAATGTTCTATATAAAATACATAAAATTATTCCTTTAGAAAATCTTTAGAATAAAGTCAAATGAGATATAAAATATCCATTATAGTTATCTTATATACATTTAAATACATATATAAAATAGGTTTAAGAATATAGACATAGAATAAAAAAATTGAGAAAATAAATCATTAAAAAATTAAAATTTTGGTTTTAAGTTTATTCTTTCCTTACCCTGAGTCAGACTCGTCTCATGTGTTCTTTGTCTTCATCTTCATGAGAAAACCTATTTAGGTTTATTATAAAATAATTTCTAGGTTTTTTTATGATCAATATAAGGACTAATGGAAGTCGGGGTGGATTTAAATAAGGTATTTCATAAGGTAGTTTCTAAACCAAAACTCATCTGATGTGATTAGAAAAGAAGAGTAGAGGTGCCCTTTTATAAACAAGGGGAGTGGAACTCTTTGAATTTCATAATGTATTACATCAATAAAATTTATTTTTATAAAAGAATGAATAAAAAATGATCTAATTTATAGATAATATGTGTTTGGGTCAAAATATTATCATTAAATAAAATTTAGATATGTTTAGATTATGTTTTTACTGATATCTATTTCTTTAAAACCTCATCAACCCTTTTTAAAATTACAATGATATCATAATTTTATTACTCATTAGGGGCCATAAATGTTACTATAAAATAAAAATTTACCCAAAAATGGACCATGGAATATATTTTCGACCCTATCCCATCCAATTGGGTAAATACATGATTTTTGATGAATTTTTAATCATGTAATTAAATATTATTTATTATAAAATATAATTAATATCATTTTGGGATTTATTAATTTAATTTTTATTTTAAAACAAAATTAAAGTGTAACACCCGAAGACTGTACAATATTTTCATTTTATAATAAATTTAATTTTTTTAATAACATGCAATTCACGCAATACTAGGTTTAAACAAAACACTATTTAGTTTCGATTTTACACTTAATTTAAAATTAAATATTAATACTATTAGAAATTTTAATTTTAAAAATAATTTTTTTATGTTTTAATATAAAAATCATATGAGGGTTAATTTTTTTGATTTTTTTTGAAAAGATTCATTTTCTGATGAATATTGATAAATATTGAATTTTAATTGAAAACTGCCTTTTCGTCTAAATAATTTAAAATGTTAAAAAAATTATTAATTATTTTTAAATTAAAAATAGTTAAATTAAATTTATATTAATCCAATTTATGTTATTTTAATCATTATCATATTGAATTTTGTTATAAATTCTTTATAAACATTTGAACATTTTCACTTAAAAAACCCGCTATCTCGCCAAATTGGTGGGATTAATATTAAATTACATTTTCCCACTTCTATGGATTGAATTTAGAAAAATGGATTCCATATTTTAAGTAATAATAATTTATATTTTCTAATATAGTCAAAATAAATTTTAACCAAAATTATTAGATAAAAAATTAAAATTAATTATAGTGATTAAGATAAAAATAAGTTTACTTAGTGGTTAAAATTAGAAAATAAGGTATGAAAATGATCTAAAACTTGTCCAAAAACCTTTTTATGGACATAAATATATATTATTGCTTCATCTATCTAAAATGTAACATTATTGGGGCCTTCTCAGATGAAATAAATGTGGGTGTAATTCACTCTTTCAGAAATTAAAAGTGTGACACTCACCCCACTTATAAAAGGTATCCCTCTCTCATATCCACTTCACCCCTTAAAAAATATTTTTTTTTCAAAAAATACCAAACAAAATAGAGTCTTAATTTACATACTCTAATCATATATGGCTTATATTTGGCAAAAATACATCATCAGAAGGCTTTAGTGAAAACCTAAGGAGGATACATGAAGAAAAGGAAATGTTCTTCCAAAAGAATTTTTATTATATTTCCTTATACTCCTAATTTAATTACTATTATAACCTACTCCTATAATATAATAAGTATATTCTATATACATAGATTTTTTATGTTAATTTTATGATGTAAAACTGCATACACTTCCATCAAATGGGTTACAAAATCATCATTCGTGTGTACAGAGGACTACCGCCTAACGAACCGATATGATTCATCATCCCATTACCAACATTCAAGGTTGAGAATGATGATGAATTTATAATTTATATATGATAAATATGATATTTATGAAGCTACTTGGATTCTATAATTAGTATATTACACAGAAATTCATGCATTCCATTTTTTGGGAATATAATAACATCCCTTGTGTGCATGACAAACTACTGCCCCAAAAAGTGATGTGATTCGTTCATGCTATACATGAAATGTATTAAGAATGGGTATAATACAAATATGTGATATAAATGAAATAAAAGTGATATAGTAATTATAATATGTATATATAATTTAGTTTTATTTATTTCAAAATAACATGAAATTAGGATCAACGTTCATGAGCATGTACAACTTACCATATCTATGAACGATGTATTTTATTTCCTATCACCAAATTTTAGGTATTAATATAAATAAATATATACTGAATATATAAGATATTTATATCATGATTTAAATTCTAGATATTATTACATCATGACCTAATTTAGAGTAACAAAATAAACAAGTTAAAAATACTCAAAAAAGAAAACTGTTATTACCCAAAACAATAAAACTAATGAGAAATTATCAATAAATGGGTGATAAGATGTTATAAAATAATCATATATGATATAATTAATATTATTATGGTTCTAGAATAAGTTAATTATATTATTAAAACAATTATATTGAAGGTTAAATATTTTTCAACCAAAAAGAATTTTAGGGTGAGGGATTTCTTCCCAATTTATATTCCATTGAAACTTATTTATTATTATGAACCAATTTAATTTTATGTGGTGTATAAGAACAACTTTTGAAATTTAATATCATGAATAATTAATTCTTTATGATATTTTATTATTCAATTTTAGTTACTTCATCTATGGGGATTTGACATGAAAATTACCAAATGGTAAGATTTATTGTGCAATATAACTTTATTTTGTAATTGTTAACCTTATTTATAAACTATAAATTTATTATATTAATTTTTCATTTGAAATTAAATTTATCTTAAGTATAAATATTCTTCTATGATGTATATGATTGTTTTATAAATTTTATGCAATTTTTATATATGGTGTTGACTTTGAAATTTATTTTATTAACTAGAGAAATAGTGATAAATACATATCCTTTAATAAATATAGATATTTGAAATGGAACATTGTTCATGAATTAGATATATTATTAATTATATGATGAATGCTTTGTAAATTAAATACATTGGTTGGGGATTGGATTATGAAAGACCCTCGATGTATTGATAGTCTTCTTAGATGAATCAGTTGGCCAAATTAGATGGTTTTTTTACCCATTATGTTTTAAAATGTATTGTGGATAGATTTTGACAGTAAATGTATCATGGTATTGTGAGACATGAAATATAATAATTGATAATTTCCTTTACTATGTATTCATTTATTTCTAACTATGAGGTTTTAATTATGAAATTATCTCTGGATACATTTAATTATCATTTATTGATTAAATGTTATGGGTTTTCAGTCACTTACCTTACCATATTGATTATTTCTTATCAATTCATGAAGTAACATTTTTTAAAAGTCACGTTTTTCAGTTATTCACCATGGAATATTTATTATTCTCATTTAATCATTACTTCCTTCACTATACTGAACCCTTACTATGAATTTTAGGTCACCCTTATTTTGTTTCCATTCCACAAGTTATGAAGAAGAGTTCGTTGAATGAGTTTTCAAGGATGATGATCATTTTATTATTTATTTTGTTTCATTTTCAATCAAAAATGTAAAATGGGTATCATGAATGTAAATATTTCTCCAAAACATATAAACTATTCAGTCTTTCAGGATTCAACCAATTGTATCTATGCTAATATAATAAAGGCACTGGCTCTGGGCTTCTGGGGTCTTGGTCATTATAGTTGGTATCAAAGAAAGTTTAGTAGAATAATTGGGAACTAGATTTTGGAAAAAATATATTAGTGAACCTAAAACTAAGGTGGAATTTGAGGAAAAGTATATAATAACATCTTAATGTTTTTATATAGTATATATTATATGGTTTTCCCTAGAAATACATCACTGTTTGGATACTATAAGTCGACATGGTTCTAGAATAGAGGTACCTAGGGGTCGTAACATGGGAAAAGGTGTGCCATTCTTCACATGAGAGTTACCTTGTAACCAATAATGGTCATTATTGTGAATATTTTTTGAAACTCTTGGAATATATGATTAGGATTATTCACATTTTATTTACAAACTATTATGAAGCATTTGAAAGTAAAGATATCTGTAAGAACCTGACCCCAATTCCCCCAAGCCAGTGCCTTATTTTATTAAATTGGAATATAAAAAAAGAATATGAATCCCGGATGACTTATTAGTTTGGTATATTTGGAAATAATATACATAAATAAGTTCAACATTACAACTTTAAATGAAATACATCACATAAATTCTTTTGAAAACAATCATATATCCTAGGATATCCCTGCAGTTCATTCAAAAAATACTTCTTTACATCCTTTAAAAAATAAAACATATGAAATGGGTGAGCAAAAAATCTCATTATGGGTAAGAAATACAACAGAAGATATCATAACCATAAAAAATAGTCATTTTGAATAACTCAAAACACATGCCTTTTAAAAAATAAACTTTAACATAATATGGTAGGAATAAGAGATGAATAAATATTGCCATAATAAAACATAATCATGGTTATTCTACTAGTTGAATAACCACATGAACAATAAATAAATGTTTTATAATTAGGGAATTCATAATGTGGGACATCATAACCATACTATCAAGGCCTCATGCTAAGACTTTAAATAAGCATTTTGTCAAGGCTTCATGCTGAGACCTAGTTTGTCTCATTAGACCTATCGATGCACTAAGTGGATATAGAAGGCCCCACATAACACTAAATAATTCCAATAAATTCCTCATATGAATTAGGATAAACATAAAAAATATATTAATTCATATTGAAACTAACATATGAAATGTAAACAACTTTCCCTGAGCATTATGAATAAACAATAACCATTCATAGTAAATTACTGAATAGTTTTAAAATAAACATACAAAAGTAAAACTAATCATAAAACATTCAATAAAAGATGGTATATGATAACATTAAGATATTAATCCTAATAAAACATAATAACCAACAACAGTGTTGAAATAGATTAAGATACTCTTCTAAAATCATCGATTTATTCTTGAGATAAATACTCTTTTACTTTGAAAAGAAGAGTTCTTTTAGAAAAGTATTCATATAAAACTAGAAGTTAAGTAAGATAGTATTTTTATAATAAAATTATTTATTTTGTGAAGATAATGGTTTCTAAAAATATAATATAGAATTAAATTGAAAATAAGTAAGAATTTGAGAAATTCCCTTGAATCAGGCTTGTATTTCAGGAATAATTTTTGAAAGATATTTTTTTAAAAAATAACTACCCATAAATAAAAGTATAATTATTTTTGGTACACATATATAGAAAATTAAAACATAATTTATGTATATTATATATGAATAAATAATAATTGAATTGAGGTAAGCAGAGAATAAGAATAACCTGAATGAAAATAGAGGCTGAGGTAGAAAACCCTTACTACTTTGTAATCAATTGAATCATAGGCCCGAAAATTAATAATCATAAAAATGAGACATTTAATATCATTAAAATAAATATATTCATGATATAAAACATCAATGGGAAGTATACATACACCATACACATGTATTAGTAGTAAATATATAATGTCTCACAAAAATGGATGTAAGATGAAGAAACCCTTACCTTAAGTCTGAAGGTGTTCCTCATTTGATCTTATTGACCTGAATAATCAAATTTAGGTTCATAAATTAATAATTCCAAAACCTCCCCTACATTTAATTTATTTCTTATAACCTTATTAAGCTCATTAATGGACTTTGGATGGGTTAATAAATTCAATTTTATTGTTTGGGAGTGTTTTTTTTCTTGGTTTTCATGATCTGTTAAATTATATTCATGTACAGATAAACATGTAGAATGAGAATGGTTTTATAGAATATAAGTGGTATGTTATTTTTGAACAACCATAATATTACATGGTTATAAAATTAATTTGGTTATTGAGAGTAAAGATGAATCATTATATAAAACTTTAATGAGAATTGTTTGGGTTAATTGGCGGTTTTTGATCACAATGAATTAATTTTGATTTATACATTAATATAAATTGTAAAAAAGGATTCCAGAACCTTACATTAGTTATAATACATATATTAATGTCTGTTTAAACCATAAATTTTTTTTCATGAACATAATTGAATTCATTAATAGAAATTGAAAACCCTCCTTCCTTGAAAGTGATAAATTAACAAATCTCATATGGTGTTTTAATTTCTAGTATAAAAGAAGGGGAAAGAAGAGACGATAAAGAATTATTACTTTTTAAAAAAAATCCAATAAATTTAAGGTAATGGATTCATCAAAAATTTTGGATGAATGTCGGTGAGGAAAGAAATATAAAATAAAGGAACTTGAAATAAAAGAAATGAATAGAGGAATTTAGCTCTTGAAGTAATCTTCCTTGAGAACCTCGTTAGGGGAGTGGTTTTTCTATTTTTAAGAGACCAAGGGTTGTTGGAAATGGGGGAGGAGCTTGGGAAAATATTTTAGTTTAATTTAGAGAAGGCACAAGGCTTAATAGAAGTGACGAGAAAAGGGAGTGAGGGGGGGTGGCTTATAATGATGATATGAGTGATTTTTGAATATCTTTTTCATTATTTTCTTATTTCCCTCAAGAAAAAATATTGTTGATTCATGTGACCCATAATAGTAATAATTACATGTGATTTTAAACCAAGTGTTTTTCCATCATCAATGATGCTATGAATAGTTATTTTAACAGATAATGTATATATGTGGTAAATTATTGTATTTTACTATTCATAAAAAATTTGAGTATTTAAGAAACATTCCAAAAATTCATCCTGACCATTTTTCACCATGTAGAATTCAAAAATGAAATCCATTTTTTGAAAACAATTTTCTATATATTAATAATTTAATTTTCAAATAAAATAATACTTTATTTGATTTTTTTAAAACTATAATCCGTTTTATATCACCTTGAAATATTAATTAAGATATCATTATCTTATAACCTTAAGATAATAAAATAATAATATGATTTACTATTCATAAGGGTCATATTACTATTCATATTAATATTCATGAGGGCATGTTACTATTCACCAAATATTAGGTTTGTCTTATTAGACTCTAAATATCTTACTGAATGCAACTGTGTATGTCAGTTTTTTGAAATTCAAATCACATAGGTGGAAAAATTATGTTTAATGGCTAGGTTATAACAAAGTGGTGTTTTTTAGAGACTCTATGTTTCATGAATTCAATATTAAATTTATTCATAAATCTTTGGGTTTTACAATATCTCCAAAGAAACCAAAGTTTCCAATTAGAAGATTAAAAATGAATAAATTTTAGTCTATGTTAAGTGTAACACCGTATTTATAATTATACATTAGGATTTAAAATTCACAATTTTATGATATAATATAGTATAGTCAATTGTCTAAAAATAGAAACAAGAACGAAGATTGGTATCTATTCTCATGGAAAATGTAGATATTTCCCTTCTAATGGAACCAATATAGCATGTATTGTAACACATAAAATTATGTCTATATAAGGAAAATGTAGTTAGGTTATGGAAAAAACATTCCGTAGATAGAGAAACCTATTCCAAAATAAGATTCTCATATGATTGATCTATTTATGTGATGAAGGCCTCCATAATTAAGTGAGACTACTAAACCAATTGTATTTGAGAAATGGATTAAGTCTCTGGATAAGATATTTATGTAATTGGGATGTGGTGAAAAGAAAAAAGTTACACTTTCATCATATTATCTCAAATATTATTATAATCCATGGTGGTTATTGATTCAAAATATTAGGAAGGAATAAGAAATATAACTCCTAGAATGGAAATATTTTATGGAGATGTTATTCAAGAAAAATTTTCATCATGAAAAAACATTAAGATGATGTGAATGTTTCTTATCTTAAATAAAAAGAAAAGAGAAAGTGTTATAAATTATGAATATACATTTAAAATAGTATCTAGGTATGCCACAGATTACATGTGAAACACAGAGTGTAAGATTGATAACTTATTTAAAGGTATTAAGATATGTCTCTGATGGGAGTTATTTTCTCATTATTTTTCATTACAAGAATAAATAGTTTTATATTCCACAAAAATAGAGAAGGAATTATCATGATATTACATATTAAATAGAAACTAAGAGAATAAGATGACATCTAGGAACCATGAAAAATTTAATGTTTCAAAGAAGAATAAGGGAATGATGTAATTCCTACACTGTGATAATTGTGGAAAAAATTACTTTTGGTAGTTTATAAAGGGATTGGGAGATTGTTATAAGTGTGAAGAAAAGGGTCATCATGTTAAATAATGTTAGGGGAAGAAATAAAAAACTATTTTTCAATGTTTCAACTATCAAGAGATGGTTAACTATGAAAATGAATTCCCCAATCATCAAGGGAATCTACCACATAAAAGGCCAAGGGGAGATGGAAAAGCTCATTCAATCACTAAATCTAAGGTATAAGAACCCAATTATGTGGTGGAAGGTATATTAATCCTATCTTCAAATTTAGCCAATTCATTATTTGATTCTAGATCATCACACTCTTTTATATCTAACCAGATTTATAAGAAAATTATAAAATTAAATTTTTATTTAAAAAAGGAGTCATCTATCTAATATTATAAGGAAAGCCTCATTGAAACAAATATGTCTTGGTTAGTCTACATTATAACACATAAATGTTCTTTATTTGTTGATCTTATTATCGTAAATATGGCCGACTTTGATAAAATTCTCATTATGGAATGAATTTAAAAATATGACACAAAAATTTATTATAAGATGAAGGAAATCACGATTTATGTTTAATATATAGAATTTCTTATCACTAGAGTGTATATTTCATCATATGATACATATCTAGATCCATGCCATTAGATCTAATGAATTAGATTCTCAGTTATGAATAGAAAACAACATCTTGGGATGTGAAAGGTAATCTTCAAATCGATGATGTACATATTTAACAAGAATACATTGATGTATTTCTTGATAAATTACTTGGACACCCCAAAAATCAAAACTTTTGTTTTTCCTAATCACTGATGAAAGAATAATATCAAATATTCCATATAGAATGATCACTGCAAAATTAATGGAGATGAAGAAACAACTACATGATTTGGGTGATAAAGGATTTATTTTCCCTTTTGTTTCACCATGGAGATTCCCCATTCTCTTTGTTAATAAGAAGGATGGATCCATGAGGAAGAACATTAATTATATGGAAATAAATTTTGTTATGATAAATAACAAATATCTTTTGGCTTTCAATTATTACTTATTCGATCAACTTCATGAGGCCAAATATTTTTCAAAGATTTATCTTCGTTCTAGGTATCACTAGTTGAAAGTGAGGTCGGAAGACATTCCAAATACAACTTTTCAAACAAGGTATAAACATTATATGTTTTTAGAAACTCAATTTAGTTTTAATAATACACCCGTTGTTTTTTGGATCTAATGAAAATACTATTCAGTTAATATCGGGATTATTTTGTTGTGTTGTTCATTGAATACATTATGGTGTATTCTAAAATCTATGAGGTACATGAGAATCACTTGTGGATCATTGTTAAGATTCATAGAAGGAAAGTGTTATATGATAAATTTATTAAGTGTGATTTATGGCCTCAATAATTTTCTTTTCCGGCCTATATTTTCTCTAGGTATGGAATCTTAGTTGATCATATAAAGAAAAAGGTAGTCAGAGAATTTAATACACCAACGAAAAAAACTAAGGTATGTAGGTTCATCATTTTAGTAGGTTACTATCAGAATTTCATTCATAATTTTCATGATTAGATAAACCGTTAACCAAGAATACACCTAAAGGTGTTATGTTTGTTTTGAGAAAGGAATGTGAAGAATGTTTTGATAAAAAAAGAATATTGGTCAATGATCTGATTTTGACTCTACTATCTTGAAGTGATAGATTTTTTATATATATAGAAATACATCTAAAAAGGGACTTGGTTGTTTCCTAATTAAATTTTTTAAATTTATTTTATATGAATTAAGGAAATTGAAGACTTGTGAATATAACTATCTAACCAATTATCTTGACTCGGTAGCTATAATCTTCACTTGGAAGATATGGAGACAATAAATATATGGTAGAATTTATGAGATATAAACTAATCATAATATCTTAAAATACATCTTCTCATAGAAAAAACTCAATATGAGACCAAGGGAATGAATCTATCTACCCAAGGATTAAAATTTATCAATACACTACCCACTAGGGAATGAAAATAAGGTAGAAGATGCATTGAGTAGGAAATATTATGGAATTATAACCCAAATAATGATTGAGAGAGATCATATGTTTATGGATATAGTGAATATCAATATGGAAATTACTAAGGGGATAAATAAATATTTTATCAAATGATTGTAAAAAAATATTTATTTTAGAAGATAAATAATTCTCAGTCTGATGATGAGTACTGTTAGAAGAAAATTAAATCTATGAATGATGGGATATTAACAGACATCATTTTTGAAGATTATTTTCTAAAATATGGGAATAAATTATCTGTTTAATATATACATGAGCTAATAATGGATTTGTTTGATGAATTTCATAGATCAAATTTTTATAAAAAACTTATTAGCACAATTATTTATATGGATTTAAAGGAACATTTTTAGTGGGATAACATGAAGTATAATATTTCTGATTAGGTATCTAGATATTTAGTTTTTCAAAAAGTTAATGTTATGAGGAAATATCCTAGAGGAGTTATGTAACCTATTACTATTCTTATGTGGACGTGGGTGAAATTACTATGGACTTTGTCACGAGACTACCAAACACTCCTATAAAGAAAGATACAATATGGGTTATCATTTATCACCTAACCAAATATGCACATTTCCTCCTTACAAGAGAAGATACAAATATTGAGTGACTCTCAAGGATCTATATTAATTAGGTTTTAATACTTAATGAAACACATATATCAATTTTTTCTAATCATGATACACATTTTACATTGAAATTATGGATAATTTTTAAGAAGGAACTTGATACTGAGAAACATTTGAGAATTCACTACCACCCTAAAAATGATGGAGATTCAGAAAGAAACAATTAAAATAATGGAAGAAATGTTGAGATCACATTCAGTCAACTTTCAAGGTATATGGGATCATTATTTACATTAGTTAGTGTTTTCCTATAATAATAGTTTCCATTAAAGAATTAAAATTCCACTGTATAAAGAATTTTATGGTCAGATATGTCACACCCCAACATGTTGGGATGAATTTGGTGAAAGTAAACTTTTAGGACCACCGATTTCTATAGATAAATAAACAAATTAAAAGGCTATTTAGTATCAAATTAAATAATCTCAAAGTAGGAAAACAATTTATGCTGATAACCAGAGGAATTATTTGGAATTACAAGTGGGAGATCATGTTTTCCTAAAAGTGTCTCCATGAAAGGTTATTATATGTTTTGGTAATAAATGGAAAATAATCCCCAATAACATCTTAATATTTGAAATTTTTGATAAAATTGGTGTTCTTTATAATCATTTAGCAATTCCTCCAAACCATTAAAAATTACATGATGTGTTCCATATATCATTAATAAGATAGTACATGAAAACCCCAAAACATGTTACCAACTATTATGAAGTAGATTTGGAATATTATACATCATACTATGAATAAATAATCCATATTCTAGATACTAGAGAGAATGTATTTCGGAATTAGACGACTCTTCTAGTAAAGGTACTCTAGAGGAATCACAAAATGAAGGAAGCAATCTGGGAACCATATGATATTATACAAAAGAAATACCCTCATATTTTTCAATGGTAATGCACCTAAAATTTTCAATATGGTATTTTTTAGGTGGAAATAATGTAACACCCCAAGACATTACAATATATTCTTTTTAGAATAAATTTATTTATATTGATAGCTTGCAATGCACACAATATAGAGGTTAAACAAAACATTATTTAGTCACACTTGACAGAATTAATTTTAAATTAAATATTAAAAAATTTAGAAAATTCATTTGAAAAAATAAAAATCCTTTTTGGAGTGGGAATATAAAAAATATCTTACGGTGAATATTTGGGATTTTTTTGAGACGTTTATTTTTTGATGAATAGTGAAAATGATAAATTTTAGTCACAAAATTCATTTTCATATAAATAATTGATAATGTAAAATTATAATTTGAATTGTTTTTAAAATCCAAATATTTCAATTATACATATAATTTCATTTTAATAATTTACATGTTGAATTTGGATATAAAACATTGTAATCTTTTGAACAATTTCACTTTAAAAACCAGTTTTCTCACCACATTTATGAGGTTAATTTTAAATTAATTATTACCACTTATATAAATATAATTTTGAAAAAAATAATTAAATAGTTGGAATACGAATAAATTATAATTTCTAAAAATCTAAACTCAATTTTTTACTAAAATGATTATTGAAAATGGTTATAATTAATTATAATGATTAAGGTAAAAACAAGTTTACTTAGTGGTAAATATTTGAAAGGAATGTGTAAACATGACCCAAAACATGTTCGAAATTCATTTTCAAGACTTATTTAGACCTTATACCTACTATTATTGACATGAGATAAATATTGGGGCCTGGTGACATGAAATAAACATGTGTGGAATTCACTCTTTTAAAAATTACAAGTGTGCCACTCACCCCACTTAAAAAATGCCTCACCTTATCCTCTCACATTCACCCATTAAAAAATTTCATTTTTCAAAAAATATTTACCCAAATCAATTACCAACTTCCCTCCCATAAACATAGAATCCTTATCTTGGGCATAAATCCATACTAGGATGGATTTAGTGCAAACCTATGGAGGATACCCGAAGAAGAGGTAATGTTCTTCTAAAAGAATTTTTATTTTATTTCCTTATACACCTCCTTAAATTCCTATTATAAAATTATTATATAAGAAAAAAAGCATATTATTATATAAAACCACAAACACATCCATAAAATGGGTTATAAAATAATCATTTGTTTGTATGGTGGACTACCACATTGTGAACCGATGTCGTTTAGCTTTCCATTACCACTATTCATGGTTATAAATTATAATTTATTTATAATTTATATATTATATATATGATAGAAATTATTTTATAATTCTTATATAATTAATATATTTTATATAACATCATGTTTCCAATTTAGTGAAAATATGATAACATCACTCATGTGTACAATGGACCACCGCCTTGCGAAGCGATGTGATTCGTTAACGTTTTACAGGGAATTTATTAATGATGGGTTTATTAAAAAAATGTGATATATATGAAATAAATATTAAAATATAATGATAATATATATATATATATATATTTATATGTATCATTTAATTTTCTTTCTTTCAATAAGATAAGAAAATGTAAACAACAGTCATGCGTACGTACAACCAACTGTCTCCATGAACAGTGTATTTAATTTTATTTCACCAAATTTTAGAGATTACTATAAATAAATATATATTTAATATATATGATATTTAAATAATTATTTAAATTATTAAGATTATTAAATCATGATCTATGTAAGAGGAACAAAAGTTTACAAGTCAAAACATACTTGAAAAACAATGCAGTTATTACCCAAAACAATGAAAATAATTAGAAATTTTAATCAAATAGGTGATAAGATGTAAAAAATTAATAATATATGATATTATGAAAATTATTATGGTTATGGTTTAGTTAATAAAATTATTAAAACCATTATAAATGAGGTTAAAGACTATGTAATAAAAATGAAGCATTAAGTAATGGATTTCATCTCAATTTACATTCTATTGAGACTTATTTGTTATTATTCACTAATTTACTTTTATGTGGTGTATGTGATTAAATTTTGACATGTAATATCATGAGTAATTAATTATTCATGATATTATATGTTTTAATTTGAATTATTTCATCCAATGGTATTTGACATGAAAATTACCATGTGGTAAGAGTCACTGTGCAACATCCCTTTATTTTTAGATTGTTAACTTTATCTTGTAACAATCACTTTATTATAGTAATTTTTCATTGGAAATTAAATTTATATTTAATATAAATATTATTGACTGATTTATTTGACTATTTCCTAAATTATATAACATTTTTAAATACGGTTTTTACTTTGAATATTATTTGATTCACTCAAAAAAATTTGAAAAATCTGCATCCTTTACTGAATACAGATATTTTAGAAGGAAACTTTTTTACGAATTAAATAGTTTATTAAATAAAATAGGAATGGTTTATAAATTAAATAAGTGGGTTGGGGACCACTTAATGTAATCCCGTCCTTACATTTGCAGTCTCATGAGATGAATCATTTGTCCAATTTAGATGGGGTTTAACCAATATGTTTTAAACTGTCTTGAGGATAGATCTTGATGGTAACAGTATCATGAAGCTAGGAAAAAAGACATTTGATAATTAATAATTTCATTTATTCATAATCGAGTTATTAATATTCAGGATATTTTTACTATGACATTATCTCTTGATTCATTTAATTATTAGTTATTTATTAAATGGTATGCATTTTTAGCAATTTACCTTGCCATATTAATTATGCATCATCAATTTATGCACTAAAGTGATTTAAATGGAATGTGTTTTCAATTATTTATAATTAAATATTTATTATTCTCATTGAATTATTACATCTTCCATTTTACATAACCCTCACTAAGCATTTGATCACTCCCTTATTTTTTTCCTTTCTTTAGGTTATAAGGAAGAGTTCTCTTAATGAATTTTACAGGATGCTGAACATATTATTTTTTTATGAATTTTTTTATTTTTTATTTCAAATGTAAAATTTGTATCATTTATTTATCTAGTTCTCCAAAAATACAAAAATATTTAGTCCTTTGGGATTCTACCCATTATATTTATTTTAATGTAATAGAGTCACAAGCTATGGGCTTCTGGGGTCAGGGTTGTTATAGAAACAATGAAATTAGAATATAATATATTCACATATACATAATATGTAATTTTTATTAATAAATGTATTGGGATAATATAAGTCACAAAAAATATTCCCATTAGTGTTTTTAAATTAATTTATATGACTTTTCTACTACTTGCACATATATTGTATTAGTGTCGTGTAAGAATTTTGAGAAACTATTTTACCATAATAAAATAATAATTTATATTTAAAATAAACCTATATAACTAAACTAATTTTCTTTTTATCCTTATGTAAAAAAATTAGAGATATAAAAGTTAATAGAGTGACATTATGGAATTTTTTTTACATAAAATAATGTAAATATCAATATCAAAGAAAAATGACCCAAAATGTATATATATTTCAATTTTCGTTGATATTATCTAATTTATTACTTCTTATGAAATTTAAAAAAGTTATTTGTCTATTTTGAGACCATATTTCTTGGTTTTAACCCAGATTTACCAACTCTACGCTTATCGATGTGAAAAACATTTACCACAATCACTATTCATAATGATAAAAAAAATAAAAGGGACCTATATATAAATTTGGACCTAATGATTATAAATATTTAATCCATTTTTCAAAATTTTATTTCTATATGTATCATAATTTAATTTAAAATAAAACCCGTAAAATGTGAAGGAAGATGTTTTTTTCTTCAGAAAAATGACATTTTAAGTATAAAAATGATTTTATACCAATTTCAAAAAAAAATTAACTCTAAAGAACATAAATGTCTTTTTATCAAAAGAAAATATTAAAAAATTTTAATCTAATCAAAAATATAATTTTTCTTGGTAAATAATTTAAAACAATATTCTTTTTCCAATGAAATTTAGTATTTTCACTATTCATTGAAAATCAATATTTTTAGAAAATTATGAAACATTTTCTCTAAGAAAATGTTGATATATTAATTTTAAAATTGAGGTTCATTTTTTAAAATTGAAATTATAAAATTTAGAAATTAATCTTGTAAATTAAATTGTTTAATATAAAAAATGTGTATAATTAAACCATTTTCATTTTAATTGAAAAGTTACCTATATTCATATAATGAATATAACTATAAAAAATTAAATTAATAAATACTAGTAAGAAATTAAATTAATTATTAAATCTACATGGAATATTTCACTTCCTAACTGAATACATGACCCAACTATTAGTGATCGATAGCCTACATATCCTCATGATATAATGGGGTAATCCTTAAAAATTCTCCTATCTCAACAACCAAATTCCTCAAGGGGTCTCACCATATCAAAAAAAATTCAAAGGATTATAATTTGAATCACCAATTATCTCACTACACATAAATAATCATGACCTTGAAGTACCATAAGAAATAGTGTTTAAAACTTCAGAGATATTCCAAAAGTAAATGTGATGGTTTTGGTTAAATTATATTGTATGATAATGGAATATTATAAATCTTGATTTTCATGCTACATACATGGATTATATTATTAGATGATATAAGGATATCATAATGAATAATATCATACTGTATGATTTATGTTGAATTTTTCTAACTGATATTAGTCATAGAAAGTTAAGTGTTGATGTTTAGTAATATTCAATTTCTATCATTGATGTATAAAATTTCATATGATAAAATACATTATGGAAAATGAATATGTTGAGGTTTAAAAATATTAGTATCCAAAGTAATTTACTCATTACATATGTGTAAATTCATGTGCAATTGAAGATCATTCTTGAAGGATATGAGAGGATGTAGTTACCTTGAAATGGTTTGCATTCATGCCCTCCTAAGAATCAAATTGATTCTCCCTACCTGAGATCTCTCTTCTTCCTCATACATTACCAAGTTATGTAATATTATGTCATAAAGTGATGGATATTCTTTCATGAGAAGTAGGTGATTCATGTCAAACTAGGCATACACTATAGATGAGGGAATCCTTCATCTATATCTTATACATCACCATCATGCACATGACGTAAAAAAGTGGCCATGGTTATCTTCTATGAAAGGTATGTCTAGTGTTATAAATTTTATATTTATACATGGTTTTGGTTTCATATATATTTGATCTTAGGAAATGTGGTTTAAAATGGATTCCACTATATTGAACAAGTGTCACTCAATACTTATAAAACCTTCAATTGTATTAGATTAAATGCTAAAGTGTTTAATAATTCCCAGGAACTCTTACACAAGAATAGTGAGAAAGTGTGACTCTCTCTTCAATAACTCTAGTGTTAATTCAAAATGTTTCATAGACCAAACTATTATGGAAATAGTGAACATTTATAGATTTATATGGATGTCATGATGGTCATGTTCATATGATATATTTGATCCTAACTTTAGTGGCAACAGAGCATCACTGTGTCTTTAGATTCACGAAATCATGTTAAAAATAAAGAAAATATCATATGATATTTAATTAAAATTTTCTATTGGTAAAAAAAATAAAAAAATTGAATAAAAAAACAATTTATGATTTATGATATCTTTCATTCCTTGTGTTATGATTTCTAATATTTTAAGGTGTGATAGTTTTGGTTGAAATGATATTTGATATCATATTAGGTAATAAAAAACTAGTTCTATGATATTCACTATATCATAGTGTATGATATATGATGTTATAGATAATGAGAGAACTGAATGGTGCATAAAGAAGTAATAATTTCATCATTTTAGTAAAATGATGTATGTTGTAAAATAAACTTAGTAGTGGATGAATGTGATATTTCAAAAAAAAATTATTTATCATTGAATATGATATATAACACGCAAAACCATTCATTATTCTGTATGATTCATATGTATCAATTGTAAGCCATATTAGGTGAGTCATAATACATGATATGATTTTTGAATCATCTAAAAAATTATGATATCAAGATATAATTAAATATAATACACAAGTTTTTTTTTAAATATCAATTATGAATTGATTTATATAATTTATAAATTGTTTATAAATTACATAAAAAGTATTTTGGGATATTTATTTAATTATAAAGGTTTTTATAAATTAATTAATTATAAATTTCTTATAAGTAATTAGTTAAATTTATACGAAAATTTTAATAAATAATCTTTCATAATATTAACTATTAATATCAAATAAGTTTTTAAATTATATGAAATGACATATAATTTGGATATAAATGGTTTAGATAGAAATTATAAATGTAATTTATAAAGTGGTTATGGATTAAAAAATAAAGAAAAATAAATATGATTTTATATTTAATATCATGTACTTTCCGTAATATTTAATTTTAATTATTCCAATTAAACTATTTATTTTAACAAAAATATAAAACATATCAAAAAGAGTTTTGATAATTTATATTATTAAGGTTTAAATAATATTAAATATTTAAGTTAATAATTTTACATAAAAAATATAAAATATTTATATTTATATTTAATTCAATGTCGCATATTTAAATGAAATGATATATAATAGATAATATAAAGTATATAAAATTATAATTAAATATAATGTGTTTATAATTATTTAGTGATGAAATATATATAATTCTTTACTAAATTGTATTGTTTTTATAATTTAATTATTAGTAAATTGTTCATAAATCATTTATCTAATGTTTAAATATATGAATTATTCATATGCTTAGATAATTACTTGATTTATTCATAGATATAATTTTTTTATAATATGAATGGATGAATACCTTTGTTTAAAGATTTAACCTACTTTTATAAATTGTCATACATGCATATAAGGAGTTACATGCTTGGTCTACTAATCCATTTAGTTTATTCTACATTGAATTTCTGTTTTACTATGTTATAAGACTTAATTAATAAGTTAATTATAGTTTATAAACATCAAGTGTTAGATTTATGATGAAATTAAGGTTTCTCATTAGAAAAGTATCCAAGGGTAGGGGGATTTTTTACCAGACTTCTCACTATCCTGGAGGTTTATGTATTTTCTTGAAAAGTAAGGGTTTCCTTCTCGTTGTTATAAGATTAATCCTATTAGGATTAATTATTTCATATGATTATAATACTTTACTTGAAATATTTTCATATACCTCATATATAAGAAGAATTTTGAAATGTATGAATATATTTGGTTTCTAGTTTGTGTTATTAACACAAGCTATATGTTATGTAAATAGTTACACATCAATATTATTTTAACTTATTGATATATTGTAATGGATTTGATTCCAAACTAAATAATTAAAATCATATATACATGTATAGGGAATAAAAAGAGATAACATGGTGTGATTAAATACCCTTTAAAATACTAATTGTTAGATTCAATTCAAAATAAATACTTGGGAAGACCTTGATCATCCAATTGAAAAGGTCATGGAAGAGTTGGGTTCCCTTAGATTATATTGTGTATGAAATTAAGTAATGGGTGACCCAAACAATATTAGGTACCTTTTTTTTGGAATTTTATTTATGTTATCCTTAACTGGAAGACCTTATTGGATTGAGTTACAAGAGGAATAATAATGAGTGTATCTATATGATGGATTGGGAAATGGGTTTTTCGATAAACCATTATAGAGTTATATATACTATATTATTGGAATGATGTAATACCTTAATAGCTAAGTGATGGGAGAAAATTTGATGTGAAACTAAATAATATGAAATTTGGGTCTTATTACACTAATGGATAAGATACAAATTTTAAAAGTTCATCATTTTAGTGGGAGAAAATTTAATAAAATCTCATATTAAATATATTTTAATCATGAAACTCATTTGATAAAAGCGTATAGTATAGATAATTGGAATCATTATAATCCAACTTTAATTTGAAATAAATTAAAGAGAAATGATTAATGAAAGAAAGTTATTAGACTAGTATAAAAACATAAAAAACAATGCTTAAGAAAATAAAAATTCTATAAGTTTGAGAAACCTATTGCTGAGAAACTTTATGTTAAATTTTTTCTATATTTTAATCAATTTTCTTATGAAATTCATATAATTATTCACATAAATTTTCAAAATTATTAGATAAGTGATGAATAAAGGGAATTTATTATCCCCTTTTATACTCATTGAGGCTGAGTTTGTAACATCCCAACTAATTATTGAATAAAAAGTTTTCATATTTTTTAATATATATGAATTAGATAGTATTTTTACTTTAAAATGGATTCTATGTCTGATGGCATACCCAACATACAATAATAGGTTTCCCATAAATCTTACGCTATACACAAGGCTGAGTTATACCAAAAAATAATATATTATTAATATTACTATTTTAAGTTGTAGTTATCGCATAACTATTAGAATAGAGGGAATGAATTATATTAACTAAATTATAAAAATATGGTTTAAACATGTTTATATAATGATTAATTGGTTAAAAAATTAATTATAAATGTAAATAAAAACCAATTGAATAAAAAGGATGTGTTTTTACAAAAACTATTTAAGTGCAAATAATTATATATATAAAAAATTTAAATAACTCTTTTTGGATTTTATTAATGAAATATTAATTCAATATAATGTTTAAAATTTATTTTATGTGTTTTCTAGACATTATATAAGAACAAATACTATTTTACAGTTAAAATGAGTGTTTTTCTAAAAATGTAGTTCTACCAACTTTTGATGGAAAAATAGTTTTAAATCTATTTTTGATAGTTTTATAAGTTATGTTGGACAAAATAAAATTCTTATTTAGAATAGAGACATCAAAATTTACATTGGTTGAATATTGGTATTTTTTGATAAAATTCATTTTTAATAAATAGTGAAAAACACTACATTTTATCTCAAAATAGTGTTTTAGTCGAATTTATTAATATAGTTATATTTTCATTTTAAATGGTTTGAAAGTGTCATTAGATTATGTTTTTATCTTTTAATCAAATTTATTTCATCAGATGAAATTTCATATTGAAATTGAATAGAAAAACTATGTGAACTTTTATACGTTTTAATTTAAAAACATGCTTTCTCATTCCAATAATTCGATTAATTTTAAATTTAATTTTTCAACTTCTATGAATTAAATTTTAAAAAAATAACATTCATGGTTTTAAAAATATGAAAAATGTGGTCTAATAAGATAAAAATAATTTTTTGTGAATAGTAACTTTAGTATTTTATTTACCACAATTAAAGGTAAATAGGGTAATTAAAGATAATAATAATACTATAATAGTATTAAACTACCCTAAAAATTGTCCTAATATTATTGGATTAGTTATTGTAGACCAAGATAATCCTTGGGTCTAAATGGTGTCCTTTTGAATCCACTTGTGTGTGATTATGACATTTATAACTTTTAATTTAAGATAAAGGAAAATACATCACAACCATGTATCTTATTACTAAAATTGTATTAATATGTTGTTATATATATTATATATTCGACTATAATTATTCCATAGAAAAAAAATATTACCTAAATATTGGTAGTTTATTTATAATATTTTACATTAAATGGTTAAATTTAATTATGACATAATGATGATGCAGAAATTGATTAATTAAAAAAAGAATTAAATAAATGATATTAATAAAATTAAAATAAATATAATTTGAAATATTTAATGGTTTTTTTGGATGAATGTGAAATGTTAGTATTGGGTTAATGCAGCTTTTCATAGGAATCTAGTAGTTCTGACATTTTTAAAAAATGTCATTAAATAAATAGTGTCATAATTGACATAATTCATATTTTAAAATATAAAATACCTATTAAATGATATAAAATTTATAAAAATACAATATTCATATAAAAAGATTATATATATCTAAGAATAATATTAATGACTCATTTTTGGGTCGTTTGGCATGATTTGGTAATTATTTTTAACTATAAAAGTGTAAATTACTTGATAAAATGGTAAGAGTAAAAGGGGTTAAAACAAAAAGAAAATGATTAAAAAATACTGAAACTTTTATAATTTTCATTTTACAATTATATTTAGACCCTTACACATCATATATTAGAACTAAATGAGTTTGGGCCCATTTTTATTGAAATTTCATTTATATTAATTTAATACTTTTTATAATTTCAAGGGTGCCCCTCCACTCTCCTATAAAAAGGCACCCATTCCTCTCAATTACACACACTTCAAAAACATTGTTTTAGAAAATATCTACCAAAACCCATTACTATAATCCTTCCCCACATTCTTGAGTGTTTATTTTATTCATAACACTCTTATTATTGGTGTTAATGTGTTCTACAAAGGTGATCAACCGAAGAAGAGGTATCATTTTTTATAAGTATTTCTAATTTATTTTTTCTTCCACTTCCTTCAAATATTCTTCTTCCAATATGAAATAATAACTCTAGAATGATAAATATACTGATATTTTATTATGTTAATATCATCACCTAAATCCATATCCACTTTCCTCATTTGGGAAATGAATTAATCAATCGTGCGTACGTGTGAACTATCACCTCCACGAACCGATATAATTAATTTTCCATAACCTTCTCTCATGACTGGTTATAATGATGGGAATAATTTATTTATATTATTTTCATGGAATATTTATCATTATAATATAATAATATATTAATTATTCTCTTACTTTCCATGCACATAGAAATGATAACGTCATTCGTGCGTATGTGTGAACTATCATCTCCACGAAGCGATGTGTATCCTTTTTATTCACCATGTCACTTTTATGATATATATAAGTATATTTAAATTATTATTATGATGTTAATTATATTTTGATCATTTTTAAAGGGAAAATAATAATCAAATTATTTTAATAATGATCAATGAAAAATTGAAACGTTAATGATGCGTTTGTATGACCTACCACCTCTATGATTATAACATTGTTCATTTTTTATACCATAAATAAATGGTTTGATTTAAAAGAATAATTTACGTATAAAAGTGATTATTTTTTCATAAATATTATTCTATAGATGAAGTACTTATGATAACATGAACTATTGACATTGTACCAAGTTCATTTTTGACTCATGTACCGGATAACGACAAAATTTCAGACGTGAACTTAAATCATTATGTAATTGTTTTAAAATGGTAATAAGTGATATAAAAGGAATAATGACCAAGAAAAAAGGTTATCAAGGAAGTTGAAAATATCATAAGTTTATTATTCAGTAATATGATGAACGTATGAGATGATTCAGACTTAAGGTAAGGGACTCTGTCTCAATATCCTTTGACTGATGCATATTTTGATGTTATACAATACATTATTTTATAAGTTGTATAGTCAACCCCTTTAACTTTTAATTAATTGCATGTGTTTCAAAGGGAATATTATTATACGGATCATTTTACATTCTATACAAAATGACAAAAGGAATGTTTTTTAACGTATATGGAGACAATGACTTCTCTGCCGCTATAACCATTATTTAATATTTGGATTAATCTATAGGCCATAATGTTTTTAAAAGGAAAAGAAATATATTATTATATTTTTGGGAGTTTTTGTATTGAAAATGGTTTTGAAATTGGATTGACTTTTTTAATATCTTAAACTGATTTCTTGTGATTGCAACTATAATTTTATGAGTTAAATGTTGATACTTTCAATCTTTTATGTGTTATTATAATATAATGGTACTTAGAAATTTGATAGGTGGTTACATGATAAATTAATTAAGGGTGGTTCTACAAAAATCCGAGGATGGGTGGTTACATTATAACGTCAAATGGATTGGGTATGGAAGTAAGCCATATGGATATTACCTTTGTAAGTGTGATATGTGTGGAAGTCAACCATATAGTTATTCCATTTAAGTATGATTATGTCATATTTTACCTTTATATGTTATATGTTTCTTTATATGGGTTTTATGGTAATATTTGGATCATAAAAAAAGATAAGCATTGATATTATATTTAGTGAAGTGTATTTACTACTTCTTAGAGGTGAAAAGTATTACTTTATGATAAAGTATTCATGGTTTACTTATTTTTGAAAGAATAACAGTTTTCCTTATTTATGTATCCCTTATTGATATTTTAATTCTCATACCATGTTTTGAGATGATTTTCATAGAATATAAAAGAGAGTAGAGTTAACGATGGGATCATGGAAAATTTATGATAAATAAAAATGGAAGAACGCCATGTTTATTTTGAAAAGTTTTTGTTTTATGAAAAAAATGGATAGTGAGTAGAAGGGTCTGATTTGTAATATTTAAGTTGTCATGTATGAGTTATGAACTAATTATCTAAAGGTCTAAACATGAAAATATAATCAATGTGAAATGATTTCAAATTATTAACTTAACTCAATATTATGTAATGTGTAATGTTGGGGCCTTATAGTTGCCATCAAAGGATGGTTTAGACAACTATAGAGGTTAGGTTGATGTTTAAGCATATTTTACAATTTATATATATCCAAATTGGTTTTAATAATATAAAGATTCATAATTATTTAATATAAATTTAATAAGTTTGAGATAACATGAATAAGTATATCTTAGTGTTTATATTCCTAATAATATAATATATTATGATTTTATTGATATACTCACACTAACCTTTTTTGGTTTTATTAAATGGATGGATCCAACAAGAACTAATGTAACAATGGATGGGAAGGAAAATGTGTTGGTTCTCTGAATAAGAAACTGAATAAAATATGAGCTATAATTAGAACTCTTGTGGTTATTATAAACCTACTATCCGGAGTCATGATTAACCACTGGAAACAGTGGTGAGTTTTCTAATGCATCATATATGAGAGAAATTAATCCATATGTAAGTTCATGTAATAATAATAAAGGTAAGTTTATTCAAGGACATATTTGTCGAGGATGTGGAAATAAACACCTTGGAATATGTTTTAAAGGGATATAAAGATGTGAAAATGATGTTCATAAATCAATAAACTGCCAAGGAAAAAGGAAGCATTCAGTTGAATTTAGGAAATGCAAAGAAGTTCTTTCTGATTTATACATTTAATGTTTTAAATACGAGGTGTATGGTCATTATGAAAATCAATTTCATATGAAGAAGGTTCATGAATGAGATCAGGAGGACCATACAAATATATTTTTAGCAATACCTAATGCCATTCCAATTGAATGCGAGGAAACTGAAATTGACCAATGAAAGGTATGGAATATTTATTGTATCATTGTTTGATATTAATGATTCTGAGGACATGATTCATGTTTTTTATAGGATACAAGTATTAAGTAATAATATAAAAAATCATGGTTAAAGGATTGGGAAGAATGCTGAATGATTAAAAATTCTACATATAAAGGGTTCAAGATTTATGAATACTATAGGATGATGAAATGTTTAAAAGTATTAATTCTATTTTGATGATAGGATTACTTTGGAAGATTTTTTCTACTATGTGTAACCCTGAATTTTGTTATGTGAAAATTTTAGTTGACAACAAATTATCTTTTATTATGAGGAAATAATTACAAAGGTATAGATAACCATTAGAGTATATATAATCCTTGATTTTTAGGTAATTATGGGTTATTATATTTTGGGTTTCAAAATGAAAGGTATGATATAAAGGTTGATGATAAAACATGTTGTACTTATTTTTGAGAATTTTATCTCATTTTGGAAATGTTATAAAATTATATAATCTCAGAAAAATGAAAACCCTTTGTAAGGGTGACCACCCATCAAGTTAGAAACGTCTACATAAATCAAACCCACAACCAAAGTGCGACAAGTTATTATTTCCATACACTAGAATATGTGAAGTCCCTAGTTAATGAGAATTTTTATTTTTAGTTAAACTGTTGATGAAATAATAATAAGTTCATTTTGGTAACTTATGTTTTATCTAATGTATATCCTTGGAATTATAAAATGATTTTTTAATTAAGTGATCAAATTTATTTTGGAATCTATTCACTAGTTTGGGAACATTATATAAATAAGGTAAATAGAATACTGATAGAATTTATTTGAGGAGTAATGGTTGAATTATATTTTTAAGAATCTATGATTTCTAATTGTGCACATATGGGAAATTATGTTATTTATTTAAATGATTAACCTATCTTGAAGAATACGTGACTAGGATAATTACTTTTTGGTATGAGACATTAAGAGTGATTTATGTTATTGGGAGATAAATGTTAAAACTTATCCTAGAAGACTTTGTGAAAAAATGAATCTAAATTTTTGGTTTCAATCTTAGTTTGTATTATTTTAATAAATTTTAAGGATAGTTATTTATTTAATGGTCTGTGTTGAACATTGAGTATTACAGTTAAATTTCAATGATTAAAAGTACTGTTTATTATTTTAATTTTTATTATATTTGTGGAATTATATTATTTTATCCTAACATTTTAGTTTTGATTAATGTTTCAATAAAGGATGAATAGATAGTTAATCTTTTATGGATTATGTGATTCTGTGAAAGTTGATTATAGTGATTTATGTGTGAAAAATTCAACATTAATACTCATAATTTAGAGAAAAAAATTACTTGTAGTGGAAATAAATTAGTTGATGAAACTATACATTTCAATCATGTATATTTACTTATGATCATAGTCTAGGTAATAAGTGAATTCTACAACTCTATGAAAATGATCTAAAAAAATCTGCTTTTTTTCAACAAAAAACTCAAAGACCGTTTAACCACTATAATTTTTTTATAATTTAGCAAAGGATTTTTAGTGGTGGTTTAATAAACCATCTCTATTTTTTAAAAATAAATTAGCAGTGGGTTTTAATAAACCACTGCGATACATGGTGTTTTTTTAACAATGAAGGTGTTCCCCCCAACTCCCTGAATCCCTCGACACTCCCGCAACCCCCGTGACCCCTAGAAACTCTACACCCCAGTGACCGGCCCAGACCCCAGCAACTTCAGTGACCCCCCTGAAGCCCTCACTATGCCTCACTATGACTCAACGTGAGTCTCCTACCATCCCGACCCTCACGAACCCCTGAAACCCTAGACCCTAGAGACTCATGTGACCTCGACACCCCCCGCCCCAAGAATCCCTCATCGCAGCTCACTGCCCCTCACCGCCCATTGCGACCCATGTGACCCCCCAAAGCCCCCAGAGCCTGCCACCCCGACAACCCCCATGACCCCAATGACCCCCCGAAGACCTCGACATAGTAGAACTATATCATTAATTTTGGTCATCTATATCATTAGTTTCCTCAGTCTTGTTAGTGTAATTTATATCATCAAAAGCATCTGTATCATTGATTTTATAATATTTATTAGGGTTGTTATTGTCACCCATGTTGTTTTTGAATTAATTTTCATTAGGTAAAACTATATTTTATTCATGGTTACTATCTACTATATCATCAATGTACTCAGTGTCCTAAATTTCACCCATACCATCATTGTTATTCGGTTCATAAGTGATGAAGATGTAATTGGACTCTTCTATCTCATCAATATCATCAGTGTCTCCAGTATCATTGGGTTCATTAGTTTTTATATATTTTATGGTTTCATTAGATTCATCAACATCATTAATGTCATCAGTGTTATCACATTCATTATCATATTTGGTTGTGTTGATGTTCTCATGGTAATACGTGTCATCATTGTGATCTATGTCCTCAATTACTTTAGATTCATTTGTTTCACATGTTTTATTTGTTTCAAGAGTTTTTTCAGTATGGTTCATCTCATTGGTGTCACTAATGTTGTTTGTCTTATAGATGTATCCAATTTCATTGGCATCATTGAAATTATTTATGTTATAATTTCCATTCGTTAGGTCTATGTCATCAATTTCATTAGTATGATATATGCATTTAATGTCATTGTGGTTATTAGTTTTTTCATCAGCATTATTTTTTCCTTGGTTCTTAAGTTAATTAGAGTCTTCATCATCAAATGATTTTACTGCATCACCACAATCATTTTAATTGTTTTTTTCTTGGAATCATTAACATTGTTAGTGTTGTTTTTCAGAACCATGTAATTCATGTCATCCATTTAAATAGTTTTATCTGTTTCTTTCATTTCATTCAATGAATTAATGTTTTTAGTGTCATTTTCATCAAATATACTCTTGGATTCAGCAATGTCATTGGTTTCTTCTATATATTTTTTATCATTAGTGTGATCGATAATGCATACAATACTATTATCATCCGTGAAATGCATTTCATCCATATATTCATTACATTTTCTTTCATAGGAGATATTTTTTTCATCACCTTCTCAGGTGTCATCTCAGCACCCGAGAATTAGTGGTTATTTACTTCCTTTTAATTAAATTTTTTTATTTTTATTTGTACCAATTATATATGTACATTATTATAGTCTGGTTATACTTAGGGATATCATTGGTGGTGTCCTGTTTAATTATAGTCACACATTTCTCAGGATACCATGGAACTTGGTACCTAAGTTGATGCTACTTAATCGTAGGCTTGGGGTTGTGCAAGGCTCAATGCTTGATGATTGGATTACTGGGAAAAACATGAGAGTTTGAGACTAGGATTGCACTTGATACCATATTATAGGTTTTAATAGTATTTTCTTTTGGAACATTGGTTTCTAATGTATATGATCTGCTACTGATGTATTCATTTCCTGACATGTAGTATATAGTTCATTTGTTATAGCATGGTTTGTTTCTTATTATCTCTCTATTCTTTTATGGATCTTTTTAATTTTCATGCTTTGTTTTTCTAGTGGGTGGGTTCATTATTTACCATATGTATTTATACAAGAAGACCTTATTTAACATATGTATATATATTTTTTAACTAGTATATATGAATATATTTCCCTATTTAGTAATACTTACATGTTTTAATTTTTTTAATATTTTGAAGGCATATTATGATATAAATGGATAAAACCCAGATCACATTACTGAAGAACACACCTTATTATGCTAAGGGCTTGGAGGAGTTTTTATATTTTTCAATTTCAAATCAATCCATTGAATTGAGAATAATATTTCCATGTCTTAAATGTATATTTAGAATATGGTTGAAGATAGATGATGTTTATGAACATTTAATATTGAAGAAATTCCCTGATCAATATTTGTGTTGGATTTGGCACAGAGAATCAAACATTATAGAAAGGTTGAGAACTAATGTCAATCCACAGAATGAGCTCTGAACTTCTTCTCCAATGGAAAATTAAATGCAAAACCTTATAAATAATGTATTCAGCACTGAAAGACCCCACCATCAGCATCAAAACATATCAGAACAACGAGATGAGGGTGCTACAAATAGAAATGCGATAAGTGATGTTTTTGAGACTGTAGGACAACCAGATCAAGATTGTAACATATCATTGAATCCATCTATTGATTCTATTGAGACTAATGAAAGATAAAAATTCACTAAGAAAAATACGTTTCATGGTTTAGTTGATGATGGAAACCAAGATTTGTAAAGTGAATGTTTAAAATTTTCAAAATGTTCTTTTCTGCTGAAGTTGTATCATATCAAATGTCTATGTGCAATTATAAATAAGGAAATGTCGACAATATTGGAATTGTTTCATGATACATTTCATGAAGCAAACATCCCCAATTTTTCTTTATGATTTGAAAAAAAATTAACATGCTTGGTCGGAATTAGACAAAAATACATGTGTATCCCAATGATTGCATGCTTTATTGGCCAGAGGATTCTATTATATAGGATTGAAAAAAATGTTCTTCTTATAGATGGAATTAAATGGGTGATGTTAAGAAGTTTGAATCAATATACAACCATAAAGAAAAAAGAAAATTAACACACCTAAAGATGTTTTTCATTTCTTTCCATTAAATCCACGATTGAAATGATTATTAATGTTATCGAAAACCCCAGAACACATTAAGTTGCATTCTATAGATAATAAAAATGATGGGATAATGTGACATCCATGAGATTCAAAATCATGGAAGACATTTGAATCATTACATCCATATTTCTCAGGTGATCCTAGGAATATTCTATTAGGATTGGCTACTGATGGATTCATCCCATTTGGGACTTTGAGTACCACTTATAGCATTTGGACAGTTGTTCTGATCCCTTACTATCTACCTCCATGGATGTATATGCAACAAATGTATTTTATCATTTCAATGATTATTCATAGAAAATAAATTCCTGGAAATGATATTGATGTATACTTTTATCCTTTAATTGAAAAATTATAGGAGTTATGGAGAAATGGTGTTGAGACATATGATACTTCTTTGAAAACAATGTTCAAAATTCATGATGCTTTAATGTGGAACATTTGTGACTGCCCTAGATTTGGGAATTTATCTGGTTGGAAAACATACATTGGTTTGGGGTATCCTGTTTGTTACTTTGATTTTGATCCCAAATGGTGACCTCACAGTATAAAATGGTTCTTCTTATGCCATCGAAGATTTCTCGATGCATCTCATAGATTTCGATTGAATAGATCAAAATTGAAAGGTTTAATTGATCGTAGAACACCATCAAAGTTGTTACCTGGTTATAATATATTGGCACAACATGGAAATGTTGAAACAAAATTTGGGAAAATCATCATGTGAATGATAGTGGGAAATGAGTTCTAAGTACATCGTCAAGTGAAGTCAGAACACAACAATGGAATAAAAAATATACATTCTTCAAACTTTCATATTGAGAATTTAATTTTTTTTGGAATAATCTTGATGTGATGCATATTGTGAAGAATTTCTATTACAATTTTATTTTCACATTGATTAATGAGCATGGAATGTCGAAGGATCATATCCATTCTTAGAGATAATTATAATTAATGAACATAAAATGTGATCTCTGGCCATATGAAAATGGAATGTTTGCTCTGAAAAGTTTTTTAATGAAAATAGGGATAAAGAAACATTCCTTTGAATTTTAAAGCATGTGAGGGTATCTTATGGGTATTAAAGTAACATATTAAGGTGTGCTGAATTAAATAATCATAGGTTAAATTGATTTCAAATTCATGATTCACATATTTTGTTACAGTAATTACTACAATTGGAATTGCATACATTGTTACTGGAAATATTTACTGCTGTTGTACTCCAAATCTGCAAATTTTTTAGAAAACTATGTGAGAAATCTCCAAATCCATTTGATCTTGAAAACCTTTCGGAGAGGGTTCTATTGACACTTTTTGATATGGATGTGATATTTCCTCGATCATTTTTTACTATCATGATGCATTTAACTATGCATTTGGTTGAGGAAGCTAAATTAGGAAGCCCTGTACATTATCGATAGATGTATCCAATTGAGTGGTACCTTATTTATATGTTTTTCTATGATGCAAAAAACTATAGTCACTTGATTAAATGCATAATTATATTTTTTTTATTTTATTTCATAGATAGAATGGGAATTTGTAATCATACGTGAGAAATAAAGCTCAACTTGAAGGATATTTGGTAAAGGGTGACTTGCCATTTGTTCTAGATACTTGGATGATATTGATACAAGATTAAATCGATTTGGACGTGTAGAAAACACATTGACTCAATCTCAAATAAATGGGAAATTAAATATTTCCTACTATTGGCCAATCTATTGGAAGTACTTCAAATATTACACTAATAGAAAGGGAATTATTATAGGCAGGTAGATATGTGCTGCTGAATAGTGAAATTACAGATCCATTTATTGAAGAGTTGTGGATACAAACAAAGAGACAAATGAGAGGATAAACACTAAATGAGAAAGATATAACAAAAGTTGTTAATAAAGAGATTGTAGAATGTTTTGCATAATTTGTATGTTCATAAATAATTCAATAAATACATACATTAGGTTGAGATATATATATTGTAAATATAATAATGTATATATTTTTAGATCATGAATACTGATACTCAAGAAGAGTTGTCAGAATATTTGAATTTTCTTTCCCAAGGCCCTATAAAAAAGGATATAATGTTAGACCCTTACAATGTGAATGACTTTAGATTTCATATAGTAGATCAAGAAGAGGGTTTGAAAACATTGAATACTAGTATATTTACATTTTCTGAAGTGGGATACTTTGGAAAGATGATTGATATTATTGAATTAAACCACCAAGAGAATTTTTCAGTTATTTTATTGAAATGAAATTGTGTCTATATTATTAGAGGTGTTTAAAGAGATTCTTTTTAATTTACTTCTTTGAACTTCTCTCTCTTGATGAATGTTAGTGATCATGAACTGCATGATCTGTATATCTTATCATAACAAGAAAAAATGGTATATTATATGAATGATGTTGTGGATGAAGGGGGAAGTGTAGTTGCTCATGTAAAAAAAATGAGATTTATATGATATGGGTGATGAAGTGGAAGATTTGACATCTGAAATTGAATCTCATCAACATTAATAAGTAGACTTATTTTTCTATCATGATATTGAAAATATTAGTCTAGAAAGGATGGATGAAGTGGATGAGGTAATGGAGTAGGAGACCAACATGATTGAAGGGGAAAATGATTATATGTACAGTTCTGCATTCATTTAGGAACCACATATTTCATTTGGTTAGTCAATCATTATCATTGTTATGTATATTTTTTTGTTAGTACTATGCATCTGTTATCCTTTTAATTTTTTTCTACCTATTTTTTTGAAATATATGTTCTGAAACGAATTTTCTTTGATTAAATTATAGGAATGCCAAGGAGGAAGCATTATACTATATGGAATATGATTAGAGGGAATATATTTTTTCCATTTGGTTCATATGGGGTCCCTACAGATGATGCCGCAAGATTACTTGGCCAGATTATAGGCCAGCTAGCCACAGAGTAGGTTTCCCCTCTTATTTCATATGATGATTGGAGGCAGATATCCACTTTTCATAATGCATTTATTTATTTATATCAGAAGATGAATAGATATTCCCCCGGTGGTATTGCGTCGACTGGTGGTGAGAAGGTAAATCAAAAAAATTCAAAATCATTTTGTTTGTAGACATTTATTGCTTTTAAGTTTAAATGTAAATATACAATAATATTTAATTTTCAATATAATATTCTTAATGTTGGTAGTATGAAGTAGAGATGGAGGTGGATAGGGTGATGAGTTTTGTTCATCATCGGACAATGATTAGTTGTATTTCTGATATGTCGAAAAAATATGGTAACAGTCAGTTTGTATATGTATCATGTGTGGCATAGAGTTTGCACAAAAAATTTTCATGGGCTAACATTTTCTTGATTTATCATGTTCCATTTATGTATAATAATCCTAGTCTTCTAAATACACTAGGAATTTACTATCCTTATGTTGTATTAATGGATATTTATATTTATGAATCATATAGTAATTCTTCTCTTGTCCTCTCCTCTCAAAGGGATGGATTGATCCCCATTATCTGGTGTTGAATTAAACCTCTATAAAGTTAGTTTTATATCACTCAGTGAGTCTAGGAATCATCCCTCTTTCTTTCTACATTTATCTCCTCTCTAGATGAATTATTTTGGTGGAACTAAATTCACCATATTATCAGGACATTCATCTCTTTCTAGAATTTCTATTGATATGGATAGAAAAATTCCTTGATATTGGTCATGTCAATCATCCTTTGTATTTGGTAGGTTGTTCTATAGAATTAACCTTAGACTTTTGATGTTTTATAAATTTTTTCACTATGATTTTTGGTGAGACTTTCATGTGGTTACTTGTGAATTTGTTGTATAATTTATTGAACATAGTTCCTTAGGATCAGTGTCCCTTGTTTATTAAATTGTAAATGCTAAGGAACATTAACCTCAAATTTGAACTACACATAATTGTGTAATCATTTAATTACTTAATATAATTAGTTTTTACCTAATAATACCCCCTTTTAAGTGTATTTTTTTCTAAACTGTCAAAGTGAAGTTCAAATGAATTGTGGGAGGATGTGAAAACCCCCTATGTATGCTTAGTGACCAAACTCTCTTTTCGGTGGTTAGGATCTAAGTATTATTGAGGGAACAAGATTTTATCATATGGAATTCATTTTAGCATGGACTACTACATACCTTTAAATGTATAGTGTTAACTGTAATGGATAGTCTACATGGACCTATTACTTTTATTCAATTCTTATAAACCTTTAATTATGTAATGAACTACCTAATTAATGAAATGAAATGGTATGAGTTATGGATGGATTTATATATGTCCCTTATGGATTTATAATTTAAATTGATTATTGGTTTAAACCTCATTATATAACCTTGATTTATAAGATGGCATGGCTCTACACATGGCATCATTAATATTTAAAACATAAAGAAAATTAATGTATTAGATACACCTTGAAAAAAACTTGTTTTCCACTTTACAGAATACTAAGGATGGGATCATAGGTTGTTGATACTTTGTACATTAGGGTAGATACATGTTATATAATGGATGATCACACTGCTTGGGTTACATAGATTCATATAAGTAACACTTCTTCCACACCGGGAACACATGGATGGGCTTTGTGAAAATATTATTACACCACGAAATAAGTACTACTTAGACAACTGTGTGTTGAAATGAGAAATTTTCTTTTGAAATTATAGATTTCCTTAAATTATTTTGGATGTAAGATGTATGTGTATGTGAAATTTGAATGGTTTTTTTTCAGGGCACTAGTACTGGGGCTGAAAAAAGAAACTATGTTTTTTTTGTAAATTTAGCTTTAGCGGTGGTTTAAAACACCGCTACGTAAATACATTATATTTAGTGGTGGTTAAAACCACCGCTATAATTTAATATTTTACTTTTGGCATTATGTAAAACCGCCAATAAATACAATAATTTAGTAGTGGCTAAAACCACCGCTACATATTTTTCAACTTCCATTATCAATTTGCAGCAGCTATCTTGGTTTTAAAGGTGGTTGTCCTAAAGAAAATGAATTTTTTTTCATGTCAGTGTAAACTGCTATGAAAAAAATCATTTCCCACCTAGTGAACCACTTCTAAAACCACAGAATACCATTGCGAAATGCATTCAGTATGATGATTACCATAAAACGCTGCTAAATTAATGAAACCACAATGTATTTTATGTCGTCACACAATTTAGCGGAAATTTCAAAAAATCGTTGAAAAAGCATATCACAATGGTTTAAACTGCTGAAATATCCAAAAAACCACCTCTATTTGATAATTTTCTTACAGTGAACCCATCATATGTTTGTGGTTTTATGATTGTTAACTTTATATAGATCATTTTTTCTATCACTCTCCACCAGAACATGATAGTTAGTTTTTCTTCTATATCCATGATTTTCTACATGGAATCCTAGTATGTGTTATCTCAGGTGACCATTGTACTTGAAATTATATTCTTTTAAAGTGTAAGTTTTATTGGCACTTTTTATAATGTGGGATTTAAATAAAGAAATTTTGAAAAGTGAAAACTTAGTTACCAAGGCCTAATTTAAAATTACAAGGACGCAATTTTCGAATAGGGGATGGATTTAATATCCCAGAAAATTATTGAATATGAATTTTTCAAATTTATTAATATCTTTGAATTTGATAGTATTTTTACTTTAAAATGGATGTTATGTCTGATAGTATACCCAATACAAGAGAATGGGTTTCTCTGAAACCTTATGTCGCACACAAGGCTGAGTTATACTGAAAAATAATATATTTGTAATACTATTTTTTTATGTTTTAGTTATTTTCTAAATTTTAGAATGCATGGAATGAATAATATTGAATAAATTATGATAATAGGGTTTACTAATGTTTATATAATGATTCATTGGTTATAAAATTAATTACAAATGTAAATAAAAACCAATTGAATATAAAGGATGTGTCTTTGTAAAAAACTATTTATGTGTGAATAATTGTGTTTAAAAAATTAAAAAACACACTTATTGGATTCTATTAATGAAATATTAATTCAATATAATGTTTAAAATTAATCTTATGTGTTTTCTAGACATTATATAAGAACTAATACAATTTTATGGATAAAACAATTGTTTTTCTAAAAATGTAGTTTTACTGCCTTTTGATAGAGACACCATTTTAAATATGGGTTTTGAATCTTTTATAAGTTCAATGGATAAAAATAAAATTCTTTTTTTAAGTGGGAAATAAAAATTTACTTTGGTTGTTTTTTGAATTTTTCTGATAAAATTCAATTTTTAATGTATAGTAAAAACGCAACATTTTAATTCAAAACTGTTTTTCATCAATTTTTTTATATATTTATATTTATATTTATATTTTTTTTAGTTTAATTAGATTATTTTTTATCATTTAATCCAATTTAGTTAATTACGTGTAATTTTATATTGAAATTGAATTGAAAACTAGTTTATCTTTTGAATGTTTTACTTCAAAACCTGTTTTCTCATTCTAACAATGATATTAATTTTAATTTTTTTTCCACTTCATTGAATTTAATTTTCAAAAACTAAAATAAATTATTTCAATAAGTATGAAAAATTTGATCCAATAGATCAAAATATGTTTTAGTGAAGAGTAAATTTAATATTTTATTTACCACGGTTAAAGGTAAATAGGGTAATTAAAGGTAAAAATAATACTATAATTATATAAAACTACCATAATGCTTGCCCTAATATTATTGGATGAGTTATTTTATACCAATGAAATCCTTAGGTCTAAATTGTGGTTTTTATAAGCCACTTGCATGAGATAATGACATTTATAACTTTTAATTTAAAGTAATGGAAAATATGTCATAATCATGTATCTTATTACTAAAATATATTAATATGGGTAAAATAATTTAAATATTAAACTATAAATAGTCCTTATAAATATAAAATGATTACTTAAATCATGAAAATTTATTTATATTTTTTATACATTATATGATTACACAAAGTTGATGCAGTAATAGATTTATTAAAGAAAGAATAAAAAAAATGATATTAATAGTACTAAAACAAATATAATTTCAAATATTTAATTCCATAAACGAATTTTTTCGATGAATATTACATGTTATTATTAGGTTAATATTGTTTTTTCAATGTAATAATGTTGTTATGATATTTTAAAAAAGTCATTAAATGAATAGTGTCAAAATTGACATAAATCATATTTTAAAATAATAAATATCTAATTAAATAATATAAAAATTATAAAAATACAATATTCATCCAAATAGATTTTTTATATTTAAAAATTTAATTAATTAATCATTAATTGGTCATTTGGAATGATTTGGTAATTATTTGTAACTCTCAATATTTAAATTACTTGATAAAATGGTAAGAGTTAAATGGGGTTAAAACAAAATGGTAATGATTAAAAAATACTAAAACATGTCTACTTTTCATTGGATTATTATATTTTGAACCATAATCATTATATATTTTAACTAAATAATTTTTTTAACCATTTTAAATGAAATTTAATTTATATTAGTTTGATACTTTTAATAATTCCAAGGGTGCCCCTCCCATATCCTATAAAAAGGCACCCATTCCTCTCTATTAATCACTCTTCCAAATAATTATGGATTTTCCAATTTCTACCCAAATCCCTTGCTATAATCCATACCCTTATTCTTGAGGATTTATTTTTGTCTGAACAACGTCTTTATAGGTGTTAATGTATTCTTAAAAGGTGATCAAATGAAGAAGATGTATCATTTTCTTTATGTATTTCTATTTTCTTTCCTCTTCCACTTCCTTCAAATATTCTTCTTCATAGAGGAAATAATAAATCAATTATACTCAATATAATAATATATTATTATGTTAATATCATCACATAAATATATATATATATATATATACATTCATCAAATGGAAAATTGATTATTTTTTTGTGCGTACATGTGAACTATCACCTCCACGAACCAATATAAATTTTTTCCTTAACAATCTATAAAGACTGGTCATAATGATGGAATTAATATTTTTATATTATTTTGATGAAATAATTATCATTATAAGATAATAATATATCAATTATTCTGTTACATTCCATGTACATAAAAATGACAACTTCATTCGTGCGTACATGAGAACTATCAGCTCTACGAAGCGATGTGAATAATTTTTATTCACCACATCACTTGTATGATATATATACGAATATTTAAAGTATTTTTATGATTTTAATTATATTTATATAATTTTTCGAAATTAAAAAAATAATTACCTTATTTCCATAATGATCAATTAATAATGGAAACGTTACTCATGTGTACGTACGACCTACCATCTCCGTGATTATAATGTTCTTCATTTTTCACACCATAAATAAATAGTTTGACTTAAAAGTATAATTAATGTATAAAATTGATCATTATGTCATGAATTTTATTCTGGATATGAATTGGTTATGACCACATGAACTATTGGCATCATACCATGTTTATTTTCAACTCAAGTACCAAATATCGACAAAATGCATGACATGAACTTAAATCATTATGTAATTTTTATAACAAGGTAATAAGTTATAAAAGAGGAATAATGGACATGAAAAAATGTTATAAATAAAGTAAAAATTACCCTATATTTATTATTTAGGAATATAAATAACGCATGAGATGATTCAGACTCACGGTAAGGGACTTCGTCTCAATCCCCTTTTATTTATGTATATTTTGATGTTATACACCACCTTATTTTATAAGGTGTATAATCAACCCCTATAACTTTTAATTTATTCAAATTGTTTGAAAAAGAATATTTTTATATGAATAATTTTACTTAATTTACTAAATGAAAAAAAGGAATTTTTTAACTTACAAGGTGAAAATGACTTCTCCCCCATCATAACAATTATTTGATATTTTGTTTCATATATAATTTTTAATATTTTTAAAAGGAAAAGAAACCCCTTACTACCTTTTTGGGTGTTATTTTATTGAAAATGTTTTTGAATGTGTATTAACTATTTCAATTTCTTGAAATGATTTTGCATGATTGCAACTGAAATTTTATGATTGAAATGTTGATAATTTCAATTTTTTATGTGTTTTGATTATATAATGGTACTTGGAAATTTTATGGGTGGTTAAATGATAAACCAAATATGGGTAGTTACATGATAAACCAAGGATGTATGGTTACATTATAACCTCCAATACATTGGGTTAGGAAGTCATCCATATAGAAATTCCATTTCTAAGAGTGATATGTGTGGAAGTTGACCATATGATTTTTTCATTTAAGTATGATTATGTCCCAATTTACCTTTATTTGTAATATGTTGGTTTATATGGGTTTTATAGTAATATTTTTATTACAATAAAAGATAATCAATGATATTATATTCAGTAAAGTGTATTTTTTTACTTATTAGAGTTGAAAAGTATTACTTTATGATAAAGTATTTGTGGTTTAATTATTTTTTCAAGACTAGTAGTTTTCTTTCTTTGTGTATCCCTTTCTAAGATTTTTATTCTCATCCCATTTTTTGAAATGTTTTTTCACAAGATTTAATGGGGAATATAGTCAAGAATGGGATCATAGAAAATTTATGATGATTAAACAATAAATGAAACCATGCTTCTTTTTAAAATTGTTTTTATGAAAAAATGGACAGTGAGTAGATGTGTCTACATTGAATGATTTAAGTTGTTAAGTATAAGCTATAGCCTAATTTTCTAAAGATATAAACATGAAAATATCATCAATGTGAAATAATGTCAAATTATTAACTTAAATCAATATTATTTAATGCTTATTGTTGGGGCCTTATATATTATACCAATGATGTTGAAAGATTGATGGTTTTATTAAGGCTTATTCGAGATATGAAATTCATCTGTTTTCATCCCTGATTGTTTTCCAACAATGTGTATGACTTCAAGAAATTATCACTAAGGTGACTTGATTATCACATCTATAAATATTACAATAATTAAATGAATATTCAATACATACAAATATAATAAAAATTTCAACTATAAAATTCTAGTGACTTTAGAGACAAGATACATAATGAACTTATTTCATGAAGGGTATTTAACATCCCTCATAAAGTTATTATCACTTAGTACATTTCTTAGACATATCCTACTTAAAACCCTTATTCATAACCATGGAATATAGAAGCATAATAATGTTTCAGCTCAAATGTTTAGTAAGGGTAAAATTAAAGATATCAATCGAGGATCATAAGAGAGAATAAGAAAAGAATAAGTGTATTATAACATGATTATAACATAAAAAACATACCCAACATGTCATAGAATATAATTCATGAGTAATGGAATAAGGATTTATTATTAAAAAAACATGTCTCATAAGAGTTTAAAAGCATTAACAACCAGTCATGATCCATGAGTTCATATCATAATAATTACACACAGGTTTTCAACATACACTTAAGAATATAAAATCATTTCTATATTCAAGTTTTATTGCTTTGTATATCAGACTTATCACAGTCACATAGTGGATTGGGTTCACTCCTCATTAACATAAATACAGGGGTCAAAATCCCATAATTGATTGGGTTCACTCCCCATTCCATTTGATATTATATAATGAGATATGAATATTTACCCAATGCATTATAAGGATATATAATTCTATGGTTACCCATAACATAATGAAAAAAAAATATATGTGTGCCACAATTTCATGAAATAATTCATCATTTAATCATAGCTTAATTAAATCATGGGAAAGAAACTGGCTTCATGAAAACATCCTTAAAAAATATCATCAAAATATCTAAAAAGAAATATTGTGGAGATTATCATCAGATAACTTTCTCAGTGAATCATAATAGTATTAAATTATATTGATATAAATGAAAACTAATTTTAACAAAGATTTAGATATATGATTTGAAAAATAGAAATAGAAAACATATTCTCTTTATAACCATTAAAAACTAAAAAATCAAAAACCAATGAGAATAGATTTTTCTTTGAAAAAAACATGGAATCTTGTTATGGAAGATTCATAAAGAATAAATGACATAATGTCTGAAAAATCAATTCATGTCATAAATGTTAAAAAATAATCTTTTTGACAATTTTTTAAAGAAAGTAAAAAATAAACCATTTAGAAAATGAATAGAATTTTTATTTAAAATAATAATAATGAAATTAAAATATGGTAGAAAAATAACTTATCAATCATTTAAAATTAGAAAATAAAATCAATAAATTTATTTTTAAGAGAATGGACATAGAAGAGAAAGATTCACGAATGGATTTTTTAAAGAAATTGTTTCTGTATTTTGAATACTAAAGAGGGTTAAAATGGAAAAGAATTCATGATAACTGCAGAAATAACCATAGGAAAATAAAATATATTTTGTTTATAAGAGAAATAACATATATTTTTCTGTAATGGAATTGGAAAAATTAAAAATACTGATAAAAGTGAGATTGTATTCTAAACCTTGCCTCATGTCCCATTTTATTTCTATACCATATAATCTCTTATATAACAAAAATTGATTTATTTTTAATCCATTCTAGAAACATATTCATAGAAGGCTTAATTTATATCATTCTCTTATAAATTTTAATTACCCATTATTTAACAATTCTCCAGTAAAATCAATAATTTAGTGTAACTATTATCTTTTCAACGTATGTTTTGGTTATTTTACCTAGTTACACCTTGTTCATGGTTAAATACTCTTAATAATGTCATAAATATCATATATATTCATTATATTTTCTTTTATAAACATCAATTTAATTCGGTCATGAAAAATGAATTACATCACTTCATGGATGTGGTAGTTTGCACTCACACACAAGTGATATTTTCATTCATTAATGGATGGAAAGAAAAGGAAGGTAAATAATAAAATATACCTCCATAATATTAATTTTTATTATAAATATAATATATACTCATTTTATACATCTATATAATTATCCGTAAGATGTGGTGATGAAAAATTTAATGCATCGCTTCAAGGAGTCGATAATCCACATATACTCATGAGAAACACATTCATTTTCTATAGATGAATGATAAAGAGATAATGGTTATTACATCATCATAATAAAATTTCATTATATTTTTGATAATTATGTCATGATATTAGGATAGATCTGTTAGATATTTTCGATGTTTAATAAGAAATAAACTCGAAATAACATAGATTAGAAAATTATATTTACCTTGGGTATCCTCATATAGTTTACACATTAAGCCTTACTTGTTTTCACTTTTCTTGATAAAAGAGAATCTAAGATGTATGGTGGAGAGATGGGATGTTTTATTGGAATATATTGGTCAAGTTAAGGTGCTCAAATATTATGGATAAGAGGTAATAAGTGGTTCTCTTTTTTAAGTGAGGGGAGTGGAACCCTTATAAATACCCCTAACATTAAAATAATATAAATTCATCTTCACAGGAAAGTGAAAAAATTAGCCTAGCTTTGAAGATAAGGTGATGGGTGGTCTAAATCCACTCCAACAATCAAATGAATATAATGTTTTTTTGATATGCCTTATCCCATATTAAAACCCATTTTAATTCATTTTTAACGATTACAATCGTAACATAACATTTTTACCGTGGTAATTTATTTTCATGGAAAAAAATGAAATTATCCTTATAACCATATTTAGGAATTATAATTTTAAAAATTTAATCTATTTTATAAAATTATATTTCAAAATTTTTTATAAATTACATTTAATATAGGTGTTCAAAACCCAATAAAAACATCTTTTGGAAACAAGAATTTTTAAGTATACAAATTCAATTACACCAAACCATGTATAGAACTAATATCAATGAAATTTATTAAATATAAATAAAAAATAACAATTTTATGAATTTAAAATTGAGACAAAACTGAATGGATCATTTTGAATTCTTAATTAAAGTAAAACGACAAAAAAAGTTATTTATTAGAATAAAATATAACCAAGGTTCCAAAAATTGGTACTTGGGTTTCCAAATTGAACATAATAGTTTAAAATTATTTATTTTACTCCTTAAATAAATATTTGGTTGAACCAAAGGTTTTATATATTTCTTTGTCCTAATTATATCATAATGATGCCATAAAAGTTATTGTATTTGTAAAAATGCTATTTTCACTATTCACATAGAAATCATCCAGTTTAGAAAAATCCAAAAAATTCACCATATGATAATATTAAAATGATTAATTAAAAAATGAGATTTATTGTTCAAAATATAAATTATAATATTTTATAAATAAAATATAAATAATATATAATAAAAATATAGTTTTTATACGAAACATTTCTATTAATCCATGAATAATTAAAGAATTAATTTTTATGATTAATTAATTGATTGAAATAATTATTTTTACTTTAATTGTATCATAATATTTTTAAATTTTTAATTTTAATAATAATTATTCTCTTTTGTTTTGTTTTTCATTCTTAACAATCTATCAAACAAATAAAATTTAATTTAATGGAAAATATATTCTAAAATCATGTGGTGTTACATTCAACTATGTTATAATAATTTTTCACTTGAAATACTATTACTCTAATTAAATAATAAGGATACTTATACCTCATTATATTTGTGGGATCCCATGTAGTTTACTAAAATATATGGTTTTCAACAATACTTTGACTAGTTAAGTGGTCTTCTTCCGTATCACTATATATATTTGATCTAGAGTCTCCACTGGTTAGTCCTCATAAGAAATATCTTTATCAATCTATATAAACCTTGAGTTTACTAATTGTAAAAGAAAATGCATTTAATTCGTCAAAAGAGATATGTGGAACACATCATTAACATTAAAAAGGTTCAATGGATGTTCTGAATGTTACGATGCCATCTTGATATGATCCAGAGTCTCATAGGTACCAATTTATCTGGCGATCATCTTCCTATTAGTTCCAAATCTCATAACCTTATTCATAGGATATAGTCAAAAGAATACTGTATCAAAAATTTTGGACTCTATATTTCTCTATTGATTGACATCACAACATTTCTATAGACTTTGAGCTGTTTTGTTATGATATAGAATAGCTGTAGACTTATCTACCATTTCCTCATCTATCTCAGGTCCCAATAACTTTAATTCTCTATATTCATCCTATCATGATGTAATTTTGAATTTTTTACCATCAAGGGAATTATATAGAGTCATATGAATGCTTGAGTGAAAGATATTATTGTATGAAAATTCAACTAGAAGAAAGTGTTGATGCCAAACACCTTTAAATTATTTTGAGTAAGCTTTCATCATATATTATAGAGTTTTAATTCTCTATTGAGACTGACCATCTATATGTTGATGATATGTGGTGATAGAGATTAGCTACATATTCCATTCATGCTAAAAACTTCCCCAGGACATTGAGGTAAACATCAAATGGTGATGATATACAATTTTGAGTGGTACTTAATGAAAATTTAAAAAATACATAATATACACTATAGAAAGTAGATCAAGAAAAAATTATTACATAATAGTAATAAAATGTGTTTTATTTTTATGGTGGTTAACTAAAATCCAAATGGAATTACGACCTTTATATTTATGAGGGAGTCCTACAATGAAATCCAAAGTGATTTTTTCCCATTTACATATAGGTATGAGTAATGGTTTCATAATCCCCTTAGACTTATGATGTTTAGACTTAAATTTTAGACATAACAGACATCGATATACATACTCTACAGTCTTGTTTTTAATGTTGTCCTAAATGATACACTCATTGATATCTTTAAACATTTTTTTATTCTAGGATGGGTAGAGAATTATGAGGTATGTGATTCATCCAATAGATCCTTCCTCAATTTAGATATTTAAGGGACATATATCTTGTACATGGATCTTATCATTCCATCATGGTCAAGGTTGAACTTTAGAATAATTCTTACCACCCATTTTAGTTCAGAATCCTCATTCTTCAACTCTTTAATCTTCACCTGAATGGATGGCTGAACATTTGTATAAGAAAGGTAGGATTTTACCCTTTCCTTTGAATTTCAAGGTCCATCCTTTTAAAATCACTATGTATTGTATCTATTTAAATACTCATCATAGATAAAGTAGTATGATACTTACAACTTAAAGCTTCAACCATCTTATTCTACTTCATAGGGTAGTAATTTATTGAGCATTCATAATTATTATTCAACTTCACCCATATCCTTTGAAGAATATTAAACTCTTTCTATGTTAATATATAATTCAATATTTTGTGATTATTTTATATATTCCACCTTTCACCATAATGATAATTTCTTCATATTATCAATCCAAAAAATTGACTCTATAAGATCTAAATCATGAATTAAATAATTATGTTCTTTAAAATTCAATTGCCTTGAGGAATACATTACTACCATGTAATTATGGATGAGAAAACATACTTGTACATTATTTAAGGAATTATTATATACCAGAAATCCTTATCCACTATAGTGTAGTGTAATCATAGTTATACTTACCAACATTCTCTTTAGGACCATGAAATTTTGTTCGCATTCAAATGTATAAAGGAACTTATCTCCCTTCTTTGTCAATTTAGTTAGTGTGTTTAATAGCAATGAAAAATTTCTCCAGAAGCTAGAATTGTATAAAAAAACTCCAAGAAAACTATAGATCTAAGGCATAGTGTTTTCTATAAAACATTGATCAATAAATTTAGCCATTTATGGATCCACATATATACCCTCTCAAGTAATTAAATAACTTAAGAATGATTCATTTTGTAGCAAGAATTTAAATTTTCTAAATTTTTCATAAAACTTATCCTTTCTCAAGGTCTACAACACAATCCACAAATGATCTTCATGTTCTTAATTTCTCTTGGAATATATGAGAATATCAAATCTAAAGACTACCACAACTAGATCATAGTAATCTTTAAATACTCTATTCATTTTATCAATGATGGTAAAACTGATTTTGTAGAGTATAATAGGAATCATTATAAATTCATATTGTCTATACCTCATCCTAAAGTCTACCTTAGAGATATCCTCCATTTTGACACATAAATAATGATATCTAGATTTAAGATCAATCTTGTAAGTTTATTGAGATTCATGTAGTTGATAAAATATGTCATCAATTTGGGGTAGAGGATACTTGTTCTTGATAGTGATCTTGTTATGTTTTTGATAATAAATTAAAATATACAATGTGTGATTTCTCAAACTCAGATTCCACTCAGAGGTTCCCCAAGCCCCGTGGGATGCATGAGATCAAGAGAATATCCCTAAATTCTAGTGGTTATGGACTAGTAGTGAGGGCCTAGGGTGTGTTGGTGGGGAGACTATGCCCTCATTATTAGAGTGTATACCAATGGATAAATAATATAACATAATGTTAATATCAGAATTATTAAATAACCAAATACACATTATAAGCATACCAAAGTAATAAATAACTGAACAACTGATAATCATATAAAAGAGATGATGATATATGTCATGTTTCTAATAAGTTGGTAAAAAATTAATACATGGAAACATAAAGATGTACTTTAAAAAAAATTAAAAAAGGAATCCAAAAAATATCACCAACATCCTAATCCCAAGCAATTTCATCTCCAATAAATATCTATCATAATAGAAGAAATCAATCATGTTTTAGAATTGGTACATTTCCCTATGTCAACACTTGCATACATGTAATCTCATGGATTCCAATAGAGGCCCAAATAGGGTGTGAGTTAAATATAATTAGGCCACCACCAATAGTGTGTATGACATCCAATACATGTAATATAAACTAATATAGTGTGAAAGAATTCATCTATAAAAGTAAATTAGTACATTAATGTAAATACCCAAGTACCTGCATCATCCTCAGCAAGAATCTAAACATGTAGCCATTTCATTTATTCATCATTTTCCAGTTTATATAAATAGGTCACATGATTTATAAACAAAACTAACATCCCGATATGATAATAATAGTGAAGGATCCAAGGAGTAACAAGTCATCCTATAATATTATTAATAATGAAGGCATCCAAGGTAATCAATAATGAATCCATGACCTCAGAGTTAGATCTAACTATGTAGTAACCTGTATCCTAGATAAGGGGTAAGAGTGTGATCCAAGGAGCATCTTCCAAGATATTCCACAATAATACCACTAACTGAGTCTAAGTATTACATCCATGATAAAACAGGATAAGAAGCGACTAGGCTCAATGGTGTCTCCAAGGTGCCTCATGTCCATAGACATCACACTAGATCCATGTAGTGTATCTAAGGAATCCTATATTAATAATGAATGAGTAATCATTCTGTGTCGTTATAGACATCCACTGAATAGATGAGTATTGGGTTCCAAGGTGGTTCTGACCATTGGAAACTGAAATCCACGAATCTAAATGGAGTCCATGAGTGATCGAGCCATTACCTCATTAATTCAATTCTAACTCAAGTCTAACCAATCCTATAATGTTGTCATGGTTCATATGGAATAGTAACCTTATAATAAATCAACCATTTAATTAGGGCCATGTACCACTCTTGCCTCTTAATAACTCATTTGGTCTAAGCCACTGAGTTTTATTAGTTTGATAAGGATAATAGGTTCATGTAAACATTTCATTCTTTACTAATTAATTAATTGGTTCTCTCCTTTACCTTTCATATACATGATAAGTCTGTCTAAGGAAAAGTGACCATTTTCAATTAATATAATATAAAATGGTCCAAGAGATATCAATACTATACTTTACAATTACCATTTAAACATTCAATTTGACCAAGACATATAAATAGTATACATTCTAATTCTATTTAAGATTGATTTATCAAGTAGAAGAACTTACCATAGGAGGTCAAGTGATAATTATACATGTGATTTAAATTAAAAATTTATTGATTTTATTAAACAGTCACCTTTATCAAGGTGAAGTCAAGTCCCACTGGAATTGTGGTGTAAAAAGGAATAACGAGCTCCTAAAAGAATAATTAAAGAAACACCCTACAATGTGTGGTTTTTATTTTTGAAATAACCACCAAGGTTAAATAAAGTGTATGGAAAGGGTCTTAGAACACTGTTCTAAAGAATACATGCATGGCATAAAAATTTATAATGTCACACACGATGAAATCATTGTGCATGCACAACAATTTATAAAACGAAGAAGCTTGAAGGATGAGTTATAGACCACCTACCTCATACTTTAATAAATATCCTCATCTAATATCAACCTCTAGTTTGTATTGGGTTGGAAGAGACCCGAAGAATGGATCAAGTCCCTAAAAACAGGGCATATGATCCTACATCTAAATAGCATCATCCCAATAAATAATAACGATGAATGTATAAAAAATAATCAAGTATGTAAAAAAGTGAATCCAATGTGATTAACGATGATCTAATCAAACACTGAATAAGAGCTCGAGATCAAAATCTATGAAATATTTTATTGGAGCTCAAAAATGGGAGAAGAGATAGTTATTGTCTGCTACAAAGAAAATGAGAATAGTGTGTTTAAGAAAATAGATCATTAAATTTATTGTGCTAAAATCCCACAAAAATAGGGGTTTCATAGTTTGTTCACATGGTTTTCCAAACCGTTCACCAACCATGTTCCCTTTTTTATAAAGGGGGAAACCACATGGTTAGGCCACACTATTTAAAAAACCCTATGCCAACCATGTGAAACTCATCCACTAAAAACTAAAAACTTTTTACATGGGTGTGAAACCCCTGGAACACAATTAGGGAAAAATATTTGCCCTCTATTACCCCGATTTCCTAGCCCACATGACGAGATGTAACCATGTGGACAACCCCACATGGTTTCTATTAACCATGCGAACCATCTATTTATTCAAAAAAATGGGTTTTAGACTCCAAACGAGCCCCGAAAACCCCATGACACAAATTAACTCATCAAGAATCCATATTAGGTTCAAAATAAAGAATTATAAAAAATATATAAATGTATAAAAACATGATTAAAAAACTAGTTTCTTATAGTTTTCCCCCCATAAATGAACTTGTCCCCGAGTTCACTTTCCAAGGGTGGTGAAACACTGTATGAGAACAACACTTTCCACTGAGCACGTACATTTTCTTCCCACTCCCATGTATAATTATTTACATAGTCATTCTTACATAACACCCAAAATAAATTTAAATACTATCCTCATAGATTATTTATGCTTCAGTAAATGATGCGTATATGATAATCCTCAATTGATGCATCGACATCCAACTCAACTTCATCAGGATAAAAAATCTGAGATTGGTCAAAATGATACTGAAGTATCCATGAAATGTGTAAGAAATCATGAATGGTACAAAACATTTGATGTAAAAGAAACTGAGAGGCTATCATTCCAACTCCCTCCAAAATATAATGACCTAAAAAAGAACAAAAACAACTTCGATGGGATTTGTATCCATCTATGCTCTATCCTGGTAGATACCCACTAGAAAACATGATCCTTGACATGAAAATTTAGAGGTCATTTCTGGTGATTTACATAATATTTAGGTATAGACTGAGTAGTATACATATGCATCAGGGTCAACTAAGCCTACTATGATGTCTCCTAAATGAGAAGGGGACCTAGTAGGGCTTTCTCTCCTACCACTTTCTAGAACAGGGGTGAGCAAAACAACCCACCATACAAGGCATCAAAATGATCCATATGAATTGTTTTCTAAAAGATATTATTACAGTTAAAATCAATGACAGGGCTATGATTGTCTACATAACCACCGAAAATAAGGATTCATGCTTAAAGGATGACCTTTAGAACCTGTATCATCTGTTCTGATTATACATCAACTTGAGGGTGGAAGACTATTCTTAGAAGAACTTATGTACCCATAGATCATTGTAACCACTTACAGAACATTGATATGGAATGAGAATCACTATAATGAATGATAGTACAAGGGACCCCTTTTAGTCAGATAATCTCACAGTCCTACAATATTCCCAACTGATCAACTAATAAAGTCTCCCAGATAAGAAGTAAGTGGGATATTTTCATCATTCGGTCAATGAATACCCATATCGTATCTCTAACCTTATAAGACCTTTGTAATATGACTATAAAGTCCCTGGAAACATCTTCCAATTTCTATTACAGGACTAAAACTGGCTATAACATTCTTACAGGTCTCTAGTGCACCACCTTCACCTACTGAGAGGTGGAACACCTAGTAATAAGGACTTCTATATGATGTTTCATCCTCAAACACCAATACAAGCATCAAATATGTCGAAACATAGTGAATATTCCTATATGAACTTCCCACTGTGAAATATAAGACTCTCACCTTAGTTCATCTCTCATATTATTAAAAACCCAAACATGTTCATGTATACATAGGATATTATCTCTATCCATAGACCAATCCATAATAGTGTCATCTCTAAAATATTCTAATGGATAACCAAGACTTTAGGATCTAAAAATTTCTTACACATAACCATATCAAAGAGAAAAGAGGTAATTGTCAAGGCTGAGAGGTAAGAATACTCGTGAATGTCATGAAATTCTAGATGTAGCTCCAAAAAGAGGACCATCAATTTCCATTCAGAATTGGATTCCTGTACAACTTGTGCCTGAGTTTTCCCACTTTGCGCATCATCTACTACATTAACATTTCTGGGCATATAGGAAAGATCAAAATAAAAGTTCTGAATATTTTCAACCCATATATACTCTCTAAGATTCAATTCACTCTATGAAAATATATATTTGAGTATCATGTGGTTCTTATACAATACAAATCACTCAACCAACTGATAGTGTCTCCAACAATGTAAGGCATGGTAAACTACAGCTAACTCAAGGTCGTGTTTGAAGTAGTCTCTCTCATGAGGAAAAAACTATCAATATTTGTATGAATCAACTATATCCTCATACATAAAAAAAAACCTAGTCTAATTCCAGATGCATCACAGAACACTGTATAGCCTCTTCCATGCTCTGGAAGAATCAGAATAGGTTTCAAGACAACCCTCAATTTCATCTCTTGAAAGGCTTTATCGCATGCCTATGACCACAAGAACATAACAACTTTCTTTCTAAGAACATTAATAGGTGCACGAAGGCATGATAAATCATGTATAAATTACTTTAATATCCATCCATCCCTATGAAACTCCATATATATAACATATTATTGTGATGCACCTAGGAAACCAGAGCACTCACCTTCTCTAGGTCAAAAGATACTCATGATTTTGAGAAAATATGACCCAATAATTGAAATTTGATGATTCAAAAGTGTCACTTAGAAAGCATGACATAAAGATGATTCTATCTCAATTTACTCAAAATCATTTGAACTTTCTCATCATGGTCTCTATGAGTGTGATAATTCATTATGGTTTCATCCATGTAGACTATGAAAAAATAATCCAAATAGGCGTGGAACACCCAATTCATCAAATCCATTAAAATGGAAGGCTCATTCATAAGTATAAATGACATAACAATTTACTGAAATAGGCCATAACTATGATGGAAAGTTGTATGAGGTATGTATAATTTCTTGACTTGCAAATGATGATAGCCTGATCTAAGGATGATCTTAGAAAATACCGTAGCTCTTGAATCTGGTCAAAGAGATCATCTATTCGAGGCAGTGGACACTATTTCTTGATAGTAAGATGGTTGAAATGCCTATAATATATGCATCGAAAAAGTGTACCATACGTCTTCTTGGTTAAAATCATAGGCGAAACCCCAGAGGAAGTGATGGGTCATATAAAACCACTGGCCTCTAGATCCCCTGATTACCACTTGATCTTCTAGATCTCAGTAGGCTCCACCGTGTTTGGAGGAATTTACACTAGAGATGTTCCTAGAATGAGATCAATCATAAACTATACCTCTATTTTGAGAGGTAAGATAGAAAAATCATTTGGAAATGCATCCTTGAAATGATCTACTACTAGAGGGGATTCAGCTTGATGTAAACCCTGATCCTCCAAGAAGAGATTTGAAATTTTGGTGGTCACCCCACCTTGCCCTTGATATTATATTCTAACTATACTAGCCTAGAAATCCCATGTACCCTTGTGTAGATAATTTACACCCTCTGGTGATGTAAATGATACCCTGATGTGATATTAGTATATAAAGGGGTGATATGAAACTGATAAATCAATTTCAAAAATTTAATTGAATCCTGTCATCTCAAGAAAAAAGAGGTACCAAAATAAAGAGTAACTACCTACCTCAAGTGGGCAGTCTCTACACTGGCATATTCAATCTGACCAGACCCCCAAGAGCGTGTCCTAAGTCACTACTCCATAACAATACTATATTTTCTGCCCAAGAATTTTTATGATTGTTAAGAATATGAAAAAATGTGAATCACCTATATCAAATAAAGTAGATAATATAGTTAAGGATAGAATAATAGTACCTCGTATTGTATATGATCATATAGCTTGATCCAGGGGTATTTTTTGTAATGCATGAAACTAACCTAATCCACGGGCTTGTGCAATAGTAGGACTACAATTATGATGACTGCTCTATTAGAGCTACTAAAATTCAAAATTATGTCTACTAAAACCAGAAACTCCTCCTTGGACAATCCTTTTGGTTATACTCACACTCCCCCACCCAACATGGAGTAAAAAAATACATTACATTGATGGTGAAGCTAGTGTGGAACCTCCCCCACAAGAATCCAATGGAAGGGTCCAAAAAAATCATTGAAGATTCCCCATATAGCTGTAAGACTAAAACTCCAGTGTGTCTCTATCACACTAATAATTAAGATGCCCTTGTCGTCCATACTAATTGAAAACCACATAGATACTAGTACAGGTAATCTAGATGCCAATTACATGATGAGAAACCTTGAGGGAACATTTCATACTATCGTAAAAACTACTGGCCTACCTCAACACTAATCCTCTATGCTCAGTACTGTATTCATCCCTATGGTTTCACTCAGTGACAAGATCTGTATTGACTATTTCAGAGAAGTTAGGTAGTCTAAAGACATTCACCTAAGTATGTATGGAATAAACTAGCCCATACTTGAAGTGTTTAGCATGTGAAAGCTCATCACTAGTTAGAAAAAGTGAAATGCACTATAAATCAATGAAACACACTGAATACTCTATAAATGACATATAAACCTACTCAATATTCACAGAATATCTAGATATATCGATACCTAGAATTTTAGGAAAGAGTCTACATAGAAGGTAGTTTGTAAATCACCCTAAATCAGGACCCGATGGAGAAAAACATGGGTAATCACTTCCCAACATTGCTGGGATAAATCATACAACAAGTAAGCAGCAATATTGACCCTCCTCTTTAGAGGAATATCCATATTCTCAAAGATAGATAGAGTGGCCTCCAGTCAAGAATCGACAACCTATAGACCGCCATCCCCCAAGAAGGTAAGAGGATGCTGCTATTGGATCTTACGGGTCAGATCAACCATCATTGGTACAGGTCATGAAACACATTTCATAGAATTACTCAGACGTAGAAAACTATCACATATTTAAGCATCAGTTCCAAGATTAGGTATAATAGGTAGTGCCTCAAGGGGATCTACTATTGGTAAGACTAGAGGCTCAAGGATCACCACGTTTGTAGCATGGATTTCACCACCCTCATGGTTCTCGACACAAGGATTTCATTGTTATTTTGTTTTAAAAATACCAAGAAAACACCTTAAAAAAGATTAGAATCTGATTGATAGAAATAAAATTGGTTGAATGAATGGAAAGAGATCACTACTCATAGTATAATACCCAAAATACCCACTTAGTAGGACAAGTTTTGGTATGTTATCAAATTTAAATTATAGGGATTACAGAAGATGAATGGTCAATAATAATTTTCCTCCTTATTTACTGGGAACCACCTCACTTTATAAGACAAGTTTCACTTTTAAAGGATTCATTTACTTATTTTAATATATTATGGTTTGTTTAATATGGATAATCATTCCCAGTGAATTAGGTTGCATACACCTTATCACTGAAATAGATACCCATTTAATTTTAATCTAATGGATTGAATGGGTAAATTAATCATCCAAACCCATAATGTCTCATACACCTCATGAATTGAAATTTGAAATCACTCAATCATTGAAAAATATTATTACAATTATAATATACAAAAAACAAGGCTCTCTCAACATTCACAGTCATATCAAGACAATTAAAGAAGTGTGATGCACCTAAATGGAATGAAATATGCTTGACATGTGATTTCTAAGTGCCCACGATGATTCATGTAAAAATGATCCTTTTTCTTATATAATCAAGAAAGTATGAAATTTTATATCAATTTGAATAATAATAATAACCACAACATATCATGTGTGTCCCCCAAATGTGAAATGATGACAACAATAATAGGAAAAAATAAGAAGAAAAATTTCATTTTAGGCAACTCGATATTTACCCCTAACATGGGATAGAAAAGCCAAAAAACATATTATAACCAATTAATAAGCATTCCAAGTCTCCAATATATTGCCCCCAAATAGTTAATAAAGAATGTAATGACTCTAATACCACTTTGTGGCATCCCAAAATAGGATTCCACTCAGAGGTTCCCCAAGCCGGGTGGGCCACATGGCCTCAAGAATATCTCCCTGAACACCAGAGGCTTCCATCTACTAGTGAGGGCCTAGGGTTTGTCCATGGAGAGACTATTGTTGAAATAGTGGGTTTCCTAGACCCAACTATTCAGTGAATTTGGTTACTATATCGTTTATTCATTTAGTTATACATGATGTCATCTTACAATTATATTGTAGGATTTTCTACATCCACTACTTAAATGGTAATGTCCAAAGATTAATTGTCGTATTGAAAGGTTATATAAGATCCCAGGATATAAAGAGAACCTCTAGATACTATGAAATTAATCTTAAATATATGTTTTATAGTCTAGATACATCTTACTGATTGGACACAGAAGATGTTTGACTATCAGGTGCTGGGGGCTCATAAGCATTGAGACATATTCTCATGAAGTTCTCACTTGGTGATCTCTAGTAGTGAGATCATGAGGTCTGACACACCAATAAGAACACCACATGTTTTGTGTGTCATTGGATGTTCCTATCTACGATCATGTGTAATGGTATCTTGAATTGAGATCATTACCAATTTATGTCACTTGATTACGTACTTTGATGCAAGAGGAAAACCATGACGATGAAGTCATGACGAGGTAGTTTGTGTCGAGTGTGTCGTTGGTGGCATGATATGGGTTGAATGATCAAGAATTTATTTGTCTCTTTCGGCTTATGGAAGTAATATATATCAGGCCATGTTGATATGGATGGCAGTAATTTTATAAGACCATAGCCATGGCAGTCAAGGGTAAATCCATCCAGTTAAATCAAAAAACTATAAAGAAAGAAAAAGGAGATGACATGGGAGTTATTCCTAATTTATGAGATATTACAGACCAAGAGATTATATTACACAGTGCGTGTTCGTAGGATGGTTGACACTGCTATGAAAATCCTTATTTCTTCAGGGGCCATGATGGGTTTCTAAATCCCTCTCCTGGTCTATAAATACTATTCACAACTGTCGAAATAAGGTTCTAGAGGGTCACACAAAATAGTGTATTCAAGAATCTTCCCTATTTAGTTGAATAAGAGTTTTGAACATGGTAGGACCTGCCAAAGGGGTCCAGGATTTGTCCAAAGTTAAATGATCACCAATGAAATAAATAAATTCATATTATTTGAGTTTGGAATAATGAGTATTGAATTTATTTATTAAATGTATTTATGAGTTTTAAGTAAATAAATGAAAAATATTAATTGAAGAATATTAAATTATTCAACGTTCAATTAATATTTATGGGAGTGACGATTCAAGTTAATGACTCAATTATTATCAGGAATATATTTTAATATATTAAAAGTGAGTGATAATAATATTTATGACTTAGATTAGTATTCATAAAATGTCATTTATAGTGTGTTAAGTATCCGAGGTTGGTGAGGCTATAACAGGTATTTTAATTAAGCATTATAAATAGAAGAGGAGGGGCATTTTCTAAAAACTATTCATGGAGATTCTCTCTCCTCTCCTCTCTCCCACACTCTAGAGAGAGATGATTTGGATCCAAGGAGCTCAGATAGAGCTATCTCTCAGGAATCACTAGCGAAGCGATGCATTGATCATTGGACCATCGAAGCCATCGTCGGTATTCCATGCTAGCACCTAGACTATGACGAATGACACACTCATAGATTCCATGAAGCACGTGTGGATGATCTAGAGGAATTCAGCTTCAAATTCTTCATCCAGTGATTTCCAATGACGAGTAGACATCATGCGCGACTTTAGATCTAAACCATGTATTTTATGGTTTATGTTTGTGCATAAAATCCTCCACGTGTGGTCCCCGGCTAAGTTCGGGCTGCACTTCTCCGACATCGACATGTTTACGTCGACCATCAAAGGAAAATTTTTAAAAACCCACCTATTTGGTGCTTCTGCTACATGCCCGGTTGAAACAACTATGACCTCATTACTAGAGTGCAATACCTTAGCTAAATAATATAATAGAAGGTAAAGAGAAAAAGTGGTGAATAACATAACCCATAATAGAAATAGACTAAATTAATAAATAACTGTACAAATGATAATCATATATAAAAAATGATGATACATGGAATGTTTTAAATAAGATGTAAAACATGGATACATGGAAGCGAGAAAAATTACTATATAAAATAAGAAAAAACGAATCCAAAAACTATCCCAAACATCCCAAACCCATGTTCGGTCATCTAAAACAAATATCCATACTAATTCAAGTAAGAAATCATGTGTTTGAAGTTGCACACTTCATTTTTTCAACACTAGCATACATGTAATCTCCCTGGTTTCCAATGGAATATTAGATAGGGTGTGAGATTAATATAAGTAGGACACCACAAACAAGGTCTATAACATCTAGTCCATTTAATATAAACCGAAATAGTGTGAAAGCATGTATATATAAAAGTAAAATAGTTCCAAAAAGAAAATACCTAGGTAGTTGATTCAGCCTCAACTGGTATCTGAACATGTAACCATTTCATCTATTAATTATGTTCTAGTTTATATAAATAGTTAATTAAAGGTATAACCAACACTGACATCCTAACATTATGATAATATTGAAGTATTAAAGGTATAACAAGCATCCTATAATATTATTAATAATTAAGGGATCCAAGGAAATCACTATGGAATCCATTACCTCAAGGGTTTATCCAAATCAATAGTAACTTGAAGCATGGATAATGGGTATGAGTGTAATGAATGGAGTTTAGTCCAAGGAATGCCAAAATAATAATTCTAATAGTGTCTATGGGTAACATCAAAGGTAAAATGAGATAATAATTAACTAGGCCCAATGGTGTATCCAAGGCACCTCATGCCCTTAGACATCATGATGGATCCTAGGAGTACATCTAAGGAACCCTTTAATAATAATGAAGGGGGTATCCTATCATGTTATACCAAGAATCCACTAAATATATGAGGATTAGGTTCCAAGGTGGGTCTCACCCTTTGCGATCGACATCCTTGAATCAGAATGGAGTCCGCAAGTGCTTGAGGCATTCCCTCGGGAATCCAAGGTTAACATGATTATAACCACTCATATAATGGTTTCTAGGTCCATATACAATAGGAACCTTATTATCAACTAATTAATTAATTAATTCCAAGTAATAATCATTACTCTTAATAACTCATTTGGTCCAAGCCATTTACTTTCATTAGTTTGATGAGGCAAACGGGGGTATGCAACCATTTCATTCATTTCATAATTAATTACATGGTTCTATCCTTTACATTTTATATACATAAAAATTTGAGCTAAGGATGATTGACCATGTGAAACTAATTTAATATAAACTAGGATAAGTGATATCAATACTATACATTCCAATTACCATTTAAACATTCAATTATACCAAGTCAAATGCATAGTATACATTCCAATTCCATTTAATATTGATTTATCAAGTAGAAAAACACACCATAAGAGGTAAAGTGATAAGAATAAACATTATATCAATTAAAAATTCATCTATTTAATTAAAAACATAAATTTATCAAGGTCAAGTCAAGGCCCACCAGAACAGTGCGTAGACCGGTTTAACAAGCTAAAAAAGCATAATAATGGAAATACCCTACTTGGGTTGGTCAGTATTGTAGAAGTAAACACCAAAGATGAATAATATTTATGGAAAGGGTCTTAAAACATGGTTATAAGGACTACAAGAAAGGAATAAAAATTTTAAAGGTCTCACCCAATGACATTGGCACACACAAAACAAATTATAAAATGATGAAACTTGAGGGGAGATTTATAGACAACTTAACTCATTTGTGTACGACTATCCTCATCTAGTACAAGCCTCTAATTTTTCTTGGATTGGAAGAGATCTGAATACTAGATCAACTCCCTAAAAATAGGTAATATGAGCCTATATTTAAATAGATTCATTGATTGAAAGAAGAATGAAGAATGACTAAAAATAAATCATGTACATACTAATGCACATACAATGTAATGAATGGGGGTTTAATTGGAAACTCAATCATAGATTGGCGCCAAAGTTATAAATGATGGCTTTAGAGATCAAAAATGGGAGATGGGAGAGATTATGTACTCTAGAAAAAAATTAGGGGAGAATGTTTAAGAAAACAAATTATTAAGTGTATTTTGGTAAAATATCTCATAAACAGTGGTCACACAGTTTGGCCACACGATTGGCCAATCATGCTCCCTCTGTTGTACCAAGGTGGAACCCGCACAATTGGGCCTCACGTTTAAAAAAATCATGCAATAACCATTGAAAACACCTATGAGATAACCAAAGACATTTTCATGGGTGTGCGGTTTGTTCTACACGGTTTGGGAAAACCATGCACCCAATATCAGCCCACTATCCAACCCCTCACGGTTAGATGCAACCATGAAACCTTTCCCTCATGGTTTCTACTAACCGTCTGACCAACCTATTTCTCCTAAAAGCTAGTTTCTAGGCTCCAAAAAATACCCAAACACCCCTGAGACAGTCATGAACTCATTAGGGATCCATATTATCCAAAATTATAGAATTGTGAAAAATCTAAAGGGATCTATATTTGAGTCAATAATCAGGTTCTTACACATTGTCCCATACTTCATCTTAACAAAAAGAAAAGTTACACTCAATGATCATGAAATGGGGAATTTGAATCCCATATCAATATTCTATTAGAGTTTATTCTTTAATTATTTTAACTCATATAGGTCTATTATATAAGAAGTCAATGAAATATGTACAACATAAGGTATAATTTCTATTGAAAAGTAAACATCATGATTCTAGGGAAGACTATGAAACTCATTCAGAAACACATTGTTATATTTTCAAACAATAGTAATATCTTCAACGTCAAATTTCTCCCTATCCATTTGAATTGAATATTTCTCATTAATATAATGGATGTAATTTAAATTGTAAGTTCATTTTTATCATGACACTAATAGATGGTATTAGGTTTATTATAAATATCAAATGAAGCTTCCCTTCTATAGTAATTGATATGCTATCTATATAAAGTGACCCAATACATGCCCAAAATCATATCATATTTAACTATAAGAAGAATAAAAAAATTTATAGGAAGCAAATTTCGACAAATGTCTATAATAGAAGACCAATTAGCTAAGATGAAATCATCATACCATTTTGTTTTTTCAATTTAAATAAATATCTAATAGTTTAGGTGGTGATGTGATACAATGATAAAATAATTTAGATATAAAATAGTGGGTTGAACCTGATTCAAATAAGAAATTTTTAGTTTTTGAGTGGATGATAAGTTTACCTTTCACCACTTCATTCTCATAACCCACATTACCTGTTGTGATTTCATAATCCTTCCCTTTTTCCTTTGGTATCTGAGTTTTTTGATGTTAATTGTATTCATTAACCATTGAATCATATACTCATAGACATAATGTCTATACTCCTTGTAATTATAACATCAGTTTTTGAGTGGAAAATTTTGTTATGCTTTATCTCCATTTATTTCATTAACTAGTATCATTACATCACTTTTGAAATCATTTACTTAATGAAGATTTTTTTTTTCACACATAAATCATTTACCTTTACCCTTAATGAAATTTCCTCTATGCTACATTCCAATGTTTTTGCATAAAGAAAGAATAATTTTATTTCCTTCATTGGTTTTATTATTTGAATCTCCTTGAAAATTCATTTTTCAATTATTGACCCCAAAACCATGAGAACAATGAGAGTCTCCAATCTCAATTTTCTCCATGAGAGGTAAATAGATGATTTCTTTAAAGCTATCAAAGTATCTTATAGACAATGCCTTTCATGGAATTTGTCTGAAGCTAGTAAATAATTGATCAAATTTTCTTTCAGGGTCAAGGATAAATCTAGAAGAAAATCATGGATGTTTGGTGGAAATTTTCTTATAGGTACCAATGTATTAAACATCCTTCTACATATATTCCTAGAATTTCATCCCAATTTTAGTGATAATAGTTAGTCAGAAATACTTATTGAAAAATAAAATTATAAACTCTTCCAATTTTATGAAGTTGATTTATTCTAATTTACTTATATTACAGATAAGAGAATAACTTTGATCAGTTTCACCTTGCAAGTGATATATAATGAAAATAATCTTCCCATGGCCTGAGTAATAGTGGAAAAAATTATTTTATCTATATAATTGATCCATTAATTAATAGTGCATGGATCAGAGGACACACTAGTGATGGCAATTTTTTTGAGTCAGTTTTTATTTTATTTTAACATAGGGGTTTAACCAATGTTTATAATTGTGATTTGGTAAATCAGTTTTTAGTGATTGTTTTAAAAAATTGACATGGAAGAACCCTGCAAAATTGGTTTTTGATTTTGGTTTTTACAAAAACCGATGCCGAAAACCCATGAAAATGGGTCTTCAGTGTCGGTTTTCCTGAAAATTGATAGTGAAGACCTTTGGGAAATCAATATTTGGATTTGGTTTTCATAAAAAGTGACACTAAAGACCCTTGGAATATCGATATTCGGTGTCGATTGGAGTAAAAACCAATGCTGAAAGGATTCAAAAATAGGTCTTTGGTGTCAGTTTTTTGAAAACCGATTCCCAAAGTAAAATAGGTTTTGAATAAAATTAGTAATATTACATCCCAAAAAAATAGTGTAGCTTTAATAAAAAACATAAAATTAATCAATTCATAGGTTTGAGTTAAAATCTGTAAAAAAACAAAATTTGACTAAAATAAAAAAAACATTTACCTAATGATATTTTAAAATATATTTGACAAACACATACCTAATAAATTATAACATAATTTCCCACTATTATTGTTGAATAATTCCATTGATATTGTTAACTTCAAACACCTATTATAACAAAAGTATTAGTTTTTGAACACTTTATTATAGAACTATAATATTAAAAATAATATTTAAGGAAAATACCTAATAATTTAAATCACAATCATACTTAAAAAGTAGTTCAAAAACAAGGATCGAAGATGAGTAAGTTTATCATCTGTTTATGATTTGGTTTCATTGTATTTATACAATATAATTACATACTATTAGATTAAAAATATAATAATTTGAAAAAAACATAAAATAGTTAATATAATTAATAATACATATGAAAATTAGTTATTATTTCAGTTGTGATTATTTCAAAGATAAATAAAAAAGAATAGTAACCACATTCTACGATTCGTTTTTGATGATGAAACTGAGGTTATAAATCATTAACTTGATATTAAAAAGAAACATATATATATATATATATATATATATATATCAAAAATCAAAATATTATGTAATATAAAAATATTTACCTATACTTACATATATTGGATTCGATTTGGTTTCTTTATCGATAAGTGATCTTTGTTAAAATTTATCCATGACCTTCATTTTAATATATATCAACTAATAAAACATGTATAAAAAATAAAATTAAATGTAATAAACTTATAAAAAGAAGAAAACTTACTTATTTAATAATATGCTAAATTTTTTACAAACATAGCCTAATAAAGATCAAAACTAATATAAAGTGAATTAACTTGGAAACAATATGCCTAACATCCAATTACCTATAAAACAAAAAATATTCAAAATTTATGACATTAAAATGAAAATTAGTTCATAATTATATTAATATTCATACCCATAATGGAATGGTAAAAACCAATATCCAATATTGGTGTTTGATAATATCTCAGACATATATTTAACTCTATCAGCAGTCATGAAATATTATACAACCTTTGAAACAAATTATGAATCCATAAAACCATAAAAACCATTTCTCTTATTTTTAATCATAAGATTGGATAGATACCTAATTAAATAAGTAAAATAGTTAGTCACTCAAAATATTCTTTATTTAAAGGAAATTTTGAACTCAAACATAAATTTACTTATATAGAAATCAATTGTGACACAAGAACTCTAAGCTATTTAAAATATATCAGATCCATGATATCTTTTTTGAATATTCTCGAAATATAGTCTATTACACATATGTAAACCATCACCCAAAACACATATAAATTATGCATTGAAGAAGAAATCTGTGATAATATATTTATCCCACCAGAAATAGAAGAATCTACCTCTGTTTGTTCTTGAACCATTTGTTTCTTTTGTATAATTTTTTTTGATTGTATATAATCCTCTAAAAATTTAATTTCATAAAACATTATAAGTAATTTTAAATAAAATTTAATTTATATTTAGAAACAATGCATACCTCGTATGATAGATAATGAAGAATATTAACTGGTCAAAGTAAAATCTAAACTATATAATCCCCATCTCTGGAAATTTCATCGGTAGGAAATGGTAGTAGACAATTATGATCACTAATATCTTGCATAGATACTCTAAAAAAACCCAAATGAATTGGATGGGGACATACAGAATACCCAAAAATTTGTACGACTTTTTATGCTATAATACATACAAGAGTATTTATAGAATGGAACTCACAATATAATGTCCGGTCTAAACGAGGAGGTGGAGGATTTGAGTAGGCACACTGGGTGGGATGGTCCAGCTGGGTAGTCTGTACATGCTATGCATCCGACTATGATTGCTAGGAAGACTGTCCATACTGGGCTTGTTGGTCCAGATGAGAAAGCTGTGATTGTCTCGTCAATTGTTCAAACAGTGCTTACATAGCTGATTGAAGTTGATCGCCTATGGACTGATTCATTTCTTTCAACTATGATTTTACATAATCAATTTATGGATCTTTTGACTACATACTTTTATTAAAAAAACATTCCTAATAAAAACACCCTCTTGATATCCACTTACTCAGTAAGGGGTGTTCTTTCTTTTCTAATGTCGTAGCTAGGATATCCATCCTACCCTCATGAATAAAAGTTCCTTGGCTCTCTTTATCCTGAAAGAATCCTGCAATATAATGTTAAATTGTTATATCAATTTATTCTTAATTTATAAATTAAAAACATAAATTAAAGGATAAAAAAATATTTACTTATAATTATATCACCTACTTCCTTAGCTTTCTATATAAGATACATTTCATTATTCCATATTCTCGCTCATTTCTATTTTCAATGGTGAGTGGGAGGATATAGGGGACCAAACTAGACCTCTCTGGAAATACTACTAGATCGATATCTTAATGCTTCAAATTTTTATTCAATCATTTTCTACTTTAAAAAATGATACACTCCATAGGATAAAGTATGAGGATATACATTTTTTAACTAGATCTCTTGATGATATCTCCAAAAGCATTGTTATATAAAAATAATGTAAGAAGTAAATAGATAAATATATAATAAGTTTTACAATATTACGTAATTATCGTACCTGAAATTTTTCATCAGGTAGGCTATAAAAAAATTTCTTCTATGTATCTTCATCTATAAAAATTTACATGAGGCATGGGTTTTCATAATTTCTCTTTCCAAAATAATAATTTTTGTCTTTTTTGTTTTAAAATATCTCCATCAAACCACCACTAAAGAGAGATGTATTTTCCTAATTTCTTTTGTTTCATCAAAATTGAATTTCATATTTAATTGAATAAATTAAATATGTCATTTAAAATATTAAATATTAAAAAAATGAGATAAAATAAATCAATTGAGGTATTTTACCATCACGGCCTCCCAAAGCACCCGTTTCTCCATCCTGTGGATGAAATTCCAATTAGGATATAAAATACTAATCCAAAAACAGATCTGCATTGATATATAACTGATAAATTGTACTACATTGGGTCTAGTTGCATTATTATTATCATAAAAATGAAAATTTGATCTCTCATCCCCACGAGCAGGTGGCAGTTTTGGTAAATTCTTAATAACACATTTAACAACTTAAGATCATTATTTCTCTATAGTAACATGATAAGTATACTCCGCTAAAGTAGCATCAGAAATGAGGTAATTATTTTTTTATAAATTTAATGTTTTTTTCATTAGATTACTATATTACTGAATATTAAATAATATGAAAAAATAAATATACCTCAAAAACTACTCCTCTCTATCAATTTCTAACACTGACATAAAAAAGAGTAATGAAATTTTTTGTACCTACATATCATTAGAAAACTGAATATTTAGAAACAAGGATAAAAAAATAAGTAAGTACAAAAAGTGTCACACATTTTTATGTTTCAAAAATAATAATGATGTCATGATTCTTATAACCAGAATATATGCAAGTTGACCTATTAAAAATAGAATTTTTACACATGTAAATTTCAAAAAAGAGACAGAATATGAATAATTACCATAATAATAAGGAGACTAATTTAGTGTTTTTTATATGAGTTCATCATGATCATTAGACACTGCATGCACAATGTCGACCTTATAGTCATTATAATAATCAAGAAATCACGTAATAGATGAATAGGACTCATTTAAATCAATAACATCATCATTATCATCCTCATCACCCAAATGGAATCATTTTCCTTGAAAAATGATGGACCAATGATCATTAGATAGATCAATAACATAAAATATCTCTTTTTAATGTTTCTCCATAATAAATGCTTCCACGTTGCAATTAAATATTTTCAAATCAACCAATGTAAACCCACAATCATCATGTTTAACAACACTATTGTTATCAACCCAATTACACATAAACATAGTGACTCTAATAATTTATATAATCAATTTCCCATATATCCTGAATAACTCCAAAACTTTTTCAATGAAAAAGAAATTATGTTTTTAGCTTTTTCTATCGAAAAATGCACTGCTTCAGTGATGACCATCACACCACTATTTTTAATGGTACTCTTATCATCTATATTTTCTGTGTAAAATGTGTACCCATTAATATCAAAACAAGATCACATTATCACAGTAAGATATAGACCCCATGCCAACATTTTCAATGTTTCTGATGAAGATATATATGTGCTAACATTCTCTTTAAAAAAAGAAAAAAAATGTATTTTTATGATCAATCATCATCCAATTTTGTTTGGATATAATATCTTTAATTCATAAATATGTGATGATATATATGACTGAACATCATCTTTGTTGTTCAAAACATATAAATGTGTCTTCATCACTTCATCACGTGGAATGAAATTTACCTATAAGCCTTGAATCCCTCTACCTTTACTATCAATTATCAAATTTCGATATATATTGAGACCATTATGCTACACTTCATTGTGTAGACCAAAATCACCTCTTCCGATACAAATTTTTTTAACAATAGAGGCCTTTGGTTGATAATGATTTTTAACATATCACATTAAAATTTTAATATACCTTTCAAAAGGATACATACAATATAAATAAAAAGGCCCACATATTCTTAACTCACGCACCAGATGAATCCCCAGATGAACCATTATATCAAAAAAATCTAGGTGTAAAATACATTTTCATTTGATAAATTATGAGAGGGATTATTAAATGGAATTATTTGATTTAGTATGAGGTAGGATTTCAGTACTTGAGAATGAAACTGATTTTACTTTTCCATATATCTTATAGAATGATGTTCTACATGTAGAACATTTTTATAAAAATTAATATTCTTTCCTATACAACACACAATACTTTTGGGAAATCATGTATCTTTTTATACTCAAATCCCATTGGGTATAAATGTTTTTCACCTCATAATTATAATATAGAAAACAATTTCCTTATGGTTGTATCTCTTTTAAAATCTCAAGTATGTTAGAGAAACATTTATCACTGCAAGCATTTATTTTTTTTAAGTTAACCAATCCTAAAACTCCTAATAGCACTATATATTTACTACAACCTTGGAATAATAGTTTTTAAAAATCTTCATACAATAATTCAATTGTTTATATTTTTTAAATGGTTTCAACACCTAAATCATGAATTAATTCTTTAATAAGATCCTCTATGTCATTATGAATATTTTCGTCAACATTGGATGTTGAATTTATAGTTCTTTCAACATGCCATATCCAATGTGTATAATTAAGGATGAAACCATAGAAAATGAGATAATCCTTGATTTCTATAGAATTTAACTTTATCATATTCAAACACTTCACACATGACCAAAAAATGAAATATATGTTTTGAATATTTTGTTTAGAAAATTCCATGGAATCATAAACTCCTTTTTCATAGTGATTACTACTTCTTCGTAAATTTATCTAATTATGATCCATTCAATACCTGAGATCATAATATAATTAGTGAATATATTAAAACATATATGTTTATATATATATATATAATGATAAATTTTAAACATAAAAACATACAATAAAAATGATTGGTATTCATACATGAAATAATAACGATTATTAAAAATAAAATAAAAACTAATCTACTCTAGGTATTAATTTTTCATGATGTGTTATGCTGATCCAAAATTTGATGATTAGTTTAGAACAGAAAATTACAAATATCACAACTAATTTCAACTTATATTAATACACATATATTCAAAAATATATATACTTATAAAAAATATAATCATTTAAATATAAATATATAAACATATACATTTTAAACACAAAAAATATAATGAAAAAATTTCTAATCTAGTGTTCTATATCAACAATTTTTAGGAATAAAATAAAAAAATTACTCTAGGTTTTAATTTTATTTAAATAAATAATTATAAAAAATTCTTGTTGATAATAGTGAAGAATGATGATATTTATTTCATATTTAGATATATTTTTTTAAAAAACTATTAGATAACACTGCTTCCGTTCCACCTAGATTTTTTAAAATAAAAATCAATATTTCTCTTAGTTATTATCTAGAAAAAACCATTTGATAATCCCATAAAATAAATAATTTATATAACTAAACAAACTTTAACAAAAAATTTATAAATAAAAGTCAAATGCATATAGACAAATGAAATAGTGAATCAAATTTATAAATAATAGATAATGAATTTATCTTTAAAATTTTTAAAAACCACTTAAAAATTTTGGAATTTTAAACTAAAATATTGATCCTGAATATAGATAAATTTCCTTGAATTTTTGGAAAAAATAAAACTAAAATAAATAATTACAACATTTGAAAAAAACAAACAATAAAAAAGGAAAAAAACTCTAATCACAGTGTAGCTCGACCATAATAGTGTTATCGAAGAAGAAATATATATATATAATATACCTTGAATTAATTCGAAGGAAAAAAACTAAATACAACAATTATAACATTCTCAAAATAATGAATTAGAAAAAAGAACAATGGAAAAAATTACAATATGAGTTCCAATCAATCCTAAAAGAGTTACAGATATGAAAAAAAACCTAGATTGTGATAGGATGAATGATTTTTGGTCATCAATCATAAAAATATCATTCAAATCAACCAAAATCCACCAAAACATACATTGCAAGGGTTTTGGTAGCCATTAAAAGCATCTCCGGTTGAGAGAAATAAAAAAAGGGTGAAATATAAAATAAGGGTTCTATGGTAGGGTTTTATTAAAAGAGTTTTAACATCAGTTTTCAATAAAATCAATGTTACAAAAATTATATTTTTTTATTTTTCTGTCAGATTTATAGAAAACTGACATTGAAAATTTGATAGTTTTTTTCCATTCGCAACGATTTTATTGAAAATTAATGTGAAAAAGAAGTTCATGAAACATTTTTTGCATCAGTTTATCGTAAAATTGATGCAGAAAATATTATACACACTTTTAGGAGTCAATTTTTCGTAAAATTGATGCAAAAATGATACTCTATATATTTCTGTGTTGATTATTATAATAAATGATGTTGAAATATAAATCGTATACTATTATTACATCAGTTATGTAGAACTGAAATTATAAATGTGATGTTAAAATTACTTTCTATACCAGTGACACCATAAAAGAAGATTAATGTTTCTAAATAAAATAATGTATAATGAGTTATTCATTAATTTTTTCTTTTAGAAGTTGAAAAAGATTCATGTTACCTTTCATTACAGGATATCCTTGGGTGAGAACACCATTAATTTTTTTCGTCTCATCTCCCATTCCATATGGTTACATATGACGATGGTCATTTCATTAGCCATCATATTTATTGTTTAAAAAATTACTCCAGTTTTTAGAAATTTACAAAATCCAAAAAACATAGTATGAGTGTCAAGCATCAATAACGAGAGTGTCTAATCATATGATAATGAAAATAATTCTTAAGATGTAATAAATTATGACACCTTATTTTTATCCTTTGAGACTTTAGGTTCATTCGATATAACTTTGGTTTAGTTTAGGTTTTCATGGGTTATATCCTCTCATTTCTCATAACCCAATCTCCAATAATTAATAAACCCTTCTTTAATACCAAATTAGGTGACCTAGGAACCAGTTATATAAATAGTATACCATTTTAGTTTAATATCAAACATGTATCACAATAATACACACATGATAATCATAATGGTTTTGTGTATTTAGATACCATATACATAATTAAATTTTTTCATGAATGATATTCAACAAATACCAATACCTTCATCTCACTCAGTACCCTTCTTAGACAAATTTTACTTAAAACCTTTCATCAAAACCTCAATAAATGGAAACAAAAAAGGGTGATATCAAATAATCAGTAAGGGTAAACAAATAATATATGAATCGATGATCATATGTGATCATAATATAAGAATATTGGTATGATAATTTGATCACAACATACAAAAACATGATTAATAAGTCATATACCCTAAACCATGAGTTATGGAATAATACTTTTTCACAAAAAAAACATGATTTATAATTGTACAGAATCATAAATAATCAATATTGAGACATAATATCATATTAAAAGAATAATAAAAAATTATATGTAATGAAAATAATTATATAAAATAGTTTCCTCAGTCAATTATTACTGATAATACTATCATAGTAGATAGATACCCACAGTGGATTGGGTTTGCTCCCCATTCCTATAAAAATATTAGACAAAGTCCCACTGTGTATTGTACTCAATCCCCATTCACTTTCATATTATGTCATGAGAAATCAAGCTATACCCAATTAATTAGAGAGTTATATAATTTATTATCGTACCCATCACATAATGAACCCATATATATGTGTTCATTAATAAAAAAACATTCATTATTTAATTATAGCATAATTAACCCATGGGAATGAAAAGGGTTTCAATAAAGCATCATTAAAACATCATAATAATAATCCATATAGAGAAATAATGTGAATGGTATAATTATATAACATCCCCATGGGATTATGATTTTTTAAATGGAGGATTAATTAGATTAAAAATACATTTAGAAAAACATTATAAACATACATTGAAAAATTAGTAATAAATATCCTTTTCTGGTTGTAACATTTAAAAAATTAAAATTATATAAAATGGGAATAATATTTTTTTGAAAAAAATCATGTGAAATTATAAATGATGATTCATATTGAAGAAATGAAATGATGATGGAAAATTCTCTTCATGCCGTAAATGTTAAAAAAACATTATTTTCACACTTTTAAAAAGAAATTAAAAAATCAACCATTCAATAAATGAAAATAAGATTAATTTAATTGTTTTTGAAATAATGTCAAGTATAATATACAAAGACCTTAATTAGTAATTCAAAATTATATAGTAACTTTCATAAAATAATTTTGAACAACATGGATATGAAAGAGAAAGATACCAGCCTAAAAATGAGAAATAAGTTCAGTTTATCTTAAAAGGATTCTTTCAGTCTATTCCATTACCAAAGAGAGATAAAATGGAAAGAATAAATAAAAAACTTATAAATAAATAGAGAATAAATATATATATATCAAAAAGTAAAATTACTTATAATTTCTTATAATAGAAATTAAAATACAAACAATCATGATAAAAAAGTGAGATTGTTTCCTAAACCCTTACCTCAAGTACCAAATTTATTCTTACATGCGATCAAATCGTATATAATAACTTTTTATTTATTATAAATATATAATATAACCATATTACTAATTATATTACTATTTATAATTCTCTTAAAATTTCTAGTTATGCATTTATTAACAATTCTTCATTAAAACCAATATTCCTATGCCAGCAATTCTTTTTCCACATATTTTTTGGTTTAAAGATTTTATTCCTTTAACATTTATTATTATTCTTGAATATTATTCATTTCATAAATATCATATTTATTTATTATATATTACTTTAGAATAATCCATTTAAGGAGGTGATGAAAAATGTATCACATCACTACATGGAGGTGGTAGTTCACACACACACACAAGGGTAATGTTTTCATTCTTCAATAAAGGGAATGAAATGAAGGTAAATAATAATTTATCTTAAAATAATAATAATTAAGATATTAATATCATATATATTAATTAAATATATTTGTATAAAAATCCATGAGAGTAAGTGATGAAAACAGATTTATATTGCTTCATGGAGACAGTATTCTGCACGTACAAATGCGTGACACTTTAATTTTCCATTATATGGATGCAATGTAACTAATGGTTATAAAATTTATATAATAAAATTTATTTATATTTATGATAATTATTTCAAAATATTAAGATGTATATAATATATTTAGAGGTGGCAGAATAATAAATAAACTTAAAATAACCTAGGTAAGATAATTACCTCTTCTTTAGGTATCCTCCTTTATCTTATACCTTAAACCTTTTTAAGATGGTATTTTGGTGAGACCAAAACCTCCAATAAATGTTTAGAAGATTTGGAATATTATTTGGGTATATCTTGGTTCATATATGGTGATCAATGATTTTTGATAATTGAGGATAGGAGGTTTCCTTTTATAAGTGAGGGGAGTGGCACCATTGTAAATACCCATAAGCTAAAAATAATATAAATTCAATTTCCTCAGAATAAGGGGAAAAATAATCATAATTTTAATTATATTGAGAAGGGAGTTCAAAATAAACTAAAAAAATGAATAAATATTTGTTTATGTAATATTAGAATCCTTATATGTTAGTTTTCCAACATTTAACATATTTTAACCATTATTGTGATTACTTAAGTTTTTTACCATGGTAACTTATTTATATAAACAAAAAATCAAATTCACCTTTTAACTATATTTAAAAAATTTTATTTCAAATATGGAATAAATTTTATCAGATTAAATTTCTAAAGGTTTCATAAATTACATTTAATATAATTATGAAAAACAAAATGATTTTTTTTAAAAAAAATGCCTTTTTATGTATAAAAATGAATTTACACTTAAACATTGTATATAATTTATCTTCATGAAATTTATTGAATTATTGATAAAAAATATGAGTTTTATGACTTTGAAATTAAGATAAACTGAATGTATTATTTTGAATATTTCATCAAAGGAAAAGTAATAAAATATTTTTTTATTAGATTAAATATAACTTAGGTTCCAAAAAGTAAATCATGCATTTAAAAATTCAACCTAAAAGTTTTAAATTCTTTTTTTTAATTATTAAAATATATTTGGTTGAAAAAAAGGTTTAATATATTTTAAATTCATGTTTATATTATAATTATTTCATAAAAGGTAAGGTATTTGTAAAAACACTATTTTTCACTATTAATTTAAAAAATCAAACATTTTAAAAAAATATTAAAATAAACCCTAATTTAATTTTGAAATGTTGAATTTAAAAGATGAAGTTAATTTTTTGAAATTCAAATTATAAAATTTCATAAATAAAAAATATATAATATATAATAAAAATATTGTTTTTAAATAAAACATTTATATTTCGAAATGAATAATTAATATAGTATGTCTTGTAATTAGTTAAATTATTTTACTAATTATGTTTCATTAAATTATGTCATTATATATTTCACTTTTCATTGTAAAAAATAATTATTTAATTTAGTATGGCGTAACCTATATAAAAATCTATCGAATACATCAAATTTATTTTAAAGTAAAATATATTCTAAAATCACAATCGGTTACATGTACACTGTTTTCTAAAAGTACTGAGAAATTTTGAACTAGGTAATGTGATGTCTAGGTTCTAGTGTTTTATTGACATTAAAAATGGGAAAAATTTTGTACTGGAAGAAGTAAAGTCAGTTTTAAAGTTTAAAAATGTTTTGCTAATTAACCTGCTAAGGCTGTTGAAACTTAAAGGTAATGTCAGGAAGGATGGACATGCAAGTGTACAAAATACCTAATGTGGTTTGAGAATCCTTAGGGAATTCCATTATAGGTATTGATGTTAGAGAAATGATGTGTTTTATTTTTTAGGCTATATGATAACAAATTTATATTTTAAAAAGTTTTTAAATATACAGGTGTTCAAGATCAAGGTAAGAATTGAAGGGGCGTGTACATTGTTTTCAAATGATAAAAAAAGGGTTACTAAATCATTATTTTAAATGAAAATACAACATGGATCTATATAAAGGATGTGTATTTTCATTTTGAAATATCTTATATGAAAATGGAAGTTGTTTATTATCATTTAAATGTTATGCATCATATGAGATGATAGACATACTAGACATGATTTATGATTCATCAGATTTTATAACATGTTTGAATAGAAGGAAGGATAAAACTAGTTTTATACTAGATAAATAGTTTATCAAATATATTTATTAAAATATTAATAATTGAGATTCTACCAACTTTAAATGTGGGTTTTTAAAATAATGTCCTCTTTTTATAAAAAACTCTGAACACATAAAGTACCATATAAGAGATGGATGTGACTATTTTTTAAATATTCTCACATAATTAAATAAGTATTATTCACTAAGACAAAATAATTTTTATTTTTTGTATGATATTTTTAATAGAATATAGTTTCAAAAAGGCTAGTGGAAGTATGTTTGGGAATATATGATCTTATGTACCTTAAATAAAAGATTATGCTAGTCAAAACACAAATTTAAAGTCACTTAATATGCCAAAAGGTTTAGGGTATGTTAGAAAAATATTAATGTAAAGAATTGCATTAGATTACAAATAGTTTCAAGAAAATATTATTATGGAAATAGGTAAAAAATTTAAAATGATTATGAGCACATAATAAGTTCCAAATATACAATAAATGTAATTAACATCGTAAAATGTGATTTTTTTATATTAAGAAACTTAAATTTTATTTTCAAAGAGTTGAATATTAGGAATTTGATTCCTATGTATCAACATTATTAAAACTATCTTAATTTATATATGTTACTCACTAAAATATTTATTGGGAGGATTTTTTATCATATATAAATATATAGATGTGGAAATAATTACAGAGTGATATATTGTGGTTAATATAACCCTGAAAGTGTAGCAAACATAAGGCCATTTTGGAAGTCTATTGTACATGATATGACAAGTTATGTGATTATGTATAGTTTTGATAGTATTATTAAAAGAGTTCAAGAATATGAAATAAACCATGTTATACAAATACAGTCTCTTATTTCTCATTCATTAATGTTGGATTCAAATTCTCATGAGGTAAGATGGTAATTGACCATTAAAATTTCAACCATGAATTATCTCTAACTAATGTTCATCATGGAATATTATAGGTTTTATTGAAACGTTAAGGTCATTTTTGTAGGTTTTTTAGTGGGGTATTAAATATAATCATGGGGAATAAAAAGTGTATTTATGCATTGTATGACCCATGAACTATACCACATGGTGGGTCAGGAACTATGAATTTGTTATTCTAGGGGTTTATGATTCATATTTAGATTTTTCCATACCTAAGGTTGGTGAGATACATAAAATGAGAAAATTTAGAATTTTATACCTTTCTTACATAATCATTAAGGCTTAGCTAGCCATTGGTGGTTGATTATGTTTCTAATCATGTCATCAGTTGGAGCTTAACCAATATGAGATTTTTCATATCACATGATGAGTATGAAATCTAATCCTTTGGTTGACATAGAATAAGGATATATATGACTATAGCTAAATAAGATATATTATATTATATTCTTTTAGAAGAGGGGTATGTAATTTTCTCATCCATAAGGGTGAATGAAATATGATGTATTCATTGACCTGGCCAATCTGCACTCAAAGAATCAAGAATGTATGATTTTCTATGCAAGAAAAAAATACTCGATGTTTCAAAGTTATTCAATTCCTTGTAAAATGGGTAATGTTAAAATAAATTATTGAATATTATGTAGCTAGTGGACACATCAATAAAGATATATTTGTTTGATAAGTAGAAATGAATATTTGACAAATCATCTCTTTTATTACAATTATGAATTTATGAATTCATATTTATTCTCAATACAAAAAGGCCAGTGGATTCACATATTTTGGTTAACTAATCAAGGATTACATTTTTCTCAAAAATTCACTCTAAAAGTGTTTCAAATTTTATCAAAATGGAGTGTTTGAAAGTTATTCAAAATGTATTTCAAATAATGTGATACATTGTGAATTTGATGAAATATTTCAAAAAATATTTTAGAAGATACCCAAAAGCTGTTTTGGATGTGGTTTTGAGAGGTTATTATATAAGATTCAATATATGGTGAAATGAAACTAAGTCTAGGATGCTTTTGTTAAAGTAGAATATTGTTAATGATATTCCCGAAATCCATGAGATGGTTTTGGATAAGTCATATTGTATGATAAGGTCATATTATAAAACATTATTTTCATTCTACTTCCATGTAATATCATATTATATTCCATGATCATATCTAAATGCATAGAATTGTGAGGTATGATTCTTGAGGCATGATTATGACCTATTTTACCCATAGAACGTTACTAATTAACACTAGATAATCTTCCACAACTATCATTGATGTATAATGATTCATATAATGAAATGTATTGGGGATAATGAGTTGGATGAGGGTTGAAAAGAGTTATAATTAAAGTCAATTACTCATAAAATATTATTAAATTCACTTTTTCTCAAGGAGTGTCTATGAAGGATATAATAGAAGGTAGTTACCATGAGATGGTGTGCGTCGATGCATACCAAAGAATTTAGTTGATTATACCTACATGAGATCTAATTTCTGCATCCTGGTTACCATCAAAGGTACCGATATGTTGTAGAGTGATGGATGATGTTTCCATAACATTTTCTGATTCATGTTAACTTTTGGATACAACATGGAGGAGGGAGTATTTTGGATACCTATTAGAGATCTTTATCAAGTAAAAGATATAAGATTGTGATAGTGATAATAATTAGTGAAACATAAAAAAAGTTATTTATTTTAAATTTATACATGGTTTCAATTTTAATAGGGTTGATCTTGAGAAATGTGATTTCTAATTGCATAGGTTCCGTAGAATGGGTGTTTTTTGATTGCTAGAAACCCTTCACAAACAAGAATATAAGAATTATTTAATCAAAGAGGGCCTGATAATTAATCACATGTCAAAAAATAAAGTACTATAAACTGACGATCACAGAGGGACCAAATCATCAAATAAAATTGAACAATAATAAGATAATTAAAAAGTTGTTAAAATAATGAACATGACCAACCAATATAAAATAAAAATCCTTATTCTCATGTCCGAACCATATAATCTCATTTGTATAAGGTGGAGCAATCTATTAGACTACACATAAAGAACCTATAGCTCAGTTCTATATGGCACATGTCATTACAGAGGTTGTCTCTTTCTCTATTATAGTATAACTCTCATTTTTTACCACTACCACAAATTAATACATAAACAACATCAACAATTATAAATAAGTTTATCCCATGACCAAAATCTTACATAAGATTGTTCCTTAGAAAGATAAATTACATAAATATTTCATGTTTCTAGTAATATCCTACCAAGGGTTATGGACTATCCCAACTAGGGCCCTATTAGTCGTCACCCTAGGTTTGGGTGACAACCAGTAAGATAAAAATACTGATAATGAACACTTGGACTAGCTCCCACCAAAACCACTGAGGCTAATATCCAACATATCCTCCAAGGGACTTAGGAGGAAATGAAATTTAATAGTACCATTAATGAATTCCCAAAGTCTAATCATGAACACATAACCCATCACCGGATCAATCAAAATAAATCACAACCACCCCAATGAAACCCCTAAGGTTTCTATGCTCCAATGAGAAAAGGAAACCTAAAAAAACACTCTAATAAGGCTATGATACCAATTACCCAAGAAAAGGTCCCTCACAGGGGTCTAACACTATATTTCATCATTAAGAAAAAATAGTAAAATTCAAGGACACCAAATTCAATAATTACATAAAGAATAACACAATATTTGGAAAAAGGGTGTTTCTCACACGAGGTAAAAAAACTAGACCATGTCTCAAACAAGCCCCTCCAGATTCCCTTCAAAAACCGAAAAAAATATTCATTAAAAACAATTTATAAAATTAATCAAATTCTCTATATACGGACAATATTCCCTTATACAAAACACTAATGAATTAATTATGTAGAAATGCTTATTTTGTTTTGAAATTCTACTTAAAAACCCATTATTTTAATCTACAAACTTCCTCTAAACCTTTACTAAGATAAAATACCTTTTTAAAATCACATTTTCAAAATTAAAACCCATTTTTTTTCAAAATACAACTCACACCACAAATAAAACCACAAATTAGGCCACTGATACTCATTCAATCCAGGCACCACTAATGAACCGTTTAATAAGATACACAATATTGCTGGTAATTTGGATGACCAAAGCCTATCAAACTATTTTAAAGAAAAGTAACCAAATCCAAGGAACATGCAAAGAATAATAATAATGATAACACAAACATAATTAAATCTAAATAAAAAAGAGACTTAGTAATTTAAATTCAACCGACCTCAATTATATGATTCAAAACATAATACCAGATTAATCTAAGAACCATAAATACAATGTGAACATATTTTATTAATAAATACCAAGATATCAATTATTAAATAATTTAAATACAACTTCCCAACTTAGAATCACCAAAACCATATTCACTGGGGAGATTTAGGACATTGAAACCATGAGTGAAAAAGTGATGTTTACTCCCCGCACACACCATGACCTAATCATTGAGAAATACTTAAATTACAACATTGATTCAATGAAATATTCGACCAAATTTCACCAAAATAACCAATTAAATCCATAAGGATATATACCTCAAAATTAATGGTGTAAAATATCCATCATATGGATCTATTGAACCTCATATATGCACTATAAAAAATACCCATCAATAAGAAGCGATTTCACCATGATCTAGTAGAAACACACATAAAAACCCACGGAGACCACACCAATATCATGAAAAGAAAATGTAAATTCAGAACGGAGTATTTGTAAGAGTGGTTTAAATCAATTATATTAAAAAACACTCACAAACCACATCTAATTATAGTGACACAGAGCATGCATTAAAGGGTGTGGGGAGAATATCCTCTCCTTGAGTAACATTTACATGCAAGAGGGAGTGGTATTGACTATAAAATTATAGTCCTACCCTTCCCAAAAAAAATATCTTTTAATGTGTCCCCCTTGGTTCTAGGGTGCAATGCTTCCATACCCAGGGCCAAATTATGTTGTAACTAATTCTTCATGAAATAAAAACCTATTTTATAGACTACCCCAAAATCACATCCACCTAATTAAGGTTTAATATTGGGATTAATTGTACAATATCTATTTCTATATTATGACTAATTCCAAAAACATACAATCAAACATTCGTCTTTGATGAAGGATTCATGAAACAACCCAACCTATTTCATGGTGACCCGTCATAGCGTTTCTAGTCAACCCTATCAAAAGTTCTTAAGAAATGATCCCCTAGCTTCACAGTGAAATAACACTATTCAAAAAGGAAAATTTTCCATTATGGTGTGATATTATACCTATCATAGGGATACACCAACCAAATTCATGGAACTCTCTTGGGATAATTTCCTACTAAAATAACACCTCAAAAAAGATACCAAAAAATAATTTTAAATATGGTCAAAATCCCCCTTAATTGACCCTACTTAAATAAAATCAAATTCATTTTTCCACCAAAATTATGAAGAATTGACCCATCTCCCAACTCCCTAAAGAAAAAATACATGGATTATTAAAAACTCTCCACCAAACTGTTTCTCATCCTTAAGAGGATGAAAAGGTACATAGGCCATAAATATTGACCTATATTGGTAATTAATTCATTACTATCCTAACGAGTTATATATATGAAGGCCAATAAAGCTTCTACCAGTGACTCACAAAACCAAAATTAAATACATATCAAAGATTCATTACCCAATCACTGAGACTTACACTAATCAATCCATGACCATTATCACTACACTGTAATTGTTTTCTTCTATTCTATCCACTTACACACTTAGAAATCCAAATAAATCCTCTAATAACCCTTCTTGAAACTATCACTAAAACACCTATAAATTTCATGAATTACCCAATAAATCCATGAAATTAAAAATATTCAACCAATAAAACATGTTCCATATGTCACATATCACTATAATAACCAACTACCAATAAAAAATTCACACTAATAGTGATACCAACCATAGGAATTTTATATCGAAACAATAATAAATAACCAAAATTATAAAACCATAAAACCTTTTATATGAATACTCATTCCGAATACCAAAAGCCCATCCATAAATCCCAAAATTAGAGTATATCTTATAAAAACAATAACATACCACTAAACATGCAATTTAAACACCCATTTCACTCGCAATCAACCATTGAAGACTAAAAAACCTGGTTTACAAGGGTAGTGATTTCTTAAAAAACTAACTCAAATCCATTTTTTCTTGCAAAACGAAAGTTATTTCTCAAAATCCGATATGTCATCTAACAGTTTTCACTGAAATTGAAAACCCAAAATTCGTGGTCTATTCAGTCTTTTCTTTGGAAAAATATTCCATTTTAAAAGTTGATTTTAAAATATAATTTCAATATCAATTTCCTTATATCTTCATGAAAACTGAAAAATAATAATCTATTTTACTCATTCCTTATGTAGCCACATGGTTTTTATTTCAAAATCATGTTCCTCACAAAAATTAGAAATCCCAAAATTTATTTCCTTATAGTATCCAATAAAATAAATGAATCCAAAAATCAATCAAATAAAAAAATTATATTCATATTTATGTTTTCACCCCATATAATTTATTTGAGAAAACATAAAATAAATTATATGTTTATTTAAACAATATTAGACCCCGATAATGCAATATTTCAAAAACACATCCTATAGGAACATGCATTATTACCAAATAATGCCACTATTATGAAGCATGAATAAGGTCACTGGATCATAGCTGACCATTATAACTAACCCCAAGTCTCATACATCAAACATTGAGAATATTAATCCAACAACTCACTCATCACAGTGTTTCTAATATTAAACATTGGACATCCCATTAAAAATAGGGTTTCAAAAACAGCGATGTGATCTATGAATTATCTTCTTTTACCTCCCAAGTAATAACATCTTATCTCCTCCTCAAACTAGAACTATCCCAATAAAACACATAATCTAATACAACTTTTTAATACCAAAATAAGAAGCATTAGAACAGCTATGGATAAAATGTGTGCTACATGATCTCTGGCAGAACTCACAATATAGTAGATGATTTGGACTAGTTTTTAGGTCCTAATAAAATCATGGGGATACAATTCTTCAAAATTTAGGCTTCATGGGTCATGCCTAACTCAACCAAAAAGTTAAAATGTACCATCAGTATGTTGGAAAAACCCACAGCATAGAGATAATAAATTTGGATCCCATAGGGCCCCCATAGTCTAGAATATAATGTTGTAAATAGTTTATAATATGAATCGACAATAAGGAAAAAAATAATAAACAAAACAATCATCAAATAAATAAATAGTGGAAACACTAGCCAGTATATTCACATAATAATAGAAGAAAATGAAATGACCTCTTACCCAAATCACATGATCAACTCCGAAAGAATCCTCATCCTCTAACATCCAGATAGTCCTAAAAGGGCCTTAAAAGCAAAACCAATACGTTTAATATAAATGAAACATGATGGTCTATCCATGTACATGAAAACCCATTTCATCTAAATGGTTAGGGGATGGATCTAATGATACAATATAATTATATTGAAGTCATTCATATGTAGTGGTATTTTTTATCAATACTAATGATGTCACTATGCATTAAAAAAAGTAGCTCACAAGGAGTTTGGATTACCAAACCATGTGTTAAGTGAGGATTGATTAAAATAACCAATAAAGGTGTTAATATATTTTTAGATATTATTTTTGGATGAATATTAGTGAGAACTTTAGAGCTTAGAGTTTAGAGTGATATACATTAATCATTTATAATATATATATATATATATATATATATATATTTGAATGGAAGATGTATGAGGTTCTTCAATTAGATATATTGGTTCAGATCCATTCAAAATTTAAAATGATTATTTTTATGTGAATATCTACTTATATTATTGTTATTATGGGATATTTTGACTCACTATAGAAGATGAGATGATTGATGTTATTCTGATTAATATTCAACCTTATGAATATCATTCCTAAAGGATTATATCTATAGGGATATATATAGTGTATGATTTCTTGATGAATAATTTAAATTAAATATTAATTAAATTATACAATTATTGGAAATCAATATTGAAGTTGTTTTTAGTTTTATGGAGTTTATACATAGCATAATATAGTTCTAATAAAATTTAAAGTGAAACTGTGAATATCTCATCAAGAAATAATTGGAAAAGTTACCATGAGTTTATAATGATATATATAACATATTTAATATGGTATGTATGATATTATAATAATACGTAATATATATGAGTGAATTAAAAATTGTAAAAGTACCATAACTCATCAGGATATGTTAGATATATTAGTTGATACGTCTGGACTTTCAGATCATACATAATATTTTTAAATTTGTAAAAAACATATTCTATTGATATATATGATATTTGAATCATATATAAAATATTCAGGCTGATATAGATGATATAAATAAAAATTTGTATCATTTTTCAAAAATAAAATAAAAATATATTTATCATACAAAAGTAATTCTTAAGAATGTGGAAGATGTTATGGAGCACGTGTAAGATATTTTACGCTCACATGTTTAATATTTTATGAATAAATATGATATTATATTTATTAAATTAGGTTCATCCATTTGTAAAATGTGATAATTCTATATGTAAAGATAATGATTTTTTTCAAGTCATAAGAATCAGGATGTTGAAGGATTGATCTAAAATTCAAGAAAAGTTAGAGGGAGGAATAAATGAAAATCAATCAAGGGGATTATTCCATGATAATTATAGGATATTATATATAATGATTTTAAATTATTTATGAAGATCAAATAGAGATAAATTAATATTGATGTGATTCCATGAATATAATGATGATGTTTTTTTTTTCAATATAGAAATAATTTTGATGTGATTCAATGAATATATAAAAGGGAAGAAGAAGAACATTTAGAATGTAAAGATAAGTATAAGAAAGAATTACTATAATTACTTGAGTTCCTATATATATATATATATTAAATAAAGAGATAGACAAGATGATGCTACTATTTTAGATTCTATATTTAAGGGAAATAATGTGGATATAACACTGTTTTGTGAAATATTATTTTATGTGTTGAAAAAGAATAAGATAAGAAAAGAGAGGAGATAATGATGCTGCTACTATATATCCCAAACATTAGAGAACATTCAGTATACTGACTTATGATTCCCTTATTTCATGAGGTTTAATTAATTAGTGAAATGATCAATTGATTGATATGAATAATAGAGGAATCCCCTTCAATATTTTTGTAGAATAGGGAATAGGGGAGATAGACTATATAATTTCTATACAGAAGATGCATCGATTGGAGATTACAACATATTGATGAAGGAAATTAGTAATTTTTTTTCAATAGAAGACCTATTATTACCTACCTATCACACTTTTAAAAGGAATCATATAAATATGGTATTTAAGGCAAGATTTATTTTTTCATGATCATAATAAGAGATTATGTTGGCACTTGCATGTAATTTGATTAGTAATAGATACAAAAGGGATAACAACCATTACTTTTACCATGATTTATTCTCAATAATAAAATATTATAAATTTTTATATGGAATAATAACCACCATACATCGAGGATTATCTCACACATTGTGAGTGAACCATATAAATCTTTGAGTTATATGTCATGTTCATTCTTTTTTACTATTTCATTTATTCAAACCAAGTGAGGAATGAAGAGAGTGAGATCCATTCACCCTAACCAGTGTAGAGGAAAAAGCAAAGGTTTAAATAAGTAAAAGTCACCCACAACGATTCACCACCTCTTAGTGTAATTTCACCAATCCTAGATGAAAACAATTGGAATCATAACTATGGTTCCACCTCATTTTGTATTCTTAATAATTTTAGGATTTGAATATTTTGATGGTTTGATTGTTCTTTATGAAGAATCAAAAAGTTTGTAATTTTAGAAGATGCTTCAACATACAATAACTATTATATATCTTATAATACAATAAATAATTGAAGTGATAGAGAGATGAGAAAGTGAAAGGAGATACCCTTTGTAAGAAATGAAGATGAAAAATTACTTTCCACATGTTTCAATCATGAAGAATCTTGGAGTATCATGGATGGATAGGTTTTAGTCTGAAAATCAACAAATGTGAATATTGATGAAACATTTACCTTAGGTTATTCAAAATATTAATATGAATATTAAGTAAATATAATCTCTTGTAAAAATTTTCCACTTAATAAACTAAGAAATAGTGGGAAGGATCGAATATCCATTGATTCACAAGATGAATTAATTTACATTTTAAAATAAATTCTACATAAATTTCCTAGAGAAATATTAAATTTTATTTTTTGTTATTTTAGAAGTATTCCAGTTAATATAAAATAAATTGAATATAATTATGAAATAATGTAGAAGTATTTATAGAAAAAATGTATTTAAATTTGTAAAATGCACATTGAATGTTGGAATTATATGTTCTTTGGATATGGTATTAAATAAGGGTGGTCCAGATTCGAGAATTAGTTGATTAATGAAATCTAAGAAATTGATGAATCTAAGAAAGGGGTTAAATAAAAGATTCTTGTATTTGAAGAATAAATTTCAATCAAGTAAGATCAATTTGGTATCAAAGCTAATAATTTTAATGAGATTAATATTTCCTAACAAGAGAAGAACTGTATTCATGAATATATTGTTATGAAAATAAAAGAGAGTTTTAAGAATAGGTGAGTTCACAGGAGGATGAGAAAAACTTTTAAAAAATAAATTTTCTAGATTTAGAAGTTAAATTATGAAATATGAAAAAGACAAAATCAGATTCATCACAATATTCTATGAAAATAATTCCTATAATTATAAGTCTCAAGGATAATAATTATGTTAAAATATCTCAAACCACTAAAAATAAGGGTCTGAAATAATCCTCTATAAAATCTCACATAGGACCAAATAATATAATATTTTTTTTTTCTAGAATTTTTGTTACAATAAATCTATTTACATGAAAAATATATGTTTTAATTCAAAATATGGAAAAAATTAGATGAAAAAATTCAAAGAATCCTACCAGAGTATCTATGGAGGATTTAAGTATAATAAAAATATTTTTTAAACAATATAATCACAAATTTAAGATGAAATAAAATTAAAAAAACATGGAATGAAGTAGTGATAACATACTATTATATGATGAAAACCATGGTTCATTAGCCATTATTGGTATTTCATAACTTTTTTCCACAAGGACTTGTTTTTTATAAAACACATCATTCTATAGAAGAAAAATGAGTCCAATGTTAAGGGGGATCAAGGATCAATTAAAGTAAAGTACATAGAGTAAGGATAAAAATATATTTATCTAAAATAGGTTATAAATCATGGGGAATATCTTTGAAAATTTCCATGAGAGTGGTCAATGTGAAGAATAATGTTCATATAAAACAAACAACCATTTGTTAAATTATTCTAAATAAACAAGACAAAAAATTATATATAAAATGAAAGTGATGAAATATGGTGAGTTATATTTGGGTGATGTTAATTGTTTGAAATCTTCTAAAGATTTCGTATACTGTGTGGATGACTACAGTCTACTTGAGGTTAATATGTTAGGAGCTAAATATACATGGTAGAGGAGATTACATCACAAAATGGTTTCTTTCAAGCTGGATAGATCCTTTGTTCATGAATATTCATTGAGAAATTGGGATGATATATCATGAAATAATTTATCCAAATTTAACTCTAAATATCACCTAATTATTTTAAAAATGGACCTCATAACCATTAAACAGCTTCTCCCCTTCAGATTCAATAATGCATTGATTGAGATTAATAACTACAACAAAATTAATCATGAAATCTGGTCCTCTGTGAGCATTAAAGATAATGGAATAACATGAAAAATAAAACTCATAATCCTCTAAAAGGGTCTTAAATAATGGATCATAAGTTTCTTCAGTAATATTGATCAAAATATTACCTCTCTTCGTGTTTCCCTATAGGATATTCAAGATAAAATCACTCAAACTAATTTTACAAATGACCTATTAAAGGAAGTGAAGATTTATTATGAGCTATCCAAACGTATGGAAGATAAAAAAACTCAAAAATAGAAATTTTTAGTTAGATGGATTAATGATGGAGTCATAAATACCATTTTTCTTAATCCCTATAGAAAACAAGGAAAAATGACGACTATTTCTCTTCTAAAGGATAGTGGTAAGCTTCTAACATATAGACATACAATATTAAATTATGTCGTTTATTACTAAATGAGCCTATTTAATGTACCAATAGATACTAAAATCTTAATGGATGGTATTATCTCTATGATTGTGACCAATGATGATAATGATATGTTGACCTCCTTCCCCCTAGAATTGGAAATTAAAGAGGCTATGTTTAGCCTTAACTTTGGGAACTCCCTGGGTCTTGATGGATTCACTAAAAAATTATTTCAAACATATTGGGATATCTTACAATCTGATTCTTGTAAAATGGGTCAAATATTATTCATAGAATTTTCACTTACACAAGAGAGTAATACTCAATTTACTGCTCTAATTTCGAAAGCTGATAATTCCAATGACATTCAATAGTCCATGAATATTGCACAGGGTAACACCACAAATAATGTTATCGGTAAAACTCTTGACTATAGGCTTTCAAAAATCACAAATGAAATCATCTCTTGAAACCAACTTGGTTTCCCTTAAGGGAGTAATATTCAATACTATCTCATAACAGCTTCTAAATGTGTTAGTTTTCTTATAAAATCCACTAGAGGGGGATACATTGGTCCAAATATTTATATTGAAAGATCTATTGACACTATTGATTGGGGATTAATTAACACAGGTTTTTGTTGTTTTGGATTCAGTAATTTTTTCAATAATAGGATCATGGATCATCTAAACTCAGTTCAAATATCAATTTTAGTAAATGAGGCACTAGAAGTCTATTTCTCTTTATCAAAAAGAGTGAGGTAGTGTGATCTCCAATCCGCTATTATTTTTTCTATAACCTAGTAATATTTGAGAAATCTTCTTACAAAACTATTTATTAATGGAATACTTAAGGACAATTTGGCTAATTGAGGCATTCTCGCTCCTTCAAATTTATTTTATGCTGATGGCATTATCCTTGTTGTTCATGGTGATAAGAGAAATTTTAATATTATCAAGTATTTTATCATAATCAAATGTGTTCAAGGAAAGAAAAAATTTAGAACAAATAATTTTTATACTTTGGAAAAACATAAGTGCTACAAGAAAAAATGTCATTCTACAAGAGTAGGGTATAAGGCATGGTATTCTCCCCTTTGATTTTCGTGAGGTACCAATTTTTTTGGTAAAATATCGTGCTTCTCATTTCACGGATATTTCCAAAAAAATTACAAAACATTTAGCTACATGGAAGGGTAAATCCCTTTCAATATATGGAAGAGTTTTCCTTGTGAAGCATCTAATTGTTTCCAAATTTGTATATTTTTTCATAGTTTACAAATGGTCCATCACCATGATGTGGAAAATTAACACTTATATGGATAATTTAATTTTTAGTGGGAGTATTATTGAAATAATAATTATAACACTTCCTTGGAAAACATGTTGTAAACCTACTGAAATTGTTGGACTTAGGATAAAAATGATTGAAAAGATTAATGATTCTCCTCAAGATAACTTTTTTGTGGACTATTTTGAATAATAAATTAGAGTATATTGCCTTTATTATATCGAAAAATACTTTCCGTAAGGATAGTAAATTAACCTAGATGGATTCATCTATTTTCCCTTCTTTTAAGAAATATTTTAGTGTAATTCTTACTTAATAACTTTGGATTTTGAATAGAAATTACTCTCTCAGGATTAGTTAAAAAAATGGAAATACCTTCCCTCTCTGAAACATTATATCTTCTGATTATACTATACTCAATTTAGATGTCACAATTAAAGATAAACTTACCTCTCAATATGGGCTATCTGATGATATTAAGCATGTCATAAACACTCAAACTTTTATTAGATATGATGATATTAATATAGCAGAAACTGAACCCAATGGGATTCTTAAGAAAAAATAATTTTATCACAATTTTATTAGAGGGACTCCAAATGGATGGTTTGGAAAGATTTATAAACCTTGTATTTCTCCATCCCGTTCCATCCAATTATGGATACTGATTCACTATAATCTCCCCGTTGATGTCTCTTTACAAGAAGTTGGCATATCAATTACCTCAAGATGTGACATTTTTCATTAACATAGATAGTATATAAACCATCTCTTCCTAAGCTATTCCACTACCACAAAATTATGAATTTTTTTTGCTCAATGTGTTTTTTTAAAATTTCATGGTCTGATTCTATACTTGTCAATCCGCAAGAATGTTTTAACACCTCATTGTCAATGAAACCCGTCTATATTTTTCAAGTTTCATGTGCTAAAATCATTCATATACTATGGAGTAGCCATAGTGATGTACAGAACCAAAATTATACTCTATATATACATGATTCCTTACTAAAAATTACTACAATGATCAAATCTGCAATATCGCTGCGCCTGGGTAGTTACAATAATTCAGTGTATAAATAAATGGTGTCAAGACTACTTGTCCATATAGCTCACTTCCCTCACCTGTGTGGCATGATCGAGGTGATATGGATCTCAACATTCATATATTGTCTTAAATGTAATACCAATGGAGCATCCAAGAGAAAGCTTGAACATATAGGTTTGGGATAAGTCTTTAGAAACTCCAATACTGGAATTGTTGGATGCCTTAATTTATCTAGTGGTATTTCTACTTCCTTGGAAGTAGAAATTATAGCTCTCATAAATGTAGTGCACATGGACACGAAAAGAAGTTGGACCAAATTTTTTTTGAATGTGACTCTACCCTTCTAGTTTAGGAAATAAGTAATGGATAGTAGAACCCTTCATAAAAGCTCACAAAAAAGGGTATTAACTACACGGATCGTCTTTAAAAAATGTTATTTATTATTACACATGATTATTGTGAAGAGAACTACCTATAGAATGTTCTTTAAAACAAGGGAGTTGATATTGATGGTTGTGTTTTCTTTGATTATCTCCCTAGCAAGCTAGCTCCCCTATTCCAAATAATATTTTTTTAAAATTTTATCTTTCTGAATCTTGTAACTCCTTTTTCATTATTTAATAAAATAGTAATTCCCTTGGGGTAAGTACCCACATTTATAGTAAAAAATTTGGAATCAGGCACATCAAATAAGACCAAGAATAATAATTCACTAAAAAATATTGATATGCTTCTATTGTTGAAGGAGATGATATATCATGAAAAATTTCATGATTAATATCATTTATGGTGTTGATGGAGGAAAGAATAAGAAAAAATGTATCAAGTCAATTAATGAAGGAAATAAAATGTTTGATTGGGGAAATAAATTTTTTCGAAACCCTGTCGATGATACAATAATGATAATAATATCCTTAATGAATATACGATTATTTGGATAGATAAATTAGAAATGGTAAGGAAAATGGAAGAATAATAAGAAAATGAAAGTGTAAAAGGGAAACAAAAAATTCCACATAATGAAGTTCAAATTTATGAGTGGTTGTCAAAAAATGATGACCCAAAAATATCTAAGGATTAGTCTAGAAGGTTCAACAATGCTTATCAAAACTCAAAGCAATGTTTGATATTTCCTACATCCCATGTTATGACACCTAATAAAATGAATCATACACCATGATATGCATGATATTTATTATATAATTATAGAATAAACTCCAACACAAATAAAAAGTTTTAAAAGAAAAGGAAACTATGCTTCCCATAGATAACCTTGCAACAAAAATAAAAAAAAATCATGAAGAGTTCCCTCAAAGATAAAATTAAAATTAAATGAATAAATCGGTTGAGAAGAAACTCTCAACCTTATTAATATCACTAAGGATCCATGTAGAACTACCTTATTAAAAAATATTTTGGTTTTATTGTTTCATTGTATTTAATTGAAGGTGATCTTTTAATGGGGATAACTAAAAAATTTAAAAATACGGAATAACTATTATAATTATGATGAAAATAAATTCTTGGAAAGTCAATTTTTTTTATCAATTATTTAAGATATTATTTTTGATTCTTATAGTTTATTTCATAGGGTTCATACTGAATGAATAATATTATGGAGTGTATCTATTTTTGGGGAAAATTATATAAGAAATATATAAGAACCATTTATCTTGAGTTAATTTGGAATGTTTTAAAAAGTGGATGTAAATTAATAAAATTGAGATATGATTTTAATTCTATAAAAAAATATATTTTGGAATATATTTAATAATTAAGTTGATTATTTGTTTGATTTTTCATGATAAAAAATGAAAATATAATGGGAAATTATAGGGTTTTTTTTAAAACTAAACCTACTAGTTGTTTTAGATGTTTAAATCTATGATTGAGATGAGTAGAGGAAATAAGTATGAACATATCAAGATAACATATTAAAACTTATTATTATATTTAAAATATATTTAAAAATTCCTTGAGAGATTAATTTTTAGTTGGTTAGGTATTCTGGTTTGTTTATGTATAGCTTTTTTGTCTTGGTTAGTTTCTCTGTTTTCATCATTGAGAATTTCTCACAAAAAACATAGTATAAAATAATTGGAGGTATATAGATTTAATTGAAATTATACCACTCTCTTTAAAGGACTTTTATATTTATATTCAATAAAGGTTATGGAAAATAAAATGTAATAATAAATATTGATATACATTCTATATATGTGTATTGATAAAAATTACAATTATTAATACCATTGGTATTGAGTTGTTTTTAATATCAATAACCACTATGTAAATATGTGTTTAGAAGAGTATAATGAATATATTTTTGATTAACCAAGAATTTATGATGATAATATTAATTAAGATATTCAATAAATTCATTAATTAATGTTTAGTTATGAACATTGGATGAAGATTTATGGATACCTTGGAAAATGGAATTTAAATTGAGTTGCTGCCATCATTTATATTTATTAGAAGGGGAGACTTATGAGATACCTATATTAGATATATTAGTGTAGAACCATTCAATTTTTTCAAGGATTCTAGTTATGTAAATAATTCCATGAAGTATTAAAACTACTAGGTACAATGACTCTATAAATATGTTGTGATGATGCCGGTATTTTGATGAAGTATCATACCTGTGAAGATCATAAATGAAGGTTACTATATATATGGATATATCTATTTTTATGTTTTCTTGGTGAATAAATTTATTTTAATTTGAATTAAATTATATTTTTATTGGAAATAATATTTGATGAGGTTTTGATTTTTATAATGTTCATACACAATATATAGGCATTTCAAGAAAAATAGAAAAGAAAATGTGAATATATAACATATAAATAATTTAAAAAGTGTGTGGAAGATGAAACTATTATATGTAAAATATTTCATACATAAAATAAGATAATATTTTGATTTGAAAATGATCATAGATAAGTAAAAATTGGAAAAGTACCATAGCTCCAGTGATACATAAGATATTACAGTTAATATATCAGCTCATTTAGATCATACATAAGATATTGAAATTAATATTTAATATATTTTATTAATATGTAATATATTTGGAACATAAATATGATATTATTGTTAATATGGAAAAAATTTAAAGGAAATGACACATTCTACAGAGAATAAATATGATTATTATGAGCATATGGATGATATTCTTATAAATATAGAAGATGTTCTGAAGCATGTCTAACTTTTTTGAGTCTCACATGTAATATATTTTTCGAATACATGATATATTCTATAGAATAGGTAACCCTTGGTGATTTCTAAAAATATATTAATTAGGTTAGAATTATCTTATTGATAGAATACCTCTACTTACATGCTCAACAACCATGAAGGGGGAGCCAACCAAATATGGTATTTGAACTTGGACATGTTGGTCTAGAAATTAATAAGAGAATAAATCGGTGCCATTATATAATCTAGTTGGTTCATATAGTATCCTTTCTTAATTTAAAAGTACAAGATTTTTTATGTTATAAAATTATCTTTACTCTATTTGTTCATCTTTTTATGGGATATTTGGAGGCTGTTTTTTGACAAATAAATGGTGTAAGAATTTACAGTTGGTGTGTTGATAAGAGGTTCATATTTATGGTTGATAAAATATTCCACTAGCTCACTAGTGTAGTTACTATAGTTCTACTGGTTTTTATAGAACCCATTAGAAAGATAATAGTGTTGGATGAAGCCAGGTGGTTCTTCCAAGCACGTCGACCAGCAGGTGAGGTCCACCAGCTAGCTGATGCACCAAGTCCAAGGGTGGATCAAATTCCCCCAATGAGTTTTAATTGAACTCAATTTATACATTGGTTAATACTAAATTATGTCCATGAATCTAATGTTAGACCAAGATACCTCTCCATTTATATTGGAGTTTCCCCACTTGTCCCACCTTAATTCTTGAGTCTTGGATTGATCTTATGATGCAAGAACAATGAGTTTTCTCTAGATCTATATGAAATACTTATTCATTATAAAGTGATGAGAATGGATCTAATATGAATCAATCTTTTCTATGAGTAATTGATGAAAAATTATTGCTTCCTTTATATTTATGTGGTGGATCTATCATTTTGATGATGTATCTTGATCAGATTGAGATCTACCATCAATTAAGAACATTTTATGGGTATGTATTTATGAATCATCTTCCCAAACTTATTCTTGATGGTGGATAAATGATAAAACTATAAAAATTAATGATCCTTTGGTAGATTAGTGTTGAAAATACATTTCAATGAAATCTCTTTTACCAAATATTGATTCATCATGAATAGTGGATGTTACGGGTTTAGTTTACATAGACTGATCATCAGAATATCTTCATGTTCTTGAAGCTCATTTTGGGTATCTTTTCCATTGATGTATTGTTAGTAGATCAATGTTTATTCTTTATACCTATGATTTTATTATATAATTTATATGGAATTAATGATTTTTTCAGGAATCAAAAAGGTATCTAGTGAATTGAAACCCTCTTCTTTTATATATCATGGAACTTGTTGAGTTGATGGAATCTGTGAGGTATGAAATTATAGAATATCCATATTGATATGGAATATTACTATGTATCTCTTTCTTAACCTATTATTTTGAGGAAGCATAATCTAGATAGACTTCATTGGTGCATGATCAAGTTATTTATGGGTGTGAAATATCGTTCATGCTTTGATCCATTAACAAAATTTGGATTAATTTATTAACAAACTTGCGGCAGAAAGTTCCTTACCATTTCAGGCCCTTGTATAATCATATTTATTTGATTCATATTGTATTGGTATACCTTATTGTCCATGTTTTATGTTGTTTTATTGGGTGTTTGTGTAGACCATGTAACCTATATATGATTATTGATTTAATGAGTATTGAGAGAATAGTTTTTTTTACTATTCTTTATGTTGATCACATGTTGTTCTATGATGCTACAATATTCTCATGATGAGGTTCTATGGTTTGGTTAATATGCTCTACCTTATTGTGGGTATTTATTGTAAGATGGAGGTATTGTATTATTAATCGTTATTGGTGGACCATCGTGCTATGTTTACCCCTTAGAGGGGGGAGTGCTCATTAGGTGAGGTGATACCAACGGTGAATCCATACATATAAAAGGAGTATAAAAACCGTATGGCATGACACGAAACTCTATTACTTGATGATACCTTGTTAAATGTTTGATTTTTATTCCTTATGGATTCAAAGTATCTTGTTTATTTGATACCATGAGGATTATGAGTGACATATTTCCAACCTTATGGATAGTTCTTGATCTCATAAAAAATCTTAACAATCCTTTTGTAAGGGAGACAAAATAGGTATGGACGGGGCACATGGTGGCTTAGTTAGAACCCATGTGCTTTGTATATGATTATTATGAATTCTTTTGCATTTATTTTTATCTTGGCACACAACTATTATACATGTCAAACATTGTTAAAGAGGAATTGGTGGTGTCCTATTAAGTTTTTTACTCACAATATACAAAATAATATTGATGTACTACAAAGTCCACATATAGGGATCTTGGAATGAGAAACGTTCCCATGGAATATGGTTCTACAGAGGATTGTGGAGCTTTTGTAAGGACCAGGATAGGTCCTGAATGATTTACATAGAGTCTTATTTATATATCTCCTTTCATTATTAATATAGTTCGATTTACCACATTGGGAACCCATTTATTTATTTTATGACATGTAAGTCATCTGATATTATTTTCATCCACCTTATTTAAACTCAAATATTATATTTTATTTATATTATTAGTAAAAGGATATGGTAATGTATGTATAGTCTCCCCACTAATAGTGTTTAGACCCTCTCTATTGGTTGTAATCCTCTTGTATATGAGGAGGCACACATGGGGTCTTGTGGCTCTTTGTCTTAGACTTAGTGGTTTGGGTTAAAAATTGGTATTAGAGCATGATTTTATACTTTTATTTTGACTAACCATATATTTAACCTCTCATTTTATATATTAACATTACATTACATTTTAATAATACCTAACACATTAGAAAAACAAACTCCCAAAGACCATATTAGTTATGTGCCTTTTAAAACATGGAACAAAAATATTCAAACTCAGGGAAATATCTTCAATGTTTCCCACAAAGATCTCCCCCTTTGGTAATTATAATTAAAAAGATTTATTCATAACTTAGGGAAGGGAAACATAAGAAAGAGGTGAGATAAAAATTTCAGTAAGGGTAGATAATGGAAATTCATAATTATGTCATGAACATAAGGGAATGATAAAGTGATCATGATAATTAAAAGATCATACCCTACATATCAAAGATCATGAACATGAATCAAGGAATAAATATTTCCAATTCATAAGACATGAATCAAAATGAAATAAAAAAATAATCCATGAAATCATAATATAGGAATAATACATGGAAGTGTGGAAGACCCATAATCATATTAAATGATTTTCATTTTAGTCAAGTCATTACTTCCATGTCCATCTCAGTATTATGGGTTCACTCCCCATACCATATTGGTAGTGATGGTTTACTCCAATGGCCATATTAGTAGTCAAGAATCACTCCAAATACTACACTAGTCTATATCATGAGATATGAAACTTTACCCACAATATTGGATGGAGATATATGACCCAACTATCTCATAATGAAATCATATATACATGTGACATGAGATCATAAACATCAATCATAACATTACCCATTAAATGAGATAGATATCATAAAAATTTAATCTTATCCCAACCTATTGAAAATAGACATGTTTCATAATAATTTCATCAAATCAAAACCCATGATAATAAATGGGTCTTGTATACATGTAACCCGTGAAAATAAATGGGTCTCATATAAATATAACCCATGATAGAGAAACTTATTTCATTAAAATATAACCCGTAAAAGGGAAACTATTTTCATGAATGTTATTAAATAAAAACAAAAAAAATTAACAGAACAAATTTTAATGGATCCTTGGATCATGTCCCCAATAAGTAATTAGTAACATCAACTGATGTCATATTAGATCGAAAATAATTTTGAAATAACTTTTAAAAATATTTCTTTGGTAAAACATCCTTTCTTTTTGATAAAAGACTTTTAAAACATAAATAATTTTAAACACAATTTTCATAGAAAATAAATTGAAGTTTCATAAATAAATCTTGAAATAATTTTGAAAACCTTTTTCCTTGATAACATATAGAATAAAATGAAAACATTTTAAAAATATTTTTCCTTGAGAACTTATAGAATAAGATTAAAAACATTTTTAATTTTTTCTCGTTGAAAACAAATTTAAAACAATGAATTTATAGAATATTAAGAATTTTTTTAATTAAATAAAATAACATTATAATCTTTAAAAATAATCTTAAAGGTAATTAGATTCATTATAGTGGGTAATTCCATACATTTCAGAAAATAGTTTTTAGACCGTGAAAAGTTTTAGAAAAGTGCCTTGTTAAAAAAACAAAAATAAGATTCCTTTTTTAAAATAAAATATTTTTAAAAGGTAAAACATGGGTAAAAGTTTCTTTTAAATATGATATAATAATGTTAAAATATTTTTTAAATCTTTTATAAAACATTGTTTTGATGGAATAGAAATTTCTGTATGAAAGAGAGGTAATTTTAGAATTTATTAAAAATAATTTCTTGATAATCATAAGTACTAAAGAGTGGAAGAATTTAACCATTACTTGGATATAAAATAAATAACTTGTGGTTATGAAAACTCTTTATATTTATTGTGATATGGATCATATTATTTCACCAATGGAATCATAATCATAAACAATCTTGATAAACGGTGAGATTGTAGCTATAAATAGCTACCAATTTGGTACCTTTGAATTGTAACACAAAAGAAAGAATAAAATTACATGAAGACTAACATTTAATTAAAATAATGAGATTTATAATATAACATTTCAAAGTTATTATATACAAATCATGGGAAAATATAGGTGCATTACATGACATGTGTCTCAAAGAAGGAAAATTGAGACACAATTACATTACCAATTTGGTAATTTTGAAATAGAAACCCCAAGAAAGGACGATCATAAAATGGATATATAAATACCCAAAAATATGAGTATAAGATTCATAGAATACATCCACTATAATTATAAAAACCACACAAAATAAATAAGCAGTGAATAAGACATGTATCTCACAGAAATAAAAAGTGAGATGAAATTCCCTTAGCTTGTGTCTTGACATTCGTTGCAGATTTAATATCCTCCTATATAATAAGCATAATTTTATTATAAATATTTTAAATAACAATATTATTTTTAATAATATATAATATTATTTGATTATAAATTTATATTTCTCTCTTATTAACAATTATTGGGTAATGTTTTGATTCAGGTAATATCTGTTTTGTTCTTCGTACTTGTTTTTAATTAATATTCTAGATCCTTTTACTTAGATCATGATTAAATTACTTCCAAAATGTAAAAAAATGTATAAATATCATATATATTAAATATATATGTATTTATAATAATATATAAAATATATAAAGATGAATTCAAATAAACTATTTCCTAGAGACGGTACGTCATATGTATGCATGAATGCAATTTAAGTTTTCTCGTCGAATTGAAATTAAGTAAGTTAATGACATATATTTATATATGTATACAATATCATTAAAATAGACTTATTATGTTATATATATCATATATATTCACTAAAACCATCCTTAATACATTATATGTGAAGTGTGAACGAATCACTTCGCTTTGAGGTGGCAGTAGTCCACATGTAAACAAACAATGTTATCATATTTACAAATGATTCAAAAGTATAAAGGAATATGTTATAAAATAAGTAAATAATATTAAAGTCATAATAAATATAATATATATCATATATAAACATATTTTGAATCATAATTCCAATCCATGAATGGTGTTAAAGGAAAAACATAATTTCGTGAGGTGGTAATTTTCCATACACAAGAATGATAAGTTCATTATTAATTAAAGGAAAGTGTGTGTAAGCGTATGTAGAACACTTAATATAAAACAGATCTCAATATATTTAGGATACTGGTGTTATTATATAATCATGGAAGAAAGAGGTTTAAGGGGAATGGATAATGGAAATGAATCTAAAGAGGTCAAGGAAATATGTAACCTCTTCTTTGGGTAACTCCTTATGGTTTTCACGAAAGGGATTACTTGGATATATTTCTACCCTAGGTGAGGGTTATAAGTTGAGGGAAGGTATTTTTAAGAGTTATTTGGGCTTATATTTTTATATCAACTGTTTTTTGAGAGGTGTGAGGAAGTGGGGTGAGAGGAGACCTTCTTATAATAGAGGAGGAGTGTAACTCTTGTAATTTTTTAGAAAGGGAATTCAAACCATGTTTTTTAATGAAAGTGGCTCCAATAATTGTAAAAAGTAGATCCCTGTTAGTATAGTCTTTAAATATTTACATTAAATGGATTTTGTAAATGTTTTTAGGTCATTTGTGACCTTACGCTTATGGTTTGTCCCTTGTTAAGATTAATTTAACCTAAATTATTGCAATTAATATTAAATACTTTTACTAATCCTTTTGGTAAAAAATTTGAAATTATTACAAATTAGAAAAAATTACTATTAAAAATATGGAATCAAATTTTCCAAATTTCAATAACATAATGGGATTAAATTAATTTAAATTTAATCCCACAGACATGATGATAATGTTGTTTTTCAAATTAAAAACGTTCAAACGGTTACTATGTTATCTAGTCAATTTCTATTTAAAATTGATTCCAATTACACAAATTGGATTAATTGATAAAAATTGATATGATTAAACTTCTAAAAAATATAAAATATAATTAAAACTTATAAATAGATTATATGAATAATTATTATTGAATTAAAATTCAGTATTTTTTACTATTCAACAAAAAATGAAAACTCACATAAAAATAAAACAAATTCAACCTAACCCGATTTTTATTTTTCAATTAAAAAAATTAATTTTATTTTGACATATTAAATTTATTAATGATTAAAAAATTATATTTAAAAATGGTTCTCCATTAAAAGTCAATAAAGGAACCATTATAAAAATGTTGATTTTTAGGTGAAATATTGGGTTTCTTCTTATCTTATGCTTATCGAATGTCTTGAATGAATATAAAAAATATTTGATTGAATATATATTATATATATTAAACTAATATCACTCATTAATTATAAATACTTTAATTTATCAGGATAAAACTTCTTTGTGAGCATAGAAATAAAAATATTTCATTTATATTCATTTACTTTACATTTTAGTTTTAAATTTATTGGTAACAAATGAATTCATATTATATTTTTATAAAAAAATATGCTAATAAGTTAGTTAATAATATTAATAACCCCTAATTTAACTGCTAGGTTATATCTTATTATATTAAATAAAAAATTTTTAATAATATTTTTATGTTCGGTTAAACTCAGTAATTCATGTAACACATATCATCGAAGAAACTCATTGTTGCATGAGACACATGCTAAATCAGTATCACAATAATTTTAATATATATATATATATAATAAATAATATATATATATATATATATAATAGTAAATATATTATAAGGTCTCAGGATATTATATTCTCTTATGCGGTTGGTGTTTCAGGTAGCCCAAAATTTACTTTGTGTTGCGTATAAGGCAATCCAAATATAGCGCATTAATATAAGAAAAGATAGATTCATTATTGAATGAAATGAAAAATATAGACAAAATATTAAATTAATTTGAATTATTTTCACAAAATATTATGGTGTTACATTCTACCCCCTTCAAATGAATTTTCCTATGAAACTTGTTCAGTTTATTAAAGGTTCAATATTTAAAAGTCCATTTAATAGAATCCCACATTGTAAAAAAAATGAACACTAAAAATTTCTTTTTAAAAAGGAATGTTTGAAACATAATGGTTACTAAAGGTAACATATTACATGTTTTCCATATCGGTGACCACAAGTGGGAATTCAAAATATGGATTTGGAGGAAAAAAGTAAATATGTATAGGGAGTGATTGAGGTCATCAATAAAAAATAAGTGAATTATTTATGGAATGTTGAGGGACATAGATTAATCAATATGTGATAATTTAAAAGGCCACCAGTTCAATAAAAAATAAAGTATTAGGAAATTGTTTTTGATCATTTTACTAATATTGAGTAATTATTTTATTGACCAAGAAACTAAGGAAATATACTTGATATATTTCTATATATAGAATTTCATACTTTGGTTGTTCTTTTATCACTTTCTAATTCACCCGTTACTTCATGAAATGGATATTGAGAAATTAACATGGTTTCCTAAATCACTAAGATAATTTTTTAGTGAATCATAAAGCCCATAAAATATTTTCATGTATAAATATATTATAAAAATACAATATGGTTAATAAATTAATCTCTAATCCTAAAAATAACACTACTGATTAATATTTATTCATAATGTAATTACACATTAACTAGGAAATCACATAGTCTAGTGGTAGGCAGGAAACCCTTATCATCCTTTAGTCATGGGTTGAAGAACCATGGAATGCCGGACTTGATGGTTTGTCACCCAACATAAAGGATATCTTTTTCTAAAACAACATTAATATATTTCTAAAAAACAAATATGATGTACATCATTGAAATAAGGTTAATTAGTAAATATTATTTTTACTTTGTTTTACAAAATATATACTATATCCGAAGTTTAACTTAAAAATTCTATAAATAGTTAACCTTAATACCCTCTAAAAAGCTGAAAATACAAAAAATTAGAAATAAAGTCATGAAACTATCTTATCATTGATACCCTATACATCACAAAGTAACTCTTAGTTGTCACATTCAAAACACGTGAACACCCCCATCATATATTATCTTCAAACAAGGTAATAACCTGAATTACCGTGAATAATTTTGAAAATCGGAATGCTTCCTTATTTCAATGTATATTGGATCTATTCCCTAAATCAAAAAATGATGTAAACTTCATCAATGATATAATAAATACTTTTCAAAAAGTTTTTAATTAGTTTTAAGGTAATTATTATCAACCAATTTACTTATTCATATCCAACATATATTTATCCAATCAAAATTATGATAACATAAGGAACATATTAATGTTTATCTTACCTTAGTTAAAATTTCACCTTCCTGTTGAATAACTTTTCCATTCCATCAGAATCTTTCAACATAAAATTTTAAATCTTGAGCGAAAAAACTAAACTGAACAAACAATGTATACTTTACCATTAATATAACATAATTTTTGAATAAAAATATAAAAACATATTAACTATTCCACTCATATATAATACATAAGAAGGATACATAATCCAAATAATTAATACCAATTTCATTTCAAATTTTACTTATAGAATCATCATCATCGAAAATATAACCCCTACTCATACCACCTTGCTGATTCTATTCTCATGTTTTCCACTTGGGACAGGAATTTTCATAATAACCATTCATCCCACACTTAAATAATTTAACCATTGATTATGTATTAGGGAGTCCAATATTCCCATCCATTTTTTAATTGATAACTTCATTTTTCCTTTACCATCATTTGCATTGTGTCCTTATTTTCCATAGTCAAAACATATTTTTGTTACTCTAAGACATTCGATTAAGTGATTGTTTCCACATTATTATAATAAAGTAAACTGAATCTTCTTTCCTCTATGGTCTCTATTACCTGAAATCTTTGTGAAATCCTTCATTCTATTCCTTTGTGAGTCTGAGAATTGTTTGAGGTACACATTGGTAATCATGTATCATGAAAAATGGCTAGGCATGATCACAACATCATTCACTCTTGTGATCATCCCATTCAATTGCTCATCAGAAAATTGTCCATCACATTAAACTTAAATCAAGTTCTTTTTAGTTCCCACCATTAACTAAAACTAGAAAACATAGTGTGATAATTACCTATTATAGAGTAAAACCACATAATCATGAAAATTAATTACTTATAAGATGTCAAAATCATGACACATACTTCTTTAATCTATGATAACTTAGATTTTTCCTAGGTTATTCATAGTCATCTTCTATTTAAATCATTTATGATGGTTCATGAAGAGTTTGTGAACTTACAAAGGATATCCCTTAAAAGGGTCAAAATAGGTTCATAGTAACGTCTATTTTCATGTACAAAGTTATGACAAGATAGTACTAACACTTATTTTTGGAGTTGGTACTCCTAGGTAAATCAGTGCCCAAACCATTTCAACTTATATTATCCCGAAATGGATATCCACTCCCTCTATTCTTTACCAAAATTCTAGGAAATTTTCATAAATGTCAATTCATCCATATAATTATCTTTAGAGACATCCTTATACACATCCTTAGTAATATACAATGTTATTTCACCAAATATTTCTCATCCTAGTTTCTAAAGGTTGACTAAACCTTTGCTATGATACCAACTAATGAGACCTTGTCTTTTCATACATTAACATTAAATTGATATTTTAGAATACTTAACACATTAATCAAACAAACACCCAAATAACATATTATTTTAGTGTCTTTGGAAACATGGAACCAAAATATTCCAACTTAGTGAAATATCTTCAATGTTTTCAATAATGATCTTCCCCTTAAGTAACTCTACTAAAAAATATTTCTTCATAACCCGAGTAAGGGAAACATAAGAAAGGGGTGAGCTCAAATGCCAAGTAAGGGTAAATAGAAGAAATATGTAATCATATCAAGAAAATAATGTTATGAGAACATGATCATGATCATTAGAAGATCACACCCTGCATATCCAAGATCCTGAACATGAATCAAGACAAAAATATTTGCAGTTAATAAGACATGAACCATAAGGAAATAAATAACATAAGACCTGAAAACATAATATTGGAATAAGATATCGAATTTTGGTATACACATAAGGATATAAAATGATTTCTATAGCAGTTAAGAGACCACTTACATGGCCATATTAGTAGTATGGGTTTACTCCCAATACCATCTTAGGAGCCATGGTTTTCTTCAATGTCCATCTTAGTAGCATGAGTTCACTCCACATACCATCTTGGTATTCATGGTTCACTCACATGGATATATTAGTAGTCTAGGTTCACTCTCTATACCATATTAGTCTATCTTATGACATATGAATCTTTAACCAATGCATTTGAGGGAAATATAGGTCCCACCTATCTCATAATGAAAACATACATATGTATTTTTTTAGATTATAAATATTAATATTAATATAACCCACAAAATGAAACGAGTATCATAACCTTGTAATCATATCATAACCTATGGAAAAGAAATGGGTTTCATAATCATTTTATCAAATCGTAACCTATTAAAAGAAATTTGTCTCATAGACACATAGATCGTGAAATGAAATGGGTATCATAGACATATAAACCCTGAAATACAAATAGATTTCCTATACATATAACCCATGAAAGATAAATAGGTTTCATGAATGTTATTATATAAAAATCTAAACCATTCAGAAAATGAATTTGAATGGAAACTAGGATCATATACCAAATAAGGCATGAGTAACATCAACAGATCTCATATTATATGGAAAACATATTTGAAATATCATTTAAAAAAAAATTATTGAGGAAAATATAATTTCTTATTTGAAAAATGATCATTAAAACATAAACCCAATTGATTTTTTTAATATAAAATAATTTAAAATTTTATAAAAAAATCATAAAATCATTTTGAAAAACTTTTTCCTTGAAAACATATAAAATAATCTTGAAATAATTTTGAAAACTGTTTTCCTTAAAAAATTATAAAAAAACATGGAAATATTTTGAGAACATTTTTCTTTAAAAACCCCTTAAAAAATGAATTTTCAGAATGTTAGGAATAAAAATTTCCTTACGAAAATAACATTATAATCTTGAAAAATAAGTTTCAAAGGAATGACGGTCAGGACCATAGGTAAACTTATATATGACAAACAATCCTTTTTCACCACTTTCCTCAACTAGACCATTACAAGAATATTACTTCAAAAAAACATCTATTTAAATGTTATAATATGGTTATAAATTTATTTTAAATATAATAGGATAATATTATAATATTTTTTGGAAACTTTTCAGAAAAATATGGTTTTGAAGGAATATAGATTTCCGATAAAAAATAGAGGTACAATCAGACTTTCTTAAAAAAATATTGATCATCTTATGTAATGAAGAGTTGAAAAATTGTACAATTAGTTGTATATAACATAAATAACCATAGGTTAATAAAAGTAATTGGTTTTCTTGAGATATTGATCATAATATTTCATCAATGAGAGTATAATCATAAACAGTCTTGATAAATGAAGAGATTGTAACTATAAAATGTTACCAATTTAGTAAAATTGAAATATAAAATAGTAGAAAAAATAACATTAAATGAAGCTTAAAATATCATGGAAATAATTAAATTCCTGATATTAAATGTCTAAGTTAGTATATACACCTCAGGTAAAAATATAGTTTCATAATATGACATGTGTCTCAAAAAAAGAAAATTGAGACAAAATTAATTTACAGATTTGGAAACTTTTGAAACATAAACCACCTTAAAAGATGATCATGAAATTTTTATGTAAATAAACATAAATAGTCATAATATTAATATAATACAAATATTTTAATAATACACACCGCACTAATGAAATGAGTGGGGAATAATACCTACATCTCATAGAAATAGAAAGTTAGATGGAATTCCCTTGTGTCTTGACTTTCTCCATACATATAGAAGCCTCCTATATAATAAAAATAAGTTTATTATAAATATTTTAAATAAACTTATTATTATATCTAATACCATATATTGTTCTATAATGACTTGATATTACCCTATTATTTTTAATTCTAGGTTAGGGTTTCACTTCGGGTAATATCTGTTGGGTTTTTCGTACATATTTTTACATATTATTCATTACATTCTTACTTTGATCATGATTTAATAAATTCAAGAATGTAAAAAATTGTATAAATATCATATATATTATTTATATTTTTATTTATAATAATCTATAAAATATACAAATATGAAATGGAATACACCAATCATGGGGATGGTATGTTGTACGTATGCATGAAAGCTATTTCTATTTTGTCATCGTATTGAAAGAAAGTAAGTTAATGAAATATATGTATATATATATTATAATTAAATTATAATTATTATATTATATATATAATATATGTTCTCTAATACTATCTTTAATAAATTCTATGTAATTTTTGAACGAATCACCTCACTTTGAGGAGGCGGTAGCATACATGTCCATAAATGATGTTATCGTATTTACACAAGATGGAATATATAAATTCAAATGTTATAAAATAATTAAATAAGAATTAAGTCATAATAAATATAATATATATCATATATAAATAGTTTTTCCATCATAATTACCAACAATTAATGGAGGTAATGGAAAAAATCAACAACATCATTTCGTGAGGTGGTAGTTCTCCGTACACAAGAATGATAAGCTCATTGACCATTAGATTGTAGTATGTTTAAGTGTGGGTGGAATCCATATTAAAAAAAATAAAAAAATATTTAGGATAATATTTTTAAATAATCATAGAATAAAGATTTTTGAGGTGGTGGATAGTGGAAATAAAATTAAAGAGCTTGAGGAAAGATATTACCTCTTCTTTGGGTAACTCCTCTTGGATTGTACCAAAGGGATTACATGGATAGATTTATGAACAAGGTGAGGATTCTAAGTTGAGGGAATGGATTTTTAGGAGATATTTGGGTATATATGTTTCCATCCAATGTGTCTTGATTGGAGTGAGGATGCAGGAAGAGAGGTATCCTTTTATACTGGAGAAAGAGTGACACTCTTGTAAATTTCTACAAAGGGGAGTCCACACACGTTTTTCCATTTTAATGAATCTAAAATAATTATAAAATATATATCCAAGTAAATATAGGGTTTATATATTTCCATAAAATTGATTTTGTAAAAGATTATAATTCATTTTGGCCTTTATGATTGAGGTTTAGTCCCTTAGTAAAGTTAATTTAACATTAATCGCTGTAATTAATTTTAATTAACATTACTAATATTTTTGATAAAAAAACAATTTGAACATATAATAAATTATAAAATTATGAGAATTAATAATTTTTAATCTATTTTGAAAAATTATAATCACATAAGTGGAACAAATTAATTTAATGTTCATCCTATAGATGGGACGACAATGCGTGTTGTTAATGTAAAAACATTCAAAAGATTGCTTTGTTTTTATTGCCAATTTCAAAGTGAAATTGATTAAAATGAACTAAATTTGATAAATGGATAATAAATAGATCTAATTAAACTTTAATATCAATTTAAAATATAATTTATCCTCATAAATAAATTATATGAAAAAAGTGTTGAGTAAAGTTTCAGTATTTTTCACTATTCATCAAAAAATGAAACATCACAGAAAAATACCAAAAATTCATTGTAACCTAATTAATATATTTCAATATAAAATAAGAAGTTAATTTTAACATATTAAATTTTATAATGTTCCAAAAATTTGATTCAAAATAGGTTCATTATTAAAAGGCGGTAAAATTGCCTTTATAAAAATACTGATTTTTATGAAAAATATTGGGGTTGTTCTAATATTATGCTTATCACATATATTGGATTAACATTAAAAATATTATATGAATAATATATATATATATATATATTACATTAATATCACTCACTAATATTAATAACTTTAATTTATTAGGATAAAACATCTTTGTGATCATAAAAATACAAATATTTCCTTTATATTCAATTGTTTTAATTTTTTTTTCTAATTTATTGGTAACCAATGAATTCATATTATATTATTATAAACCATATTTTCATAAGTTAGTTAATATATTACTAAATTCATATTTAACATCTAGGTTATATATTTTTATATTAAATAATAATGTTTTTCTAATATTTTATTGTTCGATTAAACTTGGTAATGCATGTAATTAGAGTTATAGAAGAAACTTGTTGTTGTGGGAGATTCATACTGACTCGGTATCACATTAATTTAAATCTATATAGAATATATAAAATGTCTTTTAAATAGTAAATATATTGTAAGTACTCAGGATAATACATCCCCTTACGCCTTTGGTGTTGCATGTAGCGTAAGCTTGACATAGTGTTGCATATAACACAATCCAAACATAGAAATTTCATACCAAAAAATATATATTTATTGTTTCATGTAATTAAAAATATCAAAAATGATTGAATTAACTAGAAAAAAAATTCACACAATATTGGGGTGTTATAAAACTACATCATGTAGAAATAAGATAGGTAGTGTGGGAAATGGGTAGTGGAGTAACCAAGAGCATGACCAACATATGTGTAACATAACTCCAAGTTACCATTGATGGGATATTTTTTAGTTTTATGGGATTTTTTTTGCATTTATGCATCATGATTAGGAATATAGGATCATGTAGAAAATATGTACTAGTTATTTCACTTCATACTAGTTCTTTAATATAATGTCTTGATTTGAGATATATGATCAAGATAGATATGTATTCTATGTTGAAAAATATATCTATTTTTCCATGATGTTTTGATATGTATATGATGGTATTAATTAGTTGAACATAAGAATGTTTTTACTTTTTCTATGTAATTATATCACTGTAGCTAATGTGAATGGATGGAGAACCTTCCTTTTTTCTAGGAGGGATTTACATTGAGTTGTGTGTATCATCATAGGGAAAATTTTTTGTGACCCCACATACTATTTAGGGACTATCTTCATGGATTAGATATTATGAAAGTTTCCTTCATGTTCCAAAACATTCCTCCATGAAGGAAACTAATGTGACCACCAGATGACATGGGTCAAGATTATCCTTCTTGGGAGGATTCCCCTATCTGATCACCTATTGTGAAAGAGGTGAAATAATTAATTCTCCCTTACATACTACAGTGGTGGTGTAAATAGACCCACCTATAATGGAATTCCTTCTTCATGTAGCTACCCAGGGATGAGGGGCACCGAGGTCCATGGAAAACTATGATAGAGAATTCCAGTTCTAGTATATCCTATAAATTTAGGTAACTAGGGGACCATGATATTTTGAGTATTAGATATATATCACATAGGGTATCTTTGAGATAATTAACACACCTAAGAAAAAATATGTGTAGTTGGTTTCATTCATTCTATAAAGACCCGTCATGAGGTGGTGGGTCATGAAAGGAGATGTTGGAAGGCATGATCGTCGCACACGGATGCATTTCAGGGATCTGTTCTTTGAGGAATTATTTATTAATATATAGAATCTATATAGATTTTAGGAGTTCATGTAGATGTAGTAATTGTCCAAGAAGGTAGCAGTATTGTCCACTCATTTCACCGTGCTGCTATGTTTTTCTACTTTTTTGGTTGGAAATGAATGAAAAAATCATGTAAGTTCAATATTGGTCTTCAACCTGACATCATATGACATGTTATGTTCATTTAACAATAAAATTACTTATAGTATTGGTGAAATAGATTTATTATTGAGAAGGGTTTGAAGGAGGATGATGTAGTTGATCTTATTCCACCCTTTAGTACTCAAGCGAGTGGACATCATATTGATAAGGTGAGTGTCATTTATATAAGAAAGAATGGATGACCATGGAAATACAAAAGGGTGGTAGTATGCATGTAGATGAAAGTAAAACTTCTTTATACCCCATATGAGGATTTCCTTAGTTCTTTAATTGTGGGAAGGTTGTACATTATCATGACTTTTGAAAATACCTAATAATTAGTATTAAAAATGTGAAAAGATTCAGAATCTCAAATGGTTCGACTCTAGGGATTAATTCTTGAGGTTCTATTTGGGTTTATGATAGACATGATTTATTACGTATGATTTCATTTGAGGTACCCAGTAGTAGAATTAGATGATGAAAACTTAGTCAATTCTTGCATCTCTAGGATAGGGTCATAGAGCTAAGGAGTGTCGAGTATATGTAATATATTAGACTCCAATGGATTATGGAACATGATCGTATAGTATTCAAGGTATTGTATTGATCACATCCACGTTTTTCTATAGCATTGTTTTATGAGAGTGATTTTAATTCCAATATATCTGCACAATTTGTTATCATACTTGAATTAGTAGTCAATCCATCTTCTAGGTTACTTTCCCTCAATACACCATTTGAAAAAAATTAGATCACCATCAGTGATTCCTAGAGTATCCTATATTAGTTTCTAGTTATGGATATCTATGGTACTTCTTGGTTCAAGAGATGAATAGCTTTAATGTTATTCTTGGTATGGACTAGATGACCATAATTTGAGCCCACATTGATTTCCACTAGATATAGGTATAATTTAAATTTCCTAAGGGATTTTTTTGATGACTGGTTAGTGGGAATTTGGATACTATAGAGTGGGTCTATTCTTGATATAACACGAGATGATTAAGGAAAAGAATGTAGGACCATATATTTCAACAGGATTATTGGGAGTGGCCTCATATTTTTTTTAGTTTTGTATATCTATTAGGATTCATTTGAAGATAAATTCATAGGATTCCCCCTTGATAGAGGAGTTGTGTTCAATAAAAAACTATTGTCAGGTTCCCAACCCATTTCGATACTCTATTGTTTTATGAAACCATATAAGATGAAGGTGCTGAATGTACAATTCATGGAATTGGAATCCAATGGATTTATTATGTTGAGTACATTATCAGGGGGTGAAATTGACCTTTTCTCTAAGAAAGATAATGTCATTCTTTGTCTCTGGAGAGATTATTAGATGGTAAATCAGGTGAAAATGAATAATATAAATCTACTTAGATAGATCAATGATATTATTGATAATTTATATGGATCTTTGTGGTTACATAAGATTCATCTGTAATTAGGTTATCACAAATTGAGTATTAGAGATTAGAAAATAAAAAAGATAGTTTTAGCGTCGGTACGGGCTATATGAGTACTTCATAATTACATTTGTATTGAAAAATATGCCAGCAGTGCTCAATGATCTAATGAACACAATCTTCATCCCATATCATGAATCGTTCATTGTGGTGTTCATTGATGATATCCCCATATACTTAATTTTCCTAGAGAAGCATTTCAAACAACTAGAGTCAGTCCAAAATATACTTTATTCACATTATATTTATGCCAAGATGTCAAAGTTTAATTTTTTGATTTAGAAGGTAAAATTATTAGGACATATGGATTTAGAGACTGGTATATCTATGGACCCAAAGGAAGATCAAGTTGTAATTTCTTTGACACATCCCCAGAATGTACCTCAGATAATGATATTTCTAGGTTTAGTGGGATACAATTGAAATCTTATCTAGGAATTTTCTAGTTTATACACAACCATTATTTCAATTAAAAATAAAAGGGTAAAGTTTAAATTGATGGACTATTGTGAAGATGGTTTTCTTAATCTGAGTAGATGGTTGACTATACATCCATTTTCTATACTTATTGAGTCGGGTAATGATTTTTCAGTTTACAATGATTCATTAGGCATTATTTTTGGATAAGTACTGATGTAGAGGGAGTGAGTAGTAGCTTATGATCCATGTCATATATGAACCCATTAGTCAAACTATCATACGACTTGGATATTGAAGTTATGGTCTATGATATGAAATATTGGTGATTCCATCTCTTTAGAAATATGTTTTTTGTCTACAAAAAAATATGAGCCTCTACTATAAAATTATATATTGGTAACTGAATTTGATGTTGAGGTACTAGGTAGAGTACCTTTATAGCTTTATAATTTCCATGGAGTATGTTGTAGGTAATAGTAACATCGTTGCAGCTTCTCTTAGCTATAATACATAGGTACCTTATGAGCTAGTTGAACAACCATCAAAGGAACAATGGTTCCTAATAATCTTGTAGGATGATTGGAGGATGAATGCATCCATTGACTATGTATCAATGTCTTATGACCAACTAGTGATCAAAAAATCTTTAGTAGAAAGAGTTAATGTCATTATAGGATCTAAACTTGAGTGTGATGTGATGTGGGAATAGATAGTAGGTTGTAACCCTATACCTGGGTGGTCATTGGAAAATGATGATTTGATCCCTATTCAAGGGAGATTTATAGTTACCTATTCCATGAGGTACTAGATGATTAGATACTACTATACCATTTAGTAGTAGGTGAATCCTAGATTGAAAAAGATATATCATGACTCTAGGCATCAATTCTGGTGGTAAGGGATGTAGAATGAAATTACAATATTTTTTCCAATGTATTACTTACCAGTTGATAAAGGCTGAGCTACAATATCTTGGTATCTTACTCTATCAACATTCTATTCCTATATGGAAGTGGGAGGATATCACGATGGACTTTCTTATGGGATTAACTAGGACATTGAGGATCCATGATACTGTCATAGTGATTGTTGACTGACTAATAAAAGTTTCTCATTTCATAATGTTCCATGAGACTCACTTAGAGAATTATATGTCAATTAATTATGTCCATGAGATACTACACATGAATTAATTTCCCTTGAGAATTGTATTTGATAGTGATGGAAATTTTACATTGCAGTTCTGGTAGGGCTTACAATAGGACTTAGGGACTCTTTTATGGTTGATCACATTATACCATCCCAAGGAAAGAAGATAGTAAATGAAGATGATATGTATATCAGAGGATATTATTTGATATTTCAATATAGTCTTATAAGGATAATGAAATGATCACTTAGCCATGTATTATTTAACATAAAACAATAGTTACCATGATTTGGTTTAGATGGAACCATATGGGGATTATTTTGGTAGTCGATTCCAATCTCCACTTTGGGGGTATGTGGTTATTGAGGTATTATTTTTGGAGTCCAATATGGTACATGAGACCTCAAATAGAGTGAAACTGAATTAGAAGAGGTTAATCACAACTCAGAGTATGAAGAAGTCCCATCATAATCATAGGATGAGAGTAATTGTGTTTTTGTAGAGGGGAATAATCAATACATCATCTTTTAATTTTAATTTATAATATGTTTTTAGTTATAAAATACTCTTTACTCTATTGTTTTATCTTTTTTTGGGTGATTTCAAGGTGATTTTTTTCTATAAAGGGTGTAATAATTGAAGGTTGGTGTGTTGAGAGGATTCTATACTTTACTGTGGATATAAACTACCACTAACTAACCCGTGAAGTTAATTCATGTGTATAGGTTTTAAAAAACTTCAGCAGCCATATGATTGTTATGAAAGAACATAAGTGGTTCTTTAAGAACATAGGTTGATCAGTGTCTAGTCACTAGACAATTTTTGGTGGTACTAGCTTGTTATTGAGGAAAACTATCTTGTTGGTGAGGCCCACCATCTCATTGGTGTGCCCAATATGAGGGTACATTAAATGAACACCATGGGTTTTAATTACACTAATGTTACCACCATATTTAATCCTAAATTCTAATCAAAACACCCCTTTTTTGGAATAGAGACCTCCCCACATGATCTTGGAGTTATCCAACTTATCTCCCCTTGATTTTTTTTCTGGGATTGATCTGGTGAGGCTATAATTATAGGCTTTATCTAGATCTACATGAAATCTTCATCTTTTATAAGAGATGGTAATGTATCTATGATGGATATGTGTTTTCTATCATGATTCAATGATGAATTACTCTACCCTTCAAAGATCAGTGGAGGATCTAGTTCTTTGATGATGTCACTTAATCAGATTGAGATACACCATCAATTACAAAAATATTGTGGGTGTGTATTTTTGAATCATATTCCTAAACCACTTATTGAAGGAAAATATATGATATAGTTATAATATATTAATAATAAATTGGTATATTGGTCACAAAATTGACATGTAAAAGGCATCCCATTGACTAGAACATGGTTTCTAGTGATTGGTAGTCATTTAAAGGTAATTTTACTTATACTGATAATCATGAGATCTTTTTATTATTTAATATCATATTACATCTCTTTTATTTTGATGGATTTTTGATGGATAAATTTTAATTAGATAGAACAAAGGTTCTATTATATAATTTATGTGGATTTCATGATTCATTCTTGAATTGACCACAAATCCAGTGAACTAACATCATATTCATCAAAAAATTAGAGAACTATTTCCATTGATGGGATTTGTGTGCTATTAAATTATAGAAAAACATTATTAACATGTAATAATCTTAGTTATCTATTTTTAAACTACTTTCTTCAATGAACTAGAGTTGATATAGAAATCCGTTGCATATTGGAAATTTTTATATGGGTTCAAAATTTGGTTCATGATTCGATCCATGGATGAAATTTAATGTACTTCATCAAAAAGTTTATTGTAGGATATCCCTTTCTATTTGAGGCCCTTTTATGATCTTATTACCATGATTAATATTGAATTTACAATGATTGTTCCATATTTGATTTAATTTTATTAGGTGTGACTGCGTAGTTTGTGATTCCTATATATGATTCTTGATTCCTTGATTATTTCTAGATTTTCTTGTTACAACGCTTGATGTTGATCACAAGTTGTTATATAATTCTAAAATACTATCATTATTATGAGATATTATGGTCTTATTATTCTCTTCAGTGTTGTATATGTTTATAATGCCTTAGAGGTGTTGTTTGGTATTCATAACAGGTGAACCATCATTGTATGATTACCCCTTAGAGTGGGAGTGCACATGATGTGCATCAATGATACTGTTGGTCCCATACACATGGTAAGAGCATGAAAACCTTGTGTCATAACCATAAAATTGATTCCATGAGGTTATGTATTTATTTTCTAGAATCGATGCCTCGTGGATACTGAGTATCCTGTTCCATCAATTCCTTGAGGATGTAGATTATATTTCCATCCTTTTGGATAGTTCTTGATCTCTTTTTATAACTTGATCATCCTTCCAACATGGATATGAAGTAGGTATATATGGGGAACATGGTTTCGTTTTTGGAACACATTTTCTTGGTTATTATTGTTATTATTGATTGTGAATTTATTTTTATTTTTGACATACAGCTTTTATACATGTTCACCCTTTTTAATAATGAATTAGTTGCATCCTATGGGGTTTTATTACTCACAACCTACAATGGCTTCTTGATGCACATGCATAATTCATGTATTGGGATCCAAGAAAGGGAAAGGTTACTATAGTGGATGGTTGATCTGAGGAGGTTTGAGAAGTTGGTGGGACCATGATAGACTCAGGATGACTTCCACAAGGTTTTATTTATTTACCTACTCACACTATTAATGTAGTTTGTCTTACTTATTTGGTAACTTTTAAATTGAAAAAAAATGAATGATTAAACATGAATTGAAAATTTAAACTTGATGAATAAATATATGTTAATTCTAATTATATAAAATTGGTTGTATATACACAATAAAAAAATAAATAGGTGCATAATACTAAATATGTCTTAGTGGAGTCAAAATTAAGATTAAATCCATCACCTCAAGGTTTTCTTGCATAGAAAGATATATAAACTAATTTGTAATGAATTTTAATTTAATATAATTTTATAAAAAATACATTTATGTACTTATAATATCATATATGATACACTAATAACATTTCAACACTTATTTATTAATAATCCCTTAGTAAAATCATCGTTTCCATGTGTTAAATGTTTCATTTTTCAAGAGAATTTTGGTTTGTTAGTTTCGGACCTTGTAGATATGGTTTCATAATATATAGTATGTTAATGATGATATTAATATCAAATATATTAATTATAAATATTTTTATTCACCCATAAAATGTAGAGATAGAAAAATGAATTACACTGTTCATAGAGATGTTATACCATAAGTATGCGTGAACATTGTTATCAATTTTTAATAGATGGAACAAAAGAAAGTTACATAATAATTCACCATTAAAGAATAATTATTAAATCATATAAATTAATTAAATTTATCCTTATTACAAACTTTTTAAAGAAAAAATAAAAAACAGATCACATCACTTCGTGTTTTTGGTTGACTACATGTACGCACGAGCGACATTATTGGTTTCCAATAGGGTAGAATATATGAAGGTAGATATGATATTATATTTATAGAATCATAATTGTTTCATAAAAATCCTATACATTAATTATTTCTATATTTATACCATAAAATTAATGCGGTGATGGAAAACAAATTACACCACTATATATAGATGGTAAGTCTTATTTACACACAAGAAATGTTTTATCTTTTTTTATGTTGAAACAATATGTGAAATGATTGTACCATAATAAAAATAAAATATCATAATATTTATTATACTTAATTTATTATTTTTTCATGGGTATAAAAAATTCATAAAATGTAGAATAATTAATAAATTTGAAATATTTGGTAAATATGATTACACATTATTTAGTAGACATCATTTAGATCCCTTGTTATAGAAATTTAGAATAATTTTTAAGAACACTAGAACCTATAATTAATGTCCAGATAATTTTACACCCTAATTGGGAATATTTAATTCAAGATAATCTGCTCAATAAACTACAAAGAAAAGATAAAATGAGTAACCTTTTACATGTGAGGGGAGGGGAACTGTTTTTATTAACTATGATTTAAAATAATATAAAATAATTTTCACTGAAAATGGATAATAATTTCTATAATTTTATATAATATGATTATAAATATAAACAATATTATCCAATAATTTTTTCAAAATTTTTTGTAATGTTTTTACCTATATCTCTTAGTTATAATCCTTTTGTTAACCAGTTTGACAATTACAATGATTTAAAAGATGTTTTACTCATTAGGGGTAAAGAATGTTTATTAAAAAGGAAATTTTACCATTAAATGGACCATGGTTGATTTTTACAAAAATATCCCCTTATTTTGGAAAAATATATTATTTTTATGAATTATAAATTATTTAAATAAATTATTATAAAATATAATTAAAGTAATTTTTTGAAATACATGAAATACTATTATATAATATATGTCTGAATTATGTATAATGGTTCCAAAATGATATTGATAATAAAATAAGTAGTATACAGCCTAATTATAATCACATAATAAAATTTATTCATGTTTAGATATCATTACAGAATTTATCTTTTTGTTTTAACCACAGGTTGATCTGTTTTTACCTTAATCGTGGTAATGAATTTTTCTATATTAAAGGGTTATAATTTTACTTATTAGAATAAAATTAGAAAATAAATGGATAAGGTATAGTGTTTTTGACCCTTAATAATCCTAATTATCCTATTACATGTTTTATTTGAATTTAAATAATTTAGTAAAATATTATTTAATATAAAATATCGTTAATGTCTTATTTTACAAAAGTCCATTTAATTTGACTTTAATAGCATAAATATAGTAATGGAATTAAAATAATAAAATTTCATGATTATTTAATTTTATATATGTATATATAATATTCATGGTATTATATAACTCACCCCAAAAGTATTACATTTATAATTTTTAAAATAATTTACTTGATTTTTCTATGGCTTGCACAAGCACCACGTTCGCGTTGCGTAAGAATTTAAGGATACAATTTCATTACGGAAAATTAAAAATAAATTAAAATGAAAAAAATAAATTAATATTTAAAATAATAATTTATAACATAATATAAGTTATTTTTATCCCTATCACAAAATATTATATATATTAAAATCAAGATAATGACATTTTTTACATTATCTTTTACTTAAATACTATAACAGTGAAAATTAATGTTAAATAGAAATATTTTATATTTTAAAATTTGAGAAGACTATGGATAAAATAAAATCAAACAATTAAATAAAATAATGTGGTTTAATAAATTCTAAGTCTTATTTTATTAGTTTTTAGCATTAATTACCTGATTTACCCTCTACTGTGGTGGTTAGTTTTACCACAATTACAATTCGTAATGCCTAAATTAGGGTCCTATTTTACAAATTTAAACTTAATGATTCAAAATTTGGAAAATATTTTATCAAATTAGAATCATATAAGGTTCATAAATTGATTTAAAAATTAACCCAAAAATTATCCATGAAACTATTTTCTCGAAAATGTGTTTTTAACACTAAAAATCAACTTATATCAAAATCAAGTAAATTGATGATATTAATGGTATTAATTAAATTATTTTAAATAAAATGGATATTGTATCACGTAAAATCCAGAATATAATGATAATTTTAATATACTTTATTTAAAGATAAAAATTGATAGTTTTACCAAAATTTACATTTTCCATTATTCACTAAAAAAAATATTTTTAATAAAATCCCAAAAATACAAAATAAGATAATAATTAAATAATTAAATTAAAATGAAATAATTATCACATTAATAATATTTCAATACTTTTCAATGATTTTATAAACTCAGTGTTATGAATAAAAAAAATTTCAATGAAATTAAATTATTTAAAGAGAAATATATCATAAAATATCGAGGTGTTACATTCTACCACAATTAAAAAAAATTCAACCTCAAAATTCCATTACTCTAATAAAAAAATTAAGATACTAATACTACATTATATCCTTGGTTTCCAACCTAAATTCCTCAAATTTATGGTTTTAGTATAAAAATTTGACCATGTGGGTGGTCTTGTTTTGGAGCACTTTCTCTCTACGATCTAGAATTTCCACTAGTTATTCCTCATAAGAAAGGTCTTCCTATAGTGGTATAAACTATGAGTTTAGTAAACGTGAATGATAATGTATGTAAATTATAATGAGATATATATTGAATACATTTTTAGTTTTAGATAGATTTTGTAGAAGGGCCAAGCGATAAGCTACCACCAGGATACGATAAAGAATTTTGAATGGATCAAAATATCTATGGATAAAATTTAACCTCAATTAAAATATCTTAATGTTTTAAATATGAGATATTCATATTAACAAATTTTCACCAGCTTCAATACCAATATCTCACTGATGATTTTCAACATTACTTTTTTTAACTCTAAGATGACCTTATGAGTTACTGGATAGATTTAACCTTATCTAAAATTTCCTTTTCTAAATCATTCTCCAATAGAGTTATTTTTCCAAATTCATCCCAAAAAATTGGATTTCAAAACATTCGTCCATATAGTGATTCAAAATGATCCATTTGAATTCTTTAGTGAAAGCTATTTTTGTAAGAAACTTCTACCAAAGGAAGGTGTTGTGTGTAAAAATATTTTAAATCCATTAATAAATATCTTAACATTTCTTATAGAGTTTTAATGGTCCTATATGACTGAACATATCTCTAAGAATGATAACAAATAATAAATCTCATATATTTATCCTGATCATACTTACGTATTCTCTATAATTTTGAGGTAAACCTTGGATCTTGATCAAATAGGATTGAGAGTTAAACTCCATGAAATATAAAAACTTTCTTAATGTAAAACCAAGTAATATGGTCACGAGAGAAATAAACCCTAATATCCATAAAATTTCATTATTTTATTAGGTGAGTGATTAAAACATAAATTTTATTATACCCTTTTGATGTTTTTGAGAGTCTGGTGATGAAATCCAAGGTAATTGTTTCCCATTTCCACATTGGTATAGGTAATGGTTGTAACATAAATTTAAAATTTTATCTCTCAGTCATAAATTAATGACACACCATTCATCAAGATATATATAGTTCATTATCAATTTTTATATTATCCAACCATAAATCCTTCTTCAAATCTCTATATAAATTTTAATTCCAAAAATTTAAAGAATGTTAAACTATGAACTTCATCCAACAACTCCTTCTTTAAATATTTATTGGTAGTAAAAAAATAGTTCATGAACCTTATCATTGTATCATGATTATTATTGAAATTAGAAACATTGACCACCTTATTTTTTATTTCATGTATTCATTTTTTTTTCTTTTCAATCATCTCATGAATTTATGGTTTAACATTCACTTGAGAAATATAATATTTTTACCATTTTATTTAGATTTCAATATCTATATTCGAAAAAACTGTAACTATTGGATCAATTTCATTATTCATCATGGAAAAAATATCATGGTATTTATAAATCACAAAATCAACCACGTTATTCACATTCCTAGGGTGGTAATATACTAATAAATCATAATATTTTATCAACCCTAATCATCATATATAACACATATTGAAATGTATATGTGTAATTTTATGCATTAAGCATTTATTTTTAGTATATATATCACAAATTTCACCATAAAGATAATTCATGTATATCATAAATGTTAAAATTATTGATTCCAAATCCGAATCATGATTTAGGTATTTCTACTCATGAATTTTCAATTGGTGGGAGGTATAAGCTGTCACTATATCATTCTGCATGAGGAAGAGTCATAGTCCCTTCTCTGATGGATCACTATATATCATAAACCCTTCTCCACTATTGGGTACTGTAAACATAGAAATGATGATTAAAATTATATTTAGTTAATTGAAATTATACTCACATTTATATGTCTAAAAGAACATAACCCATTCCAAACCACCTTGGTGAGTGATTTAGATAGTCAAGAAAAATATCTCACAATGAATTGGTCCAGCTAAAAAAAGAAACAACTAGATCTCCGTAATTGTGATTAGTCTAGGAAATTTCTTAAAAACTTCTCTCTTTGATGTATCCATGGATATATACTAAACTAAAAATAGAGGTCCAAATAAAGTTACTTTTTGGTTTCCAAAATTGACCCTTTTAAAAAATCAGAATATAGCTTCTTCTTCCTCATATTCATCAACACAATCCTCAAATTTTTTCTATTATCTTATGTTATCTTCAAATATATAAGAATATTATCTATAATGACTTCCCCAAACTGATCATGGAAATCTTAGAATTATTTATTCCTTAAATACATTAATATAAAATGATAATTGGTTAGTCTAAATATAATTAATATAAATTCATAATGAACATAACTTGTATAAAACGTTGTATTTGGTATATCATCTTTCTTCGCACATTGCTGATAATATTAAGATTAAAGATAAATCTTGTAAAAATATTGAGATCCTTCTAATTAATCAAATATATTATCTACATGGGTTAGAAGATTTATGTTCTTAATATTGATTTTTTTAACTTCATGATGATCAATGTCAAGAGGCATTAACCCATATTTCTTCTTATTTAAAAGAATAGGTTCAACCCAAGGTGAAGAACTCGACCAAATAAATACAATATATATATTCTTATATATATTAATATTTAATTCCAAAAAATAACTAAGGATGATCAATATGGAGTCTCTAAAATAGGTGTAGCATCATGTATGTGTTTTATTGAAAAATAAACTTAATGATTTGGGGTATAACTAGGAATGTATTCAATGAAGACACCAACAAACTCCTGAAAAAAAATCATATCATCAATGACATGTTTCTACTCAACCGTCTGAGATAAATATTCCTAATTTACTAGTAGTAAATCATATATCACGGTAGTAATTTACATTGAGAGTTTATATTTATCCTCACACCGATAGCCTATCATAGATTGATTCAAAATATAAAATGAAATTTACATTCCTCATAAATTGATATGAGATCTATCCTGAGGGATAAAATCTATGCACAAAATCATATAAAATTAAAATATTAGAAGAATAATCTTAGTTATAGGAATCAAATTAGTACAAAAAATTATTTTAGTGGAGTTATATTATTGATATAATATCATCCTACCCTTAAGTTTTTTCATAAATAATATAACATCTAATCATTGAGGTTGTGATATGATACCCTTAAAATGTCATTACATATAAAATATAAGGTAGAACCAGAATAAAATAAAATATTGTAACTTTTATAGTGGGTGATAATTTTTCCTTTCACCACATCACTTGGATATTCCACTTTGACTATAGTAATTCTATATGCTTGGCCTTCTCTCCTTGGATTCTCCTACGGTAAGTTACCTTGATTACTGAGGAATTTACTTGAATAATTTTCAATATCTTTACAAGAGATTAATTATATAGAAATATATTATTTATTTTCCTTATAGTCATAATCTAGAAAACCATTTCCCTCACACTTGTGATAGACTCCCATTCTCTTCAAGAATATTCCAAGATGTTCTTTCTTCATTTTTTACGTGATGGAAATTGTTTTAATTCATTGATGTGTTACTACTTTTGGTACTCCACCAACACTTAATCCCAAGATTTCAATTAAAGATATATAATCTATAAAATTATCTTTCTCTATTGATGACACATTATATTATATCATTATATAATTTTTTTTGAGAAACTACTTCCCATTAGAGACATGGCTTATAATTATCAAGGAAATGGTTAATATTGATTTCTAGATTACATATATAGTCCAAATCATGATTGAAAAATATTGTGAAGCCACCCTCATACTCTAATATGATTTTATCTTTGTTTTTTGAAATTGAGGAACTTCATATTTATTTCAGCTCGCTATTCTTGAGGGAGGTTTTTTCAGGAAAATCACATTAAAATTTATTCATTCCATGATTTTTATATCATTATCCTATTTAGTATTTTGGATCATTGACCACCATCGATCAACATATTCTTCCAAAAAAAACTCCCATAAAAAATTTTTCACTTTCATTACCTCCTAAATCTAGGAATATATTTTCAAGGGACTTTATCCATTTCTCAGTTAATAATGGATTAATTGGTCCCTTAGAAAAGAGAGGCTTCTATCGCATGAAGTGTTTGAACAAAGGTAAATCACTTTTTGGAATTACAGGTTTCTCCATGAAGGAATTTTTTATTTTAATAACTTTTGTTACTACCCAAAAATATCCATGATCTACTTAATTCAATTGATAGATATATTAGATTTCTTAGTAGGGAACTCACAACATAATCTGTGGGTGTTTATTCCCTTTATTCCTTGAGGTCTCATCACTAAATAATGGAACACGCCTTGTTATCTAATAGTCATCATTAATTTTGATCCAGAAAATAAATACATCTAATAGTAAATGTTTTCAAATACTATAGATTATTATCATAATTCTCATGTTAGATAAGATTATTTAAAATATGATTCCCAATTTTTCTACTAAACATTCTCTAATACCAATTACAGAAACCCCATCTCCAGTAACCAAAAGTCGGTGTATGAATTACTACATTGAAATAAGATACAAGGGATCACATGAATAAGGATTTCCAAGATTATTAGTATTGAAGAACCTAATATATACAAGATTCCCATATAATATTAAAAATATAAAATACATAGTATGAAAAACATTAATGAATCCTTGATATTATTCATAATATCCTTATTCATATCTTGGGGGAAGGAAAACCAATAAAGGGTTAGATTAGATACCCAATAAAGGTTACATACAATGAAATATATAATGATTAAATAAGTCATAATCAATTTGAAAGGAAAATAACTAAAAAAATTATATTTAATAAATAATTTGAGCACATAATTTATCCATGGTAAATATCGATGTATTAATAACATGGATAATAATAACTAAATTAAAAATTAATGAAATACTTAATAATCGATATAATGATCTCATACATCATTTTATCTTTACCATCAAGGCCTTACATGAAGATAGTTTTATTGATGGGTAGGTATACATCAAAAAACTATTTAATATGGTTATCCAATTGGTTTTCTTAATGAGACTATTAAATGGATTATGGGTTTATCTTTAAACAAGCCCACAAATCATAACATTTTCAATAAATTCATCATAAATCAAATAATAAATTTAATTAAAAAAATATATTACTTATCAAAAAAATGTCCTTATTGAGTAATGAATATAGAATACTAATATTGTCTTGGCCATTTAATAAAAATAAAGTAAAACACCATATGTAGAAATACTATATAGTTTATAATATAATCATATAAATGATACAAATAATATATATATTTTTGAGAAATTTAATTTCTAACAATCACAAAAAATTGAATGTTTCATGATAATGTTAATGACAACAAAATTAATAAGAGTCCAAAGATGATGATCAGTTCATCAAAAAATATAGGTTTTGTAATAAAATAATTTCTTTTAGAGAATAAATAATACAGATGAAAAATATTAAAATAATATTTTATTAAGTATATTTTTTCATAAACCCGAATAAATATGAAGTGGAGTCTAAATTTCATAAAATAATTATGGTGGTGAGAAAATCCATTAACATCATATTTTCTAAAAAGTTACATTACTTTTATTTTTTAAAAAGTAAAAAATGAACCTTTTAGAAAAAATTACAAATATTGATTCGAAACACTATAAAAATCAAGTATAATATAAAATCACCTTAGTAAACAATTTTATTAAATAAAAAGTACTTTATTAAAACCATTTTTATAATATTGATATGGAAGAAATATATATATGATCAAAAAGGGAAATGAGATTAGTTTTTATTTTAAAATTTCTCAATTTTATCCAGTTTAAAAATAAAGAAAAATTAATAATAAATCATAGAATATTATTAAATATCCAATGGTTAAAAAAATATAGGGATTTTATTAATTATAAAAAATCATATTTCTTTAATGAAAAAAATGAGAAATCCTAAAATAATGAGATTTTAAAATAAATTATTACCTGTTTGGTAACATTTAATTTGATAATTACTGATAGAGTAAACAAAGGTTTAATCTTCAATAATAATGAATAAATATATATTAATGTAGTAAACAAATGGGTAGTTTATACAAAATATAAAAATAAATAGTTTCATAATACCAAATACGTCTCAATTGAGTGAAAATTGAGACGAAATCTCTTACCTCTAGTTTTCTTTTGAATAAAATCCATCTAACCTCATGTATAATAAATTTTGTTTTATTACAATTATTTACCATAGTCGTGTAAATGATTATAATATCATATATTATATACTTATAATAATTCCACACATGTGTACTAATATTACCTGATTAAAATCCTAATTTTTTGGTGTAACTATTTTGTTATTCATGAGAATTTTGGTTTCAGTAGTTCTAGTCCTTATACTTTGATTTGGGTTATATCATCTAAATAATTTTAATCATGATATAAATATCATATATGTTCATCATATATATTCAGATTCATCCATAAAAGTTAGATATTATGTAATGAATTACATCGTTCATGAAGACGGTAGGTCATACATATACATGAACAATGTTTTCACTTTTTGATGGATGGAATGAAAGAATGGTAAATAATAATTAAAAATTATAGTGTCATTATTATATCATATATATCATATATATATATCATATATATTCATTAAATTTATCATTATTACTATCCTTGCTAAAAGGAAATGAAAAAAAGATCACATTACTTCGTGGAGGAGGTAGTCCACTTGTATGTAGGAGAGATGTTATCATTTTTCGATTGATAGAATGGTAATAATTTATATATGATATAAAATTAATTAAAAATAACTAGTTTATAAATATGATATATATTCATTATTTTTATATTTATGGCCATCTAAATAATGTGGTGATGAAAAATGAATTACACCATTATGTAGAGTCGGTAAGCCCTGCCTATAAACGAGGGATGTTTTTTTTATTTTTGAAAGATGAAAATGAGATGGAAAATTATATACCATACTATGATAAAATATAAGTATAGTAATGATATTGTATTTATAATTTAATTATAGGTAAACCATAATTATATGAAGTGGAAGAAAAATTAAATTTCAAAGGGTTAGTAAAGGCAATCACCTCTTCTTCAATAGACTTCTGTTATATCCCTTATTAAGGACCATCGTAATGGAATTTTAAAAAGACCATCACATATAATTCATTTCTTTAGACATTTAAAAGGTAATTGGGAAGGATTTTTTGATATATTACTTTCAAGATATTATAAATAAAATACAAACAAGGTGTCTTTTTATAAGTGAAGAAATGGGCACTCTTGTAATTATAAAAAGTATTAAATTAATATAAATTAATTTTCTTTAAAAATGGATAAAATTGATATAATTAAAAAAAATATGATTATGAGTTTAAATAATCTCTGGATTTTTTAAATTTTTTGGTTATGTTTTTACTATTATCTCTTAGTTTTATCCCCAATTAATCATTTTTAAAATTACCATGATATCAATGTTTTTACACTTTTGGGGTCTAAAAAAGTGATATAAATGGATAACTCACCCATAAATGGAACATGGTTAATATTTTCATCCATTTCATAATTGTATTTATAAATATATATTCTTTATCAATTATAAATGATTTAAAAAAATTTTGTGTACTAAAAAATATCAATAATGTCATTTTTTTAAACACATGAAATAATATAATATAATATGTGTCTTTCATAGGTAAAATGGATCCAAAATTAAATTTATTGTAATATAAAGAGTATATGGCCATATTATAATCACATAATAAAAATTATATAGTATTATATATCATTTTAAAACTTATATTTTTTCTTAATTTTTTGGATAAATAGTTCCTACCTTAACTATGGAAATGAATTTTTCAACATTAAGGAATTTTAAATGTTCTTATAAGATGAAAATTTTCACATAAATAGAAAAGAGATTAAATTTTATACCATTTATAATAAAAATTTTCTTCTTTAAATATTTTAAATTATTTAATATAACATTATTTTACATAAAATAACAATATTTTAATTTTCGACACCATTCATTTAAATTTACATCAAATTCATAAATTTAGTATTAGAATTAGTACAATATTTTTTTAGAATACGTAATTTATTATATGTATCTATAATTTTTTGGTACATAATAAATCCCCCAAAAATCACTTTTAGGGTTTCTAAAATAATTTACTATTTTTTTCTACCACTTGCAAAAGTATCGTGTCAGCATTGTATAACAATTTAAGATTGTTATTTAATTTAAAAAAATTTAACAAAAATTACCATGATAAAAAATTCTTAAATATTTAAAAAAAAATTAAACAAAATATTATATTTTTTATCCCTATCAAAAAATTTATAGATATTAAAAGAAAGAAAGTGACATTTTTGACTTTATCTTTTAATTAAATATTATAAAGGTCAAAATTAGTTTAAAATGGAAAAGGTCATATTTTCATAGTTTTGATTATTATAGATTAAATATTCTCTTCCAATTAAATAAATGAATGTTTTTATTTAATTTTATTCATTATCACATTAGTTGTTAACCTTAATTACCTAGTTTACCCTTTACCGACGTGATAGATTTTACCATTGTTACTACAAGTAAAGTATAAAAATAAAGGAGTAGTTTTTAACAAATTTGAACCTAATAATTCTAAATATTGAATCCATTTTATAAAATTTAAATAAAATAAGTTTCACAAATTAAATTCAAAATAATCCCATAAATTCAGAAAAAAAAATTACTTTTGTGAAAATGTGATTTTAAGCCTAAAAAATAATTTATATCAAAATAATGTAAAATGATGATTCTAATGGTATTAATTAAAAAGTTTTAAATAAATTTGATCTTATTTTACTTTAAATATAATGTATAATGAGACTTTTAAATTATTTTATTTTACAAAAATTAATTAGAATTTTATTAAACTCTATATTTTTCAATATTCACTAAAAACCGAACCTTTTTAGAAAAATCCCGAAAATTAACCCTAAATTAACAGTGAAATGAAAAAAGAAAAAAATTTATAATTTTTACATAATATTTGTTCAATTATTTTTCATGGTTCATTTAAACATAGTGTTGTTTGGAATGAAATATATCAAATAAATTAGACTATTTAAGGAGAAATATAACAAAAAAATATCACAGAGTTACAATTACATATGTTATTAACATAAGAGATATTTTATAGGTGTTCTAAGAATTAATTTGGTGATTGAGATAATTTTTCATTATAAAACTTTGTTAGGAACACCTGAAAATAAAAACAAGAATACTTCTATTTGGGGGGGGGGACACTTATGTCCCCACACCAACTCTAGTGGTTTAATCCGTGGGACCATTATAAGTTGAAGTCTTCCAATTTTTTATGATTAAAGCTAGATGGAAAAACAAAAATGGTTAATTATGATCAAGATTTTCATCTATAGTATCTACTATCTTTAAATGCTGTTGGGGGTCCTCAGGATGATGAGTACTAGATCAAAATAATTGTGGGGATATTCGACTCTATAAAGACATCATAGGATCAATTTGTGATTATAGATACAATCATACATTAGGAACCAACCAAGAGGTGGCGGGGTGTTATGAACCATGCCGATAAGAATTTAGTTCTTTCGTGGGAGACCTTTAGGGAACTATTAATTGGGGAGTTATTCCTAAAAACATTGAAGATAGATGATGCTCATGATTCTATTGAGATATAGTAGGGGTGATTAAAAAAGAAGATTACTTTTCTTATTTTATGAAACTTATTCACAGCACGACCCTCTTATATAGAAATGAGGCATTGGAGACCCAAAATTTCTATATTTTCATTCAACCAAATCTCAATTTCTATTTGGATTCAAAATTGACATTTTTCCAAGAGCACAAACCATATCCATTTTCTCTTATTATATGGTGCCAGTTGAGTTGAAGAATGTCAAGGTTCAATTTTAGGATTTAGAGTTGAAGGGATTCATCAGATTGAGAACATCTCCTTGAGGTGATAATTTCTTTTATAATAAAGTATGATAATAGTTGTTGGATATACATGGAATATAGGAAAATAAATCATGTCATAGTTAAGAAAATGAGCATGATAATAGTGATTTATGACTTATTTGATCTATTATGAGAATACCAAGGCCTATCCAAAAACTGATGTATTAATAGGATACCATAATATTTGGGTTATAGAGTTGGGTATACCTATGATTATTCTCATGTATATATATATATAATATATGATTACATGGTGATTCATTTTGGTATGATAAATTCTAGAATGTTGTTTATAGCTCTCAGGAAGTAGATCATCCAACCATACCTTGAATATTCATTGTGGTGTTAGTTGGAAATATTATGATATACTTAAAGAAATCATAGTAATATGATATACAATTTAAGATCACATTGAGAATGAATTAATAATCAGATATATAATGAGATCTCAAAGTGTGACTTCTGGGTATAAGATGCGGGATTAATTGGGTACATGATTTCTATGGATGGAATTTTTGTTGTTCTAGAGAAGTAAGTATAAATGATGTCTTGGGAACACCCTAGAAATGTGGAAAAAATTAATATTTTCTTTATTTTGGAAGTTTATTATTATATTTTCATTCAGGAATTCTCCCATATGTATGAAACTGTGGTTGGGGTTACCCATAAAGGGATGGAGTTTGAGTGGATAAATCAATGCAAATAGGCCACCCTAAAGCTAAAGATAAGATTGATATCAGCTCCAACCCTGAAATTTCCTAAGACAAGTATTCGATATAATGTTTACAATTATTTCTCAAGTATTGTTTTAGGGGTTGTGATAATGGAGAGGGATGAGGTAATAGCTTATGGTCTATATAAATTGTGACCCCATGAGTGAAAATATAGTACACATGAATTGGATTTGGAAATTGTGGTCTATACTCTAAATTATTGACATCATTATCTCTATGGTGAGAAACGGTACCACATTTTCATGTTATGTGGAAACATGGGTGAATCCAAAAGGAGACTTGGGAGTAGTAAATTTATGTCCAAGATCAATGGCCAAATTTTTTGATCAGGAACTCTATAGAAACTTCTCTAGGATGAGAATCCCTTAGAGGGGGATATTGTAACCTATCAAAATTTTAATGTACATTACTCATTACTTTTAGACCCTATTTAAGTGTTTTTTCTGATATGATTTTTTTGGGATGAAGTATTAGGGATATTATGGTTTGTTTTGTAGGTTTTTAAAGTTTGTTAAAGGGGTTTACCATTGGCACACTATTAGGGGAAATTATATGGGAGTAAAAAATAATGTTTGGAATAGGGTTTACCAAACCGTGTGGAAAAACCATTTAGGTTCCTAGAATAGTTAGTAATCCTCTCAAATTTAGTACATGGTTTAGTAAACCTTGTGACCAAACCATGGTAGAGGTTTTAATTAATCCAAAAATAGGGATTTAATCCTAAAACCTCTCAGTAACTCCTTATTCATCAGCATAAGTCTAGGGATCATGAACTTAGGTATCCAATAAAGGTTTTTGGTGAATCCTCTCCATTCAAACTCTGATTATGTAGAATCTAATGGCGTTGGGTTGTAAGGATTCAAGTTATGTGATAATTATTCTGAGTTATTCACGATATCTATTGATATTCAAACTTTATATTAAGATAATTCATTGATCTGAGATACTGTAGAATGATATATGGTTTCCCATGTGATATAATGGATAATTATAGGATCATTAATTTATTAGATCTTAGATATATTTATAATCACATCCTCCTCCTAAAATATATCTTGATCCACCATTGAATAAAAATATCATCAGGTAAGTCTTATAATAATCAACATGTTTTAATATTATTATTCTTTAAAATTTCTCTATAATCCCTTTTGTGGTGAATTGAGATTCTTTCTAGGGTTTCACAACATACATGGTTGATTTTGGTGATGAATCTTAGTGGCTATTACTATTTGGATTAAATAAAATAGAGGTAGGAAGATACTTACTCTATAGGGCATTGAATATAGTTATTGGAAAGATATTATTGGTTATACTTGTGTTAGTTAAGACCCATGTTTGATGTCTGTTTCATATGGGTGTGTCTTGATTTGTGATAACCATTTTTAGTATGAATAGTTTTCCTTTCTCTGATATGAAATTTTTCTAAGGTATTTAAATTTTTTTTGTATTTTTTCTTCAGTTATCATGAAGATTGGGTTTCTTAGAATTGAATAGATGGTCCCATAGAGAGGAATAATTGGTGATATGAGAAAGTCCAAGGATTTAACCGTGATTATGGGTACTTTTTGATATCACAAACATGATCAGTTGATGGGGGAGTTATACCATGTATAAATGAAGTGTATCAAATGTGTTAGAATAATAACATTGGATAAAGGCCATGCATGGGTGATTATGATCCAATTCTTCAGGCATGTTAAGTGGATGTACCATCACATGCAAACAGATGACTACATTAGGGTGGGGAATGAGGTGTTCTTTAAAAGTGGAATACAAATATATGTCTGTTGTATATAATGTGTTAATCTAACATGTGGACCTTGTAGAATGTTATGAGATATTTTGTGACTAAGGCTTTTATCCATATCATCATAATGCTAAGGAATGTGGGGCTAGGAGTTTTGGTAGCTTTTTTAGCACATGTTGATCTGAAACTTTAGTGGTTTATTATTTACTAATGATTTAACCTTTTTCATGTGATTCACCCTATATATCTCCAAAACTATTTTATGTACATAATTTTGGTGTACAACTAGATTTATATGAACACCTTTAATGGGAATCTCAATTCTCGTATATACAATATGATTAGAGATCCATGGAACGGAAAGGACCCAATGATAGAGAACTGAGGAAATGGTGTATGGTGATAGAGATAATACTATGGAATACTCTATTTATATTCTAGAGTGTAATTTATAATTAGTTTTCTATTTCCTTATTATACAATAGATGATCTAATACATTAGGGGTCTTTGGTTTATTTTTATTTCCTAACTTTGATACCAAGAATTCCATCTGATATAACATTCATTATTATTTATTTCCATTATGTTATTTTGGATTTTTATTATACTTTGTTATAATTTTGAGGTATTGGTTTTGATATTGAGGGTATAGTCTCTATAGTATTTAAAGATTATTTAATTATCTATAAGGGGGTATGAATTGTAGTTTATATAATAAAATATACTAATTTACTTATCCTCTTAATATAATTTATTGAATGAAATTTCTATTCAATTAGGAATTAAAACCAAATAGATTTTGTAGAAGTACATTATATATATTTAGAGATAAGAAAATATAGTTACATAAGAATACATTCCTTATGTAGTACACTATAGAATGATGAAACATTTACAAAAAGTTATAACATTACTCAAAAAGAAACTAAAAATGACTTTCCAAAGATTTATGAAATATTTACACACATTAACATTAAGTTTTATGGAAGTAAAAAAAATTTACTTTGTATATCCTTGGGTTTCACATAATCGTAAGATTTTCACTTATTATAATAATAAATCCCTCGATACAATGATCGTACATAGACCTGTGTTCCAATCCCCAAAATCCATCAACCATTAGGATCAGAAACACAAATTTCTTCATATCCCTAGAATCCCTTGATCAGTAATATCAGACAAAAAATTAAAAACACATAAATTATTAATGAACATAAAAAATATACCATCATGGATGAGTAAAAAAAGTCTTAAAAAGATTACAGTTAAGAACTCTAAAAGTAACAATATGTTAAAAAATTATTCATAAAAACATTAGATAGTCGTGTTTGTAAAGGATTCACCCTCCTTAAATGCTGCTTCTATTTATAGGAAAATAAAAAACGATTATATTAAAAAATCATATAGGTATTTAAAATTTACTTCGAAAAATGAATTATTTAAATTAAAGTAATTAGTTATGTATGTTCATCTGATGCTCATAATTTTATACACCATTATAATGTATCTAGATTCTATATAATTTGAATTGAAATTTTCCATCGGATATAATGAAATTTTTTCATTATATGGTTTTGAAAGATATATTTATGATAGTATTGGTATAAATACTTCTAGTAAACTACGTTATAATTTTAACTCTTTCAATTTTTTAAATCTTCTTTTGATGAAAAATGTAATCCTATGTCCGATGTTCCAAAAAATGTACATCTAATTACATAAAATATTTCCTTCCAATAAATGATATTTCTCCATATGTAGAAATAGTTTTTTCTAAAATAACCTTTTAATAAATTAGATTGTATAAAAGTTTGTAAAATATAAAAATTTTGTGGAAATGTATTGTGATTTTATAAATAATGATATAAAGTGGTGAAATATATTCGTTTGACTCAACAATATCCCGCTTTTTGAAAAACCCAAAACATAAACTTTTGATGAATAAAAAATAAAGAAATAAAAATTCACTCCCGCTATCTCATATAATTTTCCATTTTATCTATTTATCCATTGATTATATATCCCCCTTTGTTTTAGATTTTAGAACTTTTCATAATATACTTTAAAAACTTTTCACTAAAATTTATATAAGTTTATCCCAATTTATGAATTTCAAAAAGAAGGATTTCTAGTTTGAATAAGGTGCACCTAAAATGTAAGGGAAATAAATTCTATACGAAAAAATATAAAATAATCCAGAAATTTAAGAAAGATATTTGTCTGTTTGTACAATAAATACATTTGACCAATGAAAACAGAAACATTCATCCAATAATATTAGTAAGAATATCCATCCAAAAAATATACTAGATTTATTATAAAAATATAATAGAGTTTATAAAAAAATATCATTCTTTATTCTGGATGTTTTTAATGTTCATATTTATATTCTTTCAATCCTTTTTATAATTTTTGACACTACTAACACTAATTTCAACTTTTCAAAATCATCTTTAAGAACTAGAATCATATTATTTTTATTCTTCATATTTGAGATATCTTTTTCTAGGGATAGAAATTTAGAACTTATGCTCATATTTGTTTGTAAAAATGACGCAACTTTTTTCATATTTAAGATTTTTTTCTTACATAGCTTGTATTTTTCTAATTTTTTATTTGATTGACATCTTGAACAAACCTATAATTGTTTATCTTAATAAATTCAACTATAGACCCTTAAATATTATTTTATATTTTTTAAAACTCATATTCTTGATTAGTAAAACTAAATTTGGATTATTGACTACCCATGTGTTTTCAAATACATCACAAATCAAACTAATTTTCATATTTTAGGTTAATTTAGTTAATAATCAAGTCACATATATTTCTTGATCATAAAACATAAAATCACATTCAGTGTTCTTTATCTAATGTTGAGGTTTTTAGAGTTACTTATATCATATTCCCACCATCCTTTTAAATTTTTAAATTCAACCTCATTTTGAAAAACAATATTAGAAAGATGTTTTACAAAATATGAATTTAATAACAACAAAAATTTAACAGGAAAATACCGACACCTAGATTGAATATAATATTAAATTTCCTTGATTCCATCCAGTTTATAAATGGTCCCATTGAGGTAATTTATCTTCCTTTCCACCCGATTTAGGCTATTTCTAAGATGAGAATTTGTAGTCTCAGAAGAAGATCTTGGTATTGAAAGTCCTAGGGCCATAGAAAATCCAAATTTTATAGAAACAACAATATTATCAAAAAAATTCATAAAATTATTTTCTTCATCACCATCATCATTTGGTGGTTTTTATGAATTCTGATCTTAGGTATGTTTTTCATTTTCTTCATCCAATGGTTCTTATTTTTCATGATTATCCAAAAAAATAAATTTCAAAAATTTCACATATAAAGAAGATGTGGAGGATTCTAAAAAATATTTTATAACTAAATTTTATTTTAGAAATTCAAAAATTTGAAATTTATTATTAAATATACTCTTAAATAATATAATATTTACACTTTTAGAGGTTATGAATGTGTAAAACCATACTTTCTTTGTCATTTTTTTCTTGAACAACTACAACTTTCCTGATTTTTTCAATATCCAACTTTTAAAAGTAAATAAGAACATATTTTCCTTATAAATGTTTGGAAATACATTATTCCATTGGCCCAAACACATTACCCTTTCCATTGGTTTCATCTTGAACTCAGGATTTATTTTTCTCTATTTTTAAGGAATTCCTTCAAAAAAATTGGTTTCATTTTCATTTTCATCTCATTTCTTCTTCTTGTTTTCTTATTGAAGATCTTGAAAAAAGTTTTCATTAATCTATAAGGCCTTATCCTTTTCCATCCCAAAGTATGGATCATGCATATTATTGTCTACCACCTTCTTCACAAAATTTAAAAAAGCTTTATCTGACACTTGATTTGGCTTATTCCTTGGGAAATTTTTTTCCTTTTTCACCAAATTTATTTAAAGATTAATTATAGACCAATTTCATCTTATTTATTATCTCATCTCCAGTAAGAGAAATATTCTATCCCACAAAAATTTCTACATTCATGATTTTTTTCAATTTTCATAAAAATTACTAATAACTTGTTGATAAAATATGGATAATGAAGTATGTTAAATTTAATAATTCCTTCCCTGAAATCATCAATAAAATTGATATCACAAAACACCAAATTAATCTTACTTTTATAAAAAAAAGTGAAAGATATATAAATCTTTCACTTTCAATGTGTCCTTGTGTCCTTTTTTGGGAATGAGAAAAATTTTCACCCAAACCAAAACAATTCTATCATCAAGAGTAAGATGAAAAAAAATTCAAAATTTTTTATAAGGTGAGAATAGAGATGATTTGGATTTTTATTTTTCAAAATTTCTAATTTTTATTAGAAATTTTTAAATTACTAGCTTTTCTTCTCCTTTAAAATTATTTTTTACTAACACAATAGTTTTCTTAATATTTAAGTTGAAAAAATTTAAAAATAAATTAAATGATACAATATTAAGACTATAAGCTTCACTAAATTCTATAGAGATGTAGAAATCTATTACCAAATCAAGATATTGAAAACCAAGTTATTATTTTTCTATACATAAGTATTTATAGCATTGGGAAATTATCACCAATTTCAAAAAATATTTATACTTATCAAACCATACCATTTATAGTAACCTCTATTTTATTTCTATTATAATGGATACGTGTTTAGAAGATTCCATTCATGTTTAATTAGATTACTAAAAGATCAAATGAACTAGAAATGTTAATACAGAGAGGAAAAAATGGATGAGATCTCTTCTAAGAAAAAAACCAATGGGAAATGAGATTTCCACTAGCCTTATATATTGGAATGAGTGGAGATATGTTTCTTATTTCTATAATATGATGTGTTATAAATAAAACTTAATTAGATTAAATGACTCCCAACAAACCTAGAAAGATTAGAATTAATTTGAGAACTCTTGAATTCTTCATAAATTATAAATATGATTTATTTTTGAGACATTATGTATGATAAAACCTTAAATTTTTTAAAAACATTTATATGGAGTGTAATAAGCATAAAAAGAATATCTAAAAATAAAGTTGTAAATAGTATATTTACATTTTACCTTATTGTGATAAATTTATAAGCATTATTTTGAAAGATTATTTGTAAATATGAACATCTTTGGATTTGATTGATTTTTTTAAAAACAATTTAAAAAATAATATGAAAAAAAATTTAAGAAAAAAATACCGAAAATTTTTTAAATAAAAATTTCATTGAAAAAATTTATACATTTTATATTTAAGTAATTTTTTTGAAAATTTTAAACCTTTTTTAAAGGTGTTTCTTACTATTATTAGACATCTTAAATAAAAAGTAGATATGAATAATCATTTTATATTGACTATTCCTATATTTTGATTAATGTATTAGAATTTATCTAAATTTAGGGGACTAATAAAAATATTAGAAATTTGTTCTCGTATTTCAAGGAATAATAAAATTATATCTTCTTTTTGTGTGTGATCCCAAAGGAAATGGTGTCATATTTTTCATCTTCGATTATGAGGCATGCAGGAACTTTTTAATTAATGATACAACACTTATGTTATCACAAAAAATTGGATTTTTAATAAAGCTCAGGGTGAATTCAGTGATTATGTTTTTAATCTTCAACATTTGAGCACAACAAACTTCATTTTAAATATATATAGTTATAGTATTGTAATTCTCTAAAAAAATTTGTTTTTTACATGTCCATGACAAAAATTACTCTCCTAATAAATGAAAATTTTCAGAAGTTCTTTTTATATGCACTTTACAACCTAAAAAATAAGCATTTTGAAAAACATTTTAAGTTAAAATAATTTCCATAATTATAAAGTATACCAAGATCCATTTTTTACTTAATTTAATGATAAATTCATTATACTATTTTAATATGGGAATATTTTGGATTTTATTGATATATTAAATATAAGAATATAGAGAATAATAAGTCTATATGACAAGAAATTATGTATAGTAAAATATTAATCATTCCTCTATTTTTTTTATCAAATGTTTTCACATATTAATCAATATCAATAGTTTTTGGGTTCCCAATATGAGTACTCATAATATTTGTATTTTCATATCCAAAATATTAATGAATAAATTTTATACACTTTTATTGATATAAAAATATCCTTCTTGTTTCTGAGATATTTGAACACCAAGGGAAATAGTTAGTTCTCCCATCATGCTCCTTATAAAATTCAAATTTTATAATATTGAAACAGGAATCAATAAGAGATATATGATTTGATCCAAATCTAATTTGATTGACATAAATATGAAGAATTATGGTATTATTTAATGTATTTAGATAAATGTGTTGGATCCGTATCTCCCATAAAAAATTTATTTTTTAATAAAAATATAGTTAATCTATCATATGAGGCTATTAGAGCATGTTTAAGATTATAAAGGTTCTTATTAGTTATAAAAACATGATATAAATATTTTTCACTTAAAAAAATCGTTATTATACATAAACAACCTCAAGTACATATCAATTAATGAAAGCACACTTCACATCCATTTTAAAAAGAGGGAAATTTGGAATCACTATATATGCTATAAGTATATGAATAACTTTAAGTATAGATAATAGATAATAAGTTTATTCATAGTCTATGCCAGCTTATTGATCATAACCCTTTGTAACAAGCCCAGATTTATTTATAACAATAACCCAATTTTCATCACATTTATTTCAAAAAACCCATTTTACACTAACAATAGGATAATATTTTAGTTGTTAAACAAAAATTAAAAATTTATTCTTCTCAAATTCATTTAATTCAACATGAATTTCCTTTATATAATCTTCATCACCTAGAGCCTCATCAGTATTATTCGCTTCATATTGTGATAAAAATGAACAACACTCTATTATATTTTTAAGGAAGTTATAGATTTAACCAATTATTATAAATAACCAATGATATTATCACTATGAAGATTAGGATGGGTTGTAATATTTCCTGGCTTTATAAGATTTTGTTATTCAATAATAGGTTTAATTTCTTCTTGAGGTAAAAATTCGTAAATAATTTTCTTACTTGTTCTCTCATGAAAAGAATTTTCCAAAAATGGTTGAATTTTTTTTGTAAAAATATCCAAGTATGTAGTTTTAGGTTGTTTGAAAACTAATGTATTAGTATCATCAAATTTAAAAAGCTCTATTTTTCAATAGTAATTTTATTTTTATTAAAAACTCTATAAGAATTACTAATTTTTGAATAACCAATTAAAATTCCATTATCATATTTTCTAGAAATTTTTTGTAATTTATCATTAGTAATGAAAATAAATACTTCTATCCCAATAACATTTAAGTAATAATGTTTTGGTTTTCGTCTGGTCTATAAAGAATAATGTGTATTTTAATAAAATTTATTAGTAAGACTCAATTTATAGTATAAGATGTTGTACTAACTATATCAACCAAATTTTTTTATCAATTGAGTATTGAACCAACATGGTTATAGTAATGTCAAAAAAAAATTCTTATTTAAACCACACCATTTTTATGAGGTGTTCTTAGAGATTTAATGATATTTATTATAAATTTTTAACTACAAAATGTTTTAAGATCCGATTATAAAAATTATCCACATTGGTCAATACAAATAGTTTCAAAATGTTGATTTTGTAATTTTTAACTTCGGATAAAAAATTTTGAAAATAGAAAAAGGATTTTAGATTTTTTATTTATATAATAAAACATTATATATCTAGTGTAGTCATAAACTAAAACATATACATAGTATTTTCCACTAATACATCCCGTTTTTGTCAGATGAAGGAAATCCATGTGAAAAAACTATAAAGAATCAGCACATTATTAATTGATTTAAACCTTGAATTATGTTACTTTCTAAATTGTCTAGGATCTAAAACATTAAAATAATTAATCATATTACTTGGTATATCTCTAACTAGTCCTTTTATTAAATATTTGTCAAAATTTATTATGTTATAGTGCCTTAACATTCTATGAAACATCCATGATTGATACTACATCTCTCTCATACATGTTAGATCATGGATTATATTTTTTTCTATGTTATGTGTGTAAAAAATATTATACTTATAAGTAGAATGAATAATTTTACCTTAAAAACATTGAACTCTAAATTTTTCATTCCCAAAGTTCACAAGGTAACCATAATAACTTAATTGAATTATTCTAATGAGTTTATGATTAAGGCCTGCAATAAATAAAATTTTAAATTAAATTTCTTTCAATAAGAATAATATATTATATATTATATATTTCACCATTAGAATTGTCACCAAAAGTGTCTTTTCTACATTTAAGCATGATAATATTCTAGAATAATTTCTTATTTCAAATCATATGATGATAACAACCATTATACATGTACCATATATTGTTTTCATTGGTACTTTACTTATTTTCCTAAAAATAGAAAAAGTTAGATGTTTAAAATCCAAAATTTCTTGGGTCCAACATTATTATAAAATTAAATTTTAGGAATCCACTTATGTACAAATTTTCTATACTTTATAGATTCCAATTATTTAGAAAAAAATTATTTAAATTAAAATTATTTTACCTTTTTGAAGGAAAATATATTTTTAAAATATCCCTACTCTAACATTTTTTATATATGGTAGTATTTTTAGGAACAAAATAATTTTTTTTAAAATTTTGTTTTTCATTTGTAAAAACTACCCTCGAGGTATTTATATGAGGGTTTAATTGTCTATAATTTTTTTCAAAATTTTCCTTCCCATATGTAAAATTTGATAAATGTTTTTCTAGACTAAAAATTTCAGTATTTATTTCTATAAATAACGATTTATCCTCCCTAGTTATATTATAATTTTTTTTTCATTTCCAAATATAATTTAAAATTTGATATCCATTATGTATGTATAGAAATTCTTGAATATTCCTGTGAAATTTATTCAGTATAATATTCTTAGTTTTTAGCACTATTACTTTATTGTTTTTATAAAAACATAGAAAATTTAGATACTTATTCAAAACTAGGTAAATAATGATCATCTTCTGATGAACATGTTTTTTGTTAAAGACTCATACATCTCATAAATATATATTAAATATTAATAGATCAATATTCATAACATAACGATCCTCACCAGAATCATTTTGGTCTTGTGCCTTTGGAAACTTGGACACATAAGCAACTGGTTGATAAGTAATCTATGTTATCTCCCATCAACTACTTATTAACAAACACCCTTATTAAACATATAATAAATAATAAAATTATTAATAACCTAGTGTAAGGAAATAGAATAAATGGTGAGATCAGATGCTCATTAAGGGTATGAAACATAGATATTAATATAATGTGAGAATAATGGTATGAGAACTATATAATAACATTTAAAAACCATATCCTTTATATCATAGATAATAAACATGAGTCATGGAATAAATTATGGTAGTTAAGAAGACATGAATAATAATGGAACCAATGACACGAGCCATGAGAATATAACAATGGAATAAGACATATTTGTTTACACATAATAATAGAAAATATTATGTTATGGCTACCCACTAAGATAATAATAACGTGTTTTGAATGGGATAACGACCCATGTAACTAATTTGGTATTGGGGAAAACTATCATATAACCACTTTTAGGCTTGTAATAACCTCCTATATACCCTCTTTTGGGATCGGGATAACCTAAAATATACCCTTTAATCTCATAGAACATTAATAATTACTCAATACATTATTGGGAGACATAGGTCCTACCCATTACACAATTCATACCTTTTTGTTCCGAGATATCATAATACATTTATCATATCATAACCCATAGAAATAAAATGGGTTTCATAAACATTTTATCATAGAAAAACCCATGTAATGAAATGAGTGTCAAAAACATTTAATCATATAATAACCCATATAAAGATAATGAATTTTATAATAATCTCATAAATTCATCATTGAACAACCCATGGAAAATGAATGAGTTTCATTAATATATTTTCATCATAATTATAAAACATATATATGAAGAATAAGTATGACAAAATTGGAACATATTTTGAAAAAAAAAATTAAAATACTTAAAGGTTGTGGTTTTCAATGAATATAAATTCAGTAAAATGGTCATTAAAAAATTCATGAGAAAAATATCCATTCCATTTTGAAAATTATTCTTTATAATCTAAAAATTTATTAAATATTAAAGAAAATTTTTTATTTAAAAATAACATTGGTTACTTTTAACAGAATCTATGAATCATTGAGAATTCAGGAAGGAGGAAAATCCCATTAATGTTGTACATGTTAAAATAATTATTCCTTTCATATTTTTGGTAAAGAGTCAATGTATCATAGTTTGAAAAATAAAAATAATATTCCTATTAAACCATTTGTAAAATTTAAAACCTTGATAATAATCTATTTAAAAAATCATCATATAATATTTAAAAATATCTTTAAATAATTTTTATAAAACATGTAAATGGAAGAAAAAGGAATTTTGACTGAAGAGAGAAATAAATTCATTCTTTCCTAAAAAAATAATTTAGTAATATTTAGTACATAAAGAGAGGAAAATGAAAGGAAATCATTTAAATTCAATAAATAATCATATTATAAGAAAATTATTGAGTTTATTCAAATTTAGATAATAAGATATCATATTTTAAAGAATAATAGTAAACAATCTTGATAAAAAATGATATATTAACATAAAACTTTTACTAGTTTGGTAACTTTTGAATAATAAGAACCATGAAAAAAAATATGGACATTAATATCTGATGATTATCATAGTAGGAATCAAAAATTTCATTAATGGAAAGTATATACCCAACCTAAAAGAAAAAAGTGGTGAATATATACTGTGTCTCATAAAAATAAAAGTGAGACGAAAATCCATTACACACTTTTCTAACTTTTAAATCATAAGACAAATTAAATAATTCAATAAAATAAAATTTATTATAAATAGAATAAATAAATTGATGACACAAAATTTCAAGGTGAATGTATATCCACCTCATTAAATAAGATAAGTTCATAATATAACATATGGCCCAAATAAGATAATTTGAGACGAAATTCCCTTACCATAAGTCTTAGTTTTCTTTGAACGCAATTGGAAATCATGTATAAAAAAATACAAAATTATTAGAAATCTAAAACTGAAACATAATATTATATATCATGTATTATATTCATTACTTATGACCATTTATTACCCATTTAATAACAATTTCTTGTTAAAATTACATTTCCGAAAATAACTGCTTCATTTTTCATGTATGTTTTAGATTAGTAGTTTTGGGAATTTTTCATTGATCATGGTTAAATTATATCAATAATTTTATACATTTTAAAAATATCATATTTATTCATTATATATTTATTTAGATCAAACCATAATAGTTAGAAATATAAAATTAATTACACTGTTCATGGAGATGATAGGTCGTACATACACATGAACGATGTTTCCTTTTTGAAAAAGGATGGAATGAAGGAAATGGTACGAGTATATAAACTTTAAAGAGTGATTATTATGTCATATATGTAACATCCCAAGTATTTAGAGAATAATATATTTTCAAATCTATTAATATTTTGAAATTAAATATTAATTTTCATTTTAAGGGAAAACTATGAATGATAGCATACACAACACCCAACAACGGGTTTCTCAGAAATCTTATGATGCACACAACACAAAGTTATATCGAAAAATAAAACAATAATAATATTATTATTCTAAATGGTAGTTAACACCTAGCTATTTTATTGGAATGAATGAACACAAATTACTACAATCTAATTATAAATATTTTTTAAATGTTTTTACATTTATCCAATAAATTTTAAAGGCTTAAAATGAAAATGAATCCTATTTTAATCATAAAATACTCTAATATTTTTAAAAGGTCATTTTACCACCTATTGATGGAGAACCCTTTTTAAATCAAGTTTTTTCAACTTTCAAATATAAAATTTCATAAAATAAACTTTATCTTTATAATTAGGACATCAAAATTTACTTTGGTTGAAATTTTTGTATTTTTCTGATAAAATCCATATTTTTATTAATAGTAAAAAATATTACATTTTAATTCAAAATTGAATTTTCATATAATTTATTTATATAGATAGATTTTTTAATTGGTTTGAAAGAGTAATTGGATTAATTTATATCATTTAATCTAATTTCGGTCATTGTAAGTAATTTCACATTTAAATTGGACATAAACAATGCCAATCTTTTGATAGTCTTTACTTCTTAACAACCTACTTTCTAGTTTTGACAATGGGAATTAATTGTAAATTAATTAATGAAAATTCTGTTTTTTGAATTTGTAAAAATGTATTCCATATTAAGAATCAAAATTTCCAAATTATGTAAATAAGTACCTTTTTTTGACATTAGGAATAGTAACTTCAGAAATTATTTTAATTTACCATAGTTAAAGGGTAAATCAGGAAAATAAGGGTAGAGAATAATATTATAATAAAATAAAACTACCCTAAAACATGTAATAATAATATTGGATTAGATATTTCGACCATGGTAATCCTTATTTTCATTTTAGGACCCCATGGAGTGACTTGGGTGTGATAATGACATGTTATAATAATTAATTTAAAGTAATGAAAAATATAATAAAAACAGGTATATTTTTACTAAAATGAGTTTAAGATGGGGTTATATAACTGATCTATTAGACTATAAATAGGTATTATAATGAAAAATATATTTCTTACATCATTTTATTTTATTTATAATTATTGTATATGAAATAAATAAATATATTTATGGCACAATGATGGTGCAGTGAATACCTTATTAATGAAAGATTCAAATAAATGATATTATAAACCTTAAAATAAATTTAATTTAACATTTTGATGACATCCACGAATTTTATGGATAATTATGACATGTTATCTTTGATTTAATGTATTTTTTATCGAATTAATAATGTTCTTATATCTTCAATGAAAAAACAATTACTAAATAGTGTCAAAATTGACATAAATGAGTTTTTAAAACAAATACTATTTCATTAAATGATATAATATTTATAAAAATATGTGATTAATCCAAATGAATTATATAATGTTACAAATTTCATTAATGATCCACTTTTTATTCTATTGGTATTTTATATTAATTATGGTATTCATATATTATGAGAATACAAGAAGACATAGTAAGAGATAATGTTTTAACTAAGGTTTAAAGCTAATAAATAAGGTTAATTTTGTAACCTAAACTTTTCAGAAACCTATTTTTTGAGTGGATTTAGACCTATAATCACCTTATACTCTAACTATATCTCTTTTGAACTATTATAATTCTAAAAAAAATTTATAATAAAATAATATTTGGAGACGTTCCTTAAGTGACCCTCCTATCTCTTACAAAAGGCTACCAACTATACCCACTTAATCACACCTCTCAAGCCCATTGGATGTAACACCCCCGGGTAAATAAAGAATATGACATTTTCATATTTATCCATACTTTTGAATAAAATATTAATATGACTTTAAAGGGGACGCTATGCTCGATGGCGTACCCAACACGCAACAACGAGTTTCTTGGGAATCTTACGTTGCACTCTAATAATAAAATAATATTATTTTAAATTGTAGTTAACATGTAGCCGTTGTATTGGCGGGAATGGATATAAATAACTAAAATATGATTATATATGTTTTTACATTTATCCAATAAAAGCTAAAGGCTTAAAATATGGAAAGAATTCAATTTTAGGCATATATGCCCTAGTTTTCACTAAAGGTTCACTTATCGCCTTTTAATGGAGAACTATCATTAAATATAGTTTTGATCACTCTTATACATTCTTTTGGACCAAATAAAACTCTTATTAAGAATCGGGACGTCAAATTTTACTTTGTGTAATTTTTTGGTATTTTTCCGATAAAGTTTATTTTTTAATGAATAGTGTAAAATGTTGTGTTTTAATTCAAAACCTCTTTTTAATATAATTTATTTATATGATTAGATAATATTTTGAATTGGTTTTAAAGTGGAATTAGAAAATATTTTTACCATTAAATCCAATAGTGGTCATTGGAATTAATTTCACTTTGAAATCAAACTTAAACTAGTGGCAATCTTTTGATACTTATTGTTTTATAAAAACACGCTATTTTCTCTGACAGTGGGAATTAATTATTAAATTAATTAATGTGACTAATATGTTTTGAATTTTGTAAAACGGACTTCATTTTTGAATTCAGAATATCAAATATAGCTTAGGGTGATGTTTTGGTATTTTTCTGAAAACTCCAATTTTTGATGAATAGTGAAACCACTAAGTGGTAATCAAGCAAAATGATTTTTCAGTTAAATGAATGTTTACCACTAATGTGTATTGAATTTTGAAAATCCGACATACATGGTTGTAATTAGTATGTAAAATGTGGTTCAATGGGATAAAAATAATTTTTTGGTGAATTGTAACTTTTTTTCATTAATCGCGATTAGTGGTAATTAGTGTAGTTTAAGGTAAAAATAATGCTTTAATAAAATAAAATGAGCTTGAAACTTGTCCTACCCTCATTGGTTGTGTCATGGCCGACCAAGAAAAGCCATGGGTCAACTTGGGGACCCCATGGAGCCACTTTGGTTGGGAAATGACATAAATAACTTTTTATTTAATGTAAAAGTAAAAATGACACAACCATGATATGTTTTACTAAAACAATTTTTAAGTGGGGTTATACAAATCAGATTTTTGACTATAAATATTAATTGGAAAGATAAAAAGATTTCGAACATCATAGTATTTTTTTATAATTTTCAGACATTAAATAAATTAAATTATTGATTACATCATGATGATGCAACGATGACCTCATTATTTAACGATTTAAATAAAATGGAAAGATAATGTAAAATCTACAACCTAAACATGGCCAAAACCAATTGGATGAGTGTATTTGGAAGCCTTATCACCTTATACACGAATTATATCAATGTGGGACCTTTGAAAACCGAAACACATATTCCAATAAAGTAATATTTCTTTACTTTCCAAAAGTGCCCCTCCTCTCCTCTTATAAAAGGCCCCCACCTCTATCTCATTTAACACACTCCTCAAGCCTTTGGCTCGGCCAACCCCTGCCCATTTACTCTATCCAAATCCCTCTCCTCATCCTATAGGATTCCCTTTGGGCAGAATCCTTTCAAAGGAAGCCTTTAGGCTCAAATCAAAAGGAGTTACACTTTTAAAGGTAATTCATTCTCTCATGTTCATTTGTTTTATTTTGCTTCTCCAACCCCATAAACTCTTTTTATTTACTTCTTTTGTAACAAAACCAGTATCTTCAATATACTAGGATGTTGTCATAAGATTTATTAGAGCTACACTCTCACACAACTACATCAAATGGTTAAAGAACATACGGTTTCCGTGGATGGCGAAATTCTGCCTCCCGAAACGATGATTGTTCAATACTCATTTAACACCATCAAAGGTGGCCATTATGATGTCACTATTTTTATATAAGATATAGAATATGTTTATTTTTTTCTTTAATCTTCTGTATTTTTCATTTTGGGCATACCTTTATGGTTTCCATTATGGGTAAACACGATATCTTCATTTAAGGAAGTGCGGACTACCGCCCCCTCAAAGTGATTTGATTCGTTAAATACCATATGTGGGACGTATAAAGGATGGAACTATGATATTATATATGATATTATACTGGAATTATAATATACCTTTATATCATTATTATTCCATTCTATAAAATACGAAATAGAAATGAAAGTAGCGTTCATGCGTACGTACGGCATACCGTCTCCATGAACGGTGCATTTCATTTCTTACCTCTAAATGATTATGTAATGTTATAAATACAAGAATTTACTGGATATATATGAAATATATGATATCTACATCATGAATACAATTCAGGATATAATAAACATTTGGCCACACGAACAACATGTAATTGTAAGAAGTCCACTTTTGACTTAAGAACCAAATATCGGAAAAACAAATATTATTAACTTAAATGATTACATAATGTTTATGACATGGTAATAAGTGAAATAAAAGGAATAATGAACTTGAAAAAGGTTCTTAAGGAATTATAAGTTAACTCAAGTTTATTATTAAGGAGATTAAAGAACGATCGAGTCAAGTCGGACCCGAGGTAAGGGATCCTACACCTCTCTTCCTTTTTAAGTACACTCTTTTATGTCATTCCTTTTAAAGCTCATATTTCTTGTTATTGGGATGATCTTTTATATTAAAATTACTGTAATTTTTATGTTCATGTGATGAGAGACCCTATTATCTCTTATCAATCCATTTTGGAAGTTTTGAGTGGCGTCGTTAGGCTGCCGAACATTCGTAAGAGATCTAACCTCTCTCTTTCTTTTTAAGTACTCTCCTTTATGTCACTTCTTTTAAGCTCCTATTTGTAATGTTGGGGGTGTTATTTTATATTCCTCTTGCTGTACATTTTATTGTAATGTGATGAGATACCCTATTTGATCTCATCAATCCATATTCAGATGTTTTATGTGGCGCCGTTAGGCTGCCGAGTTTTCGTAAGGGATTTTTCATCTCACTTTTATTCCCATGAGATTTATGCTACATTTGCCACAAATTCCATTGAGTGGTGTATGTACTGCCCATTATTGTACTCTTTGTGTAATATAATTTCGTTTATGAGTATTTTAATCAATGATCTATTGTCTTTATTTCATGGGGTGTATGTTTTGAAAGATACCCAAGTCGGTAAGGGAACCTTTCACCCTCTTTTTTTTAAAAGACTTCTTTTATTGGGTCTTTTAATTTACATATTTTTATGTTGGTATATGTTCTCATATATCCTTATTGATGTAAATTTTATTTCCAAGTGATGATATACACTTTTTGTCACTCATCAACTCATTTTGATGTGATGTCGTCAGGCTGTCAAGGGAACTTTTTAACCCAATTTCGATTTCTTTGTGTTCAACATGTAGTCATTGAATATGTCATCCATTGAATATGTGTGAATGACATTTTCTTGTTCTACACTTAATATCCACTTAAATTTTGTGTATTTATATTTTTCACACATATCTTTGAGATTTATTTGTCCTTAATTTAAGGATACCTTCTTTATAAGGGATTTCATCACATTTGAAATTTCTATTGAGGGTTCATTGTTGTTATGCACCAATTAACTCTTATATGGTGTATATACTGTCCTTTGGAGTATTATATCATGAATACATTTATTCTCATGATATTATAAAGTTTTGACTAAATGTTATTCCTCAATTATTGTATTCAAGTGTCTCTAATTTTGGTAAAACCTCTTTAACCAAAATGTCATTTTAAATGTTTTAATTATTTGTTCTTATTAATATCCATGTTTTCAAAATGGTTTTAAGGATATATTTATATGGATATTAATGGTTTAAAATTTTAAGCTTCAAGGTGGTATGGGACACTTTGATTCAAAAATCTCTTTATTAAATGTTTTAAATGGTTTTGAAAATGGTTTTGATAAAGGATTCTATTATGATATATTGTGATGTGGAAATGTTATCATATGATTTTATATTGGTACTTGGACATTTTAACGGATGGTTACGTTATAAACCATATGACGGGTGGTGCCGTGAATACCAGGACGGGTGGTTACGTTATAACCTCCAATGCATTGGGTATGGAAGTCGGCCGTATGGCTATTCCATTAAGTATGTATGGAAATTGGCCGTATGGATATTCCATTAAGTGATATGTGTGAAAGTCGACCGTATGGTTATTCCACTTAAGTATGTTTATGTCCCAAGTTACCTTTATATATGCTATGTGTTCTTTATATGGGTTTTATGGTAATCCTTTAGTTACAAAAAGGTAAGTAATGATACTTTATTCAGTGAAGAGTTTCTACTACTTCATGAAGGTGAAGGTATTACTTTGATAGAGTATACATGGTTTACTTGATGTTTGAAAAAGTAACAGTTTTTATTCTTTGTGTATCCCTTACTGAGCTTTTTATGCTCACCCCAAGTTTTTTTTTGAAATGTTTTTCACAGGACTTAAAGTGGAATAAGGTCAAGGATGGGATCAAGGGAATGTCACACTAAATAAGACATGGAACTAGACATGTTTCATTTTAAGAGTTTTTTTATTTTATGGAAATTTAGTAGAAGCGACTACTTTGTAATCTTTTGAGATGTAATAGTTATGTCCTAATTCTCTAAAACTCTAAACCTGAAAAGATCCTCAATGTGAATTACTCATTTAATTCAATATTAAGTAAGGTTTAAGGATGGGGCCTTATAGTTGGTATCAAAGGTCGGTTTAGATAACTTTAGAGGTTAGGGTATTCTTTAAGCATAAGTGACATTACCATAATGGTTTGGATTTCAGAAAGAGTCCTAGTTTTAGATAAAGTGAATGAGTAATTATAACTTAGTGTTTACCTTCCTCATTAGTACATGATGGTTTTGTTGATATACTCACACTGAACTTTTTGGTTTTAGTAAATGGCTGGATCTAGCAGGCACCAAAGTGACAATGGGTTTGAAGGAAACTGTGGTGGTTCTCTGATTAAGATACTGGATGAGATGGGGGATTCAATGAGTAATCTCATAGTTGTTCTAAACCATCTATCAAGGAGTCATGATCAATCACTTAAACCTTGGTGAGTTCTCTAATGCATCATGTACGAGATGGCCAACTCGATGTGGAAATTCAGGTAATAATTATTAAGGTAACCATTTGGGTTTATATGATCCTTACTTTTGAGGTAATTATGGGTTATTATATGATATGATGGAAAATGAAGGGCATGAGATAAACTTGAGGTTAAAATATGTTATGATTATTCTTGAAGATTTTATCTCATTTTGGGAATGTTTTAATAATTATATAGTTTTGGAAAAAGGACAACACGCAGACCGTGTGACATCCCGTCGCGTCGGACAAAGTTGTGGGAATCGAACCCCAACCAAAGTGCGACTGGTATTTATCGCCTACCACTGGACTACGTGAAGTCCCTGGTTAGTTTGACCAATTCTTTCTAGTTATATGATTTTATGAATTAAGAGTAAGTTGATTTTGGGTTATTTATGAAAATTATTAACCTATCATGAAGGATATGTGATTAGGTTAATTACGTTTCAAAACGAGACTTTAGGAGCAACTGATATTGTTTGGAGATAAATGTTACGATTTATTTTGGAAGACTATGCGACTAAATCCTTCAAATATTTGGGTTTCAATCTTATATTGGTTTACTTTGAAGAATTTTATGGACAAATTGATTATAGAATGGTCCTCGTTGAACTTTGGGTTTTGTTGGACAAATTTTGGAGATTAAAAATAGATTTTCTTTTTAATGGGTTATCCTTTTCTGGATTATCTGACCTTGTACTAACCTTTTTTGTTTTGGTTTTGGTTAAATCCTAAAGACATGGGATGTATATAGTTATCTTTTGTGGATTAGGTGATTCTCTAGAAGTTGATTATAGTACTCTTAATGCGAACAAGTCTACCTAAATACTCGTCTTTTGAAAAAAATATGAGTTTGATTAAGGAATCTAGTAAAAGTTGAAAGTAAACATGATAAGTGATTATGTTTCCTTATGAATAAATTCCTCAATAAAAAGTAACTTAAAACAAAAAATGTTGTCTATTAACTTTTCCTACTAGGGAACCCAACACCGTTTAACCCATCACAAGTTTGTGATTTTCTTATTGTTAACTTTCTCCTAAACATGTTTTCTATCACTCTCCATCAGAACATGACCCTATGTTTTCTCCTCCATGTCCATGTTTTCCTACATGGAGTCCTAGTATGGGTTAACTCGGGTGACCTCTGTACTTATCTTTCTTTATTTTAAAGTTATTGTTTTACCGACTCTTGTTCCGATGTGGGACTTTCAAGGATGTTTCCAAGCACAATTTTAAAATTGCGAGGACGCAATTCTCAAAAGGGGGAAGGATGTAACACCCCCGGGTAAAGAAAGAATATGACATTTTCATATTTATCCACACTTGTGAATAAAATATTAATATGACTTTAAAGGGGACGCTATGCTCGATGGCGTACCCAACACGCAACAATGAGTTTCTTGGGAATCTTACATTGCACTCTAATAATAAAATAATATTATTTTAAATGGTAGTTAACATGTAGCCGTTGTATTGGCGGGAATGGATAGAAATAACTAAAATATGATTATATATGTTTTTACATTTATCCAATAAAAGCTAAAGGCTTAAAATACGGAAAGAATTCAATTTTAGGCGTATATGCCCTAGTTTTCACTAAAGGTTCACTTATCACCTTTTAATGGAGAACTATCATTAAATATAGTTTTGATCACTCGTATACATTCTTTTGGACCAAATAAAACTCTTATTAAGAATCGGGACGTCAAATTTTACTTTGTGTATTTTTTTGGTATTTTTCCGATAAAGTTCATTTTTTAATGAATAGTGTAAAATGTTGTGTTTGAATTCAAAACCTCTTTTTAATCTAATTTATTTATATGATTAGATAATATTTTGAATTGGTTTTAAAGTGAAATTAGAAAATATTTTTACCATTAAATCCAATAGTGGTCATTGGAATTAATTTCACTTTGAAATCAATCTTAAACTAGTGTCAATCTTTTGATACTTATTCTTTTATAAAAACACGCTATTTGCTCTGACAGCGGGAATTAATTATTAAATTAATTAATGTGACTAATATTTTTTGAAATTTGTAAAACGGACTTCATTTTTGAATTCGGAATATCAAATATAGCTTAGGGTGAAGTTTTGGTATTTTTCTGAAAAACTCCAATTTTTGATGAATAGTGAAACCACTAAGTGGCAATCAAGCAAACTGATTTTTCAGTTAAATGAATGTTTACCACTAATGTGTATTGAATTTTGAAAATCCGACATACATGGTTGTCATTAGTATGTAAAATGTGGTTCAATGGGATGAAAATAATTTTTTGGTGAATAGTAACTTTTTTTCATTAATCGCGATTAGTGGTAATTAGTGTAGTTTAAGGTAAAAATAATGATTTAATAAAATAAAATGATCTTGACACATGTCCTACCCTCATTGGTTGTGTCATGGCCGACCAAGACAAGCCATGGGTCAACTTGGGGACCCCATGGAGCCACTTTGGTTGGGAAATGACATAAATAACTTTTTATTTAATGTAAAAGTAAAAATGACACAAGCATGATATGTATTACTAAAACAATTTTTAAGTGGGGTTATACAAATCATATTTTTGACTATAAATATTCATTGGAATGATAAAAAGATTTCCCACATCATAGTATTTTTTTTTATAATTTGAAGATATTAAATAAATTAAATTATTGATGACATCATGATGATGCAACGATGACCTCATTATTTAACGATTTAAATAAAATGGAAAGATAATGTAAAATCTACAACCTACACATGGCCAAAACCAATTGGATGAGTGTATTTAGAAGCCTTATCACCTTATCCACGAATTATATCAATGTGGGACCTTTGAAAACCGAAACACATATTCAAATAAAGTAATATTTCTTTACTTTCCAAAAGTGCCCCTCCTCTCCTCTTTTAAAAGGCCCCCACCTCTACCTCATTTCACACACTCCTCAAGCCTTTGGCTCGGCCAACCCCTGCCCATTTACTCTCTCCACATCCCTCTCCTAATCTTAGAGGATTCCCTTTGGGAAGAATCCTTTCAAAGGAAGCCTTTAGGCTCAAATCAAAACGAGTTACACTTTTAAAGGTAATTCATTCTCACATGTTCATTTGTTTTATTTTGCTTCTCCAACCCCATAAACTCTTTTTATTTACTTCTTTTGTAACAACACCAGTATATTCAATATACTAGGATTTTTTTATAATATTTATTCGAGATAAACTCTCACACAACTACATCAAATGTTTAATGAACATACGGTTTCCATGGATGGAGAAATTCTGCCTCCCGAAACGATGATTGTTCAATACTCATTTAACACCATCAAAGGTGGCCATTATGATGTCACTATTTTTATATATGATATATAATATGTTTATTTTTTTCTTTAATCTTCTGTATTTTTCATTTTGGGCATACCTTTATGGTTTCCATTATGGGTAAACACGATATCTTCATTTAAGGAAGTGCGGACTACCGCCCCCTCAAAGTGATTTGATTCGTTAAATACCATATGTGGGACGTATAAAGGATGGAACTATGATATTATATATGATATTATACTGTAATTATAATATACCTTTATATCATTATTATTCCATTCTATAAAATACGAAATAGAAATGAAAGTAGCGTTCATGCGTACGTACGGCTTACCGTCTCCATGAACGGTGCATTTCATTTCTTACCTCTAAATGATTATGTAATGTTATAAATACATGCATGTACTGGATATATATGAATTATATGATATCTACATCATGAATAAAATTCAGGATATAATAAACATTTTGCCACACGAACAACATGTAATTGTAAGAAGTCCACTTTCGACTTAAGAACCAAATATCGACAAAACAAATATTATTAACTTAAATGATTACATAATGTTTATGACATGGTAATAAGTGAAATAAAAGGAATAATGAACTTGAAAAAGGTTCTTAAGGAAGTATAAATTAACTCAAGTTTATTATTCAGGAGATTAAAGAACGATCGAGTCAAGTCGGACACGAGGTAAGGGATCCTACACCTCTCTTTCTTTTTAAGTACACTCTTTTAGGTCATTCCTTTTAAAGCTCATCTTTATTGTTATTGGGATGATATTTTATATTAAACTTACTGTAATTTTTATGTTCATGTGATGAGGGACCCTATTCTCTCTCATCAATCCATTTTGGATGTTTTGAGTGGCGTCGTTAGGCTGCCGAACTTTCGTAAGAGATCTAACCTCTCTCTTTCTTTTTAAGTACTCTCCTTTATGTCACTTCTTTTAAGCTCCTCTTTGTAATGTTGGGGGATGTTATTTTATATTCCTATTTCTGTACATTTTATTGTAATGTGATGAGATACCCTATTTGATCTCATCAATCCATATTCAGATGTTTTATGTGGCGCCGTTAGGCTGCCGAGTTTTCGTAAGGGATTTTTCATCTCACTTTTATTCCCATGAGATTTATGCTACATTTGCCACAAATTCCATTGAGTGGTGTATGTAATGCCCATCATTCTACTCTTTGTGTAATATAATTTCGTTTATGAGTATTTAAATCAATGATCTATTGTCTTTCTTTCATGGGGTGTATGTTTTGAAAGATACCCAAGTCGGTAAGGGAACCTTTCACCCTCTTTTTTTAAAAGACTTCTTTTATTGGGTCTTTTAATTTACATATTGTTATGTTGGGATATGTTCTCATATATCCTTATTGATGTAAATTTTATGTCCAAGTGATGAGATACACTTTTTGTCACTCATCAACTCATTTTGATGTGATGCCGTCAGGCTGTCAAGGGAACTTTTTAACCCAATTTCGATTTCTTTGGGTTCAACATGTAGTCATTGAATATGTCATCCATTGAATATGTGTGAATGACCTTTTATTGTTCTACACTTAATATCCACTTAAATTGTGTGTATTTATATTTTTCACACATATCTTTGAGATTTATTTGTCCTTAATTTAAGGATACCTTCTTTATAAGGGATTTCATCACATTTGACATTTCTATTGAGGGTTCATTGTTGTTATGCACCAATTCACTCTTATATGGTGTATATACTGTCCTTTGGAGTATTATATCATGAATCCATTTATTCTCATGATATTATAAAGTTCTGACTAAATGTTATTCCTCAATTATTGTATTCAAGTGTCTCTAATTTTGGTAAAACCTCTTTAACCAAAATGTCATTTTAAATGTTTTAATTATTTGTTCTTATTAATATCCATGTTTTCAAAATGGTTTTAAGGATATATTTATATGGATATTAATGGTTTAAAATTTTAAGCTTCAAGGTGGTATGGGACACTTTGATTCAAAAATCTCTTTATTAAATGTTTTAAATAGTATTGAAAATGGTTTTGATAAAGGATTCTATTATGATATATTGTGATGTGGAAATGTTATCATATGATTTTATATTGGTACTTGGACATTTTAACGGGTGGTTACGTTATAAACCATATGACGGGTGGTGCCGTTAATACCAGGACGGGTGGTTACGTTATAACCTCCAATGCATTGGGTATGGAAGTCGGCCGTATGGCTATTCCATTAAGTATGTATGGAAATTGGCCGTATGGCTATTCCATTAAGTGATATGTGTGGAAGTCTACCGTATGGTTATTCCACTTAAGTATGTCTATGTCCCAAGTTACCTTTATATATGCTATGTGTTCTTTATATGGGTTTTATAGTAATCCTTTAGTTACAAAAAAGGTAAGTAATGATACTTTATTCAGTGAAGAGTTTCTACTACTTCATGAAGGTGAAGGTATTACTTTGATAGAGTATACATGGTTTACTTGATGTTTGAAAAAGTAACAGTTTTTATTCTTTGTGTATCCCTTACTGAGCTTTTTATGCTCACCCCAAGTTTTTTTTTGAAAGGTTTTTCACAGGACTTAAAGTGGAATAAGGTCAAGGATGGGATCAAGGGAATGTCACACTAAATAAGACATGGAACTCGACATGTTTCATTTTAAGAGTTTTTTTATTTTATGGAAATTTAGTATAAGCGACTACTTTGTATTCTTTTGAGATGTAATAGTTATGTCCTAATTCTCTAAAACTCTAAACCTGAAAAGATCCTCAATGTGAATTACTCATTTAATTCAATATTAAGTAAGGTTTAAGGCTGGGGCCTTATATTGGATCATAAAACTTATACTGAAATAATCTCCTAAAATCCCTCTATTCCACCTAGAAGCCTTACCTTAGGCATAAGAAAATTCAATGAATCATTTTTTCTCAAATCAAAAAAAGTTACCCGATTCAGAGGTAGCATCTTCTATCATGCTCCTTTATTTATTTTCCTTCTACACTCCCTATTATATTATTATTCTATAATTATATAACAAAAAGGTATCATAAATATACTAGTATGTTTTTATTATAATGATTAAAACTACACATACACACACCTCCATCTAATGGATATAGAACATACTGTTTCTGTGTATGGCGAACTATTGCCTCACGAAATGATGATTGTTCAATTTTATCCTACCACATCACGAGGTTGAAATTATTATGGAACTATATTTATATATGATATATATTATATTTATAGTCTCTACTATTTTTTAATTTTAATTTACAACATGCCAATATTATTTCGATAATGTGTAAATACTATAATTTCATTTGAGGACGTGTGGACTGCCGCACCCCAAAGTGATATGAATCATTCATTCCATACATGGAATGAATATAAGAAAGATTGAATGAACTTATATAACATATATAACATAGATATTATACTGGAATTATAATATACCTATGTATCATTCAGGTTTCGTTCCTTTAATATGATAAAGAAGTTAAAGTTGTGTTCATGCGTATGTACGTTCTACCGTCTCCATGAACGGTGAATTTGATTTATTATCTCAAAATGTTATGAAATATTCTAAAAACATAAATAATGGATATATATGATATTTAAATCATTAATAATATTATATATATAATGGAATTATTACCACATGGATAATTTTCTTCAAAATAATATCATTTTTGACTCAAGTACCGAACGTCGAAAAAATGTCCAATATGAACTAAAATAATTAACTAATTGTTATTTCATAGTAATAAGTGATATAAAATGAATAATAAACGTAAAAAGTTTCTGGAAAAATTATATATTAACTTAAGTTTATTATTTAGGAAATTAAATAATGAATGAGACAAGTTGGACTCAAGGTAAGGGACTTCGTCTCAATCTCCTTTCATTGAAGTATATTTTGATTTATATACGAACTTATTTTATATGATGTATAATCAAAACCATGGAAATTGAATTTCATTTAAAGTTTTTCAAAAGGAATATTTTTTTTTGAATCATTTTACTAAATAAAAAGAGGAATGTTTCTTTTTAATGTGTGTGGCGACAATGACCTTTCCACTGCCGCGAGCATTATTTGATATTCAGATCCAGTTAAAAACCATAATGTTTTTAAAAATAAAAGTAAATAAAATATTCCTTTTCAGGTATTTTGGTATTGAAAAGGGTTTCTATATTGGATTTATTATATCAATATCTTGGAATGATGTCTTATGATTTCAATGTGGGAATGTTATTTTTCCATTATGACTGTTCATGTGTTATGATTGTGTTATGGTTCTTGGGAATTGATTATGTATACGAGTGGTTCCATGATGAACTGAGGTTTGGTGAGCTCGTGATAGCTCTCCAATTCATTGTGTAATGTGGCTAAGGTGAACATTATGGTTTATCCAAAGATATTTAGGTAATATACTATGATTGGTATTCCAAATGTAACCATGATGGTTGCTTACATTATGGATGTGAAAGCTACAATAAAAGTATGATATGGATTACAAAAGTCACCTTTGGGATTTATGATTGCTATGAAGTTTTCAGGATTCTTAGAAATTCATGGGTTTATAAATATTCATAGACTAATGTTCTCTTTACTTATTTTATCCCTTATAGTGTTTTTTTTCTCATCCAAAGTTTTTTTAAAATGTATTCATATGTTATATGGATGGGTAAGATAAAAGAAGAAGTCAAGAAGATTTCTATCACGAAAAGAAATCATGTTTTTAAGGGTTTTATTTGTTGAAAAAATTGATGCTATTTTAATAGTATTCTATTGTATGATTATTGGATGATATTTATTAATAATGGACTAATTATTTAAAACTCTAACTATGAAAATATCCTTGATTTGAATTAAAGTCAAATTATTTACTTACCTCAAGATTAAGTAATGTTTTAAGGCTAGGGCTTTATAGTTCGTATCAGTGGTCAATTTAGATAACCTTAATGGTTATGATATTTTTAAATGAATATCAATAAATTATTTTTACTTTATGATTGAATTAAAATTTCATTTGTGAATTACCATGTTGGTTTGTCTAAGATATATCTATTTAGAATTTTTTTTGCAATGGAGAATGGTGTGGCTTCCAGGTGCAATGAAATCATGTTGGTGGGTGTAACAAACATTAATTTTAGCGTTAACAACGATCAATACGAGATCCGTCACGATTATAAAATTATATATCATTGGAATATGATGAAGAACAAAAAAGAAAAGAGGGGAGTCTCGGAACCATAGATAGGATCATCATATGTTGGTTATAATTAATTTAATTAATTTACAAGAATTAACTTGATGGAATCATTTCTTTGTTGATGTTTCCGGTCACGATATGATGTGATCTGTTGTTGCATCATAGAATATAAGTGTTGGACTCCTCAAGCGGTGATCCACATGTGCTCTGTAACAACCCGAGATTTTATGAAAAATATTCTTTTTAATTTTATTAATGTCTTGTGTTGTACGCTACACCAAAAGGAGATTGCACAACACGCATCCTTGACTTGCCTTACATTACACGCAATCACGACCTTCCTCGATAGCGTGTGTAATACGCAATACCGAGTTTCACTAAACAACGATATGCTATTAAAATATTATTAAAACTAGCCGGTATGAATAGTAATAACCACTTTTTAAAATTCTGTAAATCTTATTTTTCAAAATGAACTTCATTTTTGGATTCGGAGTATCGAATTTAGCCTAAGGTGAAATTTTGGTACATTTCAGATAACTTTCATATTCTGATGAATAGTGAAAATTACTAAATTATAAATAAAAAAACAATTTTTTTAATCGAAATAATTAATAGTGATAAATTATTAATTTGAGTGGTTTTAAAGTATATTTAGAATATATTTTTACAATTTAATACAATGTTGGTCATTGGTTGTAATTTCACATTTAAACCAGACATAATCAAGTGTCAATCTTTTGGTATATATTGTTTCCTAAAAACACGCTATTTATTTTAACAGCGGGATTTAATTATAAAATTAATTAATGAATCTTCTATGTTATGAATTTGGTAAAATAGACTTCATTTTTTGAATTCGGAATATGAAATATAGCTTAGGATGAAATTTTGGCATTAATCTGAAAAACATCAATTTTTGATGAATAGTGAAACTACTAAGTGGTAGGTTAAAAACTGAATTTTGCATAAAACTTAATTTTACCGCTTCTGTGAATGGAATTTCGAAAATCCGACAGGCACGGTTGATATTAGTAAGTAAAATGTGGTTCAATGAGATAAAAATAATTTTTGGTGAATAGTAACTTTTTAATTTTTTTACCGCGGTTAATAGTAAATAGGGTAACTAAGGGTAAATATGATATTAATATTACCCTAACACATGTCCTAATTCTATTGGACAAGTGTAATTCGACCAAAAACAGACTTAGGAATAAAATATGACCATTTAGGCCCACTTGGATTAGATTAGTACATTTATTATTAATTTATTTAAAGAAGGGTTAAAGTAGTTAAAATCAAAGTTTAATAAGTAAATCATTTTTAATATGGGGTTATACATAAGATAAATTCGATTGTAAATATTCATTAGAAATCTAAAAAGATTTCCTACATGATGATATTTTATTTGTAATTTTTAGACATCAAATAATTTAATTTATTTATGACACAAATATGATGCAGTAATTATCTTATAAATGAAAATTGACATAATTGATAATATAAATACCAAAATAAATGTAATTTAAGACTTTTTATGAATTCCACTAATTTTCTAGGTTACTATGATATATTAGTGTTGATTTAATAAACTTGGTTCGAACATATAATTCTGTTATGACTTTCACAAAAACCATATATCAAATAGTGTCAAAATTGACACAAAGTAGTTTTTAAATCAAATATTATATTATTAATTGTTATTTTATTCCTAAAAATCTAAGGTTCGGCCAAATGACTTAGATAAGGATATATATATTAATAATAAACAATTTAGGGTTAGTTTGGCATGTTATAGTAAGTGTATTAATCATATAGTGAAAGCAAACAAAAAGACACGGTAAAAGTTAAATTATTTAACTTAGAGTTAAATCGAATTGATAAGGTTAAAATAATACCCTAAACTTGTCTAAATCTTATTGGTTGATAGGATTTCGACCCTTCCCCACTTTAGCTTCGAAATAAGACCCTTTGGAACCATTATAAACCGATTTTGACTTTAATATAAAATAATATTTTGAGATATTCCTAAGGTGCCCCTCTCCTCCCCTATAAAAGGACACCTCTTCTCCCTCCTCCTCACACCAATTTGAGCACTCAAGCTCGGCCAACCCCTGCCCAAATCTCTTATCCACTTCCCTAGAAACATCCTAGAGGTTCTGGTTTTCCTCAAAGACCAATTTTAGTGCCCTAAGAGGAATTCTCAAAGAGGCGCTTCAAAGAAGAGGTAATTACCATTACCAATTCTTTCATCTTTATTTCTTCTTCCACTTCTACTTATTAGGTTGTTTCATTATGAAGTAATAACATCAGTATCACTAATATACTTATATGTTATTATAAGTATGAAACAACCCTATTTCACCATCTATCCATCCTACGGAAAAAGAAATCACCGCGCGTGCGTACGTACGGAATACCGTCTCCACGCCGTGGTGTAATCTATTTTCCACCACCACCTTACATGGATGGGTATAATGGTGTAAATAATAACTATACATAGTTATTACAACATCATATTTATTCTGATATATTGTATAATCCACTCCAATTCAGTTCAATATTTATGGAAATGATATCATCGCTCGTGCGTACGTACGGAATACCGTCTCCACAACGCGATGAGATTCATTCTCCATGTTAACCAATTTAAGAATGATTATAAAGTATATATAAGAAATAATAATGAAATATATGACATTATAAAGCTACTAGATTTATGTATATATATATGTATGTCATCTACTTACTTCCATTTCAAGACAATAAGGAAAGTAAAACAGCGCTCATGCGTACGTACGGACTACCGTCTCCATGAGCGGTGTTTTTTATTTCATTTATCTATCTATATATATATACTGCATATATATGATATATAAATCATGTTTTATATTCTGGAAGTAAGTAAAGCATGATATAAGTAATAATAATGTCAAGAACAATAAGTCAAAACACCTACGATAAATAAAACGATTTTACCCAAAACGCTTCTTTAACATGGAATTTACAAAAGAACGGATAATATAAATTCATAAGGAACCATATATGATATCATAACAATGAGTATGATTCTGGAATAAGTCAATAACATGATTTAAATCATTATACAGGAGGTTCGGACACTTACAAAACAAGTCGGACATAAGGTAAGGGAAATATCACAATCTCATTTTTATCCGAGATTGTTTATTCATAAGTATTTACTGGGGTGTATTTTATCATCCACATCCATGTTTCATCAATATGTAATATTATTTCCATCCACCTACAATTTTTTAAATCCATTTTTACCCTTCAGTGAGTTTTTAGTAATATCTATGAAAGGAATCTTTTGTCATACGAGGTACTTTTTGACTTTTCCGAAAAAAGTATGAAGAATGTTTTTTTAACTTATACGGCACGAACGGATTTCTACTGTTTTATAAAGCCTTATTTTCATGAAGCTTCCTCTAAAAGATTTCATGACTATTTTCAATAAAATCTCTTTCTTTTAAAATTGCATGATGTTTTGTGAAAAGAAATTGATTTTGAAGAAGAAAGGATATTTTCCTCAAGAATTCAATTCAAGTGTTTTATCAAAATTATTTTCCATCTAAGATAATAAAGGGTTCTGTTTCTATCCATATTTTTACATTGATTTGACTATGTTGTGATGGAATTATGTTTATGAATTCCTTTATCTTATATGAATTGATTTATGATGTCATAATGTTTCAAGAATCCCATTTTTGTTACATGTGTTATGCGATGATGTATGTTTTATGATTATGTGGCACACATAAGAAAGGATTCATTATAAGATGGGTGGGACCTATATCTCCCTCCAATGCATTGGGTAAAGATTTTATATCTCATGAGATAGACAGGGCTGGAATGGTAGGTTATACCGGTTCAGTGAAACAGGACTGAAACGAGGGTTACTCGATTCAGAAAGGGAATTTGTCCACTAAGATAGTCTTGGCAATGAGTCTTGACTAACAAGAAATGATTCTCTATGATTATGTGTGAATGCCACAAAGATTCATGTTTTAGGTTATGATTATTGTGATTACATTTCACTGCCATGATTTACCCCATGTTATGAAATTATGATCTCTTTTGCAGGTTAAGATTTCCAAAAGTTATGTGCTTATGTATATGATGTGATTGATATTTATTTTGTTTACCCTTACTGAGCATTTGAGCTCACCCTTTTATGTTTTCTTTTCCCCAGGATATAAAGAAAGGTTTTAGGTAAAAAAAAGGAAGATCTTTATAGGAGATGTTGAAGATCTTTCACCACGATTAGAAGATTACGTTCCGAGTTTCCAAAGACACTAAACTATTACGATCCTTGTGTGTGTGTTTTTGTTATGTACTAAGTATTCCGCAAATGTAATGTAATGTCCATGTACGTCAGGCTTCGGGTCTCTACAGTTGGTATCAGAGGAAAGGTTTAGTCAACCTTTGGAAACTAGGATGCGAGAACTTTAGTGAGATCCCTAGATATATTTATAAGGTATGTCTAGGGATGTCCTTAAGGATAAGTATACGTATAGGATACAGTCCTAGAACTACGGTAACGATCATAGAATTTAACCTAAGATGATAGATATTGAGGATACTCCACCTTTATTATGTTGTTTTCCCAAGCATGATTTTTGCCTCTCACACTATTCTTTTTGGGTTTTAGACGATGGCTGGAACCCGAAGGAACCGTGTTGATCAATGCAATGGACAATGTAATGATTGCCCTCCTGAACAAACAAATGTTATGGGAGATGGAGTGCAAAATCTTATTTCTATACTTACACAAGCTATGAATCATTCTGGACTTCCAAATGAGCAGAGAAGGGAACAGTATTCTATTGAGTCCTTCATGAGGCAACGTCCACCTTCTTTCAGTGGGACTTCCGATCCACTTGTTGCTGAACAATGGATCAATACTACTGAAAAGATATTTTCAGTTCTTCAATGTTCTGAACATGATAAAGTCATCTTAGCAGTGTATCGTTTGGAAGGTGATGCTGATCAATGGTGGAATCTTATCAAGAATACGAGGCCAAGAGATGAAATTGAGTCCATGGAATGGGACGAGTTCAAGAACTTGTTTTTCAGTAAGTACTTCCCTCGTATTCTTCGAACAAAGATGGAAAAAGAGTTTCTTGAACTAAAGCAAAAGGATGATGAATCTGTTGGTATATACGAAGCGAATTTTACAAGACTTTCAAGGTATGCATCTGGCATTATCATCCAACCTGAAAGTAAAGTTGATCGATTTTTCAGTGGCTTAAAACCAAGTCTTCGAAGGGCATTAGCTATAAGAGACTTCAGTAGCTATGAAGAAATTGTGCGTTGTGCTATCAAGGTAGAAATGGAAGTTGGTGTTACATATCCATCTCATGGTTTTGACAAGAAACGAAAGATGGAGTTCAAGAAGAAATCTCAGAATAATGGTGAAAAGAAGATGAATGTTTCCTTATGCACAAAGTGTGGAAAGAAGCATGGTGGAGATTGTCTTAGAGGGACTAGAAAATGTTTTAAGTGTGGAAAAGAAGGTCATCGAGCAGCTGAGTGTCGAAGTAATGGAAAAAGGGATTCTAATGAAGTGAATAAAGCAAACACTACAGAGAATGCACAACCAACACTTCAATGCTTCAAGTGCAAGGAGATGGGACATTATGCCAATAAATTCCCTAATCCAAGGGTTAGTGATGATCGACATGAGCAACCGCTTAAGGCAAAGGACAAAGGGAAGTCACATGCGATCACTATTGGCAATGTTGAATATGACAATGATGTGGTGGAATGATTAAGTGTTTATGTAATGGGATTCCAAAATAATGTTGTATCATGTAGTATTGGAATATTTATGTATTTGTCTAATGTGGTATTCAAAGTAATTGAGATATTATGCGCATAATGAAGGGAAAACGAGAAAATGAAATTTTTAACAGTATTCATGAGCTCATGATTGATATAAGGACTAAGTGATATCATTTTGAGGATTTTGGTATGTGGAAAGTGTTAGATTTTAACTGCATTCATGTTTTCACTAAGGTATTCAATAGAATACATGATTAAGGACTTTGAATGTTTGGAATGTGACCAACAAAACATATCTTATGATATATGGGGATCGACGATGGTGTTAAATCTCTGGTAATCATTTTCACTATGTTATGAGAGTGGACTGCAGTATTATGGATAAGCCTAAAGAATTGGAATGGATTATGTTGTACATAAGTTATTATTGATTAAGGATAGAAGTTCTCTCGATATTATTGATGGGATGTTATAGTAATATAGTTTTAGAAAAAGGACAACCTGCAGGACGGGCGACAACCCATCGCTTCGGACAAGGCTGTGGGAATCGAACCCACAACTGAAGTGCGACTGGCCTTTATCGCCTACCACTGGCCTACAGGAAGTCCCTGTTTAGTAGAAACTAGTTTTATTTTATTAAGCGGTATGATATATGATGTATAAGTTCATTTTTGGAACCATATACGATTAATCTCACTATAAGATGGACTTATAACTTTTTCTAACCTTTTGTTTGAAATAGATGGAATGACCCATCCTTCTATCACATGATCTGCTAATGCTTCACGAATAACAAATTCAACTTCATTTCTTTATGATATGAAGTGGAAATTGTTCAATTCACGAACAACAGTGAGATTGTAACAAAATCATGTAAGTATTTCTTTTAATTCATCAACTTTAGGGAAATGATCTTGAAAAACAAAAATGTTGTCCTAGTGCTCTTATATCTGATTAATCAGATGGTACCTTAGATTGTCACAAATTTATGGCTTTGTGATTGCTAGATTTTCCATAGCCATGTTCTCTACCACTCTCCATCAGAACATGATGGTTAGATTTCTCTTCCATATCCATATTTTCACCTATGTGGAAACCCAGTGATTAGTTTATTGGGGTAATCGTTACATTTCATACTTTAGTTTTTAAAGCCAAGTTTTGGTATTCATTTTTACGATGTGGGTTTCTATTAAAGAAACTTTCGAATTGTAAACCATTTACAATCCCGACAAATTTCGAGGGCGAAATTCATTTTAAGGGGGGTAGAATGTAACAACCCGAGATTTTATGAAAAATATTCTTTTTAATTTTATTAATGTCTTGTGTTGTACGCTACACCAAAAGGAGATTGCACAACACGCATCCTTGACTTGCCTTGCATTACACGCAATCGCGACCTTCCTCGATAGCGTGTGTAATACGCAATACCGAGTTTCACTAAACAACGATATGCTATTAAAATATTATTAAAACTAGCCGGTATGAATAGTAATAACCACTTTTTAAAATTCTGTAAATCTTATTTTTCAAAATGAACTTCATTTTTGGATTCGGAGTATCGAATTTAGCCTAAGGTGAAATTTTGGTACATTTCAGATAACTTTCATATTCTGATGAATAGTGAAAATTACTAAATTATAATTAAAAAACAATTTTTTTAATCGAAATAATTAATAGTGATAAATTATTAATTTGAGTGGTTTTAAAGTATATTTAGAATATATTTTTACAATTTAATACAATGTTGGTCATTGGTTGTAATTTCACATTTAAACCAGACATAATCAAGTGTCAATCTTTTGGTATATATTATTTCCTAAAAACACGCTATTTATTTTAACAGCGGGATTTAATTATAAAATTAATTAATGAATCTTCTATGTTATGAATTTGGTAAAATAGACTTCATTTTTTGAATTCGGAATATGAAATATAGCTTAGGATGAAATTTTGGCATTAATCTGAAAAACATCAATTTTTGATGAATAGTGAAACTACTAAGTGGTAGGTTAAAAACTGAATTTTGCATAAAACTTAATTTTACCGCTTCTGTGAATGGAATTTCGAAAATCCGACAGACACGGTTGATATTAGTAAGTAAAATGTGGTTCAATGAGATAAAAATAATTTTTGGTGAATAGTAACTTTTTAATTTTTTTACCGCGGTTAATAGTAAATAGGGTAACTAAGGGTAAATATGATATTAATATTACCCTAACACATGTCCTAATTCTATTGGACAAGTGTAATTCGACCAAAAACAAACTTAGGAATAAAATATGACCATTTAGGCCCACTTGGATTAGATTAGGACATTTATTATTAATTTATTTAAAGAAGGGTTAAAGTAGTTAAAATCAAAGTTTAATAAGTAAATCATTTTTAATATGGGGTTATACATAAGATAAATTCGATTGTAAATATTCATTAGAAAGATAAAAATATTTCATACATGATGATATTTTATTTGTAATTTTTAGACATCAAATAATTTAATTTATTTATGACACAAAGATGATGCAGTAATTATCTTATAAATGAAATATTGACATAATTGATAATATAAATACCAAAATAAATGTAATTTAAGACTTTTTATGAATTACACTAATTTTCTCGGTTACTATGATATATTAGTGTTGATTTAATCAACTTGGTTCGAACATATAATTCTGTTATGACTTTCACAAAAATCATATATCAAATAGTGTCAAAATTGACACAAAGTAGTTTTTAAATCAAATATTATATTATTAATTGTTATTGTATTCCTAAAAATCTAAGGTTCGGACAAATGACTTATATAAGGATATATATATTAATAATAAACAATTTAGGGTTCGTTTGGCATGTTATAGTAAGTGTATTAACCATATAGTGAAAGAAAACAAAAAGACACGGTAAAAGTTAAATTATTTAACTTAGAGTTAAATCGAATTGATAAGGTTAAAATAATACCCTAAACTTGTCTAAATCTTATTGGTTGATAGGATTTCGACCCTTCCCCACTTTAGCTTCGAAATAAGACCCTTTGGAACCATTATAAACCGATTTTGACTTTAATATAAAATAATATTTTGAGATATTCCTAAGGTGCCCCTCTCCTCCCCTATAAAAGGACACCTCCTCTCCCTCCTCCTCACACCAATTTGAGCACTCAAGCTCGGCCAACCCCTGCCCAAATATCTTCTCCACTTCCCTAGAAACATCCTATAGGTTCTGGTCTTCCTCAAAGACCAATTTTAGTGCCCTAAGAGAATTCTCAAAGAGGCGCTTCAAAGAAGAGGTAATTACCGTTACCAATTCTTTCATCTTTATTTCTTCTTCCACTTATTCTTCTTAGGTTGTTTCATTATGAAGTAATAACATCAGTATCACTCATATACTGATATGTTATTATAAGTATGAAACAACCCTATTTCACCATCTATCCATCCTACGGAAAAAGAAATCACCGCGCGTGCGTACGTACGGAATACCGTCTCCACGCCGTGGTGTAATCTATTTTCCACCACCACCTTACATGGATGGGTATAATGGTGTAAATAATAACTATACATAGTTATTAAAACATCATATTGATTCTGATATATTGTATAATCCACTCCAATTCAGTTCAATATTTATGGAAATGATATCATCGCTCGTGCGTACGTACGGAATACCGTCTCCACGACGCGATGAGATTCATTCTCCATGTTAACCAATTTAAGAATGATTATAAAGTATATATAAGAAATAATAATGAAATATATGACATTATAAAGCTAATGGATTTATGTATATATATATGTATGTCATCTACTTACTTCCATTTCAAGACAATAAGGAAAGTAAAACAGCGCTCATGCGTACGTACGGACTACTGTCTCCATGAGCGGTGTTTTTATTTCATTTATCTATATATATATATATACTAAATATATATGATATATAAATCATGTTTTATATTCTGGAAGTAAGTAAATCATGATATAAGTAATAATAATGTCAAGAACAACAAGTCAAAACACCTACGATAAATAAAACGATTTTACCCAAAACGCTTCTTTAACATGGAATTTACAAAAGAACGGATAATATAAATTCATAAGGAACCATATATGATATCATAACAATGAGTATGATTCTGGAATAAGTCAATAACATGATTTAAATCATTATACTGGAGGTTCGGACACTTACAAAACAAGTCGGACATAAGGTAAGGGAAATATCACAATCTCATTTTTATCCGAGATTGTTTATTCATAAGTATTTACTGGGGTGTATTTTATCATCCACATCCATGTTTCATCAATATGTAATATTATTTCCATCCACCTACAATTTTTTAAATCCATTTTTACCCTTCAGTGAGTTTTTAGTAATATCTATGAAAGGAATCTTTTGTCATACGAGGTACTTTTTGACTTTTCCGACAAAAGTACGAAGAATGTTTTTTTTAACTTATACGGCACGAACGGATTTCTACTGTTTTATAAAGCCTTATTTTCATGAAGCTTCCTCTAAAAGATTTCATGACTATTTTCAATAAAATCTCCTTCTTTTAAAATTGAATGATGTTTTGTGAAAAGAAATTGATTTTGAAGAAGAAAGGATATTTTCCTCAAGAATTCAATTCAAGTGTTTTATCAAAATTATTTTCCATCTAAGATAATAAAGGGTTCTGTTTCTATCCATATTTTTACATTGATTTGACTATGTTGTGATGGAATTATGTTTATTAATTCCTTTATCTTATATGAATTGATTTATGATGTCATAATGTTTCAAGAATCCCATTTTTGTTACATGTGTTATGCGATGATGTATGTTTTATGATTATGTGGCACACATAAGAAAGGATTCATTATAAGATGGGTGGGACCTATATCTCCCTCCAATGCATTGGGTAAAGATTTTATATCTCATGAGATAGATAGGGCTGGAATGGTAGGTTATACCGGTTCAGTGAAACAGGACTGAAACGAGGGTTACTCGATTCAGAAAGGGACTTTGTCCACTAAGATAGTCTTGGCAATGAGTCTTGACTAACAAGAAATGATTCTCTATGATTATGTGTGAATTCCACAAAGATTCATGTTTTAGGTTATGATTATTGTGATTACATTTCACTGCCATGATTTACCCCATGTTATGAAATTATGATCTCTTTTGCAGGTTAAGATTTCCAAAAGTTATGTGCTTATCTTTATGATGTGATTGATATTTATTTTGTTTACCCTTACCGAGCATTTGAGCTCACCCTTTTATGTTTTCTTTTCCCCAGGATATAAAGAAAGGTTTTAGGTAAAAAAAAAAGGAAGATCTTTATAGGAGATGTTGAAGATCTTTCACCACGATTAGAAGATTACGTTCCGAGTTTCCAAAGACACTAAACTATTACGATCCTTGTGTGTGTGTTTTTGTTATGTACTAAGTATTCCGCAAATGTAATGTAATGTCCATGTACGTCAGGATTCGGGTCTCTACCTGCTCCATGTATCTCTGGACGTCATCGAAGGGATCTCCAGTTGCTAGTGCGGAAGAGAGTTCGCTTGCGATGTCTGTATTCAATCACCAGGATTTGGTAGAGGAGGATCTCTCTCATAGTTTGAGAGAATTCTCGGAAGAAAATAATTCTCTCGTAGCTTGTAAGCTTTCTCTTGATCTTTTGTGCACAACCAAAAAAAATGGTAAGGCTAATGAGAAATATATTATTAGGATTTTGAATTACATAGAGTAAAAAATGAATTCATTACAAGAAATAATTTATTCATTTCATTTAATTTTTAGTAATACCCCATGTCTAATAATAAAAATTGACTATTATTATAACCTAACATGCGCCTAGAGAATTACATATAATATTATTTAATTAAACAAATAATATTATTTCTCATAAATTCCCAAAAAAATTACATGATGTGTATTTTTAATATACACAGAGTGTAATTTTGTTTTTCCATTTTTCTTTATTTAATCCACCACATTTATTAGACCTTGAATAATAGATATTCATTTCTAAAACAAATATCACTATATTACTTGCTAATAAATCTATTATTTCACCCACAATATATTCTCATGAATAACTAATGTCGAAATAAATCCGATCAGGCATCCTTAAATAATTATTAAACCACAATTGGGAAAAATCTTTATTCAACTTGTTAAATTAATATTTAACTGAGATAGTTGGACACACTTAGGGTGTGACCCTCTAGGCCTATTTCTCTATGGAATTAGGTAGAGCTTGCCTAAAGTCCAAGGTTAATATCTTACAATATGTTAAGACACCCATAGAGAACAAAGTTAACACCGTAATGACGTATCACCTCCTCAAATGCTTATCGTGTAATATAGTCCATTTTTCTCGTTATCTCGAATCAAGTGGGTTGCATGCTAGTTCCATCTACCCAAGTTCTCAATTATTATTTCATTTATTTTCTAGAATTGAACTTGCCTATTCTTCAACATGTCCATGGATTTTTTTAGGCTATATCAATTCCATAAAAGGACATGAGATATCTACTTCCGTTATGGAACAGAAGTGACAAATCCTTTCTCGCATTATCTATTAATGCAGTATCACTCGTGACTCACCCAACATATTCTACCTCGTAGAAAATAGTGTGTCATCGTAGTTTTCATCAATATATCTTTGTGAGAAAGTTGTAATACCCATTAATGATAATTTTAGAGTCTAAGGACTAATTCACACATTCACAGATAGGAACATCAAATGACACTATGAAATGGCGATTTCCTACTGACGGGTCTCATTCTCATAAAATCCTCCAGGATATTACCAAGGGCGCATACCAGGAGAAGGTGCCTCAATGATTTTTAGTGCTCACCCCTAATGGACTGTATTATTTGTGTCTCTCAAATAACATCATCTGGCCATAGAATATATATTCATGAATAGTGTTATGGTATTTCTAGGTTCTCATCATAGAAGGGATCCTCTATGACCCTCTAATGTAACAGTAATAATTAGGACATTATCACATGCATTGTCACGCAGAAGAGCTATCAAGATGTGATAAGGTATTTATTAATGAATAAAGTTCATAGTAGTTGGTTCTAGGCCACGAACTTCAACAGACTCCCACTTGGACTAGATCCAACCTCTAAAAACTTTTAACTCACTAGCTCTCACATGATATTCATGCATCTGTTGAGAGAGGGCTTCAGTCAGGGGGTCTTCCACCACTATATTATTGTCACAATAAAACTTCCTTGGCTACATCAGAAGCCTCTATATATTCGGACTCCACTATAGAATTGACGACAACTGGTTTCTTTGAAATCTTCCATCTCACAGCTTTTCCATTGAGACAAAAAACATATACATCTTGCGACATCAGATTGTTCTGATCTATCTAAAAACCAGCATCAGCATACCCTATGATGACATGCTTCTCATCTCCTCCATACACTAGGAACATTTCCTTAGTTTTTCTCAGATACTTAAGGATAGTCTTTACAAAAGTCCAATGATGTTCTCCTATATCAACATGATATATGCCTACCTTGCTCAGAGAATATGCAATGTCATGCCTGGTACATAACATGGAAAACATGATGGATCCTATAGCTGAAGCGTATGGGATCTTACTCATTATACCTTTCTCTTGCTGTGTATGGGGACACATTTTCTTAGAAAGATGCAGGCATGTGACACTTGAACTAATACCCTCTTGGATTGTTCCATACTAAATCTCTTCAGTATGTGGTCAATATATATACCCTAACTTAGTCCAAGAAGCCTTTTAGATCTATCAAAAATTATCTTGATCCCTATAATGTAGGCTACTTCACCCAAGTCCTTTATGGAGAAACACATGTTCCACCAGTCATTAACTAACTGTAAGACTAGTACATCATTTCCAATAAGCAATATGTCATCACAATATAATGTGCTAGGATCTTTAATTCTAGGCACCACATCAAGCTCCTCGACAAATTTTGAAATCCAGAAGGCTTCCTTGGGTAGATCAGAAGCCGATATATATTCGGACTCTGCTATAGAATCGACGATAACTAGTTTCATTGAACTCTTCCAGCTCACATCTTCTCCATTGAGACATAAAACATATCCATATTGTGACTTCATATTGTTCTGAATTTTCTGAAACCAACATCCATATACCCTCTGATGACAAGGTTCTCGTCTCCTCCATACACTTGTAACATATCCTTATTTCTTCTCAGATACTTAAGGATAGTCTATATATAAGTCCAATGATGTTCTCCTATATCATCTTGATATCGTCCTACCATGCTCAGTACATAGGTAACATCAATCTTGGTATATAACATGGCATACATAATGGATCCTATAGCCGAAGCATATGGGATATTACTCATTCTATCTTTATCTTGTTTTGTGTGAGGACACATTTTCTTATAAAGATGTATGCCATGTGACACTAGAACCAATCCCCTCTTGGATCATTCCATATTAAATATCTTTAATATGTGGTCAATATATGTACCCTGACTTAGTCCACGAAGCCTCTTGAATTTATCACAAATGATCTTGATCCCTAGATTGTAGGTTGCTTCACCCAAGTCCTTCATGGTGAAACACATGTTCAACCAGTCCTTAACAGACTGTAGGACTGGTACATAATTTCCAATAAGCAATATGTCATCAACATATACTAGTAGGATAATGACTGAATTCCCATTAAACCGCATATTAAAACATGGTCCGCATTCGTTATTAATGAAACCAAATTCCATTATGGATTCATCAAATAAAATGTTCCATGACCTGGATGCTTGATTTAATCCAAAAATGGATTTATGCAACTTGAAAACCCAATTGGATTCACCTGGTGTCACAAACCCTTCCAGTTGTGTCATATAGACATCTTCCTGAAGGTTCCCATTAAGGAATGTTGTTTTGATATACATTTTCCTATTCTTGTATTCATGGTAAGATGCTATGGAATGTATGATTCTTATGTATTTAAACATGGAAATTGGCGAGAAGGATTCATCATAGTCATTTCCTTGATGTTTTCTGAATCCTTTAGCCACTACCTTTGCTTTATAGGTGCTAACTTAACCATTCATGTCCAGTTTTCTCTTCACTACCCATTTGCATACAACATTCTCTACATCAACTGGCTCATCGACCAGAACCCAAATTTGGTTATGATACATGGAATCTATCTCCGAATTAAGAGCTTCTAGCCATCTTGTATGTTCTGATCTTTCTACTGCTTCCTTGTAGGAGAGAGGTTCATCATTTTCCAACAATAATGATTCATCATTTGCAGTGACTAGGAAACCAAATCTCTCTGGTTCTCTTACATATATTGAGCTCATACACAGTACATGTGTTTTTGGAACCTCTTACATGGGGTCCTATAGAACTTGTTCTTGTACTAACATCTATATATCTTGAGCATCAACATCATCAAAGTCAATATTTCTCCCACTATCCTTTCTGAGGATGTCCTCCCTTTCATGAAATACATCTTGTATAGAAACAATTACTTTCTTGTCTGAAGGGTTATAGAGATAATATCCTTATGTTTTCTTGGGATATCCTATAAAGATACCCTTCATGCCCTAGGGTGCTATTTGTTACTTGAGAAGGGCTTAAAAATGCCTCACATCACCATACACATGTGTGTGATGAAATGGGTTTCTTTCAACTCCATAACATGGAGGGAATTTCATTTTTTGCCTTAGTTGGTAATCATTTTAATGTGTATACTGCAGTATATAATGAAAATACCCAAAATGATAATGGAATATCAGAAAGACTCATCATCGACCTCACCATGTCCAAAAAGGTGTGGTTCCTCCTTTCACTAACACCATTCCACTGTGGTGTATAAGGAAGAGTGAGTAAATATAGAATCCAAGACTCTTATAAAAGATTGATGAACTCTTAGTTTAGATATTCTCTACCTCGGTCTGATTGAATCTTATTTATATTCTTACCAAGCTGATTCGGTACTTAATTCTTGAATTCCTTAACTTTCTCGAAGGATTCTGATTTATACCTCATTAAATAGACATAACCATATCTACTCAAATCATCAGTAAAAGTAATGAAGTAAGAATATCCACCTCTAGATTATACTTCAAATTTTCCACACACATCTATGTGCACCAATCCTAGAAGCTCTATGGCCCTATCACTATATCCACCAAAAGGTAGCTTGGTCCTTTTAACTTGTAAACAAGCATGACATTTATCAAGTGGTTTTAACTCAGTAGAGTCTAAGTATCCATCTTGTCAGAGCTTTGTCAAGTTCTTCTTGATTACTTGGCTGAGAAGGTGAAGCCACAACTGGGTGATGTATGAGTCAGATGAGTTTTTTTCATTATCAATTTCCAACACATGGTATTTGTAATTTAATACATTCATCTCATTATTTAAATGTGCCATACCATAACATATGTTGTTCTTAAAAAAGAAGTAAACCTTATTTAAAAACATGAAAATAAATCCAAACATTTTGAAACATGATATAAAAATTATGTTTTTGGTAGCAGTAGGCACATAATAACAGTTATGTAAAACCAAAATCATCCCATTTGGCAATGAGAGGTGGTAATCACCAATGGCCAATGCAGCCAGCCTCACGCCATTGGAAGCTCGAAGATCCACATCTCCTCTAGAAATATTTATAAATCTACTTTGTTCTTGCATTTGAATACAAATGTGAGACCCGCAAGATGTATCTAATAACAAATGTGTAGAAATGAAAATATTACACCCGATTACCAACACACATTTGGCATCCCCACGCTTCTGGGTACAATTCCTCTTCTAGTGGACTATCTTGCCCCATTCAAGACATACCTCCTCTTGTTCCTTGCCCTTCCACTAGATCTTCCCCTTCTTGGAGGGATAATTCTTAGGGGAATCAGACCATTTATACGTCCATGGACCCTTTTCCTTGTCCTTCTTTTTTTTATTCACAATAAGGACTATGGGTTTGTCATGCCCCATGTCCTTATCTACCTGACGAATTAAGGTCAGATGTTCTGATAGAATCTTCTCATTGTTGCTCATGTTATAGTTGACAATAATTCTAGAGAAGGTCTTGGGTAGTGATGATAGGAAGAGATTTATACACAGACTCTCCAAGATTAGTTGTAAAAAAATCGCTGGAAGTCTCATATCTCTCTTGGCTCTCCTACTATTGGTAGGGATCCTTAAGGTGAGACATCAAGTTAGATGTGTCCATGTTTTCATGTTTCTTCAAGAGATCATTAGACATGGATGATAGCATGAAACATTGGACATATTTGGAATAATAAATATGTTTCATATATAGAGATAGTTCTTTGTCAAGGGCCTCTTTCCCAAATGCTACTAGAACAAGCTCTTCTAGCATATACAATTTCCTCTCGTGGTGAAGGATGACGCATAAATGCCTCTGCCACTCTTGGAAATTGGTGCTGCTGAGAAGGTTTATCGAGTATGTTTTGCAATGATATGTTTGATGTAACATTTCTTGCCGTTTCTAAAAATTAAGATGATAAAAGGTTTAGTAAATTATTATGATAAAACTAAGACAAATAAGTAAATTAATACTTATTAGTCTACGAATATTTTATTGAAATCCAATATCCCTCACCATTGACTTGGGAATATTCTCTTGACTGAATATTCTAGTGGCAAGGATCCATATTTCCATTCATATTACCATAACTAGGGTTGGTCAAGAAACATGAAGTGTTTTAGGTAAGCATTACAAATTACAACTGCATTAACTCACATCTCCTTGACCCACTGAGTGGACTCCCCAGTCAAGAAATCATTTTATTTTGGATTTCCCCAACATTTGTCTCTTGGTCACATGAAGTCCTACTGTGGATGTCAACCCTTGATGCAAACCAAGTCATGACAACCCAAAAACTTGAATTAGAATTCCCCAATAATTGAAAGCACCCAACTAGGGTTGGTCAAGCACTTTGAACTATGGTTCAATTCGAACCAAGATTATGGAAGGCTATACAGGCATGATATTTTCATTGAAGGATTTTATCCTTACACATAAATTTCCATTTTATTATCTTTGATTGCAAGATTTTTTAATATTATGTGGGATATACTTAAGTGATTAACCATGTCTAATATAATATTTTACACACAAGCTGGTCTTATTTGAGTTCCATCTTGCATGCTTGTTAAATTCATTACGTGGGTGATTGTGACTACACACCCAAAATAAATAAACAGTGAAACTGACAGAAATAAAATAAATGGTATGATAATGACCTTATTCTATTGGTTAATTTATCAATCTATTGATAAACTAACCGAAGACCTATGGGAGAAACACCTTGAAACTTTTGGGTTCATGTTTTAAACCTTCCACCTTTCCAACTATGTATCTCCTTGGACTGGTTTCTCCTTGGCTCCTAACATGAGCCACCTCCACTAGCTTGGGAGCTCCATCAATTACATATGATTTTATCTCACACGCAAGTGAGGGGTAAAATGGGGTTTTACATAAAATAAACCTTGGGTACATAGGCCCTACATATTAATAAAGAGAAGGCTCGCATGCCAAAAAATTTAATTTAAATAAACTAATTAAAAGAAACCATTCACATACAAAGGTCTTGGTCTAGCTCAAGATCATCCAGGCATGAAAAAATATTTACACATAAATAAAACTATCATTATATTAATTAATCGTTCTTATTTAAGACAAATCATGCTAAAATCCATTAATTATCTTTAATTAATAAATCATTATTTATCATAAACCCTTTTTCTATATTTTCTTGAGATTATCATCCATCATAATTTTTAACAAATAAATTCATTTAAAATTATCTTTGTACGTAACTTGTATATTGGAGGTAACCCAGTGAATTCCCATTCATAACTACCCAATGAGTAAAAATGATCATTACATAGATGTTAAATTAAACACATATATATGAAACCCCTATCACATGATGCTCCTCAACATTACACCTGCACTATGGTACACTTCTCAAGGGTTTATATAATATAATAATAAATTTAAATAAATATACATAATTTGTATGAGTACACGGTGTGTTGTTATAACTACATGATGTGTACTTTTATTCAGCATTCATCTGAAGTACATGACGTGTAGATGTACATCAAAAATTTGTCAGAGTACACGGCATGTTCAGTGGGACACACGTCGTGTAGTATCCGTGTTACACGGTTTCTAGCTGGGCAATCCATGTACTAGGTACATGTTCCAACCCTAACCTGAAGGGACTACACACCATATTCAGTGGCACACATAGCGTGTAATCCGGAAACCATGTGCCACCTATTCTTGGTTAACACATGGTGTCATTTAAGACATTGAGATACTCCAACACACAACCTGATTTGGCAAAGCAGTTTGATGCATTGAACATAGGCTACACAGCGTGTACTACTGAATACACACCATGTATTCTGGTGTTGTATACCCATGAATGTTTGAAACCTACAGATGAGATCCTCTGTTTTATTTTAATCAAAATTAAAAGCAAAATTCACTTCTTCAAGGTGAATGAGAAATGATAGAGGAGGAAAAAATATTAAGATTTAGATTTAAATAACGATTAACTTGAATTGAAACAACTGAATTATTAAATACATAAATCACCAATGAAAAACTAAATAATTATAATCAATGATATGACCGCTCTAATACCACTTGTGGGTTTTCGGTGCAGTGGAAGCGCATTGGTGGGTGTAACCAACTTTAATTTTAGCGTTGACAACGATCAATCTGAGATCCGTCATTATAAAAAAAAACACTGAATCTTCAGAATATAATGACGAATGAAAAATAAAATGTGGGATTCCTAGAACCATAGATAAGATCATCATATTCTTGTTATAATTAATTTAATTAGTTGACAAGAATTACCTTAATGGAATTATTTCATTGTTGATGTTTCTGGTCATGATCTGATCTGATCTATCATTGCGTTATTGAATCCAAGGGTAGGATTCCTCTTGCGGTGATCCACATGTGCTCCCCATATCTATAGTTTTCATTGACAGGATCTCAGGGTGCTAGCACGGAAGAGCCTTCGCTGGCGATGTCCGCCTTCATTCGCCTTGATCTGATGGAGGAGGATCTCTCTCTCATAACCAGAGAGAATTTTAGGAATAAAATAATTCTCTGTTGGCTTGTGAGATTTCCCTAGATCTATTGTTCAAAACTATAAAAAATTTCTAGGATAATGAGAAATATATAATTGGGATTTTTAATTTCATTGAATAATAAAATGGATTAATTACCTGAAATAATTTATTCAATTCAATTAATTCTTAGTAACACCCCATGTCTAATAGTAGCAATTGAATATTTATATTACCTGACATGATTCCAACAAATTACACCTAATATTATTTAATTAAATAAATATTATTATTTCTCATAAATTCTCAGAAAAAAATACACAGCGTTTATATTTAATATACATGGTGTGTACTTTTGTTTTTCAATTTTTCTTTACTTCCTCCACCTCATTTATAAGACCTTGAATAATGAATATTTATTTCTAAAATAAATATCACTTCATTACTCGCTAATAAATATATTATTTCACCCACAATATTTTCTCTCGAATAACTAGTGTCGAAATAAATGTGATTTGGAATCCTTAAACAATTATTAAAACCAAAATCGAGAATAATATTTATTCAACTTGTAAAATTAATATTTAACAGAGTTACTTGGACACACTTAGTGTGTGACCCTCTAGGCCTCTTTCTCAGTGGCATTAGGCGGAGCTTGCCTAAAGTCTAAGGTTAGAATCTAGAAAAATGACAAGGAACCCATAGAGAAATAAGGTAATGCCTCAATGATGTGTCAACTCCTACGAACACTTACTGTTTAATATAATCCCTTTGTCTCGATATCTTGAATCAAGCAGATTTTATGCGAGTTCCATAAACCAATGTTCTCTATTATTCTTTCTTTGACTTTTCAGAATTGAAGTTTCCCATTCCTCAGCATGGACAAGGATTTATTAAGGCTATATTAATTCAATCAATGGTCCTAATATATCTACTTCCATTACGGAACAAAAGGGACAAATCCTATCTTTCATTATTTGTTAATGCAGTATCACTCGTGATGCACCCAACATATCCTACTTCACTGCGAACAGTGTGTCGTCATAGTTTCCATCAATAAATCTAAGTGTGTGAGTTGTAATACCCATTAATAATAATCTTAAAGTCTAAGGACCAATACACACATCCGTAGATAGGAACATCCAATGACACTATGAAATGTGGATTTCCTACTGGCGGGTCTCGTTCTTATAATTTCCTCCGGGATATTACCAAGGGCGGACACCATGAGAAGGTTCCTCAATGTCTTTTGAGTCCTCACCCCTAATGGACTGTATTATTTGTGTCCCTCAAATAACATCATCCGGCCATAGAACATACATTCCAGAATAGTGTTATGGCACTTCCGAGTTCTCATTATAGCATGGATCTACTATGAACCTTTAATGAAATATCTATCCTTAGGACATTATCACATGCATTGTCTTGTAGAAGAATAATCAAGATGTGATAAGGTATTTATTAATGAATAAAGTAAAAAGTAGTTGGTTCTAGTCTACAAACTCAAACAAATGAAAAGTTGTGCTGGGACGACATCTAGAAGAAAACAACCTTCCAAATAAAAAATATGAGGTGGTCAGAATCAAAACTTAACAGTTTCTTGCAGTGATGGAGTAGTTTACTTATGCTATAAATAGAGGTGGTGTACATGTGCATGATCATCCAGATCAATCACAAAGGAACATTTTAGTAGTGGATCATTTCATTAGGTAATATCATCCATCATTCAGAAGATCATCTAACCATGTTCTAGATAGAGTGGATTAAATACATAGAAAGGATTTTTGATGTCATGGGGTGTTCAAAACTTCAAAATTTTAGTCTTTCTGTTGACTATTTTGAAGGTGAAGACGATCAGTGGTGGTCTATAGTTAAAAATATCAAATATAGTGAAGAAATTGATTCTATTTATTGGTATGAATTCAAAGGTTTGTTTGTTGAGAAATATTTCCCTAAGGCGGTTAGACTTAGGGTGGAATTTTATTTTTGAACTGAGGCAGGAGGTTGGCTCAGCAGTTGCTTATGAAAAAAAATTCACTCGACTAGGAAGGCATGATCCAAATTTTATTTGGGGTCTTGATAGTAAAATCAATCATTTTTTGTTAGGATTAAATCCAAAGTATCTAATGGAATTAGTATCTCGTGAGTTTAAAAGTTATGAAAAAATTGTTCAATGTACAAAGAAGGTGTAAATGGAGATACTGATGATCAATTATTATTTAAAAAACAACTAAATTAGAGGATGAGGTGGCAGACGAAAGGTAAGGACTCTTAAAATAATTCTGATAGTAAGAAACATAAGTTTATAGTTTGTGAAAATTGAGGTAAAAATCACTCTAGGGATTTCATTTTGAATTCTAGTCAGTGATTCTGATATGGTAAAATGGGACATAAGCCTCATAATTAAACTGAAAAAGATCACGGTAGTGTTAAGATAAAATATGATTTGTAGTCAGTAAAATGTTTTAAGTGTAATGAGATGGGTCATTATTAAAATGAGTATCCGACGGGGAACTCAAATGATGGGAATCAGCCAAACTACAAGCATAAAGGGGTGGTAAAATCATTTTCAACTACTTCAGCAGATGTTGGAACATAAAATGATATAGTATTAGCTCCAGGGAGCTCATTATTTTTGAAGATTGACTTGATGTTGAGGTACCATCAGCTAAATGTAATTGAAGGAGACATTTTAAAGACCACATTTCGTACTAGATATGGCCATTATGAATTTGTAGGTCTCCCTTATGTGTTATCTAATGCACCTAATATTTTCATGGAACTGATGAATAGAATTTTCCATGAGTTCTTTGATAAGTTGGTGGTTGTGTTTATTAATGATATTTTGGGATATTCTAAAAGTAAAGAGATGCATAAAATTCATTTAAGGGTTGTCTTGAAAACCTCAAAGGAAAAGAAACTATATGGGAAATTCAGCAAGTGTGAGTTTTGTTTACAATAAATTTCATTCCATAGTCACATTGTTTCTAAATATTTCATAACTATTGATCCTACTAAAACAAAATTTGCTGAAGAATGGACTAGGCCCACAAATATAACTAAGATTCATAGTTTTCATGGTTTATCAGGTTATTAATAGAGGGTTATTGAAAAATTTTGACTGTTATCTAGCCCACTGATTAAGTTAACTCGAAAAGTTGTTAAGATTATCTAGATAGAGGAATGAGATGTATGTTTTTATGATTTTAAAATATGATTGGTGAATCATCCAGTTTTAGGATACCTTCCATAAATGGGGAATTTGTTATCTATAGTGGTTGTTCATTGAAAAGACTTAGATGTGTCTTAATGGAGAATGATCAGGTAATTGATTATGCTTTACATCAGTTGAATACTCATGAGTTAAATTACCCTATACATGATTTGAAATTAGATTCTATTGTTTATGATTTAGAAATTTGGAGGCATCATGTTTTTAGATTGAAATATGAAATATATACTGACCATAAAAGTTAGAAGTATATATTTTCTCAGAAATAATTAAAAATGAGACATAGAAAATGACTAGAATTAAACAAGGATTATGATTGAAAAATTCATTATCATCCTTGAAAATAAATAAAGTGGACGGTGCATAAAATTAGAAAAGTAATTCTATATTAACCATGTTACGTTTGGAACGTGACCCTTTGATTAATTATTTGATGAAATTTCGCATGGAAGTTTTTGGTGTAGGAAATTTCTCTATTTTGTTTTAGGTTTCTTTACAATTGTCTCCAGAAGATAGAATAAATTAAGAACACAAGGAAGACGATTAGTGGAAGGAAAAGTTAGAATTGGTTCAGATGGGTAAGTTACCCAAATTTAAAATAGATAAAGACTATGTTTTGAGATTTCAGAAATGATTATGTGTTCCTTGTGATTCAAAATAAAAGACAAAGTTGTTATGTGAAGCTCATAGTTCTCAATTTTTAGTTCATCCTGGAAGTAATATGATGTATAGAGATCCTCAAGAGTATTACTAGTGGGATGGAATGAAACCAAATATTGCTAACTTTACCAAGAGATGTTTGATTTTTCAACATGTTTAGGTAGAGTGGAAGTTACCGAAAGGGATGATTCAAACTTTTCCAGTGCCAGAGTGGAAATGGAAAAATGTGTCCATGGATTTCAGAGTGGAATTACCAAACAATTCTTGAGGTAATAATTAAAATTGGGTTTTTGTTGATCGAAGGACTAAATATGATCATTTTATTCCTATTCAAGATACTCTGTCTCTAGATCAACTTTATCAATTGTATATTAAAGATATAGTTAGGTTACATGGATTTACCCTCTCTATTGTATCTGATCATGATCCCAAGTTCAATTCTAACTTTTGGAAACGACTTCAAAAGTAATTGGGAACTAAATTAAATTTCATTATAGATTTTTATCCTCAATCAGATAGGCAGAAAGAATAAACCATTGAGACAGTAGAAGATATGATACGTTATTGGTCAATAGATTACCCGGGAAGATGATACTAATATAATTATTTAATTGAGTTTTATTATAATAACAGTTTTCATTCCAGTATAAAGATGAAACCATTTGATGCATTTTATTGAAAGCATTGTCAAACTCTATATTTTTGGGATGAAAAGGGTGAAAGGAAGTTGATGGGACTAGAATTGGTAGACGAGATGACATAAAATTTTTAGTTGATTAAAAAGAACATGAGGACATCTCAGAGCAGGTAGAAAAGTTATGTGGATAACTAGAGGAAGGATATTTATTTTTATGTATGTGATCATGTCATTCTCAAAGTTTCTCCATGGAAATGTGTGATGCTTTTTGGTAAGAAGGGAAACCTGAGTCTGTAGTTCATTAGACTCAATGAAAATCAATAGAAAGTTGGATCAATTGCCTACAGAGTGTATTTACCTCAATGTTTGTCCCAGTTACACAATGTTTTTTAGGTTTTAATTTTAAGAAAGTATATTCCATATCCATCTCATATTTTGAGTTCATAGGTAGTTCAGTTGGAAGAGAATCTTTCTTATGAGGAATAACCAATACATATTCTTGACAATAGAGAGTAAGAGTTACAGTATATGGTGATTCATCAAGTAATGTTTTTGTGAAAAAACGGTATGGTTGAAGATGCAAAATGGGAATCTAAAAATGCTATGAGGGATTAATACCCCCACTTATTTGATAAGTGAATACAATTATGAGGGCGCAATTTCTAAAAGGGGGAAGGATCTACCATCCCAGGTATTTATAGAATAATATATTTTAATATCTATTAATTTTCATAAATAAAATATTAATTTTAGTTTAAATGGGACACTATTAACGATTGCATACCCAACACGTAACAACTGGTTTCCCTGAAATCTTACAATGCACAGAACACTATGCTATACCAAAAAATAATTCAACAATAATATTATTATTTTAAATGGTAGTTAATGCCTAGTCTTTGTATTAGAGAGAATGAACCAAACTAACTAATATATGATTATACATGTTTGTTAAATGTTTTTACATATATCCAATAAATTTTAGAGGCTTAAAATTTGAATGAATCCAATTTTAAGCCTAAAATACTCTAATATTTTTAAAACATTGTTTTACCACCATTTGATGGAGAACTCTTTTTAAATCTAGTTTTATCACTTTTATATGTTCTATTTGACAAAATAAACTTTTTCTTTAGAAGCAAGAAATCAAAATTTACTTTGGTTGAAATTTTAGTTTTTTTCTGATAAAATCCTTATTTTTATAAATAGTGAAAATAATGCATTTTAATTCAGAAAAATTAATATAATTTATTTTTATAGAAAGATTTTAATTTTAATTGGTTTAAATATTTAATTATATTATGTTATTTTATAATTTAATTCAATTTTGGTCATTGGATGTAATTTCACATTAAATTGGACATGAACAAAAGTCAATCTTTTAGTAGTTTTTACTTCTTAAACCCCCGCTTTATAGTTTTGACAAGGAGAATTAATTATAAATTAATTAATGAAACTTATGTGTTTTTTATTTTTAAAAATGGATTCCATATTTGGAATCCGAAGGTCACAATTATGTAAATAAGTGCCTTTTATTTTTGAACATTTTGAATAGTAACTTCAGTAATTATTTTTATTTACTATGGTTAAAGGGAAAATTAGGTAAATAAGGGTAAAGTATAATATTATAATAGTATAAACCTACCATAAAACGTGTCCTAATCCTATTTTATGAGTCATTTCCAACAATTTTCATTCTTGGGTCGATTTTAGGACCTAATGAATCCACTTGGGTGTGATAATGACATGTTATAATAATTAATTTAATGTGAAGAGAAATATAACACAAACATGTATCTTTTTACTAAAAATATTTTAATGTGTGGTTATATAACTGATATATTTGACTATTAATAGTAATTAAAAATATAAAAAAATTCATACATCATGGTATTTTATTTATAATTTTTAGACATTAAATAAATAAATATATTTATGACACAATGATAATGCAGTGATTACCTTATTAATGAATGATTGAAATAAATAATATTATAAATATTAAAATAAATGTAATTTGAACATTTTTATTCCATCCAATAATTTTATGGATAATTTTGACATGTTATTATTTAGTTAATGTAGTTCTTTCTAATGAATCAATTTGTTATTACTTCAAAAAATACCAATTAGTAAATTGTGTCAAAACTGACATAAATGAGTTTAAAAAAAAATACTATTTTATTAAGTGATATAATAGTCCTAAAAATATTATATTCTTCCAAATGACATATATAATGTTTATAATTTCATTAATGACCCACTTTTTGTTTCATTGGCATTTTATATTAACTATAGTAACCATATATTATGATAATACAAGAAGACATGGTAAGAGTTAATGTTTTTAACTAAGGGTTACAACAAAAAGATAAAGTTTATTTTGTGACATAAACCTATATGAAACCTATTTTTTAGAGGATTTAGATCCATCATAATCTTATCCTCAAAATATATCATATTTGAACTATTATAACTCTAAAATCAATTTATAATAAAATAAAATTTCAAGATGTTTTTAAAGTTCCCCTCCTCCATCATAAAAAAGGCCACCACCTCTACCCACTTACTCACACATCTCAAGCCCCTTGGATCGTCAAAATCTTCCTCAAATAATTTCCCAAAAATCTCTCCCTTCCTATTATAATCTTTACCTCTGGAAGAAGACAATTCAAGAAAGCCTTTTTGCTCAAATAAAAAAAAGTTACCTAATTTAGATGTAGCATCTTCTCTCAAGCTCCATTCCTTTATATTCCATCGACACTCCCTATACTCTTCTTATTATACGATTAAATAACGACATCAGTATCTTAAATATAATATTTTGTTTTATTTAAAGTATTTTAACTATAGTTACATACACCACCATCTAATGGATACAGAATATATTGTTTCTACGTACGGAGAACTATTTTTCTCACGAAACGATGATTGTTCCATTTTCCCCTACCACCTCTAATGGTGGAATTATGATGGAACTATATTTATATATGATATATATTATATTTAAATTGTCTATATTATTCTATATTTTTTATTTACAACATACCATTATGCTTTCTATATTGTGTAAATACGATAATTTCATTTGAGGAAGTGTGGACTACTGCCCCTTCAAAGTGATATGACTTGTTCATGCCATACATAGAACATATAAAGGATAGAGTTAATGAACTTTTGTAACATATATTACATAGATATTATAATTTAATTATAATATACCTATGTATCATTTTGTTTTCATTCATTTAATATGAAAAAGAAATAAAAGTAGCATTCGTGCGTACATATGACCTTCCATATCAATGAACAATGCATTTAATTTATTATCTACAAATGTTATGTAATATTATAAAAAAATGTACAGGATATATATTATTTTTAAATAATGAATAATATTCTAGAGATAATGGAATTATAACCACATGGATAATTTGTATCAAAACAAGTTCATTTTTGACTCAAGTACCAAACATCAACAAAACATCCGATATGAACTCAAATAATCAAATAATTGTTATAACATGGAAATAAGTGATATAAAATGAATAATAAACATTAAAAAGATTCTAAATAAAGTATAAATTAAACTAAGTTTATTTTTCATGAAATTAAAGAATGAACGAGACAAGTCAGACTCAAGGTAAGGGGATTCGTCTCAATCTCCTTTCATTGAGGCATATTTTGATTTATATACGACTTTATTTTATACAGTGTATAATAAAACCCTTTTAATTTAATTTCATTCAATGTTTTTAAAAATTAAACTTCTTTATGAAGAATTTTACTAAATGAAGAATGAAATGTTTTTTTTAATGTATGCGATGACAACGACATTTCCTCCACTATAATCATTATTTAATATTTGGTTTCCTCTACAAGCAGTAAAACTTTTAAAAAGAAAATTAAATACCATATTCCATTTTTAGGTATTTTGGTATTGAAAATGGTATTGATAATGGATTTGTTATATCGATATTTTGTAATGATGTGCCATGATTTTAATGTCGAAATGTTATTTTTACTTTATGATTGTTCATGTGTTAGGATTATGTTATGGTTCTTGGGAATTAATTTTGTATACGAGTGGTTCCATGATAATATGAGGGTGGGTGAGCTTGGGATAGATCTATAATGAATTGGGTAATGTTAAATAGGCAAACATTAAGGTTTATTTTAATATATTTAGGGAATATACTATCATTGTATTATAAACATAAACATGAAGGTTATTCTCTATGTGGATGAGAAAGCTACCAGGTAAGTATGATATGGATGCCACAAGTTACCTTTAAAATTTATGATTACTTTGAAACTTTCATGATTCTTATGAATTCATGGTTTTATAAATATTCATGGACAAATTTTTTCTTTCCTTATTTTATCCCTTTCTGAGAATTTATGCTCATCTCGAGTTTTTTTAAAGTATTTTCACAGGTTATAAGGATAAGCAAGATAAAGGAAAAAGTCAAGCATATTTTTATTAAGAAAAGAAATCATGTTTTTTAAAGGGTTTAATTTTGTGGAAAAAATGGATACTATTTTGATGATATCCTCTTGTATCATTATGGGATGATATGTATTAATAATGGTCTAATTCTTTAAAATTATAAACCTGAAAAGATCCTCAAAGTGAATTAAAGTCAAATTATTGACTTATCTCATGATTAAGTAATGTTTCAAATATGGTGAATTACAATATATTCCACATATATTCATTGAATTTATCCTTATTACCTTTTATTTATGGAGTACGACCAAAACAAAACACATCACTTTGCGAGACAATAGTCCATCATATACACAAGCGACTTTATTAAATTCCCATGAAATGGAAAGATAAAAGGTATATGTGATATAATAATTATAAAAGTAAAATTATTTCTTGAATATCATATAAATATGTTAAATAAAAAATTATATCCATCCAAGAGAGGTGGTGACAGAAATTTAATTATATCAGTTAACGAGTCAATAGTCCTTCGTACACACGATCGACAATTTCATTTCACATTTGATTGAAGAAGATATTTTTATAGGTTATTAAATTAATATAATATCATATAATTTTATTTTATATAATTATTTTACTATAACAACATAATAGAATAATATTTAAAGGGATTGTGCTATGAAATAAAATAAAAATCCTTGTTTAAGAACATTACCTCTTATTCAGAAAGCCTCCTTTAGTTTCACCAAATGTATTCATTGGAGGGTTTAATAATAAATCTAAAGATTATAGGATGTTTTTAGGAAACTAAATATTATATTTTGGTTGGTATTTTCTAATACAAAGGTTATATTGTGTTTAAAGAAGAGAGAAGAGGGGTTCCCCTTTATAATTGGGTGAGAGGACACAATGGATTTTTTCAATAGAAAAAGGCATATCTAAGTTTTATACATGAACAAAGGATACAATGTTAATAAATATTGAACCTTAGATGGTATAATATTAATATCTGCCCATAAAATTGGATTTGAACATATTTTTAGGTCATTTAACCCATTATCATTTTTAGTTTAACCCTTAGTAATCCCAATTTAAGATTAACTATAGTAATTATTATTTATTATTTTCACTATTAGTTTTGAAAAAGTTAACATTAAATTATTATAAAATATTAATTATTATCATTCCATATATTTAATATTTTTTTTATAAATTTCATTTAAATAAGTAAAAATTTATAATTTAAAATTAAATCTACAGACGTGAGAAAAAAGTGTGGTTTCAAAGAGACAATTTCTATAAGTATAGAAAGTTTTAATATTAGAAGTAAATATAAATTTGATTCTAATGACTTAAATTGGTTTAATAAGAACATAATTAATGAAATTTTACTTTTAAAATATTTTTCAACAAGATTTAACTTTTCAATTTCTATAAATGAAAATGTAGTTTTTAATAAAAATCAATATTTTCATTATTAATCAATAAAATATTCTTTGAAGAAAATTATCAAAATATACCATAAATATTATCTTGACATGTATATTTAATATTTTTTTTAATTTTTTAAATTAAATTTTCTCAAAGTCGAGAGACCCTTTGTTGAGCCGATCAGTCACAAAGAGATGTTATCAATTGCAAAGAAGGGTGACGCTATCAAGGTGGTCTCTTCGAAGAAACCTACAGGGCTTAGGAGAAATTTTGCGGAAGTGGTGAGAAATGCAGTGAGACCATCCTTCTCGGACTTTGAAGAACCCCCACTCAGGAGAGTGATAAATAAAGGGAGGGTTTCCCATGTATCGTCCAATCATGAAGCAGTTGAGGAACGGGTAAATCTCTGTCGGTTTTCTATTATTGTAAGAGTCATTATTCCGAAGGGTGAGTGTCTGTGGAAATTTCAGTTCCTGACTAAGAGGGTTGCAGAGGTTTGGGGTTTTTATTATTGGATAATGATTGTGATGGGAAGGGGATACTATCATGTGGTCTTCCCCATGGATGAGGGTAAGCAGAAAGAATGGACCAAGGGCACCGTCTCCTTGAACCCTAGTTTTCTGAATGTGAAGGAATGGGATCAGAATTTTGATCCCATGAATGTCTAGAATACCCACACTCAATTATGGATATGAATTTACAAGGTAAATTGGCTTTATTAGCATCCAAGGATCCTATTAGACATTAATTTCTCTGTAGGAAACCCCATTCTCATGGACCGATAGACAGACAATCTGAGGCTTGGACATTATGCACAAATCATGGTGGAGTTTGACATGTTGAGTACGCTAGTTGAGGAGGTGGTTTTTACAACAAGGGATGATAGCATGAAGCTTGAATCAGAATGCATCTCATATTGACCACTTATTGATGTTAAGGCATGATGAAATTAAGATCACTTCCTGTGCTAGTGGGCCTCAAAGTGTCCTGGTCGACTGTACCTTTACTGGGCAGGACGTACCAGTTTCTTTTTATTTATGCCTCAAACTCTTATATGAGGAGGAGGGAGCTATGGGAGGAACTCAAAGCCACCTCTAGGAGGATGGAGAAAAAATGGATTCTTGTTGGTGATTTCAATACAGTGCTGAAGCCTGAGGAGAAAACTGGAACAAACATTAATAGGGTTGCTGCTGCTGAATTTTCTGAGTGCATTGAATATTGAAACCTGGAACAAGTTACCATAGCTGGATCATATTTCACATGGTACAAATACACGTGGGTGGGGAAGAAAGCTAGTAAGCTTGATAGGTGCTTCGTCTGTATTGATGATCATGCTACGGCTCATGGAGTTTCTAGATTCACGCTTCCTAAGCACCATTCTAACCAAAACCCAATGGTTATTGATGTCAATACCCAGCTCACAAGGTCAGAACCTATTCCCTTTCTATTAAAAAATGGATGGGTTGTGATTACAGGATGTAGGGAGATTGTCTTGGAGGGATTGAAATATGAAGTCATTGGAAGTCCCCTTCAAAGACTTGCTATGAAACTCAAAAATCTTAAGGGGATACTGAGGGAATGGAGTAAGAAATCTTTTTCAAAGATTGATGAGGATATCAGGAAGTCAGAGGAGCTAACCGGGATTCATTTTTATCATGAAAAGCACCCTACCTTATCTAGAGAGGAAGTATTAGCCCATAATAGGCTTGATGATCTTTTAATGGTAAGGGAAGGATTATTTATAAATCAACTGAATTTGAACTGGTTAAAGGATAGGGACAGAACCTCTAAGATCTTCAACAGAATACACAAGGAAAAGAGGGCGCATGCAGGGAATTGGGTGATTAGCATTGATGGGCACCTCTACAATGAAGAAAATGAGATTTCTCTAGCTGTTGTTGAACACATCAAGAGAATATATCCTGATAATGGGCAGTCCAGCATTCAATGCATGGCTGATAACATCAGAACTTGTATTGATGATCACTCGAATCAGTTTCTAATTGCTCCCCCATTCAAGGAGGAGATCAGATCTACTCTCATATCTCTCAATCTTGAATGTGCCCCAGGTCCTGATGGCTTCACTAATAAATTTTTCATGTTCTACTGGGATATTTTTCAAAATGATATTGTGCAAGGAATGAAGGATTTCTTTTTGCATTCAAATATTCCCCATGGAATGAATTCTTGTTTCATTTATCTCATTCCTAAGAAGGATAATGCTCTTTACATCAAGGATTTCAGGCCAGTTGCACTTGGGAACACAATACCCAAACTTATCAGCAAGGTTTTGGTGAATATGATGAGTGGGTTGGTTAATGGCATGATCACTGCTAATCAGTTTGAATTTGTCTCTAGGACGAGAATCCAAAGGTGCCTATTTATGGGCTTTTAGAGTGTCAATCTTATGATAAGGAAGACAATGAATGGGTACTTTTCCCTCAAAATTGATATCTCCAAGGATTTTGACACTCTTAAATGGGGTTTCCTTCTTGATGTTCTTAGAAGGTATGGATTCTCGTGTGGCTCCATGGATTTGATCTGTATCATACATGAGTCTTACAGGTTATTAGTTCTTATCAATGGTGCTCTGAGGGGCTTCTTACCTTGCACTAGGGGGTGCGGAAAGGTGATCCTTTTTCGGGTATGCTTTTATCTATTGTAGAGGATTACCTGAGTAGGTGTTTTAATGACCTTTCCCAAATGGGAATCTATAAGCAGATTTTTGATGGTGTGAGTGAGTATGCCCCATCTCACTTATTGTATACTGATGACATCTTAATCCTTGGTCAAGCTTCAAGGCAAACCATTTCATCTATTAAATCCCTTCTCAGTTATTATGAGGAGGTCTCTGGCCAAGCCATTAGTTGGGACAAATCATCCATTATTTTTTGTAATGGAATTTTAGTTGGAAAAAAGAACAGAATTTTCAGGCTTCTTTGGGTGAAGAGGGGATCCATACCTTTCTAATACCTTAGGGTCCCACTATTTTGGGGAAAAGTGAAAAGAAAATACTTGGAAGGTATTTATGCTGGAATTATACATCTGATGGTCAGCTGGAAAGGGAAAGCTATGTCCCTGTATCAGAGGGTATATCTTGTGAACTTAGTAATCACATAAAAGTTTTTCTATTCCTTCTCTATATATAGATGGACGAGAGGACTTCTCAAGGAGCATCAGAGCATGGTATGAAATTTCATATGGACGGGATCGCCACAAGAGAGAAAGCGGATTACAGTTTCATAGAAAGAGTGCATCAAGCCTGTGGAGGTGGGGGGACTGGGACACAAGGACCTTCATACCTTTAATGATGGCTTGATTGGGAAATTTACTTGGAAACTGCTTTCTCATGAAGCTGATGATGACTTTATTTCAAACAGAAACACAAGGAGGCTTTCAAATGGATACAAATATTATCTTGCTTCATCGGTTTGGGCCTCTATCAAGCATGCATATGTCATAATTATGCAGGATACCCGATGGCTAGTTTACAGGGATTCCACACTGAATTGCTAGAACACAAAGTGGCTCACACAGCCCCTTTGTGATCTAAATATGCCACCTGAAGTAGCCCCTTGGTCTATTTCAGGCTTACTCTCACAAATGAAATCTTCTAATTTTAGTGTTCCTATGCAGCTGGAGACTGAAGTCAATAATTATGTCTTTATGGAGCATAACACTTCGATCTAGATTCATAGCAGAACTGGGAAATTCAATTGTAGGGATTACTATAGAAATATATATGGGGATCAATATCTTACACCTTATTGGCTTATGAAATTCAGAGCCCGGTTTATTAGGCCTTCCCAATTATCTTTATTCTGGGGGATCTGAAAAAATCAAATTCCAAATACTGATGTTCTTAAGAGGGTCAGCTTTTATATGGCTTCAATGTTCTCCATCTGCAAAGCTGATGAGGATTCTGTTCAAAACATCTTTATGGGATGTTGTCATGCTAAGTAACTATGGCCATATACTGGTTCTTTGTTTGGGGTTGTATTTAATACCTGTGGTTCGGTTCTGCAATTTCTGTCCAGTTTGTCTCATGGCCACTTCAGCAAGAAGATTTATAATATGCTTTTAGCTGCTGTTGCTACTACAATTGCAGCCATTTGGGAAGACCAGAACACTACAGTGTTCACTAGTGTGAATTCCATGGTTCAGTAAGGAATGATAGAAGTTCACAAAGATGTCTATGTTGCTTCCCTTGTTCAGGATGGCTCCATGTATAATACAGTTTCTGATCTTCAAATTCTGAGAACACTTGGTGTTTCGGGTCAGGCACGCAAGACTCAGATGCTAAAGTATATTTGATGGATCCCACCCATTGGATCTTGCCTCAAGGTAAATGTTGATGGGGCTGCTTGGGGTTTACTAGGCCTGTCGGGTTGTGGGGGAGTGTTCCACACCTTTCGAGGGTTTGTTAAAGGATGATTCCATCATGCCATTGGAGTTGAAACTACCTTTGAGGCCAAGCATTGGTCAATGATCTATGCCATCAGGTACGCTGTCCGATTCAATTGGAATTATATATGGATTGAGTCTGACTCTCAGACTGTGGTCCATGCCTTGAGCACCAAGACACGTCAGGTTCCTTGGTGTATGCTGCCGTAGTGGATTGGTCACCTTAGTGAGATTACTCACATGCAGGAGTGCGTTTCGCATGTCTACCGGGAGGCTAATCAGGTGGTAGATGCACTAGAAAAGTGGGCACTCACTGATCCTGGAGAGATGTTGTCTTTCACGGCCCCAGACTATTGTGCCCCATTGGTGGAGGCAGATTGGTGTGGTGTAATGCACACTCATTTATGTAATAACCCCTTGTATGCCTGACTATTTTCCTTTTTTATTTAATTATATTAGGACCGGCTTCCACTAGTTCTTGGATTTTTGGGTATTATACCATTATAGTTAATTTTATTTAAATATTATTATTCTAATTAATTCCACCAATTTTAAGGGATAGGTTATAAGTATCATGTTTAAATAATAGTATTAATAGTATATTTTAGTTCGTTTAAACATGGTGTTGTGTTTATTTCAAACTAAAATTGAAATTTAATTTATTAAAAAAATTCATAAAAACATGGGGTGTAATATTATAAACCCTTTAAAATGATTTTTTACATTGAAATTAATTACTCTAATATAAAAAATAAGAATACTTCTGCCTCAACATATCCTAAAGTATACACATAGCTTCTTTAAATAGGCAGTTTCACCACAAAACCTTGACAAGGTGAGTAGTGCTATTTCTTATGAATTTCATTTTATGATCTATAATATCAACTAGTTTTTCTTCATAGTAATTTTTTTTTCCATTTTAAAGACATTTAAATTGATTAAATGTGAATCTTATAGTATTTACTTCTTAGCGTAGATACATGAAACATATCATAGACTTGAGAGAGGTTCTGTGTAAGAACCAATCGATAAGCTACTATCCTGATATTATCAAGAATTTAAAAGGGAATGTTATTTTTATCTCTTATTTTTAAATTGTTTTAAAATATCATTACCTTCTTACATGGAGATATCGATAGGAAAACCTCCATGATAACTTCAAATTATAGATTACATTGATGATTCTCAGTATAACTTTTTTATCAAATCATAGAATACATAATGTGCTACTAAATAGATATAAACTTCTCTACCATTTATTATACTTGCTTAGGTCCCAATATAATTCTTTCTCAAACTTAATAATAGTACATAGTAGTTCTATACTTATTTCCATAGAGTTCATCATACAGAGAAATCTGAATGATCGATTGAAATCTATTGTTGTTTGAAAACTCAACCGGAGGATGGTGTTGATACCTTCCACCTTTTAAATCCATAGAACAAGATCTAAGCATATCATATATGGTTTGAAGTGTTCTCTAATACTGACCATTTGTATGAGGATAATACACAATGTTAAAACTTATCACTATATCCATGGCCTATTAAGGATTTATCCATAACATTAAGGTAAACCTCAGATCCCAATCATACATAATAGAATGTGATACACCATGTAACCATACAAATTCCATAATGTGTATCAATGGAAGAAAATATAGAGAGAAATATTCTTTGATAGTGATGAAGTGTGCCAACATTGTAAGGAAACCAACTACAACCCATATAATAATACACCCTTGAGTTGTTTTGGAGATTTTGAAAAAAAATTCATGTTTATGTTTTCCCACTTTCACACTGGTATTGGTAAGGGTTGTAACATCCCCCTAGATTTTTTTCTCTCATCCTTGAAATACTGAAAAACAAAGAATTAAAATATAAATTCTACAATATCTCCCTTTATATCGTCCTACAAGATATAATCATTATGATCTTTATACATATTTTTTATATCTAGGTGAATAGATATTGAAGAACTATGAGCTTACTCTAATTAAGAATTATTCAAATATTGTATGGATGAAACACATATATGGTTATTGTAATTCAACATTCCATTATGATCATTTTTAAACTCATGAACATTACTCACCTTATTCTATAACTCAACATCTTCCTTATGTACCTCTTTATTCATTACTTGGATAAATGGTTGAACACTCTTTTGAAAGAGAGAGATAATATTTCTTCCCTTACATGAAGATCTATATATAAATCCTTTCAAAATCCATAAATACTGGATATTTTATGATCCTCATCATAGATAATATAGAATTATCCTTTCAACTCAAAGTATCAACCAACTTTTTTCTTTCACATGGAGTTAATGAATTGAGCCTTCATAGTCTTTAACCAGATCAGACCATTTTCTATGGTACATGTTGAACTCATTATATTTGAATATATACCTTAATATTTTATTATTAGTATATATATAACACCTTTTTCCATAATGATAATGCCTCTATAATTTTAATGAAAAATTGTAGTAGATTAGTCGAAATCATGAGTTAGTTAATTTTTCTAATGAAAAATCAATTATCACGAGGAATAAGTTATCACTATATCATAATTTATAAGAATTCATACCAATAAATTATTTGATGCATCACTATATATTACATACCTTATACAAATCCACTTATATACCCTCTCTTGAGATTATATAACCTAGAATGAAACCATTTATATCCTAAATTCAAACTTCGTAATTTTTATAATCAAATTATTCTTTCTCGGTTCCATACACAAAATACTCAAATGATTCCTTAATATTTGAATAGATAATAATACCATCTACAAAGACTAAAAAAAGCAGATCAAGGTAATCTATAAATGCTCTATCCATTAAATTCATGTAGATAGAGAATGAATTAGTTAGACCAAACAGAATCAAAATATATTCATATTGTCCATAACTTTTATGGAATGTTGTATTGTGTATATCATACTTTTTTACTCTCAATTTATTATATCTATATTGACAGAAATTATTCAAAAATTATATATCTTCAAGTAGTTGATCAAAAAAATAATCAATATAGGGTAGAGAATAATTGTTCTTGGTTGTGATGTTTTTCAGTTCTGAATAATCAACACAGAGTCACATCGATCCATCTTTTTTATTGATAGAAATTATTGGTTCCCCAAAATTAATGTGATACACTTAGATGAATAAATAAATTGTAAAGATTTTACTATAGTATCTTCATCTATTCTTTCAACTCAATCGAGGCCTTTCAATAAGAGTCTTTGAAATATGTGTGGTACTCAATTTAACTTCTATTGAGAAATCAACATCATAATTGGGTGGAAGAATAGGAAACTATATCATAATGAGATAAAATATCCCACATAATATGAATATCGTGGATGTTGAGTTTCTCTCTAACCATATGAGACATACGCCCCTTTTGAATAGGAATCAACACCCATAAAATGAATACAATTTTAATTGGATGTTAATATTTATCATCCCAATGGTAGATGACCATAGGATAGTTCAGAATATCAAACTTGACTTCCCTTACATGGAAATTAATGTGGGATTCATATAGAAAAATATAATCCATGCCTATGATAACATCAAATTGAACTAAAGAAATAATGATAGGATTTTAAGGAAACACATTCCCAAAAATATCAACTGGATAAGAATCATATGTTTGAGATGTTATCATCATATCATTTGGGGGTCTAACAACTAATTCAACAACTAATAATTTGGGTGGAATATTGAAACCCTTATAAAATTCTATAGTTATAAAAGAGTAGTTAGATCCAGAGTCAAATAAGACATTAGGAATTCTAGAGTTAATGGTAAGTTTACCTTTAACAATGTAATTATAATACCCCTATTAGAAATAGTGATCACATGATATTTACCACGGTCTCTCAGATAAATAGGTTGCTGACATAAAGAATCATTATTAACCTTAAAATTTTAGGACTTGTTTGAATAATGCCCAAAGTACATGCATTTAAAAAACTAATGTTTTGGATTTTCATTTCATGGAGCATTCTCTTTATTATTATAGTTAGAAAAATTATTCCCATAACATCAAAATTGAGCCACTTGATGACCTTTCATTCCACACTTAAAATTTTTTTAGTCTAATTATTAAAATCACCTCCAGGTTTCCTTCCACACTTCAACCATAATAGTCTTTTTCCCATGAATTTTAGAGTTTACTTTGAAACAAACATTTAATTTCTTATCAATACCATGACCTTTATGGGTAAAAAAATTATCAATTTCCACCTTCAGAGCACATTAAATGAAATCATCATTGATATTAAGGTCTCTTATGGATAACACCCTTCAGAGACATGGTTGTAAGCCACTAAAGAATTGATCAACCTTAATTCCAGGTTGGATGATAATACCAGAATCATAGCCTAAAAGTATTGAAAACGTTTCCTCATACGTACTAATAGATTCACCATCTTCTTATTTTATCTCAGGTAATTTTTTATCCATTTTCATAAGAAGAATACAAAGAAAGAAATTATTGAAAAATGATCTCTTAAACTCATCCAACTATAGTGATTCAATTTATTCATGTTTCTGTATATTCATGATTAGAACCCACCATTTATCTACTTCACCTTTCAAATTATAAAAAAAAAATGATTTTTTCATGGTCCACAGACTGGGGGAAAACAAATTTTCATTGGTTTTGATCCATTTTTTGGTAACCAGTGGATTAACAAAACCAATAGAAGAATGTGGAAATTTCCTTATTAAGGACTTAATAGAACATTGTTCTGTCCTTTTATCATTTTTAAGTTAAAAACGATACATTTCATATGAAATTTTTGTGAACATAATAATATGATTTCATATTCCATCACCCATAAAATTTGTATTCTTGTGAGGATAGTTATTTCATTGACCATTATAATTAGTATTAACACGGTTCCTTAAACATCCATCCATTTACTAAAATTAAAATCACAGTGTAAGAAATAATAATCATTATTGAGAACCACATAATCATGAAAAATCGCATAAAGGATATATAAATCATGACACCTTTTATGAAACCTCAGGCGTAACCTAGTTCATTCATTGTCATTATTCAAATCCTTCATTATGGTCCATAATGAGTGTGTGAATTTCCAAATCATATCTATAAGGTTTGCATAAATTCCCAAAATCATGCATTAGTTGATGATAAAGTCTAACTCAATGCTATGTTTTCAGATTTATAACCCCAAAATACAACTAAAATAGATCCACATCTACCTATAGTATCTAGACATGGATGTAATATCATGGAAACCACTCACTCTATCCATCACCAAAATTGAAATCATTTTTATACATTTATTTATCTTTAGAATAAAATTATTAATATCTTTACGTATATTAATAAATTTTTCTCATCATAATTTATAAAGGTTAACTAAACATTACTTTGATACTAACTGTAAATACCCTAACTTCTCATACATATATATTACATCTTAATTAATTAATATTCATAACATAATGATCCTTGGCAGAATCATTTATCTCTAGTGCCTTTAGAAACATGGAAACAAAATAAAATGGTTCATAATTGAGCTACATCATCTCCCACTAAGTTCTTTATAACAAGGAAACTTCTTATAAATATCAAACATAATACCTTTCTTCATAACCTAGGGAAGAAAATCACAATAAAGAGTGATATTAGATTCTTAATAACGGTAAATAGATATGATATATATATAATCCATTCATTAGATTATGATAACCTGAGAATAATAATGAAAAACCATGACATGCATATCATAGATAATAATCAAGATTCATTATGTAAACCATGGAAGTTCATAAGACATGAATCATATTGGAATCAAATATATAATCCATGAGAGTATAAACTTGGAATAAACATTGATTTGTGTTATAAACATAAGATTATAAAATCATATGTCAAGGATACCCACTAATACATTCATAACATGTTAGGCACGATCTAATAACCCATATAACTAAATCAAGCTTGAGATTTCCTCTTTTTCACCCAATTCTATGATTGTGATAACCTCCTATATACTCTCTTTCAGTCTTCGGATAACTAACATCTGCACTTTGAGATTATATATCCTTAATCATTAGTCAATGAATTGGATGGAGATATATGTCCCACCCATCACACAATCCATTCATTTTTATTCCATAAGATCATAAAACATTCATCATATCATAACCTATAGAAAGAAAATGGGTTTTACAAACATTTTATCATATCATAAACCACAAGAATTAAATGTATTTCGTAAACATTTCGTCATAGCATAAACCATAGAAATGAAATAGGTTTAATAATCTTCTCAACAATTCATCATAGAATAACATGTGAAAAAATAATAGGTTTCACAGACATTTCTTCCATATAATTGGAAAAAAAACAGATAAAGAATAAGTATGGTAGAATTGGATCATATTTCCAACAAAACACAAGAAACACCAATGGTCTTTTCGTTGATAAATAAAAATTTGATAAAATAATCATTAAAATATTTTTGAGGAAAATATATTATACATTTTGAAAAAAATTCTTTAAAATGAAAAAAATATCATATATTAATCAAAAAATTTATTTGAAAATAACAAAAAAAAAATTAATATAATATTTAAATAATTATGTAGTAATGATGGAAGAAAATACTATTCATTCTATACAAATGAAAATAATAATTCCTTTCACATTCTATGTAATAATTCAAGATAAACTTTTTTAGAATATGATAAAATGATTCCTTTTTAACATCTGGCCATGTAACCACCCTAAAGTCCTACAACAACATTTGTGTCTATGTGTATTTCTAGGGAACTTGTATGAAGTGAAGGAAGTTTTTTGTAAAATAGAGAAGCATTCCAAGATATCAAGAAAGCATTGTAGGTAGATAAAATAGAAACTGGCTAATGATTCTGAATCTTCTCACTTATTCCACGTTTACTGATGTTAATCATCAAATCATTAAACATCTTGTTCATACGCATATCAATGTTAAAAAAACTGTCATTGTATTTTCATAAATTCTGGGAAAAAGTGAAACTCAAAATCAAGTATTTCACAAATTCATTAACCTTCAGTCATATGTGACAAGATGAGACAATATACTGTGCATCCCTTCTCCATTGATCATGTGGGGGAAATTGATTCTTCCAAATTATCAAAAAAATCATTATCATTGAAGGTTGGACAAAAGATTCTAGGAATTTGAGAAATCATTCTGGTGTTGGTTGTAGCCATCACATTAAAGATGGTTGAACTCTTTGGAATTAATATTCCCATTTATCTTTGGCCCCAAAATCAAGGTATCATTATATATGAAAGTATAATTCATAATTTATAGGGTATTGTGATGAGTAATAATGTCATTAAGAATATCATTTTAAATCATGAAATATTCTATATTCATATCAATCATGCAATTAGGTTCATTTATTGTGTTTATAGGGCATTCCATCTTAGGTTATCCTAAAAATTGAGGATGGACTATCTATTAAACAACAATTTTTTATTATTCATTATTTCAGTGAAAGAATGTATAAGCGAAGGACCAACAAATAAAGAGAGATAATGGAAACAAACTTTTTAGAATATTTATCTAAAACCTACCTGATTAAAAATCCATAAATGAGTCATTAGAGATTAATATATTCAATGTGATATTATTAATAATTACATCATTAAAAATCTTTAGGTCCTGGATTCAAAGGCCTCCCATCTCAATGGGTTTATTTCACTCCATCAAGGAAACCATTACCTACATCCATTCATTCACTAATCTTGTTTAAATGATGTTCTAAATAACAAATTAGAGATAACTGAAAATACTTCTTGTCCATCTATAGAGGTAGAATAAATACAAAATTTTGGATGTAATCACTAAGTTAATGAGGCACACCCCCACATATTGATACATAACTTCCCCTTAAATCTAGCTTGATAATTAATCATGACATAGCATATGTCTTGAAGATAGTATATCTGCACCATTCCACAAAATTGGGGGACCCTGTGATAAATAAATGGGAGAGGACCCTTCTTAGATTCGATATCCCTAGCGACCTTATTTATTTATCAATAGGTATTGAATCTCTAAACAAAATGAAATATTTATTCCAACTTATGGTCCAACTATACACTTCCTCATAATGAGTAAAGAATTATTTGATCATAGAGATAATATTATTTGAGGATTTCATAAAAATAAGAATATAATTGGCATATACTAAGTGATATGTGATGAAATTTTCACTTCTAACTTTGATTTAATTATAGATAACCATATGAGAGTGTTCATTAATGCATATAATCATGTAGTATTCAGAAACAAAAAACAAGAGCTCTAAGAGAGGGTCTCCATGTTTAAGAACTCTAATATATTGAAAATAACTTCTAGGGATCCATTAATTAAGATAGACACCCTTGTAGATCAAATAATACTATTTATAAGTCTAATTAAGTCATTTTCAAATCTATACCACCTAAGGAAAATAAGAATAATGATCTACTATAGTTTAACAAAACCCTTTGAGATGTCAATTTGGAGGGAGAGTTCTCCTTTCCTGGAATTCCTTTTCATCAGGTTAATACTCTCCAATTCAGTGAAAAGAAAATCATGGATTCTACTAATAGGTACAAATAAAATCGTTTTTGGAAAAAGTTCTCCTCAATAATTCCCCCCAATATGGTCATTATTATTTTTCTAATTAATTTTGTGATAGTGTTCCCAATATCCATATGCCTAAAGTATTTAATTTCAACTTCTCTATCCTTCTTGAGAATCAAGTTAATGAAATTTGAATTGATCCCACAAAGCATATGAGCTAGAGTAAAAAATTATATTAATACATTTAAAATATCATCTTATAGTATATTTGAATAAAACATAAATAATTTGTAAGTAAATCTATCAAGACCATTCGCACTATCAATGTTTAGAGTGAAGAGGGATTCCATGATTTCCTCCTTGGAAGGGACCATTGTGAGAGATTGGTTTTGGTATCCCTCTATGCTAAGGGATATGTTATCAATAAAATCATGAGTGTTTTCCATTTCATCATTAGAGTAGATCCTTGTGAAATAATTTACCACTAAATATTAAAAACCACTTTCAGAGATGTCGAGAAATCCATTTATATTGATGGAATTTAATCCCACCATTATCCTTTTTTACATATGCAACATTTGAATGAATGTAGAGTTATTATCACCATCCTCAAACCAATTTACAAGTAATTGATTTCCATCCATCCTTTTTATAATAGTTAAAAGATCATAAATAATTAAAATATATTGAATTTCTTCTCTTGAGGGGTTGTTTAGGTACTGATTTCTAGGATGGAAGCTTTCCATATTTTCTTCTGTAGCTTTAATCTCAAGACCATTCTTAGAAAATGAAAACATGATCCAATCTCTTAGAATAATTTTATATTTTTTTATCTTTCAAACAAAAATATGTAATGGTATTCCTTGTTTATTCATCCTATAAGCCTCCATAATAACATCCTTACATCCAGGAGTCAAAAAACACCCATTGTTGAGGCAAAAAAGGAAGGGTAACAAACATGACAATATGGATGGATATCTCCTTCCAAATAAGATTATGATATGAGTGATTATTGGGTAGTGTGTGACTAGAGATGCATGAATCAACACTCAGATCATCCATCAAAACAAAACATATCTCAAGTTTACTTAGCTGCCTTCCATGAAAGGTATATATACTCTAGGTGAAATCAACACACGTAATTGGTAGTTCTGTAAGATCACATTGATCAATAAAATAGGACAAGTACATTGAATATTCTCTATTAATGATTAGTCCAGTCTTTTCATTAGGTCTCAAAAATATATTAAAGTCTCTCATGATCACCCATTTATGAGTTCAGTTCCTAGAGAATGCCTCAAGATAACTCGATATCTCCCTTCTTATGATATAGGATGACGAGGCAAAGAAAAAGGAGACCTCAATGTTGTAGCCTTGTTTGATGAAAGAGACTGAGATCCAATGTGATTTATTATTGAATAATATTATCTGGATTCTCTCATGCATAAGAACCTAAAGGTGGTCCATATTGATATTATGTAATTTTTTAAAAACAAAACAACACCTTAGTGAGGCCCACTTAAAGGTCCTCTATCTTCCAAAGTGTATTTTAGGATCTAAAATACCAATCAGAAAAAGAATGAAGGAAAAAATATAATGTCTAAGGGCCTTGGACATTATGGTGTTCCCAAATACTTTAAAATTCCAATAAAATATCTTCATTATAAAAGGTATTGACTCATTTTTAGGGAACTTTCATCATTTTCATATCCCTATGGCAATTTTCTTTTATTCTTAATCCTTTTTTCAACTTTTAATTTGGATTTTACCTAATTATAAAATACTTTCGATGGTAGTATATTCACTCTCAGGTGATCTGTCATTAGACTTCACATCTTTTATATTAGGAGGGGATACAACCTAATCAGGGAGATGTGATTCCTTAGTTTCATCAAAACAAAAAGTTCTATTTATTGGTATGAACTTGTTTCTGTAATTTGTATGATTGGATCATTGATCACTTGATATTTCCTTCTAGAATAATTATATTGGTGTAACTATAGTAATGGACTCTCCAGCTCAGATCTACCCAGATCTTTCACATTTTTTTTACTAGTCTATTCAACAGGAGGGGATAATGATCCATCCAATATAGTTTCATCAGCTCCCATTTTATCATACTGCTCAAGGGATCCTATCCCTGTCACATTTACTATTTCATCAATATGAGACTCTAAGACAATGTTCATATTGGGGGAGAGTGTTCCCCATATGGGTTCTTCTATATAGGGTCCTCTTCCACTCCAATAAGAAGAATTAGGTTATTTCCCTCATTTGAACTGGGAATCACCTGAATAGAAGAGGAGAGTTTCTTGATGTAGTTGTCCTCTATATGGGTATTATACCTCTTTGAAGCTTAAAAAACTTACCATTTTAGGGAATTCTAGTTTTCCCACTAAATTCATCCAACCTTGTGTGCTAAATATTCCTAGTAAAGGCCTTTTCCTTCAATCCCTTAGAGGTTTCATTGTTGATATTGATATGAGGTTTAGGAGGTATTACCTTATCCTTTCCTTTCCTCCGTCAATACGTGGAATCATCATGTCCTTTCACCTTTTAAAATTTTTCACTCCTTGTCCCTATTACATTGAAAAATAAGATGGGCAAATAACTTTTAGCTAAGGCATAATTTCAGTTTCCTCTTATACTTAATCCCCAACTTCAGGCTATCATCCCTTGTTGTAAGGAACACTTCTATAACCAAGGTTCTAAACATTTATAATTCCACAAGTATCTAGTAATAGTTCCAAAACATCACATTATTTTTCAATTTGTCCATTATAATAGGATTTCCCATGGATGAATCCATGTCCTATAAGATCATTGGGTGCTAATAAAGCCAAATAAGCCTATATTTTTAGATACATACATATTGATGTATATTACTTACACTGGTAGGATTAAAATTCATATCCCATTACTGTATGTTTAAAAAGAAAGGTTTTTAGAGAGACATGTCCCATGATCCATGCCCTTATTTTATGTTCATCATAGGGGATATAACATGGTAGTATACCCATCTAATCATTGTTATTCTCCATTCATCAAAACCCCACACTTCTGAAATTCATATTGTCATATCATTAAATTTACAATGTTTTTACCCTTTTTTAATTAGTAGAAAGAAATTATCAAGTATAAACATATATATTTTTCTTCTACCACATCCTCATTTTCCCAAACATGATCAACTTTTACCTTATAAATCACACATCTAGGTGGAGGTGTGTCAAAATCAGAATAGGAGATCCCAGAAGCATCTATTTATTCATGTATTAAGTTCTTCTTTGGACCAAAAAAAATTACCAGGAGTTGTTCCTATCACAATTTATTTATGATTCTCACACAAAAAAAATCCATTTACGCTCTATATTCTTGGAAAAAATGTTTATTTGATCCTCTCCATTTTAAATTTCACTAGAGATCATCTCCTCATAAGCACCTTGATATTTAGGTTTATGATTTTTCACCTTTTCCTTCTTACTCCACCATCCTCCACAAGAACATCACATTATTTTATATTATATGAGTTTTTAATGTATATAAAGTCACGACCCCAAAAAAATATTGTTGAACAATCTGTGAAAATACCTGGAGAAACAATGATCATGTCTAATATTTACAAATCTACTCCAATTGAGATTATGGGGAGGATACATCATAAAAATATTATTCTTATTCCTTTGGTTGGATTTGACATAATATTGGATATGGATTTTCTTCCTATGCATGAATCACATATCAATAATTGGGATAATGAATTACGATTAAATATCTCAAATCATCCTATTATATATCGATGTAAGGATTATTATAAACACCCTATGGAAAAAAATTTATAATATGAATTACAGTACCCCAATAAAGGGAATCATGGAAGAAATTATTAGGGATTAAGTTAACACTGATGACATGCCAATTGTATTAGAATATACTAATGTATTACTAGATGAACTTCCTGGTCTTCCTCCAGATCATGACATTAAGTTATGGATTGAACTTATACAGGGATATATGGATATCTCATAGATTCATTATTGAATGGATAATATTGAATTTGATGAGTTAGAGAAGAAAATATAATAAAATTTTGAAATTTGTTTTATATTCCCCAGTGCATCATCTAGGGTTCACTAATCATTTTTTTCAAAAATAATGATGAATTGATGCATATTTTCTTTAATTATCATGAGATTAATAAAATCATGATAAAAATAAGTATTATCTACCATATATTAATGATATTGTCAATCAACTTCATGGATCATAATACTTATTAAATAATTAACTTCAATCTTTATACTCTCAGTTAAGGGTCAAAAGGGAGGATATTTACTAGAATAATTTTTATTCTTGGTATATAAACTAAGAGTTTATAGTGACGTGACTGGACATAAAAATACCATTCTATATTAATAATTCTAATGAATATAGATTTATATACTACATTGATCAATTTTTGGTAGTTTTTATAGATGATATAGTTATATATTCTCCAAGTATATAAGAGAATGATGACTACATGAAAATATTGTTTAAGAAATTAAGAAAGGGGTAGTTGCATGGAAATTTATGAAAGTATGAATTTTGGATAAAAATTTTTCTTAATTGGATCATGAAATATTATGAAAGGTAATATCAGTAGATCTATCAAAGAAAGAAGTTATCAAACAATGGCCTAGACTGACCACTATAACTAAGATCCAAAGTTTTATATGGTTAGTACAATATTTCCAATACATTGTGATAAATTTATCTTTAATATAAAATCCATTAACCTTGTTTACACTATTGGGAGTAATGTTCCTTTGGAAAAAGGAATATAAATAATTTCTTAAGGAACTAAAGAAGTGGTAGGTCACTACTATTAGAGTTGGTGTGCTAGAACCAATAGTTTTCACTTTGATTACATGAATTTTTGATGAATTAACTATTAAATTAATCATATTATTGCATATTGGTCATTTTTTTGCATGAAAACAAGGTAATAATTTCCTAGGGTATTCGTTGCATTGATAAGGTCATAGTAGTCCCCCACTATGATCAGAACCATGATGTGCTAAGAAAATAATCTTAGTACAGTATTTTGGTTGGATAACATACTATTATGGGACACATGGTATATAGACCATTAGGTGTGAGTACTAACAAGTATATGAGACTTATTATTATGAAGTTCACACTTGGTAATCTCCAATATGGGATATTATGAGAACATACCCTCTAGAAAGAATTCCATAGGTTTTAGTGTCATTGGATATTCCTATCTACGAGTGTGTGTAATGGTCCTTAAACATTATGATTATCATCAATTCATGTGACAACTTGCGCACTTAGATTTGCTAACAGAAACTGTCATGCTATATATTTATGGGAAGTAGGGTATGTTTGATACGTCATTAATGACATGCTATTAATGGATAAGTCAAGAAAGGATTTGTCCCTTCCATATTTATGGATGTTGATATCCCAACCCTTTGATTGAAATAGAACTATCACCCCAAATTCCATAGCCATGGTGTAACGAAGAGTTTATTTCATATATTCAAAGAATAATGTATCAAGAATATAGGTTGATGACACCATTATTTAACATTCATGGAGAGATTATGTGGAAAAGGGATTATATTACATAGTGAGTGTTCGTATGTGGTTGTCATTTATTGAGACTTATGTTATTTCTCCTAGATTCCTTGAACCGTTCATAGATAGTAATATTGGACTTTAGGAAAACATGCCTAATGCTAATAAGAAAGAATCTGAATGTATCACACACTATGTGCTTCTAGTGGTCTCGATTAATTCTATTGGAATTTAATTAAAAGAATAAATATTATTCTCAATATTGAGGAATAATTTTATTCATGTTATATTGATCACGTAAATTAAAAAAAATTATTCACCAGATTGTGAAAAAAATATATTTATTTATTTTATTGAATATTTAATAAATATTTATTTACTAGTTTGTGAATTAAATATTTATTTAGGAGAATAAAATATTTATTTTTGTGCAGAATAAATACAATAGGATTTCGAATGGACCAACATCGTGTCTGGTAATAATATAAATATTTATGATTTAGTAAATATTATTTATCCATTTTTCACAAGTTGTCTCTAACAGCCCAAGATTAATGTACATTGAAATTAAATTTCTTTTAAGGAATACTAAATAAATTACACAAATATACGTCCAAAGATCTTATTAGTTTAGTGTCTTTAAAAACATGGAACATAATATTTTAACTTTGTTAAATATATTCGATATCTCCTATAAAGACCATCCCCTTTTGTTTTCCTACATAAAACCATTCTTTATATACCAGTTAAAAGAAAACATAAAAAGGGAGAGCTCAAATTCCTAGTAAGTGAAAACATGGATAACATAAAACAAACCATAATTATAAAAATTTAGAAACATGAAAATAATGTTTAAATATCAAAATCTTGAGTCATGAAATAAATCTTGGCAGTATGTACGACATAGATCATTAAGGAACATTAACAATAATAAAATATCATTTGCATAAGAAATAGAATTTTGGAAAAAAATAAAAACCTAATATGACTTCCATATTATCCAAGGCATTGCTACCAAGACCATCAAATTGGAAAAAGTTCATTACTGAACCAAGTTTACTTTCTGTTCCAACTATGTATTATTGAACTAGATTTTCTTGTCATTTCAGTCATTCTATCTCAAGAGATATAAATCTTTACCCAATGAATTATAGGGAGATGTAGGTCCCACCTATATCATAATTAAATAATTCTTAAATGTGACACAAAAACATAAATCATTCAACATAGAATAACCCAAGAAATATAATGGGTTTCTTAGACATCATTCCATCATAACATAACCCATAGAAAATATCATTACATCATTAATACAATCAAATTTTAGTAATAATAGGGATAGAAACAAAATACTATTTAAAGAGTGTCATCTTATGTGGAAACCAATTTTGATGAAACACTTGAAATTAATTCTTGAGAAAAATATCATTTATTCTTCAAAAATGTTTTCTTTTCTCAAAATACTATTCAAATTTAAAAGAAAATAACTTACTTCAAAGTAAACTTGAAACTGTGTAGATTAATATTCATGTAAATAAGGATTTCCAAATATGTAAAAATCCATTCATTATGTATATGTCAAAAAACATTTTCCTCGTACTTCTGCTGGAAAAGTCAAAAAGTACCTCGTATCGAAAAACACCAAAACATTCATTTCATACCGCTTAATAAAAAATTACCAATGGATAAAATTTAAATTAAAAAATTATATAAGAATGAAAATAATATTACATATTATAGGAAACTTTGATTTTGATGATAAAAATAATCTAGCAAATACTTACGTACAAACAATCTCAGATAATAATGAGATTGCAAAATTATCCTTTAACTTGGTCCAATTTCTTTCACATGTGTCCGAAGAACATATATAGTGGGTTTAAACATATTATTAACTTGTAAAAGAACCATAAAAATATATATGATATCATATAAGATTCACTTATGACTTTACATTACCTGTTTATTTATTTTCATTTTTTATTGATTTTGATAATACAACTTTCAAGGGGTGAGGTGGAACCCTTACAAGGCTTGTAGGCATAAGTATTACATGGCCCGTAGTCCTTAGTGGAATCCATTGCCTGTAGGCTTCAAACATTATATACAACCTAGACTAACCACTTGAAACTGCTCCTCCCCCGAATCTTCATCATGAAATCAGCTCTACACCTTCGCATGACTGTTCGTCTAGGATTTCACGTGCATGCACAGGCTTATCCTGATGGCAGGTGCCATACTCTCTCATTATTTCGTTCTGTTTAGCTTCTACTGTGGTGAAATCTCCTTGCATATCCTCCTTTTGAATCCTGTTCCTTGAAGGTTTTCTGGTTTGAATCTGCACTTAAAGTGGCTCGAAGGCCTTACTGACCTGTAGTCCTGGGTGTCCCAAAGGTCTTAAAGGACTCGAGGACCAAATCGGTGGCCCAAAGGCCCAAAAGAAGGAATATTCCATGCTGCTACAGTGCCAAATAGTGCCTGTTATAGTTCCAGCTACAGTTCTGCACAGTTTTTTCTATAGTACTACTATAATACCTGCTATAGTACTGCTACGGTACTACTATAGTACCCAGAAATTAGCCTCCACCTGGATTTGATCCCAGGTCTCTTGGATGCACATAAAAAGTCCTCAACAACTGGTACAATTCTTCAACAGTACTTTTATAGTACCTATTTATTTATCAATTCAGTGTTAAATTAATGTTTTGGGAAATGATAAGTTTATTTATCATACATGTTTTCACTTGTTATTCTTGATATTATTACCTATATCATGATTTAAGTAATTAAAAAATGTAAAAAAATGATTTATATATCATAAATATTTTGTATATAAGTATATTTAATAGATAGATAATGGAAATGGAATACAACGTTCATCAAGAAGGTAGGTCGTACGTACGCATGAACACTGTTACCATTTCCTTATTGAATTGAAAAGAAAGAAGTAAATTCCATATATATATATATATACATAAATGTAGTAGAATTATTATGTCATATATTTCAATATAATTTATTATATAAACTTTATAATAGTTCCTTAATGGTTAATGTGGAGAATGAATCTCATCTTGTCGTGGAGACGGTAGGTTCTACGTACACACAAGCGATGATATCATTCAATTAATTGTTAATTTAAATGAATTTGGATAGTATATTAATTATATAGAGCAATTATAATGTTATATTCACTATTTAGATTAATTATTATCATAATTATACCCATCCAAACTAAGTATTGTGGAATAACAAATTACACAATGACGTGGAGACGGTAAGCCGTACGTACACACACATGGTGATATAATTACTCATTGAATATAAAAAGGATATATAAGGTTGTAAAATAATTATAATAACATCTAAGAATGTATAATATACTATATTTATTACTTTAGTATGGGAACTACATAAGAAGTGGAAGTGGAAGAGGAAAAGAATTTTGAAAGATGTGATAAAACAATTACCTCTTTTTTTCGAGTATATCCTTTTGATTTTCACAAAAGGAATCCCTAGGATGGATTTATTCCTAAAGTGTGGGCTATTGTATGAAGTTAGGGAAGTTGGGATATAAAATGGACATGGTTTTTCTGAGAAAAAGGGATTTAGATGTGTTGTTTAAAGAGAAGGATAAGTTCTTATTTGTAGGAGAGGTGAGGGGAACTTTTGGAAAGTATTTTACATATTAATTTATTATCTTTTTATAATGTTCCCAAACTCCTTTATTAAAAATTTTAGTTGATAATGGGTCAAAATGCTCCAAACCATTAGGTTTTAGACACGTTTAAATCAAAAAATTAACCTTATATTTTAGCTTTAACCCTTACTTAAGAACATTAACTCTTACCATGACTTCTTGTATTTTAACAATATATGGTGACTATAGTTACTATAAAATTACTAGATAACCACTTGTGGATCATAAAAAATATCATTAAATAATTAATTTTACGTAATATTATATTTTTATTAATTTTATATCATTTAATAAAATAATATCTGTTTTAAAAACATATTTATGTCAATTTTGACACTATTTAGTAAATGATTTTTTAAAGTCATAAAAACGTTATTCCCATGAACCATAGGCATTACCACATCAATAACTTGTTAATTTGTTCCGAAAATATCATTTATGGAATAAAAATGTTCGAATTACATTTATTTTATTATGTATAATATCATTTATTTTAATATATCATTAAAAAGGTAATCACAGCCTCATCATTGTGTCATAAATAAATTTATTTATTTAATGTCTAAAAATTATAAATAAAAAAACATTGTATAAGAAAGAGTTTTATCTTTCTAATGACTATTTATAGTCTAAGATATAATTTATTTAAACCAAAATAAAATTGGTTTAGTAAAAAGATACATGTTTATGTTATATTTCCTTTTACTTTAAATTACTTATTTTTACATGTCATTTTCACACCCAAGTGGTTCTCAAAAGCCAAAATTTTTTCTTGAGGATTTTTTGGTCACCCATGACTCATACAATAGAATTAGGACACATGTTATTGTATTTTAATATTAATATAAAATTAATTTTTACCCTTATTTACCTGATTTACCTTTTAACCATGGTAAATAAAAATAATTACTGAAGTTAGTATTCATTATGTTTGGAAATAAAACCTACCTATATAAAAATTGGGACCTTATGATTACAAATATGGAGTCCATTTTTTTTAATTTTGAACACATAATTGGAATAAATTAATTTTCAATTAATTATCATTGTCAAAATCAGAAAGTGGGTTTTTATGAAGTAAAAACTATCAAAATATTGACATGTGTTTATGTCCAATTTATATTTAAAATTACATAAAATGAACATCATTTTTGTAGTGATAAAAAATCCAATTAAACATTAAAACCAACTAAAAATAAAATCTAACTATACAAATAAATTAGATGAAAAGGAATTTTTGAATTAAAATGTTGTATTTTCACTATTCATTAAAATAAAAATTTTATCAGAAAAATACCAAAAAATCAACCAATGTAAAATTTTATGTCCCAATTCAAAATAACAAGTTTATTTTGTCAAATTTAACATATAAAAGTATTAATAACAAGATTTAAAATGGGTTCACCACCAATAGTTTGTAAAACTGCATTTTTTTGAAAAATACTTCTATTTGTTCGAAAAATTGAATTTTTTCTTATATCATGTCTAGAAAATATATAAGATGATTGTCAATGTTATATAAAATTCAAAATGTGGTAAATAATATCCGAAATGGCTAGTTTAAATCCCATTAAATAATAATATTTTAATAATATATCACTGTTTAGTTAAACTTGGAATTGCGTACAACACAAGCTACTGAGGAAGTTTAATCTTGTGTATAACTCAAGAAAATTTAGTGTTGAGTATAGTGAAATATTTCATTGGTGTTGCATATAACATAATCCAAACATAGTTGTTTTATATATTGAACAAAATCTATACATTTTGTTACGTAAATCATACGCCAACTCATTATTGCGTGTAACATACGAGAAGTATGTTTAGTGTGAAAGGAATGTTTGAATTAGTGTGTTTCAAGATATAAGTGAAAATTTTAATTTATTCAAGAAAAAATGTTCCATAAAAACTTAGGGTGTAACATTATAAATCCCTTAAAATGAATTCTGCCCTCGAAATTCGTTTGGGATAAAAAATCATTACTACTTATAAGTTTCATTCATAGAAAACCACATAATAAAAAGGAATACTAAACTTCATTCTAAAAAGAAAAGTTAGAAACATAAATGTTACCCAAAGTGACTAATCACTCAGTTTCCAAGTAGGAGAACATAGGTGGGAAGTAAATACATGGATATAGAAGAGAAATATAACAATCAAGTTATAATGGATAGTGATATAGAACAAGGTTTGGAGAAATTTAACAACAAGAAAGCCAAAAATATGTGATGATTTAAGGGACCAAATGATTCATCAGATAAGAAGGTACTAAGATAACATTTTTGGTTTTCAATATCCTTTCTCTAATGTTGATGAGTTTGTCATGAGAATAAATACTTACTTGATTTCGATAAAATCTCACCGTTGTTCGTGCCTCGAATAATTTACACTTTATCTCTTATTTGGAGAAATGAAGTTGAATATGTCATTATTTAAGTGTCATAAGATCATGTTATAGAATGACAGTTCATAACATATGTCTCAACAAAAAGGTTATCATAGGAAATCAAATATGTAAAAGTCCACATATAGTGAGATAATACATTAATCTAACAAAATTAAACCGAAATAAAACTTATATTGTACATAAATGGATAACATTACAATCCTCCAAAAAACTGAAAATATAAAACATTAGAAAGAGGTGAACTAAATCGACTTAACATTTTTATCCCATATATCATAAGGTAGTTCTGGGTCATAACATTCTAAATATGTGAATACCTTAATAGTTTATTCTCTCAAAACATTATAATATCATGAATGACTATATGATCTTAGTAGAAACATGCATTTTTACAAAATTAACTCTTTACACACACCAAAAATGTAACGACCCAAAGTTTTTCAATAGAAAATTCCCTTCTTATATCTATATCATAAAAACACAAAATAATGAACTACTAAGTGAGAAGTGACCTTTTAACATAATTTTGTCACCCCTATGTTTGGAATTTTAAAAATCTGACATACACAGTTGTGTTCAACACAGTTTTTGGAGTCTAATGAAACAAAGATAATTTTTGGTGAATAGTAACCTACCCTTATGAATAGTAACCTACCCTTATGAATAGTAACCTACCCTTATGAATAGTAAATAAGAGTAACATTACCTATGAATAATAAAATAAAATTTAGACATCATAGAAAGTGATAATTTGACCTTAGTAAACGTTTTTTGTATTTTATAAGTCATAAATAATTAATTATAATTAATTAATTAATTTAAAAGAATATTTATTTTCCTGTAATGAATTAATAAATTATTTAATCAATGTATAATAGTTTTTAGATAATTTTATAAGACCCTACGTAATTTTTGAAAGAGCTACAAAATCTGTTTTAATTTTTAAAAAACTGTTTTTTTAAGTAAATTATGATTTTAATTAAATATTAAATTAACAATATTTAGAAAATTATTTTTTAAAAATGAAATTCATATTTGGATTCTACAGGTCGAAAAATGGTTGGGGTAAAATTTTGGGATTTTTCTGAGATACTTAAATTTTTGATGAATAGTGGAATCCGATAATTCACAATAAAAGCTAAATAATGTATTAATTGAGTCATTGATGATGTTCTGCTGATGTAAGCCCACTTGGTTCGGGATTAAATTATAAAATCACTATTATTGGTCATCCAAGACTCACTATTCCTTGTCTTTGGTGAAATTAATAAACTAATCAATTTTATATTAAGGAAACCCCTCTCCCCTCCACTATAAAATCCACCCTTCACTCCCTCTTTTCCTCACACCTCTCAATCTCCAAGACTTCTCTGAATTCTTCCCAAACACCTTCTATATCTCATACCCCACGTCCAAAAGCTTCTGGTCTCATCAAAATACCAATCCTAGCTTCCTTAAAGAGGATCTCAAGAGAAAGATTCTAAAGGTAATTTCTCTCTCTTCTCCTTTAATTCCCTTTCAAGTTCAAGTCCCTTTCATGATCTCTCCCTACCTATCTTCATCCAAATTGTTCTGTAAATCCAGTATTATATATATACTGTAATATTATGATTCTAATGTTATATTATATCACCCCACACCCTTTCCCCCTTCCTTTTATTTTATTAAAGAGAACGTTGTTCATGTGGTGATAATTTATCACCTTCAAAAACAACATGCTCTCTTCTTCCATTTATACCTTCAATCTGGTCATGAAACCATTTTTATGGTTGAACCAGAATGTTTTATATGTATTATGTTCTGGAAATAACCTATGGCCATATTACCAAGTTAAATGTTAAAACAAGTTCATTGTGATCCAAAAACCGCACAAATTAACCCAAATAATCTTCATTTAATTCTTATATAATGATTCGTCCATATGGATCGAATATAACTCATTATAAAATCATTCAAGATTCTGTAATATAATTAATTACATGTAATATCATTTCTGGAAGTTTACCCATGATCTACCCAAACATCAAATTAAGAATACAAGTGGACCGCTCAAGAAAACCATGGAAACGAACATCCCCGATCAATGTTTTTAAACTCTATAAGTCATCCAAAGGAACATAATATGAAATAATGAAACCATAATGAAACCTATTAATGTATAAAAGGTTCTGTAATTTCTAATCAATGAATATAATTTTATTATACAGGACATTAAAGAGAAGGAGGCATTCGAGTACAAGGTAAGGGGAAATCTCGAACCCAATTTTCTTCCTTCGGGTTCTCCCTCTTTCACTCCATTTTTGATATGGATACTCCTCAAAGGTCTTTTGTTCATCTTTTAAATTAATTTTCTGGGATATACATGTTTTTCACTGGTTTTTATGTCCATCAAAATGTTTTCCAAAAGAACTCTTCTTTCAAGATCTCACCTTTTACCTCTCATTCAAGGTTGATGGTTCTTATATCAAGTATGTTGTTCCCTCCTCCTTTTGGGAACACAAAGCTTATGAATGTGTTATTATGAGATGAAACCCATTCCTTTCCATGGGTTATTTATGTACATGTTTGATATGTGTTCTTTGTGGAAAGAATGATAATGATAATGTTATGATGTGACGGGTGCGCCCAGAATTATATAGCGCAATATGAATGTTTAAATGTGACGGGTGCGCCCGGAATTATATAGAGGTCCAATGCATTGGGTAAAGTGATTAATCTCATGAGTAAATGTGAAATGATGTGTGAACATGATTCTAGCTTTGTTCACAAATATGTGTGGTAGTTAACCACTAAGACATGATGTTTCATTTTTATGCTTTTCCACATTTCAAGTTTATTGTTTATGCTCCTCTCATGTTCAAGATCTTCTTCCTATGTCATGATTATGCTCACCCCATGCTATATTGTTCTTATATATCCTCTTACTGGGATTTTAGCTCACCCCTTTTGATGTATATCCTCAGGTGACTACATGTACTAAGGAGAGGACAAGTGCTACTAAGAAGCTATAGAAGAAGAGATTAAATGAATTTTTATGCTTGATGTTGTACTTGTTATGTGTAGTCCTAGTTTTCCCAAGACACTAAACCTCTGGATCCTCCATGTGTAATAATATTATAGTGTTTAGCTTTGAAATGATGTAATAGTAATGTAAGAAAAGGCCAGGTCTCTATAGTTGGTATCAGAGGAAAGGTTTAGTTAATATGGGAATTAGGATTAGTGAACCCTAAAGAAAACCTCTATCATGAGACTAAGTACAAATATGCACACAAGGATATTTACCTAGGGATCCCATATGATATGTTTTTGGTATAATTGTTTAAAAGGATAAGTTATTCATGACTTGTTTACTTATGTATTGTTCTATCCTTTTCTATTTTAGAAAATGGTGGGAACCAGGAGAAATCAGGCCAACAACTCTTGCGAAGGCCAATATAACGATTGCCCGAACGACATCCCCAATGATTTTGGAGGTGGAGTTGAAAACTTCATGGCGATGCTTACCCAATTATCCTGGGTTATGAATAATAACCATAATAATGGGGAACATCCTCCTTCACTAAAGAGGGAGCAGCTAGCTATCAAATGTTTTATGCGGCAACGACCATCGACATTTTGTGGATCTTCTGATCCACTAGTTGCGGAACAGTGGGTCAACTCCATGGAGAAGATCTTTTCTGTTCTTCACTGTTCCGAGACGGAGAAGGTCACTCTAGCCGTTTATCGTCTAGATGGACAAGCTGATCAATGGTGGGCTTTGATTAAGAACACCAAGCCAAGGGATGAAATTGAAGAGATGGAATGGGAAGACTTTTACGATAATGTTTTTTAATAAGTACTTCCCAAGAACACTTCGCACGAAGATAGAGAGAGAATTCATAGAGCTCAAGAAAAAAGAAGGAGAATCTATCACAACCTATGAAGCAAATTTCACAAGGCTCGCAAGGTATGCTTCGGGTTTTGTTATCAACAATGATAGAAAAATTGATAGATTCTTTAGTGGATTAAAACCACATATTCAAAAGGCTATTGAAATTCAAGACTTTGGGAGTTATGAAGAAGTTTTTCAGTGTGCTCTCAAAGTGGAAATGGAGTTTAGAGAATGGTCCCATGGCTATGGTGATAAGAAAAGAAAGATGGAGTTTCAAGCTGGTGGATCTAGTGATAAAGATGGGAAGAAAACACAACGACCCACTTGCCAAAAATGTGGGAAGTTGCACAATGGGAACTGCCTCAAAGGGACGGGTAAATGCTTCAAGTGTGGGAAAGAATGACACCTAGCTCACGAGTATCGAAGAGACATGAAAAGGAAGGATAATGTGGCCGATGAAAGGAGAGAACCACTCGTGGTTCAATGCTACAACTGTAAGGAGCTAAGACACTATTCAAACTAGTGCACTAAACCTCGAGCTTTCAAGGGTAATCAGCGCCAACAACCACCAAAACCAAAGGAACAAAGGAAGTCTTATGCCATCACTACTGCGGAGGTGGAACATGATAATGAAGTCGTACATGGTACACTTCCTATTCACTCAAGAATGGAAAAAGTCTTATTTGATTCTGGTTCTACGCATTCCTTTATATCTTGCAAGTTTGCTAGAACTATAGAATCGAAGCCCCGAAACATTGAAGTAGAGATATCTGTAAAGACACCAAGTGGTGCAATCATTGCAACCCAAGTGTTTGATTCTTCTCCTGTTGACGTATGTGGGAAGATTCTTCCGACAAATCTCGTAATACTTCCCTTGGTGGAATTCGACGCTATAATGGGAATAGATTGGCTCTCGTTATATAGAGCACATATCAACTGTCGGGAAAAGGAAATATATTTTCATATTCCAAACCATCCCATGATCCTCTACAAATGCAAGGAAGATCATCAATCTCCTTTGAGAAATCCTTCAATGGTGTGGGTGATGATTCCCTATCAAGAAGCATACCTCGCCCAAATATTTGAGTCGAAGGAAAGTCCCAACCTTGAGGAAATGCCCATCGTAAGGGAATACGGCGATGTATTTCCTAAAGAGTTACCCGGAATTCCCCCAGATCGTGAGGTAGAGTTCTCAATTGAAATCATACCCGGAGCTACCCCTATCTCAAAGTTCCCCTATAGGATGGATCCTATCAAACTGGAGGAGTTAAAGAAGCAGCTGCAAGAGCATCTGGACAAAGGGTTCATACGCCCTAGTGCATCACCTTGGGGTGCGCCAATGCTCTTTGTGAAGAAGAAGGATGGTACCATGCGGCTGTGTATCGATTATCGGGAACTCAACAAGATCACCATAAAGAATGAGTATCCTCTCCCAAGGATTGATGACTTGTTCGACCAGTTAAGAGGAGCTCAATACTTCTCAAAGATGGATCTTTGTTCTGGATATCATAATGTAAAGGTAAAGAAGGAAGATATTTAGAAGACTACCTTCCGTATAAGGTATGGGCACTATGAGTTTTTGGTGATGCCCTTCGGACTTAGTAATGCCCCTGCAATCTTCATGGATTCGATGAATAGAGTCTTTAGACATTACCTCAACAAATTTGTGGTAGTGTTTATCGATGATATTCTAATCTACTCCAAGAGCAAGGAGGAACATGAAGAACATCTAAGAGTTGTGTTGGCGACATTGAGAAAGGAGAATTTGTACGCCAAGTTCAGCAAGTGTGACTTTTGGATGAATCAAGTCACGTTCTTGGGACATGTGATCACAAGCGAGGGAATTTCTGTGGACCCTTCGAAGACAAAGGCGATTGAGGAATGGCCCAGACCCTCTAGTGTCACAGAAATCCATAGTTTTCTTGGATTAGCTGGGTACTACTGACGTTTTGTGAGAAACTTCTCACGATTGTCAAGCCCGCTAACTAAGTTAACAAGGAAAGGGGTAAAGTATGTATGGACAGAAGAATGTGAGGGAAGCTTCAAGGAACTAAAGAGAAGGATGATCACTGCACCTGTACTCACACTACCGAAAAGTGGAGAATGTTTTGTCATATACATTGATGCTTCAAAGAAAGGCTTGGGTTGTGTACTCATGCAAAATGATAATGTGATAGCCTATGCCTCACGACAGTTGAAGATCCATGAGAAGAACTACCCGACACATGATCTAGAGCTGGCAGCCGTGATTTTTGCCTTGAAAATCTGGCGGCACTACCTTTATAGTGAGAAGTGTGGCATATAAACCGACCACAAGAGCCTAAAGTATATATTCACACAAAAAGAGCTCAACATGCGTCAAAGGAGATGGTCAGAGCTAATCAAGGATTACGATTTCTCTATTCACTATCATCCTGGAAAGGCGAACAAGGTAGCTGATGCTCTAAGCAGGAAAGAACCTACTACTCTATCCATGTTGAGGATTGAGAAAGACCCTATCTTCTTGGATATGCAAAGGATGGATTTGGGAATCGTAAGGGCAGGGGATACATCCTACCTTGCCCAAATGATTGCGCAACCATCCATCCAACAGAAAATTAAGGAAGCACAAAGGGATGATATGGAGATACAAAAGAGGGTGAATGCAGTAAAGGAAGGGATGCTGCAAGAGTTCCATATCGACGATGATGGTGTGATTCGGTTTGGAACGCGGTTATGTGTGCCTTCATCACCCAGAATAAAGAAGGAGCTATTGGATAATGCACATAGCTCAACTTTCTCTATTCATCCTGGAAGTACCAAGATGTATCGTGATCTCCGAGAACACTTCTGGTGGGATAACATGAAGAAGGAGATTGCAGAATATATATCAAGGTTCTTGGTATGTCAGCAAGTTAAAGTTGAGTGGAAAAAGTCCAAAGGTATGATGCAGCCATTGCCTATACCCATGTGGAAATGGGAAAATGTTACTATGGACTTTGTCATGGGTCTCCTAAAAATGTCAAGAAGAAATAATGTGATATGGGTTGTGGTTGACCGACTCACCAAGACTACCCATTTTATCGCTATTTGAGAAGACCTCTCACTTGAACAACTTGCAAAGATATATGTGAAGGATGTAGTGAGATTGCATGGTGTTCCGCTCTCGATTGTATCTGATCGTGATCCAAGGTTCACTTCTAAATTCTGGAGGAGCCTTCAACATGCTTTGAGTACTGAATTAAATTTCAGCACGAACTATCACCCCCAAACTGATGGCCAGTCTGAAAGGACTATTCATACACTTGAAGATATGCTAAGATCCTGCTCTCTTGAATTCAAAGGTGGATGGGATCAACACCTTCCATTGGTTGAGTTCTCATACAACAATAGCTTCCACTCGAGTATTCAGATGGCTCCGTATGAAGCTCTTTATGGGAAGCGATATAGAACTCCAACCTGTTGGGATGAAGTTGGAGAATGAAAACTACTTGGTCCTGACCTTGTTCAAGAGATGACAGAGAAGGTTCAAGTCATCCAGAAACACATCAAAGCTGCTCAAAGTCGGCAAAAGATCTATGCTGACAATCGTCGAAGGGAATTGGAGTTCGATGTTGGAGATAAAGTCTTCCTTCGAATATCTCCATGGAAGAGAGTCATGCGATTCGGGAAGAAAGGGAAGCTAAGCCCAAGGTACATTGGCCCCTTTGAGATCCTTGATCGTATAGGAGCTGTGGCCTATCGACTGACACTTCCACCAAATATGGCTCAAGTTGATGATGTGATTCACGTATCACTACTGAGGAATTAAATTCCAGACCCCTCACATGTACTAAACTCAGAGGTGGTACAGTTGGAAGATGATCTCTCATATGAGGAGCAGCCGGTAAAAATTCTGGACCGAAGTGATAAGGTTCTACGCAACAAGACAACCCGCCTTGTCAAAGTGTTGTGGAGGAACCAAAAGTTTGAGGAAGCAACTTGGGAACCAGAAGAAGCAATGAAGGAGAAGTACCCTCACCTTTTTGTGTAAAGTGAAATTTCAGGGGCGAAATTTCTTAAGGGGGGAAGAATGTAACGACCCAAAATTTTTCAATAGAAAATTTCCTTCTTATATCTATGTTATAAAAACACAAAATAATGAACTACTAAGTGATAAGTGACCTTTAAACATAATTTTGTCACCCCTATGTTTGGAATTTTAAAAATCTAACATACACAGTTGTGTTCAAGACAGTTTTTGGAGTCTAATGAAACAAAGATAATTGTTGGTGAATAGTAACCTACCCTTATGAATAGTAACCTACCCTTATGAATAGTAACCTACCCTTATGAATAGTAAATAAGAGTAAAATCACCTCTGAATAATAAAATAAAATTTAGATATCATAGAAAGTGATAATTTGACCTTAGTAAACGTTTTTTGTATTTTATAAGTCATAAATAATTAATTATAATTAATTAATTAATTTAAAAGAATATTTATTTTTCGGTAATGAATTAATAAATTATTTAATCAATTTCAAATAGTTTTTAGATAATTTTATAAGACCCTACATAATTTTTGAAAGAGCTACAAAATCAGTTTTAATTTTTAAAGAACTGTTTTTTAAGTAAATTTTGATTTTAATTAAATATTAAATTAAAAATATTTAGGAAAATATTTTTGAAAAAATGGACTTCATATTTGGATTCTACACGTCGAAAAATGGTTGGGGTAAAATTTTGGGATTTTTCTGAGATACTTGAATTTTTGATTAATAGTGGAATCCGATAATTTACAATAAAAGCTAAATAATGTATTATTTGAGTCATTGATGATGTTCTGCTGATGTAAGACCACTTGGTTCGGGATTAAATTATAAAATTACAATTATTGGTCATCCAAGACTCACTATTCCTTGTCTTTGGTGAAATTAATAAACTAATCAATTTTATATTAAGAAAACCCCTCTCCCCTCCACTATAAAAGCCACCCTTCACTCCCTCTTTTCCTCACACCTCTCAAGCTCCAAGACTTCTCTAAATTCTGCCCAAACACATTCCCTAGATTATCCCCCACGTCCAAAAGCTTCTGGTCTCATCAAAATACCAAGCCTAGCTTCCTTAAAGAGGATCTCAAGAGAAGGATTCTAAAGGTAACTTCTCTCTCTTCTCCTTTAATTCCCTTTCAAGTTCAAGTTCCTTTCTTAATCTCTCCCTACCTATCTTCATCCAAATTGTTCTGTAAATCTAGTATTATATATATACTGTAATATTATGATTCTAATGTTATATAATATTACCCCACACCCTTTCCCCCTTCCTTTTATTTTATTAAAGAGTACGTTGTTCATGTGGTGATAATTTATCACCTTCAAAAACAACATGCTCTCTTCTTCCATTTATACCTTCAATCTGGTCATGAAACCATTTTTATGGTTGAACCAGAATGTTTTATATGTATTATTTTCTATTTTATGTTCTGGAAATAACCTATGGCCATATTACTAAGTTAAATGTTAAAACAAGTTCATTGTGATCCAAAAACCGCACAAATTAACCCAAATAATCCTCATTTAATTCTTATCTAATGATTCGTCCATATGGATCTAATATAACTCATTATAAAATCATTCAAGCTTCTGTAATATCATTAACTACATGTAATATCAGTTCTGGATGTTTACCCATGATCTACCCAAACATCAAATTAAGAATACAAGTGGACCGCTCAAGAAAACCATGAAAACAAACATCCCCGATCAATGTTTTTAAACTCTATAAGTCATCCAAAGGAACATAATATGAAATAATGAAACCAGAATGAACCCTATTAATGTATAATAGGTTCTTTAATTTCTAATTAATGAATATAATTTTATTATACAGGACATTAAAGAGAAGGAGGCATTCGAGTACATGGTAAGGGGAAATCTCGAACCCAATTTTCTTTCTTCAGGTTCTCCCTCTTTCACTCCATTTTTGATATGGTTACTCCTCAAAGGTCTTTTGTTCATATCTTCCATTAATTTTCTGGGATATACATGTTTTTCACGGGTTTTTATGTCCATCAAAATTTTTTCCAAAAGAACTCTTCTTTCAAGATCTCACCTTTTACCTCTCATTCAAGGTTGATGGTTCTTATATCAAGTATGTTGTTCCCTCTTTCTTTTGGGAACCCAAAGCTTATAAATGTGTTATTATGAGATGAAACCCATTCCTTTCCATGGGTTATTTATGTACATGTTTGATATGTGTCTTTGTGGCAAGCATGATAATGATAATGTTATGATGTGACGGGTGCGCCAGGAATTATATAGCGCAATATGAATGTTTAAATGTGATGGGTGCACCCAGAATTATATAGCGCTCCAATGCATTGGGTAAAGTGATGAATCTCATGAGTAAATGTGAAATTATGCGTGAAAATGATGCTAGATTTGTTCACAAATATGTGTGGTATTTAACCACTAAGACATGATGTTTCATTTCTATGCTTTGCCACATTTCAAGTTTATTGTTTATGCTCCACTCATGTTCAAGATCTTCTTCCTATGTCATGATTATGCTCACCCCATGCTATATTGTTCTTATATATCCTCTTACTGGGCTATCAGATCACCCCTTTTGATGTATATCCTCAGGTGACTACATGTACTAAGGAGAGGACAAGTGCTACTAAGAAGCTATAGAAGAAGAGATTAAATGAATTTTTATTCTTGATGTTATACTTGTTATGTGTAGTCCTAGTTTTCCCAAGACACTAAACCTCTGGATCCTCCATGTGTAATACTATTATGTTGTTTATCTTTGAAATTATGTAATAGTAATGTAAGAAAAGGCCGGGTCATCATAAAAAATACAAAAAATTCTATATTCTCAAACCATGATATCACATTTTCCTTATATTAGTCTGGAGGTCATTAATACTAAAAAACATCTCATTATCTCCTCATCCTTTCATTATGCTCATATCACGTGCTTTCCAAACATATTTCAATAGCATTCCATTGTTACCAGTACCATATAATTATGGAAAACCAAAACCGACAAATAGATATTCCAAAATTTCATAAAACAGTTAAAGAGATTCTAGAACCTTATTTTAGAATCCCATTATATAAACACTTAATCATTCCACAAATTCATTGTCATACTCAACATCTCCCATAGTGATCACATGTGATTTTCCTTTGTCTTTGGCCTTAAGAGATTTTTGACATCTACAATCATCCATAACCCTAGGATTGGGGAATTGGTTAGCATAATGTCCCATTTCCTTGCACTTATAAATCTGATTAGTGGGAGGTGCACTCTTTGGATAATGTTTATTATTCCCATTACTTCAATAGTAAAATGATCGACGAACTTCTTTCCCACAATAAAAACATTTATCTGTCCCCTTAAAAAAAATATCCTCCATTTGTCCTTCCACACATTGAGTATAAAGAAAATATAATCCATTTTTATCAATAATTATTATACTTTACTTTGAATTATATCCTTATTTTGTTATCATAACCATGATATTTATGAGAAACTATAGTCTCCATTTTTGTGAGAAGAATACGAGGAAGGTATATACTGAAAAATAAGTTCTTGAACTCAACCCAATATATGGAATCACTTTTATCTTATTACCTCATATTTTTAATAATGTTCCACCACCGAATAACTTTACATTTCTAACAATAAGTTCCCAACATAACCTTTTCATGTTCGTAACAATGAAGAATGAAAAATATATTTTCAATGTAACAAATCTATTTCACAGTAACAAGTGGATCATTCCTTCCACTAAAACAATGTGGAAGTTTCCTTTAGAATGATTCAAGATAACCTTGTTCCGACTGTTGGTCATCTGGAAGCCTATAAGGGTTTGTGGTCATATAAATATGATTATTTATTCAGGATCACATAACATTTGGTTTTTTAGAAGGAAAATCATTCCATTTCCCATCGTATCCATCATTAACATGGTTCTTTTTGGCTTCCAACCATTATCTAAAACCCAAAAAGAATATTGTGAAAGGAAAAAATAATACTAAGAAAACAACATAATCAAGGGGGAGTAAATTCAATATCTAACATCTTAGGTTTAATCCTAGGTTAATCATGATCATTACCATAATTCTATGACTGTAACCTATAGTTATACTTACTGTTAGAGACATCCCTAGACATACCTTAGAAATATCTGTAGGGATATCACTAATTTTTTTGCATCCTAGTTTCCAAATTTAACTAAACCTTCACCCTCTTACCAAGTCAAACAAACCAAGCTTTACGTATGTCGAAATTACATTTATTTTTCAGAATACTTAATACATTAAAAAAATATACGCCCAACGACCATTTTAGTTTAGTGTATATTGAAACTCAGAATATAATGTTCTAACTTGGTGAAAAATCATCAACATATCCCATAAATATCATCACCTTTTGTTTCGTACCTAAAACCGTTATTTATATCATGAAGAAAAGAAAACCTAAAAAGGGTGAGCTCAAATGCTCAGTAATGGAAAACATGGAGAAAATAAAACAAACCATATTCATAAGAATGTAAAAACATGAATATAAAGTTTAAATATAAAAATCTTGAGTTGTGAAATAAATCATGGCAGTACATAAGGATCAGATCATAAAGTAACATTAACCACGATAAAATAGAATTAGCATAAAACATGGAATCGTTGAAAACAAATAATCACATAATATAATTTCCATATTATCTTGGGCATTGGTTCAAAGACCATCATAATGGAAAAAGTCTATTACTGAACTTGGTTTACTTGTCATCCCATCCATGTATTACAGAACTAGATCTACTTTACATTCAAGTCATGTTTATCTCATGAGATATAAATCATTACCCAATGAATGGAGAGAGATATAGGTCCCAACCTTCTCATAATGAAATCATTCTTACATTTTTAACAAAAACATAAATCATTCATCATAGCATAACCTAAGAAAAAAAGGGTTTTTAAACATCACACAACCATAACATAATCCAAATAAAATATAATTCCATAATTAAAAAAATAAAATCATATTAATAACATGGATAAAAACATAATAGTATTTAAAGAGAATCATCTTAGATAGAAAATAATTTTTATAAAACACTTGGACATAATTCTTGAGGAAAATATACTTTCTTCTTCAAAAACATTTCCTTTTTTCAAAATGCCGCACAATTTTGAAAGAAAATAATTTAGTTGAAAATAAACATGAAAATTTCTATGGTAATATTCATGGAAATAATGAAATATGAATATTGGAAAATTCATTCATGCAGTATAAGTTAATAACATTCTCCTCCTACTTTTTCACAAAATGTCAAAAGGTACCTCATTTTGAAAAAAATATATATTTCATATCATTTAATAAAAATTTACCAATGGGTGAAATTTAAATTAAAAAATTATTGAATAAAAAAATATTACATATTATAGGAAAGATTAATGTGGATGATAAATATACCTCAGTAAATACTTATGTATAAACAACCCAGATAATAATGAAATTGAAAAATCACCCCTTCCCTTAGGTCCGATTTCTTCAACATATTTCTAAACATCTTAAATAGTGGGTTTAAACATATTATTAACTTGTAACATTATCATAATAATTTCTATTATATCATATATATTTCACTTATGACTTTATATTACCCTTTTATTTATCAATTGCATGTTAAAGAAATGTTTTGGGTAATAATCATTTTATTTATCGTACATGTTTTGAACTATTATTCTTGATCTTATTACATAGATCATTATTTTATTACTTCCAAAATGTAAAACATGATTTATATATCATAAGTATATAAATATATATAATAGATAGATAAATGAAATGGAATACACTGTTCATAAAGACGGTAGGTCGTACGTACGCATGAACTCTGTTTCCGTTCCCTTATTCAATTGAATGAAAGAAAGTAAATGATATATATATATATATATATTAGAATTATTATTTCATAAATCTAATGATTATTTATTATATATACTTTATAATCATTTTCTAATGGTTAACGTGGGGAATGAATCTCATCGTGTCGTGGAGGCGGTACGTCATATGTAAGCATGAGCGATGATATCATTTACTTAATGGTTAAATGGTATGGAATTGGATGGTATATTAACTATAAAAATTAATGATTCTGTTATATTCATTATTTAAATCCATTATACTCATCATTATACCCATCCAAATTATGTATTGTTGAATAAAAAATTACCCCACAGTGTAGAGACGGTATGCCGTGCCTACCCACACATGGTGATATTTTTATTCGTAGGATGGATAAAATGAGGTATAAGGTTGTCCACTAATTATAATAACATCTAAAAATGTAGAATATAATTTATTAATTTCTTCATTATTGTAACAAAATAATAAGATGAAGTAGAATAAGAAAAGACTTTTGAAAGAGGTGATAAAACAAATACCTCTTTTTCGAGTATCTCCTCTTGATGTGTAAAAAAGGCCTCCATAGGATGGCTTTCTGCCCAAAGTGTACACTATAGTATGATGTGAGGGAAGTTGGGAGAGTAAATGGATATATTTTTTATAATAAAAAGGGCTTTAGATGTGTGATTAATAGAGAAGGAGAAGTTACTTTTCATAGTAGAGGTGAGGGGCACTTTTGGAATGTCTATAAATATTAATTTATTATAAATTTAATTTCGGTTTTAATGGTCCCAAACTCATTTATTTAGAATATAATATGATGGTGGGTTGAAATAATCTCAAACAATAGGTTTTAGACATGTTTAGATCACAAAATTAACCTTATCTTTTAGCTTTAACCCTTAGTTAAAAAACCGAACTCTTACCATATCTTCTTGTATTTTGATAATATATGGTTGCTATAGTTACTATAAAATACCAGGAGAACCACTAATGGATAAATAATAAATTCTTTTAAAATTATATAAATCAATTGGCCAAATATTATATTTTTAGGACTATTATATTATTTAATAAAATAGTATTTTTTTAAAAACTCATTTATGTCAATTTTAAAACTATTTATTAATTGTTTTTTTGAAGAAATAAAATCCTAACACCTTTGAACAAAATATATTAAATCAACCCTAACATGTAAATTCCATCCAAAGAAGTTGTTTATGGTATCAAAAATTTCAAATTAATTTTTTTTAATATTTATAATATCATTTATTTAAATATTTCATTCATAAGGTAATCACTACATCATCATTGTGTCATAAATAAATTTATTAATTTAAGGATTGAACATTATAAATAAAATATCATGGTATAAAAAATAGTTCTATATTTATAATGAATATTTATACAAATATAAATTTTTTTTATAGAAAAGTTACATGTTTATGTTTTATTTTCCTTTACATTAAAATAATTATTATAACGTGTAATTTTCACACCCAAGTGGTTCTAAAATACAACAATTTTGACCTAAGGATTGTTTTTCTCGCCCATTAAACATCCAATCAGATCATTACACATGTTAGGGTAGTTTTATATTATTATAATATTAATTTTTTACCCATATTTACCTGATTTACCCTTTAACCATGGTAAATAAAAATAATTACTGATGTCACTATTCATAATGTCCAAAAATAAAAGGTACCTATTTACAAAATTTGGGCCTTATGATTACAAATATGGAATCCATTTTTCTAAATTTAAAACACAGAATTGGTAGAAATTAATTTAAAATTAACTCTCTTTGTCCAAACCAGAAAGTGGGTTTTAAAGAAGTAAAAACTATCAAAAGATTGATATGGGTTTATGTTCAGTTTAAATGTGAAATTTTTGAAAGGAAAAAAATAGTATTAAATGATAAAAACATAATCAAATTATACTTTAAAACAAATTAAAAAGATAATCTAACTATATTAATAAATTATATGAAAAGGCAGTTTTTGAATTAAAATGTTGTATTTTTCACTATCCAATAAAATATCAATTTTATCAAAAAAATTCACAAAATTCATTTTTTGAAAAACACTTATTTTATCCAAAAAATAAAATTTGTTCTTATACCATGTCTAGAAAATATATAAGACGAATATTAATGTTATATAAAATTCAAAATGCGGTGAATAATATTCATAATGGCTGGTTTATATCCTATTAAATAATATTATTTTAAAAACATATCATTGTTTATTTAAACTCAGTATTGTGTAAAACGCAAGCTATCATGGAAGGTCACTCTCGTGTGTAAGAAAAGCCAATTCAGAATTGAGTGTAGTGAAAGATTCCTTTGGTGTTTCAAATAAAATAATTCAAACAAAGTTCCTTTATACATTAAATAAAATCTATAATCTGTTTTTCATATATAATATGCTAACATTGTGTTGTGTGAAACATAAGACAAGTCAGTTTAGTGTGAAAGGAATGTTTGAATTAGTGTATTTAAAAATATTAATGAATATTATCATTTATTTGTGAAAAAATGCTTCATAAAATCTCAAGGAGTAACATTTCCGCACCAAATAATAATAATATTGTTATTATTATTATCTGGCTTTATATTTCATTAATGGTTATAATTATATTTAATGGTTGTCACGTAATTAAATTTTGTAACCCAAATCCCAGATTTATAAATAGATGACTACATCTATTTGAGAATATATTCAAAACCAATTCCAAATTTGGGAATAAAAAAATGTTTAACAGAACTTATTCTCTCTCAAATCCCCCTCATATCTTCCTCTCAAGAATGAGATACCCAATAAATAAATTCTTTAAGAACGAAAAAGATCGATCAATAATGAACAGTGGAAGACACTCTATTTTTCATTCTAGAACCTAGAGAACAAGTGACATTTCTCAGAGACCATTGAAGAATGTTTGGATAACCGCTAGAGGGACTCTACCCTTGGATCCTAGCAAGAGTAATGAAATCAACACAAAAGGGATATTTTAGATGATAAATAAGCATCAATGTTGAATGTTCATAATACCATGTATTTATTTATTTTATATATTTAATAAATTACTTAAAAATGTTACTTTCAAGATCATTGGTCTTGGTTTTGGGCAACAATTATTAATGGAAATTTTAATATATCACCCATCAGAACATGCTTCCGCTGTGATTGGAACCAACAACCACTCCTTCACATACATTACCGTATAGTGGGAAAGGGTTTATCATATATAAATATGCTTTTAAAATTGGTTTTGAATGCATCCTTATATAGAATGACAAGAGGATTGTTTATATCCACTATAATTAATGAATAATGAGAAAAATTACCCAACAAATTATTTTGATATAGAGGAAATGAACTTTCTATTGATGATATAGAAGTATTATCTATATTAAGAAAAGTGTTTTATATATTCAAATATTAATTGATTTAAATATATATTCAAATAAAAAGAACTAAATATAACCTAAAGAAGATGGTTTTAGTTGATAAAATATTATGAATTATCAATTATTTATCATACATGGATGTAAAATAAGGTGGATAATGCTCTAATCAGTAAAAACTAAGTTTAAATGTCCTTGATATGGATTGGAAGTGGCCCCTTACTGATATAATTGCAAAGGAAAAATCTTGATTTCACAATGGGGGGAGATAAATAGTATATTTTCAAAATGAAATCTAAACATTCCATCCAGGTAAAGATCAAATATACCAAAAAATATGATTAATAACAACAAAAAGGTATAGAATATTTTGAAGTTCAACTTTGATAAAGGACGAGTTATATTGTTTGGAAATTAAAATATTTCCCATCAAATATGAAATTGAATAATTATCTTTTTGATGATACACACAAATCATCCCTTTATATAAATCGTGGAAGTACTAACTACGATACAAAATAGATTTCGTGTTAGGGGTTTAATGTTTATTATTCAATCACTAAAATTGAGTTTATTTTTTCACATTGTTTGTTGAAAGACTAACATTAAAAATTGCGTTTTATCATAAATTTTTAAATAAATTATTTTTAAACATGTGTTTTTACATAGGTTGTTAAATAAATGGTGTAAAAACTATCAAATATTGGATATTTAATGTCTATTATTAATATACCTAATGTTAAAACTAAAAATTCCCATTAGGTGCTAGAGAGGTTTTAATTTTTTCAGAATATCCCCTACAATATTTTAAATACAACTTAAAATTTATAAGGGAATATAAATCATTTTTAATTACTTTATATAAGTTTTCATGATCTCATTTTATTCATTCTAGATCTACTCATCCTTTGATGTATACAATTTTTTCATTGGTTCTTCATTTAATTATATTATCATGGTATTAATAATTATACTCTAATTACTTTTTTTCATATTAGATTTTATAAAAAATATAACTTTTCTAATGATTTATTTTCAATGATATATAATTATTCTTCCTACTATATTTAAAATATGAAAATTCCACCTTATATTCATCATTCATAGCTTAAAATTCCTCCACATTCATAATTTTGGTTGCCTAATGAATTCTTTTCATGATAGAAGATAATGAAGGAAAATGCAAAAATCATGTAATTGATATCAAATATTTAAGATTTAGTTAATTATTTTCATTTAGTTTCACAATTTTATATTTTATCTGTCTTGTATTTTCAACTAAGATTTTAATCTATGTAGAAACATAAAAAAATTGAAACTTTCAACAATGGTTATTTTTATAACAGTAATGAAAACATTATTATAAGAACAATTTTTTATAAATGAAGTTATAATCCACATTCAACTTCATTAATACAAATGAATTATATTGAAATTATTTATTTTACTTTTGAAAAAATAATATATATGTTGGGTATTAATAGCCATTATTATGTATATGTTTACTATTTAACTTTTAATTACACTCTCTTATAATACTAACATTAAGATAACAAAAACAATCAATGTAATTTTTTTTGATATAGTGACAATGATATATAGAGATCTAAAACAAAACTTATGGGGGATCTAATAAATAAAAATATTTTAGAATATATATCTTGATTCATGGTATGTCTAAAATTTATGTATGAATAAAATTAGTCTCATAGTATGTTTAAAAAAATTACTCATACTCAGATGGGAAATCATTACTATATATTTCATTTTTGGAGTTCTTCAAAACAAATGAAGTCCATAATTCTCTTTGGGTCATCGTTGATCGACGGAAAATGTTATCAAATTTTATTTCTATTAAAAAATAATTATCCCTTGATTATGTTTCCAAGATATACATAAGGGAAGCTGTGAGGATATATGCAGTGCCACTTTAGATTATGTATGATTAAGATATGAGGATTAACTTGAGGTTCTAGAGATGTTTTTAGAAATCATCGGATATATAAATGGAATTTTTCACTCTTTACCATCCTTAGACAGATGGTTAGATTGAGAGGAAAATTCGAACTCTATATACTATACTAAGACCTTATTTAATGGATTAAAAAAGATATCAGGATCAAAACCTTACCCAATTAGAGTTGTCATATAACAATTGTTTCCATTCAATCATTTGTATGGTACCATATGAGGCTCTGTATGGGAAGAGATACAAGAATCCAATATAATAGGATGATGTTGGAGAGAGGAAGTTGATTGGTCATGAACTTGTCTATGAAATAATAGATAAGGATCAAACTATTAATCATAATGTGAAAGAAACAAAAATATTACAAATTTTTATGAAGAAAATAAGTGATGATATCTACTGTTTGAAATTAGTAATAAGGGTTTTCTTCAAAAATCGTTATAGAAGTGATCTTTGGGATGAAATGGAAGATGAGCCCATGATACATCGGGAACCTAGATGTCTCAAATAATATTTGGTTACATCATATCACTTAATTCTCCTTCCGTAAATCTCTTAAGTTTATGATGTTTTTCATGTATCACTTTTATGAAAGTACATATCAAACCCTTCATATGTTATTAGCTTATAAGATGTAAAATTTGAGCATGATCTCTAAAATGAGGAAAAACCAAAGACAATTTAAGAGGAAATATAAAATGTGATTAAGAAAAATACCACTATTCTAGTCAAGGTTTTATAGCACAATAATGATTTTGGGGAGGCTATGTGAGAACCTAAATATATGATGAGTGAAAATTACCCTCACTTGTTTTATTCAATGTAATAAAATTTTTAGAAGAAAAATATTTTAAGGCGGTATAATTTAACCACCTAATGTTTTCCTCCTTAATTAAATATGATTATCAATGGCTTTCTCTACACATAACACCAAAACCAAATGATTATAGGCCATTATTGGGGACTTGTACAATTAGAAGGTCTAAATATAGGTATTGGAATTACAAAATATATATGAATTAATATATTTGTAAACATTAAACTAAAAAAATAAATTTTAGATAATAAAATATTTTCCTATTATTTATATTTATTTTATAAAATGGATATTTTTTAATTTTGATATATTTTTTATCATTACTAATTTTAAAAGAATAGATATTATATTGAAAACGTTTTCTTATAAATAATTGTATTTCATGATATTTCAAGATTTTATTTTATTTTCATGTTTATAAATATAAATTTGTAATTTTAAAAAACAAATATCATATTTTTATTTATCATATTCATGTTATCTTATGATAATTTTTTTAGGATATTTTCAAAATTAATTCATTTTCAAGTGAATAGTAAAAATACTGAATTTATTAATGTTATCACTTTTAAGAAATTATATTATTGATTTTTTTTGAAAAATTTTCCTATATAATTATATATTATATTTTAGAATAAATTATTTTGAAAACTTTGTATAATTTATAGGCCCATTCTAAAAATTTTGAAAATTTATTTGGCATTTTAATGAAAATAGTTTTTCAAACATTTTGTTTAATTAAGTACAACATGATGAAAATATTTTTTTGATATATATTATATAAAAATAAATAATATTTTAATTATAATAATTATTTTAAATTAATTTTAATTACTTTTTATATAATTATATCCTAATCATAAATCTATTTTCTTAAAAATAATCATTTTAAAAAAAATTAGATTTTTTCACGTTGCATGTGCTTGGGATCCAATTAACATTCTATAAATATAGGTTTTTTAATATTATAAGATAGATTTAAAATTTATAATCATTTTGTAAAATCTCTCTAATAATTGTCAATTTATTTTTAGGGTTTATTATTTAATTTCCTAGGTGAAAATTATTTACCTTAGTAAAAACCAAAAAAATTAAATATTAAACATTAATGATTAAATGGTTTAGCACATTTATAAAAAAGGAATGAAAAAAAATTATAATCCAGGATTCAACAAAAAAAAACCCAAATTCTTCTTTTTTCCATTTTTACCCATCGACCCTTGAATAGGGTCATGGGATTATTGTACAATGATGAGTGTTTCCAAAAGTACTCCCTTTCTCCACTTATAAAAGGATACAACTTCTAGCCTTAAAATTTACACATAAAATTCTAATTTATCCTTTAAAATATTATATATTCACCCACCATAACTCATTCCAACTTCATAAAGACCATGGTCATCATATGTTTTCTAAGGCCTTCAATTCCAAGGGGGTTTCTGAAGAAAAATCAAGACTCTAACATAAGCCTTATCTCTTTATTATGTTTTTTTCATAATCATTATCTCAAAAATATATTATAACCATAGAACATACATATGATTTAGTATCATTATAATAATATTTTTCTATTATATTAATGGTATTAAGTCTATTTATTCATTTCCATCCACTTATAAAAACTAAGGAATGTCATTTTTTATGTGAATGAATTAAAACCTCCATGAGTAAACATTTTTTCTTATAGTTTTTCACTATTTACCCAAAATATTAAAATATGGTAAAAATTAATAAAAATAAATCAAAATGAAATAATAATTATTTTTTACAATCATATTTTCTCAAAAGAAACACCTCCTTTACCATATTAAACAATCAAGTTAAAACGTGTTAAATTTTGGGATAGTTTGACAACCTAAATAAAGGATGAAATGAAAATCTATTATATATTACTAAGTGAACATTAAAACTAATATTATTATAGTTTAATAAGAAATTAATGATTTGGATGTGGTTATATAAATATTATATTGATTAATGTACTTATTATTCATGTATCTTTTTCATTCTCTAAAAGCATTGAAATAATCCATCACATATTCCTTTTTTACAAAGCGTGACTAGAACACTTAAGGAATGATTTGTGAGAAATAATATCAAATATAAGTTATTTATTATAGTATATTTAGATCATTATTAATTAAAAACATGGTATCAAATAATGGATAATGATATCATTAATATAAACTGTGCACAAATGGTTGAAGATATTAACACATGATGTTGAAAAAAGATTATAATAATCTTATACATAAAGAGAATTTATAGTAGTGAATGGTATATGTATAATAATAAGAATCCGAAATAAGTAATTATATATTTATCTTTATAATATATTATTTTAATAAACTTCTACTGTGACCTTGGATTTTCACACATTAACATTAAATAACCTTTGTGGAATACATAAAATATTATACTAATACAGACCTAAAGATCTTATTAGTCGGGTGCCTTTGGAAACATGGAACCATAAAAAATAGTACATAAATAAACTATATTATATTCCACTAGGTTCTTCTTTACTAGAACCCTTCTAAGATACATAAAAAATAGTACATATCTTCATAACCTAAGGACGGAAACATATAGAGGGGTGATCTCAAATTCTGAATAAAAGTAAACAAGGGAGATATATAAGCATGATCAAGAGCATAATGGTATGAGAACGTGATCATTAAAATAGAATACCATAACATACATATCCAAGATCATATAAATGAATCATGGCATAAATCTCAGAAGTTCATAAGATATTAATCATAAGGATGTAAAAAACTTAATCCATGAAAGCATAACATAGTAATAAACCATGGATTTATGGTTGACACATTATCATATATAATTTCCATAGTAGTCAAGGAACTGATGTTGATTCCATATTAGTGGAAAAATTCCTTTAATGAATTAGGTTCACACATCATTCTAGTCTTGTAAACCTGAACTGAGTTCACTCCTCAATCCAACCCTATAATACGAAACTGAGTTCATTTCCCATTCCAACCATATAATACTAAACCAAGTTCATTTATTATTCCAGCCACGTCAATAACACAAGATAAAATTTTGCACCCAATTCAATGGAGGGATATATAGGTCCCACCCATATTATAATGAAATCATACCTACATGTGCCACAAAATTATAAATAATCATATCATAACCTAGTGAAAAAGATACATGTTTCATAATCATTTCATCATAATTATAACCCGTGAAAGAAAGAGGATTTCATAAACATATAACCCATAAAAGAGAAATAAGTTTCATAAATAACTTGGGATTAAGCATAACCCATTCACAGAATTAATATGAATGGAACCTCTTGATCATTCCATAGAAGGGAATGAGTAACATCAATAGAAGTAATTTTAGATGGATTTTTTGGAAATATCATTCAAAAATGATTCCTAAGTAAAATGTACATTATTATTTGAAAAATAATTTATAATACCTAAAACAATTTGAAAATTATTTTTTTTATAAGCTACATTTAAATCTTATAAATAATACTTGAAATCATTTTGAAAACATTTTTCCCTAAAAACTTATAAAATAAGATTTAAAAAAATTTAATTTTTTTTCGTTAAATAAACATTGAAAACTTATAAATATAGAATTAAAATGCTCTAAATCCATTTTTTACTTGATAATATATGAAAGAATAGATAATAGGTTTTGAAACCCATTTCATTGAAAATAATTTGAAAACTACTAAATAAGGCTTGAAAATATTTAGAATTTTCTTCTTGAAAGAATATAAAAGAAGATTGAAATCATTTTGAAAACAACATTCCTTGAATATTTATTTTAAAAACTATTTATTAAAAAATATCCATTTAACAAAGAAAAGGACACTTTAAATAAATGATGATAGGTAAATCCGTACATGTCTTATAAGTTAAAATGAACAATCATTTTTTCATGGTAAAATGGTTAGAAAAATGCCCTGTTTTGAAAGAGAAGAGAATATTCATTTTAATATATTAGTAAAAGGTAGAAAGAGTAATAATTTATTTTAAATATTAATGGATAATGGTAAAATATTGTTGTAAACCCTTTTTATAAATCATTATTTTCTAGAAAATTACAGTTCTGGCCAAAGAGAGGGTAAAGTTAAGATTTATTAAAAAAAACATTCTTAACTTTATTATAAACCAAATATTAGAAAATATGGTACCAATACATGAATATATCATGAATAATTATAGGATAATAAATGTAATGAGTTATCATGATGGATGGATCATAAGACTTCATCAAATAAGCATAATCATTAACAATATTGAATACAGGCGAGGATATTATTTCAATAAACTTTTACCACACGGTTACATGATATTATACTGTCTGTGTAAGAAAATGAAATTAAATTATGATTAAATTATCATGAAAATAAATATATTAAATATATAAAATTTAAAATGGAAATATATACACCATAAATAATAATTTATGTGCATAACAAAACATGAGTATTAAAAAAGGAAATTGAGACAAAAATATTTTTCCAATTTGGTAACGTTTGAAACCTAAAACCCATGAAAGAAAGATCATAAAATATATATGCTAATCAAAATAAATATAATTATAATATTAATATAATAAATTCTTGTTTATTATATACACCACACAAAATAATTGAGTGTTGATTAAGACATGTATCTCATGAATAAAAAGTGAGATGAAATCCCCTTACCTAGTACCTTCAATCTTGTCGTACTCATTAAAAAAACTGTATGATAAATATAAATTTATTATATATCTTTTAAATAAACATATTATTACATATAATACCAAATATTATTAGATCATGAACTTATATTAACCTCTTGTTAATAATCATATGGTAAGGATTCATTTTGGGTAATATTCTCTTTGTTCTTCACATGTGTCTTAATTGGTTATATATTTGGCTGTTATACCTATATCATGATTGAAGAATGTAATAAATGATATAAATATCATGTATATTAATTATATGTGTATTATTATAATATATATAATATAGAAGTATGAAATTTAATACACTGTTCATGGAGATAGTAAGCCATACGTACACATGAACATTATTTCCGTTTTTATTATCGTATTGAAAGAAAGAAAGAAAACGACCTATATGTGTATATGTATATAATATAATTACCATAGAATTATAATTATATATATAATAAAATTTCACTATACCCATTTTGAATAAATTCCATGTAGTCTGTGAACGAATCATATCACTTTGAGGGGGAGGTATTCCACACTTCCTCAAACGAAAATATCGTATTTACACCAAATATGAAGTAAAAATATATGTGTTTTAAAATGTATAAATAAGCTCTAATACATAATAAATATAATATATAACATATATATTAATATATTTTCCACCATAATGTCTACCATTAGAGGCTTTAAAGGAAAATGAACAATCATCTTTTGGTGAGGCGGTAGTTTACCGTACACGTAAAGAGTATGTTCACTACCTATTAGATGAAGGTGTGTATAAGTGTAGGTTCAAAACATAGAATAAAAAATCCTTTTATATTTATTATATTGGAGTTTTTATAAATTCATGGAATGAATATAGTGGGGGTTGTAGAAGGAAAATAAAAGAATGGGGTTTGAGAGAAAGCATCGCATCTTAATTGGGTAACTCCTTTTGGATTGTACCTAAAGGATTCCATGGAAGAATTTATTCTATAATTGAGGATTTATAGGGTAAGGGAGGTATTTTTTAAAGTCTATTGGGTAGATATTGGACGCACCTAAGTTGTATTAGAGGTTTTATTAATAGGGAGAGGTGGTGGCCTTTTATAGGGAAAGAGGAGTGGCACTCTTGTAAATATTTTAAGAGAGAATTCCACACACATTTTTCATGTTTCAAGTGGATACAATAATGTTTAAACATAGATAAAATTTATTAAAGGGTCTATATATGGATATAAAATATCTTTTGGAAATGTTTATAGGTCATTTTTGGCCTTATGGTTATGGTTTAACCCATTATTAAACTTAAAGTAAGCTTAATTGATGTAATTAATTTTAATCACTTTCACTAATATTTTTGGTCCTAAACAAAGTTTAAATTATTATACTTTATAAATCATTATTATTCCAATTATGAAATCAATTTTTACAAATTATAAATGCATAGGTGGAATAAAGCTAATATAAAATCAATCTTGTTGTCAGGTTGACAATGCAGGTTTTTAAACTAAAACACTCAAAATATTGATAAGTTTTTAGATCCAATTTCAATGTGAAATTGAAATTAATTAACTAAAATCTATTAATTTATGTAAATATTATCTAATAAATCTTTGAAATCAATTTAAAATATAATTTTATCTTATTAATAAATTATATGAAAAAGAAGTTTTGAACTAAAATTCTGTATTTTTAACTATTCATTAAAAAACGAAACCTTACAAAAAAAATTATACAGACCTAATTTTTATATATATATTTTATTTATGAAGTTTATTTTGAAATATTATTTATTTAAAAGTTCCAAAATTTGAATTTAAAATGGGTTCTCTATTAAAGGGTGGTAAAACAACAATTATTTAAATATATGTTTTAAGCATGAAATTGGAGTTTTTCATATCATATATCGATAAAATATATTGAATAAAAATAAAAATTATTATATTGAATATATAGAATATATATTATATTTATATCACTCAATAATTTTATTTAATTTAATTTATTATGGTCAAACAAATTTTTGATCATAAAAAAATAATATTACCTTTTGTATTCAATCAACTTTAATGTTCCTCTATAATTAATTAGAAACCTATCAATTCATATTATATTTCATAAAACATATATTTTAGGAAATTAGTTAATACTATTCATAACCACTAATTTAAAATCTAGGTTATATCTTATTATATTAAATATTTATATTTTAATAATATATTATTGTTCAGTAAACATCAATTTTTCATGTTATGCATGCCGTCAAGTAAAGTCATTATTGTATATAATTCAAGATAACCTTAGTGTTCTGTGTAGAGAAAGAAAATGTTTATGTTGCGTATAGTGCATTAAAAATTTGGTGTTTCATATAATGAAATCCAAACATAGTACTTTAATAATAAATAAATTATCTTTAGTGTAAAATGAAAAATATCAAAAAGGTTACATTAATTCAAAAATAATAATTCAAAAAATATAAGTTGTTACATTATATCCAACATAAAATGAATTTCCCCCTCAAACTTCATCTGGGTTATCAAAGGTTTTATACATGAATGTTGCATTCATAGAATCCCACATCGTAAAAAAATGAATACTAAAACCTCCCTTAAAATGGAAAGTTAGAACCAGAAAGGTTACCTAAAGTAACATATAATTAGGTTTCCATATAAGAGAACATAGGTTAAGAGTGTAGATTGGACATGGTGGAAAAGTGTAAATATTTATATGTAGTGACTGAGGTCATCAATCAAAAAAAAGTGAATGACCAAAGAAAAGATGAAGGCCTCAAAGTAATAATTATGTGATGACTTAAAAGGCCATCAGTTCAACAAAATTAATGTGTTAGGACAATACCTTTTCTTTTGATCATTCTCATAACATTGAGTAAATCGTTTATTGATTAAGAAAATAAGTAAATATACATACTTGATATATCTTTATAAAAAAATTCATTCTTTCGTTGTTCTTTTTTCAATTTATAATTCATCCAATACTTCATGTGGATGTCCAAAAAATAACTTTAAAGCCTAATGTGCTAAAACACACATTTAGTAGATCTTCAGTCCCTTAAAATAATGAAAATGTATAAATATTTATCTATAAATATTCTTAAAAATCAATATATTAATTCATTAATCTCCAAGTAAAAATACTATTTCTTCATAAATAAATATTCATAAAAATTAATTATATATTAGCAAGGACATCTTGTAGGCCATTTATAGGTGTGAAACCCTTATCATCCTTCGGTCATTGGTTCATACCGTGACCTTTCCGGACTTTATCGTTATCACCCGACATACATGATGTTCTTTTCTAAAACCATACTAATATAATTTCTAAAAATATATAAGATAAACATCCTTTAAATAAGGCTAATCACTAAGTATCCATTTAACCAAGGTTTTTAATACCAACTCAGTGAATAAATACTTCCTCCAAATATTAACTTAAACATTTTTTAATTGTTAACCTTATAACCCTTCTCAAAGATAGAAATAAAAAACTTTAGAAGGAGAGTCACGAAATCATCTTGACATTAATTCCCCCATATATCACAAAGTAGCTCCTGTTGATGACTTTCAAAACATGTGAATACCCTCATAATAAATTATCCTGAAACATAGTGATAACCTAAATTACCATTAATACTTATATAATTCATACATGATTACTTATTCCATAGTTTACTAGATATATTATATAAATTCAAGAAGTTGTAAACCTCATCCATGATAATATAAACTACTTTTCAACAATTCATTAAATAGTTCTAAGGTAATCATTACCTTCCAAATTACTTATTCATATCCCAAATATCTTTATCCAAACAACATTATCATAAAACAATGGAAATATTATGGTTTATCATTCCCTTAATATTTCATTTTCTAGAGACATCACCTTTCCATTATATCAATTTTTTATTCCATCAGAACCATTCAACATGTTCTTGTAAATCCATAATGAAATAACATAAACCGAATAATCCTTATATATTTCACCTTCCATATAAGATACATATCTAATCCAAAAATTTAAAATATTCCATTATCCCACTTCATCCTTATTTTATTAACAAGGATTCTTCATCCTATCATATAATACCTTTCTTCCATTTTTATTTCATCTATAGTCTCATCATCATCATAATTGAAACCATTACTTATACCACATTGATAATCCTATGTATGAGCATTCCTCTTGGAATATTTATTTTCATAATGACCATTTTTTCCGCATATAAAACACTTAACCTTTAATTATGCCTTAGGTAGGACAATATTCCCTTCCATTGAATTCACCGAACTCTGCAATTTTCCCATGCAGTCACATGATTTGTGTCCTTTTTTACCATATTAAAAACATATTCTTGTTTATATAAGACATTATATAATACCCTGAGTGTCACAATGTATTTATTTTAATTTATTTAATTTTTTTTGTTGGGAGAGTTTGAGCTCAGGTAGTTTGCGGGATGAAAATTTGAATTTGTTGATGCTTTTTAGCAGTTGCACAGTTAGCCGGGACGATTAGTAGTAAACATGTGATGCATGTGAGGGTGCCTAGGTGAGTTAGTGGAGTGGTGAAGGACAAGTACACAGTCTATTAAACAATGAAAAAATATGTTTTGGTTCTATAAGTAGGTAGTGCTAAGTGGCACAGTTTTGGCACAGTTTTCTTAACTGTACATCTAAAAACATGTAACAGTGTGAGGGTTCCTGGCCTAGGTAGTGGCCAACATATGGTTAATGCTTGATTTGGTAACTCGTTTATAAACCATGTGTTTTTTTATAAAGGAATGATTTTTTTATTTTTCTTTTTTAGTATTTATTTATTTTTCTCCTCCCATTTTTTCTCATGTTCATCACACAAGGTGTGTCTCCCCATCTCCCATGGCTACGTACCTCCCTCCCTCACAACCTATCATATATTCAAAGAATCCATCATGTTTCATCATGAATTTCTCTTGTACCTCCTATATAAGACCATCTAACCTCATCTCCTCCTTTTATTTTGAAATTTTTCCTCTCTAATCTACCTATTCCATTCGATCAAACCCTAGGTCATGGGTTTTTCTATTTTTGTTGGTTTCTTCCATCATTAGGTTATGAGGAAGTTATCTCAGGTCGACCTCATTCATATTATGAAAGCCACCACCACTGAATTCAAAGCAGATTGTATTGTCTCAGCTCATCACCACCATATGAGTTATGAGTTTTCTTTCTCTTTTTTGGTTCTCACCATTTATTTTGGTGACTTTGGGGATTCATGGTTCCTAGAAATTGTATTAGGATATTGTTGGCCCATTGTACTTTTTCATTAACATGCATAGTTACATGTGTGTGTGTGTGTCTATATATTTATTCTTTGCACTTATTCCCTTGTGGCGTGAAGAATAGATACATTGAATTAAATCTATATATTGATATATAATAATGTATGTGTGTGAAAGTCTGGGGAAGACCTCATCAAAAGCATTAAATGACTAAGTGATTAAGAATGGTCATCTTCTCGTTGAGGTAGGATCCACTACACAATTTTTTTCTTTTATAATTATAATATTCTAGTGCCTTTTATTCCATATGATGAAAGTACAAATATGTTTGATAGATTTGGGTTGATTTGAACCCATTTTATTATTCCTTTTACCTTGAAAAAATGTTTGGTTTCATCAAACGATATATATTTTTATTTTAATTTGAATATTTATTTATTTCTTGGAATTTCAAAAAATTCATTTGATCCTTTTCAATAGCTTTAAAGATGGGAAACATTCTTTTCCCAGTTTGGTATCCATTGGGTGAAAATGATATCTTAAAAGGAATTTGTTTTAAATTTAGGGGTAACCTAAAATGATTTTAACATTGGGTTTTCACTTATATTTTATATGGTGGTTGAATTTGGAGTGTGGTTTATCCCTGGTAAAAATTCTCATTTGGATTCTTTAAAAATAAGGTTCAAGGGAAGTGAAAAAGTCTTGTTCCTTATTTTGGTTTTTCACAGGGTATCTTGAAATGATTTATAAAATAAATGATTTTGTTGAACATATAAAAAAATTTTAAGTTGTGTTATATGGAAAATGTGATGGAATAAAGGACATTGGACATGATTGATATTTTCAAATATAAAATACCTTTTAGGGGTGACCTTGATGGGATTAAATGATTGGGGTTTTCTTAAAGTGGTCTTCCTTTGGTGTTTGATTGGTTTCCTTGTTTAATTTGGTGTTTTAGTGATATAAAATGGACATTGAGTTTCTCATGCTTTATTTTGTTATGATTTGAAATTTATATGCATTCATTTGGAATTTTATTTGGAATTTCATATTGTTTTAGAAAGGTATTTTCAAATATTTTCGAAATGAGTGAAGGAATTGTTAAAACTTGTGATGTGATGTTGATTTCCCTTATTGGACCTTGTTTTTATAGGTAGTTATTGTTTTTACATGTGATTGATTCTTGGTTTGTGATAAATGTTTATGTAATTGGTGTCTTCTTGTTGTGATTTTGGATTCCCTTGATTTATCATGTGATTGAATGATTTATTAATTGATAAATTGAAACCTGCGTGATCCCCATGTGATGCATGGATAATTTAAGTGTTGGGTTTGAGGATACCAATGGGGAATTCCGTGTCCGTGAACATGGCTCAGGGTTGTTAAATCTGAAAAGGTTGGTACATAAAAATTTAACCTGATATTTTTTTGTTTAATAGGTTAACATGGGCTTAAAAAGATAATTATGAGAAGTGGGCTAAATTGGATAATATGGGTTTCAAATGAAGTTAATGGTAATTGTGCTCAATTTATAGAATTTCATAAGGAAGTGTTTTCTATAATGTTAATAGGTTAATGAGAAATTATTTGAAAATTACGATTTTGTTAATAGGTTAAGGTGTATGGATGAATTTTGTGTTAAATGAATTGTGAAATGTGATGGTTATGTGTTGGATTATCTTAGGTTGGTGATATGGTATATGTTATTTATGGATATATATAATCATATGCACATGGGATGGTAGTGTGGGGTATTTAATTGAGGTTCTATGTTCATGGATTGAGTTAGAAGAAGGATCTAGTCTTCACCCCACAATTCTTGGGTTATGGAATGGGAAAAAGTTCAATTCCCCTAATAGTTGATCTTCACTCGGAAAAAGGCTTCATGGTGAGGATAATGTGTTAGATATGATTTTTTTATCCCTATTGAGATAGGGACTTACTTATTCCCTTATGTATGGTATTTTATTATCTTAGGCCATAGTGTAAATAGTGTAAATTCATAACTCATAGAACATGTGAGGAAAAGTAATAATGTAGTGAAAATGGTATAAGTGATGAAATGGAAATAATGAATAAAGTGAGTAAAATGGGTATTTTTAGTTAAGGTAACCTTTTAATCTTATTTACCTTGTAATTTCTATAACACAATCTCTATATTTATAGACATGTGACATATAGGTTAGTATGACATGACATATCATTCTAGATCCCTTGAGAGGTTCACTGTTTGGTTGGGTATGTTTGATTGTTTGATGTATATTGTTAGTTCGATGTTTGTCATGATGTGTTGAGATATTATTTTCCTATTGTGTTCGTTTATTATGTGTTGATGATGATTTTCTCCTTTCCCCATTAATTTTTGATATTTATGTTTGATGTTCCTAAGTGGACTTGGTTGTTTATTTTACCCTTTGGGAAATGACTTAAGTGATTATTTTCTAAAAATAAAGTAAATCGGGGGTTTTGTAAAATGATAAAAGTGTGCGTGGATTTTTTTGTTAAGAATTCCTCCCATGGATTGATTTTAAATGTGTGTGTGGGGTTTTTGGAAAGTAAGAGAAAATGTCTTGGATGTTTTCGATAGATTTGTTTTGTTTTTACTAGAGATAATTTTGTTTATAAAACCTACTTATTATTATTATTTTCAAACATGAATTTATTATTAGACTTAGGAAACATATATAATAGTTTCAGTGGGTTGTGGTGACCTACCAAGCATTCAGTTCACACATATATCTTCTAGGTTCTCAATTAGATTCACTTTTCCTCTTTGTGTCCAGTGTAGAGGAGTATTGTGTGGATATGATTTGGGTCTTAGTTTGAGTAGGTTATTTTTCCTTCCAACTTTCTTGTACCTATTTCAATTAGTTATTTTATTTTTTCTAAGCCTATTTTTTTTATTTAATTACTTTTGTCATTGAGTTTAGGTATTTTTCTATTATTTATCTTTTTTTGGGATAAATCAATCTTAAAATATTTTTGATGATTATCAGAAACTAGTCACTAGCCCATGGGGATCGGGAATGCCCTTCAGGCATTGTGGTGAATCTGGTCAGGTGTCGGGTGGGATAGAATCCCAGGCTGGTTTATTACAAAGTGGTATCAGAGCTATTTTCCTAATGGGACCTTGGTTTGGCATAGTGCATGTTTTTGGGGTTTTTTGGGAAAAAGAGAAGCTAACGTTAACAGATCTTAAGAGGTAATGTAATGGAGAGTCTAAAAAGCTCTTTTTTTCCTAAGCCTCAATCTACTGGAGGACGTTGGGTTTCAAATCATTAATTCTATTTTTAGGTTGTTTCTATGGTTTTAATGTGATTTATTTTTTTATCCCCTTTGATCATTTGAGTGATATTGGGGGATCTATCTTTATATTGATTCAGAAAGGAAAGATAACATGAGCTACGTGGTTGGCACACATGGCCTGGGAAACCATGTAGTTGTCATGCGAAAAAGTATACCTTTTATTGATTGTGTTGTAGGGTTTTATAAAAGCTTCCCAACCACGGGGCCAATGCATGCATCACATTTTTTCTTCTCTTATTTTTCTGCTTTGGAACTCCTCATGATTTTGGATTCCTCTAAAAGTGATTTATGCACATTGGAGTGGAATGAAGAGTGTTTTTGGAATTTAGTTTTGTTCTTATTATATGGTTTATTGTGTATTTCTTGTGTGTTCTTGGTTTTGAAATATTTAACTACAAAATAAAAAGGGTATTTAAAGAAAATATTTATTTTCAAACTTGGTTTTATGGAGAATAAGTAGGATTTAATTTTCATGGTTTTATGAAATAATTTATAAAAATGTTTTTCTTCTTGTGAAATGGTGCTTTTGAAATGAGGGTGAGATTTGAAAGGGAATCCTTGGGTTCTTGGTTGTCCAAAATGAAGTGAAATTTTGGACAATATTTCATGTAGTTTCCTTGTTTGGGAAATGTTTGAGTTCCACAAAGATTTTTTGGTTTCAACTTGGGATGGCTTGGTTTTATAAAATACCATGGTGGAGGGTATTTTCTTCTTAAAAATCATTGTTGAAAGTGATGTTGTCAAAGGATTTTTTTGATAATGATTTTGTGTGCCACTTTTGAGCGTTTTTTTGCACCTTTTTATGGATTGAAGTATTATTTTGAATCTCTTTTTTAGAAGGAATCATTTGGTTTGTGTTAAGAGGAATGGATTGTCGGGTTCCATGTATAGTGAATTTTTATTTCCCCTAGAATGGTTGGAAGAGATTCTTCAGATCTAATTCTTATCCTTAATCCAAGTGAGGGAGTGGATGTTAAACTATCCTTATGAGAGAGGTTGAGTTATGAATTGTCATTTTTGTTTGATTTTAATGAGTTCAGTTTCTTTTGGAAGCCTTTCTTTTAGTGGATATGGTCTCAGTTTGGAGCTTCGGTTATGGTTGTCTAGATATCTTTGATGTTTCCCCATTTTATCATTTATCCATTTATGTGATCCTTGCTTTGGAAAATAGAGAGTCATTGGGTTCACAATTAACTGACTAAGGTGTTTGACTACAAGTTGAGTTTGGTATACTAGGTATCATTTCACTATAGATGTTTTGGATGGACTATGTGGGGGTGATCTGGGATTTGAAATCTAAGTTATATTTGGGGTTGTGATCCAATGTGAGATCTATTGTCATATTTTGAGTATCCTTTTTGTGGTTCTTTCATCCCATGGTGTGGAAGTGATTTTTTTGAGAATGTGTCTCTCTTGGATATTTAGTGGTTTGAGGCTATGTCTTCTGGTAGTTCTTCCTCATCCCACCATTTTAGAGGAACTCTAAATTGTGGGGAGGCTATGCTAGAGGTTACCTTGATGGATGTACTTTCTTTTTTTAGTTCTTGTCCCAAAATAATTTGGATACACTGATGCACTATAGTTTATTGGAGATATCATTTTGAAGATATTGATCGCCGCCTTTGAGGTTAAGCTGTGTCAATTTTTTCTTATCGTTAAGTCCTATATGTGCCCTTTTCTTTATTTCTTTATTCGTTTGATCATTATATTATGGGTACAGAAAGTGGCATGGTTGGTATATTTTCATATCACGAGTATCACAATGTTTTTATTTTAATTTATTTTATCTTGTTATAAAATTATTTTGAGCTCAGGTAGTTTGCAAACTGAACATTTACATTTATGGAGACTTTTTTTACTATCGCACAGTTAGCCCTCACAGTTATTGGCAACCATTTGATGCCCCTGTGGGTGCCTAGGTGAGTTAGTTTAGTGCCACACAGAGTGTGAACGGTCTATTAAACCATGTTGTGAGCTTTTGGTTGGGTTCTATATGTAGTTAGTGATAAGTGGCACAGTTTCTTCAATAGTGTGTTTTCCTAAAGGTAACAATGTGAGGGTGCCTGGCCTAGGTAGAGGCCAATGCATACTTAGCACATGGTCTGGTAACCCATGTGCAAACCATGTGGGTTACACCTAATTTTAATGATTAAATTTTTATTTCAGTAGTATTTTTTCTTATTTATTTATTTTTCCCCTTCTTTTCTATCGTACGTTGTGTGAGGTGTTCCTCCCCTTCTCACATGGTTGTGCGCCTACCTCCATCATGCCCTCTCTTCCATTCGAAGAATCCCTCCAAGTTCTTCAATAATTTTACTTGTTTATTTGAGGCATGACTGTATTCCCTCATCTCCCCCTTCTATTTGGGTGTTTTTCTCTCCCATCACCTGGTTCCACTCATCCAAACCCTAGGTCATGGGTTAATCATATTTTTTTGGTTTCTTCCATCATTAGGTTATGCGGAAGTTCTATCGGGTCGACCTCATCTATATTCTGACATCATCCACTGAAGGTGAATTAGATTGGCTCATCTCATCTCATCTCTGATGTCTGAGTTAAGGGTATTCTTCCTCTTTTTTTTCACACCTATCATTTAGGTGCCTGTCGTGATTTAGTTTTCCTAAAAATTATTATAAAATGTTTGTATCTCCTTGAAGTGTTGTACTCACATGCATAATTACATGTATATATATATATATATATATATATTCCTTGAACATATTTCCTCATGGAGTGGGTAATATGTACCTTGGATTAAGAGTATATTTATATAAGAATGAATGTGTTTACAAGTATGGGGTGGTCTTCATCAAAAGATTCAATTGATTAAGGGTTCCATCTTAGTCTTCTTCTCTTTGTGGTAGGTGTTACTATGCAATTTATTTCCTTCAAAATTATAATATACTTGTTCATTTAATTCCCTTTAATGCATGTATAAATATGTTTGACAAACTTCTGTTGATTTGAGCCCATTTTATTATTTCATTTATTTGTCATAAATGTTTGGTTTCGTGAAATACTTATTTTCTGATATAAATTGAAATATTTATTTGTTCTAGGATTTTCATGAAATAAATTTGGGGATTTTGATTAGTTTTAAAGATGGAAAATGGGTATTGTCCTAGTTTAGTCTTCATGGGGTCAAAATTATATCTTAAAATCAATTGGTTTTTAATTGAGGTGTGACCTCTAATGATTTAAAAATGGGGTTTTCACTTTTAATCCAAATGATGGTTAAAATTGGAGTGTGGTTTATCCCCTGTTAAAATTCCCAGTTTTCTTCATTAAAATAGAGGTTTGATGGAAGAGAAAAAGGACTGTTTCTTGTTTTGTTTTTTCATAGGGCATCATGAAATGCTTCATGAAATGAATGATTTTTTTGAAAATCTAAAAATGTTTTAAATGGTGTTTTAAGGAACTTGTGATGGAAGAAAGGTCCTTGTCCATGCTTTGTATTTCCAAAGAAGAAATACCTTATGTGGGGGTGAATTTGATGTTCTCAAAGGATTAGGTTTTTTAAAGTGTGATTTATTTTGTGTTTTATGGGTTTCCTTATTGAAAAGTGTGTTTTGTATTTAGAAAGTATAAATGGAGTTTCCATTGATTTATGTGGTTATGCGTGTAAATGATTATTCTATCCTCTAGAATTGTATTTGAAATTTCATATTATTCTAGAAAGGGATTTACAAATGTTTATGAAATTAGTGAAGGCCCAATTGGAACATGTGATGTGATGTTTATTGCCCTTGTCAAACCCTCTTGTTGTAGATGGTGATTTTTTTGGTCATGTGATATATTCTTGTGATGTGATAAATTGTTGGTTTATTGGTCTCTTCAGGTTGTGCTTCTGGGTTCCCTTGATTTATTAAGTGATAGAATTATTTATTAATTGAAAAATTGAAACCCTTGTGATCCCCATGGGATGCATGGAGTATGTATGGGTTTGGATTGAGGCTACCCAGGGGGTGTGCTGTGTTCATGGACATGGGCTCGGGTTGCTAAAAAAGAAAATAGTGGAACTTGATAGGTTAAACTATGTTTGTTATGTTTAATAGGTTAACATGGGATTATGGAAGGAAATTTGGATAAGTGGGTTTAATTGGTTAATAGGTATTGTAAATGAGTTTAATTCTAATTGTGTTCAATTGATATCATGGAATAATGGAGTGTTTGGTATAATTTTAATGGGTTAATGAGAAATTAATTGAAAATGATGATTCTGTTAAAACGTTAAGGCATATGGGTGAATTGGGTGTTAAAAGAAATATTTAATGTGATTGTTATGTGTTGGATTATTTTTGGTTGGTGATATGGTATATGTGGTTGATGGATGTATATAATCATGTTTAAATGGCTTGGTAGTGTGGTTATTAAATGGAGGTTCTATACACATGCGTCGAGTTAGATAGAGGCTCTAAACTCCACCCCACAATGAAAAAGTTTAGGAAATGGATGGAGTTTTATTCACCTAATAGTTACATTCCACCTGAACTATGGACTTGAGGTGAGGATTATGTGTTAGAAGTGATGTGTTTATCCCTAGTGAGATATGGACTAAGTTATTCCCTTATGCATGGTAATTGACAACATTTGGCCATAGTGTCAATAGTGTAAATGCCTAACTCATGGAACATGTGTTGAAATGTAATAGAGTGGTGAAAACTGTACAAGTTATGAAGTTTAAATAATTAATAAAGTGATTAAAATAAGTATTGTTAGTTAAGGGAACCTTGTTTATTCTTATTTACCTTGTTCTTTCTCAAACACATGCTCCATATTCATTGACCTGTGACCTGAAGGTTAGGATGACAAGACATGGCATTCTGGATCCCTTGAAAGGTTCACTGCTTAGTTTGTTTTTTGTTTTCTTGATGTATTTTGTTAGTGTCATGTTTAGTATGATATATTATGATGTGTTTTTCCATTGTTTTCATTCAGCATGTGTTGATGGTTATGTCCTTCTTTCCCCATTCTATGCTGATGTTTGTGTATGATGTTCCTAAGTGGGGTTGGGTATTTATTTGACTCTTGAAAAATGATTTAAAGTGTTTATTTTCTCTAAATAAATTATATATGGTGTTTCTGTAAATGATAATGATGTGCATTGGTTTTTTAAGGCTTCGACCCATGGATTTTTTCAAATGCATGTGTCTAATTTTTAGAAGGTAAATGAAAATGTTTTGAATTTTGTTCATGGATTTTATTTTTTTCCCCAGAGATAATTGAGTGTTTAATATATACTATCTACATTTATTTACAAACATGAATTGATAATTATGATTAGGAAACATATATAATAGTTTTAGCTGGTTTTGGTGACCTATTGGAAATTTAGCTCATTCATATATCTTTTAGGTTCTCTGTTGGATTCCTTTATACTCTTCATGGCTGGTGTGGAGGAGTGTTGGAGGAGATTTATTAGGTCTCAAATTGAGTCAGTTAGTTTTATTTCCTTCTTGTATGTATATATTTCCTTTATTTGGTTCATTTATGATTATCCTGATGCATTATTATTTATTTATTTTGTTCATTTCATTTATGTTTTTTTCTATTGTTTATCTTTGTTTTGGGTGAAATCATTCCCAAAATATTTTTAATAATTCCCAGGCACTAGTCTCTAGTATGTGGGGAATAAGAACTCCCTTTGGGCATTGTGAAGAATTAGGTAGGTTGTTGGGTAGGATGGAATCCATGATTATTATTTTTACACATTCACTTACGTTATTATTTCCACATTCTTGACATAAAGGAAACTAAATCTTTTTTCATCCATGGTCTCCATTACCCAAACTCTTATTGAACTCCATATTTACTTTCTTTGGGGAGTCCAAGAGTTGGTTAAGGTACACAATGTTAATAATATTCTATGAAAAATAATTAGGAATGGTCACAACATCTTCTACTCCAATAATCATCCCACTTGATAGATCATCATCAAATCATCCACCACACTCAATGTTAATTCAGTTAATTCGGGTTCCTTCCATTGAATAAAACCAGAAGCACAGTGTGAGAATAACTTATCGTAGAAAAAACCACCTTTTCATGAAAATAATTACATATAGGGTTTATAAATCATGACACCTACCTTAATCTATGATACCTTAGGTTTATCCAACGTTATTTAAAGAAAAATTATATTTAAATTCTTCATTATCGTTTGTGAAGTGTTTGTGAATTCCCAAATCATATCCCAGGGGAGTTTCAGAAAAGGTGTGTAAAAAGGCCTTTTTTCATGTAACATATTACCTTGAGTCAATCCCATAATATCTTTTAAGAGTTGTTACTCCTAGGTAAATCAATTCTAGATCCACATCCACCAATAGTATATAGAGAAGGATTTATTTCTAGGAAACCACTCACTCTATCCTTGACTAAAATTCTAGGAAATTTATATATTCTTTTCATTATCCTTAGGCTTATCCTTAGACATTTACTTTGGGTTATCACTGAGGTTTTCTTATCCTAGATTCCAAAGGTTAACTAAACCTTTTCATTCGTACCAAATATAGATACCCTGCTTTGACATTCATTAACATTACATAACATTTTAGGAATACGTAAAACGTTTTACAAAGAGATTCCCAAAGTCCATATTAGTCTAGTGCCTTTGGAAACATGGAAACATAAACAATGATACATAAATGAGATATATTTTCTCCCACTAGTTTATTCTAAACATTCACCCTTCTTATACTTATAAATCATAATACATAGCATCATATCCTAGGAGAGGAAACATAAAAAATGGGTGAGATCAAATGATAAATAACGGTAAACAGGGGAGGTATGTAAGAATAATAAGGAGAATAAGGGTATGTGAACATGATCCTAGAAATAGAATATCATACCCTACATATAAAATATCATATACATGAATCATGGAAGAAATCCTGGAAGTTCATAAGATATGAATCATAATAGAATAAAGAACATAATCGATGAAATCATAAAACTGGAATAAAACATGGAATTTTTGAAGACACATAAGCATATATAATTTCTATTATAGTAAAGGTATTTTTACAAGACCATATTAGTGGACAAAGTCCGATACCTTGGGTTTACACCCCATTCCATCCCTATGTTACAGAATCATGTTCACTCCTCATTCCAACCCTATAATACATAACCATGTTCATTACCCATTCTAGCCATGTAATACTGAACCGAGTTTATTTCTCGTTCCATCCATGTCCATATCATGAGATATAAATCTTTACCCACAATATTGGAGGGTGATATATGACCCAAACATCTCATAATGAAATCATGCATACATGTTCCAACAAATCATAACAAAATTATATCATAACCCATGGAATAAAATGGGTATAATAAACATGAAAACATATCATAACCTATAGAAAAAGATACAGGTTTTCTAATCATATCATTAGAAACATAACCCATGAAAGATAAATATATTTCATAAACACATAACTTATTATAGAGAAATAGATTAGATAAATTCTATGACATTAGGAATAACCCAACATGGAAAGAATTTAAATGGAACCTTTTTATAATTTACTAGATGGGGATGATTAATATCAACATATGTCCTATGATGTGGAAAATAATTTTGAAATATCATTAAAAACATTTCTTGAGGAAAATATTCTTTCTAATTTTAAAAAAGGATTTTTATTATATAAAAAATATTAATTTTTCTTATAAAATACCTTATAAATTATAAAGAATACTTTAAATCATCTATAAAACCTTTTTCCATGTAAACTTATAATATATGATTAAAAACATTTAGAAACATATTTCTTTGAAGAAACATTCAAACTAATAATGAAATCTTGAAAAGGTTTTGAGAAACTTTTTACATGTATACATATGAAAGAATCTTCAAAATGTTTTGAAAACCATTTCTTTGAAAATACTTTGAAAAATTATAAATAATGCTTGAATACATTTTGGAAATAATTTTCCTTGAAAACATATAAAAGTATATTTTTTTTGAAAACAATATTCATTGAAAATTACTTTAAAAAATTCAAAAAAATTCTCCCATTAAAAATAAAAAGGGCACTTCAAATAAATAATGGTGTGTAAATCCTTACATGTCATTAAAGGTAAAAAGAATATTCCTTTTACATGGAAGAAATGTTAGAAACATGAATTTTTCAGAAAGTGAAAATAATATTACATTGAAGAGATTGGTGAAACACAAAGGGTGAAATTTTAATTTAATTATTATAGGATAGTGGAATAATAATCATGAAAACCATTTTTATAAAATATAGATATGAAGGAACTTAGATTTTCTACCAAATATAGGGTAAAATTAGGCTTTCTTAAAAAACATTCTAAACTATATTATGTACCAAAGAGTAGAAAAAATGATACCAATAGATGAATATATCATGAATAAAAATTGGATAAGAAAATTCATGAGTTCTCTTGATGGATGGATCATAATATTTTAACAAAGAAACAAATTCATTAATAATCTCAGAAAAAAGCAGTGATATTTTTTCAATAAATTTTTACCACTTGTGTAACAATCCAAAACTTCCTAGTATGTTATATCTTTAAATTATTTTAATAACTTGCGCTACACGCAACACCGAGTTTGAGCGCACCACGACCTACCAAACTAGCCATTCAAAAAAGTGTTTATGAATAGTATTAAACAAATTTTAAATTTTATATATCCTATATAATTTTAATATTCATATTTTCTTTCTTAGATATAATATAAAAAAATCAAATTTTAAGATAAAAGATGTATTTTACAAAAAAATGCAGTTGTCCACCTTTTAATGGCGAAACCTTTTTAAATCCAAAATCTGACACATTTATATATTCAATTTAGTGAAATTAAATTCATCTTTATAATAGGGAAATAAAAATTTATTTTGGATAAATTTTTGGTACTTTTCTTATAACTTTCATATTTTGATGAATAATAAAAAATACAAAATTTTAATTAAAAACAACTTTTTAATCGAAATAATTTATAGGGTTAAATTATAAATTTGAGAGTTTTTAAAGTATCATTAGAATATATTTTTATCATTTAATATAATTTATATCATTGGATGTAATTTCACATTTTAAGGGGACATAAAAAAGTGTCAATCTTTTCATAGTTATTATTTCTTAATAACACACTTTCTGTTTTAAAAATGGGAATTAATTTTAAATTAATTTCTGCTACTTCTGTGTTTTGAATTTGGAAAAATGGATTCCATATTTGGAATCAGTGTGTCCGAATTGTGTAAATAGGTAACTTCTATTTTTATACATTATGAAAATTTATTTTAGTAAATATTTTATTTATCATGGTTAAAGTTTAAATCAGATAAATAAGGGTAAAAAATATTATTATAATAATATTAAATTTCCCTAACATGTGTACTATTCCTATTGGTTGATACATGTATGACCATGAGCATCCCTAGGTCGATTTTGGGACCACATGGAGCCACATGAGAGTGATAATGACATTTTATGTTAATTAATCTCAATTAAAGACAAAAATAACAAAAGCATGTATCTTTTATTAAAACATTTTTATATGGGGATATATAATTAATATCATTGACTATAAATATTAATTTTAAATATAAATATATTTCCTAGATTATTATATTTTATTTATAATTTTTATACATAAAATAAATAAATTTATTTATGATACAATAATGATGCAGTTGTTTCTGAATTAATAAAATAATCAAATAAATAATATTTTAAATATAAAAAAAAGTATAATTTGAATGTTTTGATACCATCCACGAACTTTCAAGGGTAATATTACTTGTTTTTATTGATTCAATGTATTTTTGGTGAATAAATAATGTAGTGATGACTTTCATAAAAACCAAATACTAAATAGTTTCAAAATTGACATAAATGAGTTTTTTTTAAAAATAATTTTGTTTAAATTATATAAAAGCTATAAAAATATAAGATTCAGAAAAAGAACATATATAAAGATAGGTATATCATTAATAAACCACTTGTGGTTCTCTTGGAATTTTATAGTATGTTTATTAACCAATTATTATAGTAATACAAGAATACATCGTAAAAGTTGAACTATTTTAGTAAGAGTTAAATCTAAAAGATAAGGTTAATATGGTGACCCAAACCTGTGAAAAAACCTACTGGTTGAAAGGTTGTCAACCCATCCCCACCTTAGACCAGAAATAAATAATTTTGGAGCCATTAGAAATGGAAAATGATTTTATTATAGAATAATATTTCAATCTTTTCATAAGGATCCCCTCACCACTCTTATAAAAGGGAACTTACGCTTCTCTCAAAATCACACATCCAAAGCCATATTGATCGACCAAACCCTGCCCAAATATCCTCCCGATTTCCCTAAATCTAACCTAGAGGCATTATTTCGATAATAAATCTAACATAAGGAGCCCTTTTGATCAAATCAAAAGGAAGAACATAAAGAAGAGGTAAATATTTCATCACCTATTTCATGTTCGTTTTCTCCTTACACTTACACTTTCTTTTTTGTTTCCATTATAAAATAATAAATAAAATATATTATATTATATATACTATGATGTTATTAATAAGATTGTACTACCATATTCATTCTTCTATCCATCATATGAATGACAACGTCAACATACATGCGTACGTACGACTTATAGTCTCCACGTTGTGGAGTAGTTGTTATTCAATACATTGTTTTTTTGGATGGGTATAATAATGATGTATAACTGATGTAAATAATAAATATATAATGTTAATTATTCTTTATATATGATATACCATATATTTAAATATTATTTCACCATCAATATAATGATTTATTCGCTGGTGCGTACGTACAGATTGCCGTCTCCACGCCACGAGGAGATTCATTTCCTCATTCAGCATACAACGATGACTATAAGATATATATTATTAATAAGTATGTAATATATGAAATAATAATGCTATTTAATATATATATATATATATATATCTGTGTGTGAGTGTGTGTGTGTGTACTTACATATATCTTATTCACTTACTTCCATTCAATATGATATGAAAATAGAAACAACATTTATGCATACGTACGACCTATCGTCTCCATAAATAGTGTTTTTCATTTCATATATCAAATCACATGTTAAATTCTGGAAGTATTTAAATCATGATCTAAATGATATGATCAAGAATAATAAGTTAAAACACGTATGATAAAGAAAGTGATTATTACCCAAAATGTTAATTTTACAAGGAAATTATTATTAAATGGGTAGTATAAAGTCATAAATGAATCTTTTATGGTATAATAAATATGAATATGGTTCTGGTATATTTTAATAACATACTATAGTCATTATAAATGAGGTTAAATATACCCTCATCCAAGGAAAAGTACAAGGTAATGGTTAATTTCTCAATCTCTTTATTATCTGATGTTGTTTTTACATAAGTATCTACTAGGACATATTTATTATCCATGTCCATGTTTCATAAAATAGTTTTAAAAGGTATTCTTTTTATGTTAGTTTTTACTAAAACATCATTTTAAAATTTTTTATGATTTATTCTCTAAACCTATCTCATTACTATCTGTGTTTTCAAAATGGTTTTAATGATTTATTTATATGGGCATGAATGTTTTAAAATGATAATTATTTTTAAAATTTTCAAATTGTAATGGGACACTTTGATTCAAAACTACCTCTTAAATGAATTACTTTTTATGACTTTTAAATGATTTCATAAAAAGGGATATTTCTCTAAAATATTTTTACTAATCCTTTTCAACTATGTCAACATCCTTTAGGAGATATTATTCTTCATCAAGTTTGATTTATTATGATACAAATATTCCATATTGTATTTAAGGTTTTGTGATATGTTTGATTGGGAATGTGTTATTTTTATACCATTCATGTTTTATGCATAATGTATTGAAAATTTTCATGTAAGTTTTAATAGAAATTTTTATATTATGTTTAAAACATTTCATATGAGGAATGAATTGGACTTAGTAAGTGAAGAGTGGATCCCTATATATCTCCTAGATGCATCGGTATGTCTCATGAGACAAACTAGTGTCTTGGAACAAGGCCTTGACAAAATCTTATCTGTAGTCTTGGCATAAGGCCTTGACTATGTTGTTATGAAGTCTAGCATTAAGAATTCGATCATTATAAAATTATCTATTGATATTACTTGTGATTGTTCGACTAGTATAATATCCTTGTGAATAATTAAATAGAATTTTTTTATTTATATTTTCCATATTATGCGGAAGTTTAAGTTTAAAAGGGTTTTGTTTTAGTTTAATACATTTCCTTAAATGTTTATGCTTATTTATGAAAGTTTCCTCTATATTGTTATCCTTACTGAGCTTTTGAGCTCACACCATTATTATGTTTTTTCCCAAAGATTCCAAGATGTGTATTATGATTGATAAGAAGGGTTATCCTAGGGGATTAATGGTGTTCTGAAAGGATCATTTATGTTTGGTTTTACTTTCTAATATTTAATTTAAAATTCATGCGTGTAATCTATTTTCCAAGACTGCTCAAATGATCAGTATTTCAGGACATGATTCCTTGTAATCATGCCAATGTATTAAATAATGCACCGAATCTAGGTAACTGGGGTCAGGGTGTTACAGTTGGTATCATATGAGGTTTAGTACAAACCTAGGAAACTACATTTAGAAAAACTACGATTAGAGAACGTTACCTGAAGACAGACTTTGAGGATTAGTATAGAAGAACTTCCTAGAATTTTTGTAATGTAGGGATTTTGTGAAATTTTCAAGAAATAAATCAATATCTGGATACGATAAGGTAGTGGCTACTCTGGCACGGATGTACCTAGGAATTAAAACTCTGACAAGAAGTTTCGGGCTTGACCTCGGGTATCTCGGTACACGACAATGGGCCTTACTACACTCTTGGTTATGAAACCTCTAGGGGATATTCTTATGATTATTCATATTTTCTTTGTAGACCATTATGGAGGATTTATGAGTATATAACTCATCAAAGAAAATATTTTATGATTTTGGATTATATCCATAAAATTTTCAATTTATGTTAAGTGTTTTACAAGTATGTAATTATGTATTGTGATTCATAAACAAACATAGTGTATGCCATTATTTAGAAATGCTGCCTAGTATAAGGAATTAGAATTCCAACAATACACATGATCAAAAGATTAAAAAAAACATATATTTCATGGTATTAATCCAAAATTTAGAATGGAAATAATCTCCCACATATTCTCATCATATGAAGAAATATTATCATATATTAATAAGATATGTAAATAATTATTTGAGTCCTATGGCTTTGAAGGGATGAAAGAGATGAAATTTAGGGAATAGATAAAGATGGATATAGGGAAGAGGGGAAAGAAGGGTTTTCTCCTATGTGATAACTGTGGAAAGAATTACCTTTGTAGTTTCTTTAAGGGAATGTGAGTTTGTTATAAGTGTGGTGAAAAATGACACCATGTACATGATTTCAAGGGTAAGAAAAAATGTTTCAAATGTACAATGCATCATCTGTAAGTAGTTGGGACACAACACGAATTAAGGTCCAAATCATCATAGTATACCCCAAATGCTGATATTGGATAATAATAAAGTTATGATACCACCAAAGATGAAGATGAATGATTAGATTTATTATGTTGTTATTAAAGTATTGTGTCATTGGAGTATTGTATTAATGATGTACATGTTATATGAATTATAGAGTATATAATGATTGTACTGCTGTACTATTTCATTAAGGACTTGAGATTGTGTAGAACCAATAAAAGTGACTCAATAGCAGGTTAATTTTTGTGTGGAAAATATAGGGTTGAGGGAATTATAAACCATAATATGGTTTTGATACTGAGGTAGTGATTTTGGAATAATATATGATTGATTTGGATAAAGTATATTGGATATTCTTGACTACATTGAAAAAGAATAATGATTTTTATATTCTATCATTGTTTGGGATTACAAAATTTTGGGATAGAAGGAGTATATTCAGTATTCTATATGGAATAAGGGAGCATGAATGTAATAAATAAGGTTTTATGGTAATTCAGGGTGTTACAATGTTTTAAAATAGCACAAGATGAAGGTTTTCATATGTTATTATGTGTCAAAAAGGATCTTCAATATTCTTACCTTCCACACTAATTTTGGACTGTGACTTTGGACATAAGTATTTTGGATAATTCTAAAGGTTAGAATTGAATAAGATTGACATTTGATACTATTGTTAAGGTTAAATCATTTCTAGATATTATTTTTGGATTGTCATAAAAAGGGAAACCCGGAGGTCGGGCGATAACTTGTGACGTCTGGCAAGGCTACGAGACATAAACTCACATCCGAAGGGCGACAATGGTGCATCACCCACCACTGGCCCACATGATTTCCTAGATTGTATATTGTAGTGTTTTTATAAGATCTGATAGATGAATTATAAATTCATTTTTTGGAACCCTATATGATTAGGATATATAGAATATTTTTATGTTTTATTATCTTTTATAATGAAAGATAAGTTTGTGGTAGAAATTAGTTAAAGGATGGAACTCTAATTTTCAAGTATATATTTCTATCTTTTTATAGAAAGAAATTAATTCTTAAATATTAGTTAAGGGATCTTAAAACAAAAAATTTGTTATCCTAATAACTTATGTTTTGTTGAAGCAATGATATTTTAAATCATTTTAGGTTGATGGATTTGAGGCCATCAATTTTACATTTGTTTGTGATTGATGACCTCAATCACTCCCAATAAATATTTATATTTACCCTCAAATTATGTGTCTCTAATTTCCACCAATGTTCTCCTGATTGAGATCATAATTTGTTGGTGACTTTTTTATTTCCCCTTCCCTCTTATTAATGCAAAATTTTATTAACCCAATTTCTGATGTGGGTTTTTGACAAATGTATTTTTCTCTTTTAACCTTTTTTTTCAAAAAACAATTCAAATTTCGGGGTACAATTTATTTAATGAGGGGATAATGTAACACCCCATGATTTCATAGTATGTTATCTCTTCAAAGTATTTCAATAACTTGTGCTGCACACAACACCGAGTACGAGCGCAACATAACTTACCTAACTAGTCGTTCCAAGAAGAGGTTATGAATATAATTAACCAAATTTTAAATTTTATATATCCTATATAATTTTAACATTTAAATTTTGTGTTTATTATATATTATATAAGAGAAATTCAATTTTTAAGATAAAAGAGGTATTTTTTTAATAAATGTAGTTTTTCAACCTTTTAATGGCGGACCCCTTTTAAATACAATATTTGAAACTTTTTATATATTCAATTTTGAGAAATTAAATTCCTATTTAGAATAGGGACATAAAAATTTAGTTTGGATAAATTTTTGGTACATTTTTGATAACTTTTATATTTTGATGAATAGTGAAACAAAAATACTAAATTTTAATTAAAAACCTCTTTTTTAATCGAAATAATTTATAGTGTTAAATTATAAATTTGAGTGGTTTTAAAGTATCATTAGACTATATTTTTATAATTTAGTATAATTTAGGTCATTTTATGTAATTTCACATTTAAACTAGACTAAAACAAGTTTGAATATTTTGATAGTTATTATTTCTTAAAAACATGCTTTCTGTTTTAACCACATGAATTAATTTTAAATTAATTTCTGCCACTTATTTGTTTTGAAAGTGGAAAAATTGATTCCATATTTGGAATTAGGAGCTCCAAAATTTTCAATTAGGTGACTTTTAATTTTATACATTATGAATATTTTCTTCAGTAAATATTTTATTTACCATGGTTAAAGGGTAAATCAGGGAAATAAGTGTAAACAAATATTATTATAATAATATTAAATTACCCAAACAAGTATAATATTCCTATTGGTTGATAAATGTCCGACCATGGTCATACTTGGGTCGATTTTGGGATAACTTAGAGCCACATGAGAGTGATAATGACATTTTATATTAATTAATCTAAAGTAAAGACAAAAATAACAAAAACATGTATCTTTTAGTAAAACATTTTTATATGGGGTTATATAACTGATATCTTCGACTATAAATATTAATTTGAAATATATAAATATTTAATACATGATTATATTTGTTTTATAATTTTTAGAAATAATATAAATATATTTATTTATGAAACAATAATGATGTAGTATTTTCATTATTAATAAACGAATCAAATAAATGATATTGTAAATATTAAAATAAACATAATTTGAACGATTTGATGCCATACAAGAATTTTATAGGTGAATATGACATGTTAGTATTGATTTAATTCATTTGTTTCAATTTAATCAAGTTTTTATTAATTTTACAAAGACCAAATATTAAATAGTGTCAAAATTGATATAAATGAGTTTTAAAACAAATATTATATTAATAAATAATATAATAGTCCTAAAAATCTAAGGTTCTACCAAATAACTTATATAATGATATTTATATCATTAATAAACCAATCATGGTTCTATTGGAATTTTATAGTATGTTTATTGAGCAATTATTATAATAATACAAGAATACATGGTAAAAGTTAAACTATTTAACTAAGAGTTAAATCTATAAGATAAGGTTAAATGGTGACCCAAACATGTCAAAAACCTATTGGTTGAAATTTTTTAGATCCATCCCCATCTTATACTAGAAATAAATCATTTTTTAGAAAATTAGAAAAATAAATTTATTTTTTTATAAAATAATATTTCAATTTTTTCCTAAGGTGCCCTCACCTCTCTTATAAAAGGGCACTTCCCCTTCTCTCAAAATCACACCTCCAAATCCATTTGGATCGGACAACCCCTGCCCAAATATCCTCCCAATTTCCCTCACTTAAACCTATAGGACATATTTTTATAGGAAATCCAACATAAATATCCCTTTTGATCGAATCAAAAGGAAGAACCTGAAGAAGAGGTAAATATTTCATCACCTCTTTCAAGTTCTTTTTCTTATTCCACTTCCTCTTTCTTTGTTGTTTCTATTATAAAATAATAAATATAGTATATTTTATATACTGTGATATTATTATAAAAATCGTACAACCATATTCATTATTCTATCTATCATATGAATGAAAAATTCACCATATGTTCATATGTACGGCTTACCATCTCCACGTCGTGGTGTAGTTGTTATTAAATATATTGTTTTTTGGATGAGTATAATAATGATGTATAAGTGATGTAAATAATAAATATAACATTTTAATGATTCTGTATATGTGATATACCATCAATTTACATAACATTTCACCATGAATATATTGATCTTGTCACTTGTGCATATGTACGGATTACAGTCTCCACGGCGCGATGAGATTTATTTCCACATTCACCATTCAACGATGATTATAAAATATATGTTATTAATAAATATGTAATATATGACATAATAATACTACTGAATATATATATATATAGATATATGTGTACATATAAATATCTTATTCACTTACTTTCATTCAATACGATATGAAAACGGAAAAAACATTTATGCGTACGTACGGCCTACCGTCTCCATAAACGGTGTTTTCCATTTCATATATCTATCTATTATACATATTTAAATTCTAAATATTTATGATAAATCATGTGTTGTATTCTTTAAGTATGTAAATGATGATCTAAATGATATGATCAAGAATAACAAGTTAAAACACATACGATAATGAAAACGATTATTACCCGAAATGTTAATTTAACATGGAAATAATTATTAAATAGGCAGTATAAAGTCATAAATGAATCATGTATGATATAATAATTATGAATATGATTTTGGTATAATTTAATAACATACTATGGTCATTATATAGGAGGTTAAACGTACCCTCAACTAAGGAAAAGTACTTGGTAAGGGTTAATTTCACAATCTCTTTATTATCTGAGGATGTTTTTATGTATGTATCTACTGGGACATATTTATTATCAATGTCCATGTTTCATAAAAGTGTTTTCAAAGGGATTATTTTTAAGGTAATTTTTACTAAAACATCATTTTAAATGTTTTTATGATTTATTCTCTTAACCTTTCTCATTAATGTCAATATTTTCAAAAATGGTTTTAAGGATTTATTTATATGGAAATGAATGTTTTAAAATTTTAATTTCATTCAAAAGTTTCAAAGTGGTATGGGACACTTTTATTCAAAACTATCTTTTAAATTAATTCCTTTTTATGACTTTTAAATTATTTCATGAAAAAGGGACATTTCTCTCAAATATTTTTACTAATCATTTTCAACTATGTCAACATTCTTTATGGGATATTATTCTTGGTCAAGGCTGATTTATTATGATACAAATATTCCATATTTTATTGAAGGTTTTGTGATACGTATGACTATGGATGTGTTAATTTTATACCATTCATGGTTTATAGATAATTTTTTGAAATTTCATAAGCTTGTTTTAATACAAATGTTTATGTTATGTTTAAACCTTTTCATATGAGGAATGATTTGGACATAGTAAGTTATAGGTAGAGCCTACAATAGCTCCCCGATGAATCGGTAGGTATCATGAGACAAACTAGTGTCTTGGAATAAGTCCTTGACAAAATCATATTTGTAGTCTTGGTACAAGGCCTTGACTATGTGGTTATGAAGTCTGTCATTTTTTATTCCATCATTACGAAATTAGCTATTGATATTACATGTGATTATTAGACTATTACAATATCCATGTTAATATATAATTGACATTATTTGATTTATCTTGTCCATATTATGCTGAATTTTATGTTTAAAAGGATTTTGTTATCGTTTAATACATTTCCTTATATGTTTCTGCTAATTTATGAAAGTTCCGACTATATTCATATCTTTAATGAGAGTTTGAGCTCACCCCTTTCTTATGTTTTGTTTTCTCAGGATTCAAAGAAGTGTATTATGATTTATAAGTCAGGTTTTTCTAGGGGATTAATGGTGTTCTTAATGAATAATTTATGTTGTGTTTTATTTTCTAATTTGTAATTTAATGTTCATGTATGTAATCTATTTTCCAATAATTTTGAATTGATCGGTCTTTTGGGACTTGATTCTTTGTAATAATGCCAATGTTTTAAAATAATGCACTGACTCTGGGTAACTGGGGTCGAGGCATTACAATTGGTTAAATGAGACAAAATTCTCCATATAAGAAAAGGAAATTACATTAATCTTAAAATATCAATAAATTAAGGAGATTCAATATATAACACACAAAATTTATGTAACACACCATGAAAAATAATTTAGGTGCATAACAAAACTTGAGACTCATAGAAGGAAAATTAAAAAAAACCTATTTTATCAAATTTTTATCTTTTCAACCTTAAACCCCATGAAATAAAGATCATAAAATGGATATGTGAATCCCCATAAATATAAGTATAAGATACATATAATAAATTCATGGTCATTACATATACCACATAAAATAATTGACTGCTAATTATGGAATATATCTCACGAAAATAAAAAGTGATATGAAATCCCCTTACCTTGTATCATGAATCTCTTCATACATGATCAAAACACATGTATAATAAATATAAATTTATTTCTCATATTTTACAGAACCGTATTCATATATATAATACATTATATTGTTTTATCATATCCTTATATTACTCTCTTGTTAACAATCCTACGGTAAGGTTTCACTATGGGTAATATTTTCTTTGTTCTTCACTTGGATCTTAATTTGTTATATATTTTGTACTTAAACATATATCATGATTATAGAATGTAAACCGTGATAGAAATTTAATTTATATTTAGTTTATATGTATTATAATAATATATATAAAATATAAGTATGAAATGTAATGCACCTTTCATGGAGACGGTAAGTCGTACATACCAATGAACGTTGTTTCTATTATAATTATCGTATTGGAAGAAAGAGATAAAATGAACTATAATTATATTTATATAATATCATTATAGCATAATTATAATATTATATATATATCATATAATCTCACTAAACACATGCTTAATACATTCCATGTTGTGTGTGAATGAATCTCATCACATTGAGGGGGCGGTAGACCATACATCCTCACACAAAATTATCATATTTACACCAAATGGAAAGGAACAAAGATAAGTTTTATAAAAGGAATAATTAAGCTTAAATTCATAATTAATATAATATATAAAATATATAAACATGGTTGCCATCATAATTTCCACCATGATATTTGTTAATGGAAAAAATAAACAATCATCATATAGTGAGGCGGTAGTTCGTTGTATGCGTAAACAATATGTTAGTTACCCATTAGATGGATCAGTTTATAAGTGTAGGTTAAAAAATTAGCATAAAAAATATTTCTATATTTTTTATCATAGTGTTGTTATAAAATAATGGAACAAATAGAGTATATTATATGGAGAAGGAAAATAAAAGAAAGGATCTTGAGAGAAGACATTAACATTAAATTAGACAACTTCTTTTGGTTTGTGACAAAAGAAATCCATGGAAGAATTTCATCCCAAAGAGAGTATTAAAAGAGTAAGAGAGGGATTTGGGGAAGTTTATTGGGCATATAATGTCTAAAACAATGTGGTTTGATTGGAGTGAAGAAGAGGGAGAGGTGGTGGCCTTTTACAGGGATGGAGGTGTAGCACTCTTGTAAATATTTGAAGAGAGAATTCCACCCACATTTTCAATGTTTAATGTTTATTAAATAATTATAAAAATTCAATAAAAGTGATTATAGTGTCTAAATATAGAAAAAAAAATCTTTTGGACATGCTTATAGGTCTTTTGGTGCCTTAAGTTAATGGTTGAGTCCCTTATTAACCATAATTAAACATTAATTGATGTAATTAATTTTGATCACTTTCACTAATCTTATTGGTAAAAAACTAAGTTGACATTATTATAAATTATAAATTTTGATGATTCCAAATATGGAATCCATTTTTTCAAATTATAATATCATAATTTGAAAAAATTAATTTAAAATTAATCCCTCTGCTAGGTCGACAATGAGGGTTTTAAAAGAAAAAACATTGAAATATTTTCTATGTTTTTATATCTAATTTTAATGTGAAATAAATCTAAATGACTAAAACTATATTAATTGATAAAAATTTTATGTAATTATACTTTGAAAGAAAATTAAAATATAATTTATCCTTATAAAATAATTATATGAAAAATTAGTTTTGAATAAAAATTCTATATTTTTATCTATTAATTAAAAGTTGAAACCTTATAGAAAAATAACAAAAAATTATACTTACCTAATTTTTATATTTCTATTTCAATGATAAAGTTTATTTAAAAATATTTAGTCTATGAAAGTTCCCAAATTTTTATTTAAAATGGATTTCCAATTAAATGGGGAAAACTAATTTTACAAAAATATATTTTTTTAACCATAAAACTAGGTTGGTTCTTATATTATGTGTATATAATATATTGAATAAATATAAAAAATATCTCATTAAATTCAAAACATATATATTACATTAATATCACTCACAAATTATGTAGAATTTAATTTATTACGGTAAAAAAAATTTATAAAAAAAAATAATAATATTATCTTTTACATTCAATAAACTTACATATTCATTTATAATTAATTGGAATCCAATGAATTCATATTATATTTTGTAAACCATATACCTTCATAAATTAGTTAATACTATTCATAACCACTAATTTGGTGTCTCAATTATATCTTATTATATTAAATAATCAAATTTTAATAAAATATTATTATTTGGTAAACCTCGTTCTTGCATGTTATGAAATCCATAAAGGAAACTCAATATTGTATATAAATCAAGTTAACATCGGTGTCCTGTGTAGAGCAAGATAATGTTTATATTTCATGTAGTTCATGATTAACATGGTGTTTTGTATAACGCAATCCAAACACATTGATTTAATATAAAATAAACCATCTTCATTGTGAAATGAATAATATCAAAAAGTATAAATTAATTTGAAAAAAAAAATTCAAAAATTCTTGGGTTGTTACATTCTATCCACCTTAAAATGAACTTCTCCCTCAAAATTCATACAGGTTATCAAAAGTTTAGTACGTGAAATTTTATTTCATAGAAACCCACACTGTATAAAAAGTGAATATTAAATCTTCCCTTAAAAGGGAATGTTGAAACCTTAATGTTTAACCAAAGAATCATTTAACTGGGCTTCCATATATGAGAACATAGTTTGGTAGTGAATATTGGAAATGGTGGAAAATTGTAAATATTTATCAGGAGTGATTGATGACATCAATCACAAAAAAGTGAATGATATAAGAAAAGTTAAGGGCCTCAAAGTCATATATCTGTAATGATTTAAAAGGCCATTGGTTCAACACAATTAATGTATTAGGGAAACACATTTTCTTTTGACCATTATCCTATCATTGAGTAAATATTTTATTTACCAAGAATATAAGGAAATATAATTAATTTATATATTTCTATAAACAAAATTTCAATCCTTAGTTTATGTTCTATCAATTTTTATTTCATCCATTATTTCTTGTAATAGACATCCAAAAAATAACTTTGATGCATGAAGTGATAAAATAAACTTTAAGGAGATCTTAAGGCCCATAAAAGAATGAAAATTATAAATATTTATCTATAACTAATCTTAAAAATAAATATGGTTAATAATTTAATCTCTAAACATATAAAGTAACACTACTGTTGCATAAAAAATAAGTATTACTTAAAAATAATTATTAATTAACCATGAAATCGTGTAGGTCAGTGGTAGGCATGAAACCTCTATAGTCCTTTAGTCATGGGTTTAAGACCCACAGTATTTAGAGACATGATTGGTTGTCCCCTAACGTACATGATGTCCTTTTCTGAAACTATACTAATATAATTTCTATTATAAATAAGATTGAAATATTTTGATTAAGGTTAATCACTATGTAGCTTTTTAACTAAGGTTTTCAATACAAAATCACAATACAAATACTTCCTTTGAATTTTAACATAACATTTTCATGAATAGTTAACCTTATAACCCTTGTCAAAGATAAAAATACAATAATTTAGAAAGAGAGTCACAAAAATCAGATTAACATTTATTCTCTTGTATTTTGGAAAGTAGCAATTGGTTATCAAATTCTAAATATGTTAATACCCTCATCATATATTCCCTTGAAACATCGTAATAACTAGAAATATAGTAAATACTTCTGGAAAACATGAATTGTTCCATATTCTAAAGATTACTTAATATATTAAAAAATCCAAGAAGTTATAAAATCCATCCATGAGAGAATAAACTACTTTTCCACAAGTCCTTAATTTGTTCCAAGGTAATCAGTACCTTCCAACATACTTCTTAATATCCTACATATCATAATACAAATAACATTATCATATCATAAGGAAAATATTAAGGTTTATCATTCCCAAAATCATGTGTTTTTCAGGGACATAACTTTTCCATTATATCACTTTTCTAATCAATTGGAACCATTCAACGTTTTATTGTAAATACATTGAAAAAAACTAAAAACACATTATATATTTCACCTTTAATATAACATACTTATAATATACAAATACATAAAACATTTTTTATCCCACTTCATCCTTAATCCATTAGAAAGGCTTACTAATCCTATTACACAATACCTTTTTCCATTCACATTTCATCCATAGTCTCTTCATCATAAGAATTGTAACCATTACTCATACCACCTTACTAATACACTTCATGATCTTTCCTCTTAGGACATTGAGTTTTATAATGACCATTTATTCCACACATAAATCACATGAAATTATATGATGCCTTAGGGAGGCCAATATTCCCGTTAATTTCATTAACCAAACACTTCAATTTCCCCTATAGTTACTTTCATTGAGTCCATCTCCACCATAGTTTGAACATCTTAGTATTCCTCTAATACATACATTTATGTGATTCTTTCCACATTATTGACATAAATGAAACCAAATCATTTTCCCCCATGGACTCGATTACCCAAACACTCATTGATGTCCTTATTTTTCTTCCTTCGTGAGTCCGAGAGATAGTTAAGGTACACGTTATTAATCATGTTCCATGAAAACGAATTAGGAATGATCACAATATATTTCACTCCATTGATTATCCCACTTGATTACTCATCAGTAAATAATCCATCACATTAATCACTAATTCAGTTTATTCTGGTTCATGGAATTGACTCAAAAAAGAAGCATAGCGTACACATTACTAATCAAATAAGAAAAACTCATTTTCATGAAAATAATTACTTATTGGATGTATAAATCATGATACCTTCTTTAATATGTGGAAAACATCATTCATCCTAGGTTATTCATAGCCATCTTAATTTTTAAATCATTCATAGTGGTTCATGAAGAGTTTTCGAATTCCCAAATCATATCCCCCAGGAGTCTCAAACAAGGTGTGTAACAATCCCTATTTTCATGTATCATATTACCCTGATTCAGGCCTGGAATATCATTTTAGAGTTGTTAATCTTAGGTACATATGTTCCAGATCCGCATCCAGTTGTAGTATCCAGACAATGATGTATTTATAAGAAACTACTAACTCTATCCTTTACCAAAATTATAGTACATTTTCCTATGATTTTAATTATCCTTAGACTTATCCTTAGACATTTAATTTGGGTCATCACTATGGTTTTCTCATCCTAACATCTAAAGGTGAACTAAAAATTTCCTTTAATGCTAACTATAATGAACCTATATTTATATACATTAAAATTACATAACATTTACAGAATACTTAAAAAATTATCCAAATAGTTCCCCAAAGGCTGTATTAATCTAGTGCCTTTGGAAACACAAAAACATAAACACTAACGCATAAATAAACTATACTATCTCTTACTAGGTTCTTCGTGAAAACCACCCTTCTTAAACACAACAAAAAAAATTAATATATTCATAACCAGGGGAAGGAAACAAAATAAGGGTTGATCTCAAATGCTCAGAAAGGGTAAAAAAGGGAGATATGTAAACATAATCCTGAGAATAAGGGTATGGGAACCTGATAATAAAAATTGAATATCATTCCCTATATATCAAAGATTAAATACATGTATAATGGAATAATGTTTGGAAGTTCATAAGATATGAATCATAGATAAATAAAAAACATAATCCATGGAATCATTACATAAGAATAGAATATGGAATTGTGGAAGACACACAATCCAAAGTAATTTCTATAGCAGTCAAGGTATAACTACTGACACCATCTTAGTGGATAAATTCCTTTATTAAACAAAGGTCACACCCCATTACGATCTGGTATTACTGAACCGAATTTACTCATCATTCAAGCACTATAATACTGAACCATGTTCATTTCCTATTCTAGCCCTCTAATACTAAACCAAGTTTATTTCTCATTCCAACCATGTCTATCTCAAGAGATATAAATATTTACCTAATACATTGGAGGGAGATATAGGTCCCACTCATCCCAAAATTAAATCATACATACATGTTTCACAAAATCATAAACAATCATATCATAACCCATGCAAGGAAATGGGTATCATAAACATGTAAAAATATCATCACTTATGAAAAAAGATACATGTTTAATAATAATTTTATTATAAATTAAATTCCTAAAAGAGAAATGACTTTCATAAACATGTAACCCCTAAAATAAAAACATGTTTCTTAAATACCATGACATTATTCACATACCATTCATATAAATAATATTAATGAGACCTCTATATCATTTTCTAGAAGTGCATGAATAACATCAATAGATATCATCTAAGATTGGAATTTTTTTAAATATATGTTAAAAAAGTTTCTTGAGGAAAATATAATTTATTCTTTGAAAACCTATCATTAATACATAAAACCATTTTAAAATAATTTTCATATTAAATACCATGAAAACATATTATTAATACATGAAATCATTTTGAAGACATTTTCCTTGAAAGCTTATAAAATAAGCTTCAAAACATTTTTAAAACCTGTATCCTTTAAAAAACTTTTAAAACTAATAAAGAAATCTTGAAAATGTTTTTTAAACATTTTATCTTTAAAAAATATAAGAAAAGATTTAAAATGTTTTGAAAAACATTTTGTTGAAAATATTTTGAAAACATTTAAATAAGGTAGGAAATATTTTTGAAACAATTTTACCTTAAAAAAGTATTCAATATTCTTGAAAATATTTTGAGAAAAACATTCATTAAAAATGACTTTTTAAAAATTTTTATTATAAATTATCTATTTAAAAATGAAAACGAAGATTTAAAAAACTGACGTCAGGTAAATTTGTATATGTGAAACGAGGTAAAGAGAATATTCTTTTTACATGGTAAAAAGGTTAGAAAAATTCCTTTTAATGAAGGAGACAAGAATATTCATTTAAAGAGATTGGGAATATAAAAAATGGTTAAATTTATTTTAAATATTATATGATAGTGGTAAAATATTATTGGAAACACTTTTTTGAAAACATGGTTTTAAAGGAACATAGATTTCCAACTAAAGAGAGGCCAAATTCATACATTCTTAAAAACAAATTCCCAAATATCTTATATACAATATAGTAAAGAAATGGTACCAATAAATGAATATATTATTAATAATTAGAGGAGAATAATATTCATGAGTTCTCTTGATGGATGGAGAAAAATATTTCGTCAAATAATCATAATCATTAACAATCTCAAAAAAGCGATCAGATTGTTTCAATAAAAGTTTACCAATTGGTTACATGGGATCATAATATTCATGTAAGAGAATGAAATTAAATAAAGATTAAAATATCACAATAAGAATTATATTCATTATATAATATCTAAAATGAATTTATATACACCTCAAAAAATAATTTAGGTGCATAACAAAATATGATTCTCAAATAAGGAAAATTGAGACAAAACTATTTTATAGATTTGGTAACATTTGAAACTTAAACAAAATTACATAAATTTAAAAAAATGGATATGTGAACACCCATAAATTTAATTATAATATACCTAAAATACATTCATGGGTAGTACATACACCACAAAAAGAACTGAGTGGTGATTAGCTCATGTATCTCACAAAAATAAAAAATGAGATGAAATACCCTTACCCTATATCTTGAATATATTCATACTCATTAAAAAACATTTATAATAAATATAAATTTGTTATAAATCATTCAGAAAATTATATTATTATATCTAATACCATATATGGTTTGATCACGACGTTATATTACACTATTGTTAACAATCCTATATTGAGGTTTCACTTCAGGTAATATTCGCTTTGTTCTTCACAAGCGCCTTAATTTGTTATATATTTGGTTTTCATAATTAAATAAATTTTACAGAATGTAATCCATGATATAAATATCATGTATATTCAATATATGTGTATTATAATAATATGTATAATATAGAAGTATGAAATGGAATACACTATTCATAGAGACGATAAGTCGTATGTTCAAATGAGCGTTGTTTCCATTTTTATTATCGTTCTAAATGAAATAAATAAAATGATGTATATATATATAATAACATTATAGTATCAATATAATGTTTTATATATGTGTGAATTAATCACATTACATTGTGGGGGTAGTAGTCGACACTTCCTCAAACTAATTTATTGTAATTACACTAAATGGAAAGTGAAAAAATATGGTTGTAAATGGAATAAAGAAGATTAAATATATAATAAATATAACATATAACATATATAATCAGAGTTTCCATCATTAGTTCCACCATTAGAGGGGTTAAATGAAAAATAAACAATCCTCATCTAGTGAGGCGGTAGTTCACCGTACATATAAACAGGGTGTTTGTTACCAATTAGATTGAGTTGTGTGTAAGTGTAAGTTGAACCCCTAGAACAAAAAAATCCTAGTATGTTGAGGATAATTTATTCTATAAAATTTTCTAATAAATACTTATTTTGGGTGGATAAGGAAAATATAATAGAGGAGTTTGAGTGAAGGTGCTACCTCTTAATTGGGTAACTCCTTTAGGTTTGTACCAAAAGGCTTACTTGGAAGACGTTATACCCAAATGAAGGATTCAAGGAAGAAGGGAGAGATGTGGGGAATTTTATTGGGCATATATTTGCCAAACCTAATTTTTCTGATAAGTGTGAAGAAGAGGGAGAGTCTGTGGCCTTTTATAGGGAAGGAGGACTGAAACTCTTGTAAATATTTGAGGAGAGAATTCCACCAACGTTTTTCATGTTGAAATTAGATAAAATAATGATCAAAAGTATATAAAAGAAAGGATTGGGTATATATATGGAAATAAAATGGACTTTGGAAAATTATATTTTTTTTCGGGCTTATGGTTATGGTCCAACCGCTTATTAAGCTTAATTTAGCCTTAATTGATGTAATTAATTTTACGAACTTTCACTAATAATTTTGTTTAAAAAATAAGTTTACCATATTGAACAGTATAAATTATTATCTTATCAAATATGAAATTATTTTCCAAATTATATTAAATTACTTTAAAGAAACTAATTTAAAATTTATCCTACCATTGGGCTGACAATGTTGCTATTTAAAGTAAAACCATTCAAATGTTTTCTATGTTTTTATATCAAATTATTATTTGAAATTTATCTCAATGATCTAAATTGTATTAATTGATTATAATATTATCTAATTCTACTTTTACACAAATTTAAAACATAATTTAACCTTATAAATAAATTAGATGAAAAATTAGTTTTGAACTAAAATTCCATATTTTAACTAATCATTAAAAAATGAAACCTTATAAAAAATACCAAAAAATTATCCTTACATAATTTTTATATTTTTATTTAAGACATGAAGTCTATTTCAAAATATTATGTCTATAAAATTTCCAAAATTTGAATTTTAAATGGGTTCTTCATTAAAATGTTGAAAAACAACATTTTAAAAAATATATGTTTTTAAACATAAAATTGGGATTATTTTTATGTTATGTCTATAAAATATATTGAATAAATATAAAAAATATTTTATTGAATATGATAAATATATAATAAATTAATACCACTCACTAAATTTTATTAATTTAATTTATTTGGGTAAAACAACTTTGTTACCATAAAAAAATAATATTACCTTTTATATTCAAGTGGTATTTATGTTCATTTATAAATAATTGGAACCCTGTGAATTTATATTATATTGTGTAAACCATTTATTTACAAAAAATTAGATAATACTATTCATAAATTATAATTTAGCTACTTTGTTATATCTTATTATATTAAATAATCATATATTAATAATATAGAATTTTTCGGTAAACCTCAGTCTTGTGTGTTATGCAAGCCATCGAGGAATGTCATAGTTGCATATAATGAAATATTAACTCAGTGTTCTATGAAAATTAAGATAAATAGATTCTTTAATATGAAATTTACATCGATGATTTCAAAATGTTTTCCTGAAAGTTTTTTTTATTTTGTTTTCTTTTTTACTTTCAATTTTTGAAATGATCTATCTTTAGTGGTGTTATGATTAATGTTTCACCCTATATTTTCAATTATTATTTATTTATTTTGGGTTATTATTTATATTATATCAAATGACTCAATTAATGATATAATTTTATAACATTTGGATTTTTTTAATGTCATTTATTTTAATGGGTTCTTTATAAAAAATCAATGATTTCCATATGAATTTTTAAGAAAGCAAATATTTTTGGAGGTTTTCTAAAACTTGATTATAATTTAATTTTAGAGAAACAAATATGCATGTAATATGATGGGTTGGGTTATATATCACCCTAAAATTATTTGTTTTAAGCATATATCTCATGATAATGTCATAATTCAGAATAATGAGTCTATTCACCCAGGTAGGGGCATGATGAGTTTTCTCCAAATTTTAGGTGTGGAAATAATGAGTATGTTCTCAAAATCTGGGGCATAATGTGTTTTATCACATATGATTCCTATTATTATGGTTTTTACACATTTTCTAGTTGTTCATATGTTTATGTTAAATTTTCAATGTCAATTTCATTTCCATGAAATAATATTTTTTTAAGATTATGTCTTATTTTAGAATGTATTCCACACAATTATATCATGCTCTCATTTTATATGACTATTAAGATTTTGTTGAGCCAAATGATATCTTTTATGCTTCCTTAATTATATTTTCATGATTTTATGTTACTCTAACAAGTTTTATGATTATCAACTATGGTGTTTTGATCTTTTGTTATGATATTTTTTTCATACACCTTTTCCCTTAATTTTATGATATGATTTACCATTAATGAGTGTGTAATATCACCACTTTACTATATTTTCAATACCTAGGTTATGAATATGATTATATTATGTGAGATATCTAGAAAAAGAATCATGTTGAGAATGAATGTAGGTAAATATTATAAATTTTAATAAAATAAGATGTTTATGTAGAAAATTTCCCAGACACTAAACATTTCAATCCATGGTTATGTGGGACTATTGGGAGATCTATTATTTAAATCATGGTACTAATATATTATAAATGTCATGTTAATCATGGGATTAAAATTTCATGGGAGGTCTAGGACTTCGTTACAAAACCTATATAAGGAAACATTTAAATCATGGGATGAACATTTCAATTCCTTTGTGTATAAATTCATTCGTATGAACACTACCTTAATTTAAAGGAACAAGATCATTAGTTTTGATCATGATGAGGGAGAGTTATTTTATGAATATTTGGACACATTTATAGATCTACATAGATAAATTTCCCACCATAAGTAATCTCCCTATCCACTCATGGATACCTTTAACTATGCCCAAACTTCTTACAGACAGAACACGATTGATAAATACTGAGGGGAATATTTCTCTAATTTAACTACCGATTAACTTAAGAAAAATATTTATAAGCTATAAAAAAAGACTAAAAAAGTTCACCAGGAGATTAAATGTTAATATTATTGAAACTAATACCCAAACTACTATTATTAATGAAAAATAATATAGGGAGAAGTGATTTCATTATAGTATGTTTATTCATTCTCAACAATTTTTTCCCAATATTGATCTACCTCTCTATCTGGAGAAGAGTGGAAATTTTGTTGAATTTAGGGTTAGTAATCAAGATGTTAATGATCTATTATCTAATATGTATAATTATAGATTAAAAAATAATCCAAACATTTCTTATATTGAACAATGGATTCTTAGTTAATCATGGTCTTATGGTTATCAAAATCAGCCATGTAAAATTTTACAACATTAAAATTGGTATGAGTTCTCAAACTCTAAATAGGATGTTAGTGGAATGATTCAATATTTATTGAATAAATTTAATTTATAACAGATAATGTGTGACTAAAAATATTCACATTATGTTTCAAACGAATATTAGGAAAATTATAAAACGCAAAATCTATAATTATAAATTGGTCAAATTTCTATGAAACTAGTTGCGAGAGATAATTAAAAATATCTCATCATAATTGAAAAAATTAAAATGTAGAATTTAATGGAAATAAAAACCAAGTTATGTATAAAAACTCAAGAACCTAACAGGGGTTAATATAAGAAAAGTTAAATAAATTTTTTTGTTGAATATGAAAGTGAAAATATAGAAAACCCTAAAGTAGGAAATTTGGATATATATAAATTATCTGAGAAAAATGATACTCATTAAATGAAAAAGAAATTAAAAAAATAAAATGAAGTGGGATGTAATTAATTATGTCAGAAAATTTGAGGTTATAAGATGAAGTGCATGAACAATATATTTTTAAAACTTATTCACTTCACTTATAATTTACACTTTCACAATAAAAAAACAATGAAAAACATTACCGCAAAATCATTCAATTTTTCAAAAATATAAATTTTAACACTGAATTTGTGGATGATTTGAATTAAATTCATTCATACATAATATTTACTATGATATTTTTAGCTAATTAGTGGGATTGGTTTTATAGATGGATTGTAAATTTTAATAAGGAGTGTAATTCCTTAGTTCAAAGTAATATTCCTTCCAAACTGAAAGGCACTGCCCATTTTATCATTTCTTGGGGAATTAGTAAGAGTGAGTAGATTAGGTTCCTTTTTAATTATGTTCATGTATTACTTTATTGTTCATTTCTTATTTTAATAATTTGGTTCCTATGGATCTCCAACTGACTTCTTCTTCTCTATATCTAGATGAAATTTCATTTTTTTATCCGTAGGGAAGGGTAGATGAACAATTAGTTGATATATAAAATACATGTTTGGACGCATAATTTCTTATCAAATTAAATGAATGTTATAACAATGTTAGAATATATTTATAAAGTTAATTCTTAGCCTTTTATTTCTATTTAATAGATTTGTCAAAGGTGAAACTCAGTCATTATTTTGGTGATGATCAAGAAGAATTTCATTTTTATAAATAGTACAATATTATTGTGAGTTGTAGGAATATTAATGTTTCTAAAGAAGTTTTTAGAATGGATTTTTGGAAGGAAAATATTTATTCTCTTTAGGATTTTATCACTTAATATATTTCCAAAAATTTTAATGCAGGCATTATAGAATCTTAATCTATAAAGGAAATCAAATGATTAGGGAGAATTGATAGTCAAAATCAAAAAATAAAATACCTTGGACCATGAACTAGTCCTTTATAAACCAATTTATATTTTTAATAATGTTTCACAAATTATACATAGTTTACCGCCCTCCCATGCACACAACCCCAATTCTTTATCCTATTCCAACCAAATTGGGGACACTAATTCAAATCATGGATTTTATTTTTCTAAAAATGATTGTTCTAAGGATGAGTTTGTGACTATGGTTTTTTTACATTTATTTTTTTTATGAAGATTATTTTTCTCAATTTATTTATAGTGAGTTAGATGAGTTTCTAGATATATTACTAGAAGTTGAAATAAGGTATATCCCTGTTTCATTGATTTTCCTAGGGAATAATTATTATTTTTCGCTTAAGTAGATATAAATTGAGCTTGGGGTGATTTTATTTGTTCCCTATAAAAGAGTAATAGATTTCAATATTGTTGGAATTTAGAAAACAAATAATGTAATTGATCTTTTTTCTGAAGCTATTAATGCCTCTAATGCAGGGGAGAGTAAGGTTGAGAAAAATTTAAAGTAATGTTAATAATTTTAATGTGTTTTAGAGATATCTTCTCAATTTCAATTATTATTAAATGAAAATAAGATTTTTGATGATACTAATGGAATTATATTTATTACTAGATTCCTAGAGTATATAGGGAAATTATTTTAGGCTTTTAACTATATAAGAGACTTGATTGAACTTCATTACGTTTCCAAAAAATACCAATTACTAAAATAATGATAATTTTTACCCATTAAGTGATTATTGATAAAATATATAGGTGATTTTGATTGGATGGGGACTATAATTGTTTTTCTATATGCTAGACAACCCATGAGTTTCTTTTTGATTTTGTATTTTCTGTTTGACTAAACATCTCTTCCAATTGTATGATACTCATAATTATTGAAACATTCTACAAATTATGGTTTATATGGTTCTCATTTTTGGATGTATGGTTTTAGATGAAATGTGGTGAACAATACGTAAAGCTACTACAGGGAAGATTTTATTGTTTGTATGAATGAAGAATTGGGATTTTGTAGATCAAGTGGTTATCTACGATAATGGATAATTCCTGAATCTTTTTATTGAAAGAATATATTTTTTCAAGGATGAAAAATATATAGTTGGATTTACTAATAGGGTAATATTTCACTTATTCTTTCTCTCTAAAATGTTTCCTCATGACTTCAAAATATTGATTCTCATGTTAATTTGATCATTTTTTAGAAGATTAAAATTCTCAACTAAATTATTATCTTAATGATTCATTAGAGAGATGATACAAATTATTTAATTAGATGGATAATGATTCTAATATACGAGAGAGTATTTTATTTTAATTTATTTACATTATTAATTCCCATAATTTTCTAAATGGCACTACTGGTTTGTTAAATTGTTTATTATTATATATTTTTGAATTTATAGCTTGTCACTATCATAGTTTGATATTATTTGTTTTAAAATAATGTTTCCATGTAATGTAAGTTTTTATGATTTTTTGAGATTCATCCTTGAACCCTCCTTTATCATTAAATATTTTAAAAAATCAATTTTCATGCTTAATTTTTATATATTGTGTCTTGTAAAAAACATGTTCATGTTTTTTATGTGTGTTAGTGGTGTGGAAAACATCATTGAGAATTCATATTACCACTCAGTGTTGGATTTCTATGTTTACATTTTCAACTAATATATAATAAAACTTTTAAATTGTTCCTCTTACATTTAGATTAAACAAGGGACACATTTTTGGTATTTATGGGTGTGGGATAAGGGATTTTTGAATTTTCCATAATCGTGCTTCAATGTAGTACACATAAACAACGCAAAAATGTTTTAAAAATTTTACCCATTAAAACATAATTTGAGGGTGTATGTGAATAAAAGAAAACTTATTGAAAAATAAAAACAACATTTAAATGTTTTTTAGGTTATGAAAAAAAATTAATTGCATCCTATCTAGGTGATAATTACATGTAAATTTTATTTATTTCTCTTGTTTTGAAATTTAAAAAATTACATGATTATTGAGTGAAGGGTTCCCAATATTTTTTATTGAAATTATTTTTTTATCTTTATAATGTAGTGTGATGTGACATATTTTAATGTAATTGATACTGTATATTGCGGAAAATTAATGTCTCTACTTAAAAATAGGTGACACACCCTTTTTGAACAAAAACATCAGAGACACACCTCAAATGATAATCATGTAAGTCATTTTAAACTAGAGTAAAATGGATAATTCAGATCCCAGAGAGCATATATGATACATTATTGAACTAGTTATGTTTTGTAAATAAATAAAGTAAAAATCCAATAAATTTTTTCCTAGTACTATGAAAAAATCCATGGCCATGAAAAATGAAATAATGCACCTTTTTCAAATATTAGTTCAACAAGGTAAGGGGAATATTGAACCAATAAGAATAAGTGAATTTTTGGGTGAATTTTTGTAGATATTACTCTTCTAGAATATTCAAAAAACTACCAAAAATTTTAATTATTTTAAAAATAAATCAAGACAATCTAATTTAAGTCAAAAAAAAGATTCATGTGGGGATACTATATACTTCAAAAATGGATAAGTTTCTATTACATTGAGCTAATAGTACACAATCAAATATTCCCTATGTAAGTTGTTGAGGGGATAGACTGAGTTATACCAGTGATCATATCTATGAGATTGGGATAATTTATTATTAAAATATGATCACACACATGTTTTGAGTATCATCAATCATTCTACATGGATAAAATATTGTAAATAAAAAGAGATTAGAACTAGAGACTATGAGGAGGAGGCAGTGTACATCAAACTAGAATAAGAATAAAATCATTGCTGAAAGATTATATCAATTTTTTTTGATTCATATATTATACAATTTAATGGTTATTTTATTGAAAATTTTGTTTCTTATTTTAGAAAAACAAGAGTAATTAGATTAGTTAGGGGAATAGTAATATTAATATTCAAAATTTAAATGTATTTTTTCTTTTTATTTGACCATTTTTTATGTGCAACATAAGTGGAGATATCTATTTTTTTCTTTAATGATTTTCAATTTTATGTTATTCCAAGGATTGAAATGTGATGGTAGATAATACATTATGTATAAATTTTAATGGAGGTAATAAAAAAGGAAATGGTTAATAATATCCTCTTATTTAAGATTTTTTTTATTTTTGAGTGATAAATAATAGATCATTTCAATGGAAAGATCGGAGAGCTATGTTAAACATTGTGTAGAGGTTTTGTAAGTCTAAAAATATTCTTCTGTTCACAAATATAATTATTCTTATCCTCATTAATAATATAATTTTTTATATCATTTCATATCATATTGGAAACCCTAATAGTATACTATCGTTATTCCCTTTCACTCTATTCTCATTACACTTTCGTCAACTCCACACCACAATAGCATTATCAAAAACATCACATCAAAATTTCATTATTTTCGTTATTTTTGTAGAGATTTTATTTATTTTTTTAATCTTTTTTTGTTCATACAATAATAAATATCTAGCCTTATGGAATCCACCCCCTTACTCAAAATTATATATGTTAATAGTATGTTTTTATAAATGGTTAAATTGACTCAACACTATTCAATGGCCTTATGTTGTGCTCAATGATCATATGAGGGTGAAATTTAAATCTCTACATATTTTCTTCAATGAAACACTAAATTGAAGGAGTGATACTATACCATACCATGTTCATCAAATAAGTTTTATGGTTTTTACTATGTTATTATTTTGTGTTCTCCTAATTTAAATAAACTAATCTCTTTATGTAATTATGAAATCAATACTTCATAATGGTTTACAAAAGTAATGTGATTAACCAAATAATACCCCACATAAGTCTCTACCTAGGTGTGCAGTCATGGGACCACCCATCATGCACTAGAGTGAAGATTGAGTTGATTCTTAACTAACCTTTTCCTTAGATATTTCCCTTTGGTGCATCTAAGCTACATCCACATCCACAGTCCAATATCCATAGAGGGATGTGAATTCCAGGAGGCCCACATAATTTTTACATTAATGGATAATCCATATGTTATCCTATACATTGAGCTATCTCTTAGAAATTAATTATAGTTCTCTTATCATAATCACAAAACATAACTAATATAATCCTAAAAAATAACTAAACCCCAAGAAGATACCAATTATAGTGTCCCAAGATAATATTATCTTTATTATTCATCAATACCATAAGTTAAGAATTTCTTCTCATAATTAAACTAATAATCCCATGATAGGAAGGTTTATTTCCCTTGCGGATTAGCTACATAAGGAACATTATTTATGATATTTGTGAAAATTTATCCATATTTGAAACACATTTGATCCACTCCATGATAAATCCTTGGTTATACTCATCATGATAAACTATGAAATAGAAAAATAATAAAGTGGTGAGTTCAAATGCCCAGTAATTGAAATACTCCTCACCATTTAATAAAGGGTTAGATCATAATTTTATGATAAAAATGAGTAGCTGAGAAATATCCAATAAAATATTATTTAAAAGTATTAATTCTCCATAAGTTATAATAAAATTTAATCCAATATAAATTGAGAAAACTTGTATTAGGGATAATGTGTACAGAATCTATAGACATTAAACATGAGTCAAGAAAGATAATCCCGGTCATATGATTATAACATATATGTGTGAAATAAATAAAATCATGGAAATCAAAATTTAGGCTACCCAATATTTGATTGATCACATATTATGCATTAAATAATCCCGTATGTACCCTCTTGTTTTTGGGATAATCCTCTCATATACCCTTTGGCATGTTATAAATCCTCCCATGTACCTATTTTATAGAGATATATAAGGAAACAAACTAAAAAAATCCATATATTATATCTTAAGATAAGATATAAGTTTCTTCCATTCTCAAAGATCTCTTTGGATTAGAGTTTAAGAGAGTTAAACCATAAAACTTCTATAAATAAATATTTCATCACAAAGTTAACACTTACACTAATTATCTATATTTCTGACAATACTAAACTTTTAATATGTAGCACATTTTATTTTCATGAAATATCTACACAATTAATATAATGACATAATCCTATTCTCTACTCATCCTTAAAACCATGCGAAAAAATTATTAAAGGTGTGGTTTTTAATAAATTAGTAAGTGAGGAATAAAAATAAATAGAGAAACATGTTATGCCATGAATAATTTAATATATTATTTTAAAAAGTAAAATTTAATCTCCAAATTAACTGTTTCATACACTATAAATCAAAATATATTCCCATATTATTTTAAATAGCATTTCATTAGAAATTTTAATTTAATAATGAAACCCATAATGGTTTCTTTTCAATCATGAAAAAATCAATAATTTTTTTTGAAAAAAGTATACATTTCACCCGTAATAAATGTCATATAAATTAATTGTAATCTTAATAACATAACTTTTGAAATCATATAATGTCCAAAAACTCATAAAAATCATAGATAAACATGCATGTGACATGGTACAACGTTTCCATATCACTCTAATAAACTGAATAACCCACCTGGTAAATTCTAATAATTAATTAGTAAGAATTTTAATCTATTAACTCCATCCCTTCAAACAAAATCATTTGAGAGATATATTGGGATCACCTGTTCAATGCTAATAATGGAACCACCTATACATGGATTATAATATAACCATATATCATCATAAATAATTCCAAATATCCACTAAATAATCATAACTTATGAAATCCTATATTTCCGTCAAAATATTCCATGTGTCTATAATAAAAACGTCTTCAGATACAAAAATATGAATTTAATTTAAATCATTTTTTCAAAATTCCAAGAATAAAGGTAAATAAATATTTTCATTGAATAAAACAAAACTAGTCATAAATAATCTTGATGTGAAATAATTGTAACAATGGTGGGAAAAATTATTGATTTCGTATATGTTAAAATTGAACACTACCTTTTTCTATATTGCTAAAACATTCTGTATAAGATATATTAAAAGAAACATTTCTAAAATCATCAAAAAAAGTAAAAATAGGCATAAAATTTCCCCTATAATTTATTTATGTCTATATAAATACATATGAAATTTAAAATAAATTATTTAGACTGAAAAAAAATTATAAAATAAATCTTAAAACTTTTAAAATGAATTTTTTAAGTTAATGTTTCCCATACCTCAATTTTGAATCCTAATGAAAATTATTCACCTTCCAAAATAATAAAATTATTTAAAATATCCACTTCTTTATGAAATTTTACTATTTTTATTATCCCTTTAATTTTATTTGTTACTATGTTATATATAATTACTCAATAAATTTGGTTCAAGTCAAATGTTTTGATGATATTCAGTTCATTTGTCGAAAATGAATTTGGTAGTTTGATTATAGTTGATGAAGACATTATTAAATGAACTATAGAATAATTATTATGAAAAGATATTCATTTCAAAACTGTAATTATATTTTTAAATACATCATTGAATTATAGTTTTGATAAATGAAATAATTTACAATCTTGGAGATGATATGTGGTACATACACATGAAAAACGTTTTCATTTATCAAAGGACATGAGGTAAAGAATGTCAGTATTATTTTTTATTTATTGAAATATCATCATATAATTAATATCACATAATTTCTTCAAATAAAATTAAATATATCATTGATGTGATATTTTCATGAAAACTAATCACATCATATCATTAAATTGTAATCTACATGTATGCATGAACTACATTGTCTTTCAATTGATAGAAAGATAATATATTATATGTTATATAATATTTCCATAATGATAAATATGTCATAAATGTCATATAAAAACATTAAGTTCATCATTATTACTATCACATAGTGGTAGTGATGGAAGATGAATTATACCAGTTTACGAGGTGGTGGTTCGCTATACACACGAGAAATGATTTCATTTCCCATTTTCTACATGTAGATATAGATATAGGGTAGTCCATTAACATATTAACATATAATTGTATGGAATAAAATTATATTTTTATTTCATCATTGTGAATTTATATTTAATGAGGTAGAAGAAGAAATAAAATGAAAATACATACATTGTCTTCAGACAACCTCTCTAGTTTGTAACTACAACCTTGCTAAGATGGTTTTATGATCAAAAAAGGTCCACTAAGATGTTTTGAGGTATGTAAATCATTTATCTAGGTATGTTTTTCTAATTTTTAATTATCAAATTGTTTGAGAAATAGATATTTTGTGCTCCTCTTTTATATGTTAGCGGAGCAGAACTCAAGGAATAACATAATGTATAAAATTAATATAAATTATTTTTCATGTAAATTTGGAATAATGGAACACCAAATTATAATATATGTTTTTATCGGGTTTATATTAACTGAAATAAACATATTTATATGAGTTTTGGATACATTTTAACATTTATATACTTATTTATCAATTTTAAACTCATTTTTTACCATGATAAATTAATTACATCAGAAAATATGAAAGGATCCTTCAAAAAAATTTAACATGATGATTCAAAATTTCTAATCAATTTTTATCATTTTCATATTCTATAATCAAGAGAAATTTATCATAATATAAGATCACAAAACACATGATTTTTTTAGGAAAATACCAGATTTATGTTTAAAAATAAACTTCAAATAAATAAATAAATTTAGATCTATAAATATTTTTTGGTTAAAAAATTTAAAGGTTTTTAGACTTTTATATAAATATATATCTTAATGATATCTTTTTACCAATAAATTCAACTAAAGACCCAAAAATATTTTTTTGTTTGAATAAAATATAACTTATCTTCTAAAATGTCAAGCTTCTGTTTCCAAATTCACAATAATGTTCTGAAATAAGTTATTTAACTCATTAAATAGTTATTTGTTAAAAAATATAATAGGATGATGGAAAATATTTTTTTTATTTCTCACTGTTATCTCTTTAGTTTAACCCCCAAAAAACATGTTTTAAGCATAATTATGACAATTGTTTTAATTATTTTTACTATTAATTAGAAAATAAAAATTATTATAAAACTCACAAAAAAATCATCCTAATATAATATTGCTTGCGCCTTTTTCTCATTAAAAGGACATCATGAGAGTTCTTGTAGGAAGAAGGTGAAGAAACATTAAATGCAGTCCAACGCATCACGAGCAGCGGATGATGCTCCCCAAAAGTCTGCCCATGAGCCTCAGGTGGATAAGGATGCGGATCTAGAGCATCAAACAGAGGAGTGCACTACTATGGGTGAAGGTGACATGATGCCAGAAGTGATTGTGGGAAAGGAGCAGGAGAAAATGAACTCTATTCTGGTGGAGCAAGGTGAGCTGATTTTAGGGAATCACATGGAAATTCTTAAAATAAAGGAGTCGCATGACATCAAGGGAAGATGGGATGAAGTTGAGGATTATTTTCCAAAAAAACCAACTTACAGTCAGGTTTTGTCCAAAGGGAAAAATGTTGTGGTGGATGTTGAAGGATCTCAACCTTTTCCTTCTATTAAAGCGAGACCGAGGAGGGATTAATCATACCTAAATCCAACCATGGTTACCAGGTCTCATGGCCCTCTGGACTTTGAGTCTGTCTAGGATGGTGACTATGACACATCATATCAATGTGACTTTGACTTTTGAATTTTTCTTTATTCTTCTACTTAGGTACGAGGGCATGTGTGCTTGCATGACCCCGTCATCTTTCATGTGGTCTTTTGTTTTCTTTTTTTAATAAGAAGGGCTATGCCCTATTGTTTTAGCTAATATTTCCATGATTAATTTAAAAAATTAATTTCATTTTTTCAAAATAAATCTAAATAATTTAGAAATAAAAATTTTAAATAAAACCATATAATGCATGAAAACCAAATTTGGTTAAAAATAAATCTATTGACCTTTTGAATAAAAAAATACATAATATTATTATAGTTAATACCACTCCATAAAAAAAATAATGAATTTTAATAAGAAATAAAAATTATTTATATTATTATTACCTTGACTATTACATTCTTCCCACCTTTTGGAAATTTCTTCCTCATTATTTTATTTATTATATAAAAATATTAGGAGGTTTTTATTCATAACAGTTTAATATTCAAATGTTGTTTCATTAATCATATGGGGATTATATAAAAATTCATCCTATAGAATCACTTAATTCTTTTAAGTCTACTCTCTATGGTAAAGCATTTGAAAAAAAACCTTCATATAATGGAATCCCCTACAACTAAACTACTTTTACAATAAAAATCTGAGATGTATTTGTAACAAATTTTCATAAAAATATATAATGATATACATCATGTACTTGAGATAAAATTAAAATCAAGGAAACTCTGTATTAATATGATAAAACATTCTCAAGGATTTCAAACAGTAAAATGAATCATGGTATCATATTCTCTTTTTTACCAAAACAAATAAAACTATTTCATGGTGATATATTTAGAAAAACATGATCACAAACCCTGAAAGGGAGATCTTTTCTCTAGTCATCTGTATAAATTTTATCCCTACACTGAGACATCCCCTTATACTTTCTCAATAATATTCAACTTCTCAACCATTTCTTCAACAAATTCAAATTCAAATATCATCATATCCCTAACTTTATTCCCATAAGATGGGGTCTCAAACCACTTTCCATATAATTCTTTTAAAGGCACCATTTTTATACCAGAATAAAAAATAAATATTATAATAAAACTCAAAAAAAATATCCAAAATATATTAATAACTAATTGATCATGCATATATAATATACTCAAATGATTGAATCATTTTCTCAGTCTTTCCAACAGGTTGATTATGAATGGTTATGCGGAAATTTAATTCAATAAAAATTAATTTCAATGACCTCTGAATAAAGTAGTAGATAATATGGGCTCATGATATGATTCAATTGAAAGAGGGGAATCATGTAACATGATTACTTATTTGACATAATGTTTCTAAATTTGATCCAATTTAACATTATCTCAAATGGTTTGAAATTTGTAAAAAAATATTATGTTAACCCTAAATTACCCAAATTTAATTATTAGCTCGAGTTGACATTGTAAATACCACCCTGAAATCCATGTATATATTCTATCTTTTCAATTAGAGCATTGGAAAATGGTGAGGAATCCCTACTAAAAATTCTATTTCATATTAACCAATTGACAAGTGAAACATTTCATTTAGAAAACACCCATACTTTTCTTTATTCCATTACACCAAAAGTCATTTGAAAGGTATTTATACTTTTTGTTGTTGCTGGGATGAACCAAAAATGGGGAACTATACACATATTTCAAAAGTAAATTCTTAAAAAGGGTTTCGTATGAAATAAAACATTTTTTGAATATCAGTACAATTTATTTTTTATTATTATATTCATGAAACATACCTTTAATAACAAATTATACATTTTCCTATAACTCATGGTCATTATCTTATTATTTCTTAATTGAGTTTGATAAATATGATTATCATAACACATGAATCAAAACATAGAGAGTTACATCATGAAAAATTACTAATGCAACATTGTTCATATAATTAACCTAATGATCATATTCCATAAATAGCGTTTGAACCTCTTTCTTCTTTTAGTTTTAGAAACATTAATCTCTATCAAATCTCAATGTAAATGATTAAATATGGCCTATTATAAATACCCTTTGAGGTCGTGTAGGTACCTGTGGAGTCTGGGGATAGTCCAGATCCTGGAACCCATGGATTATGGTGAAATAATCTTGGGGCATGGTTAGTTTAAACTGTGTGGGGAAGGCAATGTTGTTTGATAAAACCATGAAAAGCTGGGTAGTGGGAGGCTATATGTTATACTTCTAGTCCAAATCGTGTGAAATATTGAACATGTTTGTGTGAAAATGTAACGACCCAATGACTTTCAATGGAAATTCAATTCTTATATTTATGACATAAATTCACATAAAACACAACAAAATGAACTACTAACTGATAAGTGACCTTTGAACATAAGTTCGTTACTTCTGTGTTTGGAATTTCAAAAATCTGGCATACACGGTTGTGTTCAAGATGTTTTTTTGGAGTCTAATAAAACAAAAATAAGTTTTGGTGAATAGTAACCTAGCCTAATTAATAGTAACATACCCTTATGAATAGTGATACACCCTAATGAATAGTAACCCCACCTATGATAGTATAAAAATAATATTCAAGTTGGATGTACAATATACCTATGTTTTAGAATGAGTTAATGCATGTTTTAAATCTGGTTTTTGATAATAAATTGTGATTTTAATTAAATATTAAAATAATAATATTTAGAAAATTATATTTGAAAATGGACTTCATTTTTGGACTCTAAAAGTCAAGAAACGGTTTGGTTGTTTTTTTTGGGATTTTTCTGAAATACATGAATTTTTGATGAATAGTAGAATCCGATAATTTACAATAAATTCTAAATAATGGATTAATTGAGTCATCGACGATGTTCTACTGATGTAAGCCCAATTTTTCGAATTCCCATGACCCATTTACTATTCTTGGTCATGGAATACTTACTATTCTTTGTCTTTTGAGGAAATAATAAATTAAGGATTATAATATGTTTAAATACCTTCCCTCCTCCACTATAAAAAACCCCTTCACTCCATATTCTCTCCACTCTTCTAAAATCCTATAATTATTTAATTTCTGCCCAAATCTCTCCCCAAGGACCTCCCCCATGTCCAGAAGCTCTCAGCATCCTCAATATACCAAAACCACTCCCCTTAAGAGGTTCTCAAAGGAGGAAGTCTCAAGAGGTAAATTCCTCTTCCCAAATTTCATCTTTTCTTTTAAGTTATTTTCTTTTTTATTTTATTTCCTTACCTCCCTTAACCATAATAGTATGATAAATACAGTAATATAAATGTACTGGAATGTCTTCATTCCAGCGTTATATTTCATTATATTCTCCTCTTCCCCCTTTTTTTTGAAAGAAATGAAAGCACCGTTTGAGATTTTCTAATTTAGCACATTCAAGGAAAACAGTTTATCAATTTCTATTATCTTAAATTATGGTCATGAAACCATTTGTGTTATTGTTGAACTAGATTATTATATATTTAATATATTCTTTTTTTGGTTCTGCAATATTTTGGTACAAATGGAATTAATTTATAATGAAAAACAAATTCTTTGTAACCAAATTCATTGATTAACAAAAACTGTTATCACTAAGGTTATATATATAATAATTCGAGACCACTCTATGTAACCTAATTAAAATTAAAACAATGTAATCTTCAGGATATGAAATAAAGAAATATAACTTTAATTCTGGACAACCACTTTCATCTTTCATATAATCCAAACTTGAATATAAGTGAACCAATCTTTTAAAGCCAAGTAAACAAACGAGCCAAACAATGAAATTGAACATTATAAATAATCAAAAAAGATTTGAATGAACTAAAAATGGTAATAATAAATAAATTAAATATAGAAGAGGTTCTGGACTTACGAATTAATAATCCCAATTTGTTTATTCAGGTCATTAATAACAAGTGGAGAACACCACCATATTTAAGGTAAGGGATCCTCCCCTTTTCACTCTTAATCAAGATTATTCTCTATGCTATGTCTTTTTGTGTAATACCAAGTGATGGGTTATGTTTATACACCTTATGCATACTACCATAATTTTTTATAAGTTATGAGAAACCCCTTTTCTCTCTCATCAATCTCTCTTAGGTACACCCGACACCATGCCGATAAAATCGTAACAAATTTTAACCAAACCTTCTTCGTTCTTTCGGGTTGCCTAATATTTCTTTCAAAATGGTGTTAGAAAATATATTTATGTGAATATTATGAATTATGGATATTTTTAAAAGATTATAACATCAATACTCTTTTATCACTTTCTTTCGGGGATATACATGTTTTTGAAAGATTCCCTCCTTACAACTTTCTGATAAGCAAACCTGTTTTAAGGGGACTTCCCAAATTTTTACCCAAATTTAATGTACACTCTATCCTATTTTTTAAAACAGCATTGTATTTATAAAATTATTATTTTTATTATGAAAACATTTTTGGTTCAATTATGGTTTTATATAAAATAATATCCTCTTTTCGATTTGAAAAGCTCTAGAGCGTTTTCCTTAAAGCCGCGAAAAAATGTTTTAATGCTAATGTTTCTAAAATATATTTTTTATAAGTTGTAAATTATATTTGACACAACTTACCATGTTATATGCCTATTTTACCCTATGAATTTCCATGTGTGTTCTAATTCATTCCTTTCATGGACACTTTTGTGATACGCTCATTGGATATGTTTTATGTCCAGATTGTGGTACCCAATTCTTTCCATGGGTACCCTTATGTTCATGTATGGTTGATTATGTGTGACTGTTTATGTGGAAAGATTATTTATGTGGCAAGAATATTCATGAATATGTTGAGATGGGTGCACCCAGATAGCACTCCAATGCATTGGGTAATGTTAAGTCTCATGAGATGTGATGTGAAACGGGATTGGCGGTTAGTCTCAACCCGTACAAATATGGGAAATAGGATTGGAGGTTAGCCTTGACCCATACTAAAGATATGATTTATGATTCTGCCACATTTATATGATTCTATATTTATAAGATCCCATGCTTATACTAGATGATTTTATAAGTTTCATGCTTTGGATATCATTATGTCATGCCTCCTAACTCATTTTCTTGAGATGTATCCTTATGTTCATTCCTTTACTGAGATTTTTAGGTCATCCCTTTTTTCAAGTGTTCCCCAGGGTACCATATTTAGATGTAAGAGTTCAACGGAAGTTAGAAGCTCTTTATGGAGATTAAATAAAGATGTTTTTTTATCCCCATGTTTTATGTTATATGTACCTAGTCTTACAAGACACTATAATTAACGATCCTTGTCTTGTACTCTGATGATTAATTATGCTTGAAATAATGAAATGTTATTTGTAAAAGGATTGGGTCGCTATAGTTGGTATGAGAGGATGGTCTAGTTATTTTTGGATATTAGGAATAGAGCACCTTAGTGAGAAGCTTAAGGATGAGACTATGTATAAGAAAAGAGTCCTAAGATTTTGTGAGTATAGAGTAAGTTGTTTATTAAGAAAATACATCCATGTCTAGATACGAGTAGGTAGAGGTGGATCTGGCACAGATGTATCTAGGGGTAAAACCAGAAAACACTGCTTTGATCTAGACTCAAACGTGAACTAGTGCACGAAAATAGGCCTTACTGCACTCTTGGTTACGACACACTAGGAGGATACACTTTGGTAGATTCATGATCTTAGTACAAACTATTATTTAGGGAAAAAAGCCCATAAGAATATAAGTTAAGAAATAGATCGAGGATAACCTAGATAAAAATCTAAGAAATCACAAGTTAGGATGTACTTCTTCTTTATAATTTTATCCTTTAATGTTCAAATTTTCCTTTTTATACTCAATAGATAAGTATTAAAGACCTCTAATTATAAGTTCTTTTTCATAGTTAATGGCGGGAAATAGAAGAATATGTTCCAACAACCAATGTGATCGGTAATGTGATGAATGTCCTAATGACATTTTTTAAGTGACAGAAGCAGGTGCTCAAAACCTCATGGAAGTACTTGCTTAGCTTGTTCGAGTTATGAATAATAACATGAATCAGGTGGAATGTCCCCCTCCTCCAAGGGAAGAGAAAGTTGTCATAAAATCCTTCTTGAGGCAAAGGCCTCTCATGTTTAGCGGGTCTTCTGATCCCATCCTCACAGAATAATGGAATAACTCCAATGAAAATATTTTCTCTATCCAACAGTGCTCGGATGAAGAGAATGTTGTACTTGAAGTCTATCATTCTGATGGGGAAGCTGATCAGTGGTGGACACTGATCAAGAATACAAAGTCCCAAGAGGAAATTGATTCCATATATTGGTATGAATTAAAGAGGATGTTTTTCGACAAATATTTTCCTCGAACCCTCCGTCTTAAGATGGAAAGAGAGTTCCTTGGACTCAAGAAGAAGGAAGATGAGTCCATCGGGGCGTATGAAGCAAACTTTACAAGGCTTTCAAGGTACGCCTATGGCTTTTTCTTGAACACTGAAAGCAAGGTGGATCGCTTCTTTAGCAGACTAAAGCCGAGTCTAGAAAAAGTGTTGGTGATTCGAGACTTCGACAGATATGAGGATATTGTCCATTGTTCCCTCAAGGTTGAAATGGAGATTGGAGACGCTTATTGGTCTCATGGGCCTAGTGACAAGAATCGGAAAATAGAGAACAACATGGGTGGTTCATCAAACAAATCTCATGATGGATAAAAGCCTCTATTTCCCCTTTGCAAGAATTATAGGAAGAAGAATCTTGGTGAATGTCTTTAGGGAACCAGGAATTGCTTCAAATGTTGAAAGTTTGGTCATCTGGCCAAGAAATGCCGAAGGGATATGAAAAATCCCACTAATGTTGAATAATAATAGAAGGTTTAGATCAACACTCAGCCTACAGTGTAGTGTTTTAACAGCAAGGAGCTTGGGAATTATGCAAAAAATTGCCTATGTTGAGGGTTGTCCGAGGCAATCAGCAATAACCTACAACGCAACAAGGAAGGGCTTATGCTATCACTGCTGCGAAGGTGGTGCCAAAAAATGATTTGGTGACAGGTACGTTTGTTATTCATTCAATAATAGTGAACATACTATTTGATTATGGTTCTACACATTCTTTCATATCTTGCAAGTTTTGTAGAACTATTCAAACACCACCACAAAATTTGGAGGAAAAGTTATCTATGAGAACAGCGAATGGGGAAATTATTTCATCTAGGATTTATAACTCCTCCCCGGTTAATTTTTGTGGATTTAACCTCCTAGAAAATCTTTTCATACATTCTTTAGTGGATTTTGACGCTATCTTGGGCATGTACTGGCTATCTTTGTACAAGGCCAACATCAACTACCGAGAAAGGGAGATTACTCTTCACATCCCGAAGCATCCTCTGATTCTTTACAAGTGCATGGAGAAAGATGAGTCTCCTTTAGAATCTTCATCTCATGTTTCGATATTTCTTCCTTATTAGCATGCATATCTAGCTCAAATGATTGAGACAAAGGAGAAAATCATGCTTGAATACACATCCATAGTGAGGGATTACACTAATTTATTCCCTGAAGATTTTCTGGGTCTTCCTCTTGACCGAGTGGTAGAGTTCTCAGTTGAAAATATCATTGGATCTCTACCAATCTCAAAGACACCTAACAGAATGGCCACCGTAGAGCTTGAAGAGCTGAAGAAGTAGTTATAGGAGAATATAAAGAAGGGTTCTATACACCCGAGTGCTTCACCGTGGGTGTTATAGTTCTCTTCGTCAAGAAGAAGGATGGATCAATGAACCTCTGCGTTGATTATCATTAGCTCAATAAAATCACTATAAAGAACAAGTATCCCCTTCAACGGATAGATGAATTGTTTGATCAGCTTCGTGGGGCCAATTATTTGTCTAAGGTTAACCTTCAGTTGGGATATCACCAACTAAAGGTGAGGAAGGAAGATATTTCCAAGACTGCATTTTGAACAATGTATGGACACTATGAGTTCATAGTGATGACCTTAGGACTCACTAATGCTCCAGAAATTTTCATGGATTTAATGAATAGGGTCTTTAGATATTACTAAGACAAATTTTTTGTGGTCTTTATTGATGATATTATGATATACTCTAAGATCAAGGATGAACATGAGGAGAATTTGGAAAATGTGTTAAAGAATTTGTGAAGGGAGAACTTTAATGAAAAGTACAGTAAATGTGAGTTTTGGATGGAGGAAGTATCATTCTTGTGGAGTGTTATCACATGGAAAGAGATATCTGTGGACCCTTCCAAGATGAAGGCAATTGAAGAGTGGTCGAGGCAAACTTTAGTAATGGAGATCTGCACCTTTTTAGGTCTAGCTGGGTATTATCGACGATTCGTGAGGAATATTTCATGATTTTCAAACCCAATGACCAAGTTGACATGGAAGCGAGTAAAGTTTGTCTGGACACAAAAATGTGAATACTGTTTCAAGGAGTTGAAAAAGAGGCTTATCACTGTGTCGGTACTCAATCTCCCTTCAAGTGGAGAACTCTTTGTGGTGTTTAGTGATGCTTATAAGAAAGTATTAGGATGTGTGCTAATGAAACATGATAATGTGATATCCTATGCCTCAAGGCAGCTGAAAATACATGAGAAAAACTATCTCACGCATGATCTGGAGTTGGAGGCTATGATCTTTTTGTTGAAAATCTAGTGGAATTATCTCTATGGGGAAAAAGTGAGATATATACTGACCACAAGAGTCTCAAATATATATTCACACAGAAAGAGCATAATATACACCAATGAAGATGGATATATCTCATCAAGGATTATGACTGCTCAATCCACTACCTACCCGGTAAGGAAAACAAGGTGGCAGATTCTTTAAGTTTTAAGGATCATGCATCTTTATCAATGATGAGAATTGAAAAGGATCCGATCTTATTAGATTTGAAAAGGATGGACATGGGAATCATTAAGGGAGGAACATAATCAATCCTTTCTTAGATGATTGCTTAACCATCCCTCATGGAGAAAATAAAGGTTGCTCAAAGAAAGGATGTGGAAATTAAGAAAAGGATGGAAGCTGTTAAAAATGGGGAATCCTCTGATTTCAAAATTGATGAGGAATGAGTTGTAAGATTTGGGACTCGATTAAGTGTACCATCTGATCCAGAGATAAAGAAGGATCTATTGAATGTTACACATAGCTCGACCTTCTCTATCCATCCTGGGAGTACCAAAATTTACCGTGATCTCCGAGAAAAAATCTGGTGGGATAACATGAAGAAGGAGATTGTGGAATATATATCAATGTGTCTGGTATGTCAGCAAGTTAAAGCTGAGCAACAAAAGTCCAAAGTTATGATGCAACCATTGCCTATACCCATGTGGAAATGGGAAAATGTTACTATGGACTTTGTCACGGGTCTCCCAAAGACGTCGTAGGGAAATAATGTGATATGGGTGTGGTTGACTGACTCCCCAAGACATCCCATTTCATCGCTATTCGGGAATATCTCTCGCTTGAACAACTTCCAAATTTATATGTGAAGGAAGTGGTGAGACTGCATGGTGTTCCACACTCAATTGTCTCTGACTATGATCCAAGGTTCACATCTAAATTAAGGAGGTTCCTTCAACATTCTTTGAGTACTGAATTAAATTTTAGCATGGCCTATCACCCCCAAACTGATGGCCAGTCTGAAATAATTATTCAGACACTTGAAGATATGCTTAGAGCATACTCTCTAGAATTTAAAGGTGGATGGGATCAACATATCCCATTGGTTGAGTTCTCATACAACAATAGCTTCCACTTGAGTATTCAGATGTCTCCATATGAAGCTCTGTATGGAAAGTGATGTAGAACTCCAACCTATTGGGATGAAGTTGGAGAAAAAAAGCTACTTGGACCTGATCTTGTTCAAAAGATAACAGAGAAGGTTCAAGTCATCCAGAAACTCATCAAAGCCGCTCAAAGTCAGTAAAATAGCTATGCTGACAACCGTCGAAGGGACTTGGAGTTCAACGTTTGAGATATATTCTTCCTTTGAATATCTCCATGGAAGAGAGTCATGTGATTCGGGAAGAAAGGGAAACTAAACCTAAGGTATATTGGCCCCTTTGAGATCCTTGACCGCATAGTATCTGTGGCCTATTGGCTTGCACTTCCACTGAGTATGGCTCAAGATCATGATGTTTTCCACATATCACTCTTGAGGAAGTACATGCCTGATCCCTCAGATGTACTAAACTCAGAGGCGGTGCAGCTGGAAGATGATCTCTCCTATGAGGAGCAGCCAGTAAAGATTCTATATCGGAGAGATAAGGTTCTATGCAACAAGATTACCCATCTTGTCAAAGTGTTGTAGAGGAACCATAAGTTTGAGGAAGAAACATTGGAACTGGAGGAAGCAATGAAGGAAAAGTACCTAGACCTGTTTTTGGCTTAGTATATAAAATGAAATTTCGAGGGTGAAATTTCATAAGGGGGGAAGAATGTATCGACCCAAAGTTTTTCAATGGAAATTACCTTCTTATATTTATCTCATAAAGTCACATAAAACACAACATAATGAACTACTAAGGGATATGTGACCTTTGAACATAAGTTTGTCACTTTTGTGTTTGGAATTTCAAAAATCCGGCATACACGGTTGTTTTCAAGATGTTTTTTGGAGTCTAATAAAACAAAAATAATTTTTTTGGGGAATAGTAACTTACCCTAATGAATAGTAACATACCCTTATGAATAGTTATATAGCCTAATGAATTGTTACCCCACCTATGAAAGTATAAAAATAATATTCAAGTTGGAAGTACAACATACCAATGTTTTAGAATGAGTTAATGCATGTTTTAAATCTGGTTTTTCATAATAAATTATGATTTTTATTAAATATTAAAATATTCATAATTAAAAAATTATTTATGAAAAATGGAATTCATTTTTGGATTCTATACAATGAAAAATGGTTAGGGTGAATTTTTAGGATTTTTCTGAAATACATGAATTTTTTATGAATAGTAGAATCCGATAATTTACAATAAATGCTAAATAATGGATTAATTGAGTCATCGATGATGTTCTACTGATGTAAGCCCACTTGGTTCGAATTCACCTGACCCATTTACTATTTCAGGTCATGGAATACTTACTATTCTTCATCTTGTGAAGAAATAATAAATTAAGGATTATAATATCATTAGATCCCTCCTCTCCTCCACTATAAAACCCCATTCACTCCCTCTTCTCTACACTCCTCTCAAGCTCCAAGACTTCTCTAATTTCAACCCAAATTTCTCACCAAGGTCATCCTCCACGTCCAAAAGCTCTAATCCTCCTCAAAATACCAAAACCTCTCCCCTTAAAAGGTTCTCAAAGGAGGAAGTCTCAAGAGGTAAATTCCTCTTCCCAAATTTCGTCTTTTCTTTTAGGTTCTTTTTTTTATTTTCATTCCGCACCTCCCTTCACCATAATAGTTTGATAAATCCAGTAACATAAATTTTATAGAATTTCTTCATGCTAGTGGTATATTTCATTATATTCTCCCCTTTTTCCCTTTTTTTTGAAAGAAATGAAAGCACCATTTGAGATGTGCTAATTTAGCACATTCAAGGACAACAATTTATCAATTTCTATTATCTTAAAATCTGATCATGAAACCATTTGTGTTATGGTTGAACCAGATTCTAATATATTTAATATATCCTATTTTTTGTTATGGAATCTTTTGGTACAAATGGAATTAATTTATAATGAAAAACACATTCTTTTTAATCAAATCCACCGATTAACAAAAACAGTTATCACTAAGGTTATATATATAATAATTCGACATCACTCTAAGAAAACTAATTAAAATTAAAACCATGTAATATCTAGTATATGAAATAAATAATATAAATTTAATTATGTACAACCACTTTCATCTTGCATATAATCCAAACTTGAATATAAGTGAACCGATCGTTTAAAGCCAAGTAAACAAACGAGCCGAACAACAAAATTGAACCTTTTAACAAATCAAAAAGGCTTTTAATGAACTAAAAAGGGTCATAATAAATAAATTAAATATAGAAGATTTTCTGGAATTATGAATTAACAATCCTAATTTATTTTTTTCAAGTCATTAATAAAAAGTGGAGAACACCACCAGATTTAAGGTAAGGGGTCCTCTCCTTTTCACTCATAATCAAGATTCTTCTCTTTTCTATGTCATTTTGTGTAATACAATGTGATGGGGTATGTTTATAAACCTCCCCCATACTGCCATAATGATTTAAATGTGATGATAAACCCCCTTTCCCTCTAATCAAGCCCTCTTAGGTACACCCAACACCATGCCGGTAAAATCGTAATGAATTCTACCCAAACCTTTTTCGTTATTTCGGGTTGCTTTATCTTTCTTTCAAAATATTGATATAAAATCTTTTTATGTGAATCATATGAATTATGTATAGTTGTAAAGGACTTTAATATCAAGACCCTTTCATCACTTTCTTTCAGGGATATACATGTTTTTGAAAGATTCCCTCCTGAAAACTTTCTAATAAGCAATCCTGTTTTAATGGGACGTCCCAAATTTTTACCAAAATTTCAAGTGAACTCTATCCTATGTTTTAAAAAACCATTGTATTGATAAAATCAGTATTTTTATTCTGAAAACCTTATTGTTTCAATTCTGGTTTTATATAAAATAATGTCCACTTTTATATTTGAAAAGCTCTAGAGTGTTTTCCTTAAAACCACACAAAAATGTTTTAATGACAATGTTTCTAAAATACATTTTTTATATATTGTCACTTATATTTGACACCACTTACCATTTTATATTCCTATTTTACCTAATGAATGTCCATGTATGTTCTAATACCTTCCTTTTATGGACACTTTCATGATACGCCCATTGGATATGTTTTATGTCTTGATTGTGGTACCCAATTCTTTCCATGGGTACCCTTATGTTCATGTATGGTTGATTATGTATGATTATTTATGTGGAAAGAATATTCATTAATATGTTGAGATGGGTGCGCCCAGATAGCGCTCCAATTCAATGGGTAAAGTTAAGTCTCATGAGATGTGATGTGAAACGGGATTGGCGGTTAGCCTTGACCCGTACTAAAAAGGGAAATGGGATTGGTGGTTAGCCTTAACCCATACTAAAGATATGATTTATGATTCTTCCACATTTATATGATTCCATGTTTATAATATCAAATGCTTATATTAAATGATTTTATAAGATTCATTCTTTGGATATCATTATGTCATGCCTCCTAACTCATGTGTTTGAGATGTATCTTTATGTTCATTCCTTTACTGGGATTTTTAGCTCATCCCTTTGTTCATGTGTTCCCCAGGGTACCCTATGTAGATGTAAGAGCTCAAAGTTAGTTAGAAGATCTTTATGGAGATTAAATAAAGAAGTTTTCTAGGCCCATGTTTTATGTTATCTGTTCCTAGTCTTCCAAGACACTTGACTTAACGATCCTTGGCTTGTACTCTGATGATTAATTATGCTTCAAATAATGAAATGTTATATGTAAAAGGATCAGGTAGCTATAGAAAATGTATACAATTTTGACAGTGGTTTTTGAATGGTTTGTGTGCAGTTATTCAAACCATGTGGGTAAACCATGATGGTGCCACTTCCTAGCAGATAATCATGCATAGTTGTGGAACAATTAGTGAAAATGTATGCCTAAATCGTGCAACCATGATATTTTGTTTAAAATTACCATTTTAATCAGGGTAATATTATTATAATGAATTCCCCATGTGAGTAAATTAAACAAGATCCTTTTAAGCATGAATAATGATTGAGTCACCTGTTTTGTTGAGTTTTAATTGAATTGGATAGGGTGATGACCCTTGGTATAATTGAATTAGTTAAATTAAATTTATTTTTTATTAAATTGATTATGTTCTTTGGGTGACACTTGAATTCAAATTATAATACCATGGTTAGACTCAATTATCCCTTTTCTTATTTATAGATGAGTGTTACTTTGACACCCTAGTGGGCTGCCATGGACGGGCTCTGAGGTTTAACTATTATATGCTGAGTGATACATGTATTTATAAAATAATTACATGGAGGAATAAAAGGGAATTTGATAATATAATTATATGTGATACTTAGGCTCCCTTAGTGGACTGTTATAGATGGACTCAAGTAGTAGTGACTTTGTTCTACACCTTGAATGATAAACAGACTCTTAAGGATTGCCTTGGATGGGTTTGTAGGTTGTTGGTTTATATTAAACCTAGAGTGAGAATCAGATTCCATATTAGGAATTCCTAGCAAGGTCTCAAGTGAAAAATTTATTAATGAATAAAATGACTTAGATGACGTATCTTCTAAGACAAAGCACAATGTTGGATTCAATATTTCCTTACACTTTATGGATGTCCTGTTAGGAATCCTTTGGTAACCTATTCTTCATGGGGGATCTTGGGATACATGTTGGGTCTTGATATATATTAATTAAATGATATTAAACAATTAAATGAACATCATTATATATGAGACCATGGAATTTATAGGATGTTTACTTTTAGTACTTTATTTTATTATTCCATTACTTCCTGCACACATTTTAATATATATTCAAAGGATGGATGAAACATGACCTTGGGTGGGTTTCTATTAGGATTATGTAACACACCTTGTTTGTTCCACCATTTTGTACCCAAAAAGATTTTATATTGTAGGTATGGATAAGAGAAAGCTCCCTTCTAAAGTTTCATGATTTATTCTTAAAAGTAGGGGACAATGGGATCAAGTAGATTTTTAAGATGATAGCTTAGATAATTTTGTAATTTTTGTACTTATGTTACTTGTACTCTATATCTACCATATATACCTATTTTGGTTGTTTTTTAGAAACATGACATGTTAATAATTCTGTTTTTGATATTTCATCTGAAAGTGTTTATATAAAATTATTATACTATTTACTTCTCATCTCATAATTATACTACCTTGTGTATCTTGTTTTTTATTTTTATTCCACCATGTTACACTCTAGTGATGAGGGAATGGTATTCCCACTGAAAAACCTAGGCTCCCACTGCTAGTCGACAACCTCTGGAATTTAGTATGATGTGCTTGAGGCAAAGTGGACAACCGAGCATGGGGAACATTTGAGATGAATCTTGGTTTGGGACATTACAAAGTTGTATCATAGAAATCTTTTACAGTTTTCATTAATATTTAGAAATAATAGAAAGGGAAAGGAAGGAATACGAGTTTTTTAATGAGATGTTCTCGGGAGTAGCTTCCTCGCGTACAAGAAAAATCTAAATTGACTCGAATAGAATTGCTGTTATTTAGAATTTTTATGATTAAAATTGATTTTATTAAACCATTGGGTGATGAATTAGAATATTGATATTATTGTTGATATTATTTTGGGTTCTATTGGGTTGCAACCTGATGAGATGAGGGTGTTCCATCTCATGCATCATACATTCACTTATTAGAATCACATGTCATGCCAATTAGGATGCATTACTTTATGAATTCTATTGTGATTAGTATCATTATGTATATACCTTCTATTGTGATTTGTATTTTTTAATGTGTTATGTTGTGACTAAGGTGGATGGAAAACATTGGCCCCTGAGGAGTATGGGCCCTCATGGTTTGGAATTGGGTGGACCATTTGTTCAACCGTTTAAATGAATTATGAAGAATGTGAAATGAGAATTAATTCTAACGATAATGAATGTATGAATTCAAATGTAATGGAAATGGAAAAGAATAAAATGAAAATAAAAATAGTTATAGAAAAGAACATGACTGAGACCAGACCTTCGTAATGCGAAATAGTAAGTATCATTAGATTTTGTATGAGTTCTACGACACCCAGACCTGACTCTAGGAGAAGGAAGATGGGTGGGTTATTATATAGGAATGATAGTGGATATCCTATTTCAATATATGTTCTTTTGAACTGAAAAATTTTATAATCATCTTGAACTAAGGTGTGTGTTTTTTATTTGAAGTTCCAAGGATCGAATACAACTTAGAAGGGGGGGGGGGGGTTGAATCAATTGTACACTTTTTAATTATTTTAAAATAAAATGAAACTTACCCCTACAACATGTTTATATTTATTTTATTATCATGTTTTAAAAAATATATAATCATTCAAGAATATTAAGTCAAGTAAGGCACACACGTTTTACATGGTTCATCCTCAATGTGAGAACCTAGGTTTTTTCCATAGCCACTCTTGTGGGTCTATAGAAATTCACTATATGAAAAAGTGAATAAAAATTGTGGAAAATCCCTTTTGACACCTTCTATATCCTGATAGTAAATACTATACAAACTCCCATCAGTTTATAATATTTTATTAAAGAACAATTGAGGGAAAAAGAAGAACAAAAACTTTATTGAAGCTGCTCCACAAATGCTCAGAATGAATCCTCAGTCCAATTTGGCTAAGTCCGGTCTTCTTAGTATTGTAAGGATGGTTCTGGTTCTTCCTCTATATAAACACTCAAAGAAAAATTCTTCAATCTAGTGGGAACCGTTCAATTTGAATTCTTTAGCACTCTGTGTTTTCCAAACGTGTAAAGAGTTACAAATGAGCGAATGATCTAAAGACATATTTATAGGCATCTCAGGAAAAAAAGTGCGGAATCTAGACAATTATTTCCATTTCTTCAAATTTCAAAAACTCTATAAATATCATTTATTTAATACTAAATCCTTAAGTTCTTCAATGCTCCTTAAATTTCTCCATGAATTACAGAAAGTTGAAATTTAGGGTTTCCTTCTTGAACTCTTCAAATCTTTCTCAGAATGATAATGATGGATCTTGGTTCTAGTTTTATCAAAATCATTATCAGAAATGCTGTTTAGTTTTTCTCATAATAATTTATAGAAATGAGGCTCCGAATAGTACGGAAATCAGGTACTAGATTATGAAAAAATAAGGTTCTAAATTTTTTAGAAATCAGGTTCCGAATTGCTTCGAAATTAGGACCCAAATTGTGCAGAAATCAGGTTCCAAATTGTTCAAAAATTAGGTTTCGAATTATGTAGAAATCAGATTCCAAATTTTTCCAAAATCTGGTTCTGAATTTCTTAGAAATCAGGTTTTTAATTGTGTATAAATTAGGTTCTAAATTATATATAAATCAGGTTCCAAATGGTCTCAAAAATCGGGTTCCAAATTTCTCAAAAATCATGTTTTTAATTGTGCAAAAATCATGTTCGAAATTATTCAGAAATCAGGTTCCAAATTGTTTAGAAATCAGGTTTTGAATTATACAAAAATCAGATTCCAAATTTTTCAGAAATTAGATTCTAATTTTCTTAGAAATTAAGTCGTGAATTGTGCAGAAATCAAGTACTAAATTGTGAAAAAAATCCGGTTTTGAATTATGCAGAAATAAGGTTCCGAATTGTTCAGAAATATGGTTCTGAATTTCTCATAAATCATGTTTCTAATTGAGTATAAATAAGGTTTTGAATTGTTCTGAAAGAAGGTTTTTAATTAGGAAGATATTAGCTTCCAAATTTTTTAGAAATCAGGTTCTGAATTTCTTAGAAATAAGGGCCTAAATTGTGCTGAAATCAGGTTATGAATTGTTCAGAAATAAAATTTCGAATTATAAAGAAATATGGTTATAAATTTTTCATAAATAAGTTTTCTAATTATAAAAAAATCACGTTCTTAATTACTATGAAATTAGGTTCAGAATTTCTCATAAACTAGTTTGCAAATTGTGCGAAATTCAGGTTCTAAATTGTTCAGAAATAATTTTCCAAATTTTGCAGACTTCAGGATACAGTTTTTCCTACAACGTTGCTCAGAATTTAGGGTCTGATTTTTCTCAGAATGTTGCTCAAAATTCAGGACCTTATTTTTCTCAGAATATTTTTCATTGAATGTCTTCAAACCTCCTCTCCATTTATTCAACATCTTTTAGCTTGAAAATTTTCATGATTTATGAGAACTCTAAGATCAGAAAAGCATCGTCTGATTTTGTTTAGAACGTTTTAGAAACATTATAACATCTATCTCAAAAAAAATACTCTCTTTAAATAATATTCAGCAATAAAAAGTACTTTAGAAATATCATTCAAACCCAGAAACGTCTTTCTTTCTCATTAACAAAGAAAAACATCCAACAACCAACAACTTCAACTTCCAATATATCAAAAAAAAATCTTCAATAAAAAGATTAGTAGTCATCAAATATAAAAAATTAAAATAGAACACCACAATGGTTCTTCAATCTCAACCTTTGGATTTGTTGACAACCCATGTCAACAACTTTTACAACTCTCATAATTTTTCCTCAACTCAAGTTTTTGACTTTTATCAAAACTCACCCTTTCTCAAAAGAGAGTGCCATGACACCACACTACTGGATAAAGTAATATATTCTAAGGGTTTCCATCTCTCAGTGGAAACATAAATTTTCATCCATGTAAAGAAAAACATCCTTTTAATTTTATCTTTCTATTTCTCACTTTTCTTTTCTTTCTCATTTTACTTGTTCTCTCCCCCATTATATGATAACCACATCTTGAGATTCATAAAAAAAAGAAAAAACATCTTACAAAGTAAAATGTTGTTTCGTTTTCTCCCATGTTTTCAACATAATTCAGAGAACGGTGGAAGATACTTCCTTTTGAGGTTTATGAAGAGACGGGAGAAGACTAAACATGAAGTTGCAGCCTCAATTCAACAAACCTTTCCATCAAAATTTCTTTTGTAAAGATATCAGTAATATGATACTTTGTTGATTTGTATTCTAGTAAAACATCTCCATAAGAAACATTATCTTTTATGAAGTGAAATTTTATATCAATGTGTTTTGATCTTGAGTGTTTTATATGATTCTCAGAATGGTCAATTGAACTCTAATTGTCACGTAGTATCATCAATGGTTTAGAAACTTCTACATTCAAATTTTTCGACTGATATTTCAAAACATCATTTGAGTACAAGCCTGAGTAGCTGCAACATATTTAGATTCAGTTGTGCTCAATGTGACTGAACATTGTTTCTTACTATTCAAACTCACACAACATTCACCAAAGAAAAGTGTTCCTCATGAGTTTTATTTTCATCCATTACAATCTCTAGCCCAATTAGCATGAGTGTAACCATGAAACATTAACTAACTATTTATTTTTTATAACAGCCCATATGGCATTGTTCATTTGACATATCATAGAATCCTCTTTGTTTACAACATATGTGATTATTTTATATTAATTTGATAACTAGAACATAATGTTACAACATAAACAATATCATGCCACGAAGCTGTAAGGTAAAGAAGACTTCTTATCAACTTCTGAAAATCTTTCTAATTCACACTTATTCTGGATTCATCTTTTCTCAACTTTGTGCTCAATGAATTTGGATTTGAAGCTACTTTTGATTCTTCCATTCCAAACTCCTTTAGCAGTTCCCAAGCATATTTTCCTGAGATAAGAAAATGTAACTTTCTTTTTGTTGAAATTGTAATCCACGGAAGAAAGTTAATTCCCCTAACTTATAAATTTCAAAATTCTTCTTCATTTATTTCTAAAACTCTTCAAAAACCTTTTCTTCATCTCAAAAAAAAATTATATCATCCACATAAACAATTACAATTAATGTTTTGGAGTCAACATCTTTCAAAAACAAGTGGATATCATCTTTTCATTTAGTAAATTTCATATTTCTCAAACATGTGTAAAGCATCAAATACCATAAACGTAGAGCTTATTTTAGCCCATACAAAGATTTCTGCATTTTATAAACATTGTTTTCATATTAATCAAGTATAAACTAACATGGTTTTTCAATGAAAACTTCTTCCTCAATTTCACTATTTAAGAATGATTACTTTACATCCATCTGATAGAATTTGTAATTACGATGAGCAGCCCTTGCAAGAAACATTCAAATAGTTTCTAGCCTTGTAACCTGGGAAAAGGTTTCATCAAAATTCACACCTTCCACTTGTGTATATCCTTTACCAACACGTCTTGATTTGTTTCTTGAAACTAGTCCATGCTCTTGAATTTATTTTTATAAATCCACTTGGTTCGGATAAGCTTTTTATTTTTTAGTCATGGAACAAGTTCCCATATTTCATTCTTTTCAATCTGATCCAACTCATAATTTACAACATCCATCAATTTTTTATGTTTAATAGCCTCTAAAACTGATTCTTGTTCAACTTTTCAGATAAGTGATGTCTAATTTTCTAACCTCGACTTTTTTATTGTCTGAATTAGAGCCTTCATATTTTCAATAATGTTTTTAGATTCAACATTTTTTTGTAAGGTATGAAATCTCAATGTTTCTTCCTCAGAATCACTTTCTTCACCACATGACTTATCAGAATCATTATGAGGTCATTTTGGATAAATTTCACTATTGTTGGATTTATCTAATGAATCATCCTTAGTATTATCAATAATTTTTAAGGAACCTTGATCTTGATTTACTGTCTCATCATATGAGTCCACTAACTTTTTTAAATGTTTGTAACAACATTTGTAACTTCTTCCATTTGGTGAATAACCCATGAAAGTTCCTTCATCATCTTTCTTATCAAAAGTTCCCAACTTCATATTTTTTTAATTTAAGGAGATATTGATTTCCAAAGACTTTAAAGTATTTTAATGAGGGGTTTTTTGGTATAAAACATTTCATAAAGAGTCATTTAGGATTCCAATCACAACTAGAGTCTATTTTGAACATGTATAGAAGTACAAACAGATTCTCTCCAAAAGAATTTCGAATATTTTTATTATGAAAACATACTTCTTCCCATTTATACCAAGATCTTATTCTTCCTTTCTACTACTACATATTGTTTTAGAGTATAGGCATCACTATACTGGTGTTTGATACCATGTTTTACTAGATAAGATTCAAAAGCATTATTTTTGAATTCGATACCATTAACTACTTTCAAATTATTTATGGAAACCCCCAATTCTTTATCAAAATATTTTCTGAAGAATCTGAAATTTTCAATAGCCTTTGACTTGTGCTTTATGAACTTGATGTTTTTCATCCGAGCGAAATTTTCAACAAAAAGGATAAAGTAAAAATCCCCTTTTGTTGATTGATGTCTCATTTACCCACACATATAGGATTGAATAAGATTAAGTGCTTTTTTATATTGAATCTCAACTCTGTTATGACTTTTGTAAGTCATATTTTTTTTATGGATAGTAATACAAACATATTCATCTCTTCTTTTCAATTATGGAATATTATGAAAAACATCAACTTTAGAAAGCCTATTAATGTTATTGAGTACAAGTTTTCCATGTATTTGGTGCCACAACTTGTTTTCTTCTTCATCACTTAAATAAAAAGAGTCATTGGATTCTCCACATTGAAAAATATTCCCCCTGGTTCTTTCTTCTTTTTAATGACTTTTCCATTTATCACACTTTAGATGATACATGAATCTGTTATAAAGATTACTTCTTTATCATCATCAAAAATATGGACATACACTAAGTATGTTGGTTTAATCCCATCTAAAAGAAATAAATCATTAGATTTCAGTTTTTCTGATTCAATCTCTGTCATTCCAATTCCTTTAATTTTTAAGGAACTATCATTTCCAAATGTAACTGCTCCTCTATCATGACTTTCAACATGTTTTAATATTTTTATATGACCTGTCATTTTTGAAGAAAAACCACTCTAAAGAATCCATTGTTTGTTCCACTTGATTGCTTTCAAAGTTGTCGTAATAATAACATATCTCTCACCACCCTTATTATTTTCAGCTTTATTTTCTTTATAACATAATAAATATGTTCTTGGAGGAGTGTTATAAATATTTCGAGATGATTACCAGACTGATCACATATTCCAAAAACATCTTCCAGACATTCAAATTGATTCTCTGTTTGAATGTTTCTGACATCCTGAGAATTTACCTTTTCAACTTTCTATGAGTGAGGAAAGATACTCATTTTTCTTTCACTATTTATTCTCCCTTTATCAATCCTTCTTCGAGGTAGAGATAAATTATGCCACAAATTATAAACTCTATTCCCATAGATTCTAAAACACTAGTAATAGACCTCAAATATTTATTTTCTATTTAAAAATGATCTTTCTCTATAGAAACATTGTTGAGGATGGTAACTTCTTTCACCCCTAACATTCTTTGGATATGTACCAAATTTTCATTTATGTGAGGTATAATTTTTTTTATATTTGATAGGTTTCACAAAACCTTTTTCCACATAATATTTCCCAACAATTCTTCTATAACCTGAAATGTTAGAAAAATCTTATGAAGCATTATTTTTGGTAAGAGAATATTTCACATGATTCTTGCAATGAGCCTTCTTAAAAATTTTAGAGGTCTCAAATTTTACCTTTTTTAACACTGTTGAAGTTTTCATTCATATTTCTTAGGGTATTATTTTACTCAATAAGTTTTTATTGCAACTTGTTAACTTCTTCATCCTTATATTCCAGCTTCTTGCTAAAATATTCAATCACCTTTCCCTATTTTTAATTTCTATGTTTGTAGCTTAGAATATCCAAAATATATTCATCCTTATTCTTGATGACATATTTTATTCCATAAAAAACATCTTCACAATCTTTCTTAATTACATTGATTTATTTTTAGAGAGATTTATTTCTCAGGACATGTAAGAAGTTTGGTTCTGAGTAGATATTATCTATAAAATGTTTCACCTCCTTCTTCACTCTTTGAGGATCCTTTTGTTTTATCATATTTTGCAATAAAGGTCTTGAATTTTGTAATACTTTTATATTTATAAGAATTGTTGTCATTTGAGTATGATTCAACCTTCTTTATCAACATGCTTCCCTTCTTTCCAAAAGACTTATTCTTGAATTTTTTGGAATAATTCTCTTCTTTATCATTTCTGTTCCACTTCTTCTATCGAGGGTTTTCATCGAAATCTACTCAATATTTTCCCACTTTCTTCTTGGGGATATTCATAGAAGAGTGCCCGATTCCACCACACTCAAAACATTTGAGAGGATGTTTTCTTCCATATTTCCCTCTTCTTCTTCGATAGTTCATTGATATAAGAGACATACTTTTTTCATTTGGATCATCATCTTCGTTGTCATCAGATTCACAAGGATTAATTTCGTCAACTTCATGGATTTTCATATATCTCATGGTTTCAAAAGCCATTTCATCTTTAATTTCTTTCCGTAAATAATGGAGATTTCCTCATTTCATAGGAAATAATAAAGTTATGAAATTCATCAAGAGTTAAATCATCTTTATCTTCTGAGGAGAAAATGATAAAATCAAATTTATCCAAAAAGATTCTCATAATTTTCATCAAAATTGTAGAATATTCCAAGACATCTCCAAATACTCTAATATTGAACACAATTTTATTATCTCTAGTGAAGTATTCATCAATTGTCTCATTATCTCTCATTCTGATACCTTCAAATTTACTATTCGATATTTGTTTCTTAGCCTCATGGACTTTTTTATTTCCAATGAAATCACATTCCAACTTGTCCCACATGCTCTTTGATGTTTCGAGACCCATCAACTTCTGAATTTTTTTTTCTGATAATGACATGATAACAGAATTTCTATCCTTTCCATCAACTTCTATATTTCTTTTATCAGCAAATGTTATAGGTGAAGTTACCCAATCAGGATCCTAGTATCAGTAACAAGGGGAGGGGTGAATCGTTGATATCTTTTTATTTTATTTTTTTTGCAAACAACCATCACCTCCTGTTAAAGAGTTCTTTCCCTATTGAACACACACAACCACAAGAACAAAATATTTACAAGATTCACTACCCAAAAAGAGTAGCTACTTCCTTGGTATGGTAAAAAAATAATCCAGTACCACACAATCTATTAGAAAAAAATCATTTGATTTTGAATAAAATGTGTAGGATATACCCTTACACTTGTGTAGCACTTGTAAGACAATATTCAAGTGTGTGTGCACCCTCTTAGAACAAATAGATAAATATAATGCTTTAGTGCTTCATTAAAATTCAACAAGTGTCTTCTCTGAAGTATAACTCTTCAATTTTTTGAAAAACCATTTTTCATGCACTTTGCCCAATTTTCCGTGAACTCCAAGCCTTTTACATTTTTTGATGTTCTGACATCGAATCATGCCTAGCACGTAAAATTCTAGTCCATCTTCAAACTTTCGCACAACATCCTTTTCACAATACACATTTCTCCATCTCTTGATTTTCTGGTCTAAAATTTTGGAAAACAATGTAAAATAATGTCACCTTAAAACATTCTATTACGCCGCCTCCAGATCATCCATTACATATTCAAAATTCACTTCAATGTATTCCATAACCATTCTTCAACTTTCAGTATGAACTCCAATATTGTGATATGTATCCTTTGATCAAACAACTTTAGCATCAATAATTTTCCATGGAAAGTATTATTACTTCCCTATATTCCACAATGAATCTTTCCTTCCAATCAAAACTATATATGACTGGCAGCACCTTTACTCACCATTCCTTCACAAGGATTACATCATAAGTTCTCTTAACATATGATATTTGTGAAATACAAATCAACAAAGCATTGCCTGATTTTCAAATCCTTTACAAAGTGAATTGATTTATCTTATTTGACAACAAAAGACAATACTCTTTAATAGAAAACTCTTCTAACTTCCTTCTCCATCCAAATTGGTCCCAAAAATAAGAGCATTTATTTTAGTTGGTGGGAAACCAATTGTAGAAGCATTAAAAACTTCACGACCGTGTCATAGAAGATAAGGAATCATCCTATTTTTTCCATCTATAATAATTCATTCCATGAAATGTAGGAATTCCTCCACTATTGACACTACTGATATTCTCTATGATAAGGATTAAATAAGGGAACCTTTCACTAATACCACTTGAAGTTATAGGGATCGAATAACAACTAAGAGGGGGGGGGGGGGGGTTGAATCATTTGTTCAAATTTTATATGTTTTAAAACATTAAGAAACATAACACCTGCAACCTGTTAAGATTTCTCTCCTTATCAACGTTTAACTAATACATAAAAATGAAATATTATTAAATCAAGTAAGGCACACAATATTTATAAGGTTTGAACTCAATGTGAGAACCTACATCCCTTTTATAGCCACTTCTATGGGTATATAGAAATAAAATATAATGAAAAGGTGAATAAAAACTGTGTCAACACCAGTTAGACACCTTCTATCTCCCAATAAGAAATATTATACTTACTCTCATCATTTTATATTGTTTCCTTAAAGAAAATTTGATCCAAAAATATGAATAAAAACCTTGTTGAAGCTGTTCCACAAATGATCAGTACGAATCCTTAGTCTGATTTGGTTATGTATGCTCTTCTCAGTATGGTAAGGATGATTATAGTTTTTCCTTTCTTTAAACACACAATGAAAAAATTTCAATTGGGTGGAAACCATTCACTTTGAATTCTCTAGAACTCTTCCTTTTACTCGTGTGTAAAAATTTACAAATGAGCAAATGATCTGAGCAAATATTTATATGTTTCTCAAAAAAGGCATGAATCTTCAAAATCTTTCCTGCTTCCTCAAATATTAACAACATCATAAATATCTCGCATTAAATCTTCAATCATTGACTTATTAAAACCTCATTAATTTTCTTTGAGATTTATGAAAAGTTGAAATTCCTGTCCTCCTTTTTAAATTCTTCATTTAATTCTTAGAAGGATTATGCTAGATGTTGGTTTTGTTTTTCTAAAAAAAAGCTCAAAAATGTTGTTTTGTTTTTTCACATAAACATGACTAGAAATCAGGTTCCTAATTGAGCGGTACTTAGGTTCCAGATTTTGAAGAAATCGGGTTCAAAATTGTTCAAAAATCAAGTTTATAATTGCTCACAAATCAGGTTCCAAATTATTCAGTAATTAGGTTCCAAATTATGTAGAAATCGGGTTCTGAATTGTTTAGAAATAAGGTTATGAATTTCTCAGAAATGATGTTCCAAATTGTGTAGAAATCAGTTTCCGAATTATACAAAAATATTGTTCTGAATTTTCCAGAAATCAGGTTAAATATTTCTCATAAATCTTGTTCTGAATTGTGCAAAAATCAGGTTCTGAATTGTTCAGAAATTAGGTTCCAAATTTATTAGAAATTAGGATCAGAAGTGAGCAGAAATCAAGTTTCAAATTATACAGAAATTAGGTTTTGAATTATTTAGTAATCCAGTTCCAAATAGCTTATAAATCAGGTTCTGAATTGTACATAAATCAGGTTCTTAATTGTTCAAAAATCAGGTTCTAAATTATAATGAAATATGGTTCATAATTGTTCAGAAATAATGTTATGAATTTCTTGGAAATCAGTGTCTAAATTGTGCATAAACCGGGTTCCAAATTATTTAGAAATCAAGTTCTAAACTATATAGAAATTTGGTATAGAATTGTTCAAAAATTATGTTATGAATCATACAGATATTGGATACTGAATTATTTATAAATAAGGTTCTGAATTGCTCAAAAATATGGTATGAATTGTGCAGAAATAAAGTTCCAAATTGTTCAGAAACAAGGTACCAAATTGTTCAGAATTCAGGTTCCAGTTTTTTCTATAATGTTTCTTAGAATTATGGATCCGATTTTTCTCAGAATGTTTCTCAAAATTCTGGATCCAATTTTTCACAGAATATTTCTCATTGAATTACTTCAAACCTATTCACCGTTTATTCAATAGCTTTTATCATGAAGATTTTCAAGATTTGTGAGAACTTTAATATCATAAATGTATCATCTAATTTTGTTTATAATGTTTGAGAATCATTCTAACTTCTGACTCATTAACAACATTCCCTTTCAAGAATCCTCAGCAACAAAAAATAATTTAGAAACCTCTTTCAAACTCAGTAACTTCTTTATTTCTCTGTAACAAAAACAAAATTCCAGAAACCAACGACTTCAAATTTATGTATATCAAAAACATTCTTCAACAAAAAATATAGTTTTCAACAAATGCAGAACTTTGTTAAAAAAAACCACAATGTTTCTTCAATATCACTATTTTGATTTGTTCATAACCCATGCCAAAAAAATTTCCAACTCTCAGAGTTTTTCCACAACTCATGTTTTTGAATTTTATCTTAACATACCTTTCTCAAAATAATGATTCTTAAAACCAAACTACTAGATAATGTAATGTTTTTGAAAGATATCAACCCCTCGGTGGCAAGAAAATTTTTCGGTTATGTGAAGAAAAACTCCCCATTTTTTTATCTTTATCTTTCTCATTTTTATTTTTCTCTCTCATTTTTCAGGTTTACTCCCCCATTATATGATAACCACCGCTTTAGATTCATAAAATAATTAAAAAAAACTTCTTAAAATATAACAAGTTATTTATTTCTCTCTCCCTTTATCAACATATTCCAAACCACGGTGGGGGATTCATCCATATATGCTTTAGGAAGACTTGGGAGGAGGATAAAAAATAAGTTTTATCCTCAATTCAATAAAACATTCCTTCAAAATTTCTTATGTAAAGATATTAGCAATATGATACTTTGTTGATGTGTATTCTTGAAAAACAACTCTAGTAGAAACATTATCTTTTATGAAGTGAAATTTTATATCAATGTTTTTTGTTCTTGAGTGTTGGACATGATTATTAGAAAGATCAATTGAACTCTGATTATCACAAAGTAGTATCAATGGTTTAGAAACTTTTACATTCAAATATTCTTGCTAAACTTTCATCCACATTATTTTAGAACAAGCCTGAGTAGCTGCAACATAATCATATTCACCTCTGCTCAATGTTACTGAAATTTTTTTCTTATATTCCAACTCATGAAATATTCAAACAAGAAAAATGTTCCTCCTGAGGTTGATTTTGTATCATTACAATCACCATCCCCATTATTATCAGTGTAACCATGAAGCTTTAACTCACTATTTATTTTGTATAACAACCCATATGACATAGTTCCTTTGTCATATCTTAGAATCCATTTTTCTTCAACATATGTTATTTTTTTTGGATTACATTGATACGTGGCACCCAGAGTTACAAAATAAACAATATCAGGATGTGAAACTATAAGGTATAGAAGACTTCCTATCAACTTCCGAAAATCTTTCTGATTTACACTTATTTTGGATTCATCATTTCTCAACATTGTGCTCAATTAAATAGGAGTTGAAACTTCTTTTTATTCTTCCATTCCAAACTTATTTAGTAATTCCCTAGTATACTTTTCTTAAGATAAGAAAACATATCATTATTTTTGTTAAACTTGTAATCTAAGGAAGAAAGTTAATTTCCCCAATATTGAAAATTGAAAATTATTCTTAATTTCTTCAGAAAACTCTTCAGAAATCTTTTATTCATCCCCAACAAAAAATATATCATCACAAAAAACGATTAAAATTAATGATCCAAATTCAATATTTTTCACATACAAGTTTCTATCAACATTTCCTTTAGAAAAGATCATATTTCTCAAAAAAGTGTCAATCTTCGAATACCAAGAATGTGGAGCTTATTTTAGTCCATAAAAATGTTTATTTAATTTACAAACATTTTTTTCATCCTCATCAAGTATAAACCCACAAGTTTGTTTCATGTAAACACCTTCCTAAATTTTATCATTTAAGAACGTTTACATTACATCCATCTATTATCCATTTTAATTATGATGAGTATCCAATGTAAGAAACATTGGAATAGTTTATAGACCTAAAATGGGGGAAATAGTTTCATCAAAATACACATCTTCCACTTGTGCATATTCTTTAAAAATAAGTTTTTCTTTGTTCCTTGAAACTTCTCCTTGCTCATTCGATTTATTTCTGTAAACCCACTTGGTTCTGATAATATTTTTATTTTTTGTCCTTGGAACAAGTTCCATGTTTTATTCTTCTCAATCTGATCCAACTCTTCATTCATAGCATCCAACCATTCTTTATGTTGAATAGCCTCTGAAACTGATAATGGTTCAACTTTTGAGACAAGTGTAGTATTAATTTCTAATATCAACATGTCTCTTGTCTGAACTAGAGCCTGTTGATTTTAAATAATGTTTTCAGATTCAACATGTTTTTGTATGGTAGGAAATGTCATGGTTTATTCCTCAGCATCTCTTTCTTCACAATATGACTCATCTGAATCATGATGAGGTTATTTTGGATAACATTCACTATTATTGAATTTCACCAATGTTTCATCCTCATCATTCTCAATATCTTTTGTTAACGACCTTTTATTTTCAATTAACTTCACATTATACGAGTCCAACAACTTTTTTAAATGTGTGTTCCAACATTTGTATTCTCTTCCATTTGGTGAATAACCCTTGAAATTTCTTTCCTCATCTTTCACATCAAACATTTCCAAATATAGATTTTTTTACATTAAGAAGACATGGACATCCAAAGAGAGTGAAGTATTTTAATGAGGGTTTTTTGTTATAACACATTTCATAAGGAGTCATGTTGGTTTCTATTCTAAAAAACATCTACTTTGAACATGTACATCAGTACTAATAGCTTCTCTCCAAAATAATTTTGAATGTTTGTATTCTACTAACATAATTCTTCCCATTTCTACCAAGCTCCTATTATTCCTTTATACTACTCCATTTTTATGTAGAGTATTGGGATCACTATACTATTGTTTTATACCATGATTTCCTAGATAGGATTCAGAAACATTGTTTGATAATTTAGTACCGTTATTTGTTCTCAGCTTCTTTATGGAAACCCCCAATTCATTCTCAACATCTTTTCTGATGAATTTTAAAAATTCGATAGCCTCTTACTTGTGCTTCATTTTCATCATCTGAGTGAATTCATCAATAAAAGTTATTAATTATAAATCCACTTTTATTGATTGATGTATCATCGACCCACACAGATCAGAATGTATAAGCTCATGTGGATTTTAGATTGAATCTCAACTCTTTTATGAATTTTGTTAGTCATCTTTCCTTTCTCAAAAGTAATATAAACATCTTCATCTCTTCTTTTCAATTATAGAAAATTCCAAACAACATAAACTTTAGAAATATTATTCATGTTCTTCTGCCTAAGGTGGCCAAGTCATCGGTGCCACAACATGTATCTTAAGCACTCAAATAACAAGTGTTATTGCATTCTACAATTTGAAAGAGATTCCAATGGGTACTTTCTCCTTTTGTAACAACTTTTCAATTTTTCAAAATTTCGATGGTACAAGAATCATTTATAAATATTAGTTCTTTATCCTTATCACAATGTTGACTTACAATAAGTCTGTTTTGTTTTTCCCATCCACAAGAAATACTTTCTTAGATTTCAGTTTTTATAATTCAATATTTTCCATTCTGATTACATTAATTTTTAAGGAACAATGATTTCAAAAAGTAACTACTCCTCCATCATGACTTTGAACATGTTCTAATATTGTTATATCACATGTCATGTGTGAATAAAAACCACTATCAATAATCCATGGTTTTTTCATCTTGCTTGCTTTCAAAGCTGTGTCAATAATAAAAGTTCTCTCACCAACCTTATCATTTTCATCACTCTTTTCTTTCTCATCATAAGAAACATGTTCTGGAGGGAGTTTCATACATCTTTCGACATGACGACCAAGCTGATCACGTCTTCCACAAACTTATTTTAGACATTTAAATTGATTCTCTATTGGAATGTTTCTGACATCTTGAGAATTATCCTTTTCATCATTCTTTGAGTGAGGAAAGTTTCTCATTCATCATTCATTATTTCTTCAAATTTTATCAAACCTTCTTTTATGTAGAGATAAATTTTGCAAACAATTATACAGTCTATGAGAATATATTCTACAGCACCATAAATAGCCCTCAAATCAAAATTTTCTATTAATGAATGATCTTTGTCTTTAGAAACATTGTTGAGGATGGTAACTTCTTTCAACCTTAACATTCTCAGGATATGTACCATCTTTTTCTTTAAGTGAGGTTTAAAATTTTGAAGATTTTATAAGTTTCTCACAACCTTTTCCCACCCAATACATCCGAACACTTCATCCAAAACCTGAAATATTAGAATAATTAGATGAAACATTTTTTTGGGTAAGAGAATATTTCACCTAATTATTGTATTGAGACTTATCAGTAATGTTAGAGGTCTCATCTTTTACTTCCATATCTTTTTTTAGTTTTCATTCAACCTTCTCATGTTATTTTTTGACTCAATAAGTTTTGATTTAAACTTGTTAACTTCTTCTTCTTTATATTCCATATTCTTGCTAAGATCTTCAATCAAATTTCCATATTTAGCATCTCTATGTTTGTAACTTATAATCTATTGAATATATTCATCCTCCTGCTTGATGAAATATTTTCTTCCATAAAAAACATTTTCAAAATATTTATTCATTACTATAACTTCTTTATTGAGATATTTTATTTCTCAAAACATGAAAGATGTTTAGTTGTGTGTTGATAATATCTATATGATTCTTCACCACATTATTCACTCTCTGAAAAGTCTATTGTTTTCTCACCTTTTGCAATGAAAGTCATGAATTTTTTTAAAATTTTATCTTTAGAAGAATCTCATTCATTTGTGTCCAATTTAACCTTCTTTCTCAACATGATTTTTTCTTTCGGAAATACTTCTTCTTAAATTAGTTAGAAGACTTAACTTCCTTTTCATTTTTGTTCCTCTTCTTCCATTGAGGTTTTTCATTAGAATCTTCTTGATATTCTCCAAATTTCTTCTTCGAGAAATTCATAGCCAAGTTCCTAATACCACCACACTCAAAACATTGGAGTGGAATTTTTCTTCCATATTTACCTCTTCCTCTTCGATAGTTCTTAGATATAAGAGACATGATTTTTACATTTAGCTCATTATATTTCTTATCATCAGATTCACAAGGTTCATCTTCATCGTCTTCATGGATTTTCAACTTTCCCAGGACGGAAAAATCCATTTCATTTTACATTTTATTCTTAAATGTTGGAGCTTTCTTTATTTCATATGAAGCATGAAATTTATGAAATTTATGAAATTTATGAAAAGTTTAATCACCCTTATCTTCTAAGGTAGAAATTTTAGAATCGAACATGTCCAGAATGTTTCTCATAAGTTTAACCACAATTGTGGAATTTAAAATGACATCTCCAAATTGATGATGTTTCACACAATCTCATCAACTCGGGAGAAGTATTCATCAAATGTCTCATCAAATCTAATATTGATATCTTCAAACTTAATATGCAATATTGTTAGTTTATCCTCATTAACTTTTGTATTTCCATTGAAAACATTTTACATCATGTCCCACATGTTTTTTGATGTTTCGAGACCCTTCAAAATTTGATAAACATTTTATGATAAGTACACGGGAATATAATTTCTAGCCTTTCCATAAACTTCTATATTTATATAATCAGTAAAGTTCAGAGGATATTTTTCTCAATAAGTGGAAAACAAATTATGGCTGCATCAAAAACTTCAAGACCAAGAGATATGAGATAAGGAATCATCCTATTTTTTCATCCATAATAATTATTTCCACTGAATGTAGGAATTCCTCTACTATTGATAGAATTCATAATCTCTATGATAAGGATTAAACAAGGGAACCTCACTCTGATACCACTTTATGTTCAAAGGATAGAATAACAACTGAGAGGGGGTGGGGGTTGATTCAGTTGTTCAATTTTTATAAGTATTATAAAAGTATGAAACTTACCCCCTACAACCTGTTAATATTTAATTTCTTATCAACCTCTAAAAAATACTTAAACATTAAAGAATAGAAAATAATGTAAGGAACACACAATTTATAAGGTTCGACCACAATGTGAGGACCTACATCATTTTATTAACCACTCCCATGGGTATTTGGAAATCCACTATAATAAAAAAAATGAATACAAATTGTGTCATATACCATTAGAAACATTCTATCTCCTGATTAAATATATTATACTAACTCCCTTTAGTTTACAATGTTTTTATTAAAGTACAATTGATCCAAAAAATAAGAATAAAAACTTTGTTGAAGCCACTCCACAAATGGTCAGTATGAATCCTCAGTCAGATTTGGATAAGTCCGATATTCTCTAAATGGTAACGATGGTTTTAGTTTTTCCTTTCCTTAAACACTCAATGAAAACTTCTTTAATCTGGTGGGAACCTTTTACTTTGAATTCTCTAATGCTCCATATTTTCTATGTGTGTGGAAAGTTACAAATGAGAGAACGATCTGAGCACATATTTATAGGCATCTCCAAAAAAGGCTGGAATCTTGAAAATTATTCCTGCTTCCTCAATTCTCAAAAACTATGTAAATCTATCGCATTTAATCATCAATTTTTGACTTCCTCAAAAAACATTAAATTTCTTCGAGATTTAAGAAATGTAGAAATTTGAGTTTTCCTTCTTGAACTATTCATATTTGTCTCATAATGATAATGATGGATCTTGGTTTTGGTTTTATCAGAAACATGCGCGGAAACGTTGTTTAATTTTTCTCATAAACATGATTACAAATAAGGTTACAAATTTACCAAAAATAAGGTTATGGATTATGTAAAAATTAGGATACAAATTGTTTAGAAATCAGGTTCTCAATTTCATTGAAATATGGTTCCAAATTGTGTAGAAATCTAGTCTTGAATTGTTTAGAAATCAAGTAATAAATTATACAGAAACAAGGTTTTGTCTTGTTCAAAAATCATGTTCCAAATTGCTCTAAAATTAGGTTCTGAATTGTGTAGGAATAATTTTCCTAATTGAGTAGAAATCAGGTTTTGAATTGTTCCAAAATTAGGTTCTGAATTTCTTTGAAATCATGTTCTAAATTGTGCAAAAATTAGCTTCAAAATTTTTCAAAAATCAGTTTCTGAATTGTTCAGAAATTATGTTCCGAATTATGAAAATATCAGGTTCTGAATTTTTCATAAATCATGTTCCAAATTTCATAGAAACCAGTTTCCTAATTATACCGAAATCACGTTATAAATTATCTAGAAATAGGGCTTCAAATTGTGTACAAATCAGGTTCCGAATTTATTTTAAATTAGGATCTAAATTATATAGAAATAAGGTTCTGAATTGTTTAGAAATTAGGTTCCAAATTATATAGAAACCAGATTCCATATTTTTCATAAATCAGTTTCCGAATTGTGCAGATATTAGGTTCCAAATTGTTTAGAAATCAAGTTGAGAATTATGCAGAAATATAGTTCCAAATTTTATAGAAATCAGGTTTCAAATTATGCAAAAATCAGGTTCTGAATTATTCAAAAATCAAGTTCTAAATTGGTCTAAAATCAAGGTCTAAAATGGGACGAATTTGGGTTTCAAATTGTTCAGAAATCTAGTTCTGAATTTTGTAGAATTCTAATTCTGGTGTTTCCTAGAATGTTGCCTAGAATTTAGGATCCGATTTTTCTGAGCTTGTTTCTCATTGGAAGTCTTCAAACCTCTTCACTATTTCTTCAAAAATAATTTCTCATGAAACTTTTCATGATTTGTGAGAAATTTAAGATCATAAAAGTATTGTATGATTTTTTTAGAATGTTTGATAAACTTTCTATCTTCTTCCTCTTCAACAACATTCTCTTTCCTAAATCTTCAGCAACAAAAAGGACTTCACCAAAATCATTCAAACTCAACAACATATTTCTTTCTCAGTAACAAAGAATAACTTCCTGCAACCAAAAAATTCATCTTTTTTTATATCAAAAACACATTTCAACAAAAAGTTTAGTTGTTGACAAATACAAAACATTGTCAAAACTAAACACCACAAAGGTTATTCATTATTGTAGTAGAATTCCTCCATGAAAACCTCCAGTTATAGGCTAGAAGGGTAGGAAATATCATAATTCAGAGGTGGTGGGATATAGAATAGCACTAGATACTCCTGTAGTTCTACTTATATTACCATCTATTCTAATAGAAACAAGCATTGAGGCACAATTCCATGATGGATTCTTTCACTTTATAAAGATAGGGAAAACCGGGACTTGCCAGATTATGGAAGAGTTGATGCGTGAGTTCTTACAGCATCATCCACCCACATTTTGGGGGATGGAGTACCATAGTATCTTGATTCATTGATAGATGTCATGCTATCTGTCTTCGAGAAAAAAGATACACATCATGAGAGGAGGTTAAAGCTCACTACGTATATGGAGTGTGATTCAACAAAGAGATGGTGTGATGTCATTAATAATATGGATTTTCCTTAGGATATGTCATGGAGGGATTTTTATATGGAATTATTTTATTAATTATACCCAAATATGTTGAGTTATAATAGAGGCTAGGATTTATTACACCTGGAGAATGGCGTGTTATCAGTTATCGAATATTTGGCTCATTTTGCTTACCTCAAGTGCTTCATAGCTATTCTGATGGGTGATGAATTATATCAAATTAGGAAATTCATGGATTGTATTAGGTATGAAATCCAATCACAGGTGAATCTATTTCGGATGACTACCTTTTGTAGAATAGTTAATCACGAACTTATCATAAAGTGTAATCTGAGAGAGGTAGGAGGTGTGTGCTAGGGAAATTCAACATCTAGATTTGTTACAACATTGACTGGTAGTATGATGAATCATGTTGATATTCCATATAATGATTTTTTCAGTCAGAGAACATACTCATGTATCTATGTGAGGTTAAACTAGTGTGGTAGGCTAGTACATATGAAGCCACAATGTACAAGGGACCCATTCGAGGGTAGATTTTGCGGTAAGATGGGTCATATACAGTGATTATTCATAACTTTTCCTCCAGTAGCTAGCGATAGAGTATTTTAAAAAACACTACATTCAAGAGTAGGGTTAGAAAATTCTCATAAGGTAGGGAGTTGGAGTACAAATGGCTGATCTGGATGTGGTATTGTTCTTGGTCCTGGTAGTCAGACCCTAGTTTTATAGTGACAACATGGTGGATCTGCTCCAGGTATCCGGGAACTATCTTAAGGTTATGGCTTAGGCTAGGTATACAAAGTGAAACATAATTTTTTGGAGTAATATATCAAGCCTTATAATGTTAGAGATACAATTCTAGCAGCCTCTACTTTATATTACGCACTTTTCGATATAGGGAATTCACATAGCTTTATATATATGCTTGTTGTGGAGAGCCTTTATCTCAGTGTTTATACTTATGAGGTTATCAGGATGCTTGACCCTCCATTGGGGATTATAACAGAGTATGTATGTTAGTTTAGGGAGTGCTTCATGATATTGGTGGGTGTAACTTTTAATGGGACATATTTTTGGCATCGATTTTAATGGTATTGATATCATTATCATGATGTATTTTTTGGTTTCCATTCATTCATTCATCTAATTGTATCATTGATGAGTGGAATTTATATCGCAATAGGGTAGAGAGTTTATTCACCAAGTTGAATGATATGTCCAGGAGATGTGATATGGACCCAAGAATCATGGGGTGGGTGTGATGATATATCAGATTATGAGTTTACATCTAGATATTTAGGGATCATGTTAGGAAGATTTATATATAATAGTTGATTGTTTCTGGTATGTTTTCCCATATGACTTTTCAATATTACCTCCAATGATAGTGGTAGAGTTTTCTATTGAGATACATATAAGAGTTACATTGATATCCATTTAACCTTATAGGATGGATAATACTAAAATGTGGGATATCAAGATAGAGCTAGAGGATTTAGAGTAAAAGGGGTTTATCATACTCAACACTTCTCTATGGGGTACTCCAGTCCTTTTTGTGAAAAAGGTGGATATAACCCTTAGACAATGTGTGGATTACCAAGAATTTAACCATCTCATGGTTAAGAACGGGAATTCTTTATTGGGTATATATGTTCTCTTCAACCAGCTCTGAGAAGCTCAGGTGTTCTCAAATATTGATTTGATATCCTGTTTTCATCAATTGTGTGTTAGACCATCAGACGCACCTCACACATCATTTCCTAGACTATACAATCTATTTGAGTATTTTTTATGTCATTTGGTTTCATGAACACTCCTTTGGTCTTCATGGAATTGTACAACCCTTTGTTTCACTCTTATATGGATTCATTTTTAGTGGGTTTCTTGGGAGATATATTTGTGTATTCGCACAATCGAAACGACCATTACAAATATCTTGAGATTATATATATTACACTAAGAGATCATTAGTTATATGATAATCCCAGAGAGTGAAACTTCTGGATGGATCAGATTCAATTCTACAGTCACATTATCTCAGAGACAAGGGTATTAGTTGACCTATAGATGTTGAGAGTTGTAGTTTATTAGGAGTTTCTTGAGAACATCTTTGAGGTGCAGAGTTTCATAAGGATGACTGGTTACTACAATCATTTCATAGAGTACTTATCATCCATAGAAGCACTTCTTACGAGCTTGACTAAAAAGGGTGTGATGTTTGTATGGTCAAATTCATATGAGAAGGCCTTTCTGGATCAGAAAGGGAGATTGAATTCAGCATTGATACTGATTTTTCTAGAGCTAGGAAAGTATTACACATTGTATCGCGATGTATTAGGTATAGGGATAAGATATGTGATTTTACATGGTGATAGTGTCTTGGAATATGGGTCTTGACATTTAAGGCTGCATGAGAGGAATTACCTGATTCACGATATTGAGATAGTTGTAGATTTTGATGAATTATGTTGTTGGTTAAATTTCTTACATGGAGAGTGTTTTGCGGTATTTACATGACACAAACGAATCAATTAATTTTTCATACACTGTGATCTAAATATAAGTCTTTGAAGATTGGTGGAATACCTACATTCTTTTGATTTTGAACTTTCCTACATGCATGGTAAAAGAAATGTAGTGGTTGATGCACAGACAAGGAGGGTATATATATAGGAAGTTAAGAAGGCCAGTGGTGAGTATCAACTCAAATATTTGTTCAATGAGATGTATTTGGAGTTCCACAATAGTCAGGGGAAGACTTTTCTTTCATCCTTAGATTTTTCCTTTAACATTCCAAAAATAGTTAGTATGTGTAAACTGTTATACACAGAAGGCGTAGTTTTATGGGAGAGTGTGGGAGGTGAGGATCCTTTTCTAGGTTTTAATATAGGCGAGGGTGATATTATGTGTGTACATGGTCATGTATGGGTCTCAATAGACATGTGTAAGGAATTGATGTGGAATTTTAATGCTTCATCTTGGGAAGTGCATCTTGGAATCACCAAGATGTATTGGGATTTGAACCTCCAATATTGGTGGTGGATTATAAAAAGAAGTGTAGTAGGTGTTTTCATGAGGTGCTCCACCTGTCAGTAGGTGAATGCGACACACCAATGACCAGGTAGAATTTTACTGTAGTTACCCATCCCAGAGTGGTAATGAAATGAAAATAGGAGGGATTTTGTGATGATTTTATTAAGATCACCTAGATGTAATGATGTTGTATGGGCTATTATTGACAAGATCAAGAAGGTTTCACATTTCATTCTAAATAAGGAACCCTTCAGTGTGGATGAGATTATGTGGTTTTATATCCATGAGATAGTGAAACTTCATGGGGTCTTGCATACAATCATTTTAGATATTGATTCCAGGTTTACTTCATGGTTATAGAAAGAGATATAGAGGGTGTTAATTAAATAGGTACTTATAAGAATGAAATAACACCCACAGATGTCCAGTCAGAGCACATAATTTAGGTGATTTATGAAATACTGGGAGAATGTGTCTAGATTTTGGGGGATCATGGGAGAAGTATATAATCTTGTTTGAATTTTAAAATAGTAATAGCTTTCAGTATACTATTAAGATGGAAACATATGATGATTTTTTGGATGGCCATGTTGATCACCATTTTTTTGATTATAGGAATGATAGGTAGCTATATATAGACATATTCTTGTCTATGAGACCACTAAGAAGGGTCAGATGATACAAAATTGGATTAATACTATGTATTCTTATCATAATTCTTACATCGATCACTATAGATGACCTCTAGAGTTTGAGGATGGGGATTAGGTTTTCATACATGTTTCACTGAGGTTGGCACATTGGAAAATCAAAAGACAGGGTAAGATTTCACCATGTTATATTGGACCATTTGAGATTTTGGAGGGAGTCGGGTTCAAAGCTTATCGGTTATAGTTACCTTAGAGGTACTAGTCCATGAATGACATCTTCCATGTTTCTCAGATATGACAATAATATTCATACATGTATCATGCCTTTAATCTAAAAGAGGTTGATTTACTGATAGATGTGTCCTTTTAGGATGATCCTTTACTTATTGTGGATGTCACGACCTATCCCCCAAGACCCATGCCATGACTAACCCAATCCCGCCATCTATAGGCTAGGGGTTGACGACTAGCACTGGAATGGTGTATCCCTATAACGGGAAGGTATTTCCTTTAAACCATTATAAACACACAGACTAGAACACAACAAGATGCAACCACAGAGTAAACTGTTGTAGTAAAAAGAGTGATGAAGGTAAAGGGGCTGGAATACAAGCCCAACTGAAAAAGTACAATTACAACTGAAAAATACAAATACAAATGAAAGGTACAAAACAGATCCAAGATCATCCACCAAAGATCTTAACAAAAAGGTAGGTATAACTCATAAACATTAGTCCCTGCATCACATCACGCCAAATGGTCCAAATCCAAGCACCGTCTAGTCCTTTCTCCCTCAGTCTCGATCAATGTTGTACATCATCAACACATGACACAAAACGGTTAGGGCATAGCCCATGAAAGGATTAGTATAACAATACTCAGTAGAGACCCTGAGACCCTCTTAGGTATACCAATGTTCCACAAAGGAAAAGCCACAAAGAAAGACCTCTTTTTTATGCATGAAGTGATAAATATCAACTCTACTTATGTTTATGCCCATACATATAACTATGTTTTCTATATATACATATCCCATAAAAGAGCAAGGATTACCACAAAGGTAACTCCACAAATGTAGAATTATCACAAAGGTAAAAGACTCATGCCACATATAGGTTTAACATAATTACAAAAGTGCAGAGGATTAGTCGTAAGCTATATCATATTATACTATTAAGAGGCACTGCTGCTGACCCCCACATGATCGATAGGTACAAACCCCCACTGACCCCCACATGATCTGATAGATACTGACTGGAACATGATCGATAGATGCTGACCCACACTGGATCGATGTTCTTTCTTCATGTTACAACCATCCACAGGATACCTTACACCCGGTGTGCTCGAGTTCCATAGAATCCACCCCTCAAGATATTAGTCATGCCTAGACCTACACTAAGCTATAGAAAGGAGTAACCAAAAGGACCTCTAGGTCTTAAGGGTTCAAATTCGACAAATGGTGCGTCAATCAGATGCCCGGTCTTTGAGTTATATGATTTTTAATTTCGAGGGCCCGGTCAGATTCGTGTTTGATCCAACCCAACAATACTCCAACTATCGCTAAAACTCAAGTGAAGTATACCAAAAGGACTATCCCGCTCCAAGGGTATCAACGCTGCATACGGTTTATCAATCAGATGCGCAGTTCTCAAGTTATGGCCCTTTAAGCGAATCTGGGGCTTCTTGGGTCCGGGTCTGGTCGTGGACAGGCCCGGCCCGCAAGGGGTGTGTCCTGATCCACAAGGAAGCATGACTTGACCCACAGGTGAGAACCGCCTGCTGGGCACACAACCCACTGGGCAGGCGGCCTGGCCTACGGTGGAGCGTGGCCCACGGCAGAGCACCGTCCATGGTGGCGCGACTAGATGTGGTAGGGTCCGTCAAGGTTAGCGGGGGGGGGGGGGGGGTCCCCATTTAAAAGGTGTAGCGACATTGCCTTTTGGCGCTGCAAGGTCACCCATGGGAACTGCTGAGGGTCCTTTCGCCACGGTGTCAAAGCCACAACTCCTCCGACGGCCTCTGGGTCACGCTGTCGTCCTCTTCCATAGCCAACCTGTGTTCTGACACCCTCATCCAACCACTATGGCTGATGACCTATGGCTGGTTCCTCCAGTGTGGCTAGTGTGCCGCCTCCTTCCTTATGGTCGGTTGGTGATGACCACCGCCTTCACCTGCCGCAGATTCGACTATGACCCCTTAATTACAAGCGGCATGTGATGACGCGCCACACCTCCTATGTGTCAAGTCGGGGCCTGCCGCACCGCTAACCGCTACGTCTTAGTGTTGCAACCTTCTCTTGTGGTGCCTGATGGCGCTCCACCTCCATCGTAGCCAGTCGGTGCCACCTCATCGATGGTCTTCCATGTCGGTCACAAGGGTAGCAAGGTATCATAGGGTCCATGCTGGTGTTTTTAGGACGGCGCCCTCCGTGTTAGCTTCTAACATGAGGGAGGATTAAAGGATTCAACAATCACTTGTATTTATAATAGATTAAAACCCTACCCCAAAAACTATAGATATCGCTCGTGATTGAGGAAGCGGGTCGATGTTCATTTCCCTCGCAACAAGCCACCAACGATGCCGCTCAAGCATCATCCTTCGATCAGTGATTCAACATCACCCATCGCCGGTCGCTAGAACTAGCTCCTCCTTCCAAGGGTTTGGCATTACGGCACATTGTCCGCACTTCGTTTCTTGGTGAAACAATGTCGATACCTCTCCCTAAGATCCATATAAATAGGAGAGGGGGAGGGTTCCTAATGTTCATGGGATTTATAAGGGTTCATTAATTAGGATCCTTCTTAATTCCCAATGACATAGTTACTTAGGATTTGAAGTGTCAAGCCATTTAATGGCTTCACACATCGCTGGTCTCGTGTTGCTTCTTGTCCGTTGGAGGAAAAGATAAAAAGAAAAGAAAATAGCTAACTTATTTTATTATTCTTTTCAAAGTCCCAAAATCTAACTTTTTCTCCATAACTACTATGGTTAATGTGAAGTCTCCATTAAGTGAATCACGACGCTACGAATTCAATGGTGCCCTTATATTTTTAATCCAAACACCGGTTCAAAAGTTAGAAAATTATGCTTGTGCATTTACTACACATACCTTAAAAATGTTCAAAAATTCATTCCGGGAACACCTTGACCCAAAATCATGGGCTATAAATTTTTTAAAACATCTATTAATTCAATATAATTGAAAAAAAATCATGGAAAATCCAGGTCTTTACATTCTCCATACCTTTGGGATTTTCATCCCCAAAAGCCACAATAAAGACTAAGGAAACAAATGGGGGTACTGGTAATGAATTTGAGTCTCCCGCTCCCATGTGCTCTATTGGAGGTTCTTGTACTACCAGCAAACACGCACCAGAGGTATCGACCTCCCATTAAGGACTCTCTCATGTCGATCCTCAATCTCTACTGGGACCTCTGTAAACGTTGTCCTAGCATCAATGTCCAGCATTCCATGGTCGATGATGTGAGATGGGTCATGCACATATCAACTCAGCTGGGATACGTGGAAGACGTCGTGAACACTCTCCAACTATGGTGAAAGTGCCAAGCGATACAGTACCTTGCTAATCCTCTGATGTATCAGAAGTGGTTCGATATAAATTTCTGAGAGCTTTCCACCTAGGCCAAATCTCTGTAGTCCCCATCGAGGGGAGACTCGCGAGAATATGTAGTCCCCCTTAAGAAACTAATAAGGTCTCTGTATCTTGTTAGAATAAGACTTATACCTACTCGGTGCAGTCTTCATCCTCTCCTGGATGATTTGCACCTTCTCAGTGGTAGCCCATACCAACTCTGAACCCATAAGTGTTGAATCCCCTAGGTCTATCCAGCATAGATGTGATCTACATGGTCGACCATATAGGGCCTATAATGATTCGATACCTATGGAAGAGTGAGTGCTATTGTTGTACATGAACTCCACCAAGGGAATGTTATCCTCCCAACTATGGCTAAAATCTAGGACACATGCATGAAGAATGTCCTCCAGCATCTGAATGGTCTACTCTATCTGCCCATCTGTCTGAGGATGAAATGTGGTGCTCAAACATAGTTGAGTGCTGAATGCCTCTTGCAACCCCTTCCATAGTAGGGAAGTAAAATGAGTGTAACGGTTAGAGACGATCATCGATGGAACCACATGATGTCACACAATCTCTTGTACATAAATACGTCCCAAGCCCTCTACTGATCCCTGTTCCCAGATAGGTAGGAAGTGGGCCAACAGGGTGAGTCGGTCCACGATCCCCAAGATAGAATCATGTCTCTTAAAGGTACATGGAAGCCATGTCACAAAGTCCATGGAGATACCATCCCACTTCCACTCTGACACCTCTATTGGCTACACTAAACCGGCTGGAACCTGATGCTCGGTATTCACTTGTTGACAATAGAGTCATCGTGAAACAAACTCTGCCACTGCTTTCTTCATCCATGACCACCAGTTCTAACACCAGAGGTCTTTTTACATCTTCGACACTCTCGGATGTACCTCCAAAGGGGACTTATAGAACTCCATCAACACCTCCTCTCGTAGAACCACCAGTACCATGGTACATCCTCCAAAGAGGATGACATGATCCCCGCCTTCAGAAAATCATTCCGGTGCCTATATTGAGGACATCTGGGCACGCCAAGCCTCTTAGTCAATGTCCCCAAGCTATGCCTCCCGAAATCACTGAAGAAGTGGGAGAGTGACAGTTATGGGCTAAAGGTAAGTTGTTTCATCTCTATCCATAAAGGATATCTACATCGCAGCTAGCTACTTTGTCGCCTCGCTCAAAAACTGTAGACTAGAACTCCTGTTGAGTTCATCAACTACCACATTACACTTCCCATGTATATAGACAATCTCAAAATCAGAGTCCTGGAGGAACTCTGGCCATCACTGCTATCTAAGGTTCATTTCCTTCTTATATAAGATATACCAGAGACTCCTGTGATTATAGTAAACTATAAAATGTTCACCCATCAAGTAATGCCAGCAAATATTCAAGGAAAATACCACTGCTGCTAACTATAGGTCATGGGTAGAGTAGTTCTACTCATGTTGTCTCAGCTGTTACGAGCCATTGGGGATCACTTATCTCTCCTACATCATCACACATACATGTCTGGTCACCGATGCATCACAATAGACTACATACCCAATGCCCTCTTCTGGTAGCCTCAAGATGGGGGCACTCATCAGTCTCTTCCTCAGCTCATGAAAACTCTGCTAGAATCTCTCTATCCATATAAATGTTTGCCCCTTCTTCTTCAATGTTTTCAAGGGTTCCGTAACTCAGAAAAAAGTGAGGCATGAATCTCTGGTACTATCCAACGAACCCCATGAACCTCCACACCTTGGTCACACTCCTGGTTGGCTCATAAGAAATCACAACCACTATCTTCATCGGATCCACTGCAACTCTATCCTCTAAGATAACGTGTCTTAGAAATTGAACCTCTTGTATCTAAAACTGGCACTTCGAGAGCTTACCACAAAGATGGTGCTCTCGGAGTGTATCCAGAACTATATGCAAATGATAGGCATTCTCCTCCTCTGACGGTGAGTATATCAAGATTTCCTCAATGAATACCCCCACAAAGTGATCGAGGTATGGTTGAAAAATCCTATTCATGAGTCCCATGAAAACTATTGGGGCATTGTTCATGCTGAATCTCATAACCAAAATCTCATAGTGGACGTACCGATATTTGAAGGTTGTCTTCTGCACATCCTCATCTCGTACCCTAAGCTAATGAAAACCTGATCTGAGGTCTATCTTCAAAAACCAATGAGCTCCCTTCAACTGATCGAAAAGATTATCAATCCTCAGAAGTGGATAATTTTTCGTAACAGTCACTTGCTTCGTGCACCGATAGTCCACATAAAGTCTCAATCACCCATCTAACTTCTTGGCGAACAAAAATGGGGCTTCCCATGGAGAATCACTGGGCCTTATGAACCCCTTCTTCCACAAGTCCTCCAACTATACCCATAACTCACAAAGCTCCATGGGAGACCTCCGATATTCTGTTGTAGATATCAGTGTTGTCCCGGGGTACAGGTCGATGTAAAAGTCCTCCTCTCTTTGAGGAGGTAGTCTTGGAACATCATCAGGAAAGACATCAGCATACTGGTCCACCACTACAGGATAACTCGGACTCTCTACATCAACTTCTCCAAGGATAAAGCCAGCCAACTAATGTGTGATCGATTGTACCCTCCTCTGGGTAAGTCCATCTTGTGCTATTAAGGTTTTATTCTTGCCGGTGAAGGAAAACATAGTTCCATCCTCGTGGACACACCACACTTGGCACCTAACACAATAAATGTAGGAATCGACTGTGGATAATCAGTCCATACCCAAGATGATGTCGTATGGCCTCAATGCCACTACTAGAATATCTCAGCCGAAGCTCTCACCTCCTAGGGTAATATCACACCACCGGAACTAGTGTGTAATCATCAAATCCCCTCCTATAGGAGTCTCTATCCATAAGGATAGAGCCAACAGCTCCCTCGAAATCTCCGAGCTCCGAAAGAGGGTCGTGGTAATAAAAGAGTGACTGGAACCTTTGTCTATAATTACTACAGCTAGGGTGGAGTAGACACCTATTGTACCTATAATCATATCTGGAGCGTAGTGTTCATATGCCTCAGCTTCCAAGAGATGAGATAATCCATTCCCATCTACTCCCTATGGTCGAGTGGATCACTTGGAGGTGGTGGCAGTAGAACCTAGAATCTTTGCCCACCGCCTATTACACGACCAGCTCCTCTACAACATCCACATGCTGCCTATGGACCTCCCAGATCGAATGTCTGCCTCTGCCTTGGTGGTCCCTCAACCATCTTCTGGTCATCCGTACTATGGTTCGGTCAGTCGTGATCCATGTGACCATGACCGCCGCACGAGTAGCACCGCCGACTCCTGACCTTTCCTCCTCTATCCCGTGAGCCCTGCACCACCGACCATGTATCCTGAGGCTTTTCACCAATAGGCCTAGCCCGTATGAACCCCTACATCATCTTTCCACAGCCTTCTCTAGATGAATCTCCTACCTGACATCCGGTGTTGGCTCTCACCATTGGTTCATGCTCAGCTAGGAAGATCTCCACCAAAAGTGCTCTCTATAGCACCCTTGCCTACGTTAGAATGCTGAGTGATATCATCGATGCTCTGATCTCCCATCGGAGACCCATATAAATGGTATGGGATCTAAATAAAGGGTCTCATACCATGTCAATGGAACATAGGGAGAGATCAATGATCCTCGCCGAGTACTGGGCGACAGTCATGTTGCCCTACTGTAAGTGTAGAAGGTCCTATATATGCACTGAGCATTGAGTCGCTGGGACACACTCTCCTCTGAAAAGGCCCTTGAAGTCCGACCAGATGAAGGTCGCATCATCATGTATCTGGAGTGTCAGACTCTACCATCTCATAGCTGCTCCTTGGAAGAGACAGGACACTATTATCACCATCATCTCAGCTGGTTTCCCCACTAAGTGAAAAACTCTGGCCATAGCCTCCAACCTGTCCTCAGCCGCCTGAAGGTCCATCTTTCCTCATAACCTTAGAGGCCTCTACTTCTGAAACTCATGAAACATGCTTATTCAGCATGCACCCTCTGTTGGTGGGGCTGGTGGAATCTGTTTTCCCACAGGTGGTGGTTCTACTGGTGTACTACCTGATGGTATTATCACCGTAAGAGGGCCCCACACCAAAGCCTCATCGCTCGGTGGGTCATTAACGTGTACTCCATCCAGAATCATAGTTGGATGTCTACGTGGAAGAATACATTAAGAAAACACATCTGCCATGGTTAATAATTTATACTTGGTGAGCTGACTCAAAGAGATCACAAGAAAAACTATTAAAAAAACACACACAATTAGTGTTTCTATGTACTGAGACGGAAATAAGAATTCTAGGTCCTGGTGTATGGAAATGTTGGTCAATGCACAAACACTAGATTCTCCAAACTGAAAACGACACTCATTACAGTAAAAAGTATTACCACATAGAAAAGATCAGAGTCCTAGTTCTTTGATAGAACCGAATCTTCTGATGCCACTTTGTCACGGCCCATCCCTCGAGGCCTGTTCCGTGACTACCCCATGCCTGCATTAAATCATCTAGGGGATGGTGACTCGCACCAGAAATGTGTATCCCTATAATGGGAAGGAATTGCCTTTACACCTCTATAAAAACACAGACTAGAATGCAACAAGATGAAACCACGATGTAAACTGCTGTAGTAAAATGAGTGTTGAAAGTAAAGGGACCGTAAAATAAACCCAACTGAAAAAGTACAAGTACAACAGAAAAGTAAAAAAACAACTAAAAGGTACAAAAAAACTCCTGGATCATCCACCCAGGATCCTACTTGAAGGGTAAGTACAACTGATGAATAGTATTCCCTGTGTCACATCAGGACAAATGGACCACCTCTGAGCACCTTTCAGTCCTGGCCTCCTCATCCTCGATCAGTGATGTCTGTCATCTGCACAAGACAATACATGGTGCGGGCATAGCCCATACAAGGGTGAGTATAACGATACTCAATAGGGACCCCGAGACCCCTGTAAGTCTCCCATAGTTTCACAAAGAAAAAAAACATAGCAAGACCTCCGTCTTAAGCACCATGTGATAGATATCAACTCTACTTAGGTATATTCCCATACATATACCTTTGTTATCATGATATAATTATCTCATACATGAGGGAGGATTAACACAAAGGTAACACCACGAAGGTCGATGTACCACACAGGTAACACCACGCAGATAGAAATACCACACATGTAACGCCACAAATCCAACACCATGAAGGTAGAAGTACCACAAAGGTAAAAAACTCAGCTCACAAACAATTATAACTAAAGTACAGAAGTAAAAATGATTAGTCAGAAGCTAAATCATCTTATTCTGTTAAGAGGAACTATGGATAACCCACACAGGATCGATAGGTACTAACCCCCATTGACCCACACATGATCTAAACCACACAGGATCGATATGTGTTGACCCACACAGGATCCCTGAGCACTGACCGACATAGAATATGATTGATTCAGACCGACTCAGGATCGATAGATGCTAACCCACATAGGATAAATGTTATTTCTTCACATTACATCCAGCCATAGGATTCCTCACACCTGGTGCACTCGAGATCCGTAGAATTTTACCATTGAGATTTCAGTCATACCTCGACCACCAATAATATCTACAAAGGAGTAACCCAAAGGACTACCATGTATTAATTATTCCAATTTGACATATGGGGCATCAATCGAACACCCGGACTGGGAGTTATAAGCGGTTTAGTTCTGAGGTCCTAGTTGGATTCAGGTTCGATCCAACCCAACCATCATTCAACTATCTCCAAAACTCAAGTGAAGTATATCAAAAGTACTATCTCACTCCATGGGTCTTAGTTCTTGAGATTGTTTGTCAATCAGATGCCCGGTTCTCATGGTATGGACCTTTAAGAGAATCTGGGCCTAGTTAGGTCGGGGTCTGGTCTGACCTGACCCGGTCTGGGCGGACCTGACTCAGTTCAGGTTGCCCCAGCTCGGTCCCGGTCTGACCCGACTGGGGTGGGCCATGATGGGCTGGGCACACTGGGCCGCGGTCCAACCCGACCTGCAAGGGGGTGCAACCTGGTCTGCAAGGAAGAGCGGCAGGACCTGGAAGGTGGTGAGGCTCAAACCTCAACGGGGAGGCCTAGCCCACAAGGGGCCATGGCCCACCGGGCATGCATGCTGTTGAGAAGGTGTCCATGCCCGCGGTGGATCGTGGCCCACGACGGAGCACTGTCAGTAGGGGGTGTGACATGGTGGTGCGAGGTCCACCCAAGCTGGCACGAGGGGGGGGATTCCCATTCGAAAGGCGAAGCGGCAACGCCTTTTAGCACTGCCATGTCAACCGCATAACCTGCTATGGGTCCTGCCATCGTGGAATTAGAGCCATGGCATGCGGGTCACACCGCTATCCTCTTTTGCAGATGGCCTCCTCCTCAGACCTCACGGCCGACACGGCATGGCCGGTTCCTCCGGCAACACTGGTGGGCCACCTCCTTCCTCACGACTAGCCAGTGTCGTCCGCTGCCTTCACCCACCACTTCATCGTCTGTGGCCCCTTGCTCACCAACAGTGCGTGACATCTTGCCCCACCTCCTCCATAGACGACAGCTCTGCTGACCACCACGAATTAGTGTCACGACCTCCAATTGTAGCACACAATGGCACACCACCTCCATCATAGCCGGTCGGTGCCATCATGCTGGAGGTCTTCTATAGAGGTCGCAAGGGTAGCAGGGTAGAGGAGGGTCCGAGATAGGTTCATTGGCTCCACACCCTCAATGTTAGCATGTATCATGAGGGTGGATTGAAGGATTCAATAATCACTTGAATTTATACTAGATTAAAACCCTAACTCAAGAATGATGGATAACACCCGCAATTGTGGAAGTGGTTCGGTGTTCGTTACCCCCACAACAACCCACAAACAATGTCGCCCAAGCATCGTCCATCGGTCCGTGATTCGGCATCACCCACCACCTCCCGCTAGAATCGGCTCTATCCTCCATGGGATTGGCATCACGACACTTTGTCGGCACACCATTGCTGGGTGAAGTAGTGCCAATACCTCTCCCCAAGATCTATATAAATAGGATAGGGGGAGGGTGCTTAGAATTTGTGAGATTTATGAGGGTTCATTAATTAGGAACCTTCTTAATTACCAACGACACAGTAACTTGGGATTTGAAGGGTCAATACATTTAATGGATTGACACATCGCCTGTCTAACACTATTGCTTGTCCATTGGAGGAAAAGATAGAATGAAAATAAAATAGCTATGTTATTTTATTATATTTTTAAAAGTTACAAAATCTAAATTTTTCTCCAAACCTACTACGGACAAAGTAAAGTCTCCCTTAAGCGAATCCTGGTGCTGTAGATTCAACACTACCCTCATGTATTTTAATTCGAGCACTGATTCAAATGTTATAAAACACAACTCACGCATTTAATAAACATAACTTAAAAATGTTTGAAATTTCATTTCGGGCACACCATGCCTCGGAATCATGCACCATCAATTTTCAAATTTTTTTAATAATTCCATATAATTAAAAAACATTTCATGGAATATCCAGGTCATTATATTGGATCCTGACATGATGGTTCCCAGAGGATGGACCATTCTATTAGTATGTGTGTTATGTCAGAATGACCGAGAATAGGACGAGACCTAAGAGTGGGATGATGATGTATGATCATAGAGCCTAGAGTTATTATCCCATCATGATTTACTACCATTTGAAGGAAAATTTATGGGTGATTTTTTTAAGTGGTGATGTTCTTAAGAAAATAGTTCTTATTTGAGGAAAGAATCCTTCACTTTCTGCCAAATATTATTTTAAATGTTTAAATACATCCTGTTGTGAATTCCATTTTAGTTCATGGTGGTTCCAGGGATGTTTAAGGCTGGTCTAGAACTGTGAAACCATGTTTTGGGGTTAAATAAGAATATTTCATCATTAGATTAAAATGTGAAGCAAATACACATGGTTTTATAATACCACACGTGGCTGGGTAGTGGGAAGCTACGACACACATCGTTAGTCCAGACTATACACAATGGGGTGCACACACATGCAACGATTTCTACAATTTTAATAGAGGGGTTTATCATGTTTTTTTCATGGTCAGTCAAACCATGTGTGTAAAAAATGCAGGTGCCCAATCCCTACAGCTAATAGTACATTTTTTGAAAATAGTTAGTCAAAGTGTGCATCTAAACCATGCGACCCAGATATATTGTGTAAAATTACAATTTTCCCCTAATTAAAATCTCTTTTAACTTAAGTATATTTCTTCTTCACCCAAACAACAAGAAAACCTCTTGGATACCTCTTGGATAATATTACATGAATTGGGATACCTTTTCCATTTGATCTGTTATTCAAGCATCACTCATCTTGTAGGATCTGAATCAATGAGTCCTTGATATCCTTGTAGTCGTTTTCCATTCTTCTTGATACCAACTTCACTATTTTTCTGCAAGAAAATATTTCCTATTATTAGGTTCTTCATTTTTTCTACAATTATCTCTAGATCTAAATTCAATCAAGATTTTATATTGTACTTGATATTAACTATGTACCTAAGGTAGGTGGTCTCGTGTAATTTTCTAAAAGTTGAGGTGATTATATCTATCATTATTCCGTAAACTAAATTTTAGATAATCACCTGAAATGAATTTTAATCCATGAATGGAAAAATTATGAATGATATATTCAATTTAAGTGACCTTAAATGAATGTTATATGTTGTGGAACATTATTTAAAGATACCCCTTGGGTGTGTTGGTAATATAGATGGACCACCATGGGTGGCTTTGAAACCTAGATACCTATGCGGTGTGACTTTACCTTTAAATAGATTTTAAATGGTTAAATTAAATTGTTATATAAATTGATGAATTAAATCAAAATTTTTTATAAAAATTGACTTGTGATATCTATTGTAAATGAAATGATTAATGGAAGTATAGGGGTTACTAAGACCCTAAGATATTACCTTGGATTGATTGTTTAATCTTGAGATGCTCTTTTTAATGAGTTTCTTAAGTGATATGATTATGGGATATGATATAGATTTTTTTTGGAATTATAATATTCTTATAAATATTTTTCCATGTGGAAATATTAAATGAAATCACCTTAATCTTGAATAATGATTGAGTAAACTTTTGAGGTGAGTTTCAATAGAATTTGTTAGGGTGTTTACCCATGGTGTAATTTAATTGATTTAATTGTATTTATTTTATATTGAATTGATTATGTTCCTTGGGGGAAATAGGGATTCACATGAGAATTCCATGGATAGACTAAACGATCTCTTTCTTTGTTTATGCATGGGTGATACGTTGACTACCTAGAGGACTGTGAAGGAATGATTCTAGGTCTTGAATATTATATACTATGTGATACATGGATTCATATGAGAATTTCGTGGATGTAATCAATAGTAATTTGATCCTATTTCTATGAGTTATACTGGAGCTCCCTTAGTAGACCACTAAGCATGGACTCAGGTAGCAGTGACTTTGTACCACACGTCGAGTGATACCTTGGCTCTTAAGGATTACTATGGATGGGTTCATTGGGTGTTGGTTTATATTACACCTAGAGTGAGACTTGGATTCCATATTAGAAATTCTAAGGATGGCCTAGATTTCTGAATTTATTAAAAAATGAAATTACATATATGACGTGTCTTCCAAGACAGTGCACAATCTTGAATTTGGTATTGCCTTACACTTTATGGATGTCCTGTTTGGCATCCTTATTAACCTATTTTTCATGGGGGATATTGGGATACATTATGGATATTTGGTCTTATTAATTAATTTTGATTGAACCATTAGATGAACAAGACTATGTATGGGAACATAGAATTTAAATCATCTTTACTGTTATTACTTTACTTATTTCATTACATCCTACACACTGTCTATTTTATATTCATTGATAGGATGTAACTTTACCTTTGGTGGTTTCATATTGGGATTATATATCACACCCCATTTAGGAAACCTTCGGATACATAAACAGATTATATGAATGCAGACATGGATAAGAGAAAGTGCCCTCCCATAGGTTCTTGATTTCTTCTTAGGAGGAGGGGAGCATGAGACCAAGCTAAGGCTCACTATGCTAGTTGAGATACATTTGGAATTTTTGTACTTTTTTTACTTTTACAATATATATACCTTTTATACCAATTTTTGATGTTTTTTAGAAACATTAAATGTTCAACATTTTGTATAGGATATGTCTTTTGGAAGTGTTTATATATTAGTCTTCCATAGTTTAATTCTTGTTTGTTTATTATATTGCTTCCTCTATCATATATTTTATTTTTATTCCACATGGTTACACTCTAGTGATGAGGGAACAATCTCTCCACTAACACACCAAGTCTCCTGATAATAGTCGATACCCTCTAGTGACCATGGAGATGCACATACGATGATATGATCAAATGGGATCAGGGAACTTTTGAGCGGCATCCGAGTTTGAGACATTATATATATCCTAGTAAATGATTCATCATCATTTTGACTCAAAGTATTAAATATTTTTTCTTTCTTACCGAGATGGTAATAAATTATGCAGTCACAATCAATTATAAATTTGAACCATATCAACTTTCTCATCATAAAGGTGTACCGAGTGATTATATACCTAAGATTAGAACATATTTCATACCTTAATTTTAATAAATTGAATCTTAAAATTTTTAAATAAATCACCACAGATTCCAATTCAAGGATATGTGTATGAAAATTTTTCTCTCGAGGTTTTAATTGATATGAGTTAATAGTAACTTTCTAGTCATTTTTCATTAAAAAACAACCCATTTACTTTAATTAAGCAATGATGTAGATAAAAATTTCACTATTCATGACTTGAATGGAAAAAATTAGATCCTTCAATAATCCAACTTTAAATTTATATAATCAATCAAATCCTTCCATTTTTTAGATGGATATAATATATTTTCATGTTAACATTGTTAGTGGTCAAGATAACTATGTGATGTTTTCAGAAAACAACTAGTAATAGCCGAGCAATCTAACAAAGATACAAATCTCACAAACATTTAAGGGATTTTCCATTCATCAACAACTTTAGTTTCATTTGGATCAACAATTATTCTATCATTATTTATTAAATTACATTGCATAAAATATTCTATAATAAAAAATAAAAGATACTAAATTATCTATATTACTTATTTTATTTAAGGGTTTTTAGTAGAATCCATAATTCTATTTCCTGATCCTCATTATTTTTTTAATGAAGAAATTAATCCCTAAAAACATAACAAAAAATTCATCAAAATCTCACTTAATATGTTCCATGAATAAAACTGGACAATTCATAAACCCAAAAATAAAAATAAAAACTCATAATACCATACCAAGTTTAAAATATTATATTAGTTATCTCATCCTTCTTCACATACAGTTGAGGGTAGACATATTGAAGATCGACATTCTCAAAATACCATTCTCGTTATATATGATCAAACAAGTCATCGATATTAGGAATAAAATATTTATTCTTAACATTAATAACATTCAATTATCTATAATTAATTAAAAAAATCATGGAACCTCAATTACATTAAAAAAATAAAATTGGTGACTCCCTTGGGGATGTTCTAAGATGAATGAAACCTTTATCAAGAAATTATTGTAACATGATTTTCAATTCTACAATTTGTATTTTTTCCATTTGGTAAGGGGGTTTTAAATTATCTTAGAATTATATACTATTATATATGTAAAATCGAATTCCTACTAAATTATAATATTAGGAAAATCATCATAAAAATAATCCATCAATTATTTTATGAAAGAAACATCATTAATCTGAACAGTTCCATTATCTATAACTATATTAGAAAGATAATATTCATTTCCATATTTTTGTAGTTTTGAGCTTTTTGATATGTTATTAATGGTATGAATTGATTCATATATACAAATAGAAACTAATTTTGTAATATAATTTATTTGTCTCTATAATCAATCTATGAATGATAAACTGAAATCCAATCCATACCTAGAATAATTTCACATACCACAATGGGAAATACAATAATGTATTAAGGAAAAACTATTCCACCGATAATAACATGAAGGTCATTATAAATTTTTATTGCATTAATACTACCCCTATGTGTTCTTACCAAACTTTTTAAATTCATTTCGTGAGGTGAGATGTTTATTTTATTTGAAAATTTCTCAGATATGAAAAAATTTGTAGATCCCAAATAAAAAAAGGCATTAGAATAATTTTAATAACCAATTAAGGTACATATTAACTCTTCATTAGATTACCATGATTTTATGAATTACTTCCAAAGGATTTCACCACAAACTTTTACTTATATTCTTATTTCTTTTCATAATTAGTGATCTTCATTACCAAAGAATCTGAATAATGACCCATCTAATTAAATTTAAAACACCTTATTATATACTTAAGAAAATTATTCTTTCAACAAATAAGATAGTTTTATTTCCCATCACATGCCATATTACCAATATTACTATATTTAAATCACATACTATATTTTTTAAGGCATTCGTGAAGGTTTTTTTACCCCATCTATCATAGACTAGAAATGTAAATTTTTTAACATCATATTTCATTAGTGGATACATCCAAACTCTCACTACACCAAACTATTCATTCAGAGGTTGTTTAATAAACCCCCACTATTTTTTTAAAATAATTTTTCTATTTTTTAATAAACCACTGCTAAACTGATAAACATTTTTATAAACACGATACAATCCTCCTCCCCCGAAACCCCCAAACCTCCCAACACCCCTGACCTGCTGCCTCACTGACCCCCCCCCACCACGATAACTTTTTGAAGCCCTAGCCTCATCGCCGCCACTCTCCGACCCTGGTTGTGCCTCAACTAGTTCCACTTCACCTTATATTTCCTTTCCAACCCTCACTATTCATCACCTCACCATCCCTCACAATGCCTCACTACCCCTCACCCCCCCTCTCCTTGTTGGCCCTCTCCTTACCACCCTTCATAGCCCATAATTAGTTTTCTTGCATTTACAACATGATAATGTGTTATATGGATTGATATGAAAGAGAAATGTTACATTTACATAATTATGTGTTCATATGTACAGATATGATTATATGTTTTATGATTCTTTTTCCACCTTTATTTAAACAAAAATATTTCATGTTACTCATTTACCATTATGAAATGATTTTGAAAGGAGTGTACACTTGTTTGTAATATATGGTACATTGCCCATATAAAAATGTTATGGAAGGAGGGTACCCCTGTATTATATGAGATTTACATTAATCTTCATTCCTAAATATGAATGTATGTATTTTTTAATTTATTGGTTTTGTTATTTTCCCTACTTGGTGGTCTTTGAGAACATGTTACCTTACAAAATTCTATTTTCTCCATACGATTAACCTAAGAGTGGCCTGGTGCATTTAAGTATGAGTTATATGGTCTCCTAAAGTAATGTGGATGCAATAGAATGGTTTTAAACATTTTTTTGCACCACCATGTATGAAATTTATTTTTTTATCATTACATATTAATAAGGGTATGAAACACTACACGATGCTTACATATGGATATATTATTGTACCACTAAAGATGTTCAGGAGAGATAAGTGGAAATAATTTGAGTATTTTATACCCACGCCCAACATGTGAACTTTACCTGTTTGTGTAAACATTATATATCATTATTCATATAAAGGAAAGGTCCAAATGATGAACGGTGGATGTTGAAGAATGTTTAGAAGAAGGGTGTGAATAGAATAATCAGAGCTGACACTGAGTACGATTTTGACGGCTTTGGTGTTTGTTAATTTACTAATTCTTTGGAACCTATTTCTATATACGATTAACCCAATGTGAGATATTTAACAATGCATACGTATGAATCTTCTAATATATGATATATCATTTTTGGATGTGTGTCCATATGATCATAGTTTCTTTTTCATTTACTATATATATGGGGAATGGTTTTTATTATTATTTTATTTATTCATTTAGGATTCCTTAATTCACTATGTCTTATAAATATTATACAGTAAAATATGCATGATTTTATAGGGGTCCCTAGTGGGTCCATATTGGATTTATACCTCTTTCTTCTATCACTTTATAATTTCCTATGTAACAGGAGTGACCTAACAGGGGTATTATGACTCTGAATTAGGTTTCCATTATGGGGTTTCAACCTCACATACATTATTCCTCATTTTTTTGTAGTTTATGATTATACTAGTCGAACTAATAAGTTCCAAATAGTTTAGGGTCACAATACATGGACCACATAACTGCATACAGTCGATGGTCATAATGCTCAAAATATGAATCATAGTATAATTTCAAATACCATGTACTATTGTGCTACAAATAGTTTATGGTCATAATTTATATATTGATGTTGACCCACCCAGAGCGGGTTTTTTGAAATCAGTGGGTTTAACACCAACAAAAATGGTCTTCCTAGGGGTACCTACATCAATGAAAAGAATATTGGGTTATGGCATAGATAAATTCAAATTAGGATTTTATGAAAAAATTAATTAATTTTATAATTATGGTGGAATAAATGTGGTAAATATTTATTTATTTTAACACCCCAAGCTTCCATGGTACACTTCTCTTTGAATAGTAGAGCATCGTGTGTTGTACGCAACCTTGAGTTCTAACACACCGTGACCAATCAATGTAGCCTTAATGAATAGTAATACCCACTTTTCGAAATTATATAAATTTTATACTTCAGAATGGACTTTATTTTTGGATTCGGAATATCTAAATTATCCTATGTTGAATTTTTGGTATTTTTCCGGGAACTTCCAATTTTCAATGAATAGTGAAAAATACTTAAAAACAACATTTTTAATAAAAATAATTTATAGTGTAAATTATACTATTGAGTGGTTTTAATGTATAATTAGAATATAATTTTTCCATTTTATCCAATGGTGTTCATTAGAATTAATTTCACTTTGAAATTGGGCATAAACAATTGTCAATCTATCGATTGATATTGTTTCTTAAAAACACGCTATTTGTTTTGACAACAGAAATTAATTATAAAATTCATTAATTCAAATTATATGTTTGGAATTTTTTAAAATAGACATCATTTTTTAATTCTGAATATCAATTACAGCTTAGGGTGAATTTTTGGTAATTTTCTGAAAAACTTCAATTTTTGATGAATTGTGAAACCACTAACTGGTAGTTAAAAAACTGATTTTTCCATTCAATGAAACTTTACCGCTCCTATGAATTTAATTTCAAAAATCCTACATACATTGTTATAATTAGGAAGTAAAATGTGGTTCAATGGGATGAAAATTATTTTTGGTGAATAGTAACTTTTGAGTTTTATTAACCGCGATTAGAGGTGTTTAGAGTAATTTAAGGTAAAAATAATGTTATAATAATATGAAATTACCTTGACACATGTACAACTCTTATTGGATGACTAATGGACGACCAATAAAATCCATGGGGAAATTTTTGGGACCCCATGGAGCCACATGGGTAAGATAATGACATCAATACATTTTATTTAAAGTAAAAATAAAAATGTCACAATCATACATTGTTTTAATAAAAAACTTTTTACAAGGGGTTACACAAGTTATATTTTCGACTATAAGTATCCATTGGAGATGAAAAGATTTACTACATCCTGGTATTTTTTAAAAAAAATTTAGACATTAAATAAACTAAATATTTTATTTCACCATGATGATGTAGCGATTACCTCATTAATTAAAGATTTAAATAAAATGAAAAGATAATGTAAACTCTATGACTTACACTGGTAAAAAACCTATCATATGATATATTTAGAACCCTTATCACATTATCCTAGAAATATATAATTGTGGGACCTTTGAAATATGAAAACCAGTTCATAATAATGTAACATTTCTTGACTTTCAAAGAGTTCCCCTTCTCTCCTCTTATAAAAGGCCCCACCTATACCACCTTATTCACACCTTCAAGCCATTTGGATCGGCCAAACTATGCCTAAATACTCTCTAAACTACCATCTATTACTACAAGAAGCCTTACTTTGGGCAGAAGTCTTCCCAAGGAAGCCTTTGGCTCTAATCAAATAGAGTTACCCGATTTTAAGGTAATGTCTTCTCTTATGTTCTTTTGTTTTATTTTTCTTCTCCAACCCCTTAAACAATTTTTATTCATTTATTTTGTAAAAAAACCAGTATCATAAATTTACTAGGATATTTTTATGAGATTTATTTGATTTAAACTTAGACACACCTTCTTCTAATGGTTAAAGAAAATACTGTTTCTATGGGTGGCGAATTACATCCTCACAAAACGATGACTGTTCAATCTTCATTTAACACCTCTCATGGTGGACATTAAGAAGTCACTATATTTATATATTATATATATTATGTTTATAATTTCATTATGCTTCTGTATTTTTCATTTATGGCATACCTTTATGATTTCCATTTTGGGTAAATGCGATAATTTCATTTTAGGAAGTGCGGACTACCGCCCCCTCAAAGTGATTTGAATCGTTAATGCCATATGTGGGATGTATAAATGATGGAGTAAATAATATTTTATATGATATTATACTGGAATTATAATATACCTTTATATCATTATGATTTCATTCCATTAAATATGAAATAGAAATGAAAGTAGCGTTCATGCGTACGCACGACTTACCCTCTCCATGAACAGTGCATTTCATTACTTACCTCTAAATGTTATGTAATATTATAAATGAATATATATAATGGATATATATTATATATATGATATCTAAACTATGAATATAATTTTGGATATAATGGATTTTTTACCACATGAACAACTTGTAATTATAAGAATTTTATTTTTGACTCAAGTACCAAAGATCGACAAAATGACCGTTATTGACTTAAATAATTACATAATGTTAATAACATGGTAATAAGTGATATAAAAGGAATAATGAACTTTAAAAAGGTTATAAAGAAAGTATAATTTAACTCTATTTTATTATTCAGGAGGTTAAAGAACGATCGAGTCAAGTAGGACACGAGGTAATGGACTTCACCGCAATATCCTTTCATTGAGGCATATTTTTTTTATACAAAACTTTCTTTTATACGGTGTATAAACTCCATTGAATTTTAATTTTATTCAAAAGAATATTTTTATACGAATCATTTTTACTAAAAGACAAAAGGAATGTTTTATCTTACGTATGCGGTGATAAAGACTTCTCCGCCTTCGTGACCATTATTTCAGTTTCAGCTTCCTCTACAAGCCATAACTTTTTTTAATGAAAAATAAATACCATGTTTTAATTTTATTTTATTTTGGTATTGAAAATGGTTTTGATAGTGTTTTTATTATATCAATGTGTTGTACTAATATCTTGTGATTGAAATGTGGAAATGTTATGTTTCGTTTATGCATGTTTTATGTGATACGATTATGTTATGGTTTATGATATGTTTAAACCTATTCATAGGAGGAATTAATTGGACTTAATAAGTGACGGGTGGAGCCCGCTATAGCTCCTCGATGCATCGGTAGGTCTCATGAGACAAACTAGTGTCTTGGCAAAAGGCCTTGACAAAATCTTATTTGGAGTCTTGGCACAATGCCTTGATTATGTGGTTATGATAGTCTGGCATTATGAATTCCATCATTATGAAAGTGGTTATTGATATTGCATGTGATTATTCCACTAGTAGAATATCCATGTGAACAATTAAATGGCATTATTTCATTTTACTTTTCCCATATTATGCTGAAGTTCAAGTTTAAAAGGATTTTGTTTTAGTTATACAATGCCTTAAATGTTTATGTTTATTTATGAAAGTTTCCGCTATATTGTTATCCTTACTGAGCATCTGAGCTCACCCCTTTCAATGCTTTAATTTTTCCAGGATGTGAAGAAGTATTTTATGAATGACTTATAGGGATAGTATGAAGGGATATGAAGACAATATGTTTTTTAGTTTTGTTTTACTTTATGATGTAATGTAATAATATTGAATATATCTAGTGTTTCCAAGGCTACTAAACTAATCGGTATTTCAAGACATGATTTTCTGTGATCATGAAAATTTTATGTAATAATGCACCAACTCTGGGTAACTGGGGTTTGGGAATTAAAGTTGGTATTAGAGGGAATTTAGTACTAATATTGGAAGCTAGATTTAGATAAACTCTGATTAGAGCACATAACCCTAAGTTAGACTTTGAGGATTAGTATAGAAGAATTTCCTAGAATTTAGGTATAATATAGATTTTGATAGTTTTCTGAGCAGTACATCCCTGTCTGGATATGAGAAGGTAGAGGCGGATTTTCCACAGATGTACCAAGGGTTAAAACTAGAAAACACCGTTTTGAGCTAGACTCGAACGGGAACTGGTGCACGACAATGGGCCTTGCTACAATCTTGGTTACGAAACTCCTGGGGGATATGCTTAGGATAATTCTTATTTTCTTCACAAATTATTATGAAGAGTTTATGAGTATATACTTCCTTAAAGAAAACATTTTTATGATTATAGATTATATCTATAAACAATTAAATTTATGTTAGGTGTTTTGCAAGTTTGTTATTTTTTATTTCAATTCATAAACTAATCTAGTTTATGCCATTATTTCAAAATTCCACCTAGTGGGAGGAATGAAAACTTTATCAATGCATGCACTCCATGTAGGGATATACCTCCTACTCAAGGTAATTATAGTGGAGCTGGTGATACAATTGGTGATGATCAACTTATCACCATACTGGGAAAACTCACTCAGGTTAGGAATAATAACCCTACTCGTTTAGAGAACCCTAATCCACAATGTGGAGGATCAATGTTAGACCGCTTCATGAGGCAACAACCACCAACATTAAATGGGAGTACAAATACCTTAGTAGCTGAGCAATGGATAAATTCCTTAGAGAAAATATTCCATGCCTTGGGGAGTAGTGAAAGGGAAAAGGTTATCATGGTGGTTTACCACCTCAATGGAGATGCTGATCAATGGTGGTCATTGATACAAAACATGAAGGAAGATGATGAAGTATAAAATATGGAATGGAGGGAGTTCAAAGATATTTTCTTAGAAAAATACTTTCCTCGTGGCCATCGAGAAGACATGGAAAGGAAATTTCTGAGTTTGATACAAAAGGAGGATGAGAATGTCACAAATTATTAGTCTAAGTTTACAAGGTTAACGAGGCATGTTGCAGATTACATACGTAACCCAATAAGTAAGATTGACCATTTCTTTGATGGGTTAAAACCATTTCTCCATCGAGATATAGTATCACAATATTTCTCTTCGTATGAAGATATAGTCTCGTGTACTATCAAGATAGAACATGAATTCTCTAAGTCTTATGACAACAAATTAAGGCAAGAGAAGAAGAGAAAGGGGGAGAAATAGATAGATAAAAGGAAAAAGGGAAGGGAGGATTTTCCATTATGCGATAATTGTGGGAAGAATCACCCCGGTACTTGCCTAAAAGGAATGGGAGTTTGTTATAAATTTGGAGAAAAAGGTCACCAGGCTCGTGATTGCAAGGGAAAGGAAGAGGTTATCAATGTTGAATGCTACAATTGTAGGGAAATGGGGAATTATGCAAATTAATATCCTAAGCGTTAGGAAAACTTACCTCAGAATAGGATAAGGGATCAAGGACAATCTTATGCTGTTACTATACTTGAAGTGGAATAATTAATGTATTAGTGCTTTTGGACTCAAGGATTGTAATATAGTTATAAGAATAATGTGATATATATAAGGATTCTATTACTGTACTTTTTTGTTTTCATTAAGGTTTTAATATGATAAATGCAATAATATTTTTAGTATGTGAAAAAAATAGAATGTTTATATTGTTTGGGGAATCTGATGTTACAATTGATTTTGGAATTTAGAGACCTTTTAGAAAAAGTCTGGATAGAGATATTTTGGATAACTATAAATGTTGGAATCGATTAAGTTGAACATTGGATAGTATTGTTTAAGGTTAAAACATTTCTGAATATTATTGTTTGAATATTATAATACTATAGTTTTAGGAAAAGGACAACCTGCAGGTTGTGGGATAACCCGTCGCGTCGGACAAAGCTGTAGGAATCGTACCCACAACCATAGTGCGACATGCCTTTATTACCTACCACTAGACTACAGGAAGTCCCTGGTTATTAGAAAATAGTTTTCCTAATCTTAATGGTATGTGTTAATATTTTGAACCTTGTACGATTAGGATAAATATAATATTTTTGAGTTATATTATCTTTTTGAGGGAAAGATGAGTTTGTGGTTGAAATTAGTTGAAGGTTGAAACTCTACTTGTCATGTATATATATATATATACCTCTCTATTATTCTAGGAGAAAATTAATTCTTAAACTTTAGTAAAGGGATATTAAAACCAAAAAAAGTGTTATCCTAATACTTTATGTTTTGTTGAACTGATGATATTTTAAATCACCGTAGATTGAAGGCTTTGAGGCCCTCAATTTTACACTTGTTCGTGATTGATGACCTCAATAACTCCCTAAAAATATTTAAATTTTTTCTCCAATTATATGTCTCTAATTTCCACCAAGGTTTTTCTAATCGAGATCATAATTTGGTGGTGACTTTTTCATTTCCCTTTCCCTCTTATTAAGGAAAAATTTTGTTAACCTAATTTCCAAAGTGGGTTTTCCCAAAGGTATTTTCAACTTTCATCCTTTTATTATTTAAGAAAAATTTCAAATTGCGAGGACACAATTTATTGAATTAGTTTAGAATGCAACAGCCCAAGCATCCATGGTACACTTCTCTTGGAATAATAGAGCACTGTGTGTTGTATGCAACCTCGAGTTCTAACACACCGTGACCAATCAAAGTAGCTGTTATGAATATTAGTACCCACCTTTTGAAGTTATATAAATTTTATACTTCATAATGGAATTCATTTTTGGATTCAGAATATCGGTATTATCCAATGTTGAATTTTTGGTATTTTTAAGAGAACTTCCAATTTTCGATGAATAGTGAAAAATACTTAAAAACGACATTTTTAATAAAAATAACTTCTATTGATAAATTATACTATTGAGTGGTTTTAAAGTATAATTAGAATATAATTTTACTATTTTATCATATGGTGGTTATTAGAATTAATTTCACTTTGAAATTGGACATAAACAATTGTCAATCTTTCGATTTATATTGTTTCTTAAAAACACGCTATTTGTTTTGACAAAGAGAATTAATTATAAAAGTAATTAATGCAACTGATATGTTTGGATTTTATAAAATAGACATCATTTTTGAATTATGAATATAAATTATAGATTAGGATGAATTTTATATATTTTTCTGGAAAACTTCAAATTTTGATGAATAGTGAAACCACTAAGTGGTAGTTAAAAAACTGATTTTTCATTTCAATGAAACTTTACAACTTCTATGAATTGAATTTCAAAAATTAGACATACATGGTTATAATTATGAAGTAAAACTTGGTTCAATGGGATGAAAATAATTTTTGGTGAATAGTAACTTTTGAGTTTTATTAATCGCGATTAGAGGTAATTAGAGTAATTTAAGGTAAAAATAATTTTATAATAATATTAAATTACTTTAAAACATTTCTTAATCTAATTGGATGACTCATGGAAGACCATGAAAATCCATGGTTTAATTTTTGGGACCCCATGGAGCCACTTGGGTAAGATAATGACATTAATACCTTATATTTAAAGTAAAAAATAAAAATGTCACAAACATGGATTGTTTTACTAAAAAAAATTTACAAGGAGTTATAAATGTTATCTTTTGGACTATAAATATCCATTGTAAATATAAAAATATTTCCTACATCATGGTATTTTTTTATAATTTTTAGACATTAAATAAATAAAATGTTTTATGACACCATGATGATGCTGCGATTACCTCATTAATTAACGATTTAAATAAAATGAAAAGATAATGTAAAATATAAGACTTACACTTGTAAAAAACCTTTTGGATAAGTAGATTTCGAACCCTTATCACCTTATCCTATAAATATAAAATTTTGGGACCTTTGAAATTCGAAAATTACTTCATAATAATGTAACATTTCATGACTTTCCAAGAGTGCCCCTCCTCTCCTCTTATAAAAGGCCCCCACCTCTACCACCTTACTCACACCATAAAGCCATTTTTCACGGCCATACTATGCCCAAATACTCTATAAACTTCCCTCTATTACTCCTAAAAGCCTGAAATTTTTCTAAAGTATTTCCAAGGAAGCATTTGGCTCAAATCAAAATGAGTTACTTGATTTTAAGGTAATGTCTTCTCTTATGTTCTTTTGTTTTATTTTTCTTCTAAAACCCCTAAAAATCTTTTTATTCATTTTATTTGTAACAACACCAGTATCTTCAATATACTAAGATTTTTTTATGAGAAGTATTTGATTTAAACTTTCACACACCTTTGTCTAATGGTTAAAGAACATACTTTTTCTGTGGGTGGGGAATTACTGTCTCACGAAACGATGATTTTTCAAACTTTTTTTTAACACCTCTCACGGTGTCCATTAAGATGTCACTATTTTTAAATATGATATATATTATTTTTATGTTTTCATTATACTTATTTATTTTTCATTTATGGCATACCTTTATGATTTCCATTATGGGTAAAAGTAATAATTTTATTTTAGGAAGTGCGGACTACTGCCCCCTCAATGTGATTTGAATCGTTAATTCCATATGTGGGATGTATAAAGGATGGAGTAAATATTATTATTTATGATATTATACTGGAATTATAATATACCTTTATATCATTATGATTTCATTCCATGAAATACAAAATATAAATGAATGTAGCGTTCATGCGTACGCACAACTTACCGTCTCCATGAACGGTGCATTTCATTTCTTCCCTCTAAATGTTATTTAATATTGTAAATGCATATATATACTAGATATATATGAAATATATGGTATCAAAATCATGAATATAATTCAAGATATAATGGATATTTTACCACATGAACAACTTGTAATTATAAGAAGTTTATTTTTGACTCAAGTACCAAAGATCGACAAAATGACAGTTATTGACTTAAATAATTACATATTGTTCATAACATGGTAATAAGTGATATAAAAGGAATAATGAACTTACAAATGGTTCTAATTCAAGTATAAATTAACTCTAGTTTATTATTTAGTAGGATAAAGAATGATCATGTCATGTCGGACACGAGGTAAGGGACTTCATCTCAATCTCCTTTCATTGAGGCATATTTTGTTTTATACACAACTTTCTTTTATATGGTGTATAAAACCCTTTGACTTTTACTTGTATTCAAAATTAATATTTTTATACGAAGCATTTTTACTAAACAACAAAAGGAATTCTTTGTCTTACGTATGCGGCGACAATGACTTCTCCGCCGCCGTGACCATTATTTTAGTTTTGGCTTCCTCTACAAGCCATACCTTTTTTTAATGAAAAATAAATACCAAGTTTTCATTTTCATTTATTTTGGTATTGAAAATGGTATTGAAAATGTTTTAATTATATCAATGTGTTGTATTGAAATATTTTGATTGAAATGTGGAAATGTTATGTTTCCATTATTCATGTTTTATGTGATACGATTATGTTATTGTTTATGATATGTTTTAACCTGTCCATATGAGGAATTCATTTGTCTTAATAAGTGACGGGTGGAGCCCGCTATAGCTCCTCGATGCATCAGTATGTCTCATGAGAGAAACTAGTGCCTTGGAACAAGGCCTTGACAAAATCTTATTTGTAGTTTTGGCACGAGGCCTTGACTATGTGGTTATGATAGTTTGGCATTATGCATTCCATCATTATGAAAGTGGTTATTGATATTTCATTTGATTATTAGACTAGTAGAATATCCATGTTAATAAGTAAATGGCATTATTTCATGTTACTTTTTCCATATTGTGCTGAAGTTTAAGTTTAAAAGGCTTCTGTTTTCGTTATACACTGCCTTAAATGTTTATGTTTATTTATGAATGTTTCTGCTATATTGTTATCCTTACTGAGCATCTGAGGTCAACCCTTTCAATGTTTTATTTTTTATAGGATGTGAAGATGTATTTTATGAATGAATTGTAGGGATAGTATGAAGGGATATGAATCCAAGATGTTTTTGTAGTTTTGTTTTACTTTTTGATGTAATGTAAGACTTATGAATATATCTAGTGTTTCCAAGGCTACTAAACTAATCGGTCATTCGAGAATTGATATTTTGTGATCATGCCAATGTTGTGTAATAATGCACCAACTCTGGGTAACTTGGGTCAAGACATTACAGTTGGTATCAGATCCAGTTTAGTACTAACCTTGGAAGCTAGATTTTGATAAACTCTGATTAGAGCACATAGACCTAAGATAGACTTTGATGATTAGTATAGAAGTACTTTCTAGAATTTTGATATTATATAGATTTTGTGTGTTTTCCAAGAAATAAATCCCTATATGTATACGAGTTGGTAGAGGCAGCTCTGGCACAAATGTACCTAGGGCTAAAACTCAAAAACACCGCTTTGAGCTAGACTCGAATGGGAACTAGTGCACGAAAACGGGCCTTGCTGCACTCTTGTTTATGACACTCTCAGGGGATATGCTTAGGAGAATTATCATTTTCATTACAAACCATTATAAAGGTATTATGAGTATATACATTCTCAAAGAAAACATTTTTATGATTATGGATTATATCCATAAACTGTTCAATTTATGTTAGGTGTTTTGCAAGTTTGTTATTTTGTATTTCGATTCATAAACTAATGTAGTTTATTCCATTGTTTAGAAATGAAACTTATTGGAAGTAATGGAAACCGTATCAATGCACGCACTCCATGTAGGGATTTCCCTCCTGCTCAAGATAATTATTGTAGAGCTGGTGATACAACTGGTGTTGATCAGCTTATCACCATACTAGGACAACTCACTCAGGTTATGAATAATAACCTTACTCGTATAGATCACCTTGATCCGCAAGGAAGAGGATCAATGTAAGACTGCTTCATGAGGCAACAACCACCAACATTAAATGGGAGTACAAATCCCTTAGTAGCTGAGCAATGGATAAATTGTTTAGAGAAAATATTCCATGCCTTGGCGAGTAGTGAAAGGGAAAAGGTTATCATGGCAGTTTACTGCCTCACTGGAGATGCTGATCAATGGTGGACATTGATACAAAACATGAAGGAAGATGATGAAGTATAAAATATGGAATGGGGGGAGTTCAATGATCTTTTCTTAGAAAAATAAATTTCTTGTGACCATCGAGCATATATGGAAAGGCAATTTCTGAGTTTGAGACAAAAAGAGGATGAGAATATCGCAAAGTATTAGTCTAACCTTACATGGTTAGCGAGGCATGCTTTAGATTATATACAAAACCCAAGAAGTAAGATTGATTGTTTCTTTGATGTGTTAAAACCATTTATCCATCGAGCATTAGTATCACAATTTTTCTCTTCGTATGAAGATATAGTCTCGTGTGCTATCAAGACAGAAATATAATTATCTAGGTCTTATGACAACAAAGTAAAGCAAGAGAATAAAATAACGGTGGAGCAAGAGATAGATAAATGAAAAAGGGAAAGAAGGATTTTCCATTATGCGATAATTGTTGGAAGAATTACCAGGGTAATTGCCTAAAAGGAATGGGAGTTTGTTATAAATGTGGAGAAAAAGGTCACCAGGCTCTTGATTGAAAGGGAATAAAAGAGGCTATCAATGTTGAATGCTACAATTGTAGGGAAATGGGGAATTATGAAAATTAATGTCCTAATCATCAAGGAAACATACCTCATAAAAGGCCAAGGGATCAAGGCCAATCTTATGTTATCACTACAGTTGAAGTGAAATAATTAATGTATTAGTTCTTTGGGACTCAAGGATTATATTCTAGTTATAAGAATAATGTGATATATATATAAGGATTGTACTGAATTACTTGTTGTTTTCATTAAGGTTTTAATATGATAAAGGTAATCATTTTTTTTGTATGAGACATTAAGAGAAACTTTACTTTGAATGGGGAATCTGATGTTACAATTGATTTTGGAATTTAGAGGACTTTTAGAGAAAGTTTGGATAGAGGTATTTTGGATAACTATAATGGTTGGAATAGATTAAGTTGAACTTTGGATAGTATTGTTTAAGGTTAAAACATTTCTGAAGATTATTTTTGTAATATTATAATACTATAGTTTTAGGAAAAGGACAACCTGCAGGTTGTGGGATAACCCGTCGCATCGGACAAAACGGCAGGAATCGAACCCACAACCATAGTCCAACAGGCCTTTATTACCTACCACTAGCCTACAGTAAGTCCCTAGTTATTAAAAAATAGTTTTCCTAATCTAAATGGTATGTGTTAATATTTGGAACCTTGTACGATTAGGATAAATATAATATTTTTGAGTGCTATTATCTTTTTGAGGGAAAGATGAGTTTGTGGTTTAAATTAGTTAAAGGTTGAAACTCTACTTGTTAAGTATATATATATACCTCTCTCTTATTTTATGAATAAATTAATTTTTAAACTTTAGGAAAGGGATATTAAAACAATGAAATTTGTTATCCTAATACATTATGTTTTGTTGAACTGATGATATTTTAAATCACCATAGATTGAAGGCTTTGAGTCCCTTAATTTTACAGTTGTTTGTGACTGATGACCTCAATCACTCCCTAAAAATATTTACATTTTTCCTCCAATTATATGTCTCAAATTTCCACCAATGTTCTTCTAATCGAGATCATAATTTGGTGGTGACTTTTTCATTTCCCTTTCCCTCTTACTAAGGCTAAATTTTATTAACCTTATTTCTGATGTGGGTTTTCCACAACAGTATTTTCTACTTTAAACATTTTATTTTTGAAGAACAATTTCAAATTTCAGGGATGCAATTTATTGAATGCGAGTATAATGTAACACCCCAAGCTTCCATGGTACACTTCTCTTTGAATAATAGAGCAACATGTGTTGTACGCAACCTCGAGTTCTAACACACCACGACCAATCAAAGTAGCTGTTATGAATAGAAATACCCACGTTTTGAAATTATATAAATTTTATATTTCAAAATGGACTTCATTTTTGGATTTGGAATATTGGAATTAGCCTATGTTGAATTTTTTGTATTTTTCCAAGAACTTCCAATTTTCGATGAATAGTGAAAAATACTTAAAAACAACACTTTTAATCAGAATAATTTATAGTGATAAATTATACTATTGATTGGTTTTAAAGTATAATTAGAATATAATTTTACCATTTTATGCAATGGTGGTCATTAGAAATAATTTCACTTTGAAATTGGACATCAACAATTGTCAATCTTTCGATTGATATTGTTTTCTAAAAACATGCTATTTGTTTTGACAACATGAATTAATTATAAAATTAAATAATCAAACTTATATGTTTGGAATTTTGTAAAATAGAAATCATTTTTGAATTCGGAATATCAATTATATCTAAGGGTAAATTTTTGGTATTTTTCTGAAAAACATCAATTTTGGATGAATAGTGAAACCACTAAGTGGTAGTTAAAAAACTAATTTTTTGTTTCAATGAAACTTTACCACTTCTATGAATTGAATTTAAAAAATCCAACATACATGGTTATAATTAGGAAGTAAAATGTGGTTCAATGGGATGAAAATAATTTTTTGGTGAATAGTAACTTTTAAGTTCTATTAACCGCGATTAGAGGTAATTAGAGTAATTTAAGGTAAAAATAATGTTATAATAGTATGAAATTACTTTGAAACATGTACTTCTCTTAATGGATGACTCATGGCCGACCAATAAAATACATGGGTCAATTTTTGGGACCCCATGGAGCCACTTGGGTAAGATAATGACATGAATACCTTTTATTTAAAGTAAAAATAAAAATGTCACAAACATGCATTATTTTACTAAAACTATTTTTACAAGGGGTTATAAAAGTTATCCTTTAGACTATAAATATCCATTGGAAAGTTAAAATTATTTCCTAAATCATGGTAATTTTTTATAATTTTTAGAAATTAAATAAATTAAATTTTTTATGACACCATGATGATGCATCGATTACCTCATTAATTAACGATTTAAATAAAATGAAAATAAAATGTAAAATCTAAGACATACACTTGTAAAAAACCTATTGGATGAGTATATTTTGAACCCTTATCACATTATCCTAGAAATATATAATTTTGGGACCTTTTAAATCCGAAAATCACTTCATAATAATGTAACATTTCATGACTTTCCAAGAGTGCCCCTCCTATCCTCTTATAAAAGGCCCCCACCTCTACCACCTTATTCACACCATAAAGCCATTTGGATCGGAAAAAATATGACCAAATACTCTCTAGACTTACCTCTACTACTCTGAGAAGTCACACTTTGTTCAGAAGTCTTCCCAAGGAATCCTTTGGCTCAAATAAAAAAGAGTTACCCGATTTTAAGGTAATGTCTTCTCTTATGTTCTTTGGTTTTATTTTGCTTCTCCAACCCCTTAAAATCTTTTTATTAATTTATTTTGTATCAAAACAGTATCTTCAATATACTAGGATATTTTTATGAGATGGATTTGATTTACACTTACACACACCCTCATCTAATGGTTAAAGAACATACTATTTTTGTGGGTGGGGAATTACTTTCTCACGAAACGATGATTGTTCAATCTTCTTTTAACACCTCTCATGGTGCCACAAAGATGTCACTATATTTATATATGATATATATTATGTTTATGCTTTACTTATGCTTTTTTAGTTTTCATTTATGGAATACCTTTATGATTTCCATTATGGGTAAACATGATAATTTCATTTTAGGAAGTGCGGACTACCGCCCCCTCAAGGTGATTTGAATCGTTAATGCCATATGTGGGACGTATAAAGGATGGATTAAATTATATTATATATGATATTATACTGGAATTATAATATACATTTATATCATTATGATTTCATTCCAAAATAGAAATGAAAGTAGCGTTCATGCGTACGTACGTCTTACTGTCTCCATGAACGGTGAATTTCATTTCATACATCTAAATGTTATGTAATATTATAAATGCATATATATATACTTTATATATATCATATATATGATATCTAAATCATGAATATAATTCTGGATATAATTGATATTTTACCACATGAACAACGTGAAATTATAAGAAGTTTATTTTTGACTCAAGTACCAAAGATCGACAAAACAACCGTTATTAACATAAATAATTACATATTGTTCATAACATGGAAATTAGTGATATAAAAGGAATAATTAACTTGAAAAAGGTTCTAAAGAAAATAGACATTAACTCTACTTTATTATTCAGGAGGTTAAATAATGATCGAGTCATGTTGGACACAAGGTAAGGGACTTCGTCTCAATCTCCTTTCATTGAGGCATATTTTGTTTTTTACACAAATTTCTTTTATACAGTTTATAAACCCCTTGGAATTTTACCTTTATTAAAAAGGAATATTTTTATATAAAGCATTTTTACTAAAAGACAAATGGAATTTTTTGTCTTACATATGCGGCGACAATGACTCTCCACCGCCGTGACCATTATTTGAGTTTCGGCTTTCTCTACAAGCCATAACTTTTTTTAATGAAAAATAAATACCAAGTTTTAGTTTTCTTTTATTTTGGTATTTAAAATTTTTTTGATAATTTTTTTATTATATCAATGTGTTGTATTGATATCATGTGATTGAAAGGTGGAAATGTTATGTTTCCTTTATGCATGTTTTATGTGATACGATTATGTTATGGTTTATGATATGTTTAAAACCGTTCATATGAGGAATGCATTGGACTAAATAACTGATGGGTGGAGCCCACTATAACTACTCGATGCATCAGTAGGTCTCATGAGACAAACTAGTGTGTTTTCATAAGGCCTTGACCAAATCTTATTTGTAGTCTTGGCACAAGGCCTTGACTATGTGGTTATGATAGTCTGGAATTATGCATTCCATCGTTATGAAAGTGGTTATTGATATTTCATGTGATTATTTGACTAGTAGAATATCCATTTAAATAAGTAAATTTCATTATTTCATTTTACTTTTTCTATATTATGTTGAATATCATGTTTAAAAGGCTTTTGTTTTAGTTATACATTGCCTTAAATGTTTATGTTTATTTATGAATGTTTCTGATATATTGTTATCCTTACTGAGAATATGAGCTCACCCCTTTCAATGTTTTAATTTTTCCAGGATGTGAATAAGTATTTTATGAATGACCTTCAGGGATAATATGAAGGGATATGAAGAAAAGATGTTTTTGTATTTTTGTTTTACTTAATGATGTAATCTAATACTTATGAATATATCTAGTGTTTCTAAGGCTAATAAACTAATCGGTCTTTCGAGACATGATCTTTTGTGATCATTCCAATGTTTTGTAATAATGAACTAAAGCTGGGTAACTGGGGTCGGGGCATTACAGTTGGTATCAGAGGCAGTTTAGTACTATCCTTGGAAGCTAGATTTAGATAAACTCTGATTAGGGCACATATCCCTAAGCAAGACTTTGAGGATTAGTATATAAGAACTTTCTATAATTTTTGTATTATAAACATTTTCTGAGTTTTCCGAGCAATACATCCCTGTATTGATACGATCAGGTGGAGGCAGCTCTGGCACAGATGTACCTAGGGGAAAAACTCGAAAAACCACTTTCAGTTATACTCGAATTAGAACTGGTGCACGACAATGGGCCTTGCTGCACTCTTGGTTACGACACTCTTGGAGGATATGATTAGGATAATTATCATTTTCTTTAAAAACTATTATGAAGGGTTTATGAGTATATACTTATTCAAAGAAAATTTTTTTATGATTATGGATTATATCTATAAACTCTAAAATTTACGTTAGGTGTTTTGCAAGTTTGTTATTTTGTATTTTGATTCCTAAAATAATCTAGTTTATGCCATTGTTTAGAAATGACACCTAGTGGAAGGAATGTAAACCATATCAATGCACGCACTCCATGTAGGGATTTCCATCCTACTCAAGATAATTATAATGGATCTGGTGATACAACTGGTGCTGATCAGCTTATCACCATACTGGGACAACTCACTCAGGTTATGAATAATAACCTCACTCGTATGGAGCACCCTGATCCACAATGTGGAGGATCAATGTTAGACTTCTTCATGAGGAAAAAACCACCAATATTCAATGGGAGTACAAATCCCTTAGTAGTTTAGCAACAGATAAATTCCTTAGAGAAAATATTCCATGCCTTGGGGAGTAGTGAAAGGGAAAAGGCTATCATGGATGTTTACCGCCTCACTGGAGATGTTAATCAATTGTGGTCATTGATATAAAACATGAAGTAAGATGATGAAGTATCAAATACGGAATGGAGGGAGTTCAAAGATATTTTCTTAGAAAAATACTTTCCTCATGACCATCGAGAAGACATGGAAAGGCAATTTCTGAGTTTGAGACAAAAGGAGGATGAGAATGTCGCAAAGTATGAGTCTAACTTTACAAGGTTAGCGAGGCATGATACATATTATATGCGTAACCCAAGAAGTAAGATTGATTGTTTCTTTGATGGGTTAAAACCATTTCTTCATCGAGATTTAGTATCACAATCATTATCTTCATATGAAGATATAGTCTCATGTGCTATCAAGAAAAAAAAGGAATTCTCTAAGTCTTATGACAACAATGTAATGGAAGAGAAGACGATAATGGTGGAGAAAAAGATAGATAAAAGGAAAAAGGGAAAATAAGGATTTTCCATTATGTGAAAATTGTGGGAAGAATCACCTCGGTACATGCCGAAAAGGAATGGGAGTTTGTTATAAATGTAGAGAAAAAGGTCACCAGGCTCGTGATTGCAACGGAAAAAAAGAGGCTATCAATGTTGAATGATAAAATTAAAGGGAAATGAAGAATTATTCAAATGAATGTCCTAAGAGTTAGGTAAACTTATCTCAAAAAAGGCCAAGGGATCAAGGCCAATCTTATGTTGTTACTACAGTTGAAGTGGAATAATTAATGTATTAGTACTTTTGGACTCAAGGATTATATTATGGTTATAAGAATAATGTGATATATATAAGGATTGTACTGAAGTACTTGTTGTTTTCATTAAGTTTTTAATATGATTAAGGTAATCATATTTTTAGTATGTGAAAATAAGAGAAACTTTACTTTGTTTGGGAAATTTGATGTTACAATTGATTTTGGAATTTAGAGACCCTTTAGAGAAAGTCTGGACATAGGTATTTTGGGTAACTATAAAGGTTAGAATGGATTAAGTTGATTATTGGATATTATTGTTTATGGTTAAAACATTTTTGAAGATTATTGTTGGAATATTATAATACTATAGTTTTAGGAAAAGGACAACCTACAGGTTGGGGGATAAACCATCACGTCGGAAAAAGCTGCAGGAATCGAACCCACAACCATAGTGCGACATGCCTTTATTACCTACCACAAGCCTATAGGTAGTCCCTGGTTATTACAAAATAGTTTTCCTAATCTAAATGGTATGTTTTAATATTTGGAACCTTGTACGATTAGGATAAATATAATATTTTTGAGTTCTATTATATTTTTGAGGGAAAGATTAGTTTGTGGTAGAAATTAGTTGAAGGTTGAAACTCTACTTGTCAAGTATATATATATATACCTCTCTCTTATTCAATGAATAAATTAATTCTTAAACTTTAGGAAGGAGATATTAAAAAATATTTGGTATCCTAATACTTTATGTTTTGTTGAACTGATGATATTTTAAATCACCATAGATTGAAGGTTTGAGGCCCTCAATTTTACACTTATTTGTGATTGATGACCTCAATCACTCCCTACAAATATTTACGTTTTTCCTCTAATTAAATGTCTCTAATTGCCACCAATGTTCTCTTAATCGAGATCATAATTTTCTGGTGACTTTTTCATTTCCCTTTCCCTCTTTTAATTTTATTAACCTTATTTTCGATGTGGGTTTTCCACAAAGGTATTTTCTACTTTCAACCTTTTATTTTTGAAGAACAATTTAAAATTGCGAGGATGCTATTTATTGAAGGTGGGTAGAATGTAACACCCCAAGCTTCCATGGTACTCTTATATTTGAATAATAGAGCAGCGTGTGTTGTACGCAACCTCGAATTCTAACACACCGCGACAAATCAAAGTAGCCATTATGAATATTAATACCCACATTTTGAAATTGTATAAATTTTATATTTCATAATGGACTTCATTTTTGTATTCGGAATATCGGAATTATCCTATGTTGAATTTTTGGTATTTTTCAGAAAACTTCCAATTTTCGATGAGTAGTGAAAAATACTTAAAAACAACATTTTTAATCAAAATAATTTATAGTGATAAATTATGCCATTTAGTGGTTTTAAGGTATAATTAAAATATAATTTTACTATTTTATCCAATGGTGGTCATTATAATTAATTTCACTTTGAAATTGGACATAAACAATTGTCAATCTTTCGATTGATATTGTTTCTTGAAAACACGCTATTTGTTTTGACAACGGGAATTAATTATAAAATTAATTAATGCAACTTATATGTTTGGAATTTTTTAAAAGAGACATCATTTTTGAAATCGGAATATCATTTATATCTTTGGGTGAATTTTTTTATTTTTCTGAAAAACTTTAATTTTTGATGAATAGTGAAACCACTAAGTGGTAGTTAAAAAACTGATTTTTCATTTTAATGAACCTTTACCGCTTCTATTAATTGAATTTCAAAAATCTGACATACATGGTTATAATTAAGAAGTAAAATGTTGTTCAATGGGATGAAAATAATTTTTGGTGAATAGTAACTTTTGTGTTTTATTAACCGCGATTATAGGTAATTAGAGTAATTTAAGGTAAAAATAATGTTATAATTATATGAAATTACCTTGACACATGTCTTACTCTTATTTTATGATTTATGGCCGACCAAGAAAATACATGGGTAAATTTGTGGGACCCCATGGACCCACTTGGTTAAGATATTGACATTAATACTTTTTATTTAAAGTAAAAATAAAAATGTCACAAACACAAATTGTTTTACTAAAACAATTTTTACAAGGGGTTATAAAAGTTATATTTTAGACTATAAATATCCATTGGAAAGATAAAGAGATTTCCTAAAGAGTGGTATTTTTTTTATAATTCTTAGACATTAAATAAATTTAATATTTTATGACACCATGATGATGCAGTTATTACCTCATTAATTAACCATTTTAATAAAATGAAACGATAATGTAAAATCTAAAACTTAAACTTGTAAAAAACCTATTGTATGAGTATATTTCGAACTCTTATAACCTTATCCTAGAAATATATAATTGTGGGACCTTTGAAATCCGAAAAGCACTTCATAATAATGTAACATTTCATGACTTTCCCAGAGTGCCCCTCCTCTCCTCTTATAAAAGGCCCCCACCTCTACCACCTTATTCACACCATCAAGCCATTTGGATCATCCAAAATTTTCCCATATACTCTCTCAAATTACCTCTATTACTCCTAGAAGCCTCAATTTGGGCAGAAGTCTTCCCCAGGAAGCCTCTAGCTCAAATCAAAAAGAGATATCCGATTTTATGGTAATTTCTTGTCTTATGTTCTTTGTTTTATTTTGCTTCTCCAACCCCTTAATCTCTTTTTAATAATTTATTTTAAAACAAAAACAATATCTTCAATATACAAGGATGTTTTATGAGAAGGATTTTATTTAGACTTACACACACCTTCATCTAATGGTTAAAGAGCATAATGTTTCTGTGGGTGGCGAATTACTGCCTCACGAAATGATGATTGTTCAATCTTCATTTAACACCACTCATGGTGGCCATTAAGATGTCAATATATTTATATATGATATATATTATGTTTATTTTTTCCTTATCCTTCTGTATTTTTCATTTATGGAATACCTTTATGATTTCCATTATGGGTAAACGCGATAATTTCATTTTAGGAAGTGCGGACTACCGCCACCTCAAAGTGATTTGAATCGTTAATGCCATATGTGGGACGTATAAAGGATGGAGTAAATGATATTATACTGGAATTATAATATAGCTTTATATCATTAAGTTTTCATTTCATTAAATACGAAATAGAAATGAAAGTAGCATTCATGCGTACATACGGCTTACCATCTCCATTAACGGTGCATTTCATTTCTTACCTCTATATGTTATGTAATATTATAAATGCATATATATACTGCATATATATGATATATATGATATCTAAATCAGGAATATAATTCTGGATATAATGGATATTTTACCACATGAACAACATGTAATTATAAGAAGTTTATTTTTAACTCAAGTACCAAAGATCGACAAAATGACCGTTATTAACTTAAATAATTACATAATGTTCATAACATGGTAATAAGTGATATAAAAGGAATAATGAACTTGTAAATGGTTCTAATTCAAGTATAAATTAACTATAGATTATTATTCAGTAGGTTAAAGAACGATCATTTCATGTCGGACACGAGGTAAGGGACTTCGTCTCAATCTCCTTTCATTGAGGCATATTTTGTTTTATATACAACTTTCATTTTTACGGTGTATAAACCCCTTTGACTTTTACTTTTATTCAGAAGTAATCTTTTTATACGAAGCATTTTTACTAAACTAAAAAATGAATGTTTTGTCTTACGTATGCAGTGACAACGACTTCTCCGCCGCCGTGACCATTATTTGAGTTTCGGCTTCCTCTACAAGCCATAACTTCTTTTTATGAAAAATAAATACCAAGTTTAATTTTTCTTTTATTTTGGTATTGAAAATGGTTTTGATAATGTTTTTATTTTATCAATGTGTTTTATTGATATCTTGTGATAGAAATGTGAAAATGTTATGTTTCCTTTATGCATTTTTTTATTTGATACGATTATGTTATGGTTTCTGATATGTTTAAACCTGTTCATATGAGGAATGAATTGGACATAATAAGTGACAGGTGGAGACCTCTATAGCTCATCGATGCATCAGTAGGTCTCATGAGACAAACTAGTGTCTTGACATAAGGCCTTGACAAAATGTTATTTGTAGACTTGGCACAAAGACTTGACTATGTGGTTATGATAGTCTGGAATTATGCATTCCATCATTATGAAAGTGGTTTTTGATATTGCAAGTGATTATTAGACTAGTAGAATATCCATGTGAATAAGTATATGACATTATTTCATTTTACTTTTTCATTATTATGTTGAAGATCAAGTTTAAAAGGATTTTGTTTTAGTTATACATTGCCTTAAATGTTTATGTTTATTTATGAAAGTTTCTGCTATATTGTTAACCTTACTGAGCATATGAGCTCACCCCTTTCAATGTTTTAATTTTTCCAGGATGTGAAGAAGTATTTTATGAATGACCTATAGGGATAGTATGAAGGGATATAAAGACAATATGGTTTTGTAGTTTTGTTTTAGTTTATGATGTAATGTAAGACTTATGAATATATCTAGTGTTTCCAAGGCTATTAAACTAATCGGCCTTTTGAGACTTGATATTTAGTGATCATTCCAATGTTATGTAATAATGCACCGACTTTGTGTAACTGGGGTCGGGGTGTTACAATTATAATAAATATTACTATATTACTTAGGCACGAGGACCTATTTGACTGATAAACATTTACTCATAAAATATTTTACTATATTACTTGGGGATCGACATGTATTGTTTTTTGAAACCACTGAATCTTGGTTCACCCTCTTAAAATACAAAACATTCATTATGACATAGAGATACCTAAATTTATATTTCCACTAAAGATCATAAGAAAATCATATATAGTTTTATATCCATCATAAAATGTGGAAAATATTGTTTCAATACATCTCAATATATTTGGTAAACATTTATGTATTTCATATATTACTCTAACCACATAAAAATATTGTGTATGAAATCCTGTGTTCATCGTTGTCTTAGGGTGAAACCTAGTTCAATTTCTATGTTACCTGTAACACTGCCTCTTCCTACACACACACTAAATATCCTAGCTTACTGTTAGGCCTTCAATGTTTTTCACACCATGGGAATAGTCCTTTTTGATTGGAATATTTTTATATGATACTCCACCTATCAACTATTACATCATTTGCCATGGGTTTCATGTTTTGTTAATATTTTTCAACTATATATCATCATGTTGAACCCAACCTTATTTTATGCTTCATTTTAGACCTATAAAAATTTTATTTCATTTTAGGATATTTATAAATAAAACAAATATTTGTTTGACATTTTTAAGATAAGTCTATACAACCGGTTTTAGTAAGATGGTAATATAAAAACTTTTTTAAAATACTCCATTATTTATCATTTTTATGTAAATTCTATTTTTTAGTACTATGAATCTATTATCATTTCTATTTTTTTCATAATTATTTTGAAATATATGTTCTTAATTTAATTTTATTTTATTAAATGAAAATAATTCCAAGGAGGATGTGTTATACTATTCCATCAACTACACCAAAAGATGAAGATCCATATGTCTCCCTCCCTACAGAATCTGAGACACCATCTGCTTTCTCCCCTGAACCATCTCTCACACCCTCTATGAGCATCCCATTAGCATCTCAGTCAACGCCTTCCCATTTAGTAGCCTTAGCACTGACGGATCAGGGATCCACTAATAGTTCTTCATAGCGATATTGGAGGGTGATAGCTATAGGAACAAATTTTAATATGAATAAATTTATAGCACTTTTTATACTAAATGTTTGTTCATAAATGATGTAAATAATGAAACTATGGCGAAAAATATCAAATTTTAAGATGTTTGGAATTTGACTGTACTAAATAAAGTTGTCGCATTTGATTCATATGGGGTCCCTATAGAAGGCGTTATTAGATTACATGGCTAGATTCTAGGCCATATGGTCGCAAAGCCAGTTTCCCTTCCGAGTACATATGATGATTGGAGGATATGCCTTCATCTTGAAAAAATGAAGTCCTTGAATCAAAAAAAAATTTAATTTTAATACATTATTGTGTAATTGAATTTAATTATGTTATTAAATTCTAATATTTTAAAAATTAATTTCTATGTGCAAATTTTTTTCGACTTCACGGTTGCTAATGTGCTAGCACAAAAGGGGACAAAAAAATATGGGCTAGAAATTTGAAGACATTAAATAGAGATTATGGAGTGATGTAAATGATACATTGTTGAGTGGACAACAGATGTATAAAATGGTATCCAATAGAGTACATAAAGAGCAATGAAAAGGATTTATTGACATACATTGTGATGAGAAGTACATGGTTTTTAAATACATATTATGATATTAATCTCATATTAAATTTTTACAGGTATATGAAAAGAATAAGGAATTAAAAAAATTACTAATAAATTATGTTTTATTTATTTCAGGATATTTCAATGAAGAATGCATCGAGCCAGGATAAGAAAATCATCCCTCACATTGCGGGGTCAAAGGGTTTTTCTAGAAGTCGATCGACTCTGGTAATCTTTTCATTAGTTTAAATATTTATAGGAAAATATTATCTAATTAATATATAAAATTTATTATTTATCTTTTTTTATTGTAGTCATAGAGTTTAGAGCACCAAGCATCCTGAACATGAGTGTGGTTGGATGTTCATAAAAAATGTGATGGGAATTTTTTTAATGATACTTCCAAAGAAGTTGGGATATGAATTAATTTATCATTATAATAAAAAATTATTAGTTGTCACTATGTTAATATATATTTTTTCTAATATTACTGATATTTAATTTATATGTAAAAATTAAAGAACTATGGGATTCTAATATCATACAGTACTACTCAGTATACCAGGATGACCTAGTTTGTAGAGTTCTTGGGAAGGAGAATCATGGTCGAGTACACTGGATGGGTTTGTACCCCTATGATGTGAGGTCTTTATTAGGACATCTGGGATTGAAGATTCATCTACTCTTGGTTATTGTCACTCTTTACCCCGAAATGCTCAGATAGATTTTGTTTATTTGAAAACACCATTCAGGTTCAAGGGTCTCAATTATCTTCTTTGTGGAAAGTGTTGTTTGATTATTATCAGAAGATGACCCAATTATTTTTGGGTGATATTACATCGATAAAGGGTGGTGAGTAGGTAAATCACTCAACTAAAAAATAATTTAGTTGGAAATCATTTATTTATTTTATGTTTAAATATTAATATACAACATTATTTAATTGTCAATATAATTTTCATAAAGGTGTCAGTAGAATGAAGTAGAGATGGAGGTGGAGAGGGTGACAAGTAGTTTTCATCATCGAATAGTGATTAGTGGTCTTGTTGATATGTTGGAAAAATTTGGAAACATAGGGTTTGTTTATGTATCATGTGTGGCACAGAGTAGTCACCTAACATTAGCAGGACCAAACATTTCCATGGTTTCCCATGTTTGATAAAGGCATTTGAATTTTATATGGCTTGATGATTTAGTCAGGTATTGAGTATAGAAGTGGTAGAGTATAAAGTCGGTGGATTACGAAGTAATCTATATTCCTTATGGAAGATTAAGATTTTTATTATTTTATTTTGAGTTATGTTAGGATGTGTATATTAGTATCTCAAACAAACTATTATGTTGTGTATTTCATTCATTTTATTTATGATGGAGACATAATCCCCACAACCATTTCATTCAAGGATGGGCCCCACAAATTTTTGGTCAACCATTAACCCAATTCGAAAGATGGGAATGATCACTTCTCAGAAGAGATCCTTTTAGGTGTGTTCCCTAGATGGTAGGTGAGCCGACTTTGGCCATGTACCGTCACTATAGGGGAGAATAATACTTGGAGGATGATGGGGACCCTAATTGAGGGAGATCTAATGTGTAGAGGTGAACATTTAGTAATGTTTGGGAAGATTTAAACTCTTTGTGAGCTACACCATTATGTGATTGAGCAGATTGAGTGAGCCTATATAAAAGAGTGCTTCAACCCCATTATAAAGGGGAAGACCCTGAGGCTAGTCATTGATTGGGATGGGACTAAGATATGAGATATTCACTTCTCATTATATCCCATGAATCTTAGAATCAAGACTTATGTAGTTTTTGAAATCAGTGTGGTAGATGCCCAACATTAGAATTTAATGTCTTGTAAGGAAAGGGATAGAATATCATTCTTGTTACATACTCTTCCAAGATGTTCAATGTTAGGCTAGATAATTTAAAGTATCATGGATCATGATTGTATGTTATGTAGTTTGAAATCTTAATACTCAAACATTGGTTCTATACAGTTTAATGTCTTACATTTAGATCTATGAATCATTGTTAAAAGGTTGAGATGAAAAGGTTTAGATTATTTAATTAAAGTTCTCTGCACAAGGTTTTTTTATTAAATATTGTTATATTATTTACTAATAAACATTGTTATAAGGTTTAGATTATTTTATTATATGTTCTATACACATGGATTTTTTCAGGGTAATAGTAATGGGGCCATAGAATATGCAACATTTTTTTATTTTTAAATATACATTTAGTGGGGGTTTTAATTTCCAATATAGGTTGAAATTTTCTTATTGGAGGTGGCTAAAATTTTCTCCAATTAAATGTGAATTATTATGCAGCAGCAGATTTGTTGGTTTTAGTGGAATTATTAGTGTTTCTAGCGGTGATTTTCATGTAAAAAATAGAACAATTTTAGTGGCAGTTTAATCCGCAATTAAATTCAATAATTTTTTACATTATACCACCACTAAAACCACTAAAACTACCTCTAAATATCTTCACAATTACACTTTCTAGAAGCCACCACTAAATTGAAGAAATTTCCACGTGTTGGATGTTGACTCCCGATTTAGAAGTGGTTTTATGAAACTTTCATAGAAGCATTTGACGATGGTTGAAACTGCCACTATTCAGTGATTTTCTTGAAGTGTGTCTAATACAATGACAACCTTTTCATCTTGGTGTAAAATAACACCAGATAAAAAAACATTTTCAACCTTTTCATCACAATGAATAAGTTTCTCATAACTTTTAAATTCACGAAATTCAAATTCTCATTGAAATACATTCTTCAATCCTGAGTAAAAAAAATTATCTTTTCAATATTGATCCTGGAAACAATTCGTTTTTACCATGATAATAGATTAATGTTTTCTTCATACATTACCACTATGTCTTCCTCCTTTTGTATCAATTACATGAATTTTTTTCCCATCATAATTTGAACAACCATGAAAATAAAATTATCAAGAAAAATATTCATAAATGTATCACATTCTAAGGTGTCAATCTCATTAATTTCTCTAGTATTCTAAAATATTAACAAACATTTTCCATATTTACAATCTAATGATAAATAGAGAGAGTAAGATTTTGATGTTTTGAATATCCCATGAATACACATATCATTTTCAGATCTTTTATCCATCTATCATCTATGACTAGTTCTGAATATCCAATAAATATTGTAGGGTGTGGTCTCAAAAATTTCTCCACTACCGAAAATATCCTCTATAGTAGATATGGTTTCTCAATATGATGGATTCCCATACCATTTATTTCAAACATTAAATAATCCACCATAGAAAATCATTTTTCAGTTCTAATTAAAACTATTTTAGGTTGATGATTTTGACCAATATTGTGCTCTGCGTAATTTCCTCCTTTGAAAATAAATGTTTAATCTATAGAAAACCATTATAAAAAGATATAAATTAGATGAAGAAACATGAAAATCATTAAAATTTTATATCAAGATAATGATAAATTATAATATATAATGGTTATTTACTTATATTATCTTTACCTTTGAATGTATGACAACTATTTCTCTATTACCAACAATAATGACTTAGAATGAAAAAATTCATAAATTGTATTATTGGAAAATTATTTATTTACATGAATTATTAAATATATTTTACGTTTACAATTATATAGTGTTAATAAATAACCCTTATATAAATTAATAGTCCATAAAAAAGAGGACACATACACATAGTATCCATTTTTTTCAAAATACAAAACATTTAAAACCTAACATGTATTTTTTCAGGACTTATCTTCAAAATTCTTATATTGAACTCATCATTTTTCAATACATATCCTTATACCCCAATCAAAAATTTTGGAAAGCATGGGAATACCAGAAAATAATAGAATGAAACATTTAAAAAGAAATAAAGGAACTGGGCACTCCATAAATACTCATAAAATATTATGATTCTTATTGTAATATTTTAGCTCAAAATTTTTTTATTACCCAATAAATCAACTTAAAATATCTGAATAATTTTGTTAAAAAATTTATAATAAATAATAATGAATAACATAAAACTAATAAAATTTTCTTTACAATCACAAACAATTATTGATATCCTTTTCAAAAAAATTATAAATTTGACCCTTATGAATTAAGATATACTTTTTTCTCTAAACATATTCTAAATATTAAACCTTGTAGAATCAAAAGATCCACAGAAACTAATAGAAATATTAGATAATTTTTGTTTCCAATTTTTGGCATCATTTTCATAACTCTCTTAAAATTGAAAATCCTACATAATAAATTCCAATAAAAACTAAAGAGAAACCTAACCAATTAACTCTATCCCACTATATAATGTATTAGAAAGCGATATTGGTCTCACCCATTATTGAGTAATAATGGGACCACCATTCCATAATCTATAAGTAAATCATATGCACCAATATTATAATGGATCCAATCATTTTCATAATCAATTCCTAATAACCATAACAAATTTGAAACACAAGAAGTCTGACACTCCAAATTCAGTATTATTTTAACCCATAAGAAAAAATATCTATATAATGATTTATCCATTACATTTAAAAGAAATATTCCAATTAAAATTAAAAAAAAATAAAGATAGGGTTATTATTCTAATAAAAAACTGAAACTTTTATTGGAGTCAAACAATCATATTTTTTTACAGTAATGGGAAACACCATTGACATCAAATTAAATAAAATAAAACATTCATTTTTCACTTTTCAAAATATTTTATATTAAATACATAAAAATATTCCTTTCTAAATACATTGTATGAATTTAAATATTAGATATAAAATTTAAATTATTATTTATTAATGTGCATGCGAATATATATAAAAATTAATTCCAATAATATATACTTGTATGGAAAGTATTTTTAGATTGAATTCTTAAAACATTTTAAATGGAGATATTAAATTAATGTTTACTTTACCTTTGTTGTAACTCATAATGCATGTTATTTGTCGTCCTAAATAATAAATATAAATTAATTATTTAATTTATAACAATTTTCATGTTTACTTTACTTTTATAATTTTTAATATGATTATATATGCTATTATTCAATCAATTAAATTAATAATAGATGATTTGATGATATTCAGATCATTTTTCCAAAATGACAATTGTAGTTAGACTATAGTAAAACTATTATTTATTCCATAATGTCAAGAATAATAATAATTAAATTATTTTCATTATTATAAATTAATTATACTTTTAAAACCAACCATTTATTATGGTTTTGAAATATTTATTACTTTTTAATAAAAGACATGATAGGTCTTATGTACACATGAGTAACATTTTCATTTTTCAAGGAGAATAATGGAAAGAAGGTAATTATTATATTATAATTCATGAATTATGAATATATCATAAAAATAAAATTATTTACATGAATACATTTATATATATAATCCATGTGAAATGGTCATGGAAAATATATCATATCAATTTGGGGAGGTGGTAATCCACACGTACACATGAACTATAGTACCATTTTTCAATTGATGAAATTTTAGAAAATAAGATGATATATTACCTTCCAAAAATGATAATTATTTCATGAATATCACATATAAACATTAAACTATCATTCTAACATGTTGTGAGAAGCAGATATGAAAAAATAACTACATCGCTTCGTGAGGTGGTAGTCCTCCATACATACAATGATGATTTCATTTACCATTTGATAGAATAAGATATAGATATTGGTTACTCTTTTAAGATTATAAAATATCAATATATGTAATATTAATATTTTTTAGTATTAATTTATATGATTTTATGGAGGTAGATAAAGAAATAATACATAAATGCTCAATTAAAAACTATACATCTTTTTCAAACAACATCAATAGGTTTATACCTAAAGCATTTCTAGGTATGTTATATGATCAAACAAGGGCTCCTATGACATGGAATGATATATAAGTAATGGATTTGGGTAGTTTGTGGACATGTTGAAGTGCTCAATATGTGTCACGAATAGAGTATAGTATCTCCCCATTTGTAAGTGAGGGGTGGAGAACTATTTGAATTACTTTGTGTATTAAATTAATTTAAATTAATAAAAATTAATTTTCAAGGTCATGTAGAACCAAGTAACTTAAAATTTATAAATAAGGTGTGATAGGGTTGAAATAAACGAATAAAATCATTTTTAGACATGTTTTGGATACATTTTAACCCTTCTCCTCATTTTAAACCAAATTAATCTCATTTTAAACATAACCATGATAATTTAACTTCGTACCATGATGACATAATTGTGTAACCAAAAATAAAAGGGGCCTTCAAATAAATGGGTTATGTTGATTCTAAATTTTTAATCCATATTATCACATTCAAATTTTGTAGTTATGATAACATACAATAAATATAATAACACAAAATTCAGGAAATTCAGTTTTAAAGAAAATAAATGATTTATGTATTAAAATAGTTTTACCATGAAATTAAAAAATTAACTAGGTTGAAAAATTTGATAAGTTAAATAAAAAATTTAAAAAATACTTTTTGAGTAATATATAACAATATGATATCTTCCAACCATTCTATTAAATTTAAATAACCAAAAAAATTTATTTTAAATTAAATATAACAATTCTTCTAAAAAGACATGTATGTTTTCCCGAATTCAAAATAAAATTTTAAAATAAATTATTCAACACTGTGAATAGAAATTTGGTTCATAGAAACTCTTAAAATAGGATAAAATCACGTTTTTAAATAATTATAAACACCATCCCATTAGTTCAACACCCCTAAAAAATATGTTTTTACATTAACCTTGGGAATATAATTTTATTGTTTTTTCTATTAATTTCAAAATCAAACTAATTAAAAACGTATAAAAAATTAATTTTATGATATATTTGAACATTTGACTAAAAAATTCATTTTCAAAAATTAATGATCTTAAATTTTTAAATAGAACGTTTAAATAGAACCATATAATGAATGATATCCAATTTAGTTAAAAATAATGCATTTTTTCCTTTTGGCTAAATTATTATCAATATTCATATAATAAATATAACTCTATAATATAAAATTATAAAATATTCATAACACATTCAAATGATTCATTTTAATATTACGAGGGTTTTTATGGGATAAATGATCATGGGTACACTATGAATTTATGTAAATTAATCTTTGTACCTAATGACTTATGATAAATTCTTATGTGCCCACATTAGCGGGGAATATATCCTCTGATGTATCCTTTCTCTTGAAATAAATCCACTTGTGTAACCTTTGTGTTGTTATAATTCCTATCATGTACTATTTGGATTGGGATAAATCTTCTATTGTACAATTTTCCATGGTAAAAATCCCCTTGAGTACCCTTTAGATTGGGATAAATTATCCAGTGTAACATTAATATTGAGATAAATCCTATCATGAACCCTTTTAATTAGGATAAATCCCCTTGTATACCATTTTTTATGATCAAAATACTCTCTTTACCCTTATTCTTATGTATAAATTTTCTTGTGTACACTTTCTCTTTGTTAATTCATACTTTATACCCTTTGGCATGGGATAAATCTTCTTGTCTCAACTTTGGATTAGGAAAAATCCTCTATTGCACCCATTATAATTAGATAAATCCTATCACATACCCTTTTGAGAAAATGAGATATAAAACATTAAATAATTTATTTTAGGGTGATATAGGACCCCACCAATTAATAATCCATACATACATGTGAAAAAGAAGCAATAAAGCATTTTATCATAATGAACAAATGGAAAGAAAAATGGGTCACACAAAATTCCCATATTATATAAACAAAATTGACTACAAAAAGGTAAACAATTGATACCCCAAAACTAAATCACCCTAAAAGAGTATTTTATAAGAAAAATTACAAATATATTCATGAAAAATAACACCCTAATAAATAATTACTTTTTCATTAAAATGGTAAACAATTGAAAAATATTATTATTTTAAAAAATTCTTTTATATTTGGCGTCAAAGATGATGTTACAGTAACTTCGAATATCCATTTCTAAAAAGGTCACTTTTGGGAATTTCAACATAATAAATTTAAAAATTATTATATAAATAATTAATATCAATAAACAATCATTTAAAATATATTATTGTTTCAACACAATAATGTGAATTTTGTTTGACGAAATTTACATTTTTGAAAATAATATTAAATAAATTATCTTTGAAAATTAATGATAATTTTAGAAAATTGAAGTTGAAAATTTGGAAATATTTAATTATTAACATAAAAAATAATAATTAATCTATTTAATGATATAAAATATATAAAAAATATTTAGTATAATGTAAATCAATTAATATTGAAAGGTTCAAAAACCATTTATTTTAATATTTTGAAAATATTTACATGGAAACCCACATTGTAAAATGTGTATCTAAACATACTTTTAAACATGGTTGAATAGAAATATAAAGTTCACATGAGATAACCCATAATTATGTTTTCAAATATAAATAATAACTTTGGTGGTGAAATAAAAAATTTCTTTTGTAGAGAAACCATCATCAAAGAGATTGGGAAATTTTCGAAATAATAATATACTTTTTTAATGGAAAAAACATCCGAGAAAGAAAATTTGAATATAAATTTCAATTTTACCTAGATATAAATAGAATTTATAATATAAAAAATATTAGGGTTTATAAAACCAAACATGGAAGAATGAATTTCAAAATGAAGAATTTTAAATTAAGGAAGTGAGTTAAGTTATCAAAAATCCCTACAACTTTGGTATGTTATAAATTAATTGAAATTTAAATAAATTACATGATATAGATCCTTTAAAACTATAAATTACAAGAATATGTTAAAATTAATCCATTAGTCTAAAATAAAACCATATAAAACAAAAAAAATTCTACAATTATATCATATTTTATTGAGAATGAGACAAAGAATCCATTTCCATGTTTATAGAATACTCAAATACACTCTAACATTATATATAACAGACATATATATATATTATTAAATTATTAAATAAATCTTATGATAAATATTTCTATTAATAGAATTAATTTATTACCATTTATTACAAATATCTTATTCATTTATGGTTTTTATTCATTATCGTTAGTTAGAAATTCAAGATAAATGTTCCATATTAGTTTTATAATGAAACTGTTGATTATTGTTAGTTAAGAATAAAATAGTAATTATAATATTATTATATATTATTTAATCATAATAATTTATCAATTCATCATAACTCTTGTCATACCTATCATGTCATTATAATACTAATTTTATGTCATTTTATGTTATTGGATGTTTTTTTGAGTTTCTGAAGATTTTTTTCCAGAAAAATAAAATTTGGGAAATTTTTTATTGTGATTAGAAATATTGGTTTATATGAAGCCAATTGGTTTCCCTTACATAGTGTAATTTTAATTTCATAATTTCTTTTTCATGGTTAAAATGCACTGATAGTGCACTGCTGAGTTAAAACCCTATGAATTATATGGGAAACTGACTAAGATCACTATTTTGTAATGTGGAGGAAAAATGTTTTGAAAATTATTTTTGAACCATAAATGAAGACTATGGGTCATTTCCCTTTTAGTTGTTATAGAGGGAGTGTTTTGTCTTATTAAAGTATTCTTTAATCATAGGAGATGAATTTTAGATTATTCACCATTAAACTAAGGCTGATGTTTCTTTTTTTGAATGATTGTAGTATATTACAATCAATTCTTGTTGATTTTGAAATATTTCATTATTAAATAAATTGCAATATTTATGACCCATCAAGAGACAATGTGGATTTAATGTTGTTTCACCCCATTTCATATAACGAGATTACATGGTAAGATATTATGAAAATATTAATAGATTTTAAAGGATGTTATTGGGTTTTAAAATGTTTTATATAATTGAATTGATGTTTTTAAATGTGTAACATTCTCCATTTAATATGAAAAAGTAGGTATTTTTGGCGTTTAAATCATTTTAAATAATAGAAATTAGATATTTTTTTAACGGGTTTTGTGAACCCTTTTCAATGTTATTTCAAACCACATTAAACTATTGTTTATTTAAAATGTTTTTTAAGGGAAGAGTGAATTCCAGTTTAAGTATGAAAATATTTGAAAGAATAATTTACTCATGTATTGACTGGGATGAATTGATATACTTTGAAATGTGATTGGAATTACATGATTTTTTTAACAGGATTCATTTTTTGGGTTTTATGAAGATTTATTTTTTATAAATTTTATAAAACCCTCAATATTCCCCATGTGTTTTTAATTACATGATGGATTTTGGTCCATTGAGTATACATATTTTTCTTGAGGACTCCTTATATTCCTCATATTAATTGACTCTAACAGAGGTTTTTTTCATGCGAGGATATAAGAGGTGAGGAACATGTTATTTGAATGCTGTATATTTGATAAATGTGATTGTTTATTTGTATTCATTTAAATATGAGTTATCATGGGAAATCATATGAGTTGTGTTTGGGGACATAGGTTGTTAAATCCCGAATATTGGTTTTTAATTTGTTTATGGATGGTGTCCATAGGGCTATGATACCCTATGGAGGATACATTCCCTTTGGGACTTATGATGATCATGGGATGTTGGGGCCATATGAGGCCATTAGGATAGAGAGAGCCTAATGAAAAATGAGAGAACATCTAAAATTTTTCATTAACACTCAATGCATTTGGATTTTGTTTTTCTTTATGAAATGATAGAGTATGTGGATTAAATACCATTAGTAATATCCCATGACAATAGGATCAAGTTTAATATTATTTTTTGGGTTTTATATTTTATATTTAAATTATATATCCTTCATATTGGTTTTTTAGACACATATTTACCTATTATTTATTTTTCATAATTTTAGGGACTTGACACACTGGTTTATTATGGTGCCAATTCTCCCTTACATAGTGTGGTTTAATTTTAAAATTCTTTTGAAAAGGAATTTGAAAAATGATTTTGAAAAAAGTAATGTAAAAACATGTGTTTTTGTTCTTTAAAAATAATTTATTTCTGAGTACAAAGGGTGTATTTTTTAACGGGAATGGTGTTTTCTGATGTGTTTAGAGTGTTTTTATGGAAATTTGGGAAATGTATTTTTTTTATCATCTTTGCTTGTGTGGATTTTAAAGATAAAATTTTGCGCTATCATGTCAGGGTTTTTTGGAAGTTGTGTTTAAAATATGTTTTGAAATTTTTTTGGAAAACAATTTTGAGTTTATAAAATTTTAAATAAAAAAATATGTGTTGATGGAATGGTTTTTATATTGATACATTGAAATAGGTTTTTGGCCCATAGTTGTTGGTTCGTGAAGTGTATTTTAAAATAACTTATACTATTTAATTAATATAAAGAAAATTAATTCTAATAAAATATATAATTTTTTATTATTTTTTATGTAAATGTTTATAACATATAACTTCCTTCCCCATGTATTAAAAGCATGTTTTTTATGATGTTTTATAAAATTGAAATCTAAGGTTTTACAGGTAGTGACCTACTATGTAGTTTTTTTTTTCATGCCTATATTTTAACTGTTTAGGTTCATTCATGTGTTGTTCTTTCCTGGTAGAATTTTGAGGTAGATGTTTCATTTGGATTGAGACCTCATAAGACATGGAGGCTCATGCTGAAGTTGAGGAAATTCTTTTAACATTGGGTTTTTTTATTCCCCTTTTGCCAATGGTGTAATATGTTTATTCATTTTTTGTATTTATTTTCATAGTTTTCTCTATGAACAAGAAGTTATATCTTCTATTTATGATATTCCAATTTTTAATATCATGATGTTTGGTTCATGGTTTTTTTAAATGGATTAGTTATATTGTTGTAGAAGGGAAAAATATTTCCCGTGACACTTCCTGATTTTTCAATATAGTATTTTTCACCATGTGTTCTTCATGAACACCTTTTCAGAATTATAGAGGAATAGGTAACGAGTCATTTTAGATGAAACCCCTTCCTAGTTTGTTTAAAAATATTATTAAGGCCTTAAGTACCTATTATGGAATAGTTTCTAGAACTGATCTTTTTTTATTTGTTGATAAATCATAGGTAAGGATGTGGGGACATCATATGTTGGTGTAGGGAGAGTGTTGTGATCTATATATCACCCCAACCCTCACGTTTCTATGTTTTTAATAATTTATATGACTCTAGAATGTTTTTTGATAGAGTTATCTAATTATAGTTTGATACTAATGAAAATAATGATTTGATTGTCAATAGAATGGCTTGAATTTCTTTGGGGGATCATGTTTGGAACCTTGGGATTGAGACTGAAAATGGAATTGAAGCATTATATTTCATTCTGAGTCCTGAAAAAACATATGGAAAAACAAATTCATTAATATTTGTATATTTTTTATAGAAATTCATTAATTGAATATTTTCCTGAACAATGTGTCCATGTGATTCATGATTTCGAATATTAATTTATTTTTCTATTTATAATTCATGACCATTAAATTTTCAAGCGTGTTAGGGAAGTTGGAAAAGATCCATGGTTGTCTTGTGATATTTTTTCATCATTGTATTGAATCTTTGGTTGAGTATTGTATTATTAATTTTAGTGTGATTTCTCATGGGATGTGAAACTTGTTTTGTGTTTGAAAATTGTATTTCCTGATAAAAATGTTTTCTTATTTAAAAAAGACCCTTAGGACTTGTTTCTAATTTGATCATATTTTTTGAATTTTTTCGAAATTATTGATTTCATTTTTATGTTTTCAATGTATTTTTACATGTGATTGATTATCAAATCAAGTTCACATGATGATTTGAATATAGTTTTCCCATTTCAAGGGAAAACAATGACTTTAAATTATGATTTTAAAACTTATTTGGGGCTTTTAGACCTTATTGTATATTTCAAAAGGGGTAAAAATTTGAATTTTTTTAAAATGGATAATGTAAGTTTTTTTATGAAACCCGAAAGGGTGTTTTGTTGTAAAACTCAGATGGGGACTTTTTAAACTAGTTTTGAAATATTTTTAAACAAACCTATTCAAGTTTTTTCTAGGGATAGAAATTATAAAATAATATACATTTAAATATGGTTAAATAAGTCCCAATTTTAATAGTAATGGGGTTTCAATGTGTGGTTTTGGGAAATGGTGATTTGGTGCCCTTTATTATTAAATTCAGGTGTTTTGAATGATATTTACCTTTTTTTTGTAAAATTTTATATTTTATTTTTCTAATGGGTTTTTTTGGGATAGCTTGATATGATTTATGAGATACAAATGCTATGTGTTCATGAATCATGTGGTTTCATGTAATCCTCCATAAAAGATCTAGTGTGGACGTAGATAGTTTGTATTGGGCAAGATTAATCCTCATTGTTTTTGTGACAACTGGGCCCCGGTGACAACACAGCCACCCCTCCTTAACATGGTCGTCGGGTCCTGGCATACTAGGTACCCCCAGTTTCCCCACAGACACGTGGGGCCCACCCTAGGGTCCACCCACATGCCTGAACGGGTCGTCTGACTAATGACAGTCCCCATAGGCCAACACTTGTCCTTTCCAGTGTACTTTGTCCTCACTCACACACATCCTGGGAAACTTCTTAGAAGGTCGCCCATCCTGATCACTACTCCGAGCCAAGCACACTTAACTGTGGAGTTCTAATCAGGTAGGCTCCTGAAAAAGGAAGGTTCACCTTGTTGACATGATTCATATCATTTAGTCATTTAACCCTTTATCATTTTGGGGATGTTACAATCATCCCCCCTTTAGAGCACAACGTCCTCGTTGTGGGCCCTACATCTCAACCCAGGCAGTGCACCACGCACTTAGGGCTGTGTTCCTCCTTTGATACCAAATGTGACAAGTGGGCCCTGGTGACAGTACAACCACCCCGCCTTAACATGGTCGTCAGGTCCTGGCCTACTAGGTACCCCTAGTTGCCCCGCAGACACGTGGGGCCCACCCCAGGGTCCACCCACATGCCTGAACGGGTCATCTGACTAATGACAGTCCCCACAGGCCAACACTTGTCCTTTCTAGTGTGCTTTGTCCTCACTCACACACATCCTGGAAACTTTCCAGAAGGTCACCCATCTTGATCACTACTCCGAGCCAAGCACGCTTAACTGTGGAGTTTTAATCAGATAGGCTCCCAAAAAGGAAGGTGCACCTTATTGACATGAGTCATATCATTTAGTCATTTAACCCTTTATCATTTTGGGGATGTTACAGTATTAATACAGTACATGCTATGAAAGATATATTATGTTTTTTATTCTCTTATTAATAGTGTTCCTTGAATATATTCATGGCCATATTGGTTAAGGGCGTTTTACAGGGATTTATTTAGGCCATTTTTCTTGGGTTGTCAACTTTAGTTTTATTTTTGGAAAAGTGAGGGTTTGTTTATCTTAGAGACTCTTACCTGAGATCTTGTTTAGGATATTTGTTTGGTCGAGTTATAGACATTTTCAATTAATAAATGAGTGTAAATTGTTTGGTGTTTTCTTCTAGTGATTTCTTTTGTTTATTTTAGATCACATATTATTTTTGGATTTATGATCATTTAGTTTGGGAGCATTGTGGCTTGATGATATATTGGATTAGTGTTTCATTAACATGATATTTTATTTATATTTTGTTCGATGGATATTTTTGGGGAAATTTTATCCATGTTTTTATTAATTTACCTTGTATGGTTTACACCGTGGTATAGGTTCGAGATTACTTTTTTGGACATGGGGATAATCTTTGGTGAATAATTGGATAATTGGGGGTCTTTTTTCTGTTTAGTTGGACCCCCGGGTGCCAAAAATCTATGGCTTATTTTGGAATCACCATAGTATGGTATTTTTTGGATTTGGATATAAAATCAATCATATGAATATTGGGATTATAATGTTATATTCATGTCATTTATTACAATGTGACATTACAGGTTGTAGTGATCCATGGTTTTGTGATACCAAGGGTTTGGTGATCTGGTTTTGCGGTCCCTTGGGATTCTTGGAGGTTTATTTACTTATTTTAGAATTTTTATCACATTTTGAATGGTTGGATTTGTAATATGGTGTTTTAGAAATTAATTTATTAAATATTTTCATAACGTAGTTTCAATATAGTGTCCTCTTATTTTATATGAAATGGTTTGGAATGTAAAATACAATTGTAGATTAATTCTAAATTGTGTGGAAAACAATATATGATTTATACGTTGATAGAGATTCTCTTTGATTGATTCTTGATCAGTCTATCATGAGTATTCCTCATGTGGATTTTGGAATATCCATTTTTATTTAATGGGTTGTTTTATAATCCATTTTGTTCAATATATGTTGACTCGATAAATTATAGTGGAAGAAAATATTATGGTTGGGAGAATTGTACTAGACACTATGTCACTGTGGTCCTTACTTTTTTTATGTTGTTGGTGGGTAATTTTCAGTTTTTGAAGCGGTTAGGACAAGAATAAAGAAAAATATTGAGTTTTTATCATTATTCACATTTTTCACACATTTTTTAGATGAAAAATTATGGTTACCAATACATAGTCAAATTATGAGTTTGTTTTGTTCGATTAACAGTTGGTGTACATGGATAGTGCATGATTGAGTTCAAATCACAAGGATCTTCGGGGGAATAATTCATGGATATTCTTTAATGGTTACAACGCAATGATTATTCCAGATTTTTATACCATGCCATAACCTTTTAAATTGGATCTATAATCTAGAAATTCCTTTTTTCATGATTAGAGCATGGTTTTTTAACCACATAGATTGATCGAAAAACAATGCGAGTGGGTTTTTTTCTAGAAATTTTCCTATGTGAATTTGGGTGATGGATTGGTAAATTATTGGGCTAAACGATACCATCTACCATGATTAATTTGATGTTTAAATTATGAAAATACCATATATCTATTTAAATAATCAACCCCTATTTTCACTTCCCGTAATATTTGAACTAAACTGGAGTCTAGAGAGATTCTTCTATATTCTTCTTCCTCTAATTTTAGTGGTCTCATCCTTGGTTTCAAGTGATTTATTCTATTATAATCCCCTATAATCCCATTAATTTATTATATTTCTTATTTTACGCTTAATATGTTTCCTTCCAGGAACACTAGTAATTATTATAGTTCATTTTAGGGATATGATTGGTCCAAATAATGGGTATTTTATTATGAATGAGTCATTAATGGAACATAATAGATTTTTATATTATTTTTTGGGTTATTAAATGACATTGGTCTTGTTCTCCAATGAAATTATGTATGTTTGTATTTTTTATAGATTTTTATTACATACCAATGGATTCCAGTTTATTTTAAAACGATTATTTGTTAAATATATGACAATATGAATGACTCATGAGGAACCAAAGTCGATATAATGTGGTTCCAACCCTTTTCGTGGTGTGTGATTCCTTTTCACGTGTTTTTGAAAATTCATAAATGGATTTAAAAGATAAAATTGGTTTTAAGTTGAATAGAGAGATATCTATTGAGGGTTAAAAATGTTTTTTTCATTAATTGGTTATGGAATCTACTATTCGAGATGTTCGAAAATTTTTAATTAATTTAAATGGGTTGTTTTTTTTAATGAGGTTTGTTAACCCTTAGGTATGAAATTTGAATCAACATTTAGCCATGGGTTACTTAAATGATTTTTGTGATTCCATTAGAGTTTCAAAATATTTTAATTAAATTTAGTCTGAGGGGGTTTTTTGAGAGAAAATAAAATAGTGTGAGTTGGTCTTAGAATTCGAATATTGTTTTTAAAAAACCATATTTATAATTCTATGGGTAATGTGTTTTTATAATTTTTTTAACATGATCCCCTTGTATGGAACTTGATTCATGATGTATTGTGATTCCATGAGGGGTTTTATTCTATTTAGGAATCCTTATACGCCACTTATACTTGGATGTTAATGAGTTTTTTCCTTATGAATGTATAGGAAGGGAGACATGAGTTGTTTAAATTCCACATATTTAATCTATATGATGATTTATTTGTGATCATATCCATTTTACATGTCATGACAAACCTTTGGAAATTGAGGATGTTCACCAAGATAGTGGAATACCTGACATGTGTTGCAATTTTGTTAAATTAAATAGTCTATGGGGCGATTGGAGACTATGAATTGAAAATTCTATATCTTCTCGTGTAAGATCATGGGATGTTTGGAACATAAGTTCCCATTGGGATGAAGAAATCATATAGAAGATCATTAGATCATCTAAACACTTATTTCATTTAGAACCTATTGTTATTTTAATCTGTACTTGATAACTTGGTTTAGAGCTAATTACTTAGATGAAATGTCACTAGTATATTTTTTAGGATATTTTTATGGGATTTTTCTTTTTATTTTGATTATATCATATAAAGTAGGGATTATTATTAGGAATGTATGTACCTATTCATTATCTACCCTTGTATTAGGGACATGAAATATTGGTTAATTATTGTGTTCATTCCCCCTTCCTTGGTGCATTTCACATTTAAAAATATTTTGAGAATGGATTTGTAAAAACATTTTGAATGATGAAATGATAAAGTGTGTTTTTAGTGTTCTTTCAAATTGATTTATTTATGAGTTTGAAATATATATTTTTCAAATTTTTAAAAGTGTTTTACAATGTATTTATGATATTTTGATGAATAAGTTGGAATGAAATAGATTTTGAAACCCCATTGTGTGTGTGTGGGGGGGGGGGGGTCAAATGAAACGTTTTAGGAGGTCGTGGAATGTTTTATTTTGAAATCAGTTTTAAAATGTTTTGTGAAAACCATGTATGATAAAAACCACTTCTGAGTTTTGTAATGTTTATTAAAAAAATAGTGCTATAAAAATAGATTTTTATTCAAGACTTTAAAATATAGGTTTGGATAAGAGATTTTCGTATGGGTGATATATTTATAAGTGATTTAATTCATTAAATTAAAATAAATAAAACAAGTTTTTACACAATTGAGTTTAATTTTATATATATTTATGTAAATTCATATGAAAAATATATGCTTTTCTTATTTATTTTGAACTTATAATTTTAGGATGTATTCGAAAGAGAGTATCTAGATTCGGTGGGTGGTGACATAATGGGGTTTTTATATCAAAACTATATTTCATTTATCTAAGTTCATTCCAGTGTGATTCATTCCTACTTAGATATTGAGGGATGCGTTTTTTTGGAATGGTTACAATGGGTCACTTGGAGGCCCATGAGGGATGTTGAGATCCCCATTAAGCTTAGGATTTGTTATCATTCCATTTATCCTAGAGTATTATATGTTTATTATTTTCAATATATACTTCTATTTTATTCTAATTTAGGTAAATATATCTCCTAGGTTTTTAAAATACAAAACTATGTTCCATAGCGTATGCATTAGGCAACACCGAACAAAAAAAAACAATGATTATTTAATTATGGAAGGTTAAACCATTCTATTAAATTTGTGAATATTAGTAGGATAATATAATTTATTATATATATATCCTAATAATTAAAAATTTATTTATAAATTATTACTAAATAATCACTCAGTTGTTTTGGTAATGTCCATTTGTTCTACAAAATACATTTTCTTCAAATATGATTTTTTCTTTCTGTGAAAACATATAATGATTATCTTATAGATAATTTAGGAAATTTCATTTCATAAAAAAATAATTTTTCATATCATAATATCAATATTAAAAAAGGTTTAAATTTTGGGATTAATCAAAATATATTGATTTTTAATGAATAGCGAAAACACCCATTTTGTTGTAAACCCTTCATTTCTATTGATGAATTAAGTAATTTAAAAGTAAAATTACACATTTAACTTCTTTTAAAAGTGAAATAAGTATTATTTAGTAATATTTAATATAATTAATTTCATTTAAAACAACTTTATTATTTAATTTAGAATAATTTTTCTTTTATAATAAAAACACATTTTTTTCAAAAAGATATTTTAAAATACATAATATTTCTCCATTATAATTAATTAAAATATCTCATAATGAGAAATTATATAAATTATTTTTTATATTATATATCTATCATTATTAATTTAAATTCATATAAATAATATTAATAGTTATAGAGTTGATGTAAAATAATCGTTCTCTAAAAAAATGCATTTTTCAGAAAACTATTTCCATCACGCTTGTGGGTTTTATATTATATTGAATTATTCTACCTCTGTGAATTATTTTGGATAAAATTGATTCCATATTTTTAATCATAATAAATAATATTTTGTAATAATTCCGCTTTATTTTTGAAAAATATGAATAGTTACTATAGTAAATTTTCATTACCATAGTAAAAAAAGGTTAATTAAGGTTAAAAATATTTAAAGATATACTAAGAAAAATTAACCCTAAGAGAATAAATATTTATTTTTTATTTTAATATAATATTTATTATATTTTTATTACTTTATATTTGATTAGATGAAGAGTTTGATAAAATTTAGGATTTTGAGGCATTAAAACAAAATATAAGGGGGTGTAATATATAGTTTTAGACAACACAAAATTTGTATTAATTCAAGAATTTTTGAAATATATATATTTTAATAAATTATTTCTATAAAATATTATATATTAAATAGAAATTATAATATAAAATTTTGGAATTCCAATGTATTTGTTATAAGGGTTGAAATGTAATTATTGTAAAAAACCGTACCGTTTCTCAATAAATGTCAATTATTACTTTTAAAGATAAAAATATACATATATGGAAAACATGTGATAAAATAAATATTATTTTTGGAATAATCATGTTGAAATTATCTAAAAGTGATTTTTTCATAATTTTCTATGACAATTGAATTTTCAGATAAAAATTTATTACTGTATAGATATATGTTGTATTGTGCCACCATTTTGACCCAAAATTGATGTAGTAAATTTCATAAACAATATCCAAGACAAAATTTATGTTTTACATTTTAAATAATGTTTTTTTTGAGGTTATTTTTTTTAATTTATAAATTTATTTGGAATATTTGAAAATATATGTTATATTTTATGGTTTTAAAACCATTTCATTATTAATATGACTCACTTTTATATAAATAAGGGTAATATTTTAATGATTTCAGACATTGTATATATAATTTAATAAATACCACTTCTATTTAGAAAAATCTATGGGAAAAATAATTAGATGGTTTGTGTTTTGATTATTTTATTATATAGATTCCAAATACTATATTTCGAAAATAATAAATAACCCACCTCTCTTTTCATATATAAATATAAAAAATCTCTAATTCATATTCTATAAAATACCCCAGAGTATATCATTATTCTATCCTACCATCTCTATATTTATTCCAAGGGGAACCCAATCTCTTGAGAAGATCCTCCAAATATTTTTGGAATCACCCTCTCAAGAAAGGGATATCCCATATTATATCCAAATAATTAGATACCCCCTTTTCCACATTGAACCCTCTCATGAAAATTTATATACACCAATTATGCTCTCAAAATTGTTATATGATTTTCCATACCATAATTAAGCCACCTCCCTCTCTTCATTTCCATTCGAGATCCTTATTTTTATATATACTTTTAATTCTAAATTGGATATGTGGTAATGAATTTATAAATTTCAAATAAAATTACACATTATGTTCCTTGAATGTGAGATTATATTTCCCTTATCATTATGAACTTTACCTAAGCTGTTACCATGAAAAAATTTGGTAAGATATTTCCTCTCTTTTTTATATTCAATAACATTATTTATATTTATCCAATTTTATATCAATTGGTTATTTTTTCATGACTATATAAATATCCTACTACTATAAAATTTATTTCATAACAATGGGAGATCATTTATCCGCACTCATTGTAGAATTTTCCTAAGTTGTTACTATTCCAGAATTTCATAAGTGATACTCTCTTTCTCCTATTGATTCAAGGATATTCTCCATTTTATGCATTTGGGTTCCAATTACTAATGTTGGTATATTATTTTACACATACATATTACTTTATATTCGATTTAAAACTGATGATATTCCCTTTTCTCACTCATTAATATATTTTATAATCATTTCTACACTTTCATTATGTTACTGAAACTTCACTATGATTTTACCATTGAAAACAATTGTATATGGAATTCTCTTACCCATTTCACATAATTGGTGTTGATCTATTGGAACATATAATTATTTTATTGGGAACTTATATGTATATATTCAGAGCTCATTATTCCCGGAATTAAATGTTATCAAATATGTTTCTATATTGAATGATCTTTATTGCACTCTTATGGATTTATATGATATGAAAGAGACATGTGCGACTAAAATTATATATAACTCCAATGAATTTGATAATTTTGGATTCTCATAAGATATCATGAAATGGATTTGGGAGTAAAACTAATCTATTTTGGGATTCTTTCTACTGAGTAATGATTTATTGGAAGTTATCCTTGAAATTTGTTTATGGTGTCATGTCTAAAGTTTTTACTAAATTCCAAAGTTTCTATTAAGTTTCCATGATATATCATATCTCTTGTTCATGTTTATGATTCTCAACCATATTAGGATACCATAATATTCTTATTGAATAACATATACTACTTTATCGTCATGCTTTGATTTTTTTATTGCCTTACAATTCTTTATAGAATGCTCATTACTTATGTGCGTCCTCAAGTTAGCCTAGCTAGTTTTATAAGATAAATGATCTATAATATAATTGTTTGAGAACTTTTTTAATGATAATTTTTATCCCATGTTAATAATGTATTTCTATGTACATAATTCTAGAAAACACTTTTCTTATTGATCTTTTAGGTTATATTATGTGTAATATTATGTTATAAATTTTGATATAATGCGTAATAAGGGCACTGGTCACCATAGTTGGAATCAAATGAAAAGTTTAGTTATTTTTTGGAATATGATTATAAATCCTTAGAGAAATATATAGGGATAAAACTAAACATTATAATACATTACTAAATTTTGTTAAAGTGTAGATTAAATGGATTATATGAAATTAAATCCATTTCAATGTACTACATGTTGATGAGACTCTGACATAGATATACTTATGTGTAAAATGAAAAAACACCACATTAATATGGACTCAATCTAGAACTGTTGTACGATAACATAACTTGATGAAAACTTAGTTTGACACTACAATGGGATATGATTTGGTAAATTTAAAATCTCATTGTGAACCATTATTTCTGGAACAGGAATTCACATAAGAGTCTACGTAGTGAAATAGATAATGGTTAACATATTTTGAAGCCAAAAAATACATAAGCTAAGGAAATACATGTCATTGTTATGTTATCCATTTAATGTGACGAGATTACTAATTATTGGTTTAATAGTAAAAAGTACTCATCTATAATCATCCCTTTATTCATGTTAATGGCTATAAATAGGAAGAACTGAGCCAATAACCTACATGATGATAAATTTGATGACAATATAAATGAGATTCCTCATAAGATGAGAAATAAAGAAATACAAAATATAATTATTTCAAACTAGATATAAAAAATAAAAAATTAAATTTTTTAAACAGTTAAATTGGAAAAGAAATCAAAGATGATGAGGAATAATCTTTAATATAATTCAACAAACAAAGAACATAAAGGAAAATAAAATTAATTTCCTTCATTTCAAAAAATGTAGAAAGAAAAACTAATAGAATTCAAAAAAGGAACTCTAATGTGTTTTATGTGTGTAAACTTTGGAATAAAGTATCAATTGTCCATTAGAAATGATATCTACGATTACAGGGAATAGATTACACCCAACGAAACCCATTTGTTGTTTAATTTATTATGTGTTTATAATGTGGTCTTTATCCATGTCAATACCTTAATCCAAGTATTAAATAATACACTAAGGAAGGATTAATTCTATATAAATAATGGATGTGTAAGGATTGAAGTGTAAATTAATCGGTATTTTAGAGTTATGTTATAGATATAGAATATCAATGAAATTCCGGATATAAGTATCAAGTAACATCTAAGGATTATTACATAGTAGATTTTCATTATATATTTGAAATATATATTGAATGGTATTGATAACTTATAAAACTGATTTATTAATAAAAAGAAATATTTGAAAACATATGATTAAAGGATTGATAACCCTTAATAAGTTTTTGATGTTGTAATAAACCTATAGAGTTCTATAGAGATATATCTAAGTACAATATTTTTTTTAAAAGAACTCAAATAACTTTAGATGATTTATGGTATTTTTGTTCCATATGATATTTTGGGAAACATATTAAAGTATTAAATATTTTACATATAGATGTAATTATTGATACATTGGGAGCTGTTTTACTTGTTTAAGGTATATCTACACATTATAACTACTTGAGAAGAATGATATTATATTTTTGGAGGGGTAAGTTGAATATTATTACAAATCCTTTGAGGATAAAACTTTCTCAAATATTAAGGTCATTATTGTTTTATATGGGTATTCACTTAAGGAGTGTTCTATATTAAACCATCTGGACTATTTTTTGATTTTATGTGATTAATATATTATGATTTATTAATTTTCATTTTTATTTTACATTATGTAATCCATTTTAGATTTAGTAAATATAGGAGGAATATATTTTTACTTGTTGGTGTATTATTTGATCTATTAGAATCTTATTTTAATTATTTAGGAATAAAAACATTCATCTTGAGTATTCATCCTTTGGAAGAAATATGATATTATAGTTAAAATTGATTAAAGGATAAAATTATACTTGTAAAAAATTTATATTTCTTTACTTTCCTTGCATATATGAAAAATTAATTCCTTAACTCTATGAAAATAATCATAAAAACAAAATTTTATTATATTATGACAATTTTAAATAAATTGATGGTCATTTAACCCATCATAGATGCAAGGTTTTGTGGTCATTGAAATTATGTTGACCATGTTCTCTTTCACCCTCTATTAGTTCTTTGTTGTTAATTTTTTCTTCCATTTATATTTTATATCTTATCATTAATGTTACCCAATATGGAAACCTAGTTATGTGATGGCCTTCGTAATTCATATTCTCTCTTTTGAAGTGGATGTTTTATAAACCCTTTTTACAATGTGAGTTTCCAATAAAGACATCTTCAATTGTCAAAATATTACTTACCATATTGAAGTTTAAATTTTTAGGATATAATTTATTAAATAAGGGATGAATTTAATACCAAGAGTTTTAAAAATAGAAATATATGATCAATAGAATTGGAAATATGTAACACTAAACCCAAACAAATGATGACTATTTAAATATGACCATTTGTACATTCCCATTAAATTTGTGAATTTAGTTGGATTAAAAAATTTAATATATATATATATATATATATATATTTCCTACACATCATAACTGTATTTATAAATTATTATTAAATAATTACTCATTTATTTCGTAATGTCCTTTTGTTCTTCAAAATATGGTTTATTCAAATTTTATTTTTATTCATTTTTGTAAATAAAGCATTATAATTATATTTTAGATAATTTTTAAATTTTATTTTATATAATAAAATTCATGTTTTATATAATAATATCAATATTAACATATGGTTAGGTTTTTATATTTTTCAAAAAATATTTATTTTTCAGTGAATAGAGAGAAATTGAACGTTTTTCGTAAAACCTTCAGTTATTTTGATTTAGTAAGTAATTTAAATTTAAAATTATTAATTTAAGTTTATTTAAAAATAAAATACGTATTTTTTATTTATATTAAATCTAATAAATTAAATTTATATTAACATTATTTTTTATTTTCAAATATGTTTATTTTAATGCATAAAACACATTTTTCTGAAAAGTATTTTAAAACGAAGAATGTTTCACCATTATAATTAATTACAATAAAGAATAATTAGAAATGACTTATATTAAAAGTTTATATTATATATCTATCTTTATGAAATGAAATTCATATAATGATGATTAATAATTATAGAGTTAAATTTAATTCATCTTCACTTAAATATAAATTTTTTTAGAAAATCAATTTCCATCGTGTATGTGAGTTTTATATGAAATTAAATTCTTAAAACCTTGAGAAATCAATTTGATAAATTGAATTCAAAATTTTTAATCAAAATAATTAATATTATGTAATAAAGGAAACATAATTCTTATACAATATTATTAATAACCACAATAAATATTTAATAACACAATAAACAAGAAATATGTTTAATTAATGGTAAAAATATTTTAGAAGTATAGGAAAAAATAAACTCTATGTGTATGATTATTTATATTTCCATTTTAATATAATATTTATTATATACTCTATAAATGATTCAACATAGATTTTGAAAAAAAATTGTGTCTTGAGGAAATAAAAGTTAAATTATAGGTTGAATAATATTCAGTTTTAATAATGATTTATTTATTAATTTAATTATTTTTTTTAAAAAATATTTTTTATTAAATATTTGTAGTAAATAGAATATTTTAAATATTATTAATAATATAATTTTTTTGGAGTAAAATGTAATTGTTATAAGGGTTCAAAAAATAATTTTGTCAAAAACAAAACATTTATCCATAAATATTAAGTATTATTTTAAAATGGGAAATTAAAGTTTTAAGAAAATTATTTTGCTAAGAAATATATTATTTCTAGAATCATTATGTTGAAATTATACAATGGTGAAATTTTTATTATTTTCACAGACAGTCAAATCTTCACGTAAAAATTAAATACAATATAAATATATGGTGTGTACTATGACATCATAATGATGAGGATGTGCTATAATAAAGTACATAAAAGGTATCCAATTCCAAATATATGTTTACCATTTACATTATTGTGATTTTGAAATTATTTTATTAATTTTATAAATCCATTATGAATCCTTCAAATCCTATATTATATTTTAGGTCTTTAAAATCATTACATTTTAAACATGACTCATATCTAATTTTCCAAGGGTATTATCTTAATGAGTTAGGAAATTATAAATATTTAATAATGAAAACCAATTATATTTAAAATAAACCAGGGTAAAAACTACAGGATGGTTTTTGATATTGATTATTATTTTTTGTATAGTGTCTGAAACTTATGTTTGGGAAATAAAAAAACTCCCCTTATGTTCATATATAATCCCACCAAATCTCATATTCCTCTTCACTCTAAAATCATAGAGAACATACATAATCTTACACAAACTCTCTATATCACTACAAAGGTCCCCCATGATATGAAGATCCTCCTCCCACAATTTTGTAATCTCTATATAAAGGTAAAGGTTCTCCCTCTATTCTTTTTATTCAAGAACTGATTTTATGTTATTCCACTTATTTTATATTTTATCATAATTTGGAATGATTTTATACATCCCCATAATTCAATTATGATTTATAAATAATTATTGATCCCTTTTATTCTCATTAATCCATCCCATGAGTATTTATTTAAAAAAATTATTATTCTACAATTATCTTATGATTTTCATTACCAAATGTAAGGGACCTCTCCCCCTTCATTTCCATTCAAGAACATTATTTGTATATATCCTTTTGATTATAAATTTTTTATGATTTAACAACATTATTAATTTATAGTTACATTACTATTTATGTTATTTACCTGAGATATCATTTATCCCCTATCATTTTAACCTATAGCCTAGAGCTTACCATACCCTAATTTTATAAGATATTTCCCCTACTATCTATTCCAATCAAAAAACATCTTTGTATTTATCCTTTTTAATCTCAATTTGTTATATTCTCATGAATTAATAAATATACCTATAGTTTTTAATTTATATCTTAAAAATTATAGTACATTTATCCTTTATCATTATAAAAATTACCTAAGTCGTTACTATGCCATACTTTTTTAAGGGATCCTCTCCGTCACCAATTGTTTCAAGAATATTCTCTATATTATGCTGTTTTCCCATTCACTAATGTTTTGATACGTTTTTCAACATCCATATTGCTATAAAATTTGTTTTAAAATGATTAGAGACCCATTTTTATATAGTAAATCCATTTTATGAACCTTTATGTACATATATTATGGTGCCAATGATTTACTGTAATTTTACCATGCTAAAAATATGCGCAGTGAATACTCGTACCCATTTATTAACAGGGGAGTTCAGTTTTTTGAACATATAAATAATTGATTTGGGATTTCCATGTATGTTTTCCATACTCCTTAATCATGTAATTAAATCTTATGAAATATGATCCTATATTGAATGATCTATATGGAACACTTATGCATGTACATGATATGAAAATGATGGGTTCTCCTGGAATTATATAGTGCTCCATTGAATTGGGTAATGTTTTAATCTAATGAGAAATCATGCAAGGGATTAGAGAGTAAACCAAATCTGTCATAGTACTTTTTCAACCATGTTATGATAACTTAGAATTTAACATTGACCAATGTTTATGATATCGTGTTTTAGGTTGTTTCCACTTTCCCATGTTTCCATTATGTTGACATTATATTTCTATTTTCTTGTTCATGTTCATGATTCTCACCACTCTTAGGATTCCTTGATATGTATATTGGATATATTTTACTACTTGATCACTATGTTATATTTTTTGTATTCCATTATAGGGATTTATTGATCACCCATTTCTTATGTACATCCCAGGTTATCACATGTAGTTTTAGAAGATTGATGATTTATAATATCATGTTAAGAAGGTTTTTAATGACTTTGTTATATCCCATGTTCCATATGTAACTCTATGTACCAAATTCCCAAAGACACTACAATTATCAATCATCCATGTTGTTTTATTTCTAATATTATGTAATAAACAATGAATTAATGTTAAATAAAGACATGGTTCATCAGAGTAAACAATATATCATCTAATTTGGATATTCATATTGTTTATTATCTATTTGTTAGTTCAGGGTTTTCTTTTTTTATTATTAGTTATTCCTTTGTATGAGGTAGATATCATTCCTATAGAGCATCTTGGGATGACCAAGCACTAGTTTTCATCAAATGGGGATCCGAATTTACCTTCACAAATTATGGAAGTCCAATTTGGGTTATGGTTTATATAACAGCCCAGGATAGTTGATCACATGCCCTTTAAATTTTTTGAAAGATAATGGTATGGTTTGTGAAAATAGAAATTATAAAAACACAGTTTCAATGTGTTAGAAGATCAAAAGATGATTTAATAATAAATAAAAATCATTACATAATCTAAAATAAAATATTATTATATTATATTACCATTATATAACATTCCTTAGTCATTTATTATATAATCATTTTAACAAATTTCACTAAGGTGGTGAAAGAAACCCAAATCAGAGCTTGTTATAAAGATTTTACAAGTATAAATATGCTTTTATATAATGTTTTTATAACTATTTTATAATATTAATCATTTTAAAAATATTATTTATCTTTACTAAATTTTTTCTTAAGAATATAAAATAAGGTTGGTGATGAATAAAAATAACCATTTGGGAAGGAGGTAGTCCATTATACACACTATTAATGATTCTGTTTCTCAACAAATGGGATAAAATAAAAGTATATGATGAATTTAGATTTCAAAATTAAAATTTATAAATATTTCTTTTATATTAATTCATCGAATTCATCATTGTTACCATCCATTAATGGTGGTGATAGAAAAAATGAATGACATCATTTCATGTTGATAGTTGTCTGCAAATTAAAATGGTCAACAATGTTTTGTTATTATTTGTAAATGGAAATGAATAAATAATTATTATTAAATAAATATAATATAAATTTAATATTATAATTATAATTATTACATTATTTTAATGAGGTTATGTTAGGTTTATAATTGAAAAATTACGAAGAAAAAACTAATGATAAAGTAATACTCACATTGGGACCCTAAACACTATCTTGAAAGACTAATTCCAAATTAAGGGTTTATGAAAAATCATTGACATTAGAATATTTTGAACATGATAAATAATTATATGAGTATTAAAATTTAAAAATTTTTGTATTAAATTATAATATATAGGTGAATCGTGGTGTTGTTTAATTGATCCCCTATTATATGTGAATGAAAGTTAAATTTTTTGAATACCAACTATTTTCTATAATAGAATGACACAATTCAAGGGTAAATGAAAATAAGTGATAAAAATGGATTTTGTGAAATTATATGGTCTATAAATCCTCTATCTAAAATTTTCACATTTGTTTTATATGAGGTTTCTTACTTTTTACCACTTGATTCTTACATTTTACCATTTTTCTTTTACTTTGGTAACTAGTACTTGCAGTAGTGGTGTATATTTTATTAAAAAAATAAGGTAAAACTTATAAATAAAATTATATGTTATAAATATAAATATGGTATTAATATATTCTTATCTATTTTCTTAATATGATAAATTAAACTTTTAAATAGAAATTTTCATTATATAGAAACACTGATATTTTGAAATGTTTTGTTTTTATTGTTACATGCTTTAAATATTATATAATATTTATTACCAATTTAATGAGTGTTAAAGTATTTATATGTAGATATAAAAATTTTATAATATCCATTTTTGATAAGATATGAATTTATTTTACTAGATTAAATTTACAAAATTTAAATAATAAAATACTTTGAAAATAACAGTTTTACAATTATCCTAATAATTTACATTAATCCGAATAATTATATTTTGATGCTTAAAATTAAAATTGGACATATTATATAATATTTAAATGTTAATTTAAATTATTAAATCTATTTTTAGATTTAATTTATACCCATGATGATTTTTTTAATATAATAAAATAAAAACCGTTTTTTAAAGAAAATATTACTTAAGTTTAGAAATCATTTAAATAAGGATTCATAAATTCAATATAGTATTTTAAAGGATTTATCTTACAATAAATATATATTTATAGATAAATGAATCAATTATGTTTATTTAATTATTTTAATACTATAATTTTATTAATGTTATGGGCTTAACATAATCATTATATTTTTAACTATTCCCTTAAGAATCATTTAGTTATGAAAAATCTCACAAAAGCAATGTAATCTAAATTTGATATTATGAATCCAGTAATGAAGTTCATTTTAATAAAATAAAATTATAATATTTCTAGGATTATCTTTTAAATTAATTTATAATATATAATTGAATGAAACATTTAGTAAAAAAATTCCTTGTTAAAACATCAATTTCCCCTAATCATATTTTGTATGAATTTACAAATTAATTAAATCTATTTTTTCTATTTAATAGATGATTTATAATTCCTAAATATTATTCATACTAATTATTTCATGGATTATTTTAGTTTTTTGTTTCATTTAGAGGATATTATCAAAGAAAGTATTAATTCTGAAAAATATTATATATTCCCATATATCTGGGTGTTTCAATGGGCCTGATGGTAATATTTTAATTACTATGAGTATTCGATAATTATGGTAATGAAGGAGTTGGGGTGTGAAATCATATTTATTCTTCTCAAAGCATATGTATTGTGTCATGGAATCTGTATATATAACATGGATGATAGGCTACCATGTCCTCATAAGATCAATCTATCATCTATATAGAAGAGTATGGATCAACTAGTCATGATACATACTGCTACTATTCCAAATGTATGCTAACAGAGTTATGATTGGTTGATCTCTCAACATAAGAATTTTTATAATTGAAAATTTTTATTTATAGTTGTAAAAAAATGTAATAATGGTCATCATAACATATTTACCAACCCTTGGTGGGTGGGGATCAAATTAAAGATGTTTAAGAAATAATTAATGTCATTATCAAATAAATTCCACATGAAATATAAGTTAAGATTTCATAATTCTCATTCAATATTTATAGTTTATTAGGACTTAAATTACTCTCAAATAAATTCAATAAGGAAATTTAGGATCTAATACATGAATATATTTTAACGGTGGTGAGATAATTATTTAAAAATAAATCAATACAATTCTGTTGGATCTAATTTTATATATATCAAACTCTTTAAAAAAAATCAATTATCTTGAAATCAAAAACATCATTTAAATAATTTTAAAAAACACACTGCTAAAAATTTATATGAATGTTATTAAAATATACCTTGGTTATATTACCAATATTTTTGTTTCTCCAAATCAATTTGGATTTATGCCTGTTAGAATGATTTAAACCTATTAATAGACTACCTCTAACATAGTGACACTTCTTTTATAAAAATAAAAAGATGATGTTTTTTATAAGAAGATATTATTTTAAAATATTTTAATACCCTTCATCTTGAAATTATATAAAATATTCTCAAGATATATGATTTCCCCAATATGTTTATAATAAAAATATTTTCTAGTGTCCAAATCAAGTGAATTTCTTTCCCGGTTAGTGGAACACCTAATGAATATTTTAATAAATCAAGATGTTTTAGATAAGAAGATTCTAAATTTTGAATAATACATTATCAAAATATATGAAATGTATTTAGAAACATTTGGTATTAGAATAATTAAGGCTTCTTGATTGAACAATATATATATATATATATATTTATCTTTTTTACACAGATAGAATTCAAAATTTTTTACGACGGGGATAAATTATTAATTAAATAACAAATCATTGCTTTTGATCCCTATGAAAATATTTCATGTCCACTAATTAAAAGAAGCTAGTCCTCACATATTTTTTGGAAAAGGATTTCATTAATCATTGAAGAATTATACCACAAGACCGATGAGGGTCATAATTATAACTCCCCTATTTACTTACTTGGTTATTTATTCTCATTTATTAGATTTAAACCTATTAACATTAAAGTAATTAAATTTAAAATATCTATTGAATTAGAAGGTTAAAAAGGAAAACATATATCACATTTTGTGAGAATATTACTCATAAATTGGATCATAGTGTTTATGTTTGTATTTGATTAACACATATAAGAATGTCTAGGTGAGATACATAGGTGAAATGAAAAACATATATGGAACTCTATATCCACTTTATCTACGAAAGAGAGAAAAAAACTAGTAAAAGTGGAAAGCAAAATGTTTTTAAAGACTAATGATCATAAGGTATTGGGTATTGAAATCATTAGCATCATTAATTAGTCATTTATTTTAAAAAATATTTTCTACAAACTCAGAAATAATAGTAGCTTTACTAGATTCAAAATAATCAGAATAACAAAAATTCTATATATAGGAAAATAGATTTAACTTATTAACTTAGATGTGGTTTATTCTCAAAAATTAATTTTATGGTCTGTTTCCACACATAAAATTAACCCTAACCATGATATCCAAAGTTAATAGTTAGACTTCATGTTCACTAGAAAATATATTTATATTATTTTTATTATCCCTTTTAGTCTTGTAAAAATTATATTTCAAAGGATATATCATTGATTCAAATTATTTTAGGGATTTTTACCTAGTATATCATTCAAAATAGACAAAATTACAATTATTAAAATGAATAGGTTCATTTTTGATTTAATTATACATAGGAATACTCATCAGTAGGCTATACTAAAATTTTTAATATAATCCAATTGATATACCAAAAATTGCATAAACTCATTAGGGAGTAATTAATACATCCTTGTCAGATGATTTTACATTGTAAAATATAGAATAATGAACTTTAAACTAATGATTAAAATGAGAATGATAAAATCAATGTGACTTCTTCCAGTCTTGTATGCCTTAAAACCTCTAAAAAGGGTTATCATTAGTTTATTGATTGTAAATATGGAAGGGATGTTATGGGATTCATATATTCTAAACTATTTTGTGATATAGAGTGTTGGACCAACCTTAAATTATTCATGAACAATATTATCAATATTAAGGAAAATTAATAAATCATGAACAAATTTTCTACTATAGTGGAAAGTAGTTTCTTTAATATCTAGAAGGATGAGAATTGTAGAAAATTTAATTGCAAGACTACATATTAGAAATTTATATTTATATAAATAATTATGGATATTTATATTTCATCTAAGAAACCAATGGGTTCTATAAAAATTACAAGTAAATGTTAATTGTAAATAATCAACTATGTGTTATCGATATTATAAAAAGGTAGGATTATTCTAAATATGTAAATATATATATCTTGGTTTCTTTGAGACAATGGTTACTTTTTTACATTGGAATATGATTCATAGAATATCATCTTGAATGACTAAATTGTTTTGTAGTCATTGTAAACTGTATATATAATTGAAAATAATAATACAATTGAAAATATAAAACTGATAATGGGTTTTCATTGAGAATTCCATGATTACTCATAACATATCCCTTCAAATCAATCAAAAAACATTGTTGGGTATCCTATGAAAAATAATACATAAAAAATAGAAGAGATTAAATACTTAGTAAGTGTAATAATATATTAGAATAAATCATGAATAAAAGATCATAATTGATTTGGCAAGGTAATCAACTGAAACACATGACATTTAATCAATTACCTAATTTTATTTTATATGAAATAAATGATGATCAAATAAATCCATATAAATAATAACATAATCTTGAATCATATCCTGGTATATTATAACTAATCTAACTTCCACTTGGACATAATTAAGTGATATTACAATATTTGGATTCATAATGGAAGACATCTATAATTTAATATCAAGTCCTCATAAATTAACATTCAAATATATGTGTAGAAACCCATATAATTTTGAAAAATGTTTTCTCTGATGAGATATATAGATGTAATGAAGGGATATATAGAATTGGGCCATATCCACCACTACAATGTTTAATGAATTCATCATATGAAATGGTTGAAACTTAACGAACATAAAAATTTATATTGAAAAACTAACATATTAAATAATAATACCTACCCAAATAAAATAATCGTAATCATAAACCACCGAGAGTAAAATGGTGAATGGTAACAAAATTTTACATCCTCAATAAAACTAATAATAAATCATAAAATGAATGAATAAGGGTGATATAAATACAACATAACCTCAGTGTATTATTCATACAATAAATATTTTCTACCATTGATTAATAGGAATACCATTAGAATATTAAATAATTTTTTTTGAAGAAAATAAACTAAAAAATGATAAAATATCAATTTTAATTAAATTTAAAGAAAATATTTTGAAAATAATTGTCATTGATTTTTTTTAAATGTATACAAATATAATTGAAAAATAAAGTGGTAATTATGGAAGGAAATTATATTCATTTCATACACTTTAAGACAAATATTCATTTTATATATTTTTAAAATCCAAACATGCCTTAATTTGAAAATTACATGATAATTCTTTGTAAAAAAACATTTTAAAAATTAAAAAAAAATTAAAAGAAATTCCTTTTACAAATAATTTTTAAAATGATAAAAATATATTTAATAACATTTTTATAAATAATAGATTTTGATGAAAATTGATTTTTGATTGAAGGGAGAAATAAATTCATATTTTTAAAAAAACATATTTTCAGTAATTTTAATTACCAAAAAGTGAAAAACAGTTCTATTACCTTGAAAATTTTAATGAATACCAATAAAATAATAAAATAGACTTAGTATAAGATATAAATATCAAATAATTCCACCAATTGTGAAATAAAAAACTGAATAAAATGAGATTGTGAAATAAATCCTTACCAAATTGGTTGCTTTTGAATCATAATCCCCAAGAAACCATCAAATTAAAAATTAAATATGATTAAGAGATATGAATAAGAGATATATTTGCATGAGATAATATATTAAAATGGCTGTAAATACACCACATAAGGGAATTATTAGGGATTATGTGTATGCCTCATGGAAGTAAAATCGAGACGAGAAACCCTTTCTTCAAGTTCAGCTTCCTTCGTATGTGTCTGTAACTCATCAATAATACATATAGTATAATTATATATGTAATTTAATGAACCATAATCACACATACATACATATATTATAATATATTATTTATTTATAATCTTTTATAACCCATTTATTATAATCATGGTTGAAATCACAGTTTTGGGTGATATTTTCTTTATTTTTCATGTAAGTCTTAGTTATTTAGTTTTTCTCTTCTAGTATGATTATAGAAACATATTATCCAGAATTTTAGTCATTATAAACATATCACATATATATATATATATTATTTATTTATTTATAGTAATCTATTAATGTTGGAGATGGAAAATGGATTACATTGTACACAGAGACTATAGGTCGTACGTATACAAAAATATTGTTTCCATTTTACATGATAGATGGAATGGAATGAAATGAAATATTATTTAATGATTATGGAATATTTTTTATATTATATATATCATATATATGAATAAAATATATCATTATTACCATCCATGTAAGAATAAAATAAAAATAACTAATATCGCCACGTGGAGGCGGTAATCCACACATGTACACGAGTGATAGTATGGTTTACCAAATGATTGGAAGGTAATAAGTTTTATGGGATTTTATATTTACAACATTATTTTTATGTAAAAAATATCACATATATACATTAATATTAAACTTACTTAGTCCATTTATAGAGTAAAAAAAATGAATCACATCACTGTGTGAGGCTATTGTCTGTCATCAACATGATAGAAATTTTTGTAACCACCAATGAATGGAATGTAAGATTTTATATGAGGTATCATAATTTTTTATGTATAATAATTTCAAAAAAAATCATATACTTACGTTTAATGTATCATTATATTGGAGCTTGTAAGGTGGTGATGGAAAGAAAATTAAATTGGTTCGTGAAGTGGTAGTCTGCCATACACATGATCGATAGTTTTTTCCCACTTGATAGAAGTGGATATAGATAGAGGTGATGAGGATAAAATAATAAATTTTCTGTATAAATTACATAATAATTTAAATCTATTTTTATAGTTGAACAATGTTTGAAGGAGGTTAAAGAATAAATAAAACAAATACCCATGTTTAATAATTTTACCTCTTTTTTTAGAGCCTCTTCAAGTTTATTACTAGAGATATATTAAGAGGGATTTGAAATAACAACAAGGACACAATAATATTGGTATTGAATTATTTCATGGATTTGGATAGGTTTTGGATGAATGAAATTGTTTTGGATGTGTGAAGCATGGAGGAGTGCGGGTTGCCTTTTATAAGTGATGGAGAGGACACACATGTAATTTATGAAAATAAAATGTGATAAATATGTTTTTCTCTTAAAAACGACTTATTAATTCTTCATTAAAAAATATTAGAGGTGATATATAGTAAATATTTCTAGAAAATTGGTTATGGACAAGTTTTAAGTCAATTTAACTCTTATCTTCTTAGTTTAACGTCATGGTAATCCTATTTTTAGCTCAATTGTGGAAATTATTTTTTATGGGTTTCACTATTAATTATCGTAAAAAATATTTTGATGATATGATATAATATGAATTATTTTGATTCCAAATGTGAAACCTATTTTTCTAAATTCAATTCCCAGAAGTGGTAGAATTTAATTTATTATTAAACTGTATAAGATACGAAAGGGTAGTTTTCCAATTAAAAAATTATCTTAAGTGTAGAATGTTTTAAAATAAAAAATTAAATTAATTTTTCTTTCAAAAATGACCTAAATTAGTTGAATTATAATATCATATAACTATTAATATTTAAAAATAATTTAAAAAATAATTTTATATTGTAAATAATTTAATCAAAAAATAGCTTTCAATAAAAATCAGTATTTTTCTCTATTATTCATTATATATTTTTTTAGAAAATTATAAAAAATACATCAAAAGACAATATTATGATATATATTTTTGAAATTAATAAAGAAATTAAAATTGATTTTATAAATGTGTTAAAAATTAATTTTTAATTATGTTCACAAAGCGCAACTGGATCACCTTCTATAATAATACCGTTTTTTAGAAAATATTTTATTTATTTGAAATGGTTATTATACTATATAAAATATATTTATAACAACTAAATTAAATTTTTATACGTTTATGTAATATCATTTTTAAAATTTTGTTATTTATATTCATTTCCACAAACTAGATAGCAAGGATATAATAGTCATGATTAAAAAAATTATATTTTAATGTAGTATCTCAGTTCATTCAAACCCAAGGTTGTGTGAATATTATGTAATTATTGAGACTAAATTTAATTAAAATTAAATATATCATAAAGTTTTAAGGTGTTATATTCTATTCATATCTCAGTTTTTCATGTAATATACTCTATCAAATATGATATTTTTCTTTTAAAATCATAGGGTGTTACATTCCACCACTTTAAATAAATTTTTCCCTTATAATTTAATATTGACCTCAGTAATAAAGAGTATTAAATTTTAAAATTAATTTATTGAGATCTTACATTAAGGAATGGGTTAATAAAATAGATTCTTGATAATATATAAAATAAAGTATAAAAAAAATCTAGAATAATCATATAATAATAATTCCAAGTAATAGAACATTGCTGGTAAGTGAAGATAAGGGCATGGAAGAAAAAAATAAATGATTAAAGAGAGTTATATAGATCATTGATCATAATAATGTGTTTAATCAAAGTACGGTTAACGACCAAAAAACCATAAATCTATAAAGAGTTAAAAAGACCACAAATTCATCAGAAATTCTATTATCAGGACAATTTTTTTGTTTCAAGATTATTTTCCTAGAGTAAAGGAATTATGTTAGAATTTATGATTATGATATATTTTCTTGATATGTTTCTATTTCATAAGAGGAATTTCATCTTGTGGTTTCACTTTGATCAACATCCACTTCATCTCTTACACTATTGAATGAATATCCAAAAATGTTTTTTATGTATGAAGCACTATAATTAACTTTTAACGGATCATATGATCCCAAAAAGAGTACAAACCAATTACTATTTTCTTTAATATAGCCAAATGGTTATAAAAGTTGTTTCAATAACCCTCAAAGATCAACAAAATCTATTTCATATATAGTTAACCTTAAGGATCCTGTAAAATAATTATGGAAATATTTATATGAAACTTCTCTAAATCGATATTATATTCCCTAAAAAATATAATATATCTTTGAAGGTGACATTAAAAATATGTGAATACCTTGATCACCATAGAAAATTAATGATAACATGCATGAATCTATAAATAAAATATTAGTTTTTTCAAATATATTCCATAAATCTAAGCATGTATTAAAATCCAATAATTATATATAAATATTCAAAAAACTTAAAATTTTCATGGTCAATAATATTATCCTTTAAACGTATATTTATATGTGTTATATCAACATTAAACACATGTCAATTGTTATATTCCTTTAATAATTGTTTCCAAAATATCAAATTTCCACTAATACTCTTTTCCGGGTCATCGATACCATTACGTATATTCTATAAAATATTTAAATAGAAAGTAATATCATAAAATCATTGTACACATCATTATTCTTGTAACCATAATGTGATTGAAAAAATACAAATATGACTTAATTATTGAATCCAAAGACATGAACATTAATCATTCAACTATATTATTAAAACTTCTACTAGGATTCATCATCTTATTCCTTAATACCTCTTTCCTTTAATTTTTCATTTTTAGTATCTTCATCATCAACTATATAACCATTACACATATATTCTTTCTGATTCCCTTCATAATATTTACACCTAAGACATATATTTGTATAATTCCAAAAAATTTCACATAAAAAACAATCAACTATTTATAATAAAATACGGAGATCATTATTCTCAACCATTTCATTAACAAAACATTTAATATTTCTTTTATAGTTACATTATTTTCTTCCATATTTTACACTTATAATACATTTCCTTATTTCTTTGAGATACTGTTTCTGGTGTCTCTTTCCAAATTTCTGAAATGATGGAAATAATTCATTAATTCATCAACATTCTCAACTATTCATGTTCTTAATAGACTCTATTAGTTTCTTGATTGGTGAGTCTGGTAGTTAGATAATATGAATGTTTTCATTCATATATTGTGATAACTTATTATACAAAATAAAGATATACTCCACCATAGTCATTATCCAACTTGGTTGCACATCAATAGAGTTCTATCACATTCAACATTATCCTAATTTCTTCTAATTCCACCCAGTCACTAAAATGGAAAATTAACACTGTTATTATCACTAATCATAGTGAGAAACCCTTTTTTCATGAATAATCATTTATAGTATGACTAAATAATAGAACCTTATTTTAAATATATAACATATTATGCTTAACGATTGTTTTTCATGGTTACCATATGTTCAAATAATTTATGATGATTTATATATAAAATTTGAATTAATAAAAGAATATCCCATGGGAGTTTCAAAATAGATGAAAATTAAGGTACATTATCATGTACCAGGTAACACGTGAGTCAATACCAATATTCCTTTTTTGGAATTGTTACACAAAGGTTAATATGTCCCTGATTGATGTCCTCCTGTAGTATCCATAAAAAGGTGTATATATATAAAAACACATAATCTATAACTTAATTAAGCTATATTATGTTCTTCTATTATTATCCACAATGTCTATTATTGGTCTATGTTCTGTAATCTATTTTTTTACTCTAGTTCACAAGGTTTCTATTTAACATCCTCTAACACAAACTATAGAGATATAATACCCTATAGCCCGAAGATGGTTATTACTTCATTACATTAGCATATGATACAATAAGTCACTTAAAAAAAGTAAAGAATAGTTTTATTGCATTATTAAAGTAGATAAATTTATGATATTTATAAGAATATTCAAAAAATAAAATTCAAAAAATTGTTTTTTCTTCATAAAACCATTATCCTTCATACCTTATCCTTGTATATCATTCACAAAACACCTCTTGAAATCATATAGAAAGTAATACATAAAAAATGGGTGCACAAAAATTCTGATTGAGGGTAATAATATAAAAGAAAATATCGTAAATAAATAATCATAATCAATATTAAATGTAGTAAACTAAAACTCTTTCCATTTAATCAATAAATTGAGCATAATATGAATGAAATAAATGATGATAAAATAAATCCATATAAATAAAAAATTACATGTGAACATGTCCATGGATATTATTACTAATCAAATAATAACATTAAAAACTATAAATGACATCATAATTAGGGAATGCATAATTCTAGACATATGAGACTCATGACCATTCCCAAAATATTTTAATTTTTTGGGTAAAAAATAATCTAATTTTGCCAAATGATTTTTCACATGAGACCTATAGATGCATCGAAGATCTACCTACAACAGTGCCACACACTTTAATTTCTAATTCCAATGCATTATTCTTATGAAATGTGGGGAAAATAGTCAACATAAACATTAATATTTTAAAACTAATATAGAAAATGTCAACACATACCCCAATCATATAAATATAATCATAAACCATCTAATGTAATGTGGTAAATGGTTAAAAATTGCATATCCTCAATAAATTTTTTCATAAACTATAAATATAAATAATAAGGACGATATAAAACAACATATCTCTAGTGGATCATATAAAAAACAAAGGTTTGATGTTGTTGATCAATACAATTATCATAAGAATGTCATTAAATGTGATTATGATGAAATTGACCTATTATCTTTGAAAATAAAATTTCATAAAACTAAAAGGTGAAAAAATATTTTGAAAAATATTTTCTTTTATAATAAAAATTAAAAATATAAATTAATTTTTAAAAAAAAATTTGGTCTAGAAGGAAATAATATTTATTTATGTTGTACATAATAAAACAATCTTTCCTTTCCCAATTTCGTTAAAAATAAAGCATAACTTCTTTTGAAAATAACATGAATATTCATTTCAAAATATTTTTTAAAATGTAAAATAATTCTACAAATTTTATTTATTAAATCATTTATATATGGTTAAAAATATTTTTAGAAAAAATAAATTTTTATGAAAAAGTATTTTTGAACGAAGAGAGAAATAATGTAAAATTTTCTTAAACACCCTTTTCAATCATTTTAAGTTATAGAGAGTGGGAAAATGGTACTATTACATGAAAATAATCTCTAATAATCTGACAAGAAGAATATATATTTATTTTAAGATATATATATCAAACAATTACGTCGTGATAGACTTAAATGAAAACATTCCTGAATGATGATGAGATTGTGAAATAAAACAATACCACTATGGTAACTTTTGAATCATAATGCCCATGAATGCAATAAAATCAAATGAAGGTTTAAATACCATTTATGGAAATTGTTTAATTAAATAAAATATCAAAATCGGAATTATAGACACCACATAATAAAATATGTTGTGTGTATGGTGTATATATTTTATAAGTAAATGTGAGATGAGAAAGCCTTACCTATTCAACATCTATCATATGTTTTCTAATATCCTATATAATAAATATAGGTTTGTAATATATCTATTAATGATTCATAATCATATATATATATCACAACACATATGATTAAGTTATAGTATTTTATCACCTAATTATTATAAATTATTTGTTGAAATTTCTATTTCAGAAGACAATTGCTTCATTTTTCATACCCATTTTAGATTGATAATTTTGGTCCTTTTAATTTTATCATGGTCACAACATCCCTAAAATTTTAAACATGAAATAAATTTCATATATATTAGCTATATATTTATTTAGAGTAATCTAGTAAAGTAATAGATGGAATATAGATTACACCATTCATTGATATGATTAGTTATATGTACACATGAATGTTGTTTCCATTTTTCTCGAAGGAAGGAATGATAGAAAAATAAATATTAATAAATATTTGGAAAATTATTATTATTTAAAATATATCATATATATTAATAAAATATGTCTAATTACAATCCATGTAAAAAAAACTTTAAAAGCATTTCCCATTGCTATATGAATGTAGTAGTCCACATGTATATAGGAGTAACATTATTATCTTACAAAAAATTAGATAGTAAGAATATAGTGTTGAGTCAAAATTTATTTTTGAATCTTCCACTCCTTTTGTGTTGGAAATCACAAAATAATTATTAAATATGTAATAAACTAATTCTTTCATATCCAGTGTTTTTTAACTGTTTTTGATGAAAATATAATTCTCTACCATACTTTAAATATATTTCAATGTATTCATGTATTTAAATTACAATTAGTGTAATGAGTATAAATCTGATTATGATAAGATTTTCCTTGTCAAATTATATTTAAGAATTTTTGTCTTGTATTCAAACTAGAAAATTGTTAGTCATATTTGAAATTGGAATAGTTACCATCTGATCCTCATTCAGAAAGAAAATAATTATCACATTCTATATGTAAATCCCTCAGATTGACTATGTAATAAATTTTGAATACAAAAAACATTATTCTATTGGAATACATTTGTTAGTAAATATGTTTAAATAAAAATGAAGTTTTTGATTTTATTATAATATTTTTATATAAAAATGATGTCATGAATTTACTTATAATATGACTGTTGAAGTACCAGGTGCCCAGGTCCTCCCGAAAATATCAGAGAAAATATGACCATTTGAAATCAAGATGACCGTTTGAATGATTAACTATAAATACAAGGTCAGTTAAAGATTGAAAATATATATACACGGAAAAGAAATGAAGCGTATACTCATGTAGATACACTCTAGTGATTTTACTATTATATGAGAGATTTGATATTTACAATGTGTAAAAAGCTTGTTCCTAGTTTTCATAACTTTTTAGAGTTCGTTTTACTTTGTAAAATTACGATTTTTGTGATTATGATGAAGGGATTCTGAGTCGAGGAAAATAAGGGATTTGATCATCGTATTGATTAAGGTATTGCGGGGATAGAAAGACTAAATCCAATCATTGTATCGAGCGCTTCTGAGGATAGGTAGACAGAACAAACCTGATCATCATATCGAGGGCTTGTGGGGATAACAAGATATTCAGATCCTCATATTGAAGAATTACCATGGTATGTGTAATATTGAATTTATTTTAATTATAAAACAAGGGACCTTTATCTTAGGTTATTGGCTACCATTCTCTTTGTGTTAAAATAATTTTATTCATTTACAAGTTTCATTACAGGTATTATATTTCTGCTACAACTATAATAGAAGTGAATTATTTTTATACACATTTTATATTTATATTATGTTAATAATAATAACATTAATTATGAAACAATTTATTTACATCATATTACTTTTTGAATACGTTATTACACTGAATGAGATTATATACTATTTATAATAGAATCATTATTCTATATTACTTTAATTTATCATAACCACTATGTTTATGATTCTTACTATGATTACACTTATTAAATCGTTTTTTGATATGAATATTATTTAATTATATTTATAACCTATGGAGTACATATCTAAATATGCAAGATATCGATACATTGTTCATTGGAACTAAGGGCCCAACCCATTCACTATTTGAATACATAAAAGGTATCGTGAATATGATTAGTTTATTATTTTTTAACTAAGTTTCTTTTATGGTTAAAAATTATTTTTATTAAACATTCAATTCACACCCCCTATTGTATTTATACATATATATATGAATTTTGATCCCACAATTAGTACCAGATCAAAGTATCTATTATAATGATACTTGCATTTGATATCAGAGGAGGTTTCCACTGCTAATATACATGTTCGAATTTATCATATCTTATCAAATGTGAGTAATGTTAGTTTTTTATTAGCTTTATGTTTATAACTAAATACTATACATAATGTGTATTTTTGAATAAAATATTTTTATTTTTTAAAATATGGAAGGAATCAATGTGGTTTCAAAAGGTAAGATCAATACAAATAGACCACCAAATTTTTAGGGAGCTGATTATGAATATTGGAGTGAATGAATGAATACATTCATTATACATACCAGAGTAGATAATTTTTTCATGCTAAATGAAGATTAAAATATTCTTCATAATGAACTGACTACATTTAAAAATCAGGATAAACAAGCGTATTAATTAAATATAGAGTTAGAAATAATATATTTTGTTCTATGTTTTTAGGTACTTACATTTAGATATCTTCTTGGATGCTACTAAAAGAATTTTGTTAAATCTAGAGACTGCTCATTTTGGAACATAAAAAATTTTCGAAACTAGAAGAGCTTTGCTTAGAGATGATAAGTAATCTTTTAAATTTACTTTTGGAGACTCTATTGCTGAGGTAAAATATAGGTTTATGAAAATAGTAAATAGTTTACATAATATGGAAGAAAGAGGATTAGAAAATGAAATACTTTTTGAAAATATTAATGACATCATGCTGAAGGAATATGAATATAAGAGAACAACTGTCGATGAATCATGAAAGATAAAAAATATTAATCTTGATGATTTATTTGTATTTATTTTATAATATGAGTGTCGATTGAAAATATATGCATATAAATTTATGAAAAAGAATGGTGTAGTTTCTTTTATTACTACTTAAAATCCTATAAGAGCTATGATACCTGATAAAATTATTAAGTCTTATAGAAAGAATAATTATATCATGCAATCAGATTCAAGTGATTCTAATCATTCTAAGAATGAGTAAGATAATCTCTATTAAATAATGAATAATACAGTGGAAAATAAATATTATCAATCTCAATATAAGAAATGTAACAAGGAAAGGAATTAAAAGAAGGATTCCAATGTTAATTTTAATGAATGAAAAATATTTATACATATTCTTCAATATTGTCCAATTCATAAAAATAAATACAAAAAAGAAATAAATAATAAAATAAATCAAATAATGTATTATAAGTATAAAGGATATAATGTCTTGAAAGCTAATGATTCTTGGATTTCTAGTGGAGGATATTCTTCTGATGATTATTTCAATAACGAATATTCAGAATAGAACAACATTGGTCTCTATTCCAAAATACCTTTTTAAATTCAATGTCTTATTAATAAGATACACACTAATGAATCTTTAAAAATAAGTCTTCAAATAAAAATTATCACGATGATAATAATTCTATACCTTTGGAAGAGGAATCCTCCTCATCTAGTAAAAATAATTATTTACCTTCTTATAATGATGTATCTATATTTTCTGAATTTCTTCAAGATGAAAATTGTAATGTTAGTATGATACTTAAGATAGAAAATTTCTGAATAAATGTTTTGAAAAATGAATTATCAAATATTTCAAAAGATATTAATTATAAATATTTTTAAATTAATTAAATTTCATAAAACCTTGAAAAATTTAATTCTAAAAAAAATCTATCTAAATATTTTGAAAATTTTATTTTTTAGAAAATCGTTTTTGAAACAAAATTCACTTCTAAAAATAATGATTATGACGATTAGAACTTTGTTACTAAACTAAAGTCTGAAATTTTTTCTTTAAAGAAACACTTATCAAAATTTAATTTTGGCAAATAAAAATTTGATAATATGTACTAGAAAATTCATGCTCATGGTAATAGTAATATAATTGGTTACTCACATCCAAAATCTATTTTTAGAAAAAAAAATACATTTTTCATAAAAGTACACCCCTTTTCCTCAAATGTCAAATAGGTGGTCACTAAAATAATTTTTTTCAAATAAATTTCAATCTAAAGGATTTCACAAATAACATTTTCAAAAAAATATGGATTCATGAAATTTTATTTATTAAATTTCCGGAACAAAGAATTCTTGGGTTCTGAAAGTCTAATTTTATTATTTTTAGTTATATAAAAGTATCAACAAAAAGAATACATGGTAAATTGATAGTAGTTTTTCCAAGTATATGACTGGTAAAAAATAATTCATTGAAAATATTTTTGAAATAAAAGGTGAAAAATTTACTTTTAGAGATAATTCTAAAGGAAATATTATTGTTATATGTAATATTTTTCTTCTAGGAAAATATTTAATTTAAAATGTTTTATTTGTTAAGGGTCTTAATAATAATAATATAATCATAATTCAATTATGTGATGAAGGGTACCCAATGAAAGTAAGGAATTATAAAGGTCTATTAACCTATTTCATTGATTAATTCGTTATTTTTTCCCATCAACATGAAATTTTATGAACCGTTAACTTAGAAGACATTACAAGATATGACATACCTTGTCTTAGAATAATGAAAGATCATTCTTGGTTATAGAATAGAATTTCATTACATTATATCCTTAAGAACTTATGTAAATTGACTATGAAACGTTGTTTCAGGGATTTACCAGCACATAGATTTCATTCTTCAAAATTATATGACCCATGTCAATATGGTAAAAAATATAAGTCATGTTTTATGTCTATTAGCAAAGTATCAACTTTTAATGTTTTACTGTTAGTCAAAAAAGATTTATTATGTGCTACAAAAACTGAATATATTGGTGTCATGTATTATGTATTTGTTTTAGTTAATGATTACACTAGATATACATGGGTCTTTTCTCTATCTAAGAAATATAATAATTTTTTATTTCAAAAATTTTGTAGAAAAAGTTAAAAATGAGAATAATTTTTCCCTATATAGCTATCCATACTGCTCAAGGTGTAGAATTTGTAAATTCATATTTTGAAACTTTTTCTTCAATGAAAGTTATTACTCCTAACATTTCATCACCTAGATATCCATAGATAAATGATTCTATTGAATGAGTAACTCATATTATTCTAGAAATAACTAGAATCATATTGATAAAATACTCAATTGCTAATCATTATTGGGTTTAAGCTGTCAGTACTTATTTCTGTACTATAAATCATGTTTTAATTCATCCTTTTATTAATAAAACATATAATGAGTTACGAATTGGACGAAAACAAAAATATTCATAAATCTGAGTATTTTGATGCTAGGTATTTATCTAGAATTCAAATAATAATTTACAAAAATTCACACAAAAATTGAATGAAGGTATATTAATTGGTTATTACACTACTTCTGAGGCTTGTTTAGTTTTTTAAAAACCTTATATAACTATTGAGCAAACTATACATATTAAATTTGATGAAATTAATACTTTTTTTATAAAAACACAACAAACGTCCTCAGATGTGTTTGCAAATACTGATTTTCAAAATTTGATAGAATACTCTCCCTCTAAGTGAAATAAATAAGAAATATCTTCTGAAGTATTTATTCAAGAATATTTTAAACCTTATGTTGATGAAAAAGTTTTTTTAAAACACATGGTAGTTTTTTCTTAGGAACCATCCAAGAGATACTATAATTGGTAATGTACATCAACCAAAAAGGCCTAGAAGCTCCTTAAGAAATGAAGTATAACACCTAGCATTTATTTATCTATTTAAACATAAAAATTATAATAATGTTTTAATTTATGAATATTGGATTAATTACATTAAATATGAGTTAAATGAATTTGAAGAGAAAAAATTTTGGACCATGGTTACACACCTAAAAAACATCAATAATTGGAGGAAGATGGGTTTTAGTTAATAAATATGATGAAAATGGCACAATAATAAGAAATAAATAAAGCTTATTGCTAAATTTTATAATAAACAAGAGGGAATTGAATGAAAAAATCTATGATTCAGTATCTATAATTAAATATATTCACATTATATTATCCTTTACAACCTTATTTAATTTGAAATCTTTGAAAATAGATGTAAAGTGTAATTTACATAACATATATGTTCAAGAGGAAGTTTTTGTTGAATAACCTCCTGGTTTTGAAGATAAAAAATAGCAAGAATTATTTTTTAACTATCCAAAGATTTGTATTTCCTTAAACAATCCCCCTAGGGCATGGTATGATAGATTTACATGATTTTTTTACAAAACAATTATATCAAGGGAACTACCAATCCAACCCTTTTTATAAATGAAGTAAACAAAAAAATTATTATTATTCAAATCTCTTTTTTTGACATTATATTCAGATCAACTGAATTATATTTAATACATTCTTTTAAGGATCTTATGAACTCTGAATTTGAGATGAGTATGATGGGTGGGTTAACATTTTTCCTGGTTTTCAAATTTCTCAAAAACCAGGAGGAACTTATATATGTCAATATAATTCTATCAATTATCTTCTTAAAAGTATGGATATGACTATAATTAAAGTATTAGTACTAAAATAAGTATCAAAAATACACTAGGTATTTATGAAGGTGGGAAACAAGTTGATCAAAAAAATGTTGAGGTATGATTGGAACATTAAAATATATAACTGCTAGTGTTCCATATTTAGTGATTTCTGTATTCTTAGATGTACGGTATCAATAAAATCCAAATAAATCCCTCTTAATAGATATAGAACGATTTTTTCATAGTTTAATGGGAAATATGGATTTAGGAAATTTTTATTCTTTAGGAAAAGATTTTGAATTAGTTTTTTTTAAAATGATGACTTTAGTGGTTGCATAATGGATAAAAAAAGAACTTTTGGAACTTTTAATTTCTTATGAAATTCATTAGTTTTTTAGTACTATATGAATTAACACTCGTTATCACTTTCCGCTAATGAAGTTGAATATGTGGTAGTTGGATGTTTTTGTACTCAGTTGTTTTGGATGCAATACACACTAACTAACCGTGGAATGAGTTTTACAATAACATAAATACTTTGTGATAACACAAGATCCATTTTTCTTAGTCAAAACTCTACACACCAACCTCGTAAAAAACACATAGTTATTGTGGATCAATTTCTTGTGGTTCACTCTTAAAAATGTGATATCTTTTTACAATTCATTGGAATGAAATAATAATGTGCTGATATTTCTACAAGACTATTACCTTTTGATAGATTCTTGTAAATTAAATTGAAGTTAGTAATGATCATTTCAAAGTAATCATTCACATATACTTATTATTTAAAACATATTCTTACACTAAGTTAAATATTTTTATATGATGGGTACATATGATTTCTTTTTACAAAACATTTTGTCTTTCATGTATTTAATTTTTTCAAAAATTATTTATATGTCTTCCAGACTTGGGTATGTTTTAAAATCATAATTAAAATTTCAGATGCATAAATTTTTCGAATTTGAAAACTTTTCATATTCTAATTTCTAAACAATTTGAGAAAAAAATATTAGATTTTAATATCTAACCAGATTTAGAAAAATAATCGGATTCATATTTTCAATCATATTTAGAAAATATATCTTATTTGATTTGAATGTATAAAATTTCTAGTTTTCTTTTCAAAATATTCCGATTCATATAATTATCTTATTCAATTTTTTTCAATTATCGTAATCTATTTTGATTCAAAACAAAGAAGAAAAGATTATCATAACAATATTCCACTTTGAAAGTTATTTTTATTTCTTTTATATTCTAAACAACATTCCATTCTAATTATTTTTTTTATTGTTTCTGGTTTTTATAAATGTTTCTTTTTCAAAATTGTTTTACTTTCACAATCATATTCACCCAATATGATGAATGTTTTAAAAAAACTCAAGAGTTTTTCAAAAGACATTCTTTAGATATAATCACAACTATCAAATCAGAGAGTTTGAATTCCAAACATTAGATCTATTTCGAATTTGAAACATTGATCAATATTGAATATAAAAAAGACCCCCTCTTATCCCACATCAATTCTCTCAGTTTTTCAACTCGCATATCTTCCTTGTTTAAGACTCCAAATATAATTCTCATCATGTCCGATTCTTCCATATCCAGCCCAAATACAATGTATCTAATAAAGGATTAAAATATTTGTTCATTTTCAGGGAAATGTTAGACTAAATTTTTTTTATGAAAAGTATGATTCATCATTGGGAACAATGATACTGTTTTAAGGATGAGAATAATTATTTGTAGAATAGTTAGATCCAAATTAGGATTTATTATATTTAGATTTTTTCATGATTTCTATGATTCCATTAGGTTTTTCAAGGAGGATGTAAAATATATGTTTTCATTACTTATTTATGAAAAAACTTTTGAGATGTATTCAAAATATTCTCTTGATTTTATTGGTGTTTCACATGCTGTAGACACGTTTTACCCATATCAAAGGTTTCCATATTATAAGGGTATGTTTGTAAAAGATAGAAATGAAAAGTATTTTTTTAAAATATATAAATATCCAAGTAAATTCAATCATTTAATCTATAATCATACAGTGTTATCTAATTGGATGCAAAGCCTTATCATTCCTAGAAGAGGAGATTTAAATACCCTCAAAGTATAAGATTTTTTAATTTTGGATAACCATTTCAACACGAGGAAGATAAATCTTATCGGAATTATTCATTTGACTATTAAAGAGATCATGTTTAACTCATTCATGTCTCAGATTATAATGTTTCTCAGATTTATTAGTAAGATGATTAAAAATATCCATAAACATGTAAATATTCCAACAAAAACTGAACCTTTCAAGGAGAAGATAATATTTATCAGTGATGATATGATCAAAAGAATGAAATATGTTTCTGATTTGGAGTTTAATATTTTTTTAAAGAATAATCATGTGTCTACATCAGAGGAATAATCATATTCAATAAATAATGTTGAAAATGATGATAAAAAGAGAAAATTTTAATCAATTCCCAAAATAATGAAAAGAAAAAATATAATTACTCAATGTAATTTATCAATGAATGGGGAAAGAGAAAGGATCAAATGAAATAATTAAAATATCAATTTGGTCTTGACCCATCAAAATCTCTTAAATTATGAATACACGGTGAAGAAGAATTAATTGAAGAGAAAATGGAAATGAAAATGAAGAATAAACAACAAAGTGGATCTCTATTTGAAAAATTGATGAATGGTGTAGAAGATTCTTTTGAAAAAAATTATTCTACTAATTATAGATACTAGAATAGTTTTTATAGAATCTTATATAGTCCATACTGATGAAATCTCTATAAAAAACAATGGAAATGAATTATTTTTTTCCCATGAATATATTCTTGTGGGAAAATATGATTTGAGATCGACGTCTCAACTCCAAGAAGAGTTTTTTAAAGATATGAAGAAACATATTATAGGAATTGAAGAAGAATATTTACGAAAAATAATAATATGATGGAAAATAAGAAGAATAAAGAGAAGATTGAGAATGTGGCAAGGAAGAAGAAGAAATTAAATACGAAGAAAAAGGAAAATAAAATCAAGAAAATGAATAATCTAAAGAGAAGTAAGAGGAGAATCATTCTGATAATAAATCTTTAAGAACGACTCAATCCTCACAAAATTTTTTATCTTCTTTCAAAATTAAAAAATATAATTATATCAGTAAAGAAAAACAAAATACTCCATTGGATCAAGAAGTAGAATCATCTTCTAATGATGATGAAAATAATCAAAATCAAAATGTTGAAGGTGGTAAGAAGGTTCTTATAGAAGTAAATATAATTTATGACAGAAATAATGGTGACAAAATAGTTAAAAATCAATATTCAATGAAATATAAAAGACAGATAGTTAAGGAACATATATGAACCATCAAAAGAATCAATCAGTGTGAATCAGAATAGATTAATAAGATTACTGACGAAGTAATTGATTTTATTTTTCATCCATTATGATGATTGGATTGGAATATTCCATACTTTCCCTGATTCCAAAGTAATGTTAATTTGGATGTGTAAATCCAATATAAAAATTTGGGTTCATAAAAATATTTTTTAGATAGGTTGACATGATAATAGAAATATTTCAATGTAAATAAATAATATACTAAATCTCACAAAAATACCTGTAATAAGCTTGTGAAATGGTCTCACGGTATTGATGAAGAAATAATAATTCCTGATGAATATTTTGGAAAATTTAATAAGTCTTTGGATGAAAAAAATATTTCTTTCAATATTCTTACAAGGGATATGGAAATCAGGGAAAAATATCTTTAAATATTCAAAAGATAATCCGTGAATTGAACTATAGATGTATCATACTTATAAGAAAGTATTATACTTTTTCGAAAATATATTTCTAGATTAAAATTCTACCAAGATGAAATTATTTCGTTAAATAATAATCGTGATGATTTCTTAAAAATAATCAAAGACCAAGAACATCAGAAAAAATTTGTAAGGAAAATTTCAGGATCATGAAGAAAAGGTGATAGAAACAAATATAGATATTTGGGATCTAAGAAGAAATAATTCACGATCTTGAAATGAAAAATTAGTCTCTAGAGGAGCTCATGGGAAAGGTCATAAAAGATATAAATAAATTAAAAAAGATGAATTTTTTTTTAAAACCTTGAGGCCACTAAAGAAAAATTTATTTTATTAAAAATAGTTGTTGTATGGTTATTATTTTTTAAATTTCATTGAAATACTTGTTTATCAGTATTCAATATTTATTTAATGTCTTCTAAAATGAATTTTGTTGAATGTTCCTTCATTTAATTTTAAATGATCATGTTCTTTTTTTTCATTGTTTCATAAAGATTGTTTTCTAACCCTTTTCAGGTATTAATAATAATTTTTCTATTCCTTTTTGAAAATAAAAAAGGGGGAGAAATTTATACAAAGAGGGAGAATTCCATATTAATGGGGATGCTTTAATAAAGGCATATAATTATTTAAAAATAAGTGAATATGATCTTTATGGTTTATCTAATCCTAAGGGGGAGTTAGTGGTATTCACTATTGTACTCAAATGAGTTATAAACTCATGGGGCGATAAGTTTTAATAATTATTTATGCACACTATGTACTCAAAAAGAATAATTTATTTATTTTTTTCAATTTTATTTTCTATTTATGTCATTTGTTTTATGCTTTACAAAAAGGGAGAGATTGTTTAGTCAAAATTGCTTTTTTATTTTTCAATTCATTTTGTGTTAGAAATCACAAACTCTTTATTAAATAATAACTCATTCATTCTATTGTGTCCAAAATGATTTAATGTTCTGTAAAGAAAATGTTTTTTCTACCATACATATAAAATATTTCAATGTGCTGATGAATTTAAATTAAAATTATCATAATTATAAAGAGTCCAATTATGATCAAATTCACCATATCAAATCAGATTTAAAATTTTTTTTCTTCTATTCATACTAAAAAAAAATTTAATCAGATTTGACATTATAACCATTAAAATCATATCCTCAGTGAAAAAATAAAATTCTAATGCAATTTTATAAGTAAATCCATCGGATTGAATAAAGGATAAATTATTGAAACATGAAAAAATATTCTATTGTAATAACATTTATACTAAAAATGTGTAAATAAAAATGATTTAATGCATTATATTGTTATATGTGTAAATAAAAATAATTTCATTCATTTAGTTATAAAATTGTCGTTGCAGTAACAGGTGTCCAGGTCCTCTTGAAAATCATGAAGAAAATATGACCATTATAAATCAAGATGATCATTGGAAGGATTAAATATAAATATCAGGTCATTTAAATAATTAAAATATATAAACATAGACACAATACCAGACAGATAATCATTTTTATACAGTCTAGTGATTTTACTGGTGTGTGGGAGCTCTGAAGATTAAAAAAAAGTGAACTGGTTATTCCTTGTGCTTGTAACTTTTTAGAGTTCATTTTACTTTGTGAAATTTGAAAGTGTTGTGATTATGATCAAGGTATTTTGAGGATAAGAAGACATAGGATCGGATAACCATATTGATCAAGGGCTTAAAGAGACAGAAAGATAGAATATGATCTTCATATTGAGGTCTATCAGGGAATGTCATAAAGAAAAATTTTTATCATCATATTGATAACTTGTAAGGATAACAATATAGACTGATCTTCATATCAAGTACATACCCTAGTCAAGGTAAGATAGCCTTTCCTTAGAAGTATAAAACAAGATACCATAATACTAGGTTATTATATGCCCTTCTCTTTTGTTTAAAAAAATGTATTCATTTAGATGTTTTATTATAGGTATTTTATTTCTACTACAACTATAATAGAAAGTGAATTATTATTATATTCATCTTTATATTTGTATTCTATTTATTTTAATAACTTTAATTATAATAGAATTTATTTACACTGTATTACTTTGCGAATACATTATCACTATGAATATGATTATATACACTTTATGATAGAATCAATATTTTGTATTACTTTAATTTATTATAACCCCTGTGATTACGATTCTTACTATGCTTACCCAGATTTAATCATTTTCTATTATGAATATGATTAAATTCAAATTATGACATGCAAAAATATTTATTATAATATAAATAAATGTTATACGGTGTTCATTAGTCTCAAGGGCCTCATAAAATCACTCTTTAAATACCTAATAAGTATAATGAATACGATTAGTTTAATCTTATTTATCTATATTTCTTTTAAGCTTAAAAATAACCATTTTTAAACGTTCAATTCACCCATCCTATATTTAGTCATCTACAACTACATTTTGATCCATCAATTGTTATTAGACTCAATTCTCTATTTTATTGATAATTACAATTAGATGTGTAATTATTATTCAAGAATTATGGATAGGTCATAAATATAACATATATTCAATAATCACTCATATTTTTTCATGTATTACTTTAGAATATTATATATATTATTTTCGGAACAAGGCTCTAAGAGTGTGTGAGATTATAAGTGTAAGACCCCAAGTTATTAAAAGAGTAATGTTATATTCAACAAAATATGGGGAACAAATCATTGAGTTTACCATATGATATGCACAATAGAAATTTTCTTTAATAGCTTCTATTACACCCATTACCAAGTTTTACCGAACAATAATATAATAATAATAATGATATTTAATAAGATAGTTTTCAAGAAGTTGTTGGAATGGAGGATATGAAAAATATAAACTAAAATATGATTTTGTTTTTAAAAAATTATATATAATGAATTATTTTATGACCATATAACTTGAAAATAATATAAAACCCTTTTGAAAATAAAAGGTAAACTTTTTTTAAAATATATTTTAATTCGAAAAAATTTTCCCCACAAATAAATATAACAAATCACACTAATTATAATATATTAATCAATATTATTTATAATATAATAAATCTAAAATTTTCCAATTCATCATTTTTTAGATCAGATAATAAAATAAATATAAATTTATGTTTAAACTTTTATTTTTTTTCAAAAAAATAAGTTTTGTCGACTTTTTATGGTGAACTATTTTTAACACAAATTTTTTAATTTTTATTCTGAATTTATTTGTAAAAATAATGTTTATTTTTACTAATAAATACTCAAAAATTATCATAGGGTTAATTTTGTGGTATTTTTTATAAAAAGTATCTGAATTTGATGAATAGTAAAAAATATTGTATTGTAATTGAAAAAAAAAATTTAATTTAATTTATTTATAATGCTAAATTATTTTATTAATTGGTTTTAATGTAAAATTTGGTCAATTTTATATAAATTAATCCAATATAGATTATTAGATTCATTTTTATAATAAGTTTTGATATAGAAACATTTAATATTTTTGAAAATTTTCACTTTAAAAACCCACATTCTTGTCGAATCTATGGGATTAATTTTAAATTAAATTCTAGCACTTATATGAGTTGAATTTTGCAAAATGGAATTCATAATTTTAATAATGATAATTTATATTATCTATTTTTTTCAACTAATTTTTTTACTACAATTATTAAAGAATACAATATAAATTAATTAGTGTAGTTATGGTAAAATGAGTTTACTATAGGGTAAAATAGGAATGATAAGATTGAAAATGGCCAAAAAGTATCATATTAATATTATTTAATGATGATATTTCTACCTTTTCCATTATATACTCTGAAATATTTGAATTATTTTCCAAATTCCCTTGGATATTTCCCATATAATAAGTAATGTATGAAAAATGTAAGAAAAGATACTTTTCTTTCTTTTTATATCGATAATGATTAAGATAGGAAAAAACATTATTGGTTCTTATATATATCATATAGAAATATAAATTATTTTTTATAATTATAATCAATATGTAGTTTTTATATATGAATTTGTTATTATAATTCTAAATAACTCATAAACAAGTAATTATTCAGTTTATAAATGAAATAAAATAACTAATACTAAAAATAATTAATGTGATGTAAATTAAATGAATTATTATGTTCCATTATTTATTAAGATATATATATTATGTTACATTTTCATGGTCATAATATATTATTATTCAATCATTGTACTAATATTATTATTTAAATTCAATTTAAATTAACAGTGTCATAATGGGAATCAATGTTATTTTATGATAAATTATATTTAAATAAATGATATAAATTTACTAAAAGTCCTAAATTATACAAATATATTTTTATATGATAACAAATATAAACTATGTTCTATTAAAGGAATAATTTTCCTTTTATATTTAATATAATTAGAACTAAAAAATAAAAACTCTAGTAGCTCAATTTCGTTTGAAATTGTTTTTTTTCACGATCATGTGATTATGTTAAAATAAATTATCAACACACCTAGGATATTTATTTATTAAATTCAATTGAAAATTTAGAGTTCTTAGGTATAATATATATATATATATATTTTTTATTTTCACTCTTTTAAAGGATAAATTACACTGTTATGTAAAAATATACATGTTATCATGGTAAAACAAAAAGCGTATAATATAGTAAACATAATTACTAGAGAATAAAATTATAAAAACTTATATATTTTGTGTGAAGAAGGTATATATAGAAAACATCAACCCTTTCCACCATTATTATTCAATATTATAGGAACACGAGTAAAGGGAGACCTCCCAATAGTGATACTTATGGTTATTTACAAGAATTCCAGTCCCCATCCATTATAAATGGTCATTCATTCCTTTAAATTTTTCACATAACTCATGCCATTTTTATCATCCAAATCCTATATGAAAAACTTATAAACCTACATCCTCTAATCTTATAAGCCTTTCTTTGGGCATAAATCCATCCATGGAAGGCCTTTAGTGCAAACCAAATGAAGTTACATGAAGAAGAGGTAACATTCATCGATGAGAATTTTTTTTATTTGATTCATCCACACCTTCAATCATTCTTATACAGTTATAATATAAAAATATCAGTACGTTCCATATTATTATATGTTTTTCTGATATGACTATGACTTACAATCACATAAACATCATTAAAATTGGTTACCAAATCATTATTCGTTTGTACGATAGACTACCACATCAGAAAATGATTTCATTCATTTTTTCCATTCCCACATATCACTATTTGTTATCATGATGAATATAAATATCAGATAATATATTTACGACATATTTCTATCTGTAGTCATTATATCATATATAAGTTTTACATTTCCATAGGGGATATAATAACTCTACTTGTTTGTATGATGAACTACCGCCTCACAAAGCGATGTGATTTATTTTTCACTAATGTTTTACTCCATAGGTAAAAAGTGTAATAAAATAAATATATATTATATAAATTACATATTTATGATATTCAGGTCATATTTATAATTATTTAATTAAAATTTATCATTTTTTACCTTTTCACTCACTCAAAAAATGATAACTTCCTTCGTGAACATGCGAAATATTGACTCCGTGAACAGATGTTATTTATTTTTTCACTAATAAATAACATGAATGATATATATATAATTATATATATAAATAATTCCTTATTTATGATATTATTATAATTATGAAAAGGTAATGTCTATTTACCGATTTCCCTTATTATTATTGCAAAATGGAAATGTTACCCATGTGTATGCAAAACCAACCCTATCCATGATAAAACCATAGATCATTTTTCATAACCATTTTCATGATTGGTTTTAAAATTTTAATTAATGAGAACCTTAAATGATGATTATTCAGTATTTTTTTTAAATTAAAACTCTTTTTACAATAGTAAACTTACCAAATACATTTTTGACACACAAACCAATATGTTCAAATCGTCTAACTTAAACATAATTGATTAATCGATTATATAGAAATTAGTAATAAGTGAAATAAATTTAGTAATTAAATTTAAAGAGGTTATCAACCAAGTAAACTATTAACAAATGTTTATTATTAAATTTGATAAATAAAAATAGTGAAAAATCAATCACAAGGTAAGGGTTTTTCTAGTGTCACTTTTATTTCTATGAGATGTATGTCATATTAACTGATTATTTTTTTTGTGGTGTATATAATGACAATTGATTTATTTTATCATTACTATAATAAAATTTATTGGGACATCAAAATCCATTTTAGGATATCCCTTTCATAGGATTTATAGTTTCAAAGTTGCAAAAGTGGTAAGGGATTTTGGTATCAATTTTCCTTCTTTGAGATGCATGTTATTTTGTGCACCTATATTTTTTAATGATGTTTATATACCAACCCCTTGAAATATTATATCATGAATATAATAATTTAATTATATTATAAGATTAATATAATGTTCTTCTTTAATGGGGATTACAATTCAGGGTACAAAAGTTGTAATAGTTTAATGTTAAAATCACATCGATTATTAAGATTGTATGTGATTAAGTCTAATACATCAAAATATTATGATCTTAATCTCAATAATTATTAATAATTTTATTTTCCTGTGATTAGGTCATGAGAATAGATTCTGTTCTATTCATTTTCCTCACGTTATGACTCAATTTGTTAAGTAAGTTTTTTTTATAAAATCCATATTCATTTATCTCTTCAGTAAAAAATCTTTTTTTATTTCAAAAACATATTTTTAAAACATGTTTTGAAAATTAATTTTCAAATCCAAAAGAATATTTTCCTCAATAATTGTTTTAAATTATTTTTAAAATCTCCACTTATTTTATTTTAATGTATTTTTCGGTAAAAATGATTTTTAAGTTGTTTTAATTTATAAAAATTTAATTTCAAAATGAAAAGGTATTTTCTTCAAAATGTATATAATTACTTTTAATAGAATTTATATTCATTAAAATCAAAAAGCCATGTTTTTACTTGTCCTAAAATGGGGATATTTTTTACTGATAATATCTTCATTTTTCTCTACATCGATTATGATTTTTTTGAAGAGATTTATATAAAACATGTTTTTTTCACGGGTAAATTCTGGTTTAAATAGATTGTTATAGAACCTATTTATTTTTAAAAGGATAATCCTCCAAGAAAGTGATTTTTATGGAACCCATTTATATTCAATATTTTAATCATTTTCTGAAAAATATGATTGTTGTTTCTATGAGTTTTGATGAAATTAATTATCTACATTCTTTTCTCATTATTCAGCTTATGGATATTATAAATGACATGTGCACCCAGTTAGCGCTGAGTGAAATTGTTGTAGATTATACAAATGATGTACCTTGATTGTGGTCCAATTAATTTGTTAATTATTATTTTATTCTGATAACTATATTTCAATTCATCTGTATGGATATTCCAATTTTTATTGGTTTTCTAAGGGTTTTATGAGATAATGATAAAAGATAACACAATGTTTTATTATTACTTGATGTGGGTTTATGATGTTTCATTTGAAAAATATTGATATCACATGGCTCATGATAATTTATTCTTATAAATATTTACTTTCTTAAATCCTTATCCAATGTTTTCATGTTTGATAATATAGGTTTTTATGGTTACAAATATTCTTATGTTTTAATCTGGTAAATTTATTATATCATCATACCCTTATGTTGTTCTTATGATTCCTAATTACATTCATTTTTTAATTCTAATGTTTTACCTTAATGAGTATTTTATATCACCCTTATTATATTTTCATTTCATCATGTTATTAATAATCTGCTTGAATGGTTTATCTCCATAAGGGATTTCATATAGATGATGATTATATATTAATGTGAAAAAGAAAAGATGGTATATATTGGAAAACTGATCATTGAATGTCAGGTGAATTTTTTATGTAAGAGTTTTTCATAGTGATCTAAATATCTAAAACTAAATAATCCTCTTTGATAAATGTGATACATTTTTCAATTTTTTATGTTTTAAGGTTTTTATGGGAATTTTTTTCCTTACTATCATCATCGAAGAAGGAAATGTATGGTGTATGATTTAAACATTAAATATAGGAGTAGAAGTTTGTTGTTATTACAGTTGGTATCAAAGGAATGGTTTAGGTAACTTTGGTGATTATGATTTTTACATGTGAGGTTATCCTATGAGTTAAGAATATCATAACAAGTATATAAGATTAAGGCTAACCATGAGTTGAAAATCTTAACACCCCATTTAATGTCTTAATTAGTAATAGTTGAGGTTATTATTGAAATGTTTTGATATTTTTTAGGTTGAGGTATATATGACCCCCTGGATAAAATTTATTTTTTATTTAGGGGTTATAAAGAAAAAAAGACAACCCGTATAATGAGTGACAACCCGTTGCATTCAGAAAGGATTTGGGGAATCAAAACCATGATTTATGGATGATAGGGGTTTGATGTCTACCACTGGACCACATGATTTTCTGGTTAGTGTGATTTTTTTCAGTTAAATATTATGTCTATTTTTAAAATATATGGTATTTTATTTTATTAATAATGATGTATTTATATTTGAAGAATATATGATCAAATTTATCTAATCTTTGGGTGTTGAACATAGTTAAGAAATATTTGAATAATTTTAAGGATAATTACTTATGGAATTATTTGGTCTCAACTTTTAGAATTTTAGTTTCAATTTTGAGATTAATATATGAATGTTTGATCATTTTCACAATTTTCTTACCATGTTCAAAATATTTTGGTTTTTGTTAATTTCTAAAGATACGAGGAATATCTTTTTATTATTTTAGGGATTATATGGTCCTTTAAATATTATTCTAGTGCTTTAGGAATTTAATATTAATCATGAATTCTAATTTTATAGAGAAAAGTATGTTATTGTGGTGTAAATTGATGAATAGAAGAAATTATACTCATCATATAAGTAAATTTCTATATTATCTTATTCTAGAGAAAACGTAAATTCAAAAAATTTATGAAATGGATCCTGAAGAAAAAAATTTATCCATGTATTTTCATTTATTATAAACATATTTTATTTTTGATCATCCTATATTAACGGTTTTGAGGAACTTAGTTTTTCACTGATCATTCATTTGTTTGTGATAAATGACCTCTATCACTCTCTATAATTATTTACCTTTTCCCTATATTCTTATATATGTTATCCTATTTAGAAATCCATTTATGTATTAATACATATGAACTTTTACATTCCATATATATATTATTAAGAGGATGTTTTATTAACCCTTTTTATGATGTGGGTATATAAAAGAACTAAATTCTAATATCAAACAATTGAATAAATAGATAAACTTCAAATTTTAAAGATGAAATATATTAAATGTTGGGTCATTTAACACCATAAGTTTATAAAATAGTTAAATTATATTAGATTGTTTAAATAGAATGAAAAAATGAGTATTTCTTATAAGACATGAAACAATGTGTTTAATTAATAGCTTGCATTACAAGAATGATTGAGTTTTACAGAACCACAATATACTATTATTATCAGCATATAATATGATAGTTCTCACAAATCCATTGGAAAGGTTGGTATTAACATGATTAATTGAATTATGAAATCATGGTTTAATCATGTGTACTTAATGAATCATATGGTGACCAATTAATTATAATTGATAAACAAAACCCTTTTGAAAATAAAAGGAATTTTTTTGGTAAAAACTATTTTAATGCTCAAAAGGGTATTTTATACCAATAAATTCTAAAAATAAGTCTAGTTTTATTATATTAATTAAATAAATATATAATATATTAAATATAATGTTTAACATTAATCCTATTTATTTTTTATAGTAGAGGTAAAAAATATCCAATTTTATGTTTAAAAATATATTTAAAAAATAGTTTTCTAAACATTTTATGGTTAACTTATTTTAAAACTTGTTTTTAATTTTATAAATATATTTGAAAAAATAAATGTTTATTTTGAAATCATAATACAAAATTTATCTTAGGTTTTATTTTTTATATTTTTTTCTGAAAAGTTTCAAATTCATATGAATTGTGAAAAATAATTAATTTTAATTAAAACAATATTATCAATTAACATATATTTAAAGTTAAACAATATTTTGAATTGGTTTTAAAGTAAATTTAGTTAAAATTTTATATCAATTAATCTAATTTATGTAAATGGAATCATTTTTTATATATAATTTTGATATGAAATCATTATAAACATTTAAATATTTTCACTTTAAAAACCCACTTTCTTCACGTTTGTAGGAAATGTTTTTGATTAACTTCTGCTACTTATGTTAATGAAATTTTTAAAAATGGATGTCATATTTTGAATAATATAAAAATATATTATCTAATATTTCCAAAATAAATTTTCACCAAAAGAAATAGTAAATAGAGTAAAAATTAATTCCCATAGTATTGGTAAAAATGAGTTTACTTTGGGTTTAAACTAAGAAGATAAGAGTGAAAATTACCTAAAATGATATCTTATTTTAATTTAATAATTTTATTTCTAAATAATCGATCAATGTATGAAAAATATTTTAATTACATAACACATTTTTTATAATATTTACCTTATAGTATGTTAAGTAATAAAAAAGAATAAAAATATATTTTCTTCAATTTAAAATATATAATGCTTTGATATTTGGAAGAAAACAACATTGGTTAGGTTATACATATTATTCTGAAATAAAATTTTATTTTATATCATAATTATTTATATTTAATTTTAGAAATGAACTATTTATATTTAATGCTTCTGAAATGACAATACAATAATTATTTAGTTGTTAATAAAAACTAATACTAAAAATAATTAAAGTGATGTAAATTTAATTAAGTATTATATTTCATTATTTCCTAAGATTAATATATAATTTTTTACATATTTTAATATAATATTTTCTAATTCCATCATTTTATTGATTTTCTATTTTTACGTTAAATTTATATGCATAATGTCAAAATTGACATGAATGTTATTTTATGATAAGTAATAATATATTAAATGATTTAAAATTAATAAAAATAAAATATTATGTTTGTTTATTTTTAGATGATGATAATATCAACTGATTTTCATTCATTGACCATTTCCACTTTTATAATGATAATAATTATCCTTAAATAATTAAAATGTTGTTAGGATTGTTAAGGTGAAGATATTATTTTTTCATGATCATGCACTTGTGTTAAAATGAATTATCAAAACACAGTGGATTTTTTAAATAAATTTCATTTTATATCTAGAATCATTAGGTATAAAATATCTAACAAAAAATATTTTATTTTTATTTTATGTGGAAAAATTACTTTTGTATGTAAAATTATACAAGTTACTATTGTAAAAACTAAAAGGGTAAAACTGACACAACCTAATGATAAATGAATTACATTATAAAAATATATTTTTGTTGTGTGATATATATTTTTACTGAAAGAATAGTTTATCTTATTAATTATTATTTAATTTTGGAGGCTCATTTGGTATAAGTGACCTCCCAACAGTGAATACTTTTTGGTATTTACAAAAAATTCCATTTGTAGTCCATTAAGAAATGAAATTCACTCCCCTATCTTAGTCACACATATAAAGACATTTTTCCAATCCATAAAATGAAAAAAATAACTTATAAAAATCCCACCTGTCATTCAAAAAAAATTAATTGGGGATAAATATAACCAAAGAACGCATTTTGAGAAAACTGAAAGGAGTTACCCTAAGAAGAGGTAATGTTCATCAAAAAGTATTTTTGTTATTTATAAACCCCATAAATTATTATTATTCCATGATGATATAATTGAATAAGTATATTAAATATAATGGGATGTTTTTATTTTAAGGGTATCACCTCCAACCACACACACTTCCATAAAATGGGTTATGAAATCATCTTGCGTGTGCATAGAAGACTACATCCTCACAAAAAATGTCATTTGTTTTTTCCATTATCACCTATCATGGTTTGGTATAATGATCAATATAATGTTTATATAGTATATTTATAATATAATTATACCTTCATAGTAATTTTATCTTATATATCTTTTTTACATACCATTCGGTATGGGATTCTATAACATCGCTCGTGTGTACGGCGGACTACTGCCTCGCGAAGCGATATGATTTATTTTTTACTAAAATGTTACGTGGAAGGTAATAAGGGTAAATATTTTAAATTAAAGCAATATAAGTGAAATATTTATGATTTTAATTACATTATTATCATTATGTAAATATAATATATCATTTTATTTTTAATTTTTCACTCACTAAAAAATAATAATATCGTTAATGGACATAAGGACTATCGCCTCATTGAAGCGAAGTGATTTTCTTTTTCACCACCACATCACAAGAAATATATATTTATGTATATAAAATTAAATAATACGGATTTAATGATGTTATTTTCATAATATATAGATAAATTTTACTTACATTATTTCCATAATGTTCATTGAAAAATGGATACATTACTCATGCATATGTACGCCCTACCATCTTCGTAATCATTACATCAGTTAATTTTTATAACACTATTTAATAATTTATTCTAAAATTATATTTATTGATAATTTTTTAATTATTTTTATTTATTATTTTGTTAAATTAAAATCTCATTGACCATAGTAAAACAACCAAAGTCATTTATGACACATAAGATGAATTTGGTCAAACATCTGACATAAGCTTACATTATTAAGTAATTAAATTAAACATAAACATAATTGGAATAAAATTAATAATAATATTTTTAAATGTTATCAATAATTTAAATAATTAAAAGAAGTTTATTATTTGTGATTATAAATAACAAGTGTTGTGAATCGAACTCAAGGTAAGTGTTTTCTCATGTAACTTCTATTTTTGTGAGATATAAGCCATATTCACCATTTAATTAATTTTTAATTTATATAATGAACTTAAATTTTATTTATGATCCTATCCTAAAATTTCTGGGTATTTTCATATAAATTTTAGTATATATGTTTCATGGGGTTTAGGGTTTCAATATTACCCATGTGGTAAAATATTTTTGTCTCAATTTGCATTTATTGAGACGTATGTTATGTTATACACATATATTATTTTATAAAGAGTATATACTACCCTACTGAAATTTTATATCATGAATATCATTATTTTAATGTTATTTTATGCTTTATGAAATTTTAATATTTCATGGTGATTCTGATTCAATGTTTCCAAAGTGGTAAGAGTTTTATATTACAATCTCATCATTTATGAGGATTTTATGTGATTAAATAGATAATGTCATAATATTTTGATATAACTCTCATTGATTCTCAATAATTTTATTATCCTTTGTTTTTGTAATGAGAATACATTTTTTCGACAATTTTTAAAACATTATGTACAAAATAGTTTAATTAAATTTCTTTAACATATTTCGATTTCATTTTTCTCTTCATTCATAAATCAGTTTTATTTTAAAGACATGTTTTCTAAAAAATTATTTTCAAATAATTTTAAAAAATTGAATTTTGAAGTTTAATGGATAGTTTTCTCAATAAATTATTTAAACTAATTTTTAAATCATCCATTATAATCATTAAATTCAATTTTCAAATAAAAACATTTAGAAAGTGTTTTATGTTTTTATAAAAGTGTTTTTCATACTCGTAATCAATTTTCCTAAAAATTTATCTATTGATCTCTTAATTGTATTTTCATTCATCAACTTCAAAAATAATTTTTGTTAATTATCCTCCACTAGGGATATTTTTTATTAACACCATACTTATTCTTTCTATATATGGGTAATAATTGTTTCAAAGATAATGATATGGAACCCATTTCTATTCCACAGGTTAATCGTATCACTAATAGATTTACATGTAACCTGTTTCATTTCCATAGGTTAATCATATTTTAATGATATTTTTATGAAACCTATTTTTTTCCCCTGGGTTAATCTTGTTATAAAAAAATAACAGTTGTTTAAATGAGTTGTGATAAAATTAATTCTCTATGATTCTTATACTTGGTTACTCTCTACTATATTATAAATGTTAGTTGCGCATAAATAGTGCCTCGTGAGCCTATTATATCTTATTAAATGGTTTAAACAAGATTGATATCTAATAAATTAGGTAATTATTATTTTTCTGGATAATTATATTAGAAAAACTATATAAGATTATTCAAATTTGTAAATGTTCTATAGGTTTTCCATAAGGGTTCAATGAGATGATGTTCTAAGATTCAAATATGTTTTACCTATTCTTGATATGGTTTTTTGATGTTTTATTTAATTATGATTGATATCACAAGGCACATTATTGTTGATTCTTCTGGTTATTTCCTCCATTGAATACTTATTCCATGTTTTCCTGTTTGATGATCCATGTATTTATGGGTATAAGTATTCATATGTTAAACTCATGTGTATTGATTATGTCATCATAACCTTATTCTGTTTTTATACTCCTTAATTCCATTCATTTCATAATTATTATGTTGTCGCTTACAGATCATTTGATCTCACCATTATTATGTTTCATTTTCCCTGGGTTATAAATAATGAGGTTGAATAAGTTGTGTCTATACATGATATTGTATGGATGACGATGCTGAAAGAATGTGTAAAATAAAATCTGGATTAAGTTGGATAAATAGCCACTAAAATTAATGTTAATTGTTTATGTAGATTTTTTTAGTAATTTTATAATAAAATTAACCTAAAATTATCATGAGGATAAAATTGATCCAATTTTTCCAATTGATATTTTCAATTTTTGATGGAAAAAATTGGTTCGCAACTATAAAAATCCATATCATAAATGTAAATTTTACATTTTCAGCATTAAATCTGGGAGTTTGGGTTTTGGTTTGTTATGTAGAGCCTTGAAGATCCTTGAATTAATTTTTTAAATATATTAAATATATTTACTATCACACATGTGATGTTTTCCTAATAATGTTTAATAACTCCAAAATATAGGATCAGACCAGAAATCAAAGGCCACCATGAATCTAAGAATGTAGACATTACCCTAGGTGGGACATAATCATTTTTAGTATCACATGTTCGGTTAAAATCTCATACATGAAATAATACTAATAATAATAAACCTAATTTTTTATTTTTTTATGATTAGAAAAAAACATGTTTTTTCATTTTTAATATATAGTGTTGAGGAGAACATAGGGTTAACCACTTAACCCTATCGATATAGAGGACCATTAGAGGAGATTATTATAGTTGGAAGACATCATATCAAATCAAGATAGAGGGCTATTCCACCAAAATAATTTGAGTATCTCACCAATGAATATGATGTATATTCTTTATCCATCAATGATTGACACATATTGTGGTATGATATTTGTTTTATGTGGATTTAGCCCATTTTTTTTTCAAAAAATAAACATGAATCAATCCAATAATGAATTTATTCTAGTATTGAGAATATTGTGGGTAAAGGTTAGACTTATCATTGATTGGTTATTTCATGATTTTATTACAGTATGTCTCCTTATTCATCATTTGAATGGAATTAAATGGAGGATAATATAATATTTTTCCAAGATCCAATCCCCATGTTTGTGACTTATGAATTTATTCTCCCAATATTCACACATTCATCTTAGAAAATTCCATTTTTAAATGGTTTGATGAATTCTTGTTATTCGATTATTATTTGACAATTATTTGTAATAAAAATCAATAATGTGGGTATGGATAAAAAAAATATTTTAATGGGGAAAAGTATGATGAATGATCAATTGGGGATGGATTTGGAGCTCATAGTTTTAGTGGGTTATACGTGGCAAGAGTTGTGATGGTGGATGATTCCAGAGTGGCAGAATTGGCCAAAATCCATCTGATGATGATAAAAGACCAAAATATATTGAGATTTGTGTTCTTATTCAATATTTTTCATACATACATGTTAATAAAATGTATGAGAGAAACTCCATGAAGAGATATGTATTTTTTAAAAAATATTGATATACATAGAGTGTACTTTAAGAACACACACTATTTATTATCATTAGAGCAGAAGCTAGGTTTTTCAAATAGTGTTAAGGATCACACATCGCATGGTCCATATGACTATTCACATTGTCTCTAAATAACCTTCTCATCATTTACAAAAGGTATAATCCCAAGAGGCTGGTCGGAGTAACAGGCCATGTGGTCCATACCATACGTCAGGTACACCCTAGTAAGAAGCTTGTTGTGTACAAGGAGTACATTCCTAGAAGATTTTGTGGCCCCGTACGCTATGTGTGGTGGGACACATTCCATGTAATCATATATGGACAAGGGAAGGGGTTGTAATACATTTGAAGAACCTGGTTCCAAGGAAACATGTCTTATACTCATATTACATGCCTTGTACATTCTAAAATAAGGATTAGAGATGTTTTCCTCTTCATCATTGACATGTTTCTTTAGGTTATGTTCCCTTGATCCTTTCCCTTAGGTTATTAAAGAATAAAATATTCTGAATAATATTGTGATCCACCATGATTGACTTTAGTCTCAGATAGAGTTTTTGAAATCCCTTCCAGAATCCATGAGTGAGATCTTCTATACTCATTATTTTCTCTTGGTGGGGTTATTGGAATCATTGGTATGAAAAACATGCAGCCATCAATCCTTTAATTAGTGGGTTAATCAAGATTGGATTATTGGTATTCCCAGTGTCCTGGTGTGTGATCCCCAATATGTATCAAACTCTTCATACATCTAGCATGAACTAAATTTTTTTTGAGACTTGAAGAGCATGAAATCTAGGATGGACACTATCTTTGATATCCGAGTCACATATTTTCTTCTCTTAAACAAGTGTTATATGGAGATATTGAGTAGTAATCCTATTATAGCTTTATAGATATAATCATAAATTGATAATGTCTGCCTACGATGATTATACATATAGTTTCTAGTTATATTGGATATAACACATCCATATAATAAAATGACTTTTTGTCTTTATTTTATATGCTTAGTGATTTTGCAGTGTCGTACTGGGTATTTTTAGATTCACCACTACTTGGGATTTTCTCTCACTTGTAATTTTTTAAAAACATGACTTACATATTGATTGATTCATACGGGGACTTGGACCAAATAGATCTTAGCATTCCAGATAGACTGAGATGTGTTTTGGTGGTTTCATTTTTAGTAGTCATATCCTAATTCAAAGGTTAAACTATTTTTCATTTTTCATTTAAATGTATTGTATTTTTCCATTTCATTAAATTACATTGTTTTTATACTCTCATGGTGGGTTTTAATATATGTGAAAACAAATTTATTGTTTGTTTTATATTTTACCATAGTGTGGTCTTGGAGATATGTGCATGTGTACAAGTGAATTAGGATATGGTCTCCCATGTGCATGATATGAAAATATATAACTGGTCACTAGAACCATTCCTATTATATGAGAGCTTAGGATAGTCATGTATTGGGCCTTGTTAGTCCATGTAATGAAAAATTGGTACCCAGGGAATCCATTATATGTTAGTATCCGTGTTCATGAGGCTAGATTAGGTTTTATAGAAACACATTTTTGTGTGATGAGTTATGATCTTGGGCTATAGACTCTAGTGTAAGTGTAGTGGCTGACTTATCTATTCACCAAGACATTTGAAACCTTCTTGATGACTCTGTATATATAGAAATTGGTTTTAGGGAAAAAATTGGTTCATGCACCATATATGAAGGGGTTTCAGTTTCCATTATTTTCATGAGTAAGCTCTCCATAAATACTCATGAACTATAATACATATTGTCTATTTCAGAATTCCTCCATGATGTTTTTTAACTTAGATTATATAGTAGTATCCTAAAGATAATCCCCTCATTGGTGGGGGTTTGATATAGGGACATGTTCAAGAGGTGTTACCACCACGTGGTTCACCAGTCTTACCATCACCTTTTGTGTTGGCTTTCTACCAGAAGAACCAGTGGACAACCTTGTACTAGAAGAGTTTTCTTTAAGAGTGTTAGTAAAAACAATCCCTTAGGATCCAAGGCAATCTAGTCCCCAAGTAGTTAATAACTCTCTTGAGATGGTGACACACATCTATAATCTATTCAAGACACCGTTTATCCTACTTATGGTCATGGAATTGAGCCTTCTCAATGGATCTAAAAGATGATGGTGGAGATTAGTGACATAATAATTTAATTAAGAAACTCTTCCATGGTCAATGTTTGAGTACCTTTTCAAATATGACTTTTCTCAATTTATATTGTGGGATTGTAAGCATCCATGAGCTTTAATAGCTTCAACAAGGTAGTAAAAATCTATATTAGTATTCATCGAATTTCACAAACCACTCTTGGTACTCTATGGATATAGTATGTGATCAATTATTTTGGGCTTGGACCATCAATAATGGACTATGCAGAGACATCTAAGCTAACATGATACTTTATTCAATCATACCTATACTGGGGTTATGGAGCATGATTTGGTGGTTGAGAGTTTCTTACCTAAGAAGACGCAAATTGATGGTGTTTATAGGTAGAACATTGGTATAAAGACATTGTAAGTTAGTGATTTGATGATAAAAATAGTGACTTGGACATGTGAGATGTTTCAGTAGGTAGTCATAGTATAGAGGATCAATGTTTCAGTGGTCAAAATATGTATTTATTAAGTATATAGAGATGTTGTGTTGATTATGTGATGGTTATTGACATATTAAACATGATTTCCTGACTTGGCATGCAACTGCTAGAGAGATAGTTTTTGGTCCACCTAAGAAGAAGAAGCAGATAGGTACACGAGGGGTGAGGGGATGTAGAAGATGATTTGGGAGAGTAGCTGGAGGTGGAAAAGGCTTCAAATTGTTATTAAAACCACATCATGTGGTACCCACCTGGCTTAGAGAGATGGTGCTCTGGGGGGAGTGTGTATGTAGGAAAATGAGGATCTCACTAATGAAAATGAAACATATTTGTTCTTAATCTATGATTGATCCATATTGAATTAAGATAATTTTTATATGGATTTATACCTATTTGGTTTTTTCCTATGATGATTGTAAAATAACCAAGTAACAAACTATTTAATTGATTAAGGGATAATAAGAACAAGTTAGATATATTAGGGATTATGGATTTCAATTTTTGATTATACTATATATCATAATTCATTCTTCAAAAATATACAACTTGAGGTCAAAACTAATATTTATTAATGTATGTTCCTTAATTTCTTAACTTGTGTATTTCTTCCACCATTCCATGAACAATCATCATATAAAATTCCATTTTATTTTAGTTTAATGAATACAAATTATATGATGGTTGTGCGACCATTCACCAGTAAAAAAATAGATATTCTATGTAAAAATGTGATTGAGGTTTCATTTACGATGCATGAATATGGGGGAAGGGCGATCGTGTATATATTTTGAGAGAGTGGTTCAAGAGGGTCATATGGCGGTGACCAGACAAGCCGATGGACATTTCTTGAGTATCGGAATTCTCCAAAATCTGGACAATTATGATGATAGACTCAAAAGGATCTATATTCATCTTCCATAATGAAATTTATGGTATATCCATGAGAATTAAAGGTGGGAGAAAGCCTCACGAACAAATCTGTGTTTCTGGGCATATATTAAATTTAGGCCTTTTACTTTAATAACACACACTATGAACTATCATCAGAGTTTAGACTAGGGATTCCAAGGGGAATTAACTACCACATGTCATGTGGTCCCTACTATAGGCCATGTTGTCTGTAGCTTACCAGACCTGAGTGTATATAAGCTACATGCCCAAGAGGTCTGGTGGCGTTGTACACCATGTGGGCCATGAAAATTTTTTTGTAAACCCTGGAAGACATCGTGGAGTGTATAGGGAGTACACAACTAGGTGATTGTGTAGCCCCTTATATCATGTACTCAAACATGCACATGGGTATGGTCCATAATACATGGGTAGAACCCTGTACCGAGGATACAAATCATGAAATAACAATACACACTAGGTTTCTTCTCAATAAATGCTTAAATCCATTGCACTCTTTATTTTGGACATGTTTTTAGGGTATGTTTACTTAATCCTTTCTCTAAGGGTTTTTGTGGAATCCCATCTAATTTATGGGATAATGGTACCCTATAAGGAAATTCTATCTCAGATAGAGTTGTCGCAATCCACTCATGATGCATGTTGTATAAGGACCTAGCCTTAAAAAACATGAAATCTAGAATTTTTGGTAAAAATTTACTTTATTTTACTTTTATTATCTATTTAGGATTGTAGTTTTAGAAAATTAGTCCATAACTCAAACATTAGAGAACCATATAATACAATTTGAAAACTTCTAGTTAGTATCCAATTTTCCCACAATATAATATAATAAGAAATATTTATTTTGGGGATTTTATTTATGAAATTCAACAAGAATTCATCCTTTCCCTTAGATATCTTATGAAAAATATATAAAAATAAGGGATTATAACAAAAAATCAGTAATGGATATAAATTAATGGAAAACATTAGTCCAATTAAAACCTAAAAAACTATAAAATATTTACCATTACATCACTGTTATTTTATAAAATAAATAAAACATCTTCACATGGAACACCCATGTTTTTCTGAAGTAGTCCTATAAATACCATATAGGGGAATTAAAAACCTTTATCAGTAACTTATAAATACCCATTTAGAACACATTTTAAACTAGTTTCATAAGTAACTGAAGCCCAGTTATATTCATTAGATAAACACATTGATAACTCTCTCCTTCTTTTCAATTAAGGTAATGATCAATAAAAAAATATATTCTGAGAATTATATGGCTACAAACATCATTTATGATATAATTGGATAGCCCAATTCTATCTATTATGACCAGTAGTATAAGCTATAATGGGATCACCTGATGCTATCTGGTCCACCCCATTATATAATCTATAATGGGCTCACCCAATGATATTTAGGCCACCCCATCATGTAATCTATAACAGGATCACCTAGTGAAATTTGGTTGTACCCATTTCTCATGTATAATTATCAAATACCATATCATGATTAAAAAAAATTAATCATTCAATTTTCCATAATTAAACATTTTAAAAAATATTTTACACTCATAAACATGTAACTTTTTGATATCAAAATACCCCTTAAAACCCATTTTCATTAAAAAAATACACATTTAATTTGGAAAACCCATATTCAATACAAAAAAAATAATAATAGGAAAATGTATTTTCCATTGATGGAAAACATTAAATCTTATAAGGAATGTAAAAAAACATATAATATTCCCAACAGCAGTAAAATTGTTTCTGGGTATGTTATGAATCTAACCTTTCATTCTTAATTTTTCAAAATATTATATATAAAACCTGTAAAAAAGATTGATTTTGAAAACGATTGTCAATAAAGTAATAATTCACATAAAATATACATTATAAATCATTTATGTCTATATAATAATTCTTATAAAATCATTTTTAAGAAATGGACATGGAATAGAATGAGAGTTTAAAAGAGAACTTTAAAATATGATTGTTTAATGGAAATATACATTATCACATGGGAAACCCTTGAATCACAGGCCCCATGACATACTGACATTAAAAAAACATTAAATACCATGATAAAATATGAATTCATGATATAACATGTCAATGTGTATATATGTAAATCTCTTATAATAATATAGGCGCATAACATCAAAATATGCCCCAACGTATATAATTTGAGATGAACTCCATTAAATTGAGTTTGACATTACACATGTGTGTTTTATTAATAAATAATAGACTTATGTTATATATTTAATTTCTTAATAACCTTTAAAATTTTTATTATTCATTTGTTTCACTTATCACCGGGTTTTATTCTATTACTTAATAAATTATTTTTTACATCAGATGTTTTTACCATATTTGACTTATGTGTCAAAATACACTTCGGTAGTTTCATTATGGTCACATAAGACAATATATAAATATATATAGAATAATAACAGTGAAAAAATTATCATATTTATACATATATAATAATTTGAAAACCAATCATGAACGATGATTATGGAAAATGAATGAACATTATGATCATGATAATGGTAGACCATATGTATATATGAGTAACGTTTCCATTTTCAATGGTCATTATAGAACGAAGGGAAGTAATCTATTAGCTTTTGATATACATAAATATATCATAAATTCTATATTATTTAATTATATATACCTATATAAATCATTGTTGTGATGAGGTAATGATAAAAGGAATCCCATTGCTTTGAGGTGGTGGTAGTCCGCACGTCGAAGAATGGCATTAAATTTTTAATTTAGTGAGTGAAAAGGTCAGAATGAAAATTATATAATATATTTATATAATGATAATGACGTCATTAATATCAATTATATTTCATTTATATAATTCTTTTTATCATTTTCCTTACATCCATCCATGTTGCACATTAGTAAAACTGAATGACAACCCTTCATGAGGCGGTAATTTACTATAAACACAAGGGATATTATTTTATATCATACGATATGGAATGTATATATTTATATATGATATAATTACTCCATAAGTATAATTATTTTATAAATATCATATATAAAATTTATATACTTAATTATACCCAACCATGATAGGTTGTAATGGAAAAAATAAACGACATCATTTTGACTAGTAATAGTCCTCCATACACACTAATAAAGATTTTATAGTGAATTTGATGGTGGTGTGTGTTATTTTGGGTCATAACCTTAACCTAAAAACATATCATTACATATAAGATACTAATAGTACTATATCAGTAAGTTAAAATAATAATTGAAGGTGCAGTGAAAGAAATAAAACAAAAGCGCTTGTTGATGAAGATTACCTCTTCTTTAGATATCTTCTATTGGTTTCCACCAAAGGCCTTCCTTTGTGGGATTTATGAAAAAAATATGAATTCTTAGGTGATATTTTTTATGTGAAGAATTTATTTTGGTAGTTCTTTACCAAGGTGTTTTTTGGATGTTGTGATGAGAGGAGAGGGGATGACCTTTTATAAGTGAGGTGAGAGACAAACTATTATATTTTTTTAAAAGAGTGAATCCCACCAATAGTTTATTCTTGTTACATGGCACCACAAATTGTCCATTCTTGAGTCTAGAAATTATAATGTTGAAATATGGAAATCCAATGGGTGATGGATAGGATTTCATGTCATTTTTCACTTCTATTTAAGGTATAATCCCTCAGTAATATCATTTTTACAATAAATATCTTGATTAATTTTAACTTTTTTCAGTAATCATTGTGATCTAGAATTATGTTGGAATATTATAAATTATAAATATTTATTATTAAAAATATTAAATCCATTTTTCCAAATTCAATTCAATTATGTGGGAAATATTAATTTAATATTCATCCCACAGATACGAAGAGAAAGCTAGTTTTTAAGGTGTTTTTTAAATAGATGATTAAATATTAAATATATGAAAAATAATAAAATTTTACAGAAATAAATTAGTATTTAAGGATGGGAAATATATATATTTCATTTAAATTATTTAACAATAGGGATTATTTTAACTAATTAAAAAGGAGAAACATTATGAATTGTAAAAAGGTTTTTAAAAAAAACCATTTTTAAACCCGAAAACAAACTTATACTAAAAACCGATATAAATTTGATTCAAAAGTAATTGAGATTATTAAATATGACTAAATAATAAATATTTTTCATGAAAACATATTAATAACATATTTATATTTTAAATTACATTATTTATGTAAAATAAATTATTTTTCACATGAAAACTTATTTTTCACAATTCAATGAAAAATCAATATTTTCCAAAAAATCCAAAAAATCAGCCAAATTAAATTTTATATTATAATTTCAATAAAGATATTCATATTTATAAATTAAAGTCATAAAACTTATAAAATTATGATTTTAAATAAACTCTTTTAAGGAAAGTGTTTAGTTAAACTTTTTTCCTTTTGATTTAAAAATTACTAACTATTTTTATAACTAATATTATATTCTAATTCATATTGATAAATATAAAAATGATTTATTATATAATTAAATGGGTTGTTACATACTTACCACTTTTTTGAATTATTAATTCCTTAAAAAATAAGGGATATTTTCCCTTTATTTAATTTTTAGATTCTCATGATGCCTCTTCAACCATATGGTTTTTCATTAAACTTTACAGTAGTGAATCCCCATATTCCACAACACATTCTATCAATGGTCAAGAATCTTTATAGGATGTCCCTCATAATAAATATTATCTTAAAAATGAAAAACTTTCATGATTATAACATGAGATGAATATGTTACATAGTTTCTTAATATTGAAACAGGAAATACATTGTCTACTTGATATAAACATGGGGGTAAGTGTAATAACCCTAAACTTCAAAAATTGTATCCTTTATTCAATATCATGTATGACACACAACAATAAACATATAAATAAATATAAAAAATAGGTACATTAGGTTATATATAATATTATCAATAAATATATTCTTCATCTTTCAATACACACAATATGGTGTTTTCTTGCATCACACACAACAACGACTTTCTTCGATAACTTGTATTAAATGAAAGACCGGGTTTTCCCGAACAACAAAATATTAATAAAATAAAATTATTTAATATAATAATAAATAACATAGACATTAGATTAGAGATTATGAATATTATTAACTAACCTATTAAAATATATGGTTTATAGAAATATAAAATGAGTTCATATGTTACCAATTAATTAGAAATGAATATAAAAACCAATTGAATGTAAAGGAAATGTATTTGTTATCACACAAGTGTTTTTTCAAAATATAATAAATAAATTAATGTTATTTAATGATCATAATAAAATATATATATTATAAATTAAATCACTTGGTTTTTATATTCATCCAATATATTTAATAGACAGAAGATGAGATCAAACCAAATTTCCGCATAAAACATATATTTCTCTAAAGGCAATTTTTTTAGATTTTAATGGTTTAGACTTTTTAAAATTGGATTTTGGATATTTAAAAATATTGATATATCTAAATAAAATTATTTATTAAATAATAACATTAAAAATATCTTATGTTGAATTTTTTAAATTTTTCAAGAAGTTTAATTTTTTGATTTCTAGTGAAAAATAATGACTTTTAATTGAAAACATAAATTTCCTATAATTTATTTTTAAATATCAATTATATATTAATTTTTTTAATTATATTTTGTTATTTATTCATAAATTAACCCAATTTTGGTCATTGGAAGAAATTTCACATTGAAATTGGATTTGGAAACATTTCAAACTGTTGATAAAATTTTCATTAAATAACCGCTTCGTCGTCTGGTATATAGGATAAAACTTTAATTAATTTATACCCCTTATGGGATTGGAATTTTAAAAAATGAACGAAATATTTGAAATAATCATATTTTAAATATTATTTTAAGTTCAATATAGTGTTTGTAAAAAAATTAGTGAAAGTTGTTAAAACAAATTACTACGATTAAGGTCAAATTAAACATAACAAGTTACATAACCTTAAACATAAGAGCCCAAATGAGCTATAAAAATGTCCAAAAACTATTATATGGACATATTTTGACCATATAATCTATTATTTTTATTTTTTTATAATTTTTTTATATATATGATTTAAGGGAGACCACTTAATAGTGTTTACCTTTTTATATTTACAAGATGTCACTTCTCCTCCACTATAAAGAGGCACTCAACCCCCTCACTTATTCACACATATGAAGACCATATATTATTCCAAAAAAAAAAAATCTCCCAAAATCCCACCCCTTAAAATAGATGCCTCGATTTGGTCAGAAATAAATTCAACGAATTCGTTTGGAGAAAACCAAAAGGAGTTAACTGAAAAATAGGTTACATTTTTCAAGGATCACTTTTGTTTTATTTCATTCTCAAAAAATTAAATTATTTTTATTAAATTGTTATATAATACAATTATTATCATTAATATACATATTTTTTTTATTGTTTATACCTGTATCTATTCACACTTCAATCAAATGGGCAATAAATTTTAACTTTTGTGTGTATATCAGACTAATACCTTGCAAAATGACGTCGTTCGTTTTTTCATTACAACCTCTCATGGTAGGGAATTATGAAGGTAAAAATAAATTTATATGATATATTTTATGTTTATTTTTTCTTAATACATGTTTAAATGTTATATAACAAATAAATTTAGGCTTTCCATTTTGTGGGAATACGATAACATCGTTTTTTAACGTGTGGACTACTTCCTTCTCAAAGCGATGTGATTCATTCACGATAAAAATGGAATGTATTAAGAAATGTTTTAACAAAAATATATGAGATATATGAAATAAATATTATACTATAATTATTATATAAACATATATAATTTAATTTTCATTCTTTTAAATTTGAAAAAATGGGATAAACATTCATGCATACGTACGACCTACCGTCTCCAAAAAACGATGCATTTCAGTTCGTATCTCATAATATTATAGATTAGTACAAATACATATATAATGTATGTATATTATAATTAAATTATGTTTTAAATTCTTGATATTATAAAATAATTATCTACACATAAATAACAAAAATAACATGTCCAAACATACATGAAAAACAAGGGAATTAACACCCCAAATACTGAAAATAATTAAAGATTATTAACCAACAAGAAAATAATATATTAAAATAAATTAATATATGATATTATAATAGTATTATGGTTATATTATATGTTAAAAACTTTATTAATACCCTTATCATTTATTTTAATGAATGTTAACCCATAATGGAAAGCAAGGTAAGGGATTTTCATCTCATTTTTTATATCCTTTAGATAAATGTCATATTCACTGATTATTTATTTTTTCTGGAATAAATACTACAAATTTTGATATATTATATCAAAAATTGTTTTATCATCAGGTTATTTTAATGTTTCATATGATTATTATTACTTTTCGAACTTTCGATTCAAACGTTACCACAATTATAAGGGAAATTGTAGTCGTACTTTTTTTTCTGTGAGACTTATTCCATATTCACCACATATTTTTATTTTTTAGTTTATATACTTACCATTAATTTATTTTATGATTATTTTAAATTATTTTATTGTAATTCTAATATCCATATTATTAAATCTTTTTTATGGTGTTACAGTTTCAATGTTACAAAAGTTGTAATGGTTTTTTTTTCAAAATTTGCCTTCTTTGCGACATTTGTTATATTATCATAAAAAATTAATTTATTAGGTATATATACTTATAATTTGATATTATATATAATGAATATATTTATTTTCAAAACATTACATGATTTATTTAATTTTATTTCTTCTTGACGTGTATGATTCAAAGGTTTCAAAGTGGTTTGGGACACTGTGGAATGATTAAAAATAATTTTTCCCAAGAATTTTTAATGATATTTTTACGGAAATATCTATTTAAAATAAGAAAACCCCTTATTTTAACTTATCCTTTAATTTGTATATTTTTTTGATAACGTACTTATTCTTTCCCCTTTTTGTTTATGATTTATTTGTCTAAGTATATTACTAAAATTTAATTCCCTAATTCGTTTTAGTGGTCCCAGTGAAATTTTAAACATCTACTAATCATTGAACTTTAAATTTACACGAAATATCTTAATCATTTACAATAGATTTGATTATTGATTAACCATATCCAATTTTGTCATAAGTTTATTACATTGAATGTTATCTAGTATATCGATAAATAATGATAAATCTGTATCTTTTACAAAATTTAGATATTTGTTAAAGCATTTTATTCATGAATTAAATCAATTACTTAATATATGAGGAATTATTTAGAAAGTAATGTCATGGGTGAAGCCAAGTTATAGATAGCCCCTCGATGCATTGATTCTCTCAGGGGACAAGTAATTTGGCTAGCCTTAATGGGGGTTTCACCTATTATGGTTTAAACTATGTTTTGAAAGTTATTGACAGTAATGGTATCATGTAAAAAGAAAAAATAGAGTCCAATAGTAAATTTTTTTTATTATGATTCAGTATTTATTACCCATGAGATTTTTACTATGAAACAAATTTATGGCATCATTTCACTTTAGTTTATTTATTAAATGGAATAATTTTTAGTTATTTACTATTACATATTTATTATGACTTTTCCAGTTATTTATGTGGAATTTGTTTTCAGTTATTCACCTTTACAGATTATTTAAACACTCCCACTATGTTTATTTAATTCATGGCATGTGTTTTTAGTTATTTCGTTTCTATATTTATTATTCTAATTAATTCATTATTTATTCCATGGTAGTTAAAAATCACTAAGAATTTGAGCTCACCATTAATTTTGTTTCATATCCTCATGATTCCATGAAGCATAATAATAATTTTATACAAGGATATTTTATATGGAATAATGTTATCTTAGAAAGAAAAATAATTATGTTTTAATTAGTGTGTTCTGTTTTAATGTAAGGCTTCTGAATTTATCTGGTTTACCAAGAATACTAAACCAATCGGTCCTTCATGATTTTATTACGTTTATTCATTCCAATGAATCTTTAGTAGACACTAGCTATGGGCTTACTGGGGTCAGTTCCTTCCAGTTGGTATCAAAGGATGTTTAGTAGAAAACCTTCTGACTAGATTTCAGAAAACATAGATTAGTGAACATAATACTATGATATAATATTAGGACTATAATAAAATTAAATACGTTTTAATTAACTTATGAGTTTTGGATGCCTTCATAGGATTAAGAGAATAAGGTTGATCATATATTAAATTTCATAAAGACATATTTTTATGTTTTATAGAATTAGAGTCTACCAAGATTAGTAATATCTGGGAATAAATTTATGGAAATTTAACTCATTAGTTTAGATTTTGATTTAATAGAAATTTTTTAATGAATAATGATTTTAAATTTTAACGAAATGCATTTACATTTGTTGATAATCTTCAGTGTTATTATGATCACTAATGACATTGTAATAATCATAAAATTAGATTATTAGTATTTGAAGAAAAATATGTTTTACTGAAATTCATAAAAAAATTATTTAATAAGTAAAGTTTAAGGATTTATATCATATTTACTTTGTGAATTATATTAACATGGTTTTATAAAAAGGAAAACCTATAAAGCAGTGGTTCTAAACCCATGATAGAAGGAAAATAAGCATTTCATGCCTACCCCTGACCAATGCGATGTCCATGTTAATAGTTTGTTGCTTTTAAGTAAATGGGTTGATGAATAAAAGTTAATGATGAATCGGTAGTATCACTTTTGAGGTTTAGAGATTAATTTTTTACCATATTAGTTTTTGAAAATTGTTAGAGGAAAATTTAAATGCAAATTTTATTGATATTATAATTCCTAAAAAGTGATTTTTAGCACTTCAAGTTAAAATAAGATAATTTTAGGATATCCATTTCACATAGTAATATTTGAATTAAAATTTTATTTAAGAACAACCAAAATATGGAATTTTTATTATCAAATTGAAATATGTTATGTAAGTATATTTCTTTATATATTTGGTCAATAAAATAATTCCTCAACATCAATAAAAGAATATTAAAACAAAAATGTTATACTAATATATTAATTTTCATTGAACTGATAGTCTTTTAAAAAATCATTGATTTATTGATTTAAGTCCCTCAACTTTCCATTGATCTTTGAATAGTTAGTGATCAATGACCTCAATCAACCCTATATATTTTTTTGACTTTCATCGAAGTACATATCTCCACTTTCCACTAATGCTCTTTTTATTTAGAGACCTGGTTATATATTATTCCATATGAATTTGGTACTTCAAATTTTACCTTTTCAAGGGGCTGTTTTAACAACACTCTCACAACATGGGATTTAATTGATGTTATTTTACAATATCAAATAATTTATTACCAAGATAAACTTTAAATTACAAGGATTGAATTTATTTCAGGTGGGAAGAATGTAATACCAAAAAAATTTGAAAAAGTGTAACTTTTGTTGAACAACATGTATGATATGCAACAAAGAATGTAGAAAAAAATATTATATATTGATAATTAATGGTATATTAAATATTTTAAATAAATATATTTTAAATATTTCAATTGAAACAATACTTATTTACATTTCTTCTTATGTAACAATTACTTTCTTTGATGACTTGAGTTACATGTAATATTGAGTTTTACCGAACAATAATATATTATTTAAATATTATTTTTTAACATAATAATATATAATCTATGTATTATAGATGTATTTATTAATACTATAAACTTTATTATGAAAATATATGGTATATAAATTTATGAAATGAATTCAAGGTTTATCAATTAATTAGATATGAATATAAAAACCAATTCAATTTAAAAGAAAAGTTTGTATGCTCACAAAGACGTTCTATAATAATAAATCAATTTAATTAAAACTAGTGAATAATATTTATTAAATATATATCTTATATATTCACTCAAATTTTTTATATTCATCTAACAGATATTATAGGAATAAGAAAAGAAAAAACCCAATTTTACTCATAAAAACTATATTTTTCTAATGGAAATTTTTACAACTTTTAATGGAGCACCCTTTTTTAATATAAATTTTAGAAATTTTAGAAATTTTATATGTAAAAATAAAATTAATTTTTTATAATCATAAATTAAAAATTGTCTTAGTTTTATTATTGGGTATTTTTATTAGATGTTTCATTTTTTGATGAATATTGAAAATATTGAATTTTAATTGAAAATGGTTATTTTTTATAATTATTTATATAGTTTAATTATATTTTAATTTGGTTTGAAAGTATATTTAGTTCAACAAACCATAAATTAATTCAATTCAGTCTACTATATAAAGTTTTACATTGATATTGGGTGTAAAAAAATTTTAATCCTATAAACAATGTTTCTATAAAAACCATCTTTTTCGTCCCGTCTGTGAGATTAAAGGTAAATAAATTTCTACCAAATATATGATTAGAATTTTAAAAAATATATTCAATATTCTGAATAAAAATAATTTATAATTTATATTATGTTCAACTTAGTATTTAACAAAAATTATTAGTTTTTTCAGTTAAAATTAATTACAGTGATCTAGGTAAAATTAAGCTTAACAAGGGGCTAAACTGTAAACATAAGACACCAAATGACCTATAGAAAGGTCCAAAAACTATTTTATGGAAATATGTATACTATATAATCAATGTGTTCAATTTTTTTCACTATTTTAGACACAAGATTTAATGGAGCCCTCTCAATTGTGTTTACCGTTTTATATTTACATGAATGCCACCCCTCCCCCACTATAAAAAAGAACCCAATCCCTCACTTCTTCACAACTATAAATCCATTTTTATCATAAAACCCATACCAAAATAATCCCCCAACATAACTACCCCAAACCTAGAATCATAAATTTATGTATGAAGTAATCCAAGGAAGTTTTTTTGTTATAACAAAAAGGATTTACCCGAAAAATGAATTAATATACTTCAACAATCATTTTTGTTTTATTTCTTTATAAAACCTTAAAATTATTCATATTCCATTATTATATAATAATATATGTATAATAATTAATATTATATGTTTTTCTTATAATTTTTCAACCTATACCTTCATATACATCCATCAAATAGGTAATAAATTTATCATTCAAGGGTAAAGCTAACAACATCCTCACAGAATGATGTCATTCTATTTTACCTTAACAACTATCATGGTTGGGAATTACGATGGGAAATGTTTTTATGATATATGTGAAATTTATTTTTTCTTAATACTTCTTTAATTTTTATATGACACATAAATTCATGGTTTGTATATTCTGGGAATATGATAACATCGTTTTTGGATGTGTGGATTACCACCTCTTCAAAGCGATGTGATGTGTTCACATTATAAAACGAATGTTTTAATAATGGTTTTAATAAAAATATGTGAAATTTTAAAAATAAATTTGATACTAATGTTATAATATATGTATAAATATCATTTATGTTTCATTCGTTTAAATGTGACATAGAAATGGAAGTAGCGTTTATGTGTACATACGACCTACCATCTCCTTGAATGGTGCATTTAATTTTCTATTTTAAATAAATATGTATTTTTATAAAAATATATATACTAAATATATATGATAATAAAATAATGTTCAAATTTCTGGATAATATGAAATCATGATATACATAAAAATAAAAAACAACAAACTAGAACGTACACAAAAAACTATGAAATTAACACTCGAAATAGTGAAAACAATGAAATATTGTCAACAAATGTGCAATTAGATTTTATAATAAGTTAATATAATATATTAAATTTTTACTTATGGTTCGATTATAACTTAATAACAATCTTAAAACCCTTAAACATGAGGTTAAATGATCTTCACCCTAACGGAAACATAATGTAATGGATTTCCATCTCCCTTTTTACATCAATGAGATAAATGTCATATTAGACTCTTACTTTTGTGAAGTGTACATACGAACCATTTTGATATATTATATCATGAATTATTTTGTCTTAATGGAATATTAATGTTTCATTGTTTTATTAATACTTTTTGGCCTTCGGATTATTTTGTTACCATCGTTGTATGGGGATTTCTAGTCTTAGTTGTATTATTGTGAGACTTATTCCATATTCAGAACTTATTTTTGTTTATTATTTTATATATATCTCATTAGTGTACTCTATGATTATTATACGTGAATTTATAGGAATTTAAAAATCCATTTTATGATCTCCCTTTCATAGGGTTTATAATATCAATGTTACCAAAGAGGTAATGGATATTTGTCAAAATCATCCTTCTTTGTGACATTTATTATGTTATGAACCTAACTTACTTTATGAGGTGCATATTCTTAAACATATTAATGATATATAAATAATATCCTAATTATCAGAATATACCATGTTTTATTTAATTTTATTAATTAATGTATATTATGATTCAAATGTTTCAATGTAGTATAAGAGACTTTGGAATGGTTAATGTTTATTTTCCTCAATAAGGTTTTTTATAAAATTTTAAGTGAATTTCTATTAAATAATCAAAAAAAGCCATAGTTTTTAATTATCCTATATAGGGGATATTTTTTATTGATACAATCCTTATTCTTCCTTAAGATGATTAATGATTGATTTGGATAAGAAATGTATTGTGATTCACATCCTTTATTCATTTTTGTAGTCCCTTTGTAATATTTATTTTCTTGTGATAACTGAACACTAAACTTCCCCAAAATATCCATAACATTTATCAAGAATGTGATTATTTTATAACCATATATAAAATTATTAAATATAGTTTTTACTTTGAGAGTTACTAGATATTTGGGTAAATATTGATAAATCTAAATCTTTTCCTCAATCAAGATATTTTTTAGGCACATTTTTACAAATAATATTTAATTCTAAGTATATGAGGAATGATTTGAAAATAAATGACATGGGTTGATCTTGGATATAGATATCTCTTCGATGCATTGGTTGTCTCATGGGATGATTCAGTTGGCTAGATTTGGTGGGTATTTCACCCAGTATGATATAAAATGTCTTGTGAATGGTTTTGAAAGTAAAATGATAATCTACCTAAAAAACCTATAGTCCAGTAATTAATAATTACCTTAATTTTGATGTAATTATTATTATCCATCATAACTTCAATATAAAAGAATTTTATGGAGGCATTTCATTCTAAGGTTTATTGATTAAATGGAATGGTGTTCAGTTATTTAGCAAGTCATATTCATTACGCCATATATAGTTATTTAAAAGGAATGTTTGTTAAGCTATTTGAATTGATTTATTATTTATGTCCTCCATCTAATTTTATTGATTACATGGAACTTTTTTCATTTATTACCTTTCCATATTTATTAGCCTCATTGATTCATTATTACTTCTACTGTATTGAATCCTTAATACGAATTTGATATCACCCTAATTTTTTCACTTCTCCAGGATTCAATGATACTTACTAAGAATGATATGAAATGATATTCTAAATGAAATAATCTTATCCCCAAAAGAAAATAATATATTGTAATTATTATATTTAGATTTAATGTATTTCTAATATATGTATCTAGTTTGACAAGAAAACTAAAGAGACTAAACCTTTGGGATTTGATTCCTTGTAATCATGCCAATATAATTCTAATAGACACATTCTATCGGATTTATATTGTTGGGTCACTACAATAAGGTGACACTATAGTAAAATGATTCAAATTTATTCAAAATTTCATAATATCCAAGGGAATATGAACATAGGTTTCAAATTAAATGAAAATTAAAAATACTTTTACATGGATAAACATTGTGAAATACATGATCACCTACCTCTAAAGAATGATGAATCTACTGATTAACTACATATTTTTTTTGAATTATTTGATAAATCCTCATATATCATTAAATTAACTACAACTTATCTTCTCTTTCCTCTACAAACTCTGGTCCCATCAACTTTCATTCTCAAAGCTCATCAAAAAGTTATGGTGTTTGGAACAAAATTCTATATAATACCTCAAATGGTTCCATCTGTTTACTATAATAGAGAAAATATTTATAAGAAAACTCAACCAAGGAAACATGTAAATCCAATATTCCCTATTATTACAATGAACATGAATGAACCATGATTTTCCATGGTCTAAATTTTCCACTCATACTTCCCATTATATTGAGGATGAAATGATGTACTAAATTTTAATTCATCATCCAATGAATTTTTAACTCCCTTCAAAAAATAAAATTTGATCCTAGGATCAAGGTATGATATAATAGATTAATTAAATCCATGTAACGTGAAAAATATATTTTAAATACAGTTAAAATATATAAATTCAATACATTTGACCTTTAATAGGAAGGAAATGTAGAGATTTAATAAAATGATCAATAATAAACAAAATCACAGTGTTTCCTCTAGATGTCCTTGTAAATCCTAAAACGATATCCATTGATTTATTTTCCAATTTCCACTCTAGATCTAGAAAAGGTTAAATCAACCTGATTTGTAATTTTTATTCTATATTAACCTAATGAAAAGTAAAACTCTTCTTGGTAAAGTTTTCATTATCAATATTAATTACATCCCACCAGTAATACTCCCAAATCTCTCTGTACATATTACCGGTTCCTAGATGAATAGAAAACAAAAAACTATGAGCTTCAGTCAATAATCATTTCCTAAAATGGGAATCCAAAGGAATACAAAATCTATTTCCCAATCATAAAACACTATCTTTATCAATATAAAATTCTGAAAACTTACACATCTTACTAGATTTTACCTTTTAGTCCAAATATTTATCTTCCTTCTGAGCATGCTCAATTATTTCTGTCAAAGTTAAATTTATTGAATCTTGAAACAATATAGGAAATTTACCTTCTCCCCCAAATTTATTTCTAAAATATATCAAACTATTAACCAAAGGTTCTCATTCAAAACGTAACATAGTAAATGTATCATTATTTTTCTGACTTAATGAATCGACCAACTTTTTTTCTTTTTCAAGATGGAAATGAATCTTTATATCATAATCCTTGATTAGTTCTATAAATCTTATCTATATCATGTTTACTTCTTTTTTTGAATTAATATATACTTTATAGTGTTTTTATAAGTATTTGTTCACACTTTACTTCATACAAAGGATGCCTCCAAATTTTTAATTAAAATCCTACAACTGCTAATTTGATTTTATGTATTGGGTAATTTTACTCTTGCGGTTTCAATTCACATGAAGAATAAACAATTACCTACTAATTATTCATTGAGACACAACCAATTTCATTCAATAATGAATAACTTTAGATAAAAAAAATCCCATTTCTGAATGGTAGGGACAAAAATTGAGAATTCACCAATTTTCTTTATTATTTCCAGAAAATAGCCATCAAATTATTTTTTCAACATGAATTTAACTCCTTTGTTAGTTAACATAGTTAGTGGGATAGAAAACTGAAAAATGTTTTCCAAAACATACTAGAAGTAACCAGCTAATCAATGAAAACTATAATTCTTTTTGGTAGTTGTGGATCTTTGACATTCTTCAATAACTCTTTTTAGAAGGTTCAATAGTTAGGCCATCATTATGAAATATATATGCATGGAATGAAATTTGATGCAACCATAATTTACAATTTACAAAATTCCCATATATCATATTTTTTAATGTCTTTTAAAATAACCCTTGTTATGATTCAGATCCTATTGACTTTTAGAATATACCAAAATTTCATCTATTAACATAAACAAATCTTTTTCCAATAAATAATGAAAAATTTTATTCATAAGGTCCATAAATACTGAAGGATCATTGTATAATAAATAAAAAATATAAAAAAACTCATATTTAGTATATCTATTTTAAAATATAGTATTCATAATGTATTATTAATTCAATTATATCTTATAGTACCCTAACCTTATACCAACTTTCAAAAAATTATAAGCTCCATGTATATGATCAAAAAATAATATATATGAGGAAAATGATACTTTTTCTTATTATTAATATTATTCAAGTATCTATAATCAACTAGAAGTATCCTTGATCCATCATTATTATAAAACATAAAAAATAGTAACCCCAAGATTAAGTTCTACATTGGACAAAAATTTATCTATAAAATCTTACATTTTTTTTAAATTTAAAATGTTACACTTTTGAAATTTAGAAAGGGATTTAAAAATAGGATTAAAATTATGAACAAATTCAAAAGTAATATCAACCTCTTGTACATTAATAAGAACAAGGAAATAGTTATAAATTTCACCCATGTATTAATTTTCTACTCACACGTCACTAATATCAACAATTTCTTCATTTTCAATAATATTAGCTAGGTAACTTTCACTATCATCTGTAATCAATTTATCAGCTTCATAGTAAGTTATCAAATGCATTATATCAATGAAAAAAAATTATTATCACTAAAATATATCTTAGGATGATGTAAAAAATAATAATCCAGAATAGAATTGATATAAAACTCTAATATAGAAAGTTCATCATGAATTATAGTAATTACCATCACACTGATAAAAATCAGAAGATTACTATAAATCATTGTTACATTAATACTTACAATAGAATTTTTCTCCTATTGTATTATATTAATTTCATGAGGTGATATTCCCAATTAATATTTAAATTTACTATAAAGGAAATAATGCAAAGATCCTGAATCCAACAGGTTATTGGAATAATTAAAATACAAAATTATCATACCTATCACCACTTCGTTTGATTCATCATCATCAAATCTAGTAGTAGAACATGAACTCACTACACCTTTCTATATTTGATTAAGAATATTTCTATTATATGCAACTAAATTTGGACATTCATTAGCATAATGTCCCAACTCATTGAAACTAAAACACTTCACCTTTGAATGACTATTAGTTAACTCATTATTTGGTTGTTTAAGACTCTTTTATTTACAGTCACAAGAATTTTGAATGTACTAACTAAAATGTAATAACATCCAAGATTATATAAAAAAATAATTAAAATTTATTTTTCCACACCGGGAACATTTTTGGGGCTTACCTTCAGACTTATTTTATTATATAGTTACCTATTTCCTTAATACTTTAACTTTTCTTACAATTGTCATCTTGAATATCATATGTGTCAAAAAACACCATCTCTACTTTCTTATCCCAAAGAACAAGTTACCCATAAATATTAAATTATATTTCATCCAATTTCCTTTTTAAACATGGTTTCAACCATGATTAAATCCTATAATTATTAATATCAATTCTGTAAATGAAATTTGGTGCATACCTGGCCAATATTGTGATGTTTACTTCATTTGAGATAAAATTCATCAGGTTTTCCTCAATTAATGTAATTTTTTTTTCATTAAGACTTGAGAATATTTTGAGAAATATATCTCAAGGAAAATATCTGTTAATTATTACTATTCCATGGAATAATGATCACATTTTTCTCTGGTAATCTTAAAAAAAGACAACCATCGATCAAGATCACCATCAAAATGATATATGGTAAGACTAAAATTTGGAAATTCCAAACATCCCATGGCTTCAAATTTCTTATTTAGAGAATTAACCCACCCTTTAAATATCATTAAATTTTTTTATCCAATGATTGATGGGGGATGGTTCCTCATAAATGATCCACGATAGACATATAACTTCATCGTAGATCTGGTTCCCCTATGACATAGATAACCCCTTAATTTATATATTTTTTCAACTGATCCATAATTGAAACAAACAATTATATTTTTATTCCAACTATATTTTTATACTAATTTGGAATAATATTTTCTTTTGAGTGCCTTCCCACTACATATTCCCAGTTTCTTATATAAAAAACCATTCTGAATGGAATTATTTAAGATAAATAAACATGGTAATATTTAAATTCTATTCCATTCCACCATAGCCATAAATTAAAATCTATCAAGGATATGATATTAACATTATACTAGGATCTAAATTTATCTCAATTGTCCTATGATACCATCAAAAAGTACATGATATTAAATATTACATAATAATATTTTTTAGTCATGAATTCACTTTCTTAAACATCAAGGATCTTTTAAGATTAAAATTTTTAGATAATTAAGCCATAAATAATAAATTAGAAGGCCATACAACACAAATTGGACACTTCTGATTTGTATCTATTTTTCTCACTATATAATACTTTTTAAAACAAAAAAATAATTTCTTTCCTAAAAGCTCTTCCAAACTCTAACATTGAATTCATCCATTCCCTTAACCATAAATGAAAATAATATAAAAACATGGGATGAGAATAATAATCACATTAATGGATATAAAATAAAGGAAATATTTAGAATTATTGAAACATGAAATTCCATAAAATATTTACCATTAAATCAATGTTCATTGAGAATAAGAAATAAAACATTTTCACATGAAAAAACCAATTCTAACTCAAATAAATGCTTTAAAACCCATATAAGGAAATTATAATCCAATCTTGGGAAAAAAGATCAAAATATTTATAATCCATTTTAAACCCATATTAGAAGTAACTGGATCACGGTTAAATCCATATAAGAAACCCTTTGGAAACACACTCTTTTATTACCATTAAGATAAAAAAAATAGCGCAATGAATTTGATGTCCTATCTAGGAACACCTGTCATTTAAGATATAGTAGTATAAACAAGATCAATATTGGAAACCCCATAATATTAGCTATATTGTTTTCACCCATCACTATCTGAGATGCCCCATTGTATACATATAATGGGATGACCTAATACTATATATGTCTCACCATTGTATAAGATATAATGTGATCACTTGATGATATCTGAGCATATAAATATCACATGCATAATTATCAAGTACTATATCATGAATAATACATTTTTAATTTCACTTACCAATAATAAAATATTTGAAAATTTCTTTTAAACTATAAAACAAATAATTTTTGGATATCAAAATACACTTTTATTTTAAAAAATCATTTTTAATACCAAATTATACTTTTATTTTTAAAATGTATTTTTAATACAAAATATACAAATAATTGAAAAATGTTTTTAATTTAAGGAAAATATGAAAAATTTCAATGGAATCCAAAAATAAAATAATGGTCACTAGGGCATAAAATTAATTTTAATCACGTATATTAATAATAGGGCATTCCTTTTGGTTTTTATCAAAATCTTCCCTATAAAACATGTAAAAGGATTCCTTTTGAAAATATTAGAAAATTAAGTAAAAATTGACCTAATATTTATATCATAAATATTTATTTCAATAAAAAATTTATAATATATACATTTTAAAAACATAGACATGGGAGATAAATGGATTTTGAAGGAAAACAAAAAAAAAATTATTTTTTAAGGAAAACTCCCTTATTACATGGGAAATACTAGAATTATAGTCCCTTTAAAATATTCACATTAAAAAAACATTAAATACAATGATAATAGATGAATTAATGATATTACATATTAATGGGGCTTTATATACAACTCCTAAATGAATTTTGTTTCATTCCCCGAAAATATGCCTCAACAAAATGAAATTGAGATGAAGTCCATTACCATGAGTCTGACTTGTTAGGTCTATATTTATCTTCACAAATAATAAAATTATTTAATTTATTAATAAAAATTTGAAGTTTAATATCACTTTTATTTCAATTATTACTATGTTATAATTAATTATATAATGAATCAATTTTACATAAGATGTTTTGAGCTTATTTGGATTCTGTGTCAACATCAACTTTGGTAGGTTGACTATTGTCAAAGATGTCATTATATAAACATATAAAGAATAATAATAATATTTATACATTTATTTTACTTCTAATAAAAATAATGATTTATGGTTATCAAATATGAACCAATATTCTGTCATGTAGATGGTAGGCCAAACTTACATGTGAGTAACATTTACATTTTCAATGGTCATTATAGAATAAATTAAAGTAATGTTTTATATTTACAATTTTATAATTAAATAAAAAACAACATATTATTTAATTATATATAATTACATATTTCATTCTTGTGATGTGGTGATAAAAAGAAAAGAATCACATTTCTTCGAGGTGGTCGTAGTCCACATCTCAACAAATGGCGTAATAATTTCTTTCAGTGTGTGAAAAGGTATGAATAAAAATCATATATTATATTTATATAATGATTATTATGTCATGATTATAAAAACTATTTCATTAATATTATATATATTCATTATTTTATTCTTATTACCTTACATTTAATGTGTTATTGAAAATTAATCACATCGCTTTGTGAGGAGGTAATCCACCGTACACATGAGCGATGTTATCGTATCCCCTATAACATGAAATGTAAAAAGGTAAATATGAAATAAAGACTCTAGAGGTATAATTAAGTTATAAAAATAATATATAATCTTCTTATCCATCATTATACCCAACCATGAATAGTGGTAATGGAAAAAATGAATGATGTCATTTTGCAAGACAATAGTCCTCCGTATAGAAGAATGATGATTTTGTATACCATTTGATTGAAGTGTGTTTTTTTAGGATATAACATTAATATTGTAACACCCCAAGTAAATAAAGAATATTACATTTTTATATTTATCCATATTTGTGAATAAAATGTTAATATTAATTTAAAGGGAATGCTATGCTCGATGGCGTACCCAATATGCAATAATGAGTTTCTTAGAAATCTTACGTTCCACTCTAATAATAAAATAATATTATTTTAAATGGTAGTTAACACCTTGTCATTATAATGGCAAGAATGAACAGAACTAACTACAAAATGATTATATATGTTTGTCAAATATTTTAACTTTTATCCAATAAATGTTAGAGGCTTAAAGTGTGAATGAATCCAATTTTAAGCAAAAATATTCTAAATTCTTTATAAGGTCGATTAACATACATTTGATGGTGAACCATTTTTAAATCCACTTTTTGACAATTTTATTTGTTATATTAGACCAAATAAAATCCTTCTTTAGAATCAGGATATCAATATTTACTTTGTGTATGTTTTTGTTTTTTTGATAAAGTCCATTTTTTAATGAATAAGTGAAAAATGTTGTACATTAATTCAAAAACTCGTTTTAATATAATTTATTTATATGATTAGATCAACTTTTTAATTGTTTATAAAGTGAAATTAGAATATATTTCTTCTATTTAATCCAATGGTGGTCAATAGAATTAATTTCACTTTGAAATTGGACTTAAACTAGTGTCAATCTTTTAATAGATATTGTTTCTTAAAAACATGCTATTTGTTTTGATAGCGGGAATTAATTATTAAATTAATTAATTCAACTTATATATTTTGAATTTGTTAAAATATACATCATTTTTGAATTCGGAATATCAAATATACCTTTGTGTTATTTTTTGGTATTTTTCTGAAAAACTTCATTTTTTAATGAATAGTGAAGCCACTAAGTGGTAGTTGAAAAACTAATTTTTCATTTAAATGAAACATTACCACTTCTGTGATTTGAATTTCAAAAATCCGACATACATGGTTTCCATTAGGATGTAAAATGTAGTTCAACAGGATTAAAATATTTTTTTGTGAATAATGACTTTTAAGTTTTATTAATTGCGATTAAAGGCAATTAGTGTAATTTAAGGTAAATATAATGATATAATAATATGAAATTATATTTACAAATGTCTTACATTAATTGTATCAGTCCTGGACGACCAATACAATCCATGGGTCAACTTGGGGACCCCATGGAGCCACTTGGGTAAGAAAATGACATTAATTACTTTTTATTTAAAGTTAAAATAAAAATGTCACAAACATGTATTGTTTTACTAAAAAAACATTAACATGGGGTTATCCAAGTCATATTTTTTACTATAAATATTCATTATAAATATATAAATATATCCTACATCATGATATTTTTTTATAATTTTTAGACATTAAATAAATAAATTTATTTATGACACCATGATGATGCAGTGATTAGCTCATTAATGAACGATTTAAATAAAATGAAAATATAATGTAAAATATAAGACATACACTTGTCTAAACCCTATTGGATGAGTATATTTCGAACCCTTATAACCTTATACTCGAAATATATCAATTTGGGACCTTTAAAATCTGAAAATCATATTAATATAAAGTGACATTTATTTACTTTCCAAGAGTGCCCCTCCTCCCTCTTATAAAAGGCCCCCACCTCTACCCCCTTACCCACACCTCTCAAGCCTTTGGTTCTGCCAATATCTGCTCCATTTATCTCTACACATCGCTTTATTCATCCTAGAAGCCTTAACTTAGGCAGAAATCCTTTCAAGAAACCCTTTTTATTCAAACCAATAAAAGTTACCCGATTTATAGGTAATGTCTTCAATTGTGTTCTTTTGTTTTATTTTTCTTCTCCAACCCCCTAAACTCTTTTTATTCATTTCTTTTGTAACAAAACCAGTATTGTATATATAATAGGATGTTTTTATGAGTATTATTGGAGATACACTTACACACACCTCCGTATAATGGTCAAAGAACATACTGTTTCAGTGGATGGCAAATTACTGCCTCACGAAACGATGATTGTTCTATCTTCTCCTACCACATCTCATGGTGGCCATTATGATGGAACTATTTTTGTATATGACATATATTATATTTATTTTCTATCTCTGCTTCTGTATTTTATATTTAAAACATACCTTTATGCTTTGCATGTTGTGCAAATGCGATAATTTCTTTTGAGGAAGTGTGGACTACCACTCCCTCAAGTGATGTGACTCGTTCCTGCAATACACGGAATGTATAAAGAATGAAATTAATGAACTTATGTGACCTATATAACATATATATTATACTAGAATTATAATATATATATATATATATCATTTTGTTTTAATTTCATTAAATACGAAATAGAAATGAAAGTAGCGTTCATGCGTACGTACAGGTTACCGTCTCCATGAACAGTGCATTTCCTTTATTACCTCTAAATGTTATGTGATATTATAAATGCAAGTATTTACTGGATATATATTATATATATGATATCTACATCAAGAATATAATTTTGGATATAATGGATATTTTACAACATGAACAACTTGTAATTATAAGAAGTTTATTTTTTACTCAAGTACCAATGATCGGCAAAAACGACCGTTATTAACTTAAATAATTAAATAATGTTCATAAAATGGTAATAAATTATATAAAAGGAATAATTATCTTAAAAAAGTTTCTTAATAAATTATAAATTAACTCTAGTTTATTATTCAGGAGATTAAAGAACGATCGAGTCAAGTCAGACACGAGGTAAGGGATCTCACCTCTCTCTTTCTTTTTAAGATCTCTCTTTTTTTTCATTTCTTTTAATCTCCTATTTCTTATGTTGGGGGATGTTATTTTATATTCATCTTACTGTAAATTTTATGTTCATATGACAAGAGACCCTATTTGATCTCGTCAATCCTTTTTTTGGAAGTTTTATGTGGCGTTGTTAGGCTGCCGAGTTTTCATAAGGGATTTTCATCTCACTTTTATTCTAGTGAGATTTATGCTACATTTGAAATATTTACTTTGAGTGGTGTATGTAAATCCCATTATTCTACACTTTTTGTAATATAATTTCATTTATGATTATTTACATCAATGCAATATAGTCCTTCTTTCATGGGGTGTACGTTTCGAAGTTACCCAAATCGGTAAGGGAACCTTTCACGCACCTCTTTTTAAAAGACTTATTTTTGTTAGGTCTTTTAATTTACATATTCTTATGTGGGGATATATTATTATATATCCTTACTGATTTAAATTTTATATCCAAGTGACGAGATACCATTTTCTCTCACATCAACTATTTTTATGAACTTTAATGTGACGCCGTTATGCAGACAAATTTTTGAAAAAGAATTTCTTAACTCAATTTAAATTCTTTGGGATAAACTTGTACTCCTTGAATATGTCATTCTATGAATATGTGTGAAATACTCTGATTGTTTTACACTTAATATCCTATTATATTGGGTGTATTTATTTTTGTCAAATATAATTATGTAATTGATTTATCTTTAATCAAAGGATACTGTCTTTATAAGGGATTTCATCTCAATTTACATTAAATTGAGGCTTCATTGTTGTTTTGCACCAATTCACTTTGATATGGTGTATATACTGTCATTTTTAATATTATATCATTAATACCATTATTGTTATGATACTATAAATTTTTGATTAATTGTTATTCCTTTAAAAGATTCAAAGTGGTGAGGGACACTTTGATTCAAAAATCTCTTTATTAAATAGTTTTTAAAATAGTTTGATAAATCATTGATTTTGTCAATATCATGAAAAGATATATTGTGACTTCAAATGAAATGTTAATAGTGAAATATTTATATTTTCAATATTTTATGTGCTATGATTTTATAATGGTACTTGGACATTTGACGGGTGGTTACGTGATAACCCATATGAAGAGTGGTGCCATGAATACCAGGATGGGTGGTTACGTTATAACCTCCAATGCATTGGGTATGGAAGTTGGTTGTATGGAAATTCCATTTAGTGATATGTGTGGAAGTCGACCGTATGGTCATTCCATTTAAGTATGTTTTTGTCCCAAGTTACTTTTATATGTTATGTGTTCTTTATATGGGTTTATGGTAATCTTTTGGTTAAAAAGGATAAGTAGTTGTCTTTTGTTCAGTGAAATGTATTTACTACTTCATAAAGGTGAAAAGTATTACTTTGATAAAGTGTTCATGGTTTACTTTTTGTTTTGAAAAACTAACAGTTTTCCTTCTTTATGTATCCCTTACTGAGATTTTTATGCTCACCCCATGTTTTTTTGAAATGTTTTACACATGACATAATTTGGAATAGGGTCAATAATGGGATAAAAAAAAGTCATGTTGTCTTAAACATGGAACTAGAAATGTCTCTTTTTTTAAGAGTTCATGTTTTGTAAAAAAATGAAACTTTTTAGAAGTGTCTTCTGTGTAATCTTTTGAGATTTAATAGTTATGATCTAATTCTCTAAACCTATAAACCTGAAAAGATCCTCAATGTGAATTATGAATTTAATTAAAGAATATGTATTGTAATAAGGTTGGGTCCTTATAGTTGGTATCAGAGGTCGGTTTAGATAACTTTAGAGGTTAGGGTATTCCTTAAGCATAAGTGACATTACCATAATGGTTAGGATTTCAGAAAGAGTCATAGTTTTAGATAAAGTAAATGAGTTTAAGATAACATGAATAATTATATCATAGTATGATTATAATAATAAACTCACATGTACATTTTTTGTTTTAGTAAATGGAAGGATCTTGCAGGCACCAAAGTGACAATGGGTTTGAAGGAAACTGTGGTGGTTCTCTGATTAAGAGACTGAATGAAATTGGGGATTCAATGAGGAATCTCGTGGTTATTATAAACCAACTATCAAGGAGTCATGATTAACCACTTGAACCTTGGTGAGTTCTCTAATGCATCATGTATGAGAGAACCAACTCGATGTGGATGTTCAGGTAATAATTATAAAGGAAACCATTAGGGTTTATAAGATCATTACTTTTGAGGTAATTATGGGTTACTATACTTTATGATGGAAAATGAAAGGCATGAGATAAACTTGAGGTTAAATTATGATATGGTTATTTTTGATGATTTTATCTCTTTTTGGGGAATGTTTTAAGAATTATGTAGTTTCGGAAAAAGAACAACACGTAAACCGTGTGACAACCCATCATGTTAGACAACGCTGCGGGAATCGAACCCAAATCTAAAGTGAAACTGGTATTTATAGCCTACCACTAGACTACATGAAGTCCCGGGCTAATTTGACTAATTAATTTTAGATAGATGATTTCACTAATCAAGAGTAAGTTGATTTTGGGTTATCTATAGGAATGATTAACCAATTATGGAGGACATGTGATGAGGCTAATTACTTTTCAATACGAGACTTTAAGAGTAATTGATGTTATTTGGAGATAAATGTTAAGATTTACCCTGGAAGACAATGCGATTAAATCCATCAGATATTTGGGTTTCATTTATAGTATGGTTTATCTTTGAATAATTTTATGGACAATTATTTACTGAATGGTCTTTTTGAACATTGTATAATGTTTGACAAATTTTGGAGATTAAGAGTAGTATTTATTTTTGTAGAGGATTATCCTTTTTGGGTATTATCTGATCTTGTACTAACCTTTTTGGTTTTGGTTTTAGTTAAGTTCTAAAGGCATGGAAAATATATAGTTCTCTTTTTTGGATTAGGTGATTCTCAAGAAGTTGATTATGGTACTCTTAATGTGAACAAGTCTTCCTAAATACTCGTCTTTTGGAGAAAATATGAGTTTGTGTAAGAAATCTAGTAAAAGTTAAAAGTAAACATGACAAGTATGTATGTTTCCTTATGATTTAGTTAAGCTCATAAATAAATTCCTAAATGAAAAGTAACTTAAATCTAAAATGATGTCTGTTAACTTTTCATTCTGGGGAATCAAATACCGTTTAACCCATCACAAGATTGTGATTTTCTGGTGGTTAACTTGCTCCGAAAAATGTTTTCTATCACTCTCCATCAAAACATGACCCTTTGTTTTTTCTTCCACATCCATGTTATCATGGAATCCTAGTGTGGGTTAACTCATTTGACCTTTGTACTTCTCTTTCTTTATTTTAAAGTGATAGTTTTACCGACTCATGTTCTGATGTGGGACATTCAAAGAAGTTTCTGAGCCCAATTTTAAAATTGCAAGGACGCAATTCCCAAAAGGGGAGAAGGATGTAACACCCCAGGTAAATAATGAATATGACATTTTTATATTTATCCATATTTTTGAAAAAAAATGTTAATATTAATTTAAAGGGAACGCTATGCTCGAGGGCGTACCCAATACGCAACAACGAGTTTCTTGGAAATCTTACGTTGAACTCTAGTAATAAAATAATATTATTTTAAATGGTAGTTAACGCCTAGAAATTGTAATGACGGGAATGAACATAACTAACTACAAAATGATTATATATGTTTGTCAAATATTTTTACTTTTATCCAATAAATGTTAGAGGCTTAAAATTTTAATGAATCCAATTTTAAGCGTAAATATTCTCATATTCATTATAAGGTCGATTAACCACATTTTGATAGAGAAACCTTTCTATACCCACTTGTTGACAATTTTTTATGTTATATTGGACCAAATAAGATCCTTCGTTAGAATCAGGATATCAAAATTTACTTTGTGTATGTTTTTGTTTTTTTGATAAAGTCCATTTTTTAATGAATAAGTGAAAATTTTTGTATTTTAATTCAAAACCTCTTTTTAATATAATATATTTATATGATTAGATAATATTTTTAATTGGTTTTAAAGTGAAATTAGAATATATTTCTACCATTTAATCCAATGGTGGTAATTGGAATTAATTTCACGTTGAAATTGGACTTAAACTAGTGTCAATCTTTTAATAGATATTGTATCTTAAAAACACGCTATTTGTTTTGATAGTTGGAATTAATTATTAAATAAATTAATGAAACTTATATATTTTTAATTTTTTAAAATAGACATCATTTTTTAATTTGGAATATCAAATATAGCTTAGGGTGAATGTTTGGTATTTTTCTGAAAAAACTTCAATTTTTTTATGAATTGTCAATCCACTAAGTGGTAGTTAAGAAACTAATTTTTCGTTTAAATGAAACATTACCACTTCTGTGATTTTAATTTCAAAAATCTGACATACATGGTTGTCATTAGGATGTAAAATGCAGTTCAATGGGATTAAAATAATTTTTTGGTGAATAGTATCTTTTAAGTTTTATTAATCACGATTAAAGGTAATTAGTATAATTTAAGGTAAATATAATGATATAATAATTTTAAATTACCTTTAAACTTGTCTTACACTTATTGGATAAGTCATGGCCGACCAATATAATCTATGGGTATACTTGGGGACCCCATGGAACTACTTCGGTAAGAAAATGACATTAATAACGTTTTATTTAAAGTTAAAATAAAAATGTCACAAACATGTATTGTTTTATGAAAGAAATTTTTAAATGTGGTTATACAAGTCATATTTTTTACTATAAATATTAATTAGAAAGATAAAAATATTTCATACATCATGAGATTTTTTTATAATTTTTAGACATTAAATAAATAAATTTATTTATGACACCTTGAAGATGCAGCGATTATCTCATTAATGAACAATTTAAATAAAATGAAAAGATAATGTAAAATATAAGACTTACACTTTTCTAAAACCTATTGGATGAGTATATTTAGAACCACTATCACCTTATCCTAGAAATTTATCAATATGGGCCCTTTAAAATCCAAAACGCATTTTAATATAAAGTATCATTTCTTTACTTTCCAAGAGTGCCCCTCCTCCCTCTTATAAAAGGCCCCCCACCTCTACCCACATACCCACACCTCTCAAGCCTTTGGTTCATCCAAGATCTGCTCATTTTATCTCTCCAAATCTCTCTATTCATCCTAGAAGACTTACCGTAGGCAGAAATCTCTTCAATAAACCCTTTTGGTTCAAACCAAGAGGAGTTACCCTATTTAAAGGTAATGTCTTCACTTGTGTTCTTTTGTTTTATTTTGCTTCTCCAACCACATAAACTCTATTTATTACTTTATTTTGTAACAAAACCAGTATCTTAAATATACTAGGATTTGTTTATGAGTATTATCTGAGATACACTAACACACACCTCCGTATAATGGGTAAAAAACATACTTTTTTCGTGGATGGTGAATTACTGCCTCACAAAACGATGATTGTTCTATCTTCTCCTACCACCTCTCATGGTGACCATTATGATGGAACTATTTCTATATATGATATATATTATATTTATGTCCTCTATATGATTCTATATTTTATATTTAAAACATATATGTATGCTTTTCATGTTATGCAAATGCGATAATTTCATTTCAGGAAGCGTGGACTACCGCCCCCTCAAGTAATGTGACTCGTTCATGCAATACATGGAATGTATAAAGAATGAAATTAAGGAAATTATGTGACCTATATAACATATATATTATACTGTAATTATAATATATATATATATATCTCTCATTTAGTTTTAATTTCATTAAATAAGAAATAGAAATGAAAGTAGCGTTCATGCGTACGTACGGCTTACCGTCTCTATGAATGGTGAATTTCATTTCTTACCTCTAAATTTTATGTGATATTATTAATGAAGGTATTTACTGGATATATATTATATATATTATATCTAAATCATGAATATAATTCTGGATATAATGGATATTTTACCACATGAACAACTTGTAATTATAAGAAGTTTATTTTTGACTCAAGTACCAATGATCGACAAAAATGACCATTATTAACATAAATAATTAAATAATGTTTATAAAATGGTAATAAATGATATAAAAGGAATAATGAACTTAAAAAAGGTTCTTAGTAATGTATAAATTAACTCTAGTTTATTATTCAGGAGATTAAAGAACGATCGATTCAAGTCGGACACCAGGTAAGGGATCCTACCTCTATCTTTCTTTTTAAGAACTCTCTTTTATATCATTTCTTTTAAGCTCATATTTATTATGTTGGGGGATGTTATTTTATATTACTCTTACTATATATTTTATGTTCATATGATGAGAGACCCTATTTTATCTCGTTAATCCATTTATTGTAAGTTTTATGCGGCGCCGTTAGGCTACTGAGTTTTTGTAAAGGATTTTTCATATCACTTTTATTCTAGTGAGATTTATGCTACATTTGAAACTATTTTCTTTGATTGGTGTATGTACATACCATTATTATACTCTTTGTTTAATATAATTTCTTTTATGATTATTTACATCAATGTTGTATAGTCATTCTTTCATGGGGTGTATGTTTCGAAAGTTACCCAAATCGGTAAGGGAACCTTTCACCCTCCACTTTTTAAAAGACTTATTTTGGTTAGGTCATTTAATTTACATCTTATTATGTGGGGATATGTTCTTATATATCCTTATTGATGTAAATTTTATGTCCAAGTGACGATATACCATTTTCTCTCTCATCAACTAATTTTATGAACATTAATGTGACACGGTTAGGCTGTCAAATTTTTGAAAAAGAACTTCTTAACTAAATTTCAATTATTTGGGTTAATATTGTACTCCTTGAATATGTCATTCTATGAATATGTGTGAATGTATCTGATTTTTTTACACTTAATATCCACTTATATTGGGTTTATTTATATTTTTCACACATAATTATGTAATTTATTTATCCATAATCAAAGGATACTGTCTTTATAAGGGATTTCGTCTAAATTTACATTCCTTTGAGACTTCATTGTTGTTTTGCACCAATTCACTTTGATATGGTGTATATACTGTCCTTGGTAATATTATATCATTAATACCTTTATTCTCATGATATTATAAAGTTTTGATTAAATGTTATTCCTTTAAAAGCTTCAAAGTGGTGTGGGACACTTTGATTCAAAAATCACGTTATTAAATGATTTTTAAAATAGTTTGATAAATACTTGATTTTGTCAATATCTTGAAATGATATATTGTGATTTAAAATGAAATTTTAATACTGAAATATTTATATTTTCAAAATTTTATGTGCTATGATTTTATAATGGTACTTGGAAATTTGACGGGTGGTTACATGATAAACCATATGACGGGTGGTGCCGTGAATACCAGGACGGGTGGTTACGTTATAACCTCCAATGCATTGGGTATGGAAGTTTGATGTATGGCTATTCCATTTAGTGATATGTGTGGAAGTTGACCGTATGGTTATTCCATTTAAGTATGTTTATGTCCCAAGTTACCTTTATATGTTATGTGTTCTTTATATGGGTTTGTGGTAATATTTTGGTTACAAAGGATAAGTAGTGATCTTTTATTCAGTGAAGAGTATTTTCTACTTCATAAAGGTGAAAAGTATTACTTGGATAAATTATTAATGGTTTACTTGTTATTTTATAAAACTAACAGTTTTCCTTCTTTGTGTATCCCTTACTGAGCTTTTTATGCTCACCTCATGTTTTTTAGAAATGTTTTACATAGGACATAATGTGTAATAGGGTCATGGATGGGATCAAGAAAAATTCATGCTGTCTTAAACATGGAACTAGACATGAATATTTTTTAGGATTTCTTGTTTTGTAAAAAAATGAAACTATGTAGAAGTGTCTTCTGTGTAATCTTATGAGATAATATAGTTATGATCTAATTCTCTAAAACTCTAAACCTGAAAATATCCTCAATGTGAATTATGCATTTAATTCAAGAATATGTATTGTAATAAGGTCGGGTAATTATAAATATAACACCATATAAATTTATATAATATACTATGGTAATTAAATCAACATTCTATAATCATAATTGAAGGGGCTGGAGGAAGGAAGAAAACAAAACTATTCATTTATTAACTTTACCTCTTCTTTGTGTATCTTTTTTTGGTTATCACCAAAGGCCTCTGTTGGTTATATTTATTATAAATATAAGGCTTATAAGGTGAGATAAGGTAATTTCTCAACTGATTTTGGTAGTTATTTTCCAAACCAATTTCTTTTGATGGTGTGAAGTGTAGAGGAGATGGGTGGCCTTTTATAAGTGAGGTGAGTTGCACAATTATAATATTTTGGAAAGATTGAATTTCTCACAAGTTGTTTTCAGGTCACTAGGCCCCAATAAAGGTATATTGTGGATAATATATAGTATATGGTCTAAATAATTCCATAAAATAGTTTTTTAGATTGTTATGATTTCAATTTTCCTCTTATGATTAAGGAATAACCCCTGGTAAACTCATTTTTAACTTAATCATTACAATTAATTTTAACTATTTTTACTAATCATTATGGTAAAACATTAAGTTGGACTTATTAAAAATTATAAATTATAATTTCTCCAAATACTAAATCTATTTACCCATTTTAGTTCAAATATATGGTAAAATTTAATTTAATATTAATCCCACAGAAACAGTGAGATAACAAGTTTTTAAGAGGAGTATTTTTATAACAATGATTATTTCATTTGAACTCCTTGACTAAAATTAATCATTACATGGAACTAAAATAAACTTTAATCATAATATATATATATATATATATTTATTTAATTTATGAAATTACTTATTAGGGATTATTTTAATTAATTATAAATAAGAAACAATATTCTCTTTAAAACAGTTTTTAAAGAAACTGTTATTACACCCAAAGACAAACTAATACTAAAAACTAGTATAAATTCATATAAAAATTAATTATGTGGAATAAATAGAAAAAATAATACTTATAGAATATTAAAAAATATTAAAGTCAATTTTATAATTTTAAATTAATTAATGTATTATAATGAAATGACTTTTTACAAAAATCGATATTTTTCACTATTCACTGAAAATTCAATATTTTCAAAACAAATCCAATAATTTCCCTATTTTTATATTTTATGATTTATAAACTTATATTAATATTTTAAATTTAAAATAACTAATATATAAATTAATCTTTTAAATAAAACATTAAAATAAAATATTTCATTTATACTACTTCCTTTTTGATTTAAAGAATAATTACTATTTTTGTAACTAATATGACTATCTTGGTCATATTAATATCTATGAAAATGATATATTTTTTAATTATCTTGGTTTTTAAATTTTAAAGACCTGGAAAATACATATAATGTTTTTTAATTATATGATCATTTTACGAGCCTTTGAAAATTGACAACGTGTAATTCCAAGGCTCGGTGTTCCCAGAATAAATTTATGAACATTTTTTGGGTAAATTTAGTAAATGTATGAGTGTTTTTTTGTAACTTTTAAACTGCTTCTCGGAATTTAAATCATAGGGCACCGTTGAACCGACAACACCAATATTCTCTTAAAGAGACCATCACCTCGACTGCAATAAGTCGAGAGTGAAAGATATATTTTTTGTTTTTCGTGGAAATGAAAAATAAAATAAAACATTCTTTTGATTTATTTCTAATAAATACCTCCCAAATGAATGGTAAAGAGTTGGGGACACCCTCAATTAAAACCCCGTTTTGGAATTCCTAAAGGTGGGGACCACCCGAACCCTCTTAATTGGAGAAACCCCTTGGACTCCCTCATTAATGTAGACTTAAACCATGGACTTCCTCCAAATATATTATGCCAGTATGGTAACATTAATTTTTACAAACAATTTATTATGCCAACGTAAATTAAATCTATATAATTAATTTAATATGATGGAAACTCTCATTTTTTTCGAGTTCGAAATTGTTGGCAAAGGGAGAAGCTTGGGAGAACTTAGGAGGAACGCATTCTCCAACGAAGAATGATTCTTCAAAGAGGAATGTGCCATATTCTTCAATGAAGAATGCCCCAACTCTAGCGTGAGACATATTAAACTATGGAGAACCGACCCCTGTCCTTCCCTCCTCTCGGACGTCAACAAACCTTCAAGGTAGGTGTTTTGTTATTCTTTGTGTTTTACACCGAATTAATCATCTTGATCAGTCTGCTACAGAACTAATGCCGAGGAAGTGGGAAAAATGAACATGACCCAATCCCTCCACCGTTCTTCATGGTAGGTGTGTTCTTCATTATAGATGAGGATTGAAACAGACACTGGAGTGGCATGGGAACGGCGGCCGACACCACGGAGGACTGAGACAAAGGCGATGGGGTGACCGTGCCGCTTGACTGAAGAGAACAGCAGCCTTGTGTCGTGGCGGCAAGGGAAGGGAGGCCGGCACACTGTCGGCTGCCGATGAATGCACGATGCACAACGGCGCCATGTGGAGAGGACGGTCGACCGTCCGACCAGCCGTAGAGGACCGCTGCTATGTGGCTGCGCCACAGCACCGCGACACCCTCAGTCCCGCGGCCGCCCGACACCATGGGGCGCCTGACGTGGGTCGGCCCGCCCGGCATGGGTGGGGCCAAACCCAGCGTTCCTGGCACCGTTGGTGTGCTGGACTGGACCCAGTGGGTGAGGAAAAACCCAAAGGGTCGGGCCAACCCGAACCGGGTCGGGTCGACCCCGGCTGGGTTGGGTCGGACCGGACCCGGACCAACTTCAGCTATAATCGCTCTTTTGGACATAACATTGGAACCAGACATCTGTTTAAAGAAATGTCTACTGAACCAGAAACATTAGGGATAGACGATCCTTTTGGTACTCCCCACATGAGATTTGGATAATGTTTTAGGTATGGTTGGGTTGGATCAAGTACAAATCCAACCGGACCCTCGGAACTAAAAGGCTAATTACTTACTGATCAGGCATCCAACTGATGCACCATCTGTTGCATTGAGATCCCTTTTACATGGAATTTCTTAGGGATACTAATTCATGGGACTTCATGGCTGTTGGGGTATCAACTAGTAGCTTGAGGAGCAAACTCTCTTGAAGACGAGCAAACTTAGTGTGGGTACCCAGTAGCTAGCTTTGACGATGTATCGATGATGTACTATGATCTTATGTGGGTCTGAAGACATACTAATGATGTACTAGGATCTTTTCTGGGTCTGCTGAGGTACTGAAAATTTACTAGGATCATGTGTGGGTCTGAAGGCATACTTTTGATGTACTAGGATCTTGTGTGGGTCTGATGATGTACTGACGATGTACTTGGATCCTGTGTGGGTCTGATGATGTACTTAATCTATATTAAGTTCCTAGGTGGGTCTGAAGACGTACTAACGATGTACTTGGATATTGTGTGGGTATAATGATGTACTGACGATGTACTGGGATCCTGTGTGTGTTCTGGTGATATACTATCGATGTACTAGGATCTTGTGTGGGTCTGATGATGTACTGACATGTACTAGGAATCTGTGTGGGTCTGATGATGTACTGACGATGTACTAGAATCCTGTGTGGGTTTGATGATATACTATGATCTTGTGTGGGTCTGCAATTTGGGATCCTTTGTGGGTCTACTGCTTAACAGAGTACGATGATTCAGCAGTGACATATAATCATCTCTACTACTGTACCTAAGATATTTATGGTGTGAGCTGAGTTCGTACTTGTGTTGTACATTCCTTTGTGGCAATACCTTGTTGGTATTCTATTGTGCAGTGTACCTTTCTGGTACTTACCTTTGTGGTATTCCTTCCTTTATAGAATAGTTGAGCTTAGGGGTTTTGGGTTGGACCCTGTGTTTTCCTCATGATTGAGATGGGTATACTTGATAACTTCGATATATGTGTGTGCATATACCTAAGTAGGGTTGGCAGTTGATTTCATGCTTCATGGTTTGTATTTTGTGGATTTTGTGAGACATTGAGTGTCTCGGGGTCCCTACGGAGTATTTTTATACTTACCCCTGCACGGGCTATGCCCGCACCTTGTTGTGTTTGGTTCAGATGACGAACATCGCTAATCGAGGCTGAGGGTGCCAGGACTGGATGGTTCCTGGAGGTAGACCATAGAACATGTCGGTAAGCAGAGGAGATGGGTGGATGTGGAGTGAAAAGGAGGCGATTTGTACCAACCCTTCAGGTAGGAACCTCGGAGGATGACCCAATAGCTATCTTTCTCTTTCTTCAGTTTTATTATATTTCAATTGTACTTGTACCATTACTGGTGGGCTTGTATTCCGGACCCTCTTACATTGAGAACACTTTTTGCAATGCAGTTTACTTGGTTTCATATCTTGTTGAGTGCTTGGTTGTGTGTGTTTATTGGATATAAATGCATTTCCTTCCTGGTTTTAGGGAATACGTCTTTCATTGCTTGTCGCCAGCCCCTGGCCTAAGGAAGGTGGGCTTGGGGTAGTTACGGCAAAGGCCCTTGGGGATGAGTTGTGACAAATTGGTATCAGAGGAGTTGGTTCTACCATAGAATAGTGGACTCTGATCTTCTTTTAACGACAATAGTGTTATGTATAGTGAGTGTGGTTATCATTTTAGGGAATCTAGTATTAGTGTGGCGGCCGATGTATCCATACACCAAGACCCCGATTTATAATATCTGACTCAGTGCAAAAAAACACTATTTGTGTGTGTGTTTTTTAATAGTTTTCATTGTGATCTCTTTGAGTCATCTCACCATGAATAACATATTGAAAGTGGCGCACCCTGTTTGTATTTAGGATGCCTCCATGCATACAGTCAGCTGGGGTATCGTGTATAGTACGCACTGATAGCCCACCGAGCAATGAGGCCTCGGTGTAGGGCCCTCTTTCAGTAGAGGCGCCAATGGAGGCACAAACGGTCCCTTACCTATTGGGCCACCGATTCCACCAGCCCTAGTAGTAGAGAGTGCATGCCGCTTCAGAGTGTTGCATGAGTTCCAGCGCTAGAGGCCACCTAGGTTCCGGGGAGAGGTGGACCAACATGCGACATAGGATTGGTTGGAGGTCATTGTGAGAGTCATCTGACTGGTAGGGACACCAGCTAATCATATGGTGATCCTTGACTCCAATATTTTACAGGTAGCAGACTTTGAGTGCCTGTTCTGAGCAGATTTTTTCCCAGTGACTCTTCACGCAGTGCGCATTCAAGAGATTCTTCATTGGCAGAAGGGCAGCATGACTGTGCCTCAGTACCTAGCGAGGTTCACCGACCTATCATGCTATTCCAATGATATGGTGCAGGTCCCATTCTACAGAGCCCAGACATTCAAGTAGGGACTTAGGCGGGAGATCAAGGCTCCAATGATCTCACTCAACATCCCGACACAAGTAGTGGTGTTAGAATGAGCCCTCTTAGTGGAGAGTTTTCTTGCTGAGAAGTCACTAGTAGCGAGACCCACCACCATTCATCACGTAGAATAATCTTATGTAGCTGGAAGAAGACAGATGTCACAGAGGTCCAGTAGAACAAGACCTATATTTGGACGACCATAGGATTTAGGGTCGGTTGTGTGAGGCACCGAAGACAGATCCAGTAATGCGAGGAACATGTAGTGTTTCACATGTGGTGGGTATGGTCACATGGATCATGACTATCTGACCTGTCGTACGAATGATCAAGGAATGGTCTAGGGACCGTCCAAGAAGAGATAATGGATTGACCAAGGAGTCTGCAGGGAGAAGGCGGATGTGGCAGAGAAGCTGACCATGTAGCTGGCAGTGGGCGACGATTCGAGATATTACCACCACCACCACTAGGTGGTCCACCTCGACCAAATGGCGTAGGTGGAAAGGGGTTGCTGAGCTTTAGGTAGCTATGGCCAATGGCCATGGTGCTCTAAAGATGATACGAGGTATGATCTGTGTCGAATCCACCATAGCTATAGTACTTATAGACACATGTTCCATTCATTCTTTTGTTGCCACTTCCCTCGTTTGGAGCTCAAAGATTCCAACGTAGCCATTGGCTCTATCCTTATGTCTATAGAATCTTACAGGAGCAGATTCGATGATTACGCATTGGTGCTGGCAATGTGAGCTTACTCTAGGAGGCGAGAGCTTCGGCTGGGATCTCCTAGTAGTGATGTTGATTCCTTAAGACGTCATCTTGGGTATGGACTGGTTATCTACAGTACATGCTCAGATTGACTATATTAGGTGCAAAGTGTGGTGTGTCATCCTGGATGGGACGTGGTTTACCTTCAACAGCAAGAAGGGATCCTTTGCAGCACAGGATGGACTTAATCGAAGGAGATTGAATCCGATCACTCATCAGTTGGCTAGCCTTACCCTTGGAGTAGTTGATGTGAAGAGTCTGAGTTATCCTGTAGTGGTGGACCAGTACGCGGATTTCTTCTCTGATGATGTTCTGGGAATACCTCCTTAAAGAGAGGTGGACATTTATATTGACTTATACCCCGAGATGACACCGATATCTAAACCATAATATCAGATGGTTCCCACAGAGATTCGTGAGCTATGGGTATAGCAGGACAACTTGTAGGGGAAGAGATTCATTCAGCCTTGTTTTTCTCCTTGGGCAGCCCCGATTTTGTTCGACAAGAAGGAAGATGGGAGATTGAGACTTTCTGTTGACTATCTGTGCCTGAACCAGGTGACCATGAAGAACAGGTACCCACTCTTGAGGATTGAAGACCTCTTTGATCAGCCGAAGGGAGCATGATGGTTCTCGAAGATAGACATTAGGTCAGGCTATCACCATCTCAGAGTGCGAGATGAGGACGTGTAGAAGATGACATTCAGATATCGGTATGGCCATTATGAGTTCTTGGTTATGTCATTCGGTGTGACCAATGCCCTAGTATTGTTCAAGGGACTCATGAACAAGATCATTCATCCATATCTTGATCACTTTGTAGTAGTCTTCATCGATGACATTTTGATCTACTCGGCTACTGAGGAGGAGCATGCCTATCATTTGAAGATAGTTCTGGACACACTCCGAGAGAACTAGATTTATGGTAGTCTCTCGAAGTGCCAGTTATAGATATGAGAGGTGCACTTTCTAGGACACTTCATCAAAAAAGTTGGAGTCGTAGTGGATGCAGTGAAGATTGATGCAATACTTTCTTGGGGGAAACACAAGATTGTGACAAAGGTACAGAGTTTCCTGGGATCGGCTGGATACTAGAAAAGGTTTGTGTAAGATATCTCCAGAGTTTCAGTACCATTATCAGCATTGAAGAAGAAGGGGAAACCCTTCATGTGGTCAAGGAAATGTTAGTGAAGTTTTCAGGAGCTGAGGCAGAGGCTGACAAGTGCGCCCCATCTTGAGGATTCCAGAGGAGGGTGTGGGGTACGTCGTCTACTGCGACACATCAGGGACTGGACTCAGATGATTCCTGATGTAGGAGCGAGCAATGATCACATATGGTTCTCAATAGATGAAACAACATGAGAAGAACTATGCTACCCATGACCTGGAGTTAGCAGCAGTGGTCTTCTCCATGAAGATGTGGTGACATTACTTGATGGGTGAGAATTTTACAGTCTACTTAAATCACAAGAGTCTTAGGTATATCTTCTCCCAGAAGGACCTGAAAATGAGACAATGGCTTTGGCTTGAGTTCCTCCTAGACTATGACTTCGATATAGTCTACACTCTTGGGGAGGGAAATTTTGTAGCAGATGCACTCAGAAGGAGATCTGGTATACAGTTTCTAGGTGAGGAAACGAAGCAGTTGTCCTCTTTGCAGATATCCTTTGTGGATCGAGATAGAGATGATTTTATTAAATCTCTTATAGTCACTCCCCCGCTTCGTTAACGAGTCAGGGAGGAATTGCGTGGGGACATGGACTGCGAGGCTCGACGTGCTCAGATATCCATAGGACAGGCACCTGATGGATTTTCTGAAGGTGGGGAGAATGTCATCTTCTTCAGAGGACCTACCATTGTACCCATGTAACTTTGGGAGGAAGTGTGGAGAGATTTCCACACATCTCCTATAGTGGGACATCCAGGAGTGGTAAGGTTGTACCCGAATCTTTGACGACATCACTGGTGGCTGAGAATGAAGAAAGCATTAGCATATTTTGTCTGTCGGTGCTCCACTTGTCAGCAAGTGAAGGCGGAGTATCAGGTACCAGCAGGCTCAGTTCTTCCTCTAGTGGTCCCAGAGTGGAAGTGGGATGAGATATCAATGGACTTCATGATGGGACTTCCATGTACATACAGGGGTTATGATTCTATCTGGGTGATCATCAACTGATTCACTATTTCGGCCAACTTCATACCGATCAGAGAGCAGGGTTCTGTAGAAAGCTTGGGACACCTCTATGTGCTGGACATTGTGCAGTTACATTGAGTACCCTCGATAATTGTCACCAATCGTGATACACGTTGTACTTCCGGACTATGGATAGGGTAGCGTGAGGCTTTCTAGATGCAGCTTCATTTGAGAACTACCTTTCATCCTCAGACGGATGGTCAGACTGAGCGGACCATTCATTCCCTCGAGGACATTCTATGTTCTTGCGTCCTCGACTTCGGTCGCACATGGGAGGATCACTTACCTTTTTCAGAGATTGCATAAAACAACAGATATCACTCCACCATTGGGATGACACCTTTTGAGGCGCTGTATGGTCGACCATGCAGATCAACTTTATGCAGGACTGACCCAGGGGAGTCAGCACTCATGTGTCCAGAGATGGTACGGGCTACCACAAAAAATGTGTGGATCATCCAGGAGAGGATGAAGACTACACAGATCATGCAAAAGTCTTATTCCGATAGGATATGGAGACCTCTAGAGTTTGAGGATGGAGACCAAGTATATCTACGTGTCTCACCTCAATGAGGTTTGTGGTGATTTGGACGGGGATACATGTTATCTATGAGGTTCATCAGACCCTTCCAATTCCTTAGAAGAGTTGGTGAGGTGCCATACCGATTAGCCCTTCCACCACAGTTGCATCGGGTTAACAACGTCTTCCACGTATCCCTGCCGAGGAGATACGTGCATGATCCTACCCACATCATCGACCATGGAGAGTTGATCATTGACGATGTGGCAGTGTTTACGGAGGCACCAGTAGAGATTGAGGATCGACAAGAGCAGGTCCTTCTTGGGTGGTCGATGCCTCTGGTGCATGTTTGCTGGCAGCACGAGAACCTCCAAAAGATCACATGGGAGTGCGAGGCTCAGATTCATCCTCAGTACCCCCACTTGTTTTCCTAGTTTTTCAGTTTTGTATTTCAGGGACACAAAGCCCTGAGGTGGGGAGAATGTAAAACCTATAAATTCAATGTAATTTTTTTAATTATATGGGAATTTTACGAGTTTGAAAAAATTGATGGCGCATAATTCTGAGGCCTGGTGTGCCCAAAATGAATTTATGAACTCTTTTCGAATATGTTCAGTAAATGTATGAGTTGGTTTTTATAACATTAAAACTAGTTCCTGGAATTGAAATAGGAGGGCACTGTTGAACTCAAATCGCTGGTATTCACTTAAGTAGACCTTAATCTCGACCGTATTAAGTCAAGGGTGAAAGGTAGATTTTTTATTTTTCATGGAAATGAAAAATAATATGAAATAAATTTTTTTTATTTATAATAAAAACCTACCACATGAGTGTTAAATAGGTGTGGACCACTTGAATTAAAACCCACTTTTTGAATTCATAAAGTTGGAGACCACACAATCCCTCTTAATGGGAGAAACCCCTTGGACTCCCTCATTAATGAAGAGTTAACCAACAGAGTTCATCCAAATTTATTATGCCAACGTGGTATAATTAATTGTGAAAAACAACTATTTGTTCCAAACAATTAATCATACCAACTTAAATTAAATTGATACAATAAAATAAATAATTTATCACCTCTCATTTTTCCCGGCTTCGAAATTTTTCGCAGAGGGAGAAGCTTTAGAGATCTTTGTATGAACACATTCTGCAACGAAGAACAATTCTTCAATAAGGAATGCGCCATCTTCTCCAAAGAACAACACAACACCTCTATCATGGGTCATCTTCATCTATGATAAAACAATATTTGTTATTCCCTCCTCTATGACGTCAACAAACCTTTGAGGTAGGGGTTTTTTTATTCTATGTGTTTTATGTCGAATTAATCTTCTTGATCCTTCTTCTACCGAACTAATGCGGAGGATGTGGGCTAAACAAACGCCTCTTAATCCCTCTTCCATTTTTCAGGGTTGGTGTGTTCTTCGCCATAGAGGAGGATGACAACCGACACCGAAGGGGTGTGGATATGACGGCTGACACGAAGGCTAGTCGTGAAAAAGGTGACTGTGCGACCGCACCACAAGACAGAATATAACTGCTTCCATGTGCCGTGGCAGCAAGGGAAGGGCTTCTGTATCGCTTTTGGAAGCTGTCGGAGATGCAACGCATGACCGCGCCACGGGGAGAGGATGATTGGACATCCATACAGATGTGGTGGACTGCCGCACCATGGCCTCCCTGTCGCAGTACGGTGTCCCACCGCACTGGGGACGCCCTACCGCACCGCGACCGCCCCGCGGCACCGCAGCCACCCCATAGCACCGTGGCCGCCCTCCACCTCGGGCCGCCAGGACGGGACACCCGTCGTAGGCCGCGATAGACCCAGTGGGCTAGGCCGGACCCAATAGGCTGGGCTAACCCAAACCAGGTTGGGTCGACCTAGGTCGGGTCAGGCCGGACCAGACCCAGACCAACTTCGGTCATAATCGCTCTTTTGGCCATAACATTGGCATCAAACATCCTTTTGACGAACCGTCTATAGTGCTATTAACATTGGAGCAATATGGTCCTTTTGGTGTACCCCACTTCGGATTTTGATAATGTGGAGGTAATGTTTGGTTGGATCGAGAATGAATCTAACACAGCCATTGAAACTAAAAGGCTAATAAGTTACAGACCGGGCGTTTGATTGAAGCACTGCCTATTGCGTTGAGATAACTTTTTTCATGGAGGTCCTTTGGGATAATTCTTTATAGGACTTCGAGGTAGTTGGTGTATCGACCAGTATCTTTAAGGATTGGACTCTACTAGAGACGAGAAAACATAGTGCGGGTACCCTGTAGCTGGCTCTGACGATGTACTGATGATTTACTAGGATCCTATGTGGGTCTGACGATGTTCTGACGATGTAATAGTATCATGTGTGGGTCATACAATGTACTGGAGATGTACTAGGATCCTGTGTGGGCTTAACGACATACTGATGATGTTCTAGGATCATGTGTAGGTCTGACGATGTACTGACGATGTACTTGGATCCTGTGTGGGTCTGACGATGTACTTACAATGTACTAGGATCCTGTATGGGTATGACGATGTACTAACGATGTACTAGGATCCTGTTTGGGTTTGGCTATGTACTGACGATGTATTATAATCCTGTGTGTGTTTGACAATGTACTTACGATGTAATAGGATCCTATGTGAGTCTGATGATGTACTGATAGGTACTAGGATCTTGTATGGGTCTGATGATGTAATGACGATGTACTAGGATCCTGTGTGGGTTTGACAATGTACTAGGATCCTGCGTGGGTCTGTAATTTAGGATCCATCATGGGTATGCCTCTTAACATAGTAAGATGATTTAGTAGTTACATCTTATCATCTCTAATATTGTACCCAGGATATACGTGATGTGTGATGAGTTCGTACCTGTGTAGTACTTTCCATCATGGTAGTACCTCGGTGGTATTCTTCTATGTTGCGTACCTGTGTGGTACTTACCTTTGTGGTATTCCTTCCTTGGTGGAACATTTGAGCTTTGGGATTTTGGGTTTGGCCATGTGTTTTCGTCATGATGGAGATGGGTATACTAGATAACTTAGGTATATGTATTCCCATATACCTAAGTAGTATTTTTAGTTGATTTCATGCTTTGTGGTTTATCCCTTGTAGATTTTGTGAGACCTTGATAGTCTCAGGGTCCCTACTGTGTATTATTATACTCACCCCTCCATTGGTTATGCCCACACCTTGTTGTGTTTGTTTTAGATGACAGACATCGTTGATTGAGGCTATGGGTGCCTGGACTGGTCGATGCCTGGAGGTAGACCATATGGGTGTCGGTACGCAGAGGAGACGGGTGAACGTGGGGTGCTGAGTAGGTGATCTGTACCAACCCTTCAGGTAGGAACTTTGGAGGATGACCTAGTAGCTATCTTCCTCTTTCTTTAGTTGTATTGTATTTCATTTGTACTTGTACCTTTACTTTTTATCTTTTATCCCGACCCCTCTTACTTTCAGCACTCTTTTTTCTATGTAGTTTACTTGTGTTCCTATCTTTCTGTGTGCTTGGTTTTATGTGTTTACAGGATTTAAGGGTAATGCCTTCCCAGTTTTAGGTAATAGGCCTTTTGGTTCTTATCACTATCCCCTGACCTATGGATGACTGGCTTGGGGTAGTTACGACATGGGCCCCAGGGGATGGGTCTTGACATACATGGAATGATATTATCTATCAACATCATTTCCCCTCATTGAGGATCTCCTAATTTTAATGAAAAACTCTTCACGAGCGTAGACTACCTATTTTGTGTGTTAGTCTAAATTGGTTTGTTGGTGTAACTGATGGATGTGGGTGTGATACTAGTCTATTTATTAGTACTTTTATCATTACCTCATGTAATTCTTATTGAGATATCCAATGATCAAAATATATTGGATGGATTCCAACATTATTATCTGACTCGTGGAGTGAGTTATCCCCGATGATTGTTATATAAATCTATTTAAAAGGATTAATATGATGGATTTAGACATGTGATCCTAAATTGAGACTATGTTTATTATATTATTATATCTAGTGGTTCTTATTATATATTTTTTAAAAATATATCTTTTATTGGTTGACTATTATTATTTATGCTATATGATAATTGTTTCAGGGTGTCATACTCTGTAATGTTATACTCACCCCTGCATTGTATTTTTTCCAAAGTGTCATGTTTTATGTAGAAGAAAATCCTTTTGAAATATTTATAAAGGTTCTAGTATGGGAATAATATTATTAAGGTAGATAAACCAATGTTTTTTCTAGTGGTATCATTTACATCACTCTTATACTACTTCACAGGTTGGGCTTATTTTCTATTTTCTTTTTATTGGATTATATTTGTACATTTATTTCCATTACATTATTATCATACTATGATGGTGGGATTTACTATTTATTCTTGAATGGTTATTTTATTTTTACCATTTATGGTTATTCAGGGCTTGGATATCTATGTATGTGTACATGTACATAACGCTAAGGCCTCCCATGCGTGTGATATGCCTCATTTGACTTGGTTTCGAGTCCCTAGCCTATTATAGTTTTGATTTTGGATGTTTTTTTAAGTACCCATTTTTTTAGGTGATGAAATATACGTTATATTTACCCTTAACACCTTTCATGTAAATCCTATGTGAAAAAAATCATATCACTTCACATGGCGGTAGTCTGTCATACACATGATGGATGTTATAATACCTCTCACAGAATTAAATGTAAAAAATTATGTGTGATATCATAATTCCATAAGTATAATAATATCTAAAATATACTATAAATATGTTATATCAATCATTATATACATATTTTAAATTTGGTTATAGAAAACAAATTATATCGGGTTGCACGGTGGTAGTATATCGTACACACTATCGATGATTTCATTTCCCCTTTGATTGAAGTGGAGATGTGTCTGGGGAATTCCACTAACATAAGAACATATAAGTATAAATGAGAAACCAGTGTTGATATATTATCATATTTTAATAATGTTTTAAGGAGTTGGGAGAATAAATAAACCAAATACACACGTTTAAGAATTTTACACTTCTTTAGAGAGCCACTTTAAGTTTATAACTAATGCTATCAAAGGAGGGATTAATAATAAAAATAATTCATCTTGGATTTGGGGAGGAAAATAAGGAATAGATATTGATAGGTATTTATGATCCAATGTTTTTGGAAATGTGAATATATGAGGAGAGTGTGAGACCTTTTACAGACGGGGGAGATGATAGAGAAGGTATTATGGAAACTATAAAATTATACTGACATTTTTCTCATTCCAAAAGCCTCCAAAATGTTTTATTATCTATTATTAGAGGTGATAAATTCAAAATATTGATTGAAACTGTGTTATGGACATGTTTTAGGTCTTTTTAACCATTTTCTTCATATACTAACCCCTTGATAAACTCATTTTTAACATAACTGGGGTAATTATTTATTACAATTTTCAAATTTCATTATGGTAAAATAATAATTATTACCTTATTAGATTATATAAAAAATTATGAACCCAAAAATGGAATTAATTTTTAAGAATTAATTTTATAAATGTGTCATAATTGAATGTAAAATTAAACCATAGATGTGAAGAAAAAGCAGCTTATCCTAGAGAAAATTCATGTATTTTATATAATGTTATAATATCAAAATTTAATATGAATAAGATTAAAATTCCAAATTTAGTTAAAATTTAATATTATTGAAATAATTTCAGATTAAAAAATTTATATTATCAGTTAAAATTTAATATAATTTATAAAAAAAGGGAGTTTCCATTAAAAATCAGTATTTTAATTTTTCAAAAATAGAATAATCTTTTCAAAAAATTCTTTAAAATTCACCCAAATATAAATTTAACTTTTAGATTTAAATTATGAATTTTATTTTTTATAAAAAATACATAATTGGTAAAAATTATTTTTAATATATCTTAATAAAGCATGACTAAACAACCTTATATAAAAAGCAGTGTTTTCATAAAATGTTTATTTTTCTTTAAAATGGTTCTTATTATATTTTTAATTAATAAATAACCACTTAATATATTTTATTCATGTGTAAACAATATAATTTTATAATTTAGTTAGTACTATTCCTACACTCCAACATAATGGCTAGGTTATAAAGGACATGTTTAAATAATAATATTTTAATAGAGTATTATGTTTTGTTCAGTCTAGATATTTCACGCATTGAAAACTATAAACGATTTTTAATTTATTTAAAAATAAATATATTATAAAGTATGAGGATGTTTCATTATCATATGTACATTGTGTTGTATGTCATATATTCTATCAAATATGATTTCCATATTTTAAAATCATGATATGTTACAAAATATATTCAATTTATTATCCCATTAACAACTTGGATTATTATTTTTATTGATGGATATTAAAAAGAGGCATGAGGCCAAATAGGGTGTGAAACTATCTTTAGAAAATGAAGTTGAATTATTGATATTTTTTCCCAAAAATTTTGGGTAATTATATTTCTCTTAAATAAAATATATGGGTAATCAACCTTATTGTCACATATTATAAATGGTATTGTTAATTTATAATATAGACTCTGATTTATTATCTATAAAATGTGATTATTTTCAAATACTTATTGGATACATTATTATCTTAAATCATTCTTGACTAGAGGGAGTTCATGATGATTCTTGAAGAAGATGAAGAATTTCTTTTCTCATTTTTCTATAGGGAAATAAACATGGTTTTAAAAATTCTCTCCCATAAAGAAATGAATAATGGTGATTAATCATTGAAACACAAGGAAACATGGAATTAATCCATGTTCCTAGATGAAAAAAATTCCATTAATTTAATGGGATTTTTTTATTGAGTTCACATTATATGAAAATATTATGCATTTGGACACTTTTTATAAAATGGTGTAATTATAATATGGTTATATCTTTTAGAGGGATTTGTATCCTTGTAAAATAACATTATGTAGATGTGGGTGAGTATTTTTTATGATTATTACCCCAAAATAAAAAAGTGGAAAAAAATAATAATTATCATCATCATCATCATCACCACCACCACCACCACCACCACCATCATTGTAGACATTTTATGCGTTCTAATAATGTTACTCATTTATGTTTTATAATTATTATAATTTATTTTGTTATTTTATTTGAAAAATTATTATTAATTTATTTTTCTTCTTCTCGTTGATATTTTTGTTATTATTGTGATTATTATTATTTTTATAGTAGATTTATTTGGTTCAAATTATAAAATTATATTATTTTTATTTTTATTCTTATTATTATAAAATTTTTTAATTATCATCATCATCAAAAATATGATAATGATTATCACCATCATTAATATAATTATCGGTGAAACCATATGGTTTCCTAAAATGAAATATTTTGGTGTTTCTATTTTACAAATTGAGTATAAATATAATATTTTTTCCTTTATTCTGACATATTATGTGGTTAATTATCCTTTTCCTATTATATGTCTTTCTATTTAAGAAGAAGAGATCATTTGAAGTGTTTGTATATTTTTTTTCAAGGATTAAACTTAAAACAATTTGTGTGCCATCCACATTGTTCATAATATAATTTGAATAAAAATAAAAGACTATTTCATGGTTACATCCCATATGTTTCAAACATTTTTTTCATGTTTTATCTTATTAAAATGATAATAATTACAACCCATATCATTTATGAACTTTATTTCATATTTTGTTACATTAATATACCCATATGTAAATACTTTAAAATCATTATGTCTAATGAAATTTGGAAATTTTGAAATATCACACAATAAATTGAAATATAGACACTATAAAAATATTTAGAAACACTCTAAATTAAACATAAGTTCAATTGATCTCTAATAATACATATGGTAACCGGTGGACATCTATAAAAAAAGAGTGACCTTTGAATCATAGTCAAATAATAATCAAATAATAACATTAATTAAATATTTAGATATGAGTCGTGAGGCATAACATGGTGACTTAAAAAATTAACAACAATGGGGAATTATATAAGAAAAAAAAGTAATCGTAGGTATGTAACAACAACATAAAACATGATATCATAATCCTAAGTCATGTCTAACCACTAAGACACCAAAACAAAATTTTCTTATATCAATGACCTATACACCATATTATATATATCATAAGATAAAATCATTAACCAATGCTTTTGGAGGATGTTTAATTGTGGGCCCACTGGTCACATTTAGATCATATACATGAATTTGTGTGCCACATATATCCTACAATATGAGAATATCATTTATCACATTTAATTAATTGATTAATGATTTTGAGTTAAATACATTGAATTACACAATAAATTAACTATAGTAAAATATATTCTAATTACATTGAGTGGTAATGGGGATACCTATTCCCAACACAAAATATTGGCATGGAAAATCATGGGATAATTTTTGCATCATATAGGTTGTATTTGATTCTTCTTGAAAGGGATTAATGATAATTAAATGTGTGGTCTAATTAAATATGTGTCATATGGATATTAAAGAATGTTTAAAAACACATGTCCAGAAGAAAAATAGGAAATCTGAATTCTTAATTAAAATAATGTACTTGAACAAGGAGGAAAATGATGATAATATCATACATTGAGTGTGTGATTCCAAAATTTTGAGAGGATCTGATTACATTATTGGTGACACCATATAAGGTATTCAGAGAGGGAGTGTGAGAGTAAAATAGTTATCAATGGGTTTTAAGTGGTGTGTAATGCGATATTGGGTGACTATTTATAGAAAACAAGATGGGAAGTAGTTATCAATTTCTAAACATGGGTTTTAGACTTCAAGTATCAAAATAATCAAACCACAAACCTCCTATTTTTTTTACCATGGTTTCTGCCAAATAATATTTTCTTTAAAAAACTTATTAATTTAACCAGAACCCTATTAAAACAATACCATTAATGATGTGTTAGTGAGTCATGTTCCTTAGTAATTGTTTTCAAAAGATTAAAATTAAATATACATTTCATAGAATTAATTATTGGATTGTACAATTAATAAAATAACATAAAAATTTATATTAAAGGGAATAATTGTTTTCATTAATTCTTTTAATACTAATTATTAATTCTCTATTAGGAAATTTGGATGTCATAATTGAAATCATATATTTATAGTGTTAATTTTTTACCAAAAAATTTGATTGTTATAAAAAGGTATAAAACATTAACCATTTGATAATCCTGATATACTAATTTCAAATATATTATTTATTTTAAAACATCCAATTTATAAACAAATTGAATTTATTTTTTTTTTGAAAACAAATCCTTATATATTTATAATTACTAGTTTTTGCGACACAAACTACTTTTTAATCCTTATAATTTTTTTAACAAACTTCCTTTAATCTATTACACTTATATTAAATAATTGTAATTTAATAATTAATGTTGATGAAAATTAAATTTATTTTAGAAAAGGATATATGAAAATGAGTGTTTCAATAGATATAATATATTTCCCCAAAATATGTTTTTGGTTAGTTTGTATTAAAATATATTTGTTTCTAACTCATTATATAATCATATATAATGAAAATGTATTTCTATAAAAACTATTTTACTAAATTAAAATATAAAAATTCATACTATTATGGTCTAGAAACATTACCCCTTACTATACTAGAGTATTACCTAAGGGTATGTTGTGAGATAATATTACATTCTAGGGGTGATTCAAGGAAGACAGTTTGCGTGGTGATTTATATAACCTTGACCATCTCCTGTAAGTTGTTTCTCTCAACTGTAATTTGTTTAATCTCAGTATTGGATTGATCATAGTATAATCCCAGTGATTCCATATCCATAATAAGGTTTATAAAAACGTATTGATAGGGTACAATTCCACTAGCCATGGCCATTGCTTCTTCCATATCTATCGATTATATTTTTTTATAACCTTAAATATATAATATTTTTAATATTCAAAATAAAATGAAAATATTATAAATGGTAATAATTGTTAGTGTAATTTTATACCAATTAAAAAACTATATATATTTGATTATAGTTTCAAATAACAAATAAAATACAATACTAGTGGTTTTATAACAACAAATCCAATATAGATGTTAATAATTTAGAAAAAAATCTCATCTATAAGAATCGTGTTTAATAAGTTATTCCCACTATAAGAAATTTTTTATAAAAATTTTCATTACATACATAAAACAAGCTGAGGTTAGTTATATTTCATTAATACTTATATTTCCCATGCCACCTCCTCAAACATGTGGTTTCCCTATGGTATATTATCCAGGTAAGTAATCATATTTTTAAAACATTTTCTCTAAAATATATGATCTTTACTAGCTGCACCTCATTTTAAAGATCATTAACAGATGGTAACACCTCTGGATTCATAACTTATGAGGGGTTTGGTTTGTACTTACCTAAGAGGGATACATGTAACACTTCATGTATATGATAGTGGTTATGTTGGAGGTCCATTTAATAGGTTATATCACTATTTATACTCCATGGGTTCTTTGTATCTAGTGTTATTCATTCCATTCTACCAAAACATGGTGATATATGAAGGAACATTATACCAAGGACTTCAAACTACAGGTCTCACTGATGAATTTATGTGTATATTTGTGTCAACTTTTCAGGGATTTCTTATTATGTTGAATGAGATGACCCTTCTCTGAAATCTCATGGATAAGATTAAGACCCAACTATTTCTTATCCACAACATCATTCCTATAAGTTGTAGTATAAAACCTCTTAATATATAGAGCCTCAAAAGGTTCCAATTTAGTAGTAAAATATAAAATATTTTTATATGAGAACCACAATAAGAGAATTTTCTAATACAAACATCATTTTAAATCCGTTAAACATGATATAAAAATATCCTATATAGTTTCAATGGCTCTCCTAGACTGACCATCCATCTATGGGTGATATGGAATATGGGAAATCAACTCTATATTAAATAATTTTTGAAGTATTCTAAAAAACCTCAAGGTAAAACTCATATATCTTTTATATACAATGGAGTTTTTTAGTACATGAAGACTTAAAACTTCTCTTATTTATTTCATAGAGAGTTGGTCAAGAGAAAAATCATCCTTGATTGAAATGGAATACTATATCATAGCTAGGTGATAAACTACCGCCCAATTTTCCATATTTCTATTATATTTCATCAAGGTCCCTATGATAAAATAAGTGGTTAGGTCTTCCTATTTCCATACTAGCATGGTAAATGGATTTGTTGGACTCCTATAGTTTTAATGCTCACAAATCACGTTTAATCATGTTTAATCATGTTTAATCTTGTTTCATTATGATTCATTATGTTTATGTATAATAATAATCTATTTTATAAAGTATTAATTCATAACACTTGTTGAAAATATTTGACTAAGTATGAGTAACTAATTGGGGAACTCATAGTCACCAATCTCACCATTTAATCAGAAAATCGGAAAAGTATGAGTCACTATTCCATTGACACCAATCGGTCTGAAATTATGTAATGTATGAGACACATTTGTCTCGATCTACCAGTCCATAATTTTCAAAAAGGAACACACACTATTGACATGGAAGAGACACCATTCCTACCAGTTCAGAATTATTGCAAACAACGAGACACCATTGATGAATTTTCGAAATTTCCAAGACACCGTTCTTATGACACTGGTCTAGAAGTTTTGCAATGTCTAAGACACCGTTCTTATGACAGCAGTCAAAAATTTTCACAAAGTACCAAACACCATTGATGTGGACTAGACACCATTGTATCAACCCACATGTCTAGAATTTTTTTCAATGGAAAAGACAGCAGTCCTAAGACACCATTTATTGATAATGGCAGATTCACCACCCTTTTTTCACTACTCCAATGACACCATTCCAGATACAGTCATATCTTCATTTTTCATTTAAATTTAATTTTTTTACTAAAAGTAATATTTGGGTTATTTAATGATACTGATATTATTAATTATCTTTTTTCCCTTTCTATTTTAGATTATTAGGTATGAGGTACCTGCACTTGATCGAGATCATGCTCCTTATCAGTGAAAAGAAAAACACCCGATATAAAATAAAAGCTGGCGTGTAATAAAATTGATTGGGGTGGTGTGACACACAATACCAAGATGATAGAACAGATGCATGTCAAAGCTTATAGATGTGAGCATTTAAGAATTTACCATTATCCAAAAGTACAATCATCCTTGCAGTAACAAATCAAAACAGAGAGTCTACAAGAAGCATATCACTAGAAACCAGAACACAGAGCCTCAATGACACACTAATTTTGGTGTTTGTTTTCATGAAGTGGACTCGAGCTTCACATCTGCTTACTCAAAAAGTCCAAAAGCATCACGAACATCACTCAAAATATTTTATACCAGACTATCATTATTTATACTTTGTTGTGTATAATTTTACTACAATTATAGTTATGTGTTTAACAGTATCAAAAACATGCACAGTCTCCTAGGATAAGCTAAAAGATATACAATCTCCTTACTCACTCATCTTTATATACCATTTTCCTTCCATATATAACTATGGAATATGTCTCTGTGTAACCTGGTGGCATTTTTCCAATGTAATACTATGGTAGAGGTCAAGTTGACCTAGACAGCCTTGTGTGCTATTGTGAACCTCAATCTAGCATGTGGATTAAGCTGATTAATATGAAATTCTTAGTAATAGGTGATCTCAAAGTGGAGAGGACTAGGTCTCTTCTTGATATTGAACCTCTTTTTTTCTACTATGATAATGTTATTTTATCTTGATAGCCTTTGATTATTCAAAGAATAAAACATTACTTTTCTTTGATAGTTAATCTCAGATAGTGTTTATAAATATTTTTGATTTAGTAAATTACAAACAAAAGTAATATCGATATTTCCTATTATTGTAACTTAAAATAAATCAATATTTTTTGAAATTAATCAAACTTTTAAAACTATTATAAATATGATACTTTGGTTAAATGGCCTTTTCTGTTTTAAAATTTGGGGTTCTTAATAAATATTTTAAAACAGAATTTCTTATAGACACTCAATTCACCCCCCATCTTGAGTGTCCTACTCTCTCCAAAATTTTGTATCGAATGATTTTTTTAACTTCTATTGTTTCATTGTTTAATATATGATTTTATTTGTGTTATAAAGATATCAAAAATTCTGTTAGTTCTAATTTTTTTGCTCTTAAAATATATATTCTTTATTTTACATTATTGATTATAGACTGGAAGATGTTGCTACTGACATACCTCCATTTGTAAATGAAATTAATTATGAAGAATGGAAAATTAAGATGAAAATGCATTTAGAAAGTATAGGTTTTGAAATTTAGTCTTCCATTATAGATGAATATAAGATTACTACAACTACACAAAATAGTTTGAATAAGAAAACCAAGACTACTAATAATAATAAATGAAATGATATTAATGACTTATATTGTTCTTTAGGATATGGAGAATTCAATATGTTTTTTGCATGTAAATCTACCCATGAAATTTGGGATAATCTAGCTATTTCACCTGAAAGAACCGATAATTTAAACAAAATTAGACTTAACACATATAATATTATGTTTTTTAGCATCACAATAATGCATGATGAACCTATAATTTACATGTATCTTAGGTTCAATGAAATTTAAAACACTTTTATCTCTCTAGGAAAGGTAGTTATAGCTATGGAATAAATCATGAAAATTCTCATATGTATGCCAGAAAGATGGAGAGGAACCTAAGTGTTAGTAAAATAATCCAATGATATTATTAAGATTCTGGTAAATGATTTGATAGGAAATTTAATAATGTGTTGGGAATAATTAAAGTTTAAAAAAGAGGAGGATGATTAACCATAACCAATGTCATGGGATTTCAAAACCACCGCTGCTAAACACAGAGAAAAGGTGATGACCCAAAATCATTCTAAAAGATCTAGTAATGATGAATAATCATATTAAGGTGATGAAGAAATGGATCAAATATAAAAAGGATTAAAAAATTTCTATAGTAAGAGGAATTTTTTCTGAAATCCAAGCTACAAAGAAAATTATTACAATTAGTGAAATTGGAAAAGCACTGTAAAATAGGTGATAACTCAAATGAGGTAGTTTGTTATGAGTATAATGGAAGAGGAGATGTAAAGGATGACTACACAAAATTGAAGTACCAAAAGAAATATGTGGACAAGGATAAAAAATACCAAAGGGAAATTAATGTAACATGGAGTGGTATTTAAGATAACTATAGTGAGATAGAATCCTCACGAGATGAAAAGAAAAATAAATCCAATATGTGTTTTATGACAAACACATCTGAGGAAACAACAGAATCTCTTATACAAAATTATATTTATTCTAGAGATGTATCTATTTATGAAAACATGACTAATGAAGAAATTTTTGAGTACTGAAAAATGATTGAGGATATATGTAATGTGTTAAAACAAAAATATAATGTTTTAAAGAAAAAACATTCTACTTACTATACTGTTAAATATGATATTACTATGTATAAATAAATGAATGATTAGTTTCCTAAACAAAACAATGAACTCAAAATTTCTGTTAATAAATTGAAAATGGATATAGAAAATTTTACCAATGGAAATAATAATCTCACATGAATTCTTGGTAAACATGTGACACCAAAATAAACTAATGATATTGGATAACAACCTAAAGATATGAATTTTTCAACACAATCTGGAAAATCAGTTTTTCTGCCTAAAACTGATAAATTTTTTGCTAGTTCCAACAATGGAAATATTTCACTGCTTGTAGTATTTATAGAACAAATAATGTATATTTTTTCAAATACTTACCAACTTTTTATAGGAAAACCCTGAAACAAAAGTTGGTTATCAAAGCCCCTATCACTAATGTTACTGGACCAAAGTATGTATGGGTACCCAAATCTTTTTTTGTTTCATTATTAATTTTAGGAAGCATGTTTGAAGTGATCCTAGGAAATATTATGGTACTTTTATAGTGGATGTTCAAGACACATAATAGAGTACTAATCGATATTCAAAAAAAATTAATTTTTATGGTGGTAATGTCACCTTTGGTGGAAATGAATAAGGAAAAATCATTCAACTTGGCTAAATTGGTAATTTTAATTCAATGTTAATTTCTAAAGTTCTTCTTATTAATGGTTTAAAATAACATTTTCTTAACATATCCCAGCTATATGATGATGGATTCCATGTTATATTTTAAAATGATTCTTGGAAAGTTTTTAATTCTAAAAATTTGTTGGTATTTAATAATTTTAGAAATGAGAATGTTTATGCTATAAAATTGAATTCTTTAGTTATTAAAAAACAACTCTTTCTTAAGTGCCTTTCCCAAGGGGTCTTACATCTGTAATAGGATCTAGTCAATTTTAACTTGTACTCACTTATAATGCTTGCTAGAAATTTTTTAGTCAAGGATTTATCCAAACTAGAATATCTAAACAATAAATTTTTCAATCCTCATCAAAAGGGAAAAACACAAATATGCTTCTAACCGAAGAAAGAAGTTTCAACTTCTCATCTTCTTGAGTTGGTTCACATGGACTTGTTTGGACCATTTAGAGTTTCATGTATTAAGGGGAATTACTATGCTTATGTTCTTGTATATGACTTATCTAGGTATACTTGGAACTTCTTTTTATCACACAAGAGTGAAGCTTGTTCTTAATTTACCTAGTATGATAGAAAAGTAGAAAACCTAAGTGGTCTTACAAATATATCCTTAAGAAGTGATCATGTATGTGAGTTTGAAAATGAAGATATTGAGTCTTTTTTCTCACAAGATGGATATAGTACTAACTTCTCTTCTCCAAGGACACCCTAGTAGAATGAATTTATAGAAATAAGAAATATAACCTTAAAAAATATCCGAGAAAATGATTAATGTATATTAATTACTTATTTATTTTTGGGCTGAGGTAATAAATAAATAATGTTATATAATTATTAGAGTCTTAATCAAATTAATTCTTAAAAAACATTCTATGATTTTTAAAACAATAGGAAACCAAAAGTTAGTTACTTTAATGTCATTGGTTGAAATGACTATATTCATAACACTAAAGAAAAATCATAAAAAATTTACATCCAAAATTGATGAAGGTATTTTCTTAGGTTGCTCAACCTCTAGTAAAGACTATATAATTTTTCATAAAAGAACCAAATGTGAAGAAGAATTTGTTCCTGATATATTTTATGTAATAGATCCACATGAACCAAAAACACTACTTTAAAATATTGAGGATGATTTGTCCTATATGGATATAAATTCTAGACCTTATGAACCTACTATTAAGCAATTTGTTAAATCATATAGTTCTGGAAATTATACAGATTGAACTCATAGTGAACCTGAAACTATCGATGAAACTAAAATAACTATTCCTTCATTTTATAGATCTATTAGAACTCTTAATAACCATCCCTTTGATGTTGCAGTTGGATACATAGATATAGGGATACAAACTAGAGATTCACATAGGAAATAGGATGAACCTCAAGATTTCTTGTCACATATTTAACCTAAAAACATTTATGATGCAATCAATGATGACTTTTGGGTGATGGATATGCAAGAACAATTAAATCAATTAGAAAGAAATAATTTTTGGAAACAAGTGGATAATCCTTAATATAACATAACCATAGGCACTAAATGGATATTTAGAAAAAAAGTAGATGAAGCAGGAACCATAGTAAGAAGTAAGGAAAGACTTGTTGCATAAGGAGAAGTCAAGAAGAAGGAATTACCTATGAAAGAACCATTTCACTAGTTTCTAGACCTGAATCTATTAGACTCTTTCTACCATATGTAGGTCATCTAAATATCCACATATAACAAATAGATGTTAAAATTAAATTCCTAAATCGGTATATAGCTGAGGATATTTTTATGGAAAAATTCCCTAGTTCAACAAACCCTCATTTTCAAAATAATGTTTTTATGTTAATAAAGGCTTTATATGGATTAAAATAGGCTCAAAGAGCATGGTATGATAGGCTCATCACTTTTATTATGTCTGAAGATTTTAAATAAGGTATAGATGATCCTACTCTTTTTATAAAAATAATTTCTAAAGATGTATTGGTAGTGAAAATCTATGTTTATGATATTATTTGTGGTTCTAGAAAAAATATTTATGTGTTGATTTTTAAAAAACGAGTAAAAATGAGTTTGAAATTTATTTAATGGGTAAACTAAAATTCTTCCTTGGATTTCCAATATTTCAAAATAAAGAAGGTACTATATTGAATCAAAAAATATACTAAACATAATCTAAAACATTTTAATTTGGATAACACTAAAGGTAGTGATACTTCTATGAGTACCACCTACAAATTGGATCATGACAAAAATGGAAAATCTATTAATCAAACCAATTATAGAGGTATGATTGGAAGTATTCTCTAATTGAATACTATCCAACTTGATATTATGTTCAGTGTATGTATGTGTGCTCCTTTTCATTAAAATTCTGAAGAGTCTCATCTTCTTTTTGTTAAAATAATTTTAGAAAACCTCAGAAATACTACCAACATAGGACTATTCTATCCTAATGGAGAATTTTTTGACTTAGGTAGTTATTTTGATTCTGATTTTCGTGGTTGTAAGTTATATATAAAGAGAACCTCTTGAACATGTCATTTTTGAACAATTCTCCAGTATCATGGTGTAGAAAAAAATCAAAATGTTGTCGCATGATCTACTATTGTGGCTGAATACATAGTTTCAGGTTGTTTTTGTGCTCAAATTTTGTTGATGAAACACACATTTCTAGATTGTGGGTATCAATTTAGACATGTCCCTATAAACTGTGATAATACAACTGCAATTAACATCTCTATGAATCTAGTTTCTCATTCAAGAATAAAACATATTTATGTAAGAAATCACATTTTTGGAGAACATTATCAAAAAGTTTCTATCACTTTGGAATTCATTAGCACATAAAATCAATTTACTAACATATTTAACCATCCTTGAAATTTTGAAAGAATGAGCTAAATCATACATAAATTAGGTTTGACCAATTTGAGTAACTACTTGTGGTCTCACCAGTTTTTGTCTCAATGTTTGTGGTCTCACCGACTGTTATCTCACTGTATGTTGTCTCCCCATTTTCAGTCTCACTAGTTGATGTCTCACCAGTTGATGTATCACTATTTGATGTGACACCATTTGTGATGATGCAATTGACAGCACGATGTAAGGACACATCATTTTATAAATTGTATTTTTTATAGAATCGTTGTATTAATTATTTGATTTTATTTTATTTTATACAACATTTTCTATTTATGACATTAAAATCCCTAAATGATAATATCATAGCCAATCCATATCCCTTCCCACATAAATCATCTTCTCAAACTCCAAAAACCAAACCTCTTCCCTCTTGAAACCTTCATTCTACTTTGAACTCTCTCTTTATTTTGGGAATGGTGAGGATGAATATTCCATCTTAATCGACCCTAGAAAAAAATCCATTCATCAAAGAAATTGAAAGAGGCTCTAATCAAAATTCTTGAGTAACCATTGATCCTTGGTCTTGAAAATTGTGTAGTCATGCTAGCAAGGGATGTGTGTGCTATATGGATTCTTTTGATTAAGTCACTTGTTCTTAGGGTTTTGGATGATAAGGGATGGATAGAATGGTTCACCAATGACAAAGTACCCTTATGACTGAAATTTAGTTTCTAGTTTTATTAGTAACTTTAGTTTTTGTTCAATTGTATAGATGATTAAATAGTCATAAGTTGGGTAAATGGAAAAATATTTTCGTTTTCATTGAGTCTATGGGAATATTTTTTTAAAATAACTTGTGAAGGTATCTTTGAGGATCATCAAGGAGGGACTCCACCTCCAATTTTTATTTTTAGTCCAGAAGAGGATTTGGGTGATGTAACAGGAGATGGAAAGAGGAGAAAGTTGTTGTTACAAAGTTGGATGGAGAAACCTAATTTCTATTCATGGTCATTGAAAATATTATATGTACAAATAAAGGTGATTTCTATACCATAAAATATCAAGATGTGTTCTTCATACATCTCTTGAAAAATAGTCAGAAGATAACACTGTGAAAATATCTTTTCCTTCATATGTTTGATACGATACAAATCTATTCTAAATCCACTTCCCAATTGTATTCAAGGTTGATGCACCCATATGGGGAACTATGAGCCAGGTTTACCCTCATCACCACCTTCTTCATCATCTAGATCGATGCGATTCTCCATCATTCTTGACGAGATTGTGGTGGTGGACTTTTTTTGCAGCGGTGTTTGTGACTTTGTGGACACAATTTACTAGGCGATTTTCACCGAGGATGGCCACTCCTTTCCCAATTCCTCCAAAGATGGATAGGGTTTATCATGGTAGCATGGTGCTGGCCTGCAGCTGAGATCCAGCTTCTGTGGATTTAGATTCACTGTCTTATCCCTGGTGTGTGCGGTGGGAGGTTTCAATGTTCTTTGCTAGAAACTCTGATAGTGGTGATGAGATCGGTTTTGCAGTGGTCTTCCTCCTGGCGGAATGGTGATGTTTCTCAGTTTTTTAGTTTTTTTCTAATCATTTTTTATTTTGGATGATTTTCGGTTTATGGTGCTTCGTTTGTGCATCAATGATTAGGCTTCGATTTGGTCTTCTGTTGGATTCATGTTTGTTTGAGGTCTTCCTATTGGATGGGTGAATGGTTCTTCAGTATTGTGAAGGGCATTTGGATTTGTTGCGTGTTCTGGATGTGGCTGGTTTGAATGCTAGTTTATACGATTTTGGATGAATGGTTCATGAATATTGATTTTCCAGCCTATTGAGTTGTCTGTGGGTTAATTAATATGAAATAGTGGAAGGGGTGGTAGTGTTGGTTGAAGTTGAATCAGTGTTATTTTCTGATCGTGATGAACTCTAGAAATTTTGGTGTGTGACCGTTGTAGTACCCGCGTGAAGTTTGAAAAATTTGTAGGTTTATTGTGGCTTGTGTCCTTGATCCATGATAGTGTGTTCTGTTTACTTGCAAGGGACTGGCCTAGATGAGGTTTAGAGCTAGGATCAATATCCCTCTCATTGATTTTTGGAAATGGAATTTTGAGAGGGTATGTCATTTTCCATCTGTACCATGCTCGTGCATTCTTACACTGGACAGCTAGCCGAGCAGCGATGGGAAGGTGGACACTGATCATATTTTTTCTCTGCAATAGTGGGGCTTTTTCTTCCTCTTGAATTGGAGAATATTTGATCATGACAATCTTGGACCATGGAGGCACGGTTGTTCTTTAATTATTTGATGTCGTTCTGGTTTCCCACTTTTTCCCAAAAGTGATTTTTAAATAAGAAATTTAATTTTTAGGCAATTCTATTCAATGGTCATCACTTCAATTCTACAAGACAAATGATTGGTGAATGGAAATTAAGAAACTATTGAGGGTTATGAGTTTTTTTCTAAAGAGTTTCAAGACAATGGAAATTAGTTTGAATCCATGGAAAATGAATTGGGATGAATATAATGAAAATATTTATGATGATTTTAATCCTATTTAAACATCCCTCAACAAAAAAGGATATCAATGACGCTAGTTTAGAACCAGATCAAGTATTAGAATACTCATATGTGGAAATGGAAGCTGGTGTTGAAGTATTTAATGTTTCTGATAGATAAGAAAATGGAGGTATTCTGGATGAATGTGGAGAAAATGAAGCTAAGGAAAAAATTGCTAAATAGGAATAAGTTGTTGTAGAAGAAGTTGTTAATAAGGAGAAATAAGAAGAAGAATAAATTAAAGGAGGAGATGACACTATATAAGAACCTAAAGAATCTTATAAAATAGAAAATGATAAGGAAGAAGAGCCTAGTAAAGGTAATGGATCTAATCTTGATAAAGGAACTAAAAGAGAAGTATTTTTATCTGTGGGACAAATTTTCGAACATGTTATTCAATTAGATGAGAATTTAGCTGAGAATGAAATGAATCAAAAGATAGTAAAAGGTGTGGAAAGAGTTTAGATGATGGAATCACTTAATTCTATAAGTGAAGCATCTATTGAGGGGGAAGATACCCCTAGTCTAGAGAGGATTAATGTTCAAAATCCTATTGATTCAAAAATAGTTGTTGTGTGTTACAATTTCCTATGATATTTTGATGTTTATGTCTCTCAAATATCCTCGGTTAAAGAAATTGACTAGTCAACAGTGTATCAACTCAAACCCAATGCATTTAAATAAGTGGTTACTATTCATGTGCCAGTACCTATTCCTCCTCCTTCAGAAATATCCTCAAACTATGTTAGTCATGAAGATTTAATATATTTTGGTGAAAATATGTTATCTGGTATATTAAATCTTATGAAGTCATATCCTTTCACTGTGACCAATCTTAGTGAAAGGGTTGGTAAAATGCTTATATAGAAGTTAATATGGAAAACTCAACCCAAGCTGCTTCATGAGATACAAGAGGAAAAGCTTAAAAATAAACACCTGAATGATAATGTCATGTACTTAAAATAATTGGTTGGAGAAATGAGGAGGAACATGTATGATGCTCCTACTTATGCTCTATTTGTTATTCTATTTGAGGCTGATGCTGACATGCTCTCAAAAAAGGATGTATCTCATATTTAACCTAATTTGATTTCAGTTTTTAATAAGTGGTTATGAACGACACCAAATTAGCCAATGAAAGTCATGAATTTTTTGATGAAAGAAATATACTGATAGATGAATATTAAGGCTCATTGGAGGCAGTTCTTAAATAGATTAATACCGTCACCTCAGCTACTCCTACTCAAGCATCCTATTCTCTGCTTTCTTATCTTTTGGACTTTGATTTGAGCCTATCCGTGAATAGGGAAGATCTCCAATCATTGATTGGTGGTTCTGATCAAGAAATAATTTATATGTTTCAAAATCACAATGAGAGTGTGCATGACATGGTCAGATCCTACTTAAAAACTTCCACTAATTCTCATTAAGAAATTTCTCATAAGATTGATTACTATTTTTAGAGGATATATACCATGAACCAGCTAATAAATCATTTCAGGTATTTAGTGGATAATTTGAAGCTACCTCCACTGACTCTAAATTTCAAGGATCATGTCAAACAGTTGAAGAACATTACTCTTAGCATTGAGATGTTCATAGAGAACATTGATGGTTTTGAGAAATCTATTGAGTATGATATTGAATTCATCATGGACATCATCAATCATTTGAAGCCTTATATTCATTATCACAACACAAAAATCGTATCTCCAGTTGCTGCCCCTTTGAGACGTGGCATAATTCATTCTACCTCTACATAATTTTAACATGTAATGTAACATCACAGTTAAATATAAAATAATACATTTTTATACTTATTAATATTTACGAATTAAATATTAATTTTACTTTAAAAGGGTTGCTATGTTCGATAGCGTACCTGATACGCAACAAAGAGTTTCTTTGAAATATTACGTTGCATAGTAGTAATATAATCATATTATTTTAAATGTAGTTAAAACGTAGCCATTGTATTGGTAGGAATGAATAGAAATAAATATTATATGATTATATATGTTTTTTAAATGTTTTTACATTTATCCAATAAAAGATAAAGACTTAAAATAAGAAAAAGAATTCAATTTTAGGCATAGATACCCTAATATTCACTAAAAGGTCAAACTATCACCTTTTGATGGAAAACCCTCTTTAAATATAGTTTTGGTCACTATTATACATTATATTGTACCAAATAAAACTCTTCTTTAGAATCGGGACATCAAAATTTACTTTGTGTAAATTTTTTGTATTTTTCCGATAAAGTTCAATTTTTATTGAATAGTGAAAAATGTTGTATATTAACTCAAAACAACTTTTTAATAAAAATTATTTACATGATTAGATTATATTTTTAATTGGTTTTAAAGTTAATTTAGAATAAATTTTACTATTTAATCCAATTTTGGTCATTGGAATTTATTTCACTTTGAAATTGGACATAAACTAGTGTTAATCTTAGATACATTTTGTTTCATGAAAACACGCTATTTGTTCTGACAGCGGGAATTAATTATTAAATTAATTAATTTAACTTATATGTTTTGAATTTTTTAAAATAGACATCATTTTTGATTTCATAATATCAAATATAGCTTAGGGTGAAGTTTTGGTATTTTTCTGAAAAACTTCAATTTTTGATGAATAGTGAAACCACTAAGTGGTACATAAAAAACTATTTTTTTGTTTAAATGAAATTTTACCACCTCTGTGTTTTGAATTTCACAAATCTGACATACATGGTTTTTATTAGGATGTAAAATGTGGTTCTATTGGTTTAAAATAATTCTTTTTTGAATAGTAACTTTTATGTTTTTAATCCTGATTAGAGGTAATTATTGTAGTTTAAGGTAAAAATAATGTTTTAATAATATTAAATGACATTGACACATCTACTACCCTTAATGGATGTGTCAAGGCCGACCAACCCAACACATGGTTCAACTTGGGGACCCCATGGTGCCACTTTGGTTGGAAAATGACATTAATAAATTCTTATTTAAAGTTAAAATAGAAATGTCACAAACATGAGTTGTTTTACTAAAACAATTTTTAAATAGGGTTAATAAAGTCATATTTTTGACTAAAAATATTTATTATAAAGATAAAAATATTTCATACATCATTATATTTTCTTATAATTTTTAGAAATTAAATAAATTAAATTATTTATGACATCATGATGATGCAGCGATTACCTCATTATTTAACGATTTAAATAAAATGAAAAGAAAATGTAAAATCTAAGACCTACACATGTAAAAAACCTATTTGATGGGTTTATTTCAAACTATTATCACCTTATCCCCGAAATACATCAATTTGGGACCTTTAAAATCCTAAACTCATTTGAAAATAAAGTAACCTTTTATAACTTTGCAAGAGTGCCCCTCCTCTCCTCTTATAAAAGGCCCCCACCTCTACCACCTTACCCACACCTCTCGAGCCATTGACTCAACAAGAACCTGCCCATTTTGTCTCTAAACATCCCTTTCATACTCCTAGAAGCCTCACATTGGGTAGAAGTTTTCCCAAGGATTCCTTTGAGCTCAAATCAAAAAGAGTTACCCGTTTTAAAGACAATGTCTTCTCTTGTGTTCTTATATTTTATTTTGCTTCTCCAACCACCTAAACTCTTTTTATTCCTTTATTTGGTAACAAAACCAGTATCTTCAATATACTAGGATATTTTTATGATAATTATTAGATCTACACATACAGAAACCTTCTTCTAATGGTTAAAGAACATACTGTTTCTGTGTTTGGCGATTTTCTGCATCATGAAACGATGATTGTTCAATCTTCTTTTAACACATTTCATGGTGGCCATTAAGATGTCACTCTATCTATATATGATTTATATTATGTCTATTATTTCCTTATTCTTCTGTATTTTTCATTTATGGCATACCTTTATGGTTTCCATTATGGTTAAACGTGATAATTTCATTTTAGGAAGTGCGGACTACCGCCCCCTCAAAGTGATTTGATTCGTTAATTCCATATGTGGGACGTATAAATGACGGAGTTAATGATATTATATATTATATTATACTGGAATTATAATATACCTTTATATAATTATGATTTTACTCCATTAAATATAAAATATAAATGAATGTAGCGTTCATGCGTACGTACGGCTTAGCATCTCCATGAACGGTGCATTTCATTTCATACCACTAAATGTTATATACTATTGTAAACACATGTATATACTGGATATATGTGATATATATGATATCCAAGTCATTAATATCATTTTGGATATAATTAACCTTTTACTACATGAACAACATGTAATTTTATGAAGTCCACTTTCAACATAAGAACCAAATATCGACAAAACAAACATTTTTAACTTAAATGATTAAATAATGTAAAGCATGGCAATAAGTGACATAAAATGAATAATAATCATGAAAATGGTTCTTAAGAAAGTATAAATTAAATTTATTTTATTATTCAAGATATTAAAGAGAAATCGAGCCACATCAGACACGAGGTAAGGGACTTCGTCTCAATCTCCTTTCATTGAGGCATATTTTATTCTAATACAAGGCTTTTTTTTATACGGTGTATAAACCCCTTTGACTTTTATTGTACAAAAGGAATATTTTTCTATGAAGCGTTTTACAAAACAACAAAAAGGAATGTTTCTTTTTTACATACGTGGTGACGATGACCTTTTCCGCCGTCGCGAGTATTATTTGGTCTTTGGCTTCCTCAACAAGCTGTAATGTTTTTAAAATGAAATAAATACCATATACTCTTTTCTATATTTTGGTATTAAAAATGGGTTTTTATAATGGATTTGTTATGTTAATATATTTATGTGAAATGTTGTGATCAAAGTGTGGAAATGTTTTCTTCCATTATAGTTGTTTTATGTCTTATGATTTTAAAATGGTACTTGGACATTTGACGGGTGGTTACATGATAAACCATATGACGGGTGGTGCCGTGAATACCAGGACGGGTGGTTACGTTATAACCTCCAACGCATTGGGTATGGAAGTCAGCCGTATGGATATTCCATTAAGTGATATGTGTGGAAGAAGACCATATGGTTATTCCATTTAAGTATGTTTATGTTCCAATTTACCTTTATATGTCATGTGTTCTTTATATGGGTTTTATGGTAGTCTTTTGGTTACAAAAGGGTATGTAATGATCTTTTATTCAGCGAAGAGTATTTACTACTTCATAAAGGTGAAAGGTATTACTTTGATAAAGTATACATGGGTTTCTTGTTGTTTTGAAAAACTAACAGTTTTCATTCTTTGTGTATCCCTTACTGTACTTTTTAGCTCACCCCAAGTTTTTTTTGAAATGTTTTTCACAGGACTTAATGTGTAATAGGGTCAAGGATGGGATCAAGGGAAAGTCATGCCATCTAAAACTTGGAACTAGACATGTTTCTTTTTAAGAGTTTTTATGGAAACTTAGTTGATGTGTATACTTTGTAATCTTTTGAAATGTAATAGTTATGTCAAAATTATCTAAAACTCTAAACCATCAAAATATCCTCAATGTGAATTATTCATTTAATTCAATATTATGTTAGGTTTAAGGTCGGGGCCTTATAGATGGTATCAGAGGTCGATTTAGACAACTTTAGCAGTTAGAAAATTGTTAAATTATAAATTAATTTATGGTATGATTGAAATGATATAGCATTTAAAGATTACCATGTTTCTTCACCTAAGATATTTCTATGTTTAGAATGGTTTTCCGTGGAGGAAACAAAGAATCTATGTTGGGACGACATCAGGTAGAAGACAACCTTCAAAATCAGCAACCTGAGATGGTCAGAATTGGAACTGAACAGTATGTTGTAGTGATCGAACAGTTGACTCAGGCTATAAATGGTTGTTGTATCCATGCACGAGATCAGCCAGATCAACCACAGAGGAACATGTCAGTGGTGGAACATTTCATGAGGCAACATCCCCCATCATTCAGAGGATCATCTGACCCTGTGCTAGCTGAAGGGTGGATTAATGCACTGGAGATGATTTTTGATATAATGGGGTGTTCATAACATTAAAAGGTTAGTCTTGGTGTTTACCATTTTGAAGCTGAAGTAGATCAGTGGTGGTCGATGATGAAAAATATCAGGGATAGTGATGAGATTGATGATCTTCACTGGGATGAATTCAAATGTATGTTTCTTGAGAAATATTTTCCTAAGGTGGTTCATCTTAGAATGGAAAAAAATTCCTAGAATTGAGGTAGGAGGATGACTCAGTGGCTGCTTATGAAGCAAAGTTCACCAAACTGGCAAGGTATGCTCCAAACTTCATACGAGATCTTGATAGTAAATTCAACTGTTTTTACTCAGGGTTAAAGCCAACGTATCGAAGGGCTTTAGCTTCTCGTGAGTTCAAAAGTTGTGGAAAACTTTTTCGATGTGCGGAGAAGCTGGAAATGGAGTTTTATGATGATCAGGTGTTCTTTGACAAACAACAGAATAAGAGGTCCAATTGGCAGGAAAAAGGGAAGAATTCATCAAAGAAGCAAGGAGGTAAGAAAACCAAATAACCATCCTGTGAGAAGTTTGGTAAAATGCATCCTGGAGAATGTTTATCCAAGTCTTGAAAGTGATTTCGGTGTGGTAAGTCTAGTCATATTTCTCGTAACTATAAGGAATCTGATCAAGCAGGCAATGAAAAGTCAGCGGTAAGATGTTTTAAGTATAACGAAATGGGTCATTATGCAAATGAGTGTCTAACGAAGAACTCAACTGGGGGAAAGCAGCCAGACTAAAAGTAGAAAGGGGTGGTGAAATCCTTTGAAACTATTTCAGCAGATGTTTTTCCATCGAATGAAGTAGTATCAGGTACATTTTTTGTTTGTTTCGATTATGCCAATGTGTTGTTTGATTCAGGGTCTACACATTCTTTCATTTCTGAGAAGTTTTCTAGTAAATTGTAAATTCCATCTCAAGATATAATGTAACACCCCAGGTAAATAAAAAATATGACATTTTCACATTTATCCATATTTGTGAATAAAATATTAATATTACATTAAATGGGACACTATGCTCGATGGCATACACAATACGCAACAACGAGTTTCTTGGGAATCTTACGTTGCACTCTAATAATAAAATAATATTATTTTAAATGATAGTTAATGCCTAGCCGTTGTAATGGAGTGAATGAATAGAACTAACTACAAAATTATTATATATGTTAGTCAAATATTTTTACTTTTTACAATAAATTTTAGAGGATTAAAAATGCGACTGAATCCAATTTTAAGTGTAAACATTCTAATATTTTTTAAAAGGTCGATCAACAGCCTTTTGATAGAGAACCTCTTTTAAATCCAGTTTTTGACAATTTTATGGGTTATATTTGACAAAATAAAATCCTTTTTTTGAATCAGGAAATCAAAATTTACTTTGTGAAAATTTTTGGTATTTTTCCGATAAGGTTCATTTTTTTAATGAATAGTAAAAAATGTTGTATTTTAATTCAAAACCACTTTTTGATCTAATTTATTTATATGATTAAATTATCTTTTGATTTTTTTTTAAAGTGAAATTAGAATATATTTTTACCATTTATTCCAATATTGGTCATTGGAATTAATTTCACGTTGAAATTGGACTTAAACTAGTGTCAATCTTTTAATAGATATTGTTTCTTAAAAACACGCTATTTGTTTTAACAACGGGAATTAATTATTAAATTAATTAATGCAACTTATATTTTTTGAATTTTTTAAAATATATTTCATTTTTTAATTTGTAATATCAAATATATCTTAGGGTTAATTTTTGGTATTTTTCTGAAAAACTTCAATTTTTGAAGAATAATGAAACCACTAAGTCGTAGTTAAAGAAACTAATTTTTCATTTAAATAAAACTTTGCCACTTCAATGATTTGATTTTCAAAAATCCGACATACATGGTTGTCATTAATAAGTAAAATGTAATTCAATGAGATCAAAATAATTTTTGGAGAATAGTAACTTTTATGTTTTATTAATCGCAATTAAAGGTAATTAGTGTAATTTAAGGTAAAAATAATGTTTTGATAATATGAAATGACCTAGAAACATGTCCTACCCTCATTGGATGTGTCATGGCAGACCAAAAAAATCCATGGGTCAACTTGGGGACCCCATGGAGCCACTTTTGTCGGAAAATGACATAAATATCTTTTTATTTGAAGTTTAAATAAAAATGCCACAAACATGGTTTTGTTTTACTAAAACACTTTTTAAATGGGGTTATACGAGTCATATTTTTACTATAAATATTCATTAGAAATCTAATAAGATTTTATGAATCATGATATTTTTTTATAATTTTTAGACATTAAATAAATTAAATTATTTATGACACTATGATGATGCAGCGATTACCTCATTATTTAACGATTTAAATAAAATGAAAAGATAATGTGAAATCTAAGACCTACACATGTCAAAAAACTATTGTATGGGTGTATTTAGAACTCTTATCACCTTATCCTTGAAATATATAATTTTTGGACATTTAAAATCCAAAAAAAAATTTATAGTAATGTAATATTTTTTAACATTCCAAGAGTGCCCCTCCTCTCCTCTTATAAAAGACCCCCACCTCTACCGCCTTACATACACCTCTCAAGCCTTTGGCTTGGCCAAAACCTGCCCATTTCATCTCTCCACATCTCTCTATTCATCATTGAAGCCTAACTTTGTGCATAATCTTTTCCAAGGAAGCCTTTGAGCTCAAATCAAAGAGAGTTACCTGATTTAAAGGTAATGTCTTCGCTTGTGATCTTTTTTTTTAATTTGCTTCTCCAAACCCCTAAACACGTTTGATTAATTTTTTTGTAACAACAACAGTATCTTAAATATAATATGATGTTGTTATAGGATTTATTCAAGCTACAATTTCACACACCTCCGTCTAATGGTTAAAGAACATACTGTTTCTGTGGATGACGAAGTACTGCCTCCCGAAACGATGATTGTTCAATATTCTTTTAACACCATAAAAGGTGGCCATTAAGATGTCACTATATTTATATATGATATATAATATTTTTATTTTTTCCTTAATATTATGTATTTTTCATTTATGGAATACCTTTATGGTGTCCATTATGGGTAAACACGATATCTTCATTTTAGGAAGTGCGGACTACCACCCCCTCAAAGTGATTTGATTCGTTAATGTCGTATGTGGGACGTATAAAGGATGTAATTAATGGTATTACATATGATATCCTATGGGAATTATAATATGCCTTTATATAATTATTATTTTATTCCAATGAATACAAAAAAAGAAATGAAAGTTGCGTTCATGCGTACGTACGACTTACCGTCTCAAAGAACGGTACATTTCATTTCTTATCTCCAAATTTTATGTACTATTATAATTACATATATATAATGGATATATATGTAATATATTACAACATAATGATGGATGTCATTCTGGAATTATAATATATATATATCTCATTTTGTTTTAATTCCATTAATATGACCAAAAAATGAAAGTAGCGTTCATGCGTACATACGGCCTATCGTCTCCATGAACAGTGCTTTTAATTTTTTTATCTCCAAATTCTATGGAATAGTATAAAATGAATATATACTGGGTATATATGATATTTAAAACAGCAATACTATTCTTTATATGATGTACCTATAACTACATGGAAAATTCTGTTCCAACAAGTTCAATTTTTACTCATGTACCGAACATCGACAAAAACGTCTGATATGAACTCACTTTATTAACCAATTATTATAACATTATAATATATGATATGAACTTAATAATAATCATTAAAGGATGTCCTTAAGAAATTATAAATTGACCAAATTTTATTATTCAGGAGATTAAAGAACGATCTAGTCATGTCGGACACGAGGTAAGGGATCCTACCCCTCTCATTCTTTTTAAGTACACTCTTTTATGTCATTACTTTTGAGCTCATATTTCTTATGATTGGGATTTTATATTATATTATTATTACTGTAAATTTTATTTTCATATGATTAGAGACCCTACTTTCTCTCATCAATCAATTTTGGACGTTTTGAGTGGCGCCCTTAGGCTGCCGAATTTTTGTAAGAGATCCAACCTCTCTCTCTTTTTTTAAGTACTCTCCTTTATGTCACATCATTTAAGATCCTATTTGTTATGTTGGGGGATGTTATTTTATATTCCTCTTGATGTAAATTTTATGTTAATATGATGAGAGATCCTATTTGATCTCATGAATCCATTTTTTGAAGTTTTAAGTGGCGCCTTTAGGCTGTAGAGTTTTCGTAAGGGATTTTTCATCTCACTTTTATTCCCGTGAGATTTATGCTTCATTTTCCACCATTCCTATTGAGTGTTATATATACTGACCATTATACTACTCTTTGTGTAATATAATTTCATTTATGAGTATTTACATCAATGTTGTATTGTCCTTCTTTCATGGGCTGTATGTTTCGAAAGATACCCAAGTCGGTAAGGGAACCTTTCACCCTCCTCTTTTTAAAAGACTTCTTTTATTGGGTCTTTTAATTTACATATTGTTATGTTAGGATATGTTCTTATCGATGTAAATTTTATTTCCAAGTGATTAGATACCCTTTTTATCTCCCATCAACTCATTTTATGAATTTTGAAGTGACGCTGTTAGGCTGTCGAATTTTTGCAAGGGAACTTCTTTACCCAATTTTGATTCTTTGGGATAAACATGAACTCCTTGAATATGTCGTTCTATGAATATGTGAGAATAACCTCTGATTTTGTTTACACTTAATATCCTCTTATATTTGGTGTATTCATTTGTCACACATAATTATGTAGTTGATTTATCCTTAATCCAAGGATACCGTCTTTGTAAGGGAATCCGTCTCAATCTCCTTTCATTGAGGCACATCTTGTTTTATACAAAACATTATTTTATATTGTGTATAAACCCCTTTGACTTTTATTATTATTCAAAAGGTATCTATTTATACGAAGCGTTTACTAAATGAAAAAAGATAATGTTTTTTTGGCATACGTATGCGGCGACAACGACTTCTCCGCCGCCGTGACCATTATTTGAGTTTCTGCTTCCTCTAAAAGCCATAATTTTTTTTAAATTAAAATTAAATACCATGTTTTACTTTTCTTTTATTTTGGTATTAAAAATGCTTTTCATCATGTTTTTATTATATCAATGTGTTGTATTGATATCTTGTGATTGAAATGTGGAAATTTTATATTTCCTTTATCTATGTTTTATGTGATATGATTATGTTATGGTTCGTGGGAATTTATATGAAGACAGGTGGTTCCGTGATAAACTAATGGCAGGTGAGCCCGATATAGCTCTCCAATTCATTGGGTAACGTGAAGGAGTTAAATTTTAATGTTTCTCTAAAGAGATTTAGGGAATATACTGTGATGGGTATTCAAAACGTAACCATGAGGGTTACTCCCCACGTAAGAATGTTATGAATGCCTCAAGTTACCTTTATGTCTTATGATTTATATGATTTATTCATGATTTGATGAGGTATGTTAAAATTCTTATGTTATATGAGTAAAGTATGATTTCATACACGGACTAATATTTTCTTTTCGTACATTTATATCCCTTACTGAGCTTTTTATGCTCATCCCATGTTTTTGAAATGTTTTTCATAGGTCAAGGGAAAGGTGCATGATATGATGATAGTGTCAAGGAAGTGTCAAGAGAGAATCCATGTTTTATTTTAAATATGTTTCCGTTGATGGGAAAAATGAATACTATCTTTTATATAACCACTTTGTTTAAATGTGGAATGTAATTCATGATTTATGCTCTAATTCTCTAAAACAGTAAACCTGAAAAGATCTTCAATGTTAATTATTCATTTAATTCAATATTAAGTAAGGTTTAAGGCTGGGGACTTATAGTTGGTATCAGAGGTTGGTTTAGATAACTTTAGAGGTTAGGGTATTCTCTAAGCATAAGTGACATTACCATAATAGTTAGGATTTCAGAAAGAGTCCTTGTTAAAGATAAAGTGAATGAGTAAGTATATCTTAGTGTTTATCTTCCTCATTAGTACATGATGGTTTTGATGATATACTCACACTAAATTTTCTATTTTTAGTGAATGGATGGATCTAGAAGGCACCAAAGTGACAATAGGTTTGAAGGAAACTATGGTGGTTCTTTGATTAAGAGACTGGATGAAATGTGGGATTCAATGAGAAAACTCGTGGTTGTTCTAAACCAACAATCAAGGAGTCATGATCAACCACTTAAACCTTGGTATGTTCTATAATACATCATGTATGAGATGACCAATCGATGTGGATGTTCAGGTAATAATTATAAAGGTAACCATTATAGTTTATATGATCCTTACTTTTGAGGTAATTATGGGTTATTATATGTTATTATGGAAAATTAAAGGAAAGAGATAAACTTGAGGTTAAAATATGTTATGATTATTTTTGAAGATTTTATCTCGTTTTTGGGAATGTTTAAAGAATTATATAGTTTTGGAAAAAGGACAACATGCAGGCCGTGTGACAACCTGTTGCCTCAGACAAAGATGCGGGAATCAAACCCACAACCAAAGTTCGACTGGTATTTATTTCCTACCACTGGACTACGTGAAGTCCCTGGTTAGTTTGACTAATTATTTTTAGTTAGATGATTTTAGGAATCAAGTGTAAGTTTATTTTTGTTATCTATGGAAAGGATTAACCTATCATGGAGGATATGTGATTCGGTTAATTACTTTTCAATATGATAATTTAAGAGCAACTGATGTTATTTGGAGATAAAAGTTAATTTGTACCTTGGACGACTATGTGATTAAATCCTTAAAATATTTGAGTTTCAATCTTAGTTTGGTTTACTTTGAATAATTTTACGGACAATTGTTTATCGAATGGTCTTCGTTGAACTTTGGATTTTTTTTGACAAATTTTGGAGATTAAGAATAGATTTTTTTTATAAAGGATTATACTTTTGTAGATTATCTGATCTCATAATAACAATTTCGGTTTTGGTTTTTGTCTAAAGACATTGGAAATATATAGTTCTCTTTTTGTGGATTAGGTGATTCTCAAGAAGTTGATTATAGAACTCTTAATGCGAACAAGTCTTCCTAAATACTCATCTTTTGGAGAAATTATGAGTTTGATTAATGAATCTAGTAAAAGTTGAAAGTCTACGTGACAAGTAAGTATGTTTCATTATGATTTAGTTATGCTCAAAAATAAATTCCTCAATGAAGAGTAACTTTAAACAAAAATGTTGTCTGTTAACATTTCCTGCTAGGGAATTGAATACTGTTTAACCCATCACAAGTTTGTGATTTTCTTATGGTTAACTTTCTCCATGACATGTTTACTATCACTCTCCCTCGGAACATTACCCTTTTTTTTCTCCATATCCATGTTTTCCTACATTTAATCCTAGTATGGGTTAACTCGGGCCACCTTTGTTCTTCTCTTTCTTTATTTTAATGTGATTTTTTTACTGACTCTTGTTCTGATGTGGGATTTTCAATGATATTTCCAAGCCCAATTTTAAAATTGCGAGGACGCAATTCCCAAAAGGGGGGAAGGATGTAACACCCCAGGTAAATAAAGAATATGACATTTTCATATTTATCCATATTTGTGAATAAAATATTAATATTACTTCAAAGGGGACTCTATGGTCGATGGCATACCCAATACGCAACAATGAGTTTCTTGGGAATCTTACATTGCACTCTAATAATAAAATAATATTATTTTAAATGGTAGTTAACGCCTAGCCATTGTAATGGCGGGAATGAACAGAACTAACTACAAAATTATTATATATTTTTGTCAAAATATTTTTACTTTTTATAATAAATGTTAGAGGATTAAAAATGTGAATGAATCCAATTTTAAGCATAAACATTATAATATTCTTTAAAAGGTTGATTAACCGCCTTTTGATGGAGAACCACTTTTAAATCCACTTTTTGAAAATTTTATGTGTTATATTTGACAAAATAAAATTCTTCTTTAGAATCGGGACATCAAAATTTACTTTGTGTAAATTTTTGGTATTTTTTCGATAAAGTTCAATTTTTTTAATGAATCGTGAAAAATGTTGTATTTTAATTGAAAACCACTTTTTAATCTAATTTATTTATATGATTAGATTATCTTTTGAATTATTTTTAAAGTGAAATTAGAATATGTTTTTACTATTTAATCCAATAGTGCTCATTGGAATTAATTTCACATTGAAATTGGACTTAAACTAGTGTCAATCTTTTAATAGATATTGTTTCATAAAAACACGCAATTTGTTTTGACAATGAGAATTAACTATTAAATTAATTAATGAAAAATTTATGTTTTTAACTTAGTAAAATAGACTCCATTTTTGAATTCGGAATATCAAATATAGCTTAGGGTTAATTTTTTGTATTTTTCTAAAAAACTTCAATTTTTGATGAATAGTGAAACCACTAAGTCGTAGTTAAAGAATCTGATTTTTCGATTAAATGAAACTTTGCCACTTCTGTGATTTGATTTTCAAAAATTTGACATACATGGTTGTCATTAAGAAGTAAAATGTGATTTAATGAGATCAAAATAATTTTTGGTGAATAGTAACTGTTATGTTTTATTAATCACGTTTAAAGGTAATTAGTATAATTTAAGGTAAAAATAATGTTACAATAATATGAAATGATGTAGAAACATGTCCTACCCTAATTGGATGTCTCATGGCCGACCAAGAAAATCCATGGGTCAAATTGGGGACCCCATAAATCCACTTTGGGAGGAAAATGACATAAATAACTTTTTATTTAAAGTTAAAATAAAAAATGTCACAAACATGAGTGGTTTTACTAAAACAATTTTTAAATGGGGTTATAAATGTCATATTTTTTTCTATAAATATTCATTATAAAGATAAAAATATTTCCTACATCATGATATTTTTTTATAATTTTTAGACATTAAGTAAATTAAATTATTTATGACACCATGATGATGGAGCGATTACCTCATTATTTAACGATTTAAATAAAATGAAAAGAGAATGTAAAATCTAAGATCTACACATGTCAAAAACCTATTGGATTGGTTGATTTCGAACTCTTATCACCTTATCCTAGAAATATATAATTTTGGGACCTTTAAAATCTGAAAATCATTTTATAATAAAGTAATATTTTATAACTTTCCAAGAGTGCCCCTCCTCTCCTCTTATAAAATGCCCCCACCTCTACCACCTTACACACACCTCTAAAGCCTTTAGCTCGGAAAACCCCTTCCCATTTCATCTCTCCACATCCCTCTATTCATAATTGATGCCTCACATTGGGCTGAATCCTTTCCAAGGAAGCCTTTGAGCTCAAATCAAAGAGAGTTACCGATTTAAAGGCAATGTCTTCCCTTGTGATCTTTTGTATTATTCTGCTTCTCCAAACCCCTAAACGCTTTTTATTACTTTTTTTGTAACAACACCAGTATCTTAAATATACTAGTATTTTATTATAAGATGGATTCAAGCTACACTTTCACACACCTCTGTCTAATTGTTAAAGAACATACTGTTTCTGTGGTTGGCGAATTACTGCCTCACGAAACGATGATTGTTCAATATATTCTTTTAACACTTTAAAAGGTGGCCATTAAGATTTCAATATATTTATATATGATATATAATATGTTTATTTTTTCCTTAAGATTCTGTATTTTTCGTTTATGGCATACCTTGATGGTTTCCATTATGGGTAAACGCAATTTTGTCATTTTAGGAAGTGCGGACTACCGCCCCCTCAAAGTGTTTTGATTCGTTAATGCCATATGTGGGATAGATAAAGGATGGAATTAATGGTATTACATATTATATCGTACTAGAATTATAATATACCTTTATATCATTATTATTTCATTCCATTTAATACAAAAAAAATGAATGTAGCATTCATGCGTACGTACGGCTTACCGTCTCCATGAATGATAAATTTCATTTCTTATCTCCAAATGTTATTGTCACGAACCAACCCGGGTCGACCCTGAACCGGTCACCCGAGCCGGCCCGCGACATGGCCCGAGGGGCGTTCCCGATCCCCACGGGCTGGCAACTAGTGCTGGGCATCAAAATTTAACAAGTGGGAACGATTCAACCCAAAATATAATAAACTAAGCATCAGAAAAAAAAATAGAACAAAAGTAAATAAGGAAAACGAAACCAACAACGCAACTAACCTGACCACGACCAAAGCTCCACGTGACCCCGTGGGTCACTCTCCAATAACACAACCAACGTCGCTCAAGGCGAACAACTGAAGCTGGAACCTGCAACAGAACTAAAAACAAGAAAACACTATAGGCGTGAGTATTAAAACTCAGTAGGTAGGCCTGACTAACTCTATCCCAATGCACATACCAATAAATAAAGAATTTACCAATTCCAGGTTTGAACTAAATTATATAAAATATATTTTTTTTCCACACACTTTCATTTCTAAAACAAATAACAGTCCATTGCCCTTTTTAATTTAGAACAAGTTTAATGTTGAAAGAACAGGTGCATTACATTTTCAAAACATTTTTACGAGCAATTTAAAAATCCAAACTTTAGTTGATAGTCAAAATGAGAATCACACACACAACACGCACTAAGGGCAATGGTAAAGTGGCACACAAAGGTCAGCAACCGAACTCGACCTCTCAATCGTCCGCCACACACAAATAAACACTAAAAGAAACATGGTTCAAACCTAGGAGATCGTGAACAATCCAGAACGTACTATACATGTGACTCATCCTGAGGCATGCCATAACTCGATGACGTCATAACGCCCATAATACTACCCGGCATAGCCCTGCATGGCCTAACCGAGGGGCCCAATCCCCATAGCAGCAATAACTCAGTATTCCCCTGCTATGGGGCCACTAGCCAGTGCGTGGTCTAAACTAGTGCAGCAATCGTTCTCAGAAAATTCACTCAATATGCCAGGTTCCCATGTCATCACAAGCAATAAAAAGGGGGTGCGTCCACAATGTAAATTAATCAGTCACGATGCACCAACATCACATACAGCTCACAAAAACAACTCATGCCAAAGATCACCCCCGAGTGGGTTTTCCAAAATAATCCATTTCATTAAAGTGCCAAACGGGCCTTCACCAATTTTAAAGTAAAACCTCTTATCTCAAAAAGCTCAAAACACTTGTTCAGAAGAAATTATTTATCTTTAAAACTAGAAGCACATTTGAAGTTCTGTGAATTATGTTTAAAGGCCAAACTAGAATTCTTTCAAAACTGGGTGTCCGCCCGTCAAGAAAATGTCACAAGTGTTCAATATAAAATAAACAGCTCTATTCGCACTAAATAATAATTTAAAGTTTTATTATCTAATATTATTTCTAACTCATTAAAAATTAATAAAACAACAAGAAATTAATAAATTCTAAATCTAAAGGTAAGTGCAATGGGGGACCTACCTCGATTCGCAGCTCGAACACGAAGACGCGCCACGCCTTGCAAGGGTGCACAAGCACGCACAAGATGATGACAGCAGTATCGCGGGTTTTTCCCTTGCCAACACGCTGCAGCAATTGCAAAAAAAAACTAAAATCACAGAAACACTGACTTCAAATAATCCAAAAGAATAAACAATACAACACTTGCCTCGACATTGGAGAGGGCGAAAAGGGAAAAACCCCAAATCGCTTGCCTTCAGCGGCGGGCGTCCTTCACGCACCCAATTGAGAATAAGGTGTGCGACTGTCGAAACGAGGTATGCGACCAGTGAAGTAAAGGAGAAAGTTGTCGGGACACTGTGCCACTGCTGGATGGATAAGGTAGGGATGGGGCGCGTGCACCAAGGGCCTACACCACTGCTGGCCGGAGCTTGTCAGAGCTGGTCAGAGGCACTGGAGGTGCTGCCGGACGACGGCTGTGAGGCGGGAGCATGTCCAAAGAACACGCGACCTTGAAGTGCATACATATATATATATATACATATCTGCATATATATATATATGCAACTATATACCAATACATCATAGATATTGATATATATCCTGCAACGCAAACAGTAAAGCACTGCTAAATCTAATAACTCAGATAGAACTGACTCTGGACCAGATAAAGCCCTCAGGGGTCCGTAACTCAAATAAAAAAAAATCAGAATTCTAAAGCAAGATGATTAAGCGCATAACAAGGCTGCAAAACAAGTTTTAAAACAAAAAGGAAGAGTGCAAACATTAGCGGAGTGATCCAGAGATATAAATACGCAAACTCACCAACACCGGCGGTGCGTGAATCCAACTGTGCTTCAACGGAAGGGGAAAGAGAACTTCGCGGACTAAACGCACACCCTAGATACCGAGAAAAATGCGCAAAAATGAACCATAGTATTAGGGTAATTTCAAGTTTGATATGAACACAAAATATAATAAAAAAAAGTAATTATACTAGGAGAAGAGGACACCAGGGGGAAAAAGGCATGGATCAAGGGGTTACGCCAGACCGAGAGGGCAGATTCGCCGGACCACGATGTCGGGTGGCGGAAACCCGCAGGGTGAGGTGAAACCGGCTGGGCCGGCTGGTCAGGTGCCCCGAGGAGGCCGGAGCGGCGGTGGTCGGAAGGTGGAGGGGCAGAAATCGGATGGGGAGGCAGGGCCGGACATGCGGAGGGAAGCGCTGCCGGAGGGACGCCGGTGGAGGGGAGCGGTGGCGAGGCGTCGGGGCATGGCTGGTGAGGCGCATCCAGGCAGACAGTGGGCAGCAGCTCAGGGAGGCGGCGGCGGGGCTGTAGCGCGAAGAGGGGGAGGCGGTCGGGCGCTGTGCAGAGGAGCCAGGGGGTCGCACCGTATAAGGGGGGAAGAGGGGAGCGCCCCCTTAGGGTTTTACCCAAAAAGAAAATTTAAAAACGAATTAAAAAAAAACTAATAATAAAATAGATAAGTTACTATAAATTTTTATATTAATTATTATTGTAATATTAATGATTAAAATTCTAATCATAATAATAGTGATAATAATAATAATAATTAGTTAACTAAAATAATAATAATTATTTTTATAATAAAAACATTTATAATAATAAAACCATTTAAAAATATAAACACACACATATATATATACATATATAGACATATATACCTATATATAAACATATGTAAACACATATATATATCTATACACATAAAAACATATATACACATAAACATATATATATACATAACGTTAAAACATAAACATGAAACATATGTATTTATTTATTTATCCGCTCAACCAACTAATTTAGTAACGTTAAAACTGGATGATCGTGCGGTATGCGCGCACCGTACGGTACCCAAGCAGACTGCAAGCGGGCTGCACGTACCCAAGCGGAACGCACGTGCCCAAGCGGACTGCGCGTCTTAAACCTACAGTGTTCGCGCACTGTCACAAACCATAAACTCATCCCAACATTAAAAATTTAAACCGGGACTCACCCGCACTTACACAAAAACACCTGACGCCATGTGAAATAAAATAACTAAAATGACTAAAAAAACGGGTGTGACAATTCTCCCCACCACAAGCACTTTCTGCCCCCAGAAAGTCACCAAGCCAACTATTAGCATACCTCGAGTCCGTGCCCAGGCAAAAACTAGAAGAAACTGAGAGGCTCGGGGTGACCATTACCAACACAAGTCACACCCGACCAACTCAAGTACAAACATTGTTCGAGGTTGAGGGGAGAACACAGGAGGGTTCTCCCCACCACAGAAATCTACTAACACGGAGACCTTGAAACTCGAACACACCACCCCTGAGGTGGGGGGGGGGGAATAACACGGGAACTCCCAAACCGAACCCAGTTACTTTCTCCATACAGACCGAACAACACTCGGAGACTTAAACAGGAAGCTTGCTACGAAACGACCCAACAGCTCGTGGAAAAGGATTTATCTCAACCCCTCACACACTGACCGAAGAAAAACCTCACCGCAACCAGAGTCTAGGGAATTTCTAGCCCAAACTCACAAAGGACCTCGAAACAATGCCTGTTAATTTCATAAAACCACATATCCCCCTAACGCACACAATTGAGACCCAATCTCAAAATTAGATTGACCCGTTCATTCGCGGGTCCATCACCCTTCAAAGAGAACCGAACGATTCGAAAACACCCTGAGAACAGATAAGACCGCTTAGACTGCGGTAGAATAAGTTCATCACGCAACCGCAACAAAGGTGATCTTACAATGATGACTCGAACATAACAAGGAAACTTTGGGTATCTCCTTTCAAAATCCGAAAACATAATCCGAAGCGAGGTTCTACACACCCTCGGCGACTCCTGACTGTGAGCGAGCTTCACCCCAAGACCTGTGGTTGGGGCTCTGATGGCTGAAGCATCTCCTGCCTCACAGTCAGTCATTTGTATCCTCTGGTCTCTAACTCCTTCACGAGTGACGATTCTTCTAGAACTCTCCCTGGTGACTCGAATAGTCGCACGGTAGCAAGACTTCGATGGGATGCGGCAAGGCGACTTAGAATGTCTGGACAGGTCATACTGGTGGCACACAAGAGAGCGGTCCGATGAACTATGAGACGGTACCGACAAGGATGGTTTCTTGGAGACAGGTTCTACTGGCCCACACTCCTTGCCAGGTGGGGAACCATCGTGGAAGTCGACCATCGTTAATCACACCCAAAACTCCAACGATGATGAGATATATCATCTTCACTAGTCTAAAACTGAACCCTCAAATAAACCTGAGACGGTACGCACCCTAATAGCCCTGGGAGTTCCCAACAACCTGAAGACCCACTCAAATTCCAAAACCAAACAACTACCCCTCATGGACTTTGGTTACTTTGATCGATAGGCAACATGCAGAAAGAACTGGAAACTAGGCGTGACTCATTAGCAACCTTAACGACCTTTCTGGGCGGCATACTCATGACAACACGAGAAACATCATCCAAACTGGCATCAAGCCAAAACTCAATCAAGGAAACAACACAAGTCGAGGTCAAAAGGGCCATAAGCCAAATATATACAAACACAAGCATAAATCACTTTCCAAAACCATCGTTTCTCTAAAACATTACAACTCACCTATGGCACCTTATGAACCGTCACATGTGCGTTCATTCAATCTTGCTCACATCATCTGCAAACAAGTGCCCCCTACGCACTTTCCTTACATACCCACGCACATGTGACCCTCCATAAGGAGTGCCAAGGTTCAAACACTCCATTCCTTACCAAATCCAAACACATAACATATTGTTCCAAACCAAAACATTTTTTTTTCTTTAAAAAAAACCACTTTACTAATTTCAAAAACAATTTGGAAGAAACCCCTTTTTTTTCAAATCACTTTCATTTTCAACACACACACACAGAGCGAGTTTAAAACAAAATACAACCAACTATAAACCATCGGAATGAGGGACTAGTGTCTGCACTTAACTCGGCAACATGGTGGTGAGCCATGCCCCAAGTAAGACATAACACTAAGAGGACCTTAAACCGGGCACTTGGACTCCACATGGGTCACCACCCCATGTGAGGCCTCAATGTGAACCGATTTGCTCTCATTGTCATCCCTTAATCCAAAACAACCAAGGACAAAAGACTCAATCCCGTACTAACCCTGGTAACTCAGGTCTCATCACGAGCGGTGGTGATCAGGCACCGACCCGTAACCTATCTCCTGAGCCCCGACAGTCCTAATCTCCTTCTATCAGACATCCCAAATAACAAAGGGCACTCTTAAAAGTGAGGTCCGCTAAGAGCCGACCTCCTCTGATACCATTTTGTCACGAACCAACCCGGGTCGACCCTGAACCGGTCACCCGAGCCGGCCCGCGACATGGCCCGAGGGGCGTTCCCGATCCCCACGGGCTGGCAACTAGTGCCGGGCATCAAAATTTAACAAGTGGGAACGATTCAGCCCAAAATATAATAAACTAAGCATCAGAAAAAAAAATATATAACAAAAGTAAATAAGGAAAACGAAACCAACAACGCAACTAACCTGACCACGACCAAAGCTCCACGTGACCCCGTGGGTCACTCTCCAATAACACAACCAACATCGCTCAAGGCGAACAACTGAAGCTGGAACCTGCAACAGAACTAAAAACAAGAAAACACTATAGGCGTGAGTATTAAAACTCAGTAGGTAGGCCTGACTAACTCTATCCCAATGCACATACCAATAAATAAAGAATTTACCAATTCCAGGTTTGAACTAAATTATATAAAATATATTTTTTTCCACACACTTTCATTTCTAAAACAAATAACAGTCCATTGCCCTTTTTAATTTAGAACAAGTTTAATGTTGAAAGAACAGGTGCATTACATTTTCAAAACATTTTTACGAGCAATTTAAAAATCCAAACTTTAGTTGATAGTCAAAATGAGAATCACACACACAACACGCACTAAGGGAAATGGTAAAGTGGCACACAAAGGTCAGCAACCGAACTCGAACTCTCAATCGTCCGCCACACACAAATAAACACTAAAAGAAACATGGTTCAAACCTAGGAGATCGTGAACAATCCAGAACGTACTATACATGTGACTCATCCTGAGGCATTCCATAACTCGATGACGTCATAACGCCCATAATACTACCCGGCATAGCCCTGCATGGCCTAACCGAGGGGCCCAATCCCCATAGCAGCAATAACTCAGTATTCCCCTGCTATGGGGCCACTAGCCAGTGCGTGGTCTAAACTAGTGCAGCAATCGTTCTCAGAAAATTCACTCAATATGCCAGGTTCCCATGTCATCACAAGCAATAAAAAGGGGGTGCGTCCACAATGTAAATTAATCAGTCACGATGCACCAACATCACATACAGCTCACAAAAACAACTCATTCCAAAGATCACCCCCGAGTGGGTTTTCCAAAATAATCCATTTCATTAAAGTGCCAAACGGGCCTTCACCAATTTTAATGTAAAACCTCTTATCTCAAAAAGATCAAAACACTTGTTCAGAAGAAATTATTTATCTTTAAAACTAGAAGCACATTTGAAGTTCCGTGAATTATGTTTAAAGGCCAAACTGGAATTCTTTCAAAACTGGGTGTCCGCCCGTCAAGAAAATGTCACAAGTGTTCAGTATAAAATAAACAGCTCTATTCACACTAAATAATAATTTAAAGTTTTATTATCTAATATTATTTCTAATTCATTAAAAATTAATAAAACAACAAGAAATTAATAAATTCTAAATCTAAAGGTAAGTGCAATGGGGGACCTACCTCGATTCGCAGCTCGAACACGAAGACGCGCCACGCCTTGCAAGGGTGCACAAGCACGCACAAGATGATGACACCAGTATCGCGGGTTTTTCCCTTGCCAACACGCTGCAGCAATTGCAAAAAAAACTAAAATCACAGAAACACTGACTTCAAATAATCCAAAAGAATAAACAATACAACACTTGCCTCGACATTGGAGAGGGCGAAAAGGGAAAAACCCCAAATCGCTTGCCTTCAGCGGCGGTCGTCCTTCACGCACCCAATTGAGAATAAGGTGTGCGACTGTCGAAACGAGGTATGCGACCAGTGAAGTAAAGGAGAAAGTTGTCGGGACACTGTGCCACTGCTGGATGGATAAGGTAGGGATGGGGCGCGTGCACCAAGGGCCTACACCACTGCTGGCCGGAGCTTGTCAGAGCTGGTCAGAGGCACTGGAGGTGCTGCCGGACGACGGCTGTGAGGCGGGAGCATGTCCAAAGCGCACGCGACCTTGAAGTGCATACATATATATATATACACATCTGCATATATATATATATGCAACTATATACCAATACATCATAGATATTGATATATATCCTGCAACGCAAACAGCAAAGCACTGCTAAATCTAATAACTCAGATAGAACTGACTCTGGACCAGATAAAGCCCTCAGGGGTCCGTAACTCAAATAAAAAAAAATCAGAATTCTAAAGCAAGATGATTAAGCGCATAACAAGGCTGAAAAACAAGTTTTAAAACAAAAAGGAAGAGTGCAAACATTAGCGGAGTGATCCAGAGATATAAATACGCAAACTCACCAACACCGGCGGTGCGTGAATCCAACTGCGCTTCAACGGAAGGGGAAAGGGAACTTCGCGGACTAAACGCACACCCTAGATACCGAGAAAAATGCGCAAAAATGAACCATAGTATTAGGGTAATGTCAAGTTTGATATGAACACAAAATATAATAAAAAAAAGGAATTATACTAGGAGAAGAGGACACCAGGGGGAAAAAGACATGGATCAAGGGGTTACGCCAGACCGAGAGGGCAGATTCGCCGGACCACGATGTCGGGTGGCGGAAACCCGCAGGGTGAGGTGAAACCGGCTGGGCCGGCTGGTCAGGTGCACCGAGGAGGCCGGAGCGGCGGTGGTCGGAAGGTGGAGGGGCAGAAATAGGATGGGGAGGCAGGGCCGGACATGCGGAGGGAAGCGCTGCCGGAGGGACGCCGGCGGAGGGGAGCGGTGGCGAGGCGTCGGGGCATGGCTGGTGAGGCGCATCCAGGAAGACAGTGGGCAGCAGCTCAGGGAGGCGGCGGCGGGGCTGTAGCGCGAAGAGGGGGAGGCGGTCGGGCGCTGTGCAGAGGAGCCAGGGGGTCGCGCCGTAGAAGGGGGGAAGAGGGGAGCGCCCCCTTAGGGTTTTACCCAAAAAAAAAATTAAAAAAAAATTAAAAAAAACTAATAATAAAATAGATAAGTTACTATAAATTTTTATATTAATTATTATTGTAATATTAATGATTAAAATTCTAATCATATTAATAGTGATAATAATAATAATAATTAGTTAACTAAAATAATAATAATTATTTTTATAATAAAAACATTTATAATAATAAAAGCATTTAAAAATATAAACACACACATATATATATACATATATAGACATATATACCTATATATAAACATATGTAAACACATATATATATCTATACACATAAAAACATATATACACATAAACATATATATATACATAACGTTAAAACATAAACATGACACACATATGTATTTATTTATTTATCCGCTCAACCAACTAATTTAGTAACGTTAAAACTGGATGATCGTGCGGTATGCGCGCACCGTACGGTACCCAAGCAGACTGCAAGCGGGCTGCACGTACCCAAGCGGAACGCACGTGCCCAAGCGGACTGCGCGTCTTAAACCTACAGTGTTCGCGCACTGTCACAAACCATAAACTCATCCCAACATTAAAAATTTAAACCGGGACTCACCCGCACTTACACAAAAACACCTGACGCCATGTGAAATAAAATAACTAAAATGACTAAAAAAAACGGGTGTGACAGTTATGTACTATTATAAGTAAATATATATGACGGATATATATGTAATATATTATGTCTAAATTATGGATATAATTCTGGAATTATAATATATATATCTCTCATTTTGTTTTAATTCCATCAATATGACAAAAAAATTGAATGTAGCATTTATGCGTACGTACGGCCTACCGTCTCCATGAACGGTGCTTTTAATATTTTTATCTCCAAATGCTATGGAATAGAATAAAATGAATATATATTGGCTATATATGATATTTAAAACATCAATACTATTCTGGATATGATGTACCTATAACTACATGGAAAATTCTGTTCCAACAAGTTCAATTTTTACTCACGTACCGAACATCGACAAAAACGTCTGATATGAACTCTCTTTAGTAAACAATTATTATAACATTATAATATGTGAATTGAACTGAATAATAATATTTAAAGGAGGTCCTTATGAAATTATAAATTGACCAGATTTTATTATTCATGATATTAAAGAACGATCGAGTCATGTCGGACACGAGGTAAGGGATCCTACCCCTCTCCTTCTTTTTAAGTACACTCTTTTATGTCATTCCTTTTAAGATCATCTTTCATATGATTGGGATGTTCTTTTATTTTAATGTTACTGTAATTTTTATTTTCATATGATGAGAGACCCTACTTTCTCTCATCAATCAATTTTGGAAGTTTTGAGTGGCGCCGTTAGGCTGCCGAATTTTTGTAAGAGATCCAACCTCTCTCTTTCTTTTTAAGTACTCTCCTTTATGTAACTTATTTTAAGATCCTATTTGTTATGTTGGGGGATGTTCTTTAAAATTACTCTTTATGTAAATTATATTTTAATATGATGAGAAACCCTATTTTATCTCATCAATCCATTTTTGGAAGTTTTAAGTGGCGTCGTTAGGCAGCAGAGTTTTCGTAGGGGATTTTTCATCTCACTTTTATTCCTGTGAGATTTAGGCTACATTTTCCACCATTCCCATTTAGTGGTATATATACATCCCATTATTCTATTATTTGTGTAATATACATTCTTTTATGAGTATTTACATCAATTTTCTATTTTTCTTCTTTCATGGGGTGTATGTTTCGAAAGATACCCAAGTCGGTAAGGGAACCTTTCACCCTCCTCTTTTTAAAAGACTTCTTTGGTTGGGTCTTTTAATTTTCATATTTTTATGTTGGGATATGTTATTATTGATGTAAATTTTATGTCCAAGTGATGAGATACCCTTTTTATCTCTCATCAGCTCATTTTCTGAATTTTGAAGTGACACCGTTAGGCTGTCGAATTTTTGCAAGGGAACTTCTTAACCCAATTATGATTCTTTGGGATAAACTTGAAATCCTTGAATATGTCGTTCTATGAATATGTGTTAATAACCTCTGATTGTTTTACACTTAATATCCACTTATATTTTGTGTATTCGTTTGTCACACATAATTATGTAATTGATTTATCCTTAATCCAAGGATACCGTCTTTGTATGGGAATCCATCTCAATCTCCTTTCTTTGAGGCATATCATGTTTTATACACAACTTTATTTTATACAGTGTATAAACCCATTTGACTTTTACGATTATTCAAAAGGAATATTTTTATACGAAGCATTTACTAAACGACAAAAGGGAATGTTTTTTTTGTTGTACATATGCGTTGACAACGACTTCTCCGCCACCGTGACCATTATTTTAGTTTCAGCTTCCTCTACAAGCCATAATTTTTTTTAAATGAAAAATAAATACCATGTTTTACTTTACTTTTTTTTGGTATTGAAAATGTTTTTCATAATGTTTTTATTATATCAATGTGTTGTATTGATATCTTGTGATTGAAATGTGTAAATGTTATTTTACTTTATTCATGTTTTATGTGATACGATTATGTTATGGTTCTTGGAAATTGTTATGAAGACGAGTGGTTCCGTGAAAAACTAATGGTGGGTGAGCCCGATATAGCTCTCCAATGCATTGGGTAAAGTGAGGGAGTTAAACGTTATGTTTTCTCCAAAAAGATTTAGGAAATACACTGTGATGGGTATTCCAAACGTAACCAAGAGGGTTACTCCCTACGTAAGAATGTTATGAATGCCTCAAGTTACCTTTATGTCTTATTATTTCAATGATTTATTCATGATTTGATGAGGTATGTTAAAATTCTTATGTTATATGAGTAAAGTATGATTTCATACATCGACTAATGTTTTCTTTTCGTACTTTTATATCCCTTACTGAGCTTTTTATGCTCATCCCAAGTTTTTGAAATGTTTTTCACAGGTCAAGGGAAAGGTGCATGATATGATGATAGTGTCAATGAAGTGTCAAGAAAAAATCCATGTTTTATTTTAAATATGTTTCCGTTGATGGGAAAAACGAATACTATCTTTTATGTAACCACTTTGTTTAAATGTGGAATGTAATTCATGATTTATGACCTAATTCTCTAAAACTCTAAACCTGAAAATATCCTCAATGTGAATTATTCATTTAAGTCAAAATTAAGTAAGGTTTAAGGCAGGTCCCTTATATATGAATCCCGAACTTATGGTAAAAACCCCCGGAGGAAAGGTTGAGACAAAAAGAAATTATAAGAACCTCCATATCCTTGTGTGCAGAAAGAATCTACCAGAAAACCATATTGTTTTGCCTCTAGTAGAGTTTGATGTTATTTTGGGCATGGATTGGCTTTTTGTTTATCATGCTAATATTGACTGGAGAGCTAAAATGGTTTCTTTTTAGAAATATTTTCAGTTTGTGTAAAATAATGAACCCTTGATTTTGATAACATATCAGGATGTTGAGAAACTAGTAAAATATGGAAATGAATTTTTTCTTGCACATAATGTTGAAAATAAAGGAACTGTTCAGGTTAATGATGTGCCAGTGGTAAATGAGTATCATGATGTTTTTCCTGATGAGTTACCTGGTATTATTCATGATCGGGAAGATGAATTTATTGTTGACTTAGTTCCTGATTCTAATCCAATTTCAAAACCCCTTTATCAAATGGCTCAATTTGAACTTTTAGAGTTAAAGAAACAATTGCAGGAGTAATTAGATAAAGGTTTCATTTGACCTAGCACATAACTATGGGGTTCTCATGTCTTGTTTGGTAAAAATAAATATGGTTCAATGAAACTTTGCATAGATTATAGAGCCTTGAATAACATTACTGTTAGGAACAAGTATCCTTTTCCTCATATCGATGATTTGTTTCATCAGCACCAGAGAGCTCAGTATTTTTCAAAGATTGACTTGAGGTCGGGGTAACATCAGTTGAAAGTAAAAGAAGAAGACGTTCCGAAGACTATGTTCCATACTAGATATTGCCATTATGATTTTGTAGTCATGCCTTTTGGGTTAACCAATTGACCTTCTGTATTCATGGACCTTATGAATATAATTTTCCATGAGTTCTTGGATAATTTTGTGGTTGTTTTCATCGATGATATTTTGGTGTTTTATAAAAGTAAAGAGGAGCATGAAATTCATTTAAGGGTTATCTTTAAAACCTTAAATGAAAATAAAGTGTATGGAAAATTCAACAAGTGTGAGTTTTGGTTGCAAAAAATATCTTTCCTTGGTCACGTTGTTTCAAAAAATGGAATAACTATTGATCCTTCTAAAACAAAAGTTTTTGAAGAATGGCCAAGACCCACAAATGTAACCGAGAACCGTAGTTTTCTTGTTTGGCAGGTTACTACCGAAGGTTTGTTGAAAATTTTTCATGGTTATCTAGTCCAATGACTAAGCTAACTCGGAAGGGTGTTAAGTTTATCTGGACAAAATAATGTGATTATTGTTTTCAAGAGTTGAAAAGAAGATTGGTGAATGCTCCAGTTATGGCACTTCCTTCCAAGAATTGTGAGTTTGTTATCTATAGTGATTTTTCATTGAAAGGACTTGGTTGCGTCCTAATGTTGAATGATCAGGTAATTGATTAATCTTCACGTCAGTTGAAAATTCATGAGGTAAATTACCCTACACATGATTTGGAATTATCTTCTGTTGTTTTCGCTTTAAAATTTTGGAGGCATAATTTTTATGGAGTAAAGTGTGAAATATATACCAATCACAAAAGCTTAAAGTATATATTCACCCATAAAGATTTGAACATGAGACAGAGGAGATGGATGGAATTAATCAAGGATTATGACTGTACAATTCATTACCATCTGGGAAAAGCAAATAAAGTGGCTGATCCTTTGAGTCGAAAAAGTAATGCTTCATTAACCCTGCTACGTTTAGAACAAGATCCTTTGGTTTTGGTTTTGATGAACTTTGGCATAGAAGTTGTTGGTGAAAGAAGTTATTCTGTTTTATTTCAGGTATCAGTGAGATCATCCCTATCAGACAGAATTAAGCAAGTGCAGAAGAAAGATAGTGGGTTGCAGAAAAAGGTAGAGCTGGTTCAGAAGGGTATGTTGCCTGAATTAAAAATTGATAATGATTGTGTTTTGAGGTTTGGGAAGAGATTATGTGTGCCTGGTGGTTCACAGCTGAAGAATGAGTTGTTATGTGAGGCTCATAGTTCCCCATTTTCTGTTCATCCTGACAGTACTAAGATGTACAAAGATCTGCGAGAGTATTACTGGTGGGATGGAATGAAAAGAGATATTTCTGATTTTACTGTAAAGTGTTTGACTTGTCAGCAGGTTAAAGCAGAGCGGTAGTTACCGAAAGGGATGCTTCCACCTTTACCAGTGCCAGAGTGGAAATGGGAAAATGTACCCATGGACTTTGTTGTGGGATTACCGAGGACATATCGAGTTAATAATGCAATCTGGGTTATTGTTGATCAATTGACTAAATCTGCTCATTTCCTTCATATTCAAGATACCTTGTCTCTAGATCAACTTGCTCAGTTGTATGTTAAATATATAGTCAGGTTGCATGGACTTCCCCTCTCAATTGTATCTGATCATGATCCCAAGTTTACTTCTAACTTTTGGAAAGGCTTTCAAAAGTCGTTGGGTACGTACAACTTTTCATCCGCAATAATATGGGAATTCAGAACGAACAATTCAGACCTTGGAGGATATGCTGCGTGCTTTCTCTATGGATTATTAGGGAAGTTGGGACCAAAAAATTTCTTTGGTTGATTTTTCATATAACAACAGTTTTCATTCCAGTATAAAGATGGCTCCGTTTGAGGCATTATATGGGAAGCGGTGTCGAACTCTAGCTTTTTGGGATGAACTGGGTGAAAGGAAGCTGATTGGACCAGAATTGGTAGAATAGATGACAGAAAATGTTTTTTTGATTCAGAAACACATGAAAACAGCTCAGAGAAGACAGAAAAGTTATGTAGATAACCGGAGGAAGGATCTATCTTTCGTGGTAGTTGATCATGTTTTTCTCAAAGTTTCACCTTGGAAAAGTTTGATGCAATTTGGTAAGAAAGGAAAGCTGAGTCCAAGTTCGTTGAACCATATGAAATTGTAGAGAAAATTGGATCAGTTGCTTACTGAGTGGCTTTACCTCCAAGTTTATCTCATGTACACAATTTTGTTCATGTTTCGATGTTGAGAAAGTATATTCCAGATCCATATCATGTTTTGAGCCCAGAGGTAGTTCGGTTGGAAGAGAATCTCACTTATGAAGAACAACCTGTCAAGATTCTTGACGGAAGAGAGAAAGTGTTGCGAAATAAGGTAATTCACCAGGTAAAGGTTTTGTGGAAAAACCATATGGTTGAAGAGGAAACGTGGGAATCTGAATATGCTATGAGGGATAAATACCCCCACTTATTTTGATAAGTGAATAAAATTTCAAGGGTGCAATTCCCAAAAGGGGGGAAGGATGTAACATCCTAGGTAAATAAAGATTAATAAATTTTCAAACTTATTAATATTTACGAATTAAATAATAATTTTACTTTAAAAGCGGTTGCTATGTTCGATAGTGTACCCGATATGAAACAAAGAGTTTCTTGGAAATCTTACGTTGCACAGTAGTAATATAATAATATTATTTTAAATGGTAGTTAACACATAGCCCTTGTATTGGCGGGAATGCATAGAAATAACTAGAATATTATTATATATGTTTTCTAAATGTTGTTACATTTATCCAATAAAAGATAATGGCTTAAAATAAGAATATTAATTCAATTTTAGGCATATATAAGCTAATATTCACTAAAAGGTCGAACTATCAGCTTTTGATGGTGAACCCTATTTAAATATAGTTTTGGTCACTCATATACATTCTATTGGACCAAATAAAACTATTATTTATAATCGGGACATAAAAATTTACTTTGTGTAATTTTTTGGTTTTTTTCGATAAAGTTCAATTTTCAATGAATAATGAAAAATGTTGTATTTTAACTCAAAACCTCTTTTTAATCTAATTTATTTGTATTATTAGATTATATTTTTAATTGTTTTTAAAGTTCAATTAGAATAAATTTTTACCATTTAATCCAATTGTGGTCATTGGAATTAATTTCACTTTGAAATTGGACATAACTAGTGTCAATCTTTTGATACATTTTGTATCACAAAAACACGCTATTTGCTCGGACAGTGGGAATTAATTATTAAATTAATTAATGTAACTTATATGGTTTGAATTTTTTAAAATATCCATCATTTTTTATTTCGGAATATCAAATTTAGCTTAGGGTGAAGTTTTGGTATTTTTCTGAAAAACTTCAATTTTTGATGAATAGTGAAACCACTAAGTGGTATTTAAAAAACTAATTTTTCATTTAAATGATATTTTACCACCTTTGTGTTTTGAATTTCAAAAATCTGACATACATGGTTGTCATTAGGAAGTAAAATGTGGTTCAATGAGTTTAAAATAATTTTTTGGTGAATAGTAACTTTTAAGTTTTTAATCACGATTAGAGGTAATTAGTGTAGTTTAAGGTAAAAATAATGTTTTCATAATACAAAATGAACTTGACACATGTCCTAACCTTATTTTATGTGTCATGGCCGACCAAGACAATCCATGGATCATCTTGGGGACCCCATGGATCCACTTTGGTAGGAAAATGACATTAATAACTTTTTATTTAATGTTAAAATAAAAATGTCACAAACATGAGTTGTTTTACTAAAACAATTTTTAAATGGGGTTATACAAGTCATATTTTTGACTAAAAATATTCATTAGAATTATAAAAATATTTCATACATCATGATATTTTTTATAATTTTTAGACATTAAATAAATTAAATTATTTATGACATCATTATGATGCAGCGATTACCTCATTATTTAACGATTTAAATAAAATGAAAAGATAATGTAAAATCTAAGACCTACACATGTCACAAACCTATTGGATGGGAATATTTAGAACTCTTATCACCTTATCCTCGAAATAAATTAATGTGGGACCTTTAAAATCTAAAACTCATTTGAAAATAAATTAACCTTTTATAATTTTCCAAGAGTGCCCCTCCTCTCCTCTTATAAAAGGCCCCCACCTCTACCACCTTACCCACACCTCTCAAGCCTTTGGCTCGGAAAAAACCTACCCATTTTTTTTCTCCACATCCCTATATTACTCTTACAAGCCTCACTTTGGGTATAAGTCTTCCCAAGGAATCCTTTGAGCTCAAATAAAAAAGAGTTACCAGTTTTAATGGTAGTGTCTTCTCTTGTGTTCTTATGTTTTATTTTGCTTCTCCAACCACCTAAACTCTTTTCATTCCGTTATTTTGTAACAAAACAAGTATATTAAATATACTAGGATGTTTTATGAGAAGTATTAGATCTACAACTATACACACCTTCGTTTAATGGTTAAATAACATACTGTTTCTGTGGTTGGCAATTTTCTGCCTCACAAAACGATGATTGTAAAATCTTCTTTAAACACCTTTAATTGTGGCCATTAAGATGTAACTCTTTTAATATATGATTTATATTATGTTTATGTTTTCCTTATGCTTCTATATTTTTCATTTATGGCATACCTTTATGGATTCCATTATGGGTAAACGCGATAATTTCATTTTAGGAAGTGCGGACTACCGCCCCCTCAAAGTGATTTGATTCGTTAATGCCATATGTGGGATGTATAAAGGATGGAGTTAATGATATTATATATTATATTATACTGTAAATATAATATACCTTTATATCATTATTATTTCACTCCATTAAATATAAAATAGAAATGAAAGTAGCATTCATGCGTACGTACGACTTACCGTCTCCATGAACGGTGCATTTCATTTCTTACCAGTAAATGTTATATACTATTTTAAATACATGTATATACTGGATATATATGATATATATGATATCCAAATCATGAATATCATTCTGGATATAATTAACCTTTGACCAAATGAACAACATGTAATTGTAAGAAGTACACTTTCGACATAAGAACCAAATATCGACAAAACAAGCATTTTTAACTTAAATGATGAAATAATGTTTATAACATGGAAATAAGTGAAATAAAAGGAATAATAATCTTGAAAAATGTTCTTAAGAAATTATAAATTCACATTAGTTTATTATTCATGATATTAAAGAGCAATCGAGTCACGTCGGACACGAGGTAAGGGACTTCGTTTCAATCTCCTTTCATTGAGGAATATTTTGTTCTAATACAAGGCTTTTTTTTATACGGTGTATAAACCCCATTGACTTTTATTTTTATACAAAAAGAATCTTTTTCTACGAAGCATTTTACAAAATGAAAAAAAGGAATTTTTCTTTTAACGTACGCGGTGACAATGACCTTTTCCGCCGCCACGAGTATTATTTGGTCTTTGGCTTCCTCAACAAGCCGTAATGTTTTTAAAATGAAATAAATACCATATACTCTTTTATGTATTTTGGTATTGAAAATGTTTTTTTATAATGGATTTGTTATGTCAATATATTTAAGTGATATATTGTGATAAAAGTGTGGAAATGTTTTCATTTCATTATATTTGTTTTATGTCTTATGATTTTGTAATGGTACTTGGACATTTGACGGGTGGTTACGTGATAAACCATATGATGGGTGGTGCCGTGAATACCAGGATGGGTGGTTACGTTATAACCTCCAATGCATTGGGTATGGATGTTGGCCATATGGATATTCCATTAAGTGATATGTGTGGAAGTCGACCATATGGTTATTCCATTTAAGTATGTTTATGTCCCAAGTTACCTTTATATGTTATGTGTTCTTTATATGGGTTTTATGGTAATATTTTGGTTACAAAAGGGTAAGTAATGATCTTTTATTCAGTGAAAAGTTTTTACTACTTCATAAAGGTGAAAGTTATTACATTGATAAAGTATACATGGTTTTCTTGTTGTTTTGAAAAACTAACAGTTTGCATTCTTTGTGTATCCATTAATGAGCTTTTTATGCTCACCCCAAGTTTTTTTTGAAGTTTTTTTCACAGGACTTAATGTGGAATAGGGTCAAGGATGGGATCATGGGAAAGTCATGCTATCTAAAACATGGAACTAGACATGTTTCTTTTTAAGAGTTTTTATGGAAACATAGTATAAGTGTCTACTTTGTAATATTTGGAGATGTAATAGTTATTTCCTAATTCTCTAAAACTCTAAACCATGAAAAGATCCTCAATGTAGATTATTCATTTAATTCAATATTAAGTAAGGTTTAAGGCCGGGGCCTTATATGTAACCATGAACCCTGGTCAGGCTCTAATCCAGATTAGACCGGTCATTATTTATCATCCTTTACCCCAGTCTTCATCCAGACCAAGCCTTGAACATTTTATTATTGAACTGATGACTCTACCTTAACTCTCTACTAGATCTATAACTTCTATGCCTACCACTTCTGCATCTACTATTCTATAATTGATATCTCTCACATTGTAAAAGAGATGATGTACTTAGATCCAAAGTGATTGGTTGATTTTTTTTATAGTTCTATGTTGTACTTTTTGTGATTGTACTATATTTATGTACTCAATGAAATGTGGTCACTCTTTCATTTACTTGTTCACAACTGTTTGTTTTCATTGTCCAATTTTATTTTTGATAATACTAAAAGGGGGAGAACTCAGAGATGACATTTATCTCTCTTAACAATCTTTATAGTCTATTATATGAAGCTCTACTACTAATAATCTAATCTCTGATACAAACATATGAGTATGTGCTCTAATATATCATATATATTCTCTGATACTATAATTTATTGATCTGATATTATTCTTTATATTAAAAATTTAATTAATATATGTTTATGTCTTGATTTAACATAATTGGTTTAATATTTTATGAAAAATATTTATCCTTTATTGTGATCATTATGTATGTCTTGTAAATTCAATAATTTGTGATCATAAAAAGGGGGATATTGTTGGGATCCTCTAGTTTTAATGATAAAAACCATGTTTAACCATTTTTAAAAATGTGTCATTATGATTCATTATGTTTATATACAATATTAATATATCATTTCATGTGTTATTTCATAATACTGTTTGAAAACTATTTGACTATGTATGATTGATCGACTAGGGGTCTCACAGTCCCTGGCCTCACTATTCAGTTGGAAAATCGAAAAAAGTATGAGTCACTGTTTTAGTGACACTTCTCAGTTTAAAATTCAGTAAAGTATGAGAAACCATTTTCTGAATCTACTGGTATAGAATTTTCACAAAGGATAGGACACCATCATCATGGACAAGACACTATTCCTACAAGTCCCGAATTCTTGCAAAGGACTAGACACCATTGCTTATTTTTTTCATAGTCTAAGACACCATTCTTATGAACCCATTCCAGAATATTCACAAAGTCAGAGACACCATATTATGACACCATTCCAATATTTTCGTAAAGGACTAGACACCCTTGATGTGGACTAGACATCGTTTCATCAACCCACCTATGCCAAATTTTTTGCAAGGGAAAAGACACCAGCCTTAAGACAGAATTCAGAGACAATGGCTGAGTCACTGTGTAATGTCACCACTCATGTGACACTATTCTAGACATAGTAATTTCTTCATTTATCATTTAAATTAAAAATTATTTCTAACAATAATATTAAATTTATTTAATGATATTAATATTATTAATGATCTTTTATACCCTTTTTAGTAGGTAGTACAAGGTATGAGGTACCTACACATGATAGAGATCATGCTCCCTATTGGCCAAATGAAAAAAACATAAGATTAAATAAAACACAGAGTGTGAGTAGATTGATAATGGTGGTGTAACACACAATACCATGAAGAGAGAATAAATACATTCCGGTCCTTCTTAATTTTAATAAGACAGATTTTTCTGTGAACCAAAGTGTGTGATCATTCTTGTAGAAAAAGTAAATATTGAGAATCTACATGAAGCATCTCCCTAAAAACCAAAACATAGAACAACATCCACACTCTATTTTTTGGTGTTTGTTTTCTTGAACTGGACTTGAGCTTCACATCTTCTTAATCAAGAAGACCAGAAGAATCAAGCACATCACTTAAATCATTCTAAACAACTCTCTCATTATTTCTGCACTATTGTGTATATTTTTATTACTTTTCAAGCAGTGTTTGTATCTGTATCTAAAACACAAACTGTATCCCAAGATAAGATGAAGGATACTAGATATCCTCACTCACTCATATTTTTATACTAGTTTACTCTCACATATAACTATGGAAAAGTGATTTGTGTGACATGGTTGTATTTTCTTTCCAACAAAAAACTATGGTAGTGGCCAAGTTGACCTGGACATCCTTGTGTACTATTGTGAACCTAGATCTAGGGTGTGAATCAAGATGAATAATATAAAATACTTAGTGGAAGGTGATCACCATGTGGAGAGGACAAGGTATATGATGGAGTCTAAACTACTTTTTATTATTCGTTTTGTTACAGTTCTGTTTTCTTGACTGCCATTGTTTACTCAAACCAGAAAAAATTATATTCCTTTGATAGTTAATCATAGATAGTGTTTATAACTATTATTGATTTAGTAAATTACTTTCAACAGGTATATAAATCAATTAAATTTCTATAGCTGGGAATTAATATAACTCTTGAGAAATTAATTGATCATTCAAAACTATTATAAATATGATACTTTAGTTATCTAGCCTGTTTTCTTTTTAAATTATGGACTCATGATAAATATTTTAAAATATAAATTTTTATAGGAACTTAATTCACCCCCTCTTGATTTTCCTAATTGACCCAAAAATTTTCATCACACCCTTAGACCTATATAATCATGAATTGACATTGTTTTCATACCATGTGTCAAGATATAGATTCTATAGTCTCCTTATAAATAATATCCCATATAAGTTTTTCTTTAAATCTATATACATTTTTGAGATTCCATCACCAATAGAGAAGGATCAACTATATGAATCATCTATAAATTCACTCTTTCATTTTGGATTTAATGGGGAACATATTCAAGTCTTAAACCTTATAACACAAACATTAGAAAATTTCACATTTAAAATAATGCATATTTTTATCTATTTCTCCCCATCGTATTTTTGTGCCTCTGTGATCCTCTCAAGAATGGATATTTGAGTATTTATTTGTCCAAGGTAGGTTGATGTTATTTTTTAATATTACAATGTCCTTCATCTGCTTGTACAAGAATATTGTAACCCGTTAAGTCCTCATTAAATATAAGGTTACATGATCATTTTTACTCAGAGTATCTACAACATTATTATACTTTTTAGGATGGGAATAGTTTGAACAATCATAATCTTTAGTCAAATATATCCCCCTTAATTACATCACATTGATATCATTTTCTGGGAATTTATACTCATGGATCTTATGATCATTATATAATAAATAAATCTCCCCATTGAAATAATTGCACCAAATCCTCAACTTTACGACAAATTTATGTAATTCATGATCAGGAATCAGGTAGTTATGTTCATAGGTTTTTAATTGGTCGGAAGAATATTCTTTCACATTTTAATTTTTCATGAGTAAAAAACCTCAATACTTTTTTGATGCATCAATTTTGATAAAAAATCCTACTCCACTAGTAGGTAATATGAGAAAAGGTTCATTCATTGGATTCTCCTTTAATAATTTAAAGATCTATTGTTAGTCATTGGTGTAAAATAAATTCAATTCATTATGATTTATCATTGTTAGTGGGTTTGAAAATCATGAAAATTGTATCACAAATCAATTATAATGCTTAAATATCCATGGAATCTCTATATCTCCATAAAAATTTAGTTCAAGGATATCCATTAGTTTTCATTGTCTTTTTGTATCCAAAGATATACCATTTCTAGAAATAACATAGAACATGAATGTTACATTCTCCAACCCAAAATATTATATATTTTACTTCACATATAACTTTTCCATTCAAAAGGACTTCATCATATCATTCAAATGATCCTCATTTTCCTCTATTATAATAGAGTACATGATAATATCATCTATAAATACTACCCGGAATTTATTAACATAATCAATAAATACACTATTCATTATATCCCTGAATATAGATGGGGTATTATTGAGGCTAAATTTCATAACTATGAACTCCTAGATCACATACCTTTTAATGAAAATCTATATTTGGGATATCATCTTTATTTACCTTTAAATGATAAAATACAAACCAAAGATCCACCATATACAGGTACTTGGATTCATTTAGATGATTGAACAAGTCATAAATCTATGGAATTATATACCTATTCTTCATTAAGATCTTAAAGAGCTTTGGATAATAACTGTATGGGTGAATTGAATCATCCTTCTTCTCAACATTAATGGATGGTCCATCCTATGGTGAAACGCTTGGAAATATAAACAACTTATCCATATTATATTGTATTTTCTTCTTTAGATCTTTATGTTCAAAATAAGACACTTTATATGGACTCATGGATGTTGAAAAAAATTTAAGAATAATGTTTATTAAGAAATAAACCTCTCAGCTAGATAGAAGACCATTATTTTTTTTGTGTTACACATCGGCATATCCCATTACAGTGTTCATCTCCTTAAGAATGATATTTTTCATAGTATCAATCATTTAATCTAGATAAAATTTATCATAAGTAAATAATATCTATTCCTGAAATGATTATTCCAAAGGAGATACATTATCATCCTTTCACGTGTTTAGAATCAGAGAGAGATTTTAAATAAGGAGGCTGATTTCAATCTCAGAAAAAAAAATTCCGGTCCATATAATGAAATAGAATACCTACTTAAAATTAAATTAAATTCCTGTAAAGATATTATGATATGGTTTTCATGTAAATTCATCCCAAAAATATTGAATGGTTGGAAACTATATTCATTGGATGCAATAAAGGAAATTTTTTCATTTTCACTGATAACTCAACTTCAATTATTTGAGGTGTAATTTTAATAGTTATACTAAACATGTTTGATATGAAATAATACCTAGAACCAAAATCCAATAGTGTTTTCACTATCCTTGAATGAATAACTAGTGTATGTGTCACCACTTTGTAGTGAGGATCCACAGTAGTTGTGGGGGTATTTTCTCTCTCTTGCTATTTTGTCCACGAAGGTTGTTTTCTCTAATTATATTTATCAACCATTGGAATAGTGAATTGATTTTCATAGTTTCATGATTTATTTCCATTAATAATTTAGAAAAAAGGGTGATGATTAACTCAAACATTTCTTTCTTCCATTATATCGATGGGTTTCTACCATTATAATTTAATAGCTTGGTTCCCCTCATTATAAAAAAAAATTCTATTATTCATCCCCTTTAAGAAATTTACTAGATTCTTATTCACACACTTTGGGATTGTGTGAATTTTTACTTTCATTACACCATGATATTTATAAATAACCCCCCCCCCAAATTAAATTCTATTCTCAAATTTCTATCTCTAGACCATTGGGACCCAAGAGAAAGGATGATATTGATTTTGACATTGAGGGCACATCAGTCAATTTCTCCAATGTTATAATAGTCTCAAATTACCCAATATTTATATACATTATACATTAAAACACTAATGAAGTGTTAAAAATTGCATTTTGGGTCAATGAAAAATCTAGAGATGTATCATTAGTGTCCTATGATGTTTTCATTATATACCCCAATGGGTTAGTTCTCATTTATCTTGAGTCCAAATAACTCAATATCCTTTTTATGTTAGAGAATGTGAGGAAAATATTTATTGAATAAAATTTTCTTGAATCCATTACACTCTATCACATTAATTTCTTCCTCAGTCTTCTTATTCTTGATCAACAACCAACATTGAGAAACTTCTCCATTCGAATGATAAATAACTAGCATGACCTTTTCTTTTTTTGAGAATTGAATTATAATACAAATCATTTCATAAGATTTTATCCATTATACTATGATTAAAGGACCATAAGGTCAACCAAAATTCATATTCCATTTTCATATAAATGAATTAATTTTAATTTTCTTTATCATATAAAGGCAAGGTTGTTCTTACTTAGTCTATTTTTTTAAAATTGTGTATATTGATTAATTTTTATCACGAAGTTCTCAACTCACTCTCCCTTTAGGTTGAGAATATATTTTGGATAGTCACCACATTTATCATTACATTTTTTGAGTCAGTTACTCATTTTTACTTCCATTTACAAAAATAATGGAAAATTAGTGATTATAATTTTTAAATTATTAACATAACAAATTGAAACTATAAACATTTAACTGAAAAAATAAATTCTCTGTATTCCATAAACTATGAATTTTAATGTTTTAATTGATTATATTTGTAGTAGATTACATAATAATGAATTTGATAAGAAATTTTGTTCCCTTCATAATTTTTTGTAGTGATCTAGTGAATTTAAAAAAACATATCCCCTTGGAGTTTCAAACCAAGTGTAAAGAAAGGCCTCTTTATCTATACCAAGTATTGGTCATGTAGATAACCCATCATCATTTTTTTTTTGTTATTAGCCTTCTTTAAAAAAAATTCAATGAAACATCCACTTATTTTAAACTAAATGGGATGTTTTTATTTGAATCCACTAAATATATATTAATATTTTCGTATTTTTTCCTCTATATATACACGTTACTTTGGTTTTTCATAATTATTTCTTTCTGTCACCCAAAAAAATAAATTGGTCTATCTATAATACCAACAATGATGAATTATATCATTTATACAATTTATTTCATGATTTATTTCATAAATATAGACATAAGAGAATCCCGTAAAATATAGATGCCATGTTTTTTGGGAAGTTAGATACATAACAGAGTAAATTTATATAGAGATATAAATAAATTATTTACAAAATCCCTAACATGTCCTCAAAATTCATTTATCCTCTAATATTACATCAGACAACCATAGGGCATATATAATAATGGGGTGATTTATAAATCCAATTTATTGATTAATCATAGCATAAAATGAAGTAATGAAATATATGTGAGTGAAGGGGAATAACATCGATACATAAAAGGTGAGAATCATGATCATGAATGTCAAACAATTAAATAAGTTTAAAACATCCTTGAATCATAAAAACAACACAATAATAGAAAACATGAAACAATAATCATAAGTCAATGATAACAATGGGAAAAACAAAACATAGTCTTCTTAGGGTAATAACATGTGAACCATACATGGTATCTCATGATACAAAAAACATTACCTAATGCAACAGAGAGCTATATTACCTTGATCCCACCTATCGAATTCATATAATTTAAATAAAATTGTGTTTCATATTCTTAAAAAAACATATATTTCATCACTTATAATCCCATGATTATGAAGTGTTGGTTTCATATAGAATGTCCCCCAATCAATTATGTATAGTTATATTTATGTGAATACCCTTGAAGGGAATTTGGGATATGTAACAACCCTAACACCAACTATCCATAAATGGTATATTATTTAATAAATTGGAATTATATGCAAGACATATCATCCCAAAATACTAAACATTTTATTAGTCTTGAAGAAAATTATATATATATATATATGATTGCCATTATAATATTCCAAATTAAATATAAAATAAAAAATATAATTTTTTGAAATCCTAGAATATCATTCAATGATATATTCTTCCTTTCATGGAGAAAGGAAGTAAAATGATATGGAGATCAAATAATCAACATGAGTTAATCACATTAGAAGCTATCCTGAGTAAATAAGATATAAAAAATATGGAATGGTAAATAAAATAAAACAAATGACATTTAATCAATTACATTAGAATAAACATTCATCAATGTATAATATAAATTGTAATAATCTCATTGATAATAACAACTGAATTATCAATCCATTAAATATATAATATTATACAACATGATCTTATTATTCAAAATATTTTTACAATCAATAACTTATGAAAAGATAGTTTAAAATATGGGTACGCATACCCCAAAACCATTTAATAAAGTTAGCCAAATTATTTTTCTCATGTTACCAATTAGTGCACCAAGGGGATATATAATTCAGTGTCCCACATATCATTGCATGTCCAAAAAATTCAAAATATATTAAATGATCTATTAAATAAATAAACAATATTCATTATCAACAATTCTTGAATTAAATAAAGCATAAAAAAATACCATTATTTATCCGGTCAATCAAGTAAAATTAAATTCAAAAACCATTTATAGAAACTATATAAAATTTATAAAATAATAATATCTATTAAAAAATGAATAATGATATGTAATCGATATATAATGACCAATTATAATAATAAAATTATTTTTTATGATAACGTTAATGATAATAAAATTAATAATATATATGATATGACCATTGTTTCATTAAAAATGTAGTTTTAGTAATAATATCAATCCATTTGGATAAATAATGAAAAATAGATGAAAAATAATAAAATAATATTTCCTTAAACATTTTTATTTGTAAAATCATTGAAAACATGTATATTAAGTTGAAGGGTTTAAATTCTTATGGAACTGGGAAATTCCATTATCATCATATATGTTAAAAAGAAAAAAATACATTGGATATTTTATAATGAAAATTTAAAATGAACCGTTAGGGAAAAAAATATAATCATTACTCTCAAACCATGTAAAAATTCACAGTGAACTCAAAATTATCTTAATAAAATATTCGATTAATAAAAAGTATTTTTTTTATTTTATTTGAAAAATATGTATATGGTAGAAAAATATATCTGATCATAAGATAAATAATATTAGATATTATTTTAATCATCTAATTTCATGATTAATGAGTCAAAAAAATAGTTAATTAAGAAACAATATTGAATATTATTAAATATCAAATGTATTATAATATATATGGATTTTATTATGGATAAATTATAAGAGTAGTTTATTGAAAATAATAGTATTCTTAAAAAAATAAGGTTGTATAATATATTATTACCTCTTTGGAATCCCCTTAAAATAGTACACCTGAAACAAAAAAAAATATATACTAAATAAGTATATATATTTTTTATGTACCTAGACATGGATGTCTTTAAACCACATAAAAACTTGTTCATAATATAAATTATTTCTCAATGGAGTGGAAATTGAGATAAAAATATCTTATAATGATCACAACATCAAAGTTAGAATTAATCAATGATGTGACTTTGTATAAAAAATTTATACCAATATAAAACAATTGGAAATAAAATATAATATAATCAATGGTAATTTCACACAAAATCTTATCATATCAATGAAAATGAAGATGTAATGTAACCCAATTAAAAGAAACTCTGTTATGAAACCCCTTACATAACGTTTCCCTTTTGTAGAACATTATTTAACACCATTTATATTGAATTTAAAATTTTTATTAACTTATACCATAACTATATTAATATTTATAATATCATATATGACCCACTTATAACATCTTATCACTATTTTTAAAAAATTATTGAATAATTATCATTTTTTTAGTGTTAACTATATTTTTTCATGCATGTTTTATCAGAGATATTATAGTCTTTCAATATTTATTATAGTTCCATAATATATAAATTATTAATCATGACTTAAATATCATTAATATAAATTATATCTATACCTATTACCATCCTTAAAAATCCTATATGAAAAACCGATCACATCGCTTCATGGAAGTGGTAGTCCACACATACTGATGAGTGACATTATCATTTACGAATGGATTTGAATGTAAGAAGGAAGATATGATACTTTAATTAAAAAATAATAGCTATTTAATTAATATTATTTATTGAAATTATTTAAATTCATATAATCATATAAGTAAAATGATGATGGGAAACAAATTATACCACGATGTGGAGACAATAATCTATACGTACACACAACTGGTGTTATCTCTTCAGGAAGGATAAAAGGAGGTTTAAATGGTTTTACAATAATAATAAAAACATATAAGTATATTTATTATGATAAATTATGTATTTTATATTATTTATGATAGATTTAGTGTAATAAAAAAACTGAATGAAATTTGAAAGAGTATGTAATGATGATTACTTATTCTTAAATTGACTTCCTTTATACCTCCTCATAATGAACTAAGGAGGGAATTTAGTAAGGAACATTACCTCTACAACTTGGATAAGTTTGTTTAAAAGAGAAATGGGGGTATAAATAAAATTGATAAGTGTTGTTCTATAATAAGTGAGGGGAAGTTAATTATTAGAATTTCATAAATTATTAAATTAAATCGAATTATTTTTCATGTAATAAAATCCAATTTTTTTAATCAGAATATAATATCACAATTTTTGAAAATAATCTCATAAAATAAAATATTTGTAGGTTTTAGTTATGTTTTTATCCTTACCATTTAGTTTTAACCCGTATTAAACCATTTTATGACAACCTCTTTACGAATGTATTTTATATTATAAGGGTCAATAATGTTAACCAAAATTGAAAAATAACCCATAAATTAACATAGGGAGAAATTTTAGACAATATATTTTTCCACTTTTACTAATTCAATTTTTTATGATTTTATTTAATTTCATAAAATAAAATTTTCTTAAAATATCATTAATAAAATTTTGACACTATTCGTTTAATTAAACCATAAAACATCATGAAAAATTTGGAAATTAAATATAATAGCATAAAACCTCACTAATATGTTATTTGTATCTATGAAATCTGTGTTAAATAATAATTCACCCAAAAGTATTACTTTGAATAATTTTTATATCATTTATTTTATTTTTCTTTTATTTGGATAAAATATAATGTAAGTGTTGCGTAGGAATTACAGATAATTATTAAATCATTAAATAGTATAAAAAATTACCACAATAAAAATATATAAATTAAGATCAAATTTATTTTTTATATTAATTCAAAACATATTATTACCTACATTTCACATATAATAGAAGTTAAAATCAAGAGAGTGAAATTTTGGAATTATATTTAGGTAATATAATAAAAATGTCACTACCAAGGTAAAATAGATCAAAATTTCGATATCTAAAAATTATGGATGTATATTGAAAAATTACTATCATACTATAATATAAAGTTAAGTTCTGAGTATAATTTTAATTCCTAATCACATTATTTTTAACCTTAATTATCTGACTTACCCTTTTCCTATATGATAAATTTTACCAGGGTTACTATTCCGTATACCAATAATTAAGAATGATGTATTACCAAATTTGATACAACTGCTATAAAATATGGATTAAATTATAAAAGATTATTTTTAGTGTGTGTGAAATTAATCATAATATAAATGTGTAAAACGCAATGAAAAGCAGTTTTACAGAAAAATGTGTTGTTAATCATAAGAATATACTTATTTATAAATAATGTAAATTTTTCATCAAAATATCATTATTTTTTAAAAAATGGATCATATTTTAAATAAATAATATATTAAAAATATAATTTTACTTTTAAATTACTTGATTTATATATAAGAGATGACAATATTTGAAAAATCATTACTTTTCACTATTCATTGACAAATCTATCATTCCATAAGAATAAAAAAAATTCTCCCAATGTTAATTGATGGTTTAAAAAATGAATATTATTGTCTCAAATACATTTTTTAAAAGTTTCACAACTTACTTATTTTTTGAAAAAAAGAAATAAAAATAATTTTGAAAGAAATTATATGTTGAAAAATTATTGTTTTTATTAAAAATTGAATGATTACTTCAAAATAATTATTCAATACATTTTTATTGAGATGGTTAACAATATATATATATATATATTAAATATGGTTAATGTTATTCATACCCTCCACTTCAATCTATTAGTTATTAAATTCATATTTAAAAAATTATATTCTGAGGTTCTTCTATGCTCAATGTTATGTGTTGTATATGCCATCAAAAATATTATTATTTTAAACAATTAGAGTGTAACATTATACCCCCTTAAATAAATTTATTCCCTTAAATTTGAACTTTATTGGGTAATGAATTTTTTGAAATTTGGAATTTTTTTTTGTGGAAAATAAAATTCATAATAAGGGCTAATAAAACATCCTCTTAAAAAGAGGGAAAGGAAAATATAAAGGTTATCTAAAATTACACAAATCTGGGATTTCAAATTGGATAACATTACTGTAAATTTAAAAATATTGACATATATGATAAACGTAATTCTAAAATAATAATAGATAGTTATAGAGAACATGGTGGGAAGAAAGTTAATAACTAAAATCCCATAAATCCATGATGACTGAAAAGACCATTGATTCATAAAAAATGAGTAGAATATGATAATGTTTTTTATAAAAATCATTTCTCAATATTTTAGGTATTCTTTTTCAATCTATACTAAGAAAATAGGTTTATATACTTACATGAAAAGTATAATTTCTCCCCTTAACCAATTTCATCTAGAATCTCATCCATTATCAAAATGATGAGTATTCAAGATTTTTTATTCATGCATGAATAAAAAAAATCAACTTATAATAGATCACACCATCTATAGAAGGATAAAAAGATATTCCTCCTATCCAAAATTTTTAATCAAAACTAAAATGGTTACAATAAGTTAAGATAATATCCAAAATGTATAATCATTTATTTTTTGATATAATTCATTTTACATTATTGTTTCCACAATAAATACAATGGTTAATTTAGATTATTCAATTATTAAATAACCTTTTATTCTAAATTACCTCAATATCCTCAACATTAATGATTTTTTAAACCTCAATGGTGATGTAATACCTTTTATCATACATTCCCAATATTTAATTACATTCTTCCCAAATAACAATTCTTATTAAACCACATGTTAATCCTAATGGGAGAAAATAATATAACTTATTAAAGCATTTAAAAAAATATCCTTATTCACCAAGATAAATCACTCTATAATAATATAATTTATGGATCTTATATAGAATATCTGAAATCAAATATATATACTAACATCAAAGGTAACCCTTAGATTTAACATTAATATCTCTGAAAATATCACATTTTAAATGAATCACTTTTAAACAATGAATATTCTCTATATCCAATTAATCAACTGTCCATAACCAATAATAAAATAACCCAAAGGGTTATTCTAACCACAATAGAGAATTATTTTTTTTTTTAAAAGTAAAATTATCAAATCACCAAAGAATATCATATCATAAAACATCAAAAGGGGTATATATTCCACTGAACATACAAAAACCTTATAATTATAAACCTTTTATGACATTTGAAACTCTTAATGTAACCCAACATGAAAATACAAATTCTTAAAAATTTAACGAAATCCTTATTCTCTAAATAAAATCACAAACTATTTACACAAATCTATAAATATCATAAACATCATAAAACATGAACTAAATCATTTTTTTACCACATCACTAACTAATTTCAAGGTCACAAATAGTATTCCATATACTTAATAAATTTTCATCATTCCATTATTATAATACTTTATCACTTCAATACTTTCTCTTCAACAACTGGAATAGCATAGATATTTATTTGACATAGATTTAACCCTTAGGTTAGGGAATAGGAATGGTAGATCCAAATTTCCTCACAAATAAAACATTAAACTATTAATGGTGTTGTATCATTAAATTGATTTACCTATGTCATACTCTTCATTATTCATTGATAATTCATGTTATACTCCCTTCCATTAACTATATAAAATATTTTACTATTCATTTTGGAAATTATATGTTGTGTATCTTTCCACATTTTTTACATGAACTCAATTGATTATTCTTCTATCTATGTTATCCACCCCAAGAGATGATAATGAACTATATCATTCTTTTATTTGGGGGTCCAATGATTTGGTTAAGGACGAAGTTGTTGTTGGATCGAAATAGTGATGTAGATGCTCAATTTATAAGAGGGGGGTGAATTGTAAACTTTAAAAATTCCTTTGGAACCTTTAAAGTTAGTTAAGAATAACTATGTTTTCCTTATGAAAAGGAAAAGGCTAAGTTTAACAAAGTTAAACTAAGCAAATTCACAACACCTCTAACACCGAATGCAAACTTGGAAAGAGATTCCGAATGTAGGTTCCGGAAATATGGTTCCGGAAGTTGAAACTTAACAAAAGATTACAATATGTGATTATACCTTAGAGTGTATAGAATCTAAATGAAACAGAGTACAAGTAAGGAAGTATAAGAAAGTTATACTTTCCTTATAATACAAAATGCAGCAGAATATAAACAAGTAGTTAAACTACAAGTAACAAGATATAAGTCTTTCAACCCAAAGAGAAGGGTATCCAACAACCTTGGATAAAGGTCCCTTGATTTATACTTTCAAGCAAGTCTGTCTTACCCACACCAGCGTAAGCCCTCGATACGAAGATCGGAGTCTCTGTCTTGCTATCCCCGCAAGCCCTCAACTTCAAGGTAGTTGGAAACCTCTGTCTTCCTCAGCAAGGAAGCCCTCGAACTTTAAGGTTGTCGGCACCTCTGTCTACCTATCCCCAGAAGCCCTCGAATGTAATCACCAACATTCGGAGTCGCACGAAGCTTTGAGAGTTAATAAGAGCCTCTCTCTCTCTAGAAATCACTTCAACAGCATGTATGCACAAAACCAAATTGTTCATTTGTCATCAGTATGGAGATCTTTCAAATGAGCTCCTATTTATAGGTAAGGTCGGTTCCTTCTCCAACGGTCATATTTTCCTTAAAGATCAGAGGCACCTGTACACGTGTCACTTAGACAACGGTTAGTTTATAACAAAATAGATGACATCATTTTATAACAAAACAAGTGTAACAGAATGTACGGCATCGTTTTAAAATCTAACATAAAGTTCGGAATGAAAGTTTCGGAGTGAAGGTTCGGAGTTTAATGAAAATAATAAAGAGTAGATAAATTATAGAAGTATAAGAAGAATAAAAGTTCGGAGTCTAACCAAAATATTTTTCGGAGTCTGAATTAAGTCAGAGTGTATAAAACAGAGATTATCAGATTCTTTTTGATTGGAGAATTCGGAATGAGAATTCGGAATGAGAATTCATCATTATAATTCGTAATGAGAATTCGTCATCAAAATTCGTAATGAGAATTCCTCATTAGAGTTCGTAATGAGAATTCGTCATCAGAATTCGTAATGAGAATTCCTCATTAGAGTTCGTAATGAGAATTCGTCTTCAGAATTCGTAATGAGATTTATTCAACAGAATTCTTAATGAGAATTCCTCATTAGAGTTCGTAATGAGAATTCGTCATCAGAATTCGTAATAATAATTCTTCATCAGAATTCGGAATGAGTATTCGTTGTCGAACTTCAAAAGGATTCATATCCTGAGTCTGGAGTAGAACTTAGTCAAAGTTCGTATCCGGAATTCGGAATGAAACTTCCTTATAGTTCTTATTCAGAATTCGGATCCTAAAACAGAATGCTTCATATCAATGTTTCAATGATTCCGAGAAAATTGAGATGAGTCCGAATATCATACTTAAGAAAAATATGGCTGAAAATATGATAAGGATATTTTTTCTTATAAAAGCGATTTTCCTTATAAAAGCAATTTTCCTTAAGAAAACAATTTTTCTTATAAAAGAAATTTTCCTAAAGATAAGGTGTTTGTGATTTTCAAAACAAGATGGAATGGAAAATTCATAAGGAAAACCTTATTGACTCAACAATCTCCCCCTTTTTGGAAAGCACAAACATCCTTACGAAAAATAAATTCTAAGAAGAAAGAAAATACATTAAGGCTTATCTCCCTTTGCTTTAAGGATATTGATGAATACGACTAACTCCCCCTTAGGCTTTGAAACTCTAAGGATCGTATTCTAGATTTCCGAAGTGACATTTCATTACAAAAAAGAAATTCTTCTTTAATGAAAAAACTATCCCTAAGATACTCTCATTGGAGTTTTCCTTTAAGGATCTTTTCCTTCTCCCTTTTAGATAAACTCTCATCAGAGTTCTTCTTTTTCTTAAGGATCTTTTCCTTCTCCCCCTTTGTGATTTTCAAAAAGAAATCGAGGGAATGAAAAAAGAATAACAAAGTACCTGAAATATTAGAAGCAACATCAAAAGGAATGACAAGAACAAATTTCATTACATTTGAAATCTCGGCAACAAAAAGATCGGATTTAGTTATTTTAAATCTTTTTCCTTCGACATGATCCACTTAAGGATGGTTTTATCTTCTTGAGGTCTTTATGATCTTCTTCAGCTTGCTCCTCCAGGACCAATATTCTTGTGGATTGGGCTTCAATTTTTTCTTCCTGGGCTTGAATCTTTGATTCATGAGCTTTGATCTTTTCTTTCTGAGGCTTCAACCTCTCTTCAAACTCAATCCGATGATCTCTTTCAAATTTCAATTTCTGAGAAATAGAATTCAACTTTCCATTCAGATCTCTGACTTGTTGAATCCGGATGTTCTTTTCATCTGTCAACTTCTCTTCAAAGGATGAAGTCAGATCATTTATCTTCATGTCCTCAGTCTCAAAAGCATCTTTAACATTGTCTTGAAACTCATCAAACAACCTCATCTCTTCAACTGTCTTCTTCGACCAGTTTGTCATTTTCTTGCAAGATTTTCAATGAGCTTCGTAGCTAACAAAAAAAGTTTTTAACTGAGCCTCAATCTCAACGCACTTGTCCATAACCATAGATACAGAGTCTGTTTTCTGATTCAAAGCATGTTGGAGCATCTGACATCTTGAATCAATACTTGAGAAGGTCGGAATGGTTCCCACCAACTTCTTCAAAGACTGAACCACAAAGTCATGCCCTACTGAAGATGACTCCGAATCCGAAACTTTTCATGGAGAAATTTCTTCTTCAACAAGTTCAAGCTTTCTCTTTGAAGAGCTACCAACTTCCTTCCTCTTCCTCACTTCTGAGCTCGGAGTATCAGCAAGAATTTTTTTTCCCTTGTCTTTTTTCGGAATTGAATCCTATTCCAGAGTTTTCTTCTCACTTTTAGAAACTTGAACAACAATATCTTCCTCAACAGAAACTTCTACATTTTCTTTCTGAGCAACATCATGTAAAAGTTGTTCTTCTTCTCCATGATAAGTAACTTCTTCTTCTCCTTTCTCTTTTTCCATAGCTGGAGTAACTAGCTTCGAAGATTCAGCTTCTGAAGTTCGGAGTGATAAGTGTTCCGAAGGTGTTCCCTTGTAATCATCAACTTGTTTCAACACATCTCCGGTTTCACCACTTCCTTTAGCAACATCTTCTTCTTCTTCCACTAGCTCAACTTGCTCTACTTCCTCAGTATTCTTAGCAACATCTTCTTCCTGAGCAACGAAATTTCTTCCTGGAGTCTCAGGTAATGATTCCAAGGAGAAAGATCTCGGAATATTAATAGTTGCTGAAACCATCTCATTGAATTTCAACAAAGCCTGAGCTACCTCAGCCTCAGACATCTTCTTCTTGAGTTTCCTTTGCTTTGCTTGTTTTTCAAGATCATCAGCAGTTCTCTCCTTCAAGGCCTTAGCCTCCGCAGGGTCCAATCCGAACTGCAGATCCCCTTCTTTCCTTTTTTCTTTATCTGCTCTCCACTTCGTAACAACCTCATTAGGATAGGCTTTCTTCTTCTTTGGTTTTGGAGGTGCGGAATGGACTTCCTTAGAATTAGGATTATCTATTTCTACTTCCACTTCTTTCAGATTTCTCTTCCTTACTGGCTTAGATGATTCCAGTTTATCATCCTTCGAAGCCGCTTCTTCTTGATTTGGAAAATCGAAGAACTCACCAGTTTCCTTATTGAAAGCCACATCCATCCTCTTAAGAGTACCATCGCTGACCAGCATTATCTTGCAAACTCTTGGATTAGATTTGCAAGCCTCCTTGAAAGACTCAAGGCACCGAACAATCAACGTGGAGAGGATTGCTAGATACATAATAATCTGAGCTCTCAGATTTCCTTTCTTCAATTTTTCAATAGTAATAAGAATTTGCTTCATCAAGTTAAACTTCCTTAGATTTATTAGGAAATCTAAGATATATATCTCACTTTTCTTCAAGCTATATTTATCACCTTTCCTCGATATGATAAGCCCTTGTACCCATAACTCCAGAATCCGGAAATTTGTAGATAAACTGGAAATCTTCGGAGCCTTATCATCAGCCAGTCCGAAAATTTCTAAGGCTTTTTCCTTGTCGAAGCTACCCTTAGATTCCGGCAACACATGCGAAATAAATTCGGCTTCTCTTTCATAAGTCATTCCTACCAAGCTTGCAGCCTTGGTGTGACAAAGCTTGTAATTCTTGACATAAGACTTAAAAGAGAACTTCTCCCAATTATCTTCCTTAAATAAGGAAACTGATTCACAAAACTCAAAAAGTCTGAATACACTTCATCTTGGTTCCCGGTTTTTGACACCGCAACATCTTCCTAGCCATTCAACTTAATGTTCTTTGAAATAAAAGAATCATACTTGTTTATAAAATCCAGATGAACTAACCATTCTCTGTAAACTAACCATTGTGAAATAGGCTTGGTGGATGACATTTCTTGAGAAGATAACTCCGCAGACATTCGGATCTGTAATCCTCAGAGATGTTCGGAACAGAAACAACTGAAGTTCGGAATGGCCTTAAAACAGAGGAGCAGAGCTTCGGGACGCGAGAGCTTGAAATCGATGTGGGATGAAAATTTGGGTCCCCTTTATATAGGCAATGGAACGACGGTTCAACTTCCTTGGTTGATCTAACGGTTGGGATGAGATGAGTTTAGATCTGACGGTTGAAAACTTGAATCCGATATTTTTGAGGTTTTTATTAAAACAAAGAAATAAGAAAACTATAATCCGAAAACATAATACAAGAAAATGTCAGCAAGTAAAAGATGACTACGAAAACTTGAGTAAGGAAATAATACCTTTTGGATTATCTTAGGAGGATTATTCTTAACTGCTAACATTTTTTATGAAAAAAAATCTTTACTACGAAATATTTTACAAAACTCATTACGGAAAATAAACTCAGTATAAAAAACTCAGTACGAAAAACAAACTTAATAACGAAAAACATAGTACGAAAATTCCAAAAAAAATGAAGGATTCGGTACGAAAATCCCGTTATGAAAATACCAGTACGAAATATTCCATTCTGGGTAAAAAAATTGTAGTTCAGGAAATCTCCATTCCGGAAATCTTCTTTCCGAAAATTTTGAAAACAGATTTTTGAAAATTTTTTCTATTCTATCAAGAAAATGTAATCCCCCTATGAAAAGGAGTTTATTACAGTAAGGAGACTTTTTCAACAGAAATTTAATTACGAAAGATTACCTTATGGTTATCATTCCTAAATTCTGTTTAATATATTCAAATCTATCAGACGGCAAAGATTTTGTGAAAATATCAGCAAGTTGATCTTGTGTTCCGATAAACTGAAGAATAATATCTCCTTTGAGTGTGTGATCCCTAAGAAAGTGATTCCTAATATCTATGTGTTTTGCACGGGAGTGATGTGCAAGATTCTTACTAAGAGCAATGGCACATCTGTTATCACACAAAATTTGAGTTTTAGTAAAACTCAAGCCATAGTCTGTGAGTGTGTGTTGCATCCACAACACTTGTGCACAACAACTTCCAGCTGCTACATATTCAGCTTCAGCAGTGGAGAGTGCTACAGAATGTTGCTTCTTGCAGGACCAGGAAACTAAAGAATCTCCTAAGAAATGACAAGATCTGGATGTACTTTTTCTATCCATTCTACATCCACCAAAGTCAGCATCAAAAAATATTTTTATAACAAAATCATTTCCAGAAGTATAAAATAATCCTAGATCCATGGTTCCCTTAAGGTAGCGAATATTTCTTTTTACCGCCTTTAAGTGAGATTCCTTAGGATTGGATTGATATCTTTCACACAAGCATACTGAGAACATTAAGTCTAGTCGACTAGCTATTAAGTATAGTAGACTTCCTATCATACCTCTAAAAGATGTTTGATCTACTGGTTTCCCAGCATCATCAAGATCTAAAGAGTTTGAGGTACCAATGGGAGTACTTATACTCTTAGTGTTTTCATAACCATACTTTTTAAGAAGATCTTTAATATACTTATATTGAGATATGTAGGTTCCTTCGGGTTTTTGAGAAATTTGAAAACCAAGGAATAATGTTAACTCACCCATCATACTCATTTCAAACTCAGATTTCATTAGACTAGCAAAAGAGTCAGTCAAAGATTGCTGAGTTGAACCAAATATAATGTCATCAACATAAATTTGAACAATCAAAACATTTTTCTTATCTTTCTTTATAAAAAGGGTTGGATCTGCATTTCCCTTAACATAGTTATTTTGAAGCAAAAATCTGGTGAGTCTATCATACCATGCTCGTGGGGCTTGTTTAAGTCCATACAAAGCTTTGGTAAGTCTAAAAACATGATCCGGATGTTTTGAATATTCAAAGCCAGGAGGTTGTTCAACAAAAACTTCCTCTTGAACATAACCGTTAAGAAAAGCACATTTCACATCCATTTGAAAAAGTTTGAAATTAAATAATGCTGCAAAAGCAAGTAGAATATGGATAGATTCAAGTCTAGCTACTGGAGCATAGGTTTCTTCATATTCTATTCCTTCTTTTTGATTATAGCCTTTAGCAACAAGTCTAGATTTATTTCTAACAATGACTCCATTTTCATCACATTTATTTCTGAAGACCAATTTTACTCTAATAATAGAAGTTTCCTTAGGTCTTTCAACCAAGGTCCAGACTTTATTCCTTTTGAATTCATTTAGTTCATCTTGTATGGCTTTAATCCAATCATCATCACCTAAAGCTTCATCAGTGCTTTTAGGTTCTAATTGGGAAAGAAATTCTAGATGTTCTACTTCATTTCTTAAGGAACTTCTAGTCCTTACAGGTTGATTTACATCACCAATGATACTATCACTGGGATGATTCTTAAGAAACACCTCATTTGGGTTTTGTAAAACATGTTCATCAACATAGGGTAGAAAATATTCTGGGGTAAATGTTTCAGAAGTATCTTCTTGAACAATTTCCTTATCAGAAGGTTCTTCTATCAAATGTTGATAATCAGCTTTTGAAAACACATCCGAAGATGTAAGTTGAGATGGTTTAAAAACAAAAGGATCTGACTCATCAAATTTCACATGAACTTTTTCTTCAACAGAGCAAGTATTTTTATTAAAAACTCTATAAGCCTTAGAAGTTGTGGAATATCATAAGAAAATCCCTTCATCAGATTTTGGTGTGAATTTATGTAATTTATCTTTAGTATTCAAAATGAATACTTTTCAACCAAAAACTTTGAAGTAGGAAAGTCTTGGTTTTCTACCATTCCATAACTCATAAGGAGTTTTATTAAGAAAAGGTCTAATTAAAACTCGATTTATAGTATAACAAGCAGTACTTACAGCTTCAGCCCAGAAATTTCTAGCAATAGAATATTCACTCAACATGGTTCTAGTTATCTCTTGAAGAATTCTATTTCTTCTTTCAACTACACCATTCTGTTGAGGAGTTCTAGGCGCTGAAAAATTGTGAGTAATACATTTCTTACTACAAAAAGTTTCAAAATCAGAATTTTGAAATTCTCCTCCATGATCACTATGAATAGTTTTCAATGGAAGGTTTTTCTCATTTTTACCTTGAGCTCTAAAACTGTTGAAATAAGAAAAAGCTTCAGATTTCGTTGCTAGAAAATAGACCCAACTAAATCTAGTGTAATCATCAACTAGAACAAACACATAGTATTTGCCTCCAATACTTCCAGTTTGTGTTGGACCAAAAAGATCCATGTGCACTAACTGTAATGCATCAGTTGTTGAGACTTCACTGATTGACTTAAAACTAGATTTATGTTTCTTTCCATATTGACAAGGATCACAAACTTTAGAAGGATCAAATCTAAGCTCCGGTAGATCCTTAACTAGTTTCTTCTTAGAGAGTTTACATAGGTTCCTAATATTACAGTGACCTAGTCTTCTATGCCATAACCAAGAATAATCTTCCATTGCACTTAGGCAAGGTAAATCATGGCTTTTGAGGTCTTCTAAGTTTAAGGGGTAAAAATTCTCTTTCCTGTTGGCTGAGAGAATAAATTCTTCCTTGATATTGTGTACTAAACACTTATCATTCCTAAAATTCACAAGGTAACCTTCATCACATAATTGACTTATGCTAATGAGGTTGTGCTTAAGACCTTTAACAAAAAGAACATTTGAAATCAAGGTTTTACCTAAAAGAACAATATTACCAATACCAATAATCTCTCCCTTAGCATTGTCTCCGAAAGTTACCTTTCCTCCTTTCGTTTTGATAATCTTTTCAAAATAGCTTTTGTTACCAGTCATGTGCCGGGAATATCCACTATCCATGTACCATGTATTGTTTCTGGTACTTTCTTTATTATCCTGAAATCAAGAAGAAAATTAGACTTTCGTAATCCAAACTTGTTTGGATCCGAGATTTCCAGACAATAAAATTTTAGGTACCCACATCTTCTTAGAAAAGTAGGCTTTGTGAAATCCTAGAGATTGGGTTTTATTTAAGGAACAATTCTTTGCCCAGTGACCACCACATTGACACTTGGTACAAAATGGGGCACTTTGAGGAACAAAATAATTGTTACTGAAAATAGTTTTTGCATGGGTATAACCAAATCCGGATTTATTTCTTAAAGGTCGTATTTTGAAATACATCTTATCAAACTTTTCTTTACCATGGGTAAAGTTTGATAAACACTTCTGTAAGGAAAAAATTTCGGACTTGAGTTTTACAACCAAGTTTTTATCCTCAAATTCATTAGTTTTAGAACTAGAGTTAGGCTCGAAAACATTTTTCTTAGAAATTGCTTTTTCTAATACTTTAGAAAGTTTTTTCTTCTCAGAACTTACTTCCTCAAGATTTTTTGAAATATTTTCAAAATCAGCATTTTTCTTATCAAGATCTTTAGAAAGATCTGATATCTCTTTCATAAGAATAGAATTCCTAGAGTTTTCCTTATCAAGTTTCTTATTGAGTTTGGAATTCTCAATTTCAAGAAGTTCAGCAAACATAGAGACTTCTTCATAAGTAGGTAAATTATTTACTTCATCAGAAGATGATTCTTCATCAGAAGAGTTATAATACTTACTATAATTAGAATTTAATGAAACATTGGTCAAAGATTCAGCATTTCTTACCATAGCCATAAGACAATGATTATCAATAGGTAATCTGGCTATAAGACCAAGATTCTTCTGTCCTGAAGATTCATAATCAGAAGATTCATCTGAAGAGTCACCACCACTGGCACTCCAGGTGTTATTAACTTTCAGAACTTTCTTAGCTTTGGCTTTATAATACTTCTTTCTGTTCCTATCTGAATGTCTTTCCTTCCATTCTTTCTTTTTTAGCATAGGACAATCTGGTCTAATATGTCCAGCTCTTTTACATTCATAACAAGTAACTTCTCCATCTTTCTTATCTTTCCTTTCCTTTTTCTTATACTTAGATTGAAAATTTCTCTGTCCAGCTATCTTGTTCATCCTTCGAGAAAGATTTTCTAGTTCATTTTCAGAGACTTCACTCTCACTTTATTCGGATTGGAAAATAACTTTCTTAGACTTGGATCTGGTTACTCTCTCATGATTCTTGGCTTTCATCTGATTTGAAGTTATTGTAAAAGCAACAGTACCATTTCCATTGTTTTTCTTGATATTGTCAGCATCTCTCTTCATTCTGGTTTCATGTTGTAGAAGAGTTCCAAAAAGCTCATCAAGAGTAATTTTAGTGACCTTCCTGTTCTCATCTATAGCTGTTCTCTTGGATTCCCACTCATTGGGCATAATATCAATTATCTTATCTACAAGAGCTTCATCATCTAGACCTTTCTCTCCCATAGATTGTAGACTGTTGACGATAGTCATAAATCTCTGTTGAACTTTACAGATAGGTTCTCCATAAGGAAAATTGAAGCCAGGATATTCAGCTCTAAGCATAGCTCTTCTAGATTCAATCACCTGAGAAGTTCCAAAGTGTGTAACCTCTAACTTCTTCCATATACAATTAGCTGCTTCACAAGAAGAAATTTGGATATATATATTTCTAGTCATTGAACAAAGTAATGTATTGCGTTACTTATAGTTGAGTTGATATTCTTGCTTTTCCTGGTTAGTAAAGGTTCTAACTTCCTTGTCAGGAATTTTATAATCACCAGTAAGCATAACAAAGTTGTCTACTCCAGTATTGATAACAAAAGTCTTCATATGATCTCTCCAGTATTCATAATCATTACAATCAAAGATAGGTGGTATTTTCGGATTTAGATTGTCAATTGAACCAACATTAATTCCTGCCATACGTATAATAACCTTGGACACACAAACTTGTTAGTAGAAAAGATTCGTAATAACAAAGTTCGGAATGAGAAAAGTTCGGAATTAGAAAAATTCCGGAATGGGAAAGTGAGAAAGAAAAACTTATATGTGAGTACAAGTATTTCAGAGACCTCCTCCGATACCAAATCTAAGATTGGTATAGAGTATGAGGTTTCCAACCTCTGATACCAATTTTAGGATCGAAATAGTGATGTAGATGCTCAATTTACAAGAGGGGGGGTGAATTGTAAACTTTAAAAATTCCTTTGGGACCTTCAAAGTTAGTTAAGAATAAATATGTTTTCCTTAAGCAAAGGAAAAGGCTAAGTTTAACAAAGTTAAACTAAGAAAATTCACAACACCTCTAACACCGAATGCAAACTTGGAAAGAGATTCCGAAAGTAGGTTCCGGAAATATGGTTCCGGAAGTTGAAACTTAACAAAAGATTACAATATGAGATTCTACCTTAAAGCATATAGAATCTAAATGAAACAGAGTACAAGTAAGGAAGTATAAGAAAGTTATACTTTCCTTATAATACAAAATGCAGCGGAATATTAACAAGTAGTTAAACTACAAGTAACAAGATATAAGTCTTTTAACCCAAAGAGAAGGGTATCCAACAACCTTTGATAAAGGTCACTTGATTTATACTTTCAAGCAAGTCTGTCTTACCCACACCAGGGTAAGCCCTCGATACAAAGATCGGAGTCACTGTCTTGCTATCCCCGCAAGCCCTCAACTTCAAGGTAGTTGGAAAACTCTGTCTTCCTCAGCAAGGAAGCCCTCGAACTTTAAGGTTGTCGGCACCTCTGTCTACCTATCCCCGGAAGCCCTCGAATGTAATTACTAACATTCGGAGTCGCACGAAGCTTTGAGAGTTAATAAGAGCCTCTCTCTCTAGAAATCACTTCAACAGAATGTGTGCACAAAACCAAATTGTTCATCTGTCATCAGTATGGAGCTCTTTCAAATGAGCTCCTATTTATAGGTAAGGTCGGCTCCTTCTCCAACGGTCATATTTTCCTTAAAGATCAGAGGGACCTGTACACATGTCACTTAGACAATGGTTAGTTTATAACAAAATATACGACATCGTTTTATAACAAAACACGTGTAACAGAATGTACGACATCGTTTTAAAATCTAACATAAAGTTCGGAATGAAAGCTTCGGAGTGAAGGTTTGGAGTTTAATGAAAATAATAAAGAGTAGATAAATTATAGAAGTATAAGCAGAATAAAAGTTCAAAGTCTAACCAAAATATTTTTCGGAGTCTGAATTAATTCAGAGTGTATAAAACAGAGATTATCAGATTCTATTTGATAGGAGAATTCGGAATGAGAATTCATAATGAGAATTCATCATTATAATTCGTAATGAGAATTCGTCATCAGAATTCATAATGAGAATTCCTCATTAGGGTTCATAATGAGAATTCATCATCAGAATTCGTAATGAGAATTCCTCATTAGAGTTCGTAATGAGAATTCGTCTTTAGAATTCGTAATGAGATTTCTTCAACAGAATTCGTAATGAGAATTTCTCATTAGAGTTCATAATGAGAATTAGTCATCAGAATTCGTAATAATAATTCTTCATCAGAATTCGGAATGAAAATTCGTTGTCGAACTTCATAAGGATTCATATCCTGAGTCTGGAGTAGAACTTAGTCAAAGTTCATATCCATAATTCGGAATGAAAATTCCTTACAATTCTTATTCAGAATTCAGATCCTAAAACAGAATGCTTTATATCAATGTTTCAACGATTCCGAGAAAATTGAGATGAGTCCGAATCTCATACTTAAGAAAAATTTGGATGAAAATATGTTAAAGATAGTTTTTCTTATAAAAGAGATTTTCCTTATAAAATCAATTTTCCTTAAGAAAGCAATTTTTCTTATAAAAGCAATTTTCTTAAAGATAAGGTGTTTGTGATTTTCAAAACAAGAAGGAATGGAAAAGTCATAAGGAAAACCTTATTGACTCAATAATTTTTTATTAAATATATTTATTGCTGATTAAGAACTGTCAAAAAATACTTCACTCATGTCATCCTTCTATTTGGTTTCTTATGATAACCACTTTGTCCATAATATTCATTGATAACATGATTCCTCCTCATTTTAGAGATTATCTAAAACAAAAAAAATCATATTATGAAAAACAATGATCGTTATGGGAAACAACATAATATCTACCTTCCAAAAAAATTAGGATATTATCCAATATTTAGACATATCCTCATTATCAATCATACTATAATGTTCCTAAATATATACATATTTATATATACTATATATTGTTCCCAATGACTGTAAGAAAAATTATATAATATGAACATTGACATCTTTAACTCCCATAACATAGAGATTCTATCTATTTTATTCATAATTATAAAATACAAGGGATCTTATTCTTAAGTAATGATCATTTTAGTAATAATGATTAAATAAATAAATGGATCCCATTTTATCATTTTAAATAAATTATAAAAAACAAATGTAAATGTCTTGGAATCCTTGAATCTCCTTCTATGATTTCCGGTTCATTTATAGTGAAATGAAACAAAATAATGGTGAGAAACAATTACTCTGTAAGGGTTATGTAAAACCGTTTCAATCATGAGTAGATAAGGAATAATAAAATTATCATAATAAATAACAAAAAACACATTAAATTTAATCAATAACATGAGAATGAAATTCATCTAGGGATAATTTAAAATTTAATAATCTCATTGACAGTAATAATAGATTTCTCAATAAAGGAAATTATTAATATTTGAAATCATTATCCAAAACATGTTGATATATTTACCACAAATACCTTGGATATTAATAGTTTAAACTTTGGGTAGGGTTACCCCAAAAACTCTCTAATAATACCAGATAACTAGTTATTACCATGATAAATATTTATTTTTAGAGGTGATATATAATTATAGGATAACTAATCATTTCATGTCCAATAGATTTTTTATGTATCAAATGATCAATTTAACTCATAAAAAATTACTTAACCATAAATTTTGTATTGAATAAATGTTAAATAATATAAAAATTTCACCAATCATTCAACTAAAATTCAAAGTAAAACATCATAAATTAGAAATTGTATTCGGTTTAGGAAATAATAATTACAATGAAATGAATAATTATAATATTTAGGGGAGTATTAATTTCTAATGATTAAAATAATTTCAATTTCTTTGGAGAATTTTAATGTCCAAAAAATTAATATGAGATGAGGGATTACCATAATTTTATAGGTAATATAGGTTTTATAACAATATCATATAAATTATAGATGTTATAAATGTATAATATAAATATTAAAATAATTTTCCATTAAGGATATTTATTTTTAAAATGATTTATAAATTTTATAAGATTCAAAAGGGAACAAAATGGTAATGGTGATGGGAAATTATGTTAGTTTCGTATATGTTAAAAACCTTCCTTTTTATTTTAATAAAGAAATTTTAAAAAGGAACATTCATGAAGATATTAGAAATATTACTTTATAACCATTTATAAAATCATGCATAACATAAAATTTCATTAATAAAATATTTCATTAATAAAATGAAGTTTTTTAAAAGGGTTTTGGAAGATATGGTCATTGCAAAAAACTATAACAAATCAAAAGAAAAATTAGATATGTTTTTATTTTAAACGTTTAATTTATTTTTTCAATTTTAAAAAATAGAAATATTTATAAAAATATGGATACTCTTTTAATATCAATAGGAATAGAAAATATATGTAATTTTTAAAAGAATGAGTAAAATATTTCTTCAATGAAAATCAGTGCCTTCAGAAAAAATGGATTGTAATATAAATCCGTATATTGTTCTTAAACCTATATAAGAATAAAATTGAAATGAAACTTTACTCATAATTAATAAATAGATATTAATTTAAATTAACTCAATATGGGTGCTTATACACCACATATAAATAAAAAGGTAAATAATACAAAATATATATCAGCGGAGTGTCAATTGAGATGAAATCTCATACAATGATCATAATGTCATACTCAAAATTAATCAATGAAATGATAATGTATAAAAAATTTAAATCCACATAAAATAAGTGTAAATAAAATATAAAATAGTCAAAAGTAATTTCATAAAGAATCTTAGCATATTTTAGTCAATGAATAAGTAATAAACCCAAATTAAATGAAATTGAGTTGTGAAACCCATTACCTAACCTTTGCGTTTAATTAATCATTTTGAAACATGATTGATAATGTGTTTAGAAATGTAATTAATTTAAAATAAAAACATATTAATATTTATAATATCATATATGATCTTCTAATAACATCTTATAATCCATTCATTAACATTATTTCATTATTATCATTGTTTCTGGTGTTAAATAATTTATTTTATCATGCATGTTTTGTACTAGCTGATCTAGTCCATGTAAATTGATTATGGGTGTATCAAATCCGGATTTTTAATAGTTATATAAAAACAATATATATTCATTAAATCTATCCTAATTACAATCCATTTAAATTGTAAATGAGAAATGTATCACATAGCCTCATGGAGGTTACAGTCCATATGTACACATGAGTGAAATTTTCATTTTTCAATTAATTGGATGCTAAGAAGGTAGATATGATATTATAAATCATCAATAATATTTTCTTTCAATAATATTATATATATTAATTATTTAAATTTTTATAATTATCTGAGTAAAATGGTGATTAAAAGGGAATTACACCGCTACGTGGAGGTTGTAAGACATATGTATTCATGAGTAATGTTTTCTCCTTCTTTATGATGTAATGGATGAAGGAAATGGTCATAAAAGAATAATAAAAACATATATTTATAATTATGATACTAGAGCCACTATATTATAATGTCTTAATAGATTTAGTGTATATACAAGATGTTTTTTTGAAGGAGTTGGTAAAGAAGACTACATTTTGTTTAGTACACTTCTTTTATATATCCTTAAAAGGGACCTAGTTTTGTTCTTAATGAAGGTAAAAAATTATAATTTTGATAACATGTATAGAATAAAATTTTTTTGGTTCTGGTCGATCTTGGATTCTTATTGTGGAGCAATGAAAACGTAGAAGGGGTTCCCTTTTATAAGTAAGGGGAGAGGAATTCTCGAAATTTATTAAAGTATTAAATTGATATAATTATTATCATGTTCAAAGGGTTCCAAATTGATATCTTTCTTTTATTGGATATTATTGAGTTTAAATACTGTTATCTAATATAATTTTATAAATAATTATTATTTTGTTACTTTTTTCTTCTAGTTTTAACCCCCAATAACCCTATTTAAAATTACTATAATATTAATGTTTTCTTTAGATTAAGGTTCAATTATGTAACTATGAATGGAAAAATAACACATAAATGTTCAGGAGGTCTAAATTTAAACCATATCGTATCCCCTTATCCTAATTAAATATTGTTATGTTTTTTTAAAAAAATTATAAATTACTATTTTCATAATGTATCATTAATTTAATTTTTGAAACCATTCATTTAACTTTACAATAAAATCATCAATAAAAATATGGAATGAAAATATATTCCCTTAAAACAACACTAACATTCTATATTTATCAAGTAATTTTTTAGGAACATTAAACATCTAAATTTGTATTATATTTAACATTTTTGATATAAATATTTATATTTTTCCATTAATTGGATACATATCCTGTTAGTGTTGCATAAGCATTTAAGATAATTATTTTTTCAACGAAAATGTAAAATAAATTATCATATCAAAAAATTATGTTTGAAATAATATTTTTGATTCATTCATATCATATTATTTTCCTAATGTGAATATATATATGATGTTAAAATAATGTGAGTGAAAATTTGGAATTTTCATTACATGAAATAATATAAATGCCATAACCATGGTCAAATGGCGCCATACTGACGTATTTTTAAATTTTGAATGCATATGGTTGAATTTATCCCATACATTGAAAAAAATGAAAGTATTGGTTTGACTTTTAATTATTTATCATATTATTTTTAACATTAATTACCTAATTTCTAATTTTTTGATGTGATAAAATTTACCACTATTACAATTCATAATGAAAAAAATAAAAGTCCCTAATTTTGAAAATTTCTGCTAATTATTCAAAATGTGGAATCTATTTTTAATGATTTTTTCTATAAGTTTATGAAATTAAATATAATATAAATTCATAAAATTAAATAAAAATTCATTTTAACTATAAAAATGAACATATATGAAAAGTATGAGTATTGTTGAGTCAATTTTAATTATTATAAATAAAATATATCATTTTTTAAATTAATACTTTATACAAAATAAAATGTTTAATTTAAATGAATTGATTTAATGAAATGAAATAAGATTATTTGGGATGTTTTTTTCACTATTAAGTGAAATGTAAATCATTTTATAAAAATAAAATAATTTTAACCAATGTTTATTTTAATATGAAGATTTAAAAAAAATAATTTTTTTTGATAATTTGATTGAATATTGGAGAAAATTTAAATTATTTTTTTGTCAAAAATTTTTAGTAAAACTCATTTTTGAAGAAAAATCATTTTGATTAAAAAAACGAGTCTAATAAAAATTTATTTCTTATTTCCTAAGAATTAATCCATATATTTATATTTAATTGGTCATATATATATATATATATTCTCATAATATAGTATATATTGTTCAAACATTCAAATACAACAAAAACATAATAACAAAAATATTTAACAAAAAATATTTTATGGTCTATCTATGTTCGGTGTTTCTTGTTATATACACTATCGAACATAACATTATTTTAAAATCATAAGTTGTTACAGGATAGGTATTCAAAACATAGATGTTTTATCAAGGAAAATTGTTGGATAATTTTTGTTTGTATAATAGGTGTACATAAATGCTCACAGAAGGGATTCATGAGAGTAAAATGTAATATCTCATTACTTGGGAGTCATAAGGAATGTAATGGGATATTCAAAAACACATTTCAACATAAAAAATTGAAAAATAAAAAGGGAAAATATAAATAAGTACTAGAATTAAGCAGAAAAAGAAAGAAATCCATTACCATGAGGGTTGACTCTAAAGGAATTGTACGGGTTTAATAAGAGATAGGGAACACCTCGGGATGGATTTAGTGTAGGGGAGTATAAATATTTACTGATTAATTGGTTTTTAGTGAATATGAATGGGATATTGTGTGGGTATTTATAACAAAAAGATAGAGGAATTCATTATAAACTTCTAACCATAGGTTTTGGAACCCATGTAAATTTTTTTATCAAAACTATAATCCTTACCATGTTTTTTCCCATGGTTCTATAAAAGTGGAGTAGATTTCATTATTTTATTAGGTGAATAACCGTACTCATTAAAATAATATCATTCTCAACGTGTAAGTGATTCATGTTCATAAATAATTGTTTGTAAAACCATAGAAAATAATATTGGGTTTTAAGGATTGATTTTGGGTTTATAAAATAATCAAAACAAACATTAGAAACTAATTATCCCAAACGAATAATATATTTTTGTTCATTTATTATTTTTTGATATTTATTAGACCACTTTTTTTCTATTATTTTTTTTGAATAGAAACTGTAAATTTATACCACCTGAAATTTTTACCCAATAAATTAATAATATAGAAAAATTATGAAAAATTCACCATATACTAATTTAGATGTTCTGCATTAAATAATTATATTTATATTATCAAAATAATTTTATAAAAATATGAATTTAAATTTTTTATTGGAAAACATTATTTATTTAAATATACTATTTTTTACGATGCAAAAACACATTATTACCCTTATAAAAATTACAAGGTAATTAATTAAACTATATTACTCTATATTATTAAATAAAATTTATTTAAAAATACTATTTTATTGATATAAATTTCATTTACACTCTCATTTATTTACCCAAAATAGTTTTTTAATTGAAATTTTTTATTTTACAAAATAAAAATTTGGTTCCTTTGTATAAAAATATATATTTTTTCAAACACATTATATAATCAAGTAAACTATAAAAGGTTGAATATAAACATTATATTTTAAAAATAAAATATACCAAGTCATACTACTAGGAATTGGGTATATAAACCCTTATTACACCTACATTGACTGAAGGGTACATTGAGTAATATTAGTAATTTCTTAGGGTGGTTTGGTTAACAATGTTTGATTTTTGATCTCTATAATCATGAAATTCACCTGTAAATTGATTCAATAACGTTTAAATTATTCAATAATATTATATATATGGTCAACATATAATACTCTTGATTCCATCTCCCTCAAAATCATTGAAAAATGTGCTTTATAGTGTGTGATTCTGTTGCTTAAGGCCATCAATTCTTCCATTCATGTAAATTATATTTTATTATAAATAATAATATATACTAATCCTAACTTGTCACTATATAATGAATATATTATCAATGTTCATGAATCTTAATAGAATTATAATCCTGATAAATAAAATGTTTCTATATTTTATAACATGGAAAAACAATAAATTAAATATAGTGTATGGTTTTTCTAAAACCACATTACATAATATGTATTTACTCATTAAAATGGGAATTTAAGTTATAAAATTATATGTTTTCACATTATTTTCCACTTTATAAATTTCAAACATGGAATTTACTTTCGTATGGTAAAACAGATTAGGGTACTTCTATAAAATTTCACTCCTTCTAATTATCTTGAGAAGTGACTTGTGTGATCCTAGGCCCGAGGTGACATATTAAAGATAACAAAGGATGGAAATAAACTCAAAGGGACCCAATAAAATTTCAAAGTTGATTTTCTCCTTGAAAGATAAAACATTTTATCTAATTGATTAAAAACCAACCAATACTCTGTATGATGCATGAGTAAAAATAATAATCAATGTATAACTAACCCAGCAATCTATATTAGAGTATAAATAAAAACCAAAACACATAATTGGAGAGAAAAAAGACCAAAAAACACCAAACTACCAAGTGACCTCAACCAACATTACCCAACCCACCCCATACTCTATCTCCATATACCATGCCCATGGCATCATTAAGCATCACTAATGAATTGAGATAAATTTACTTTAGTTGTGTATCAATAGATGACATTTCAAATACATAACAGTTCCCAAGAATGGGGAAACTATACAGTTTGTAGAATTTCTCTAATGACACCCCATCTCACAGTAATATTAAATAACATGTTAGGAAAATTAATAGAAAACAGTTTTATGTAGTAATTTCTTTATAAAAAATCCATAATCATGTTTCCATGAGAAGTAATAAGATATGTTAAAAACCTTTTCACTATCTTTTGGAATACCATATTCATGTATCCATAGACATCATTCATGCCCATAGGAAAATTACGTACTCTTTAGTAGTCTATCATCAATCATGAAGTGGTCACGAGTTTACCAGTATGAGGTCCCCAAATGGAACATGCCACTTACACTAGGTTACATCTATTTATAATGAAGTCACACAAACAAGAAATGAAAAAATACAGGTAATAATATTCCCTTGACATTTATATATTTAATTTAATTCAATAGAAAATTTCATTGCATCAAACAATTAAATAATTTGAAAATGAAAATTTTATAACTAAAAACCAATGGGGTATTCAAAAATCCAACTAATATTCCCATAATTTTCCAATTTTAATTGACAATCAAGATTTCCACCAATAATCAAAAAATTATTTCACCAATATTTTAATCAAAACATTCAATTAAAACTAACCCTTCATGTTCCAAATCATTTAGAGATTATTTATAATCCACATGCCTATCATACATTGGAAAAAACAAAGAAAAACACATATATATTAACGGTAAGATCTCACAAAAAAATCCCTTTACAAGAATCAAAAGATATCATCAAGATAGATATACCATAATAGATATATGTTCATTAAGAGCTAGATCTATGGTTCCTAGAGATATAAATATGTGTTATGTAATATGAACGATGCAGAATGTTGACATAAAAATAAATATGGGCCTTCACTTACATTTATTTCACCTATGAATTTTTTCAAGATATACTTTTATATTCTACCAATCATTGGTAGAAAAAAGAATTTGGGATATAGAGGAATAGCTGACTAAAGGGGGTTTAGAGGCTTAATCTAGATTAGATACACCTATTTTTAGGTTCCAAATATACACTGCATTATTAGGCCAGAAGGTTCAGAAAACCATATAAGAAAGATGAGTTGCTACTATCATAATCTAAATACTTTCACTATGGGATAAAATGCTTGAAAAACCCCTTTGACAACCATGATTTAACCCATAATTCATGAAGCTTCTTATCTCCTAGGAACTTTAACTATTTGAAAAAATCATGTGCTATCCATACAACTACCCAGTGCCCACATTCTCTAATTGCAGGGTTTCCTAGATATGGTTCATTGTTTCTACTAACCATGTACTAACTATGAAACTCTAGAAAATCCTCCAAAACATGATAAATCACACATAAAACCTCCTAAAACTGATCCTATTCCTTATATGGTCTCTATAAATATGAATAATAATTCATGTATCTAAAACATGGTGTGCTAAATTATCCCCACCATAGTTTTTTCCATTTTTGAAATGTATAAAGAAATAGTTTTCATTCCAGAGATTGTTCCATTTCTCGATAATTTCACTTTCATACTCCCACATTTTTTCTTAAATCTGACTCTATTTCTATAATACCTATACTAGACTGATTATTCCCCCAAAAATATCTTCTCATTCATATTCAAAATTAATACCAGTACAAGAATCAATATAACATCAGCTATATGTCAATGTGATCCCATGAAATCACATGGTATGGATCAGGTTGGTACTTCTTCAACTGAGATACATAAAACACAATATTCATTGAACTGAACCTTGTTGGAAAATCCAACTGATATTTCACCTCACTAACATATTTAAGTATCTCAAAAGGTTAACTCTTTATTGTATAAAACAATCACTACTTTCCAAAACGATGATTCCATAACATTGTATAGATTCTAAATAAATTATTATCACTAACCTCAAACAAAAATTGTCATTAAAGATGAATATGAAAAAATTTCTAATGAAATTGAGCCATCTATATTGTCTTTATGATCAAATGATTTTTTTTTCATTTTCTATTAAAATATTCTGAGTCCAATAAGTGAATTCTCACTTATTTCCACAAAAAAAATTTAATGAACGAAATGGATTCCCTAAAATTCTTCAAAAGTATCCAAATATATAAAGGCATGATAACTGATATCGTATGAGAACACTACTAATGGTATATTTCCCTTCCTAGTGAACCAAAATCCATCTCACAATCCCTTAACATGTCATCCAATGTTTGGATTGTCTTTTTTGGCTATCCATACATTTTAGGATGATAATTCACACTCATAGTCAAATATATTCCAAGGTCATTCTGTATGTATTTAAAAAAACATAAACCTAGGGTACCAATTTGATTCAATTGAGACAAGAATGTTTTGTGTCTTTACAATTTTTTGAAAGTATAGTTTTTACAATTATTCCACTACTTTAGTTTATTGAATAGGTATGATGTGATGTATCATTATTAGTCGATCCACTATCACATTAATGGAATCATGACTCTTAACCATCCTTGGAAGACATATTAAAATGTACATGACTATCTACTCCTATCTCCGTAATAATATTTTAGATACTACAACATACCCACATATTTTTAATGCTCCACCTTCTACTACTAATATATGATCCATCTAAAGACATAGTCAGTAATGCCCCGACCCTAGTTACCCAGAGTCGGTGAATTATTACATAACATTTCCGTGATCACAAAAGATCAAGTCTCAAAAGACTAATTAGTTTAGTAGCATTGGAAATACTAGATACATTGAAAAGTTTTACATTACATTATATTATAATAAACTACAACAACATAGTCTCAATAGGACACAATCATATCCCTTAGACTATCCCTACAGGTCAGTCATAATATACATCTTCGCATCATATGGAAAATAAAACATAGAAAGGGGTGAGATCAAATGCTCAGTAAGGATAACAATATAGTAGAAACATTCATAAATAAACATAAAAATTTAAGGAAATGTAAGACTAAAACAAAATCCTTTTAAACCTGAAATTTATCATAATATGGAAAGTATAAAATCAAATAATTCCATTTACTTATTCCCATGGATATTCTACTAGTTTAATAATCACAGGAAATATCAATATCCAGTTTCATAAAGATGGAATACATAATGACAGACTTCATAACCACATAGTCAATGCTTTGTGCCAAGACTACAAATAATATTTTTTCAAGACCTTGTGCCAAGACACTAGTTTGTCTCATGAGATCTACCGATGCATCGAGGGAATATTGCAGGCTCCACCTATCACTTACTAAGTCCAATGCATTCCTCATATGAAAAGGTTTAAACATAACATAAACATTATTATTAAAACTAGCATACGAAATATCAATATTTTATCCATAAACCATGAATGGTATAAAAATAACACATCCATAGTCAAACATATAACAAAAACTTCAATACAGTATGGATGTTCTGTATCATAATAAATCAACTTCAAATAAGCACACAATCCCTCAAAGGATGTTGACATAGATAAAATCAAAACCTTTTTGTAGAGAAATAACTCTTTATATTTTGAAATCATTTGAAATTAATATAATTATAAAAGAAAAATTTTATTTTGAAAATAATTTTTTAAGATTTTAAGGGATGCTTTGATGATGTCATAATAGAGAAAAATATCCGTACCCACCGTATAAGTTGAAAAACATTCTTACATTAATTTTGTCGAAAAGGTCATAAGGTACCTTATGATCTTCTAATATTGATTTGTTAATGATATTTTAGTATTATCATCATTTCAGGTGTAAACTGATTTGTTTTACTTTATATGCTTGGTTACGTAAGGCATATTTGTTATGGATACGATGTATTTGATTCATATATAGAATTATATTATGTTAATAGACATTATTGTTAATCAAAAAATGAAAATTATTCTTTAATTTTTATGATTGGTAATGAATCTCATCGCATTCGTGGAGATGGTAATCCGTTCGTAGGCACGAGTGACAATATCATTCTTTTGATATTAAAATCGTATATAATTGGATGGTATATCATATATACAGAATCATTATCATGTTATATTTGTTATTTAAATCATTGATACTCATTATTATACCCATCAAAATGATTATGTGTTTGAATAACATACAAGACCACGATGTGGAGACGGTAATCCGTACGTATGCACGTATGATGACATTGTCATTTATAGGATGAATAGAATAATGAATAAGGTTGTAACATTTTAATAATAACATAACATTATATATATGATACTGGATTTATTTTTTAGAATGGAAACCACAACTAATGATGAAGTGGATGAAGAAAAAAACATGAATGTTGTGATTAAGGATTTGCCTCTTCTTTGGGTTCTTCCTATTGATTTCATCAAAAGTGATCCATAAATTGGATTTATAACCAAATAAAGGCCTCTAGGATGATGGGAGGAATGTTGGGATGATATTTAGGATGGTTTTGGCCTTAAAAAAGGATTTGGAGGTGTGAAATTAAGATAATGGGAAGTTCCCTTTTATAAGTGGGGTGAGAGGCACTATAGGAAAAAATTTAAATATTATTTTATAATAAAATCATATTCGGTTTCTAATGTCTCAAAACTGATTTATTTAGAGGATAAGGTGATATAGGTCCAAAAAAACTCAACTAATATGTTCTAGACATGTTTGGGTCACCATATTAACCCTATCTTTTAGATTTAACTCTTACTAAAATAGTTTGACATTTACCATGTCTCTTTGTATTATTATATTATATGGTCAAAAACATACTATAAACAAGAAAGATAATCCCAATAGGCTCATTAATGACATATATAATGTTATTAAGACCCTTTGGAAGATCCCAATATTTTTAGGAATATTATATCAACCAATAATATAGTATTTGTTTTAAAAACTCAATTATGTCAATTTTGACATTATTTAACAAAGGATTTTAGTTGAAGTCCTAAAAACTTTATTACATAAAAATAAATTCATATGTTTAATACTAAAATGTCATAGTGACTATGAAATTAGTGGAATTAATCAAAATCCTAAAATTACATTTATTTGGATATTGATAATATCAATTATTTTAATATTTGAATAAAAAAAGTAATTACTACGTCATCATTGTGTCATAAATAAATTAGATTATTCAATGTATAAAAATTATAAATAAAATATATATATGTATGAAATAATTTAATATTTCTATTGAATATATATTGTCAAATTTATCTTATGTATATCCCTATATTAAAAATGGGTTAGTTATTAAACTTTGATTTTAACTCTTTTAACTCTTCTATAAATAAAATAAAAAAAATGTCCCAATCTAATCCAAGTGGACCTAAAGGATAATATTTTATTTAAAAGGTTGTTTTTGGTCGAATTAAACTTATAAAATATAATTAGTACATGTTTTAGGGTAATAATAATATCATTTTTACCCTTAATTCCCCAATTTACTATTAACTGTGGTAAATAAAAGTAAAAAGTTACTATTTACCATCAATTATTTTCATCATATTGAACAACATTTTTTCTAACTAATATCGACTATTTCTCTCTTATTTCTGAAATTCCATTCACAGAAGTGGTAAAATTATGTTGTATGAGAATTTGAAAATTCTCCTAGGAGGTGGGTAAAAGATAGCGAAAAGCTCAATAAAATTTTATATATCAAATATTTTTAGAAAATGACTCCAATGAATTAAATTGAACATATATAGGTATTATGTATCTATTTTGACCAAAAATAAATTTAAATAAAATAATTAATTATTTAAATAAAATGTCAGGTTTAAACAATAACATAGTGGTTTTCACTTTTCATAAAAAAATGAAATTGTTCAGAAAATACCAAAAATTCACCCTAAGATAATTTCTATATTCTAAATCCAAAAATGAAGTCCATTTTGATAGAATATTTTTATAAAATTCCAAAAAGTGGGTATTACTATTCATAATGGATTGTTTGATTTTTCGTGGTGTGTTAGAATCTCGAATTTGCGTACAATGCATGCTAGTGCATTTTTTCAAAGGGAAACATACCATGGAATCTTATGGTGTTACATTCTTCCCCTTCAAATAATTTCATCCTAAAAATTTCAATAATACTACCACACAAAAATATTTGGGTTTTTCTTCATCATAAGCTCATCTGGTTCCCACGTTGTCTCTTCCGTCTTATGGTTTCTCCAATGAACTTTTGCCGGACGAGTTGTCCGGTTTCTTAGCACTTGTTCTTTTGTAACAAGAATTTTGACTGGCTCTTCAAAATAAGACAGATCAGGTTCCAGTTCAATTTCCTCATTTGTGGGTACATGCGTTGGGTCAGGCATGTATTTTCTCAATAGTGATATGTGGAACACATCATGAACTTTAGAGAGACTTGGAGGAATTTCCAAACGATAAGATACAACTCTAATTTGTTATAGAATTTCAAAAGTTCTAATGTTCCAGGGATTCAATTTACCCTTCTTTATAAAATTTATAACACCCTTCAATGGAGATACCTTCAAGAATATATGATCTACTACCTGAAATTCCAAATCCTTCCTTCTGTTATCAACATAGCTCTTTGGCCTACTTTGGGCTGCTTTTATGTGGGTTTGGGTAACCTTCAACTTTTCCACTATTTCATCAACATGTTCGGGGCCAAAAAGTTTCTTTCACCAACATCATCCAAACAGGTTGGTGTGCGACATCTCTTTCCAAATAATGCTTCATATGGTTCCATCTAAATACTTTATTGAAAGTTAAGGTAATAGTAAAATTATACCAGAGGTATATATTGATTCCACATACCTTGAAAGTCAAGTGAAAAAGATCTCAACATGTATTCTAACGTTTAAATAGTCCGTTCTGATTGTCAATCAGTTTGAGGGTGGTAGGGAGTGCTCAAACGAAGTTCAGTATCCAGGGATTTCAAAGGACTTTTCCAGAATCTTGATTTAAAATATGGATCACTATCATAAACAATCGATAAGGGTACTCTATACAGTATTACAAATTCATTAATATAGAGTCTTACTAGACGTTCAAGTGGTAAATCTTCTCTTATAGCATGAAAATGTGTTGTCTTGGTAATATAATAAAAAATAACCCCTATTGCATCATTCCTTCTAGAAGTCTTTGGAAGCCAAATTGAAAACTCCATCATAATATTATCCCATTTCCACTAAGGTATGGGAAGAGTTTGCATGACTCTTCTAGGCTGTTGGCTTCTAGCTTTCACTTGTTGACAAACCATACATCTTGACACCAAATCAACAATCTCCCTCTTCATGTTGTCCCACCAAAAATGTTCTTTCAAATCTCTATACATCTTGGTGCAACCAAGGTGTATAGAGAAATTGGAGTAATAAGAATCATCTAACAATTCCATTTTTAGATCTGGTATATCAGGAACACAAAGTCTCTTCCCTAATTTCAAAATCCTATCTTCATATATGAATTCAATCAATCTCTAATCATTCACATCTTTAATATTATTTTGAAATTCCTCACCATCAGCCTGAGAACTTTTTATCCTTTCTAGTAAAGATGGTTTGTACACCATTTGAAAATGTACTGATGATTCACCTTCCATGATTATTCCCATATACAATTTTACTAGATCCATGAATATAGGATCCCTTTCAACTTTCATCTTATTCAAAACTCCATGATCCTTTATTCTCAAACCATCTTCCACTTCAATTGCCTTCCCCAGGTGGTAGTGTATTGGGAAATCAGAATCCTTGAATAGTTACAACCATCGCCTTTTCCCCATGTTGTGTTGATTTTGTGAGAAAATATATTTCAAACTTTTGTGATCAGTATAAATGTCCAATTTTTCACTATAGAGATAGTGTCTTCATATTTTCAGAGAAAATATTACTACTTCTAACTCAAGATCACAAGTAGAATAGTTTTTCTCATGAATTTTTGTTGTCGTGATGCATAGGAAATATCTCTATCATTCTACATAAGGAAACAACCAAGTCGTTTCATTGAAGAATCACTATAAATAACAAACCCATCGTTCTCTGATGGTAGACTCAAGATAGAAGCATTGATTAATATTCTTTTCATTTCTGCAAAACATTCTTCACACTATATTTTTCAATCAAATTTAACCCCTTTACAAGAGATCTTGGTTAATTAGTTAGCCAATCGGGCAAAATTCTGGACAAAACTACAATAATAACCTACTAAACCTATAAAATTGTATACCGCAGTTATACTTGTCAGTGCTGGCCATTCTATAAGGGGTATTCGATATGGGACTTGAAACATAAATTAAATCAATGGGAAACTAAATTTCTCATTCTAGGGGATCTCCATGTATATCCTCTGGAAACACATCAACATATTCTTGCACAATCGATAATTCCTCTATTCAAACATTCTATTCCTCGCCAATAGTTATTTCATTCTCTTCTTCCCCAATAATTTATCATAGTAGTGCTACTGGGATGTTATGAAACAATGAATAATTCAGGAATTATAAGCTCTCGTTATCATTATATTTAAACTAATGATATTATTCAAAAATATGAGGGATATTATGACGAATTTAAGTCTATTATGGTTTTATTTATATACAATGATTAGGTATATGAAAAATACCTCAACTATAGAAAGTGTACAGATCTCTTTTCAATGGGGATCCCTTATTTAACAAAATACATATTATAGGGTATCTAAATGTGAATAAAATGATACTTCCAATTTAATACTTTGGTGTTTCCCCTTTTCTATGATAGAATCACTGATTTCTACAAAGATGGTATTGAAAATAAAATTAGCAAAAAAATTATTTGTTTGAATGAAATGTGTTTATAATATATATTAATGGTATGGCTAGTCAATTTTATAATATCATCTTTTTTCATTGAATTCAAAATTTTTAGAATATTTCTAGTGCTAATCATATGGATTTAAGCTCAGATACTACATTTTGTATGGATAGGTTCCATAAATTAAAAAAAAGTTATATATTTTTTAGGAAATATATGTGCTGATACAACTAGAATCAGATGATATAAAATTTATAATTTCCCATATTTGATGTTTCATGTATCCTCTTTTACTAAGTAATATATCATAACATTATTATAACTACAATATACACAAAAATTATTTTCGGTGTAGGAACATTAATATGATGTATAGGGGGGACCACTTTTACATGGGATATTTTATTTCCAATATCATCATATAAAATAATTATGAAAAATATTCAACACAAGAAATTAATTACACTAAAAATTAAAATCAGAAATTATTAATACTGAAATGTATTATGTTTTTTATATAAGTTTATTGTGTTTTCACTTATTTCATACCGATTAATATATTTACCATGATCATTATCGGTATAATAATGTCGTTCTCATTCTACCAGAATGTATTCAGTAGAAAATACATATTTTTTTTAATTTAATGAGTATTGATCTCTTCGTTTACCTTCTCATTTGTATTTACAAAAACATTAAATATATGATATATATCATTGTGGGATTTTCCATAACCCTCCAAAAAATAAATATTTCTTTTGAAAAAATATATTCAACCATTAAAGATACATTGAACTTGGATAATAAAGAACAATCATCTTAAGGAAGGTTATTTTCATACATGTGAATTCCGTTTTCATATTCTCTATTAAAAAAGACGAATTCATCCAACACATTTTCTATGAATTTTAGATAAATGTGGATAACTAGAATCAAAACCATGGTATTTTAAATTGGTATTTGGTTAATTATAGTCTTTTAATTAATTTATGATTTACATTTTGAAACTCTATCTTAGTTATATGTGAAAAATATTCTTTTGGATGATATTTCTTATGGTGTTTTTTATGATTTGAGAGAATATTTTTACTAATTATTTAAATAAAAATATATACCTCTTATGGTAATTCACATAATAAATATTAAATATGTAAAATTAACTTTACACATTCCATCTGTAATTTTGACTAACATCATCAAAAATATAATTGTCACCAAACTACAAGGGGTGTGTAGAGTTCCCAAGATAAAAATATGGCTCAATTATATTACATGGGTTATATTATTTTAAATTATAAATAATAATTATATATAAATATAAATAATGAGATATTGGTCTAACAAACTCTAGTGGATTGTTCTATTGTAGTTGATTCTTTATAAAATTTTCATTATATTATATTATTGTTACATTAATTATCTTTGAAGTAGAATAGTCATAATTTTTTTAGGTTTCCATGTATGTGAAATAACATGGATGGGATTGGATATATATTGAACATGATAGGTATCCCTTATTTCCATCATTAAATTTAAATCCCCTCTTCTCTAATGACATATCCAATTAGACTACATCTAATTCCATAATCATTAACAAAACATACAATTCATGATCTCAAACCTCTAGAGGGATGGAAACATAGTAAATGATCATATTTCAATAAAGGTTGTTTTATAAAGGGATATATTTTCTCTCTTTATATTGAGCATAAATGTATGTATATTTATTTGTGAATTATTAGAGGGGAAATTGAAACACACCTTCAACACCATCTCATACACCATTAATTTTTATTTAAAAAATTACATGAGGGTTTATTTTACCACTAAGGTGCCTCCTTTCATTATTTTGATTTCAAATTTCTGGAATACAAATATTAATTCTATTGTGGGATTGGGTAAAGAAAATTATAAATGATAATATGGTGGTAGAATTAATCATGTTGGGTAAGGCCTGACAAGGATTTATCATTTTTTTAGAATATGGTGTCTATAAAAGAGGTACATAGATTATAAAATAATTTAATGTGGATTTTTAATAATTATTGGTCAACATGGGATACAAAAAGTATGAAATAAGGGTATGTATAATAATAGAGAAATCATTATGTGGGGGATGTTTGATACTTTAATATTAACACATTATCTGTGTGTTTTTTTTAACAATGTAACCCATCTATATAATTTATATAATAGTAATTATAATAATTATTTTTATTATTGTTTTTGTCTATATGTTTTTACCTATTTAAATTATCATTGATATTCTTAATCCAATATACCATGGTGTAGTGGTTTGAAATGGGTGCATAAACAACAAAATAACGGATCTAAAACTAAATGATGATGAATTTTCAAACTGTTATAGTTGTAATTTATCTAACATTGTAGAAGTAGTGGGAATGCATTATAATTGCACACATATTATTATTATTTTTATAGTAATTATTATTATTATTATTATCATAACTACTGTTGTTGTTCATGTCCTTATGGTTGTTATTTTTTTCATTATTATTAATACTTATTTTATTTATTAATTTATTGTAACACAATGATATTTTAATATATATTTCAATTTAATGAATTTTTTTATTTTATCGCTTACTTTACATGCAACAAAAAGTTTAAATGAACCACTATATACTAGTAAAATATTATTATTTAATTTGATAGTTATATAAAAGCTCTAGGATTGGTGGATATTAATAGGAACAACTAAGTTATGAATAAAATATGTGTTATATAATTAAAAATCATTTCATTTGTAATCAATAAATTTATAATGAAAATTAAAATCAAATGAAAATAAAAGAGTTATTTTTCTAAAAACCCATTTTTATCAAAACAATTATTTATCATGAGTTCTTAAATTAAGAAATATTATTAAAAAATAAAAATTAAATTTATATAATATATATTCAATAAACATATTTTACATTCACCTCTTTTTTCTAGGCATGGGAGAGGAAACAATCCTGTTTTATTCTTAAAATTCTATTTTTCTAAAAATTAAATCTTTTTCAATGTTTATGATTATTTTAAAATAAAATTATACCAATTAGAGAAATAGGATTTTGAAAAATAGATTCTATATTTGAAATTAGGTTATACAAATATGGTAAATGAGGCCCATTTATTTTAGGCATTATTATGAGTAACTGTGGTAAAATATATCACCTCGGTAAAGGATATATTAGGTTATCCTAGAATAAAAAAATGATTATGTTATCATTTTTTCATATTTATTTTTATATTATGATGTAAATTTTAACTTTATAAAAATATGAAAGAAATATATTGGTTTGAGGGACATTTTTCCTATAAAATTACTTATATAATATTTATATGAATTAAAAATAAGAAATGCCAATCTCTTAAATTTAAATGTCTGTTTTGTTTTCTCAAATGAGAAAAAAATGATGCTATTGTATATTTATTTTTATTATTAGTATAATGATATTATATTATTGATTTTGATTTATTTCTAATGTATAGTATTTATATAATTATATTAAATTCATATATTACGCTAACATAGTATTTATTAAATTAATAATAAATAAAATAAATGATTATAACAATATTAAATGTAATATATTATGGAGGATTTATAATCCTAAATTAATTATTTAGATAAATATAACATATTAGTGTCATTTAAAATTATTATATTAAAATTCCATTTTTTTCTTCATGTAATTAGTTTCAAATTAAATTAATAGGGTCAAAAAATGACATTAATCATATTAAATGGAAATAATATTTTACTAAATTATTTAAAAATCAAAAAATATATATTTAAATAAGAAAATGTTGACATTATATGGTAAAGAATTTCATCAAATTCTATTTAATGATCCAATTAACACCTTTTATATAATATTAGAACCATTTCTTTGTGGGTATGGTGTTATCATAATTAAGGTTATTATAGGCTAACTAACGAGCCAAACCAAAATATAAGTTTTGAAATACCACCAAAACCTATACAAATTATATTTTCAATTGTATTTGAACCAAATAAAACCTTATATTTCAATATAATTCCATTTGGATGAATTTGTTGAGATAATGACACTATTATATTTTTAATTATTTACGAAATTCCAATTGTTCCCTCTTCCGTCCTTATAAAAGGACAGTCCACCATTCTCTTCATTACATCATATTGGTAGTTTATGAATGACGAAATGAAGAAAAAATCACTTCTCAACATCAATATAAAAAGTATAGTGGTGTTTTTCTAACCAACTGAATAATATTGGGATACTTAAATAGATATATAATGGAGTTATTTTAAAGAATATGTAATCCCATTAACAAATCATTTTATTTAATGTCTCATTTTACCCCTTCTGAATCTATTGTATTAACAATAAAATAATAATTTTTTATTCGTTAATATATTTAAACATTATTATGGTTGATAAACCACTATTATCCACTATCATTCCTACCAAATTCCAGGTGAATGTTGCGCTCATGTGTACATATGGGTTACCATCTCCATATAGCGTTACAATTCATTTCTTATCATGAATTTTTATGGATTGTTATTAAGATGTTTTTAATGTTTATATATTATATTTATACCACAATTTTTCATTTTTAATAATAATATTATATATACCTTCTTACCTTCTAATCTATTGAAAACTATATCCTTCCTCGCAAGTATGTATAGACTACTATTTCTACAAATTGATGTAACTCATTTTTCATTTCCGATTTACATGGATTGTAATAAGTATTGATTTTATGAATATATATGATTTAAATATAATAATATAGTGATTATATAATGGATAATTATTTTTTCCTTTATTTTATTCCATCCGTTGAAATATGAATATGGTGTTTATGATTATGCATGACCTACCATCTCCACAAATTGTATAATTCATTTTTTTATCTCTACATTTTATGGATATATATAATTATTTATATAATGAATATATATGATTATTAATATCATGATTAAAATTAAAAGTATGATGGAATAATGAAACATGAAGAGGGAATAAAACCATAGAACCCAAAATCATATGAATAAAATGATACGGTTAAAACCCAAAAATGACGATTTAATAATGAATTTTTAATAAATAGTTGTTAAAATGTTATAAAGGGATTATATATGATATTATAAGTATGTAAATGATTATAGTATATATTTATAATAAATTTAAATTTATTAAAAAAAATGGATAGATAACTTTCAGAAAAAGTTTAACTCGATGTTTGAGATTAATGTTTTAATATCATTTTTACAGGAATGATTATTATTTAGTATCTTATATTAAAATATTATGATATAAATTCACGAAAACCATGAATTTTTTTCTTCTATTATTCTTTCTTTGTAATATATTCTTTACTTTAAATATTCCTCACTTTAATTACTAACGTTATAAGAATTATATTTTTAAGAGTAGTAGACCATATTTATGTCTTTGGTTAAAAATAATGTCCATGTCTTCTAAAAACATTTTAAAGAATATTTTAATATTTTAAGGTAATTTTTAAATAATTTTAATCCATTTTGAGTCTTTATAATGTGGGTTAAAAATCAATCTTCAAGTATTTTCCTGAATGATGATATTTTTAACATCTTTTGCAAAAGTTTGAAAGGAATATTTTCAATTATCTTATACTTAAAGAATGGAATTTCACTCCTTCATGAAAAATCAATGAATTGATGCTTATTTTAAAAATTACCAATGATATTTTCAAATAATTTTTTAATACCTGATAAATTTATATATATTAAATTATTGATTTCAATGTGAAAAGTGTATTTTCCTCAAGAGAGGATTCAAGTGATCTTATAAAGGAATATTTTTATATATGATTAAATACTTGAATGTTACATAAATTTATAATTAGGATATGATCCAATGATACTATACATATAATTTCGATGGATGGTTTATGATTATGATGAAAAGACATTTATTAAACTCATTTCTTTTTTTGGGTAATGAAATGATGAAATAATGAAATTATTATTAAATCCATTTCTTTTCCATGGGTTATGTTCTAATGAAATATTAATGAAAAAAATTTATTTTTCATGGGTTATCATATGATTAATGTTTTATTATACTTTTAAAAATATATATTTGGGTTTTATTATGTAATAGTGGTGAAATTATATATCCCAACAACACATTGTAAAAAGATGTATATCTCATGAGATAAAAAGGATTTATATGGTGAGTGAAACCAATTTAGTAAGAAGATCTATCCACCATGATTATATAGGGAGTAAACCGTGAATAATATAATGGAGTGGGCAGTGAATCCAATAGAATATTTTATTATTAGCATTGATCCTTGAAAACTAAGGAAATGATTTTCTATTTTTTCATTTATCCGAGAAATCCATGTCTTATGATAATGTTATAATATCATGTCTAATATTAATTGATTATTTTATGATTCATTTCTTATGAACCACTATGATTTATTATATGAATAAATATTATGATATATGATATATCATGTATATCTTTTATATTTTTTTATCATATTCTCAAACCATTATACTCATGTTATGATTAATTGTTCATTGATATTTATATTGTTTACTATTGTTGAGAATATTAGAACACCATTTCATATGTTTTTTAACTAGGTTTTAATGAATGAAATTAAGTACAATTTGTCTAAGAGGGGTGGTAGTTATGAATAACTTATTGGTAGATATTGTAGTATACTGTTTAACATGTTTTTTATGTTTCCAAATTTATGAAAATACTATACCTATATGAATATGGAATAGATAAATATTTTTTGTAAATAATATTCATCTAATAAGATGTAGTATCAATGTAAGAAATTAATTGATTGGTACACTTTTTATTTGAGGTAGTATTATTTATGTTTGTAAACTATAAAAATAAAACATTAGTGGGAACACTGGGGATATGTATAAGTACAAGATTTCACAAAAAAAATTGATCATCATGGCAGACCAATGTTAAAGTTAAGGTGTAAATGATTGAAAAATTGGTGGCGTTATTATAAAAAATAATAAATAGTTTTCATGATTATGCAGTTTCCCACAATGAATATATTTTATCAAAATATTTTTTGGTATTATTCAAAGGATAAGAACTGAAGGAATGATTATAAAGGAGATGAAAAATTCCTTGATTTATCTCTTAAGAAGCCAAATTTTACGGATGATGGAATGGAAAATATTATTTTTAATATTATGAATATTTAATAAGATATTAATCCTTATTATATTACAAATTAGAAAATTAGGGAACAATGTTCTACTAATTCCTTAATGAGGAAGAATCCACAATATTTTAGTGGGTTTACTAATCAGCTATTTATGAGAAATGAAGAAGTCCCTATAGAAATATATTATCTGTTCTAAGGTGTTTAAAATATGAAATTGTTTTATTATATATTTATAATTTTAAATTTGAAGCAGATCAATGGTGAAATCTTATCTAGAATATAATGAAATATAAAGAAATTAACTCCATGGAGTGGAATGGGTATAATTTGTTATTTTTCAATATGTACATTTCTAAAATACTATATACCAAAATTGAGATATAATCGTTTGATATAATTATAAATGATAATTAATTAGTTGGTATATATATGGAAATTGTACTAGACATTTGATACATGCTTCTCGTATTAACAACCAACCAAAATGTAAAGATGGTCGATTGACGAGTTGATTAGAAAAAAGTATCTAATTTCTATTATAGTTAACGTACATTAGTAGATATGAAGAAAATTAAAAATCATCTGTCAAAGTGGAAGTAGAGAATAATGTTACCCATTAATATATTTTCTTTGATGAGAAAAGAGATATGAAATTCAATGTAAATTTGAAAAAAACATTGATGGATGAAGATGATGTTTCCTTTTTAATTGAAGTATGAAAGGGAACATTGTGGAAATTATCTCAAGGGGACTAGTAAAATTATTATGTGTAGAAGAGAAGTTTTTCAGTTAATAAAATTCAAAAGTTATGTAAATAGACCAATCAATGAAATGAAAAATGTTAAATCTATATAGAATGCAGCACGCAAAATTCAATGTTCAAAATGAAAGGAGTAAGGAAATTATGACATGCAGTTCTCAAACCTAAATGTTAAGGATAATGTTAGACATCATAAATATTTTAAGAAGATAATAAAAGGTAAATCTCATGTGATTATTATTTATATTGTGGATTATGATAAATATTTTGTTAAAGGTACAATTATTATCAACTATAGAACTGCTAATGTCTTATTTGATTAAATATATACCAAAACATTTATTTCAGATGAATGATTTATGGTTATCATAGTACCTACTCAGCAATTAGCAATTGAATTATCAGTGAAAAAACCAAATAATATTATAATAATATTTAATTTATATAATCCATATCTTATTTATGTTTGTAAGAATATTAATTTTAAAAATTTAATTATTCTCCCACTAATTGAATATGATGTTATTAGGGGCATGGATTCAATTTATATACATTAAACCAACATCAGTTTCCATGGAACGGTAGTCACGTATGATATACCGAACCAAAATATGATATTCTATTGGTGTAAAATTAAATATAAACATGCAGTGGAAATTAAATCTAATGTAGTGTTATTGATTTCTATGAAAAAATATTTTTTTATCTCAGACGATTGGGGAGATACTCGACATAGTGGATATTCTTATTGGGTGGGTTTTTGTTGATTTCCTTTCATATGAGTTTCTTTGTATTCCACTAAATGATAATGTTGAGTTTTCAATAAATCTCATACCTTGTTCTACACCTATTTCCACGATTCCATATATATGGACCATTTTTGAGTGGTGGGAATTGAAGAAGAAAATATAAGAGAGTCCACATAAGAGATTCATTTGGCTATATGAGTCACTATATTGATCACTTATTCTTTTTTAGAATAAAAATTAATTAGTGTGACTATTAATTGATAATTGAGAACTAAAATATATCACTATCAATACCAAGTGTAATCTATCCCATATTGAAGAATTTTTTGAATGACTATAAAGATCTCAATCAATTTCCATGATTGATCTCTATTTTGGATACAACTAATTATGGGTTAAGAAGGAGGATATACCCTAAACAACATTCTATAAATGGTATGGTTTGTATGATGATATTATGATTCAATTTGGTCTTAATAATGTCTATTATATCTGGAATGATTAAATGAATATAGTCTTTAGAGATTACTATGATCAATTTTGGGGAATCATTATAGATGATATTTTTATATTTTTAAATAGTAATGAGGTTCAAGAATATCACACAGGTATTTAACTAAAAATCTTAATGATGGGGAATTTTTATGAAAAATTAATAATTTTCTCTTTTTTGGATACAAAATTCTTCATTTTTTGGTCATATTATCTCAATAGATGGTATATTAGTGGATCCCTGAATAAAAAAAGTTATTGGCCTTTAGTCTAGATAAATATCCTTGATTGATTTAAATTTTTTTCAAGTTCAAGAAATATATTATCGATGATTTTTTGGGAACTTTTAATGAATATCTTATCCACTAATAATGTTTTCTAATAAGGGAGACACATTAATTTGGAAGGATTAATGTGATGAATATTTCAAGGAATAGAAGAAATGTAAGTCAATGAGCATGTTATAACATTAACCTACAATATAGAAGGGTTTTTAATCTATAGTGATTCAATGGATTGGGACATATTCTCATAAATAATGATATGGTTACACATTGTTGCACAATCAGTGGAAGGTTGGTGAGAAAAATTTCAAAACTCATGATTGGAGTTAAATGTAGTAATTTTTACATTTAAGATATGGGGTCATTGAATTTACAAAGAAAATGTGATATATATAGTGATCATAAATGTTTAAATTATATACATACTCAAAAAAAGATGAATATATTCTAGAGAATACATTTAGAGCTATTAAAATATTATGACTACTCAAAACATTACCACCCAGGGAAAGAAAATAGGGTGGAATATAAACTAAGTCAAAACGATCATGAATGATTATCGATGACAAGGATCCCCAAAGGTGAAGTATTTATGGATTTGTAAAGTACTGATCAAGTAGTATTGAAAGAAGTTCAGAAATAATATCTTTCTCAAATTATTATTCAACCATCTATATATGTAATGATTAATGTGGTACATAAGGATGACATGTAACTCTAGCATATGGTAATAAATGTTATTGAATTCAAAAATTATTATGATGAAATGATAATATTTTGGAAAAATATACGTATCCTATAAATACAAAATATATAGAAGGAGTAATTGGATGATGTTCATATTTATCCATTATCTATCAATCATTCATGTATGAATATGTGTAGATATCTATAAGAGAATTTTCTATTGGGAAATATTAAGGGAGACATTGATGAGTATTTCTCACAGTGATTGATATTTCAAAAAGTTAATAATGATATATTGAAGTATTAGAGGATGTTACAACCACTACCCATATAAGAATGGAGTTGGAAGAACATCACAATGGATATTTTCAACAGACTCTCTAAAACATAAAAAGGGAATAATTTTTTAGGTCATAGTTATTCCATATCAATGACATCACAATTAATTTTTATTATAAAATATTTATCTCACAATCATATTTCTTGAATTAACATTAAGTGACTTCTGATATTACATGAATTATCACACTCTATGTTATCTGATCGGGATATGTTGTTTACCTTGATTTTTTACTGAAGTATTCAGAAGGATCTGTATATAGAGTTGACTTTCAGAGTGATGTATCATCCTTTGACATATGATCAATTTTTGAGAATAATTAAAACACTAAAGGATTTAATGAGATCTTTTTCTATGTTTTAAGGGTTGTTGGGTTCAAAATATTTTTCTAGTTGAGTTTTCTTACAAAAATATCTTCCACTCATGAATTCATATGGTTAATTATAAATAATGTTATGGAAAGAAGTGTATAAGTCCAACAGAATTGAATAATTCTTGATAAATAAATATATTGGTTCTTGATATAGATAATGATATACTAGAATATTTTACATCCATTCAGAAACTTATCAAAGAATCTAAAATTCAACATAAAACATATGATTAAAATAATCGGTGTGACCTAGAGTACGATGTTGTTAAGAAGGTGATTCTATGAATTTATCAATGGAATAAGTGTGTTATATTCAGAAATAATTTAACTATGACCCCAATAAATATATCCCTTAAATATTCTTGATCTCTTTGGGATGGTAGCTTATCACTTAATACTTCCAGTGAACCATTCCCAAATTCAAGATGTGTTCCATGTATCTCTCATGGGGAAGTACATACACGAACAGTCATGTGTATTGAACACATGATATTTCCTAGGAATAATGGATTAAAAATTTCATGTAATGTAGAGATAATTTTATGAAAAAACAATACAACTCAACTAGTTACTATTTTATGGAGGGATGAAACTGAAGGATGTAATGAAAGAGATATATCCTCATTTGTTTTTATGGGTGATGGAATTTCGAGGGTGAAATTAATTAAATGGGGGATTAAATTTAATAGAACGAAAATTTAGAATATATTTCTCTTTAAATAAATTATATTTCTTTAAACACAACACATAGTTTAAAAAAACCAAAATATGCTGTTAAATATATTTATTTAATTTGATAGTTGTCACCTTGATGAGAATTGGTGGGTATTAAGAGGATAATATAAATTTTAAAAAATTTATGTTTTAACCATGTATAAAATGAATTTATCAGTTCTAATTTAATTATAAATGTAAATAAAAATCATTTGAAAATAAACATGATTTTTTTCTTCTGAAAATTTTTATTTGGCACACAATATGTTTTTATCATAATAAATTTAATTAACAACAATTGATGAATGATTTTAATGGAATGTATATATCATATATTAAATCTATTTTTTCACAATATTATAATTTTTTATCATTTAGTGTGTTAAAAAAATCCAGATTTATGCTTACAAATGTATTTTTCCAAAAAATGGGTTTTCTCACATTTTATACATTTATTTTAAAATTATTTTTTTTCACTAATAAATATTGAATTTTTAAAAAAAGATTCCATATGTTTAATTACGAGGACATAATCTTGTACATAGTTCCATTTTATGTTAGTCATTATAAATTGTAACCATGGTAAAATTTGTCTCCATGATAAACGATAAATCTTATTAAACTAGGTTAAAACTAAATATCAAGGTCACTATATTTTCAACATAATTCTTATTTGATTTTGGTAATTCAAACTTTACAAGATTTTTCTCAAAATTTATTTATTTAAGGTTCACATGGCTTTGAAAATGACTTATATAATATTTTAAGTATATGAAATTACAAAATGTTATTGTCTGACTTTTAAATATCTCTTATGCATTCCTAAAGAGAAAAAATCATGTTTTTAGTTAATTTCAAGGAAATGTTTATATTAATGAAATTCTTTTATCAAATGTAATTAATTTATAATATTTATGAATTATATAATATAATTAAATTCTTATGCAATTCCATCCTAGTAATTCATGAAATAAATAAATAAATGATTGTAAAAATATTGAAAATTAAATAATTTGAGTGATTTATTATGATAAAATAATTTTGTACCATATAATATCAGTTACTTTTGAAACATTTATATTAAATTTACATGTTTATCAGGGAATCTTAAGTGTCAAAATAAATTAATATTTTAAAATTAAGAATAATGATAATTTTAGAAAATTATATTTTATTAAATTACTGAAAAATAATAAAAATATTGAAGGGATAAATGTTTGAAAAGATATATTATAAAATTTCAATCCTTGGATATTTAAGATCCATTTTTCTAATTATCTATAAAATTATAACCATTTAAGAATATGAAATTCCTTACTAAGGGTAGAAATAATATATGTTAACTATGGGGTTAAACGAAAAGATAATGTTTATAGAAACACATAAAAATGTTAAATAATTATGGTTTTATGGGTTTTAAACCAAATAAAACATTGTCGTTAAATATTTGGTAATTATATAAATTTTATAGATAATTAATTTATTATATTTTGTACTATTTATAAATTCCAAGTGTTTCCTCTCCCTACCTTATAAAAGGACACCCCACTATTCTCTTCCATACCCCATATTGATACTTGTATCTGAACCATACCATAAAAAAATACTATGTTAACAACCCTTTCTCAATTATAATTATTTTATTATTCCCAAAAGACTATCCCTAGTATCCATAATAGTATTTTTGATAAATTTATTTCAAGTAATAAGTAACAACTTTAAGCAATCACTAAATTTTTTACTTCTTATTTTAGCACCACTAAATCCATCTTATCAATAATTAAATAAAAAATTAAATATCATAAATTATAAGTACATTGCCTTAAACATTACATAATATAGTTAATTCAACTATAATACACATGTTATGTTCCCAAAGGATCTTTTCAGTTTAGAGTTTTAGAATGTTAGGACATATTTCATACATATCAACCCATAATAAAAAAATGTGGGTACAACTTGAACAATATCCAGTTTATTATAATACAAAGTAAAAAAATGCAGAAATAGTTTCATGAAAATTATATACAAAATTCATCATGAATTCATAATTTCCCTTACCCATCTTTAAACCCCGCGAGAAAAAAATTAAAAATTGGGATGAAAATAAAAACCATAGTAAGGGATATAAAAAGAAGGAGATAAACTTTTATGACATTAATTCTTATAAACATATGAAATCATTCTAACAAAGACATAAATTTCACCCATATAGTATCATATACTTACCTTATGAAAACATGAGATTTCCATTAAACATATAAAACATAAATAAACCATAAATAAACCATATAGATTACATGGGAAATTATTTACATAATATTGTAACCCTCGTGGAAACCTTATTATATGAAACCCTCACAGCTACCTTATAATGTAACCCTCATGACTACCTTATTGTGAAACCATTATAGTTACATTTTGATTAACCGTATGACCAACCTCCAACGTAAAAATATCCAATCAATTGTATGGAGATATATGACCCACCCTTATCATTAACAATTCCCAAGAACTATTACATAATCAAAATTCATGAACTCTTGCATAAAACAATTCCTTTTTAATTTTGTAAAAATAGTATTTTAAAAGAGGATTTTTAAATAAAAGTACCTTAAAAATATCATATAATTTATATGATAATTAATAGAACAAAATGAATATGTTTATAAAATGTAAAAAAACATAATAAAAAAATTAAAAAAAATTCCATTATATAAATAATCTTAGAACCACATTATCAATGAAGTATAAGGTTAACCCAATGAATTGAAATTGGGTTATGAATTCCATTACCTAGAGTTATTCTTACATCATATGTTCTTAAAAATTATATATAATGGTTAAATGCGTGTTTTAAATATTTTATAGAAATAAATTAATTTTCAAAACACCTTATATGATCATTTTATAACATAATTCCACCCATTTATTAATAATATTTTGTTATTTATATTGTTTCGGGTGCGTTCTTTACATGGTTTCCATGGTTGGTTTTTAATGGATTATTTTATAGAATGGAACAAAAACTCCATAAGTAGAATGAAATACTTTTAATATTTTTCACATATTTTAAATGGTACCATAAATCATTTTTCAGATATTATCATGAATCATTAGATAAAACATTAATGATATTCATTTTGATCATTTTTGTAGTTCTTCGACAATCAAAAAATAGTTACATTATATAATTATGTATATATTTTAATTATATAACATAAAATAGGTTATATAATAAAATTTAAAATATATTTCAACAATAAAAATGGTTTTATTAACTTTCATTAATGTAGTAATGGAAATTGAAAACACATCGTCCATGATGTCGGTAAATTGACACATCACATACAATGTTTTTATTTTTAGAATAAGAGGGAGAGGAGAAGAAGTATGATGATTAATTTTTCAGAAAACAAGTCAAAACTTACAGTATATATACAACATAATTGATTTTTCATGAGTTTTGGTTAAAGGTATTTGAATATATTATAATAAAAGGAAAATAATTGAAAAGGAAATAAATGAAAATGAAAGAGGAATTTCACGTCTTGAATTCTTTCCCTTAAGAATCTTCTAAAGGCCCCTCATTTTGGCTTTTTGGTGATTCCAGAAGGTCTTGGGAGTGGGTAAGAGTATTTATAAGGTTTTTGGGTATAAATCTATAATTCTAAAATGCTTTGAGTTTGGAAGAGGATGGGTGGTTAGTGGGTGTATTTGTAGTGGTGGAGAGGAGGGTTTTTTGATTGTTATATTCATTAGTTTATTATTTTGGATTAATAATATGAATAGTTTGATAATTATAATAAAATATGTTAAATTATTTTAGTATAGTTCAATATTTTGTTCTTATATCATCCTTACATCATCTGTTACTCAATAAATCATGTATTTGGCTTATATCGTAAATTATCATATTTCACTATTTATGAATAATTAAAGTATTCTAGAAAAATCTCAAAAATTCAGCCTAAAAATTTCTAGATGTGTAGAATTAAAAAATGATATATATTTTATCTTAATATATTAATAAACATTTGAATTATAATTTTTTAATAAAGTCATAATTTATTTGGATAATAACAATTTTAAAATGATAACTGAATTTATAACACTTTGAAAAATTAATTTAATTCTAATAAAATTGACTTATAATCATAAGAAAAAAATTAATAATTTATTAATATATTCCATGAAAATATATTTTATTTTAAATCATTATATTAGTTATAAAATTTTAGTTAAAAAATTATGACTCACAGAAATACAGACAATTAATTTATAGTTTTTAGAAAAATTATTTACTTATTCAATGATATAATTATTTCATATTTTCACTTAAAAGATGTATAAATTTTATTTATAATTTCTTAGGTGAGGTTAATATTATATTGGTTGGATTAATATTCCTAAATTCCATGTTACGATTCCTAAGGTCATGTTACTATTCAATCAGTTTAAATTTAAAAATTTCTATAAATACCAATCATTTCATTATACATGTATAAAATATTTTAATATTTAGTTATATAATTAAAGGAACTTGTTTAATAAGTACATTGTTTGTCATATAAATATAAATAACAATAACTAGTGTTATTAAATAACCATTATTCACCATATTTCACATCAAATGGGATGTGAATGTATTGATCATCTGTTTGTACGACATACATTCTCTACCAAGTGATACAATTAATTTTTCTTTACCATATTTTAATGATATGTATTTTGATGAATTAAATGATTATATATGATATTAAAAACGTAATTATTATTTTGTGATTATAATAACATATCTACCTTCTTTCCTTCCAATCTGTTGGAAATGTTAACCTTGGTTTAACATATGTGTGGACTTCCTCCTCCATGAAGCTATGTGATTTGGTTTCTCATTTTTTTATTATATGTATAGTAATAATAATAAATTAAATTATTATATAAGACTTATATGAAATAAAAATCATTCTATAATGGTGAATTATTATTTACTTATATTTCATTTAATCTATAAAAAATTTAAAACAATGTTTATATATACGGATGGCCCATTGTCTCCATGAATGATGTAACTTATTTTTCTATCTATAAAATTATTCGGTGACCCGAAATATATATGTATAAATCAAAAATATAATATTTATATTATGATTAATATTCTTAATATTATGTAAATTTTAAAATTTTAAATATATTATATCATAGATAAATTTTTATTTTCTTAAACCCATGTTTTTGTGATATTTTAAAGGAGTTTTCTTCAATAATGACTTACATTAATGTGAACTAAATTTATATTTTGGTTATGATCCAATGATAAAATCCTTATTCTTTATCTATATGGTTTATTTTTATGATTCCGTGATGCTAATGAAACATGTTTTGTTCACAAATGATGCAATGATGAAATGTTTATGAAACTCATCCCCTTTTCATGAGTTAGGATGCAATGACTATTTTATGATCTTTTGAAACACATGGGTATTATTTTCCTCTTTATATGGAAATGGAAAACTTTATATATCCCTTCAATGTATTTGAGTAAATATGGATATCTCATAAGATAAACCAGACTAGAATATGAATTAAACCCAATTCAGTAATCATCTCAATTGATAATGACAGTACTGGGAGTGAACCTATGATGTAGTGGTGAGAGAATGTAATAAAATATTATTGTCTTTGATTAGATCTGTTTCCAAAAGTGGAATAATTTTTTATGATTATTTTTATACGAAAAATCCATCTCGTGGGCTATTGTGATGCTCTCATGAATCAGGTTAATTAATTCCATTGTGATTGAAGTCTTATGACATGAAATTACTTATTCCTTACTCAAAACTACCATATATTATTTATTGGGTATAGAGTTGAAATGTTACAGCCATGTTATCATACAATTGTGCTCGTGTTATGTTTATGTGATCACTAACATATCCCTTGTTTACCCTTAATAGTCACCTGAGCTCACCCTTTCTAATGTTTACATTCATTCAGAAATGAAGATATGTATTAATTATGATTTTTATAAGAATAATTGTAGTTATGAATAACACAGTGGGAGATGATGTAGTTTACTTGTGAATTAGTTGTTTATGTATCATTGTTTCAAAAAATATTAGAGATATAAAATAATGGAATATATTTTTATATAGTGTAATGAATATAAATAAAATAAGACACAATACATATATATGAAGAGTATGATTTTATATATTTATTATCAATATAATTATAATTAATTTTTTTGTTTGTTGTTTTTTTGTTTTTTTTGTTACGACCAGTGCTGGATTAGGATATTTGGGAGGGGTGGATTTTTGGTGTATGATCTAGGTTTTATGTCCATAATTCTTAATTTTTATTCTTTTTGAAATATACTAATTTGTTGTTTTCATTTAATTATTACTATTGTTATTTTTTATTGTAGTTTTCAGTTTTGTTAATGTTTCTTTTCTTATTTTTCTCTATTCTCAGGCTTTGAATGATTATTTTAGATGGTGTTATTGTTATTGTTATTATTAGTTTTTTATTATTTTTCTCATAATATTCATCCAATACATTATCATTTTTACTATAATATTTGTTTCACTATTTTTATAATTATAATTGTTATTATTGTTTTCATAATTGATAATTATGTTTTTGTTTTTGTTTTTTTTTGTATCATAATCATCATTTTTATCACTATTATTTTTATTTATATCATTAGTATTGTTATAATTTTATTTTCAAATATTGTTACATTTTTTGTTTTTGTTTATTTTATTGTATTTTATTATTATATAGTGATATTTTGTTATTATTAATTAATTACTATTATGATGTTATTTTTTGAACAAATCAATAGTTTCTTAAACAGATGTTTCTACCATACATCTTCCAGGTTGGGGGATTAAACATTGATGGACTCTAATTTTTTTAAATTTCATCTCAATAATGAAGTTTTATGTAGGAGAACCTTGTGGTTGTTTGGTGATTCACGTGCATATTGAGGATGTTATAGGGATGATGAAATAATTTTATTGATGAATATTCATGTTAGGACATGTTAACAAAACATATATAGATGAAATAACTTGTGGGTTGATGATTGAATTATTGGAGTACATAATGAATGATACGTATATGCGTGGTTGTATGTGATAAGTTCATGAAACATGTATTCAAAATTAAGGGTTTATCCTCAAATCGGACAAGACTGTTAATATAAAATTGAAATATTATTTATGGAATATTATCATTAAAATATAGAACATAATTAAATAATTCCATTGGGAATTTAGTTTATTTTAAAATTTGTATGGCCCAGTTGTGAGGGATCTGAAACAAGTTGGGATGTGTGGTTTGAATTAGGTAGGCTCATGGATGTGTGTGCATTATATTATTTGTATACAAATTTAAGTACCATTAATTTATTTTGTTTTTATTTTTTTGGTATTTTATTTTATTCTTATTCTTATAAAGATTATTATGGAACAACTTCTGTGGAAGTTGATTTTATAACTCAATGGTATGTACTAGTATATAGGAACACATGTTGGACCCATATAGATATCATGACAACTCATTGAATATATGTAGAGAATAAAATATCAAACTATAATATTAAACAATGTGACAATGTAGTGGGTAGCATGATGTGTGGTCATCAAGGGTAACAACATAATATAGTCATTAAAGATTGCCATGGGATATAGAAAATGGGGATAATGAATGTCAACTGAATAATAGGGAATAAAAAATTATTATATATGGACATTTAAAATAAAATAAATAACTCATTTTGGAATATATATTGTGATATGAATGGGAAATGGACATGTATCATTGTCGTAAAATTATCTGAATAACATGTTATAGAAAAAATCAAAGAGAAAAGATTATTTGTATATTTTAATCCTTATAGAATGGTATTAATTACCCATTTAAAGGAATTATGTAAAAACTATCATTGTGTGTCATTGAAAAACATAAGGTTATATCTAGTTTTTGTGTAATATTTTTTAGAGAGGGTGTGATGTGACCAAATTTGGACCCATTACTCTTTGTGTGTGTTTTTAATTAGTTTTTATTACTCTATACATACTAATGATTTCATTAGGTGCTCCCTTCATGGAAACCAATTTGTGAATTTTATTTCGTGAAGTATTTCTCATATGTATTTATTGAAGGGTGCTTTTTTAACATAGGGTGATAATGTGTTCGATGCAGATTTTTATTTGTGTTGTTTTTGAAATATTTTTTTATTAATTTTTTTTAATATTTTTGTTTTTGTTGTTTTTTTATAGTAATTGGTGGGGTGGGGTTGGATACATTTAAACAAATTTTATTTTAATTTTCAATTTATTTATTATTATTTTTATTGATATTTTTTTCTTCTTTGTGTTCTTTATGTTATTGTTGTTAATTTTTTTAGTTCTTTTTTAGTAGGGGATGTGGTGTTTTTGTGGGTGTGTTTTTGTTTTTTGGGTATTATTTGTATTTTTGGTGTTATTTTGAATATTAAAGGTAGAAATTTTAAATTCATGGTTCCAGGGACCCTATGAGTATACATGTGTGACATGTAATGTTATAATAGACTAGTATACTTGGTCAATAAAATGTGATAAAAGAATTGGTCTTATACGGAATGAAGAATAGTATACATAGATATTATACCTTTTTCAATTAATATTAAACATATATCATAAATAAATATTCATTAGGAACATACATGTTTATTAAATATGGATACTAGATAACTAAACATCATATTTAGGTATAATAATCAACATCTAAAACATAGTTCTTTACATAGGGTACCTATATTGACTCATCACACATAAATTCATCCATCAAGACTCAGATAAGGATTGAATAAGGAATGGTGAGATTATATTCTATTTAATGGTAAACATGGGAGTTATAAATATTAAAAAAGAATAATATGATTATAAGAGTATGATAACAAAATCAAGTGCATGGTCTTTACATAAATGATTCAAAAAATAATACTAGATCCTTTACATAAAAATCAAGTTATATCTTTATGTATGATCAATATGGGTGTCAAAGAAGTAACTAATATTCAAGATTCATAACAGAGGAATTTGAAAAAATAAGCAATGTAAATCATAATATTGTGAGCATGGCTATTCGATGTCATATCCATGTATAATCTTCTAAGAATAACTATAATAACTCATATTGAAACCCATAAATTTCATATATAGATATTACTTCATTTTACATTAATATTCCTTACATAAAATAAAAAATCCATGGTAGAACAATTTATATCTAGTTCCTTTTGAATCATAGAAACAAAATAATCTACTCCATAACATATTTATATCATCTCCCACTCAGTTTTTCATAACTACCACCCCTCATAGAAATATCATACTTCCTATCATTAATCATAACCATGGGAAAGGATACATAATAAAGGGTGAGATTTGTTAATAAGTAAGGGTAAATAAGGGGGATATCAATTATCACATAAACATAAAATGAAAAAAAATGTATGAGAAAATTAAGATAATTTTTTAAAATAATACCCTGTATATAATATATCATAATAGTGATTGATGTCATAAATCATGGATGATTATGAAAATTAATCATAATGAAATAAAATAACATGCGCCATGATATAATAACATTGGAATTTGACATATGTTTATATCTTACCAATAAGCATATAAAATCATTTCATTAATATTCAAGGATTAAATTTCAATACTGTAACTGTGGATTTGGTTCACACCCCATTCTATCATTGTAATAACGTTTCATTCCTTGTAATATCGTTATTAAGAATTTACATTACTAAATAGGGTTCACTCATTATTTTAGTCCTATTTATCTCATAAAATATCTATATTTAACTAATAATATGGAGGAAAATATAGATCAGATACCACCAATAATATAATAAATTTCATACATATGTCTTAAAAAAGATCAATAATTTTTTTTCATATCTTACCCCATGAAATAAAATGGGTTTCATAAATAGTTCATCATGATAGAACCTATTGAAAATAAATGGGTTTTATATACATTTCATAATTTCATTACAGAGTTTCCCATATAAGAAGAAAAGATTTTATAAAAAGAATATCATCATATTCATACAACATACATAAAAGGAATAAAGATGGTATCATTGTATAATATAATTATTAGGGAATAAGTAAAATTAAATGATTTCATATTAGATAAAAATCCCCTTACAATACCACTTGTAATATTTCATGGGGAAAATAACCTTTTTACTTTGACATTAATTATTAAAAATATAAAAATTCCCAAACAATTATGGGATTTTTTTTAAAATGACCTTCTAAACATGTAAATGAATATTCAATCTTTTTAGTGGTTATTAAATAAGTAAATTCCATTATTACTGTATATTCGAAAATAGAACATTAATTTCCCAATTTTATAAATAAAAAGTACAATTTTTTGAAAAGGAATATTCCTTTTAAACCATTCATTAAATTTTAAATAATTTATAAAAGTAACATAAAAAAGTAAAAGTGTATTGTCAAAAACATTTTAGAAAACATTTATAGAAAACATGGATATGAAGGAAATAATAATTTCAACCAAAGGAGAAAATAATGTCAGATATATGTAAAAATTTTCAATAATTATATAGGGTACATAAAGTTGAAACAAAAATAAACAATGTAAAATAAAAAAATATTTATAATAGAATAAATTTCAATAATTTTATTATATGTATATAGAAATATTTTATCATAGGAAACATAATCATAAATATTCCCAATAAACAATGAAACTATAATATAAAACCCATACCTCAAGATCTGATTTCTTTTAATATAATCTAACATCAAGTTAATTTAATTTAAATTTTTTAAAATTATATACTAGAATAATTTATAAACTTATAATATCATATATGATTCTATTATGGAATTTCATCACCAATTTATTAGTATACCTTTATTATAATTATTGTTTTCAGGTGTTAATTGTTTCGTTCTTCATAAAAATTTCAGTTCTGAGGTTCTTGAACTTATACATAAATAAGTGTTCAATTATCCCCATAATGTTAATAATTTTATATATACAAACCATATATATTCATTATGTACAAATTTAGTGTCTTTATTAAAGGTTATATATATAAAAATGAATTATATTGTTCATGGAGACATTAGTTAAGACATACACAGGAATACGATTTTTATTTTTTTACTCATGGAAATAATGAGAGGTAAATAATAATTAAAATTTTTCAAATAATTATAATTTTATATATCTCATATATATATATATATAGTCATCAAATATAATCATATTACCATCCACATAAAATATATATGATAAAATAATCACATTACTTCTTGGAGGTGGTTGTATACACAAACTCACAAGCGATGTTATCATTTTTCGAAAGATTAAAAGGTAAAGAGGTAGATTAAATATTATAATTCAATAAGTATAATTATTTCTTAAATATCATGTTAAATATTTAAAACCCATAATAATACCCATCCATAAATTATGGTGATGAAATATAAATTGTATCTCTATATTGAGATGATAAGTCATTAGTACACACAAGCGATGCATTCAATTTCATTTTGATGGTAAAGAGGGTGGATAACAGTATTTTTATAATAGTAATAAAATCTTACTATATTTAAGATTATAAATAAATTATTTTATGATAATTTCCATTGATTTAATGGAATTAAAAGAATTATTAAAAAAATGAAAGTGATCAGTTAATGAGATTAACTCTACTTATTTTAAATAATTATTAAGATCTCCTATTAAGGGTCCAAGGGTTATTTTATTGGTAAAAACACTATAATTTTTATAATAACGTTTAGAAAATAGATTTTTTGTATTTTCTGGATCTAGAAGTCTCAATTTTTTTAATGGAGTGAAATGATGGATTCCCTTCTATAAGTGAGGGGAGGGGAACCCTATGAATTTTCTAAAGTATTAAAATATAAAAAAATCATTATCTAGAAAAATTATTCAAATTTCAAGAGATTAAAATATATGGTAAGATATGGTTTAATTAAAATAAAAATAAATAAATTCAGATGGTTTTATGTGATTTTTTATACAATATTATATAGTTGAACCTTATAGTTAATGAATGTTGACCTTAACCATGGTAATGACTACTTCAATATTCAATGGTTAATAATGTTACCATAAATGGAAAATTGACCCATAAATTGAACATGGATGACATTATAATACATATTAAATTATATTATCAATTTATGAAATTTTTATTAACTTTAAATGATTAAATAAAATATTATATAATATATAATATCATTGATGCCAATTTATAAACTCTTCCATTAATTCGACATTAAAGACATTTAAACAAAAATAAAATTTAAATATAGTAGTTAAAAAATACATATTATTTTATATGTATCCGTAAAAGTTAGAAAACATTATAATTCATTTTAATAGTGTTACATTTTTTGTTATTAAAACCATGTATATCATTTTTCTATAAATTGAAGAAATACTCTATCAACGTTACGTAGGCATTAAATACAATTGTACAATCACTAAAAAGTAGATTTAAATTAATAGTATTTATAAAATTTCATTATTCTCATATTAACCATTTATATTCATTCAGAAAATTCATTTTTCCATATGTGAACATATAATAAATATTTTAAAGAAAGAGACTGACCTTTTGTATTTCTCATTGTATTAAATATTATATAAGTCATTTTCATGTGGTTGTTTACCTTAAAAAAAATCAAATTACATCCTAAGGTGATAAGGGTCCAATTAATGTAATAAAATAATAATGACGTGGAATCATGTAACATTAACACATAGTTTTGACATAGTTTAACATGATTTACCCATTACTAAGGTGATTAATTTTAACATGATCACTATTCATAATACTTAAAGATAAAAGGGCCCTATGTACCAAATTTGGTACTTATAATTAAAAATATTGAATCCATTTTTTCCAAATTTACTTAATATATCTGTAATAACATTCATTTAAATGAATAAGTGTACAAAATGTGACCAAAATAATTTTTTTAGAAATTTCATTTTTTATCATAAAACAAGATTAAATCATATCTCATAGATAGAAAAAAAATCGATGAATGTATATTTTTTTTTGAATTTATAATATATACATTTAATTAAATTAATTCGACGATAGTGATTAATTAAATTTATTAATAAAATTCACATTGCACACATAAAAAATAATTTTTTTTCAAATATTCTCGTTATTTTTAAAATTATTTTTTTTTAATTCCTAATTAATTGATAATAAATTTATTAAATTTATTTGTATTTAAACCAAAAAAATTATTAATAATTATTTAGGTATTATTCGTACCCACCAATCCAATAGCTTGGAAATAAATATCAGATGATATTTCAATACTATGTCACAATTTGTTTAAATTCTTTGTTGTGTGTATAGAAACTAATCCAAAAAATATAGAGAACTATATCATACAAATTAGGGTGTTAAATTCTACCCCGTTAGATTGAATTTCAACATAAAAATTCTATCACTTCATTAATATAAAGATAAATATTTCATTATTTCATTACATTCTCATGTTCCCATGTAGCTTCTTGGAATTTATAATTCCCCAAGAGAACATTTAACATTTGAGTACTATTATTCCTTATCAATTTATCACTATGATCCAATATTTCTACTAGTAATTATTTATATGAATGATTATTCTCTAGATGTATTACATCTATATCTACAATATGTTATGAATTAGATATTGAATTCTTTAGTATATATACATGGAACAGATCACAAATTTGAGAGAGGTTATGTGGAAGCACCAAGAAATAAGCTACCGTCCCAAACGGATAATGAATCCCATATGAACCTACTTACTAAGGGATCATCATTCCCTTATTTCCAAATATAATTAAACTCTTAAATTGATAAAAAAACTTAAATAAATTGTAACTATCTTCGAAATTCATATTCCATCAATGATTATTAGTGTACAATTTTTTCCAACAACGAGTTTCCTTGATATTTGTTGAACGAATATAAAATTCTCTACCATTTTTCTGATAGCATAGATCCAAATAGTTTTCATTAAATAAAATCATCCCATAACATTATAATTCTACACTTACTATTATAGAGGTATTCCAAAGGATCCATCTAAATGCTAGAGTGAAATATATTGTTTTATGAAAACATAACTAAAAGAAGGCATTGATCCTAACCTCCATTTAAATATATAGAATATGATATTTTATTATCTTATTGAGATTGAACTTTTATCATATAATGACAATGTTTATGAGGATGATATACCATATAAAAACTAAAATCTATATCCAAAAATAGTTGAATATGTTCTAGCGAAGATAAGTATATTTAATTAAATATTATGATTTCTCAATACATTAGTACCTTGTGAAAGAGAACACAATGGAAAATTATTTGATTCCAAATATCATTTAATTTATCTACGATTAGGATAAAAAGTATATACTATTTTTTAATTATAATGAATAAAAATAGAAATAAAAAATAAAATCTACAAATATTATCTTCTTCAAATGAATGTTCAACAGTTTATCCATTTAAGGATTAAAGATACATATAAAGAATATATAGAACTAAAATATATGGTTTGAATTATTCCACTACTAAACATTAACTTTTATAGAATGATAAAATTTAATAATCAATTATGTGTTACTTCCAAATCATATTTCAATAATGAGTTATTGGATGATTCTAATAATTCATCACCCACTATTCATCATGGATATATGAAGTTCTGTAATGATATGAAATAATATTTTGAGAAGGAAAACATGATGAGAAATATTATAGATTATGTATCTTAATGATTTGTATGTCCCCATGTTATGGATAAGAGATAGAATTACAACACAATGTTATAAATATTACACATAGCTGAATGAAAATGGTAAAAAATATCAATTGATTTCAGCCTTGGAATCACCAAAAATTCTAATTAGAATAATTTTATTCGAATTATATTGTATGAAAATAAAGTATAAGAATCCATTTTTTTTATTACATTATGTTTCGATTTAGAATAGATTTCTGTAATATAAATTAATAAAGTAATAAGGTCAAATGGTTTACAAAGCTCTATTTTATTTGAATGTGATATGAGGATTAAATCAAAATCATAGAGAAGAGTTCAATATGATTTGGATATAGAGTTTTGTTTTTATATGGTATATCATCCTTAGAAATATGGTCAGTCTATGACAAAAATTCGATCCCTAGAGGATATACAAATACCAGACTCCATATATTTCACAAAAAAGTCATTGAATATGTGAGGAAATTTTAAATGAACTGAATGAAGGTTAGTGATTAAACCCATTCATAAATGACCCTACCATGGATAAGGGTTTCTAGTCTACAGTGATGTATCATAGAAGGGACTCAGATTCATTTCAATTCAATGTTATATAATTATAGCTTATGGATCCTAACAATTATATATAATTTAATCGAAATGAATGCGAGTCCCTTCTTTGATACATCACTCTAAATTAGAAACCATTATCCATAGTAGGGAAATGTAATAATTGGTGGTCTAATTAACCTTCATTCAATTAGTTTAAATTATCCTCACACTCATCTATCTAAGGTAACATGGCTCGCTTCTGAGTTTTCTTAAAGAGTGGACTAAATAGTCATGAGGTATTCTACACAAGGAATTTATAATAATCAAGAATACCCAGATATATATGGGACTCGGTGAGAGTGGTTGGTCTATTACAATGTTATGTAACATGTATTTTTTATGGATCCATTTATATAATCTCAGTTGATACTATATGACCCAGAAATGATAATTTATATAGCCATAAATCACAATTTTTAAATATTTTAGATAATATCCCCTTCTGTAGTGTCTTCAATAAAATCTTCTTCTGATATTCATACTCTTCCATTCATTTTTAATATATAATATTATCATCTAAAAATATTATAAAAACAATTGATCAATATATTCTATTATTTCTATATTTTTTAAATCTTTCAAGACAGTGTTCGAAATAATAAAACCAAATGGAATAAATATATGTTCATATTTTACATATCATGTATAGAATGTAATATTGGGTATATTCCACTTATTTACCCATGATTGATAATATCTATAATGCTGAAAAGTCTTGTAAAAGTATTGAGAACCATGTTGTTGATAAATAAATTCATCAATATGGGGTAAATGATTCTTTTTCTTGATTGTAATCTTATTATTATTTCTATAAAAAAATTATATTTTAATATATACACATTTTTCTTATAAAAAGAACTACATCAACTTATAGTGATGTAATTTTCTAAATATATCGCTCGTTAAGATTCTCCCCATGTCACTTATTTAATTCTTGAAACTTAATTAGGGATATTCTACATATATTATCTAAAATATGTATAGCACCATGTATGAGTTATGTTAGGAACACAACTTCACGATTCGGGGGAAGATGAGGAAAATATTCCAAAAAACATCAATATATTCCACATTACAGGAATACCAATATTTTTTATTTTCACCACAACCATTTAAAAAAATGCTTCTGAATTGGAATCATGTCAATGAAAAAGGATGAAATTTTAATTACCAGTTTATATTTATCATCCCATTGATAGATGTTCAATGTTTAGTTGGTAATATCAAATATGAAAAACATTATTCAGAAATTTATGTATTATTTATGTAAAGAAATTCTCACCATTCCAAAAAATAATATCTAACTATACTTGATGATGAATTACCTTATTTTCAGGAATCATATTCCCATATATATCAATAATAGAATAATTAAAGAATTATGATGTGATAATTATACCATTAGTGGTTTTAATTTCTAACACAACATCTAAATGTTGAGGTGTTATAGATATACCGTTAAAAATTACATCATATATAATTTTGACTATAGATCGCAAATAAAATAAGAAATTATTAGTTTTAAAGCAAATATAAAGAGTATATTTTACCACTTTTTCATCATTCTCCACATCAACAATAGTGACCACATGATTTTTCCCTTTTTCTCTAGTATTAAGATGTTTCTAAAATAGGTCATTATTAATATCCTACAAGATTAGGAATATGTTAAAATAATACCCATATTACATGAATTTGGAGATTTAGAGTATGGGGGGATCATTATTTGGTTATTTTCCTCAATCAATGTATAACTTGTTCCCATCCCCATGACATTAGATTTCATGATAACCTACCATTCCACACGTAAAAAATTACCATCCACTTTAAGAGAATTTATATTATATTCCTTCCACTCTTCATGAACAAAGGCATGCTTATCTAATTTTCTCCATTATTTTTAAAATTTTGTAAATTTACATATTTCTATTATTATAAAAACTATGATATGGATAAGAAACTACAATATGATTTTATACCATTATGGGGCACTAAATTATCATAGGGTTTTTGTCTTGGGAGTCTATGATTTATGCCACAAGAAATTGATTGTCATTAATTTTATGTTGGATGATAATTAAATAATCTCAAATCACAAGTCATGAAAAAAGATTTCTCATAAGCACAAAGAGATTCATCAGAAATATTGTAACATCCCAGGTAAATGAAGAATAAATAATTTTCATATTTATTAATATTTACGAATTAAATATTAATTTTACATTAAAGGGGTTTCTATGTTCGATTGCGTACTCGGTACGCACTAATGAGTTTCTTTGAAAACATACGTTGCACACTAGTAATATAATAATATTAATTTAAATGGTAGTTAACATGTAGCCGTTGTATTGGCGGGAATGGATATAAATAACTAAAATATGATTATATATGTTTTTTAAATGTTTTTACATTTATCCAATAATAGATAAAGGCTTAAAATACGGGAAGAACTAAATTTTAGGCATTTATAACCTAATTTTCACTAAAGGTTCACTTATCACCTTATGATGGCGAACCGTCATTAAATATAGTTTTGATCACTCTTATACATTCTATTGGACCAAATATAACTCTTTTTTAGAATCGGGACATCAAAATTTACTTTGTGTAAATTTTTGGTATTTTTCCGATAAAGTTCATTTTTTTAATGAATAGTGTAAAATGTTGTATTTTAATTCAAAAACTATTTTTAATCTAATTTATTAAGATGATTAGATAATCTTTTGAATTGGTTTTTAAGTGAAATTAGAATATATTTTTACCATTTAATCCAATAGTGGCCGTTGAAATTAATTTCACTTTGTAATCGGACTTAAACTAGTGTCAATCTTTTAATACTTATTGTTTCATAAAAACACGCTATTTGTCAAGACAGCGGGAATTAATTATTAAATTAATTAATGTGACTTATATGTTTTGAAATTTGTAAAATAGACTTTATTTTTGAATTCGGAATATCAAATATAGCTTAGGGTTAATTTTTGGTATTTTTCTGAAGAACTTCAATTTTTGATGAATAATGAAACCACTAAGTGGTACTTATAAAAACTAATTTTTCATTTAAATGAAATTTTACCACTTCTGTGTTTTGAATTTCAAAAATCTGACATACATGGTTGTCATTAAGAAGTAAAATGTGGTTCAATGGGATTAAAATAATTTTTTGGTGAATAGTAACTTATTAAGTTTTTAATCGCGATTAGAGATAATTAGTGTAGTTTAAGGTAAAAATAATGTTTTAATAATATGAGATGAGCCTAAAACATGTCCTACCCTCATTGGATGTGTCATGTCCGACAAAGAAAATCCAAGAGTCAACTTGGGGACCCCATAGAGCCACTTTGGTTGGAAAATGACATAAATAACTTTTTATTTAATGTTAAAGTAAAAATGACACAAACATGATATGTTTTACTAAAAAAAATTACATGGGGTTATACAAGTCATATTTTTGACTAAAAATATCCATTAGAAAGATAGAAATATTTCCTACATCATGGTACTTTTTTATAATTTTTATACATTAAATAGATTAAATTATTTATGACATCATGATGATGTATCGATTACCTCATTAATAAATGATTTAAATAAAATAGAAAGATAATGTAAACTCTATGACCTACACATGTCCAAAACCTATTGGATGGGTGGATTTCGAACCCTTATCACCTTATCCTCGAAAAACATCAAAGTGGGACCATTAAAATCCGAAACTCATTCTAAAATAAAGTAACATTTTCTTACATTCCGAGAGTGCCCCTCCTCTCCTCTTATAAAAAGCCCCCACCTCTACCTTCTTACCCACACTCCCAAAGCCATTGGCTCAGACAAACCCTACCCATTTTGAATCTCCACTTCCCTATCTTACTCCTTGAAGCATCACTTTGGGCAGAAGCCTTCCCAAGGAAGCCTTTGAGCTCAAACCAAAGGGAGTTACCCGATTTTAAGGTAATGACTTCACTTGAGTCCTTTTGTATTATCTTTCTTCTCCAACCCCCTAAACTCTTTTTATTCATTTCTTTTGTAACAACCCCAATAAAATCAATATACTCTAATGTTTTTATAAGAATGATTCGATCTACACTTACACACACCTACATCTAATGGTTAAAGAACATACTATTTCCATTGATGGCGAATTTCGGCCTCCCGAAACGATGATTGTTCAACATTCTTTTAACACCTTCAAAGGTGGCCATTAAGAGGAAACTATTTTTATATATGATATATAATATGTTTATATTTTTATTAAGCTTCTGTATTTTTCATTTTGGGCAACCTTTTATGGTTTCCATTAAGGGTAAACGCGATATCTTCATTTAAGGAAGTGCGGACTACCGCCCCCTCAAAGTGATGTGATTCGTTAATGCCATATGTGGGACGTGTAAAGGATGGATTTAAAGTTATTATATATGATGATATACTGGAATTATAATATACCTCTATATCATTATTATTCCATTCCATAAATATATGAAATAGAAATGAAAGTAGCGTTCATGTGTACGTACGGCTTACCATCTCCATGAATGGTGCATTTCATTTCTTATCCCCAAATATAATGTACTATTATAAGTACATGTATATAATGGATATATATGATGAATGATACATCTAAATGATGAATATAAATCTGGAATTAAAATATACATACCTCTCATTTAGTTTTAATTCCATTAATATGACAAAGAAATGAATGTAGTGTTCATGCGTACGTACGGCTTACCGTCTCCATGAACGGTGCATTTCATTTCTTACCTCTAAATGATTATGTAATATTATAAATACATGTATATGCTGGATATATATTATATATAAGATATCCAAATCAGGAATGTCATTCTGGATATAAAGAACCTTTGACCACACGAACAACATGTAATTGTAAGAAGTCCACTTTCAACTTAAGAACCAAATATCGAAAAAACCAACATTATTAACTTAAATGGTTACATAATTTTGATAACATGGCAATAAGTGATATAAAAGGAATAATGAACTTGAAAAAGGATCTTAAGAACATATAAATTAACTCAACTTTATTATTCAGGATGTTAAAGAATGATCGAGTCCATTCTGACCTGAGGTAAGGGATTTCGTCTCAATCTCCTTTCATAGAGGCATATATCGTTTTATACACAAATTTCTTTTATACGGAATATAAACCCCTTTGAATTTTACTTTTATACAAAAAGAATCTTTTTCTACGAAGTGTTTTACTAAACGACAAAAAGGAATGTTTTTTTAACGTACGCGGTGACAACGACCTTTTCCGCCACCGCGAGTATTATTTGGTCTTTGGCTTCCTCAACAAGTCGTAATGTTTTTAAAATAAAATAAATACCATATAATCATTTATGTAATTTGGTATTGAAAATGGTTTTGATAAAAGATTCTATTATGTCAATATATTGAAATGATATATTGTGATTGAAATGTGGAAATGTTATCATTCCTTTATATTGGTTTTATTTTTTATGATTTTATATTGGTACTTGGACATTTGATGGGTGGTTACGTGATAAACCATATGACAGGTGGTGTCGTGAATACCAGGACAGGTGGTTACTTATAACCTTCAATGCATTGGGTATAGAAGTCAGCCGTATGGCTATTCCATTAAGTATGTATGGAAGTTGGCCCTATGGCTATTCCATTAATTGATATGTGTTGAAGTCGACCGTATGGTTATTCCACTTATGTATGTTTATTTCCCATGTTTACTTTATATGTTATGTGTTCTTTTATGGGTTTTATGGTAATCCTTTGGTTACAAAAGGGTAAGTAATGATATTTTATTCATTGAAGAGTTTTTACTACTTCATGAAGGAGAAGGTATTACTTTGATAAAGTATACATGGTTTACGTGATGTTTGAAAAACTAACAGTTTTCAATATTTTTGTATCCCTTACTAATCTTTTTATGCTCACCCCAAGTTTTTTTGAAATGTTTTTCACAGGACTTAATGTGGAATAGGGTCAAGGAAGGGATCAAGGGAAAGTCATGCTATATAAAACATGGAACTAGACATGTCTCTTTTTAAGAGTTTTTTTTATTTTATGGAAACATAGTAGAAGTGTCTACTTTGTAATCTTTTGAGATGTAATAGTTATGTCCTAATTCTCTAAAACTCTAAACCTGAAAAGATTCTCAATGTGAAGTATTTATTTAATTCAATATTAAGTAAGGTTTATGGCTGGGGCCTTATAGTTGGTATCAGAGGTCGGATTAGACAACTTTAGGAGTTAGAAAATTGTTAAATTATAAGTTAATTTATGGTAGGAATGAAATGATATATAATTTAAAGATTACCATGTTGCTTTGCCTAAGATATTTATGTGTTCAGAATGGTTTTCTTGTAGAGGAAACAATGCATCTATGTTGGGACGACATCAGGAGGAAGACAACCTTCCAAATCAGCAACCTGAGATGGTCAGAATCGGAACTGAACATTTTGTTGTAGTGATGGCACAGTTGACTCAGTCTATAAATGGTGGTGGTATCCATGCACGAGATCAGCCAGATCTACCACAGAGAAACATGTCAGTGGTGGAACATTTCATGAGGCAACATCCCCCATCATTCAGAGGATCATCTGACCCCGTGCAAGCTGAAGGGTGGATTAAAGCACTAGATAAGATTTTTGATGTCATGGGGTGTTCAGAACATCAAAAGGTTAGTCTTGCTGTTTACCGTTTTGAAGGTGAAGCTGATCAGTGGTGGTCGATGGTGAAAAATATCAGGGATAGTGATGAGATTGAGGATCTTCACTTGGACAAATTCAAAGGTATGTTTCTTGAGAAATATTTTCCTAAGGTGGTTCGTCTTAGGATGGAAAAACAGTTCCTAGAATTGAGGTAGGAGGATGATTCAGTGGCTTCTTATGAAGAAAAGTTCATTCGATTGGCAAGGTATGCTCCAAACATTATACGAGATCTTGATAGTAAAATAAACCATTTTTACTCAGGGTTAAAGCCAAAGTATCGAAGGGCATTATCTTCTCGTGAGTTCAAAAGTTATGAAAAACTTGTTCGATGTGCGGAGAAGGTGGAAATGGAGTTTGTCGATGATCAGGTGTTCTATGACAAACAACAGAATAAGAGGTCCAGTTGGCAGGCAAAGGGGAAGAATTCATCAAAGAAGCAAGGAGGTAAGAAAACAAAATATCCATCCTGTGATAAGTGTTGTAAAATGCATCCTAGAGAATGTTTATCCAAGTCTGGTAAGTGCTTTCTGTGTGGTAAGTCTGGTCATATTGCTCGTAACAGTAAGGAAGATGATCAAGAAGGTAATGAAAAGCCAGTGGTAAGATGTTTTAAGTGTAATGAAAGGGGGAATTATGAAAAAAAGTGTCCAACGAAGAACTCAACTGGGGGAAAGCAGCCAGACTACAAGCAGAAAGTGGTGGTGAAATCCTTTGCAACAACTTCAGCAGATGTTGGGCCATCAAATGAAGTGGTATCAGGTACACTGTTTGTTTGTTCAGATTATGCCAATGTGTTGTTCTGATAAGTTTTCTAGTAAATTGGAAATTCCATCTCAAGATATGATCCCTGAACTTATGGTAAAAACACCTAGAGGGAAGGTTGAGACAAAAAATAAATTATAAGAACCTTCCTATCCTTGTGTGTGGAAAGAATCTACCCACAAACCTTATTTTTTTTCCTCTAGTAGAGTTTGATGTTATTTTGGGCATGGATTGGATTTCTATTTATCATGCTAAGATTGACCACAGAGATAAAATAGTTTCTTTTCAGAAGGATTTTCAGTTTGTGTACAAGAATGAAGCCTTGATTTTGATAACTTATCAGGAAGTTGAGAAACTAGTAAAAGATGGAAATGAATGTTACCTTGCATATTTTGTTGAAAATAAAGGAACTGTTCAGATTAATGATGTTCCAGTGGTAAATGAGTATTTTGATGTTTTTCCTAATGAGTTTCCTGGTATTATTCATGATCGGGAAGATGAATTTATTGTTGACTTAGTTCGTGATTCTAAGCCAATTTCAAAACCCCCTTATCGAATGGATCAAGTTGAAATTTTAGAGTTAAAGAAAAAAATGTAGGAGTTATTAGATAAAGGTTTCATTCGACCTAGCACATTACCATGGGGTGCTCCTGTCTTGTTTGTTAAAAAGAAATATGTCTCAATGAGACTTTTCATTGATTATAGGGCCTTGAATAATATTACTGTTAAGAACAAGTATCCTTTGCCTCATATCAATGATTTGTTTGATCAGCTCTAGGGAGCTCAGTATTTTTCGAAGATTGACTTGAGGTCGGGGTACCATCTTTTGAATGTAAAAGAAGAAAACGTTTCGAAGACTGCGTTCCGTACTAGATATGGACATTATGAATTTATAGTTATGCCTTTTGGGTTAACCAATGCACATGTTGTATTCATGGACCTTATGAATATAATTTTCCATGAGTTCTTGGATAAGTTTGTGGTTGTTTTCATCGATGATATTTTGGTGTTTTCTAAAAGTAAATAAGAGCATGAAAGTCATTTAAGGGTTATCATGCAAACCGTAAAATAAAAGAAACTATATGGAAAATTCAGCAAGTGTGAGTTTTGGTTACAAAAAATTTCATTCCTGGGTCACATTATTTCAAAAGATGGCATAACTGTTGATCCTTCCAAAACAAAAGTTGTTGAAGAATGGCCAAGACCCAAAAATGTAATCGAGACCCGTAGTTTTCTTGGTTTGGCAGGTTACTACCGAAGGTTTGTTGAAAATTTTCATGGTTATCTAGTCCAATGACTAAGCTAACTCGGAAGGGTGTTAAGTTTATCTAGAAAAAAGAACGTGATGATTGTTTTCAGGAGTTGAAAAGAAGATTGGTGAATGCTCCAGTTTTGGCACTTCCTTCCAGGAATGGTTAGTTTGTTATATACAGTGATGCTTCGTTGAAGGGACTTGGTTGTGTCCTTATACAGAATGATCAGGTAATTGCTTATGCTTCATGTCAGTTGAAAACTCATGAGGTAAATTACCCTACACATTATTTGGAATTAGCTGCTGTTGTTTTTTCTTTAAAAATTTGGAGGCATCATTTATATGGAGTAAAGTGTGAAATATATACTAATCACAAAATTATAAAGCATATATTCACTCTGAAATAATTGAACATGAGATAGTGGAGATGGCTGGAATTAATCAAGGATTATGATTGTACAATTCACTACCATCCGAGAAAAGAAAATAAAGTGGCTGAGGCTTTGAGTCGAAAAAGTAATGCTTCATTAACCATGCTACGTTTGGAACGAGATCCTTTAGTTTTTGATTTTAAGAACTTTGGCATAGAGGTTGTTGGTGCATGATGTCCTTCTGTTTTGTTTCATGTATCAGTGAGATCATCTCTATCAGACAGAATCAAGCAAGCACAGAAGCAAGACAGTGAGTTGCAGAAAAAGGAAGAGCTAGTTCAAAAAGGTAAGTTGCATGAATTCAACATTGATAGTGATTGTGTTTTGGGATTTGGGAAGAGATTGGGTGTGCCTTGTGATTCACAGTTGAAGAGAGAGTTGTTATGTGAAGCTCATAGTTCTCCGTTTTCAGTTCATCCTGGCAATACTAAGATGTATAGAGATCTGCGGGAGTATTACTGGGGGGATGGAATGAAAAGAGATATTGCGGATTTTACTGTGAAGTGTTTGACTTGACAGCAGGTTAAAGCAGAGCGGAAGTTACCGAAAGGGATGCTTCAGCCTCTACCAGTGCCAGAGTGGAAATGGTAGAATATATCCATGGACTTTGTTGTGGGATTACAAAAGACATCTCGAGGTAATAATGAAATCTGGGTTATTGTTGATCGCTTGAATAAATCTGCTCATTTCCTTCCTATACGAGATAATTTTTCCCTAGATCAACTTTCCCGTTTGTATCTTAAAGAGATAGTCAGGTTACATGGATTTCCTCTCTCCATTGTATCTGACCGTGATCCTAGATTTACTTCTATCTTTTGGAAAGGCCTTCAGAAGTCATTGGGTACTGAATTAAATTTTAGTACTTCTTTTCATCCGCAATCAGATGGGCAGTCAGAACGAACAATTCAGACCTTGGAGGATATGTTGCGAGCTTGTTCGATGGATTATTAGGGAAGTTGGGACCAACATCATTCTTTGGTTGAGTTTTCATATAATAACAGTTTTCATTCCAGTATATAGATGGCACCATTTGAGGCATTATATGGGAAGCGGTGTCGAACTCCAGCATTTTGGGATGAAGTGGGTGAAAGGAAGCTGATGGGACCAGAATTGGTAGAAGAGATGGCAGAAAAGGTTTAGTTGATTTAGAAACACATGATAACAGCTCAGAGCAGGCAGAAGAGTTATGCGGATAACCGGAAGAAGGATCTATCTTTCGAGGTAGGTGATCATGTTTTTCTCAAGGTTTGTCAGTGGAAAAGTGTGATGCGATTTGGTATGAAAGGAAATCTGAGTCCAAGGTTCATTGGACCATATGAAATTCTAGAGAGAGTTGGATCAGTTGCATATAGAGTGGAATTACCTCTGAGTTTATCGCAGGTACATAATGTTTTTAATGTTTCGATGTTGAGGAAGTATATGCCAGATTCATCTCATGTTTTGAGCCCTGAGGTAGTTCAGTTAGAAGAGAATCTCTCTTATGAAGAACAACCAGTCCAGATTCTTGACCAAAGAGAGCAAGTGTTGCGAAATAAGGTAATCCACCAGGTAAAGGTTTTGTAGAAAAACCATATGGATGAAGAGGCAACGTGGGAATCTGAAAATGCTATGAGTGATAAATACCCCCACTTATTTTGATAAGTGAATAAAATTGCGAGGACGCAATTACCAAAAGGAGGTAAGGATGTAACATCCCAGGTAAATAAAGAATAAAGAATTTTCATATTTATTAATATTTACAAATGAAATATTAATTTTACTTTAAAGGGGTTTCTATGTTCGATTGCGTAATTGATACTCAATGATGAGTTTCTTTGAAAAATTACATTGCACACTAGTAATATAATAATATTATTTTAAATGGTAGTTAACATGTAGTCGTTGTATTGGCGGGAATGGATAGAAATAACTAAAATATGATTATATATGTTTTTTAAATGTTTTTACATATATCCAATAGATGATAATGGCTTAAAATACGGAAAGAATTCAATTTTAGGCATTTATACCCTAATTTTCACTAACGGTTCACTTATCACCTTTTGATGGAAAACCGTCATTAAATATAGTTTTGATCACTCTTATATATTCTATTGGACCAAATATAACTCTTTTTTAGAATCGGGATATCAAATTTTACTTTGTGTGAATTTTTGGTATTTTTTCGATAAAGTTCATTTTTTTTAATGAATAGTGTAAAATGTTGTATTTTAATTCAAAACCTCTTTTTAATATAATTTACTAAGATGATTAGATAATATTTTGAATTGGTTTTTTAAGTGCAATTAGAATATATTTTTACCATTTAATCCAATAGTGGTCGTTGGAATTAATTTCACTTTGAAATCAGACTTAAACTGGTGTCAATCTTTTGATACTTATTGTTTTATAAAAACACGCTATTTGCCATGATAGCGGGAATTAACTATTAAATAAATTAATGTGACTTATATGTTTTGAATTTTGTAAAATAGACTTAATTTTTGAATTCGGAATATCAAATATAGCTTAGGGTGAATTTTTGGTATTTTTCTGAAAAACTTCAATTTTTGATGAATAGTGAAACCACTAAGTGGTACTTATAAAAACTAATTTTTCGTTTAAATGAAATTTTACCACTTCTGTGTTTTGAATTTAAAAAATATGACATACATGGTTGTCATTAAGAAGTAAAATGTGGGTCAATGGGATTAAAATAATTTTTTTTGTGAATAGTAACTTATTAAGTTTTTAATCGCGATTAGAGGTAATTAGTGTAGTTTAAGGTAAAAATAATGTTTTAATAATATGAGATGAGCTTGACACATGTTATACCATCCTTTTATGCTTCATGGCCGACCAAGACAATCCATGAGTCAACTTGGGGACCCCATGGAGCCACTTTGGTTGGGAAATGACATAAATAACTTTTTATTTAATGTTAAAGTAAAAATGACACAAACATGAGATGTTTTACTAAAGAAATTTTTACATGGGGTTATACAAGTCATATTTTTGACTATAAATATTCATTAGAAAGATAAAACGATTTCCTACATCATGATAGTTTTTTTATAATTTTTAGACATTAAATAAATTAAATTATTTATGACATCATGATGATGGATCGATTACCTCATTAATAAAGGATTTAAATAAAATTGAAAGATAATGTAAAATCTATGACCTAAACATGTACAAAACCTATTTTATGGGTGTATTTCAAACCATTATCACCTTATACTCGAAAAACATCATGGTGGGACCATTAAAATCCGAAACTCATTCTAAAATAAAGTAACATTTTCTTACTTTCCAAGAGTGCCCCTCCTCTCCTCTTATAAAAGGCCCCCACCTCTACCTCTTTACCCACACTTCCAAAGCATTTGGCTTGGCCAAAACCTTCCCATTTTGTCTCTACACTTCCATATATTACTACTTGAAGCCTCACATTGTGCAGAAGTCTTCCCAAGGAAGCCTTTGAGCTCAAACCAAAGGGAGTTACCCGATTTTAAGGTAATGTCTTCACCTGAGTCCTTTTTTTTTATTTTGCTTCTCCAACCCCCTAAACTCTTTTTATTCATTTATTTTGTAACAAATCCAGTATCATAAATATAATAGAATGTTTTTATAAGAAATATTCGATCTACACTTACACACACCTACATCTAATGGTTAAAGAACATGATGTTTCCGTGGATGGAGAATTTCGGCCTCCCGAAACGATGATTGTTCAACATTCTTTTAACACTTTCAAAGGTGGACATTAAGATGACACTATATTTATATATGATATATAATATTTTTATGTTTTCCTTAAGCTTCTGTATTTTTCATTTTGGGCATACCTTTATGGTTTCCATTATGGGTAAACGCGATATCTGCATTTAAGGAAGTGAGGACTACCGCCCCCTCAAAGTGATGTGATTCGTTAATTCCATATGTGGGACATGTAAAGGATGGATTTAAAGTTATTATATATGATGATATACTGGAATTATAATATACCTCTATATCGTTATTATTCCATTCCATAAAATATGATATAGAAATGAAAGTAGCATTCACGCATACGTACGACTTACCGTCTCCATGAACGGTGCATTTCATTTCTTATCCCCAAATGTAACGTAATATTATAAGTACATGTATATAATGGATATATATAATGAATGATACATATAAATGATTAATATAATTTTGGAATTAAAATATACATACCTCTCATTTAGTTTTAATTCCATTAATATGACAAAGAAATGAAAGTAGCGTTCATGCGTACGTACGGCTTACCGTCTCCATGAACGGTGCATTTCATTTCTTATCTCTAAATGATTATGTAATATTATAAATACATGTATATTCTGGATATATATGATATATATGATATCCAAATCAGGAATGTCATTCTGGATATAAAGAACCTTTGACCACATGAAGAACATGTAATTGTAAGAAGTCCACTTTCGACTTAAGAACCAAATATCGACAAAACAAACATTTTTAACATAAATGGTTACATAATGTTTATAACATGGAAATAAGTGATATAAAAGGAATAATGAACATGAAAAATGTTCTTAAGAAAATAGAAATTAACTCAAGTTTATTATTCAGGACGTTAAAGAACGACCGAGTCAAGTCGGACCTGAGGTAAGGGACTTCCTCTCAATATCCTTTCACCGAGGAATATTTCGTTTTATACACCACTTTCTTTTATACGGTGTATAAACCCCTTTGACTTTTACTTTTATACAAAAGAAATCTTTTTCTATGAAGCGTTTTACTAAACGACAAAAAGGAATGTTTTTTTAACGTACGTGTTGACAACGACCTTTTCCACCGCCGCGAGTATTATTTGGTCTTTGGCTTCCTCAACAAGCCGTAATGTTTTTAAAATAAAATAAATACCATATAATCTTTTATGTAATTTGGTATTGAAAATGGTTTTGATAAAAGATTCTATTATGTCAATATATTAAAATGATATATTGTGATTGAATTGTGGAAATGTTATCATTCCTTTATATTGGTTTTATGTTTTATGATTTTATATTGGTACATGGACATTTAACGAGTGGTTATGTGATAAACCACATGACGGGTGGTGTCGTGAATACCAGGACGGGTGGTTACATTATAACCTCCAATGCATTGGGTATGGAAGTCAGCCGTATGGCTATTCCATTAAGTATGTATAGAAGTTGGTAGTATGGCTATTCTATTAAGTGATATGTGTGGAAGTCGACCGTATGGTTATTCCTCTTAAGTATGTTTATGTCCCAAGTTACCTTTATATGTTATGTGTTCTTTATTAGGGTTTTATGGTAATAATTTGGTTACAAAAGGGTAAGTAATGATATTTTATTCAGTGAATAGTTTTTACTACTTCATGAAGGTGAAGGTATTACTTTGATAAAGTATACATGGTTTACGTGAGGTTTGAAAAACTAACAGTTTTCATTCTTTGTGTATCCCTTACTGAGCTTTTTATGCTCACCCCATGTTTTTTTGAAATGTTTTTCACAGGACATAATGTGGATTAGGGTCAAGGATGAGATCAAGCGAAAGTCATGCTATATAAAACATGGAACTAGACATGTCTCTTTTTAAGAGTTTTTTTATTTTATGGAAACATAGTAAAAGTGTCTACATTGTAATATTTTGAGATGTAATACTTATGTCCTAATTCTCTAAAACTCTAAAACTGAAAAGATCCTCAATTTGAATTATTCATTTAATTCAATATTAAGTAAGGTTTAAGGCCGGGGCCTTATACATATTATTTAGATCAAGGATTATTTATAAAGTTTCATACGATGAATATTAGTAATGTACTTATTCAATAATAAGAACATAAACACAACACAATCAATGTAGTGAATTTATACTAGTTTTATCATGTTCTATAAATGATTCCACCGTTGATCTTATTCACCTTACAAATATAATTAGACAAAATAACTTATTCTTATAATGAGCATTGGTTAATATTAAATATATTTCTAGTGGTATAGATCCATTGCACAAAAAATTATTAGATATAAGACCCAATAAAATAATTAAGGTGTTGTCTAATGAGGGACTCATCAAAATGTTATTCCCTCATTTTTCATGAGGAACCTTAGTTTTATTTATAACATGAGAACTTTTTATAAGAATAACAATGATATTTTCTATTATAGCTCCGAAATCATTTAGTTGATTAGGATAAAATTCATTTTGATGTCCAACATATTCAACATTAACAAGATTCCTTTAGGTTCTTACAAATAACTAAAAACAAAAATTATAGTGTGATAAAAAATAATACTATTGGGAATCAAAATATTCATAAAATATAATTTATTAGATTTCAAGACAAGGGTTCTTATTTTCAATATGTGAGACCTTATTTTTAACCTTGGTTATCAATGATTGTTACCAAATAATTAGGTTTTGATTCTATAAGTCTACTCATCCCATGGGTTGTCACAAAATTTCTATCATCATAGTTTTCAAAGGTAACTAAATATTGATCTAATACAAACTATAAAAAACTTACATATTTTACACATAGATTTTATATCTTATTTGGAGAATATTCATTAGATTACATAATGATAAATTCTAGAATTATATTGGTCTAGTGAATTTAGATACATAGTCATATAAACATTTTGTTCATAAGATATATGCATCGTCTACCACATAGATATTGAAAACATGAACCCCTCTTTGATATATCATACTTATAACCATTAATCATAACTTGAGTAATGGAAACATTAAAAAGAGTGAGATCAAATTATATATAATGTTAAACAAGGGTGATATAAATGATCACCTAAACATAACATGAGCACAAGAGTCTGAGAAAATGATCATAACATTCAAAAATCCCACACTATATATCATTGATCATAATCAAGATTCATACTATAATTCTGTGTAGTTCATAAGGAATGAATTATAACGTAATTAATGAATATGATCAAGGAGAGCACAACATTAGTATGAGACATGAGTTTGTAGAATACACATAAGAATATATTGTAATTATAGTATAAGTCAATTCTCACTACCAATAATATCAGGGTGGATTGTGTTCACTCCCCACTTAATCATTGTATTATAGGTTCCCATCCATAACTATCAGAGTGTATAAAGCCACTTACTAAAGTGGGTTATCTCTGCATTCCAATCCTATTTATCTCATGTGATATCCATCTTTTCCCAATACATTGGAGGGATATTTAATTCATGACCCACCATGAACAGAACAAAATTCACACACACACACACACACACACACACATATATATATATGTAACATAAGAACCTAAATAATTATTCATATAATAACCCCAAAATATTTAATGTGTCTCATAAAAATTTCATCCTTGAATAATCCATGGAAAATAAATGGTTAACATAAACATTTCATTAACTCATCATAGCATAACCTGTTTAAAATGAACAAGTTTCATTAGATTAAGGTCATAGAAATTATAACAAATCTAGAGAAATAACATATATTTTATCATCGTATCGTATCCATAGTAAATCATAAGTTACATAAAATATTTCCTCTTGGATATAAATTTCCATAAAGGATCATTTGGAATATTTCATGAGAAAAATACACTTTTCACTTTCAAATCAATTATTTGAAATCAAAAGATATCCATATTACTATGGAGAGATTTTAATTGAAAATAAACTTGCAAATATTTAAAGTAAATTACAAATTAATGTGTGTTCGTGATAGAGGTAAATTTGACTCATGTCATATAAGTTAAAACCAAATATTCCTTTCATTAATTTGGAAACAAGTATATAGTAGCTTTTTTTGAAAATGATATGCTGATTACATTTAGACAATTTTAAAAAAAGTAAATAATGTGTTAAAATTATATTATAAATAAAAATATATTATTAAAACATTATTAAACCCTTTTTAAGAAACTATGGATATGGAATTAAAAATATTTTTTATCGAATAGAGATATTATTTATGTTTTCCATTAATATATTATTAGGGTCTATGGAGGTCATAAAAATTAGAAAATGAAATGAAAACATGTATCCAATATTATTGAATATAGGTTATGGAAATTCAAGAGTTTTATTATTTAGATTAAAATTTTTCATCATGGGAAACTTAAACATAAATAATCCCGATAAATAATGAGACTGTAACTAGAAACATGTACCTCAAGATTCACTTGATTTGAATCGAATATATCTACATGAATAAAAAATTTAAATTTATTAAAAATAAATATATGAATCCTTTAAAACATATATACTATCATATATTATGTTCTTACAACATTTTAACACTTATTAATTAATAGAACCTTATTAAATTCGTCATTTATGGGTGTTAATTGTTTCATTATTTATAATAATTTTAGTTCATAAGTTAATGTTCTTGTATATTGATCATGGTTCAATAATTATTATAATTTTAATTATGATATAAATATCATATATATTCATTATATATATATATATATTGATTCATCCTTAAAATGTATAGATAGAAATTTAATTACACTGTTCCTTGATATAGTAGACTATATGTTCGAATGATGTTGTTTTAAGTTTTTGACAGATTGTAAGAAAAATTAATAATAATAATAATAATTTAAAAAATAATTATTATAATATATTTATATTATAGATTAATTAAATATTCTCTTTTTACCATATGTGTAAAATGGAAATGAAAACCCAATCACATCACTTTATGGAGTTATTAGTGAAAATTCCCACATGAGAGACATTATCAATTTCAAACTTATTGAAGGTTAAGATGGTTATGTAATATTATATTTATAGAATTATAATTAAGATATAAATACCATATATAATCATTAATTCCATAAAAATAAAAATCCATTATATATGGTCATGATATTTGAATTTTATCGCTATGTGGTGATAATAATTCATACGTACACGTGAGTGAAACTTTCACCTATCATTAGAAGGGAAATAGAATTTATAATGATGATTTTATAATATTCATAATATTTATGTTTATTTAGTATAATTTTTTTATTTTATGATAAATATCATAGATTAAGAGTAAATAAATGAAGATGTATAAATAAAGTGGTTGGTTAAGGTGATTACCTATTCTTTGGGTGAAATCAATTAGATATCCTCTTATGGATCCTAGGATTGGACTTTTAGGAAGACTAACACTGATAATGTTTTTATAAGGATTTTTATAAGATAATTATTTTGGATCTATTTGAGATATAAGGATCAATTTGGTGTAAATAAGAGAAAGGAGGGGTTCTTTTTATATATGAGGGATGGGGTACACATTGAATTTTTTAGAAGATTAAAATATTAAAAAAAATAACTATCCTACCAAATTCATCCAAATGGATATATATTCAAAAATAATATAGGTTCTTGTTTAGATATAACAAACCAAAAAAAGTAATAAAATTTTCTATTGTGTTTTAAACATTATCTTTTAGTTTATCTCTATAGAGAACAATTTGTGTACCTTAACCGAGGTCATAAATTTTTCAGGATAATTGGGTAATAACTTTTACAAAAATAGAAATGTGGCACATAAATTAAACAATTTTTATAATTTTTATCATATTACATTTATGGGGACTACATTGTTTTATAATTAATTTTAAATATTTTCATAAGATATATATTATCATAAAATAACATCAATGTCAATTTTTTAACTCTTCATTTATGTTGAATTTAAATACACCAATAAACATATTTAAATAAAATATATTAATGTAAAAATATCCTAATATCTCATATATATTTATTAAATTCATCAAACACTATAAATCACATTAATTTCATTACTTTTAAATTTTTAAAACTCATTTAATTTATTTATCTTTTAATTGAATTAATATTGTGTCAACATTATGTCTAAATTTAATGTAATTATATAATCTCTTAAAATTAAAACAAATAACCCTCATGAAAATAATTTCATTATTCATATTATAACCATTATGATTCCATCACAATGTTTTTTTGATTTTATATGATCACATAAGAGATATTTAAAAGTATGAAGCAGATCTTTGGCATTATTATTTTCATTAGCTATTAGATTGGTCATTTTAATTGGAAAGTGTCCCAAAAAAATTACATTTTATACCTAATATGTTAAGGGTTTACATACCTTATTAAAATAATAATTGAGATTAAAAATTGTGACCTTGTCACATAGTTTTATCTTTGGTTAACATAATTTACTCTTTACCAAGGGAATAAATTTTAGTTTAGTAACATTTTATAACACTTAAAAATAAAAGAGTTATTTATATAATTTCTACGTCTAGATTCCTAAAATGGAATCCGTTTTTCACAAATAAATTTATATAATTGGTATAAATTAATTTTAAATAATATGTGAGTAAAACATGACGAAAACCATTTTTAAGAAGTTGGTTTAATAATCGTAAATAATATTTATTCATATCTCATGGATAAAAAGAAATAGATAAATGATAAATTATTTAAATTAATATATAATTTATATAATTTAATTAAAAACATTCAAAATAGTGATTTATTTAATTTTTGAATATAAATCACATTGAAAAAATAAAAAAACATAAAAATATCTCCTTTAATTTAAAATTATTTTCATTATCATTTCTAATTAATTGATAACAAATTAATTCATTTTATAAATATTTAAACCAAATTTTTTTTATAATATTGTTATTCCTATTTATACCCTCAAATCTAATGGATTGGTAATAACTATCACAAAATATTTTAATAGTACATCATGATTCATATAGATTTAGTGTTACATGTGAATAATGCTATGAAATTTTCATTATAGAGAACTGAAACATAAATTCTTGGGGTGTTTTAAATAATACTCATTCATAAACATGTTGAAAAAGAAACATTAAATAATATATAAACATGTTATTGTTGGAATCACTTGATGTAATAATACTCACACATCAATATGTGAAGAAATCTATTCATAATCATGTCCACACATATCATCATTGTCCGATGAGATATCAATATCACATTACCCAATAAATTGGAGGGATATAACATACCAATTAGTCACATATCCATAATCAATTTAGAAGTATTACAGGAGGCCATAAAAATAGTTTTCATTTGGTCATAACGATGTCAATGTGAATGAAAATGGGTTTCATAATGATTTCAACGATTTAATTAGTAACCATATAATTAAAGAATAAAGATTATATAATTATATCATTTATTTAGTGATGAGTAAATATCATCAAAGGAAGTTTCCAAAGATAAAAATACAATTTAAAGATCACTAAAACATTTCATGGGGAAATTATCCTTTTCATTTTGAAATAATATATTTAAAATCTAAAACTCACTACACTATTACTGAAAAAATTTCGTTTGATTATAACCATGTAATATTGTAAAATAATTGACAAAACAATTTGTCTTGATTGTAGGTAAACTCCAAATCCCGTTTTTCCTCATTTTCAAATGCCACTTTTTGGGTAAGTGGGAACCACAAAAAAAAACTGGATACAATTTCAATCATCACCCGAATAAATCATTACATAAAAAAACCTATCCCAAAAACCAGATTTAAATTTAAAAATTCAAATTATTACAGGAAACGTGGGTAGTAAGAATTCCGAGAAACCCCATCTAGATCCACCATCATCACCTCATTGTCTATCATCACAACACTGTGACCCCCATCCTGTCATCACATCACCAAAGTCATCATCCTCACCGGCCTCTTCACCAATGAATACCGCCTGCTAACCAGCACCACCATCTCACAGAGACTCCCTCGTCATTCCATCATCGTCGTTGTTCAATGCCACACCAGAACGTTGAATCCCCCCAAAAGTAATATGTCGCCATCCCCCATCACTAGAACACACACCATTTATAGAACACCTACAAACAAGACCACCAAAAACCATCTTCAATTCACCAAAATAGGACGGAAAATTCAAAACAGACCCCGATGACAACAGACATCAGCATGCCGTTGAAACTCATCCAACATAACCCCACAATATCACATACACTGAAAACCACCACTATAAACTATCGCCTGAACATGAAAGATGAAAGCAGTACCAAACCCCAAAAATGGGAAGGGATGACCCCCTAGGATGATGACTAGCTCCACAGTGATAGGAAATCTTTCACCCGCCAAGCCACATGCCCAAAACCTCGGAGAATCTCAAGCTCCAAAACCTACCTGGAGATAATCTTGGGAAGGAAAGATCATATCGCGAATAGGAAAACGAGAATAAAACCGGGATGCTAACACAATGATTGGAAGGCGAGTGAAAGAGAATGAAATTCTCCGTCGGGAGAAAATAATGAAAGCGGGAAGAATCGGAAAGGGATAGGAACTGAAACCCTAGGAAGAAGGACCAACCCCTGTAGTGATTGGAACTCTGTCATCCACCAATCCCCTCGCCCAAAAACATAGCATATCCCTTGCTCCCAATCCGACCTGGAGAAAAGGTGAGGAATGTAAGATCAGAGCGCAGAGTGGTGGAAGAGGAGAAGGCCAGAGCACTAGCATAGAGTGGGAGTGGAGGGTAAGAGAGAAACAATAGATCAAGAGAGAACGTCACCCAAAGTGAGAGAGCCACTGCCGGGAGAAGTTGAAATCCTAGTAGAGGAAGATCGGGCTGAGAGCACGGGAGAACCCAGGCGAGTGAGGTGCCATCTTGATTGTAGGTATACCAATTCATGGATTATATGTCAAAATAAATATATTATTCACACATTTAGTTAAACAAACCATGCTCTAAATATGAAAAGAGGAATTGTATCAATAAATTATAAGAAATACATATATTTTAAGAAATTACTATAAAAAAATTTGGGATAAAATTAAAAACATTATTCAAAACATTTTAAATAGAATATCGACATGGATGAAAAAGAATATCAACCGAAGAAGAAAAAAATTCTATTTTTATAAAAAGAAAATTATTTTTTATTTTAAGTAACAAAGAGGGGAAAATTTTATGATTATATTAATATTTCAGGATTAAAAATATTATGTGGAAAATATATGGTTTTAATAGGATATTAAAATAAAAGATTTCTTATGAAATAAATTTAACAAAAAAATATTAATGAAATGTGATGTGTCATAATTCATGTACCTAATTTATTGTATTTCATTATACATAATCAAAATTCATCAAAAATATATATTGATTTATTATTAATATATTTTATAACCATTTTAATTAAAAAGAATTTATTTATAATTCCTTTATAATTTACATTTATCCTATTTTAATGATTCTTCCTTGAGATGGACATTTTGGTGATTACCCATCTTTTTTCATGAATGTTTTGGTTTGAGGGTTATGATCCATACACATATTTCATTGTTTCATGATATCTATAATATTAATCATTTTATAAATATTATATTTATTTATTATATAATATTTTATAATAATTCATATTATGCGGATATGAAAAATGAATTTCATTACTTCATGGAGGTGGTAGTCTATACATTCACATGTGTGATATTTCTGTATATCAATGGGTGGAATGAAAACATGTAAATAATAATAAATTAAAAAAATATTACATCATAAATATCATATATATTTATTAAATATATCCTTACATTCAGAGATGTATAATTGATCACATAGCTTTATAGAGGTGGTAGTCTATATATATATGCAAGAGTGACATTATCCCTTTCTAATGAATGTGGTGGTAAAGAGAAAGATAAGATATTATAATTCTAGAATTATAATTATATCACAATATCAAATATAAATATTAAATCCATTATAATACATATCAATCAATGATGGTGATGGAAATGAATCAAATCACTTGGTGGATGTTTTTGTCCACACATATGCATGATCGATTATTTAATTTCTCATTTGCTGGGAAGTAGGTGAAAATGTTTATGAAATAAAATTAGTAAATTATAAATATAATAATGATACTAGATTAATGATTTTTTATGGATAAAATATGTGTATACAATTTGTAAGAAAAAATAATTTGAAAAGTACTCTCTTATGTATTATACCTCTTCGATGATAAACCTGTTTTGGGTTAGAATATAATCCTTGAAATGATTGATTTATGAACAGACCAGTACCTCTAGGGAATGGTTAGGGATGTTAAAAATTTATTTATGATGTTCTTGGCCATGATAAGTGTCTATTTACTTGTGAAAGAAATAGGATATAGAGTTTCCTATTATAGGTGTGGGTGAGGACAAAGTTGTAATTTTTCAAAATATTAAACTATATAAATGATAGTTTTATAAGAACTGGGATTCAACTTTATAATAATTTATATTTAGGTTAATATAGGCTATAAATACCATAAGAAATGAAATTATAATTGTTTTAGTTGAAATAAAACCCTTTATCTATTAGTTTAAACCTTCGATAATCCCATTTTAAACTAAACCATAGTAAGAATGTTTTTTATGTTTCTACTTTTCATTGTGACCAAAAAATAAATTTGAGTTGTTAAAAAATTTTGTAATAATGATTAAATATATAACTTTAATTATATTAAATATAATTCCAATAAATTTATGAAATAAATTTTAAAAACATTCAAAACTTAATGAAAATTATTTCCTAGAAAAAAATCATTTTTATGTATAAATTATTTTATATTAAAAATATGAAAAATTTCAATAAAAATGTAATTAATTGAATTTTTATTAACAAAAATGATATAATAATATTTTAAATAAATTAAAAAAAAATATTTTTTAAAAAATTAAAGGAAGATACATTTTTCTATCAAATGATTATTTTTTACTAGTCAATGATAAATTAATATTTTCAAAACAATATCATGATATCACCTTATGATAATTATTATACGATGATTTGAAAAACATTGTGCTTTTTATAAACTATTTTTTAAAAAAAAATTGGTAGATTTTAATTATATTTTCCATTCACAAACTGAAATAGAATCAATTTGTTTAATAATTTTATTCTTGAAGTATAAATTTATAATATTGAAAATTGTTTTCAATTTTTATTATAAATACACAAATAAATTTTTATCATATAATACATATATACAAATGTTTTAATAAGTTATTTATTCCTATTAATATAACCAATTTAATGGTTCGGTTATAACAGTATACTATATCACAACTCATTTTAAATTGGGGTTTCATATAAAATAAATTATCAAATACTTCATGTTTTTTTAATGGAAGCTATATATAAAATCATGAGGTGTTACATAATATCCCATGTAAATTAATTTCACCCTTAGAATTTCATCAGTTTAATACAAAACATTGAGTATGTTTTTCCCCCATCATATCCCGGTGTTCGTAAATAGTATATTTAATTTATGTTTCACCACAAAATCATTTTCCATGTGAGTTGTATTACTAAAAAATAAAATTCTAATTTTATAAAAAATATCCAATGGTTGTTCCTCATTAGAGAGGACATTCTCTAATGGTATGACCTCTGAGTTTTCTACAAATGATGGATTATGTATGTACTTCCAGTGAATAGATACATGGAACACAACATGAATTTTATAATGATCAGGTTGAAGTTACTAATAATAATGAACTATTTCTACATGATCAAATTTTTTGAATGTATATAAATATATAGGGACAAATGTTACCTTTTTTCAAAATCCAAATACCTTCTTCCCAAGAATAATTAATTATGTCGATTGAACTCTAAATCTCACTAATGATTTCAACTTAACCTTTTTCTTAACTCTAAGCTTCCTTGATGTGTCATGGAATGAATCATTCTTTCCTTACCATTTCCTCAACTACATCATGTCCCAATTGCATTCATTATCTATATTAATCCCAAAAATTTATAGTTTATCACATCATTATATATAGGGTTTCGTAAGGATCCATATGTATTCTTGAGTATAAGGTATCTTTATAATGAAACTCAACCAACATAAGGTTTTTATAAAAAATACCATAAAAAAATAGAAAAATATCTCAACATGAATTTTAGGGTTTGAATTGACAACTAAAACTAACAATCTATCTATGGATATATGAAGTACTATGACTGAACTCTATATCTAGAACCTGATGAATAATTCTCTTGAACATCAATGTAAAATTTCGATCCCAATATAATATAATAGCACATGGTAATCCTTAACACAAGAATTTTTAATTAATTAATATAATGTAACATTGATTAACAGATAAATATTTTCTAATCATAATTAAATTTGGTGGTTTCATATGAATATCATCTAAAACCCGAATAGCACAGTTCCCTTTAGTTGTTTTGGGGATTCCAATGATGAAATTTTTGGAAAATATTTTCTAATTTGTTTATAGTATGTGTAACGGTTGTAACAACCCCTTAGACTTTTGTCTCTCTTCCTTATCTTTTTGAAATATTAGGCATTAGGATAAATGCTCTGCAATACCCATTTTCATGTTTCAATACTAAATACTCTTTCAATAATATTTATATATTTTACATAATTGTTTAATAAAAAACATTGAACTATGATATTCATTAAAATAAAACATAATAAAAGTTGTTGTTGAGAGGACACATAAATTGTTCCTAAAACATGTCCTTTAATCACAATTATGTTATAACTTAAGAAATTTTTCACCAAATTATACTCTTCTATATCATTCTTATTTGAATAAATAATCCTCGCATGTATTGATGGTTGAACTTTCATATAAAAAATAAATGATCTATCCCTGTTCCACATGATTTCAAGATCCAAATTCTACAAATAAATAAATATTGTACCACTTTCAATCCTCATCATGGAAAATCATTCATGGTATTTATGACTTAGATCATCATCCACCTTGTTACACATCCAATAGGGGTGGTGTATTGAGAAATAATCATTATTAACCAACCACAACCATCTCATTTGGAACATATTAAACTAATTATTTATTAATGTATACATCATTATTTTATAATAAGTATATATTTAAAATATTTTACCATAAAGGTAGCACCCCTATATTTTAAATTTAAAAATTACTACTTCCAAAACATAATCATGAATGATTTAATTTATCCCATGACCTTTCAATATACATGGGATATAATATTTAAAAATATCATTCGACCGGAAGAAGCATCTAATTATTGTCATTGATTCATCACTATATATCACGAAAACTTCTCTATAGTAGTGTAGTGTTATAATATGTACCCTAAACAATATTAATTTTATCTAATTGATATTTTCAACTAATTAATCCATCAATTTGAATTTGGAACCAATATATGTATATAGGGTTAGTGAATTATATGGGAATTAGTAATCTATAAAAAATATTTGATATTATGAAGACAGCCCAATAAAACTACATCTCTGGGTTATTGTTGATGGTATGAGCCATTGGTCAATAACTTCTATCTCTGAAGGGTATACCAGCATACCCATACATCAGATTATATGACCAACAAATGAATCTTTTTGTAACAATAATTCATGAATTCTAAATTCATAATATAAATTATCATTCTATAGGGTCTTCATCAAAATATTAATATGATTTGAATTCTTTTCCTATCACTTTTAATATATAATAAAATCATCTATAAATTATATGATAAATTTTTTGAGGTAATATATAAATAAAATATTCATTAATTCATTAAATATGGTGGGAGAGAATGGGAATGTACAAATGGAAAGATAATATAATCAGAATGATCATAACCCATAAATTTTTTTCTTATGTATAGCCTCATTATTTACCATTAAATATTGATATATAGAATGATTTTCAATTACTGAAATTTATTGATCTCCATATAGTTTATCGAACATGTACTAAATATAGTTAGTGGATACTTTTTTCAAGATAGTGATTTTTTTAAATTCTCAGTACTCAATAGAGAGATTCATTAGCCCAAATCATTTGATCAACTATATAGAGGATAGTAATTTTCCCTGATTAACCTATTCATCCTAAAAAAATAATAGGTTCACCAATTGGGAAACAGTTACGCTGCTCGTGTGTACACTGGTCTAACACCTCAAGAAATGATGTGACACTTTTTTTATATTAATATTATTAAGATGGATATACAGATTGAATAAAAATAAATATTTAATATTGTAAAGATAATTATAATTCTATAACTATTAGTTTATTCATCCCCTATTATACTAAATTCTTCAGGGGATATGATAATGTTGTTCATGTGTGTGGTAGACTACCTTTAACACCCCAGGTAAATAAAGAATATGAAATTTTCATATTTATCCATATTTGTGAATAAAATATTGATATGAATTTAAAGGGGACGCTATGCTCGATGGCGTGCCCAACACACAACAACGAGTGTCTTGGGAATCTTACGTTGCACTCTAATAATAAAATAATATTATTTTAAATGTTAGTTAACAAGTAGCCTTTGTACTGGCGGGAATGGATAGAAATAACTAAAATATGATTATATATGTTTTTAAATGTTTTTACATTTACCCAATAAAAGATAAAGGCTTAAAATACGGAAAGAGTTCAATTTTAGGCATTTATATCCTAATTTTCACTAAGGGTTCACTTATCACCTTTTGACGGCGAACCGTCATTAAATATAGTTTTGTTCACTCTTATAAATTCTATTGAACCAAATAAAACTCTTCTTAAGAATCGGGACATCATAATTTACTTTGTGTAAATTTTTGGTATCTTTCCGGTAAAGTTCATTTTTTTCAATGAATAGTGTAAAATGTTGTAATTTAATTCAAAACCTCTTTTTAATCTAATTTATTTATATGATTAGATTATCTTTTGAATTTTTTTTAAGGTGAAATTATAATATATATTTACCATTAAATCCAATAGTGGTCGTTGGAATTAATTTCACCTCGAAATCAGACTTAAACTAGTGTCAATCTTATGATACTTATTGTTTCATAAAAACACGCTATTTTTTTGACAGCGGGAATTAATTATTAAATTAATTAATCTGACTTATATGTTTTGAATTTTGTAAAATAGACTTCATTTTTTAATTCTTAATATCAAATATAGCTTAGGGTGAATTTTTGGGATTTTTCTGAAAAACATCAATTTTTGATGAATAGTGACACCACTAAGTGGTACTTATAAACACTGATTTTTCCGTTTAAATGAAATTTTGCCATCTTTGTGTTTTGAATTTCCAAAATCCTACATACATGGTTTTCATTAAGAAGTAAATTGTGGTTCAATGGGATAAAAATAATTTTTTGGTGAATAGTAACTTATTAAGTTTTTAATCGCGATTAGAGGTAATTAGTGTAGATTAAGGTAAAAATAATGTTTTAATAATATGAAATGAACTTGAAACATGTCCTAACCTCATTGGGTGTGTAATTGCCGACCAAGACAAGCCATGGGTCAACTTGGGGACCCCATGGAGCCACTTTGGTTGGGAAATGACATAAATAACTTTTTATTTAATGTAAAAGTAAAAATGACACAAACATGATATGTTTTACTAAAACAATTTTTAAGTGGGGTTATACAAGTCAGATATTTTATTATAAATAGTCATTAGAAAGCTAAAAAAGATTTCCTACATCATAGTAATTTTCTTATAATTTTTAGACATTAAATAAATTAAATTATTTATGACATTATAATGATGCAGCGATGACATCATTATCTGATGATTTAAATAAAATGAGAAGATAATGTAAAATTTATGACCTACACATGTCCAAAACTTATTAGATGGGTTGATTGAAAACCCTTATCACCTTATCCACGAATTATATCAATGTGAGACCTTTTAAAACTGAAACACATTTTCAAATAAAGTAATATTTCTTACTTTCCAAAAGTACCCCTCATCTCCTCTTATAAAAGGCCCCCACCTCTACCTCATTTCACACACTCCTAAAGCCTTTGGCTCGGCCAACCCATGCCCCTTTACTCTCTCCAAATCCCTCTCATAATCCAAGAGGATTCCCTTTGGGCAGAATCCTTTCAAAGGAAGCCTTTAGGCTCAAATCAAAAGGAGTTACACTTTTAAAGGTAATTCATTCTCTCATGTTCATTTGTTTTATTTTGCTTCTCCAACCCCCTAAACTCTTTTTATTTAATTCTTTTTTAACAACACTAGTATATTCAATATACTAGGATGTTTTTATAAGATTTATTTGAGCTACACTCTCACACAACTACATCAAATGGTTAAAGAACATACGGTTTCCGTGGATGGCGAAATTCTGCCTCCCGAAACGATGATTGTTCAATACTCATTTAACACCTTAAAAGGTGGCCATTATGATGCCACTATTTTTAGATATGATATATAATATGTTTATTCTTTCCTTAAGCTTCTGTATTTTTCATTTATGGCATACCATTATTGTGTCCATTATGGGTAAACACGATATCTTCATTTTAGAAAGTGCGGACTACCGCCCCTGAAAGTGATTTGATTCATTAATTCCATATGTGGGATGTGTAAAGGATAAAGTTAATGATATTATATATGTTATTATACTGGAAATATAATATATTCTTATATAATTATGAATTCATTCCAGAAAATACGATATAGAAATGGAAGTAGCGTTCATGCGTACGTACAGCTTACCGTCTCCATGAACGGTGCATTTCATTTCTTACCTCTAAATGTGATGTAATATTATAAATACATGTATATGATGAATATATATGATATATATGTTATCTAAATCATTAATATCATTCTGGACATAATGAACCTTTGACCAAATTAACAACATGTAAGTGTAAGAAGTCTATTTTTGACTCAAAAACCAAATACCGACAAAATGAACATTATTAACTTAAATGATTAAATGATGTTCATAACATGGTATAAAAGGAATAATGAACTTGAAAAAGGTTCTTAAGCAATTATAGATTAACTCATGTTTATTATTCAGGACGTTAAAGAACGATCGAGTCAAGTCGGACCCAAGGTAAGGGATCCTACTCGACTCTTTCTTTTTAAGTACACACTTTTATGTCATTCCTTTTAAAGATCATCTTTCTTGTTATTGGGATGTTCTTTTATATTAATCTTACTGTAATTTTTATGTTCATGTGATGAGAGACCCTATTCTATCTCATCAATCTATTTTCGAAGTTTTGAGTGGCGCCATCAGGCTACCGAATTTTCGTAAGAGATCCAACCTCTCTCTTTCTTTTTTTGAGTACTCTCCTTTATGTCACTTATTTTAAGCTCATTTTTGATTTGTTGGGAGATGTTCTTTTGTATTAATCTTTATTTAATCATTATGTTGATATAATTAGAGACCCTATTTCTTCTCATCAATCCATTTTGGAAGTTTTATGTGGCGCAGTTAGGATGCCGAGTTTTCGTAAGAGATTTTTCATCTCACTTTTGTTCCCGTGAGATTTATGCAACATTTGCACCAATTTCGTTTTAGTGGTTTATGTACTGCCCATTATTACACTCCTTTTGTAATATAATTCCATTTATGGGTATTTAGATATTCATTTTATGACACTTCTTTAATGGGGTGTACTTTTCGAAAGTTACCCAAGTCTATAAGGGAACCTTTCACCCTCCTCATTTTAAAAGACTTCGTTTGTTATGTCTTTTAATTAACATACTATTATGTTGGGATATGTTCTTCTATATCCTGATTGATGTAAAATTTATGTACAATTTATGAGATTCCCTTTTTATCTCTCATCAACTCATTCTCTGAATTTTTGAAGTGACGCTGTTAGGCTGTCGAATTTTACCAAGGGAACTTTTTAACCTAATTTCGATTTCTTTGGGTTCAACATGTAGTTATTGAATATGTCATCCTTTTAATATGTTTGAATGACCTTTTATTGTTTTACACTTAATATCCAATTATATTGGGTGTATTTATATTTGTCACACATAATTTTGAGATTGATTTATCCTTAATTTAAGGATACCTTCTTTATAAGGGATTTCATCACATTTTACATCTCTATTGAGACTTCATTGTTGTTATGCACCAATTCACTCTTATATGGTGTATATACTGTCATTTGGAATATTATATCATGAATCCATTTATTCTCATGATATTATAAAGTTCTGATTAAATGTTATTCCTCAATTATTGTATTCAATTGTCTCTAATTTTGGTAAAAACCCTTTAACCAAAATATCGCTTTAAATGTTTTAGTGATTTGTTCTTATTAATATCCATGTTTTAAAAATGGTTTTAAGGATTTATTTATATGGATATTAATGGTTTAAAATGTTAAAAGCTTTAAGGTGGTATGGGACACTTTGATTCAAAAATATCCTTATTAAATGTTTTAAATGGTTTTGGAAATGGCTTCTTTTTGAATGGATTCATTATTTCAATATACTAAAATGTTATATTGTGATTGACATGTCGAAATGTTATGTTTCCTTTATGAATGTTTTATATGATACGTTTATGTTATGGTACTTGGGCATTGTTATGAAAACGGGTGGTTCCGTGATAATCTAAGGGTGGGTGAGCCCGATATAGCTCTCCAATGCATTGGGTAGCGCAAAGGAGTGAAACGTTAAGGTTTCTCTGAAGAGATTTAGGGAATATACAGTGATGGGTATTCCAAACGTATCCAAGAGGGTTACTCCCTACGTAAGAATGTTATGAATTCCTCAAGTTACCTTTATGTCTTATGTTTTCTATGATTAATTCATGATTTGATATACCTATGTTTTATGGGTAAAGTGTGATTTCATTCTAATGTATATATGAACTCATGTTTCCTTTCCATATTTTTATAACTCTTACTGAGCTTTTTATGCTCATCCCATGTTTTTGAAATGTTTTTCACAGGTCAAGGGAATGGTACATGATGTGATGATAGTGTCAAGGATGTGTCAAGAAAGAATCTGTGTTATATTTTAAATATGTTTCCGTTGATGGGAAGAATGAATAAGGTATTTTATGTAACCACTTTGTTTGAATGTGGAATGTAATGCAAGTTTCATGATCTAATTCTCTAAAACTCTAAACCTGAAAAGATCCTTAATGTGTAATCTTCTAATAACTCAAGATTAAGTAAGGATTAAGGCTGGGGCCTTATACTACCGCCTCTCTAAGCGATGTGAATCTTTCTTCATGTATGAATTATATAAAAGGTAACAAGGATTGTTTTACAAAATAATTTTGATTTAATTGAAATAAAAACGATACTATAAAGGTAATATATATTTTTCATTTTTTCTTTCAATCCATCATGAAAATGTAAACAATGTTCTTGTGTGTGTATGATATAATGTCTTCAGAAAAAATGTATTTCATTTTCTATATCTAAATATTAAGGGTAACTCTACATACATATATAATGATTATATATTGAATTGTTATTATGTATAATATTATATAGGTGATGGATCCTTGATCATAATAAGAGGATCATATATAACAAATCAGAACATACATGAAAAATGAAATAGTAATCAGCTAAAACTTTATTTTAACATGGAATTATTAACAAACATGCAAAAAAAGGTCATAAGTAAATAACATATGGTAATATATATATATATATATATATATATATAAATTTTAAATATATTTAATATAAAATTATATTTAGTATATATTATTTTCCATTTTTATTTGATATTCGAGTGTTGAAGAAAAGAATATTTTTTCTCAATTTGAATTTTTTGGGGCATACATTATGTTATGTACCTTTGTTATTTTATGAGGTGTATATACCTATATGTTGACATGTAATATCTTGAATTTAATTATTATCATTATATTTTAAATTTAATTTAATTTTATTCTTTCATGGGCCATATGATTCAACGTTTTGAATGTGGTGAGTGTTTTATGACAAAATATGATCATTTGTCAGGATAATTTATATTTATACTTCTGATGATGAAATATTTTAATCTATATCTCATGAAACTCATTAATTTTATTATACTATTTCTATTTCTTGATAATAATTTTTTCATATTCATTTTTATCTTTTTATGTACTCATGGTTCTGAATTTCTTTTCATAATGACCGACTTTATTTCTTTTTTTAGTCGAATACACCTTTTCTTCCGTACACATGTTTTCTAAATATTTTAATTTCAAAAATTGTTTTAGAATTATAAAATGGATATTTTAAAGTAATCAATATCAATTTTTACTGACAATAAATTGTTTTTTAAATAATATTTATGTCATTATCCTACTAAGTCCAATTAGGATTTTACAGAAAATTTTGTGGCAATCTCTGTTTTAAAATGTTTGATATGAATGGAATTTCCCATCATTATGAAAATTATTTGTTTTAAATAATAAATTATATTTTATTGTAGATATTTTCAATGAAATAGATATCCAAATTATATTTGAATTTCTAATTTTAAAATGGTGATTTTCAATGAAAGTGTATTTTCCTCAAGAATTGATCCAAATGATTTCCTTTTAAAATCATTTACATCTAAGACAAAATCCTTTGATGTTACTTATGATTTATTTGGGATAAGATCCAATTATACCAAGATTATTATTTCTATAGAATTTAAATTATTTTTATGACATATAAAACCCAATTCATTGAATGTAATATAAAATTATGGAATTATTATGAAAACCATTTCCTTTGATGGGTAATACTATAATGAAAAATTTGTGAAACCTGTTTCATTCCATGGGTTATACTATGAAAACATGTTTATTAAAACAATTTCATTTTCATGGGTTATTAAATAAGAAGTGTTTTATTTTCTTTTAGGACACAAATACATGAATTATGTGATGGGTATGGAATATATATACCTATAATTCATTGGATTAATATGGATATCTCATGAATTAATATTTTATTTGGTAACCTGGTTAGAAGCTCAAAATGTCATTCACGAACCTAATTTAATATTAAAATTTTTATATTTTAATATTATTACATGTCCAATGTCTTATGTGTGTACCAAGATTCATGTCTTTATGTTTATATGACATCCAGATTTCATTTCCTTTACAATATAAATGAACTTGATTTTTTCTACATGTTCACAATATTATAGGATTAATTTTATTCCCAAAATATATGTATAATTAAATTTTTATGTTATCATGGTTCATGTAAGTTGATTCCCATATGATTTATGTTTTATGAACGTCCATCATTTATACCATTACTCACATGTTATGTTCTATGATATACATCACATGGTTTTAAAATGTGAATCCCAGGTTATCATTTGATTATAATCATGTTATACTTATGTAACTATTAATATCTCATTTTTTACCCTTAATGGGTGTCTTTGGTAAAATTTATTATTTATTTATCCCAAGGTTATTAAAAAAGATTTTATGTATGATATGTTTATGAAGGGTTCCGTATATGAAGAAATTAGTGGGTGAAGATGTAGTTCTATGATAATCAAGTTATTTATGTGTTCAATTTTACAAATTTACTAAAAAATAATGATTTTTAGGATAAATGTGATGTAATGTAATTAAATATTTTTCTATGAATATTTAATATTTAAATATTATATTTTTGGGTCTTTATAGTTGGTATAAAAAATGTTTTAGTTATACTTTGAAAACAAGGATATGAAAACTTTATTGAGATCCCTAAGTTATTTTAAGGATAATTATTAGGGTAATTTTATGAATAGGAAAATGTCATTTAATATTGTTGAAATATATATTGAGTAGTTTTTAGGAAATCACATCCATTTATGGATCCTATATGACGATATGCCTCAAGAATAGTTGTACCAAGAGGTAATAATCAGGTCTATTATGTTGGACTCAATCGTCACCTTCTGTATGGAAATAGGTATTTATACACACCTTGTTTGACACTCTTAGGGGATATTATTTTTAAATTCATAAAATATTTATAAACCATCATGAAGGATTTTAATAATGTTCCACAATGGATTAGGAGAATCCTGAGATGTATTTTATTGAAAAAAGGTTACATAATTTATAAATCATAAAAATGATATTATATTTTTATGTGATTTTCCACAATAAATATTTTTTCTCACACAATGAATTTTGGTTATAGTCAATTAAAGTTACTAGAATGAAATGTGTTACTAATGAATGAGATATACAATGTGTCAATGAGAAACCAAATGAGATAATTATTAGAGGGATGTATATTCAGATTATGAATAATTAGTTATCTTGATATATGATTAAAAAATTTCACAATAACCTACACTAAGAGACAATAAATATGTTAATTATATATTTCTATGAGTCTTTTGGCGGTGGAAAAAATAGAGGAATGATGATATATTTTAATATATTTTGTGATTGTGGGGAGAATCGCTGAAGGGATTAACACAATGATAGGATAACATAATTTATTTGTTGAGAGGAAGGGAACAGAGTATGAAAATCCCAAGGAAGTATGAAATGTTAATTTAACATAATGTTTGAGAATAATGGTTTCTCTAATAAATCATCACTAGTTTATTGTTTTAAATGTGTGATGAAAGGGAATTATAAAAATAAATGTCTTAGGGGGAATGCTCAACAATCAGATCAGTGAGCTAGAAAAAATAATCTTTTTGTTGTTGTGGAAAACGAAATGGAAAAATTGAATTAATAGAGGTATTATAGAATAAAATGATATATATTATTTAACGGTTTTAGAATTCTGTATAATTATTGATGTTTTTATCTATTAAAATTCATGAATTATGAAATATATAATCAATTTTTCAAAGATGTTTTTCATTAAGGATGTTCAAGAATATGTTTGATGGTATTGATAGACTAGAAATTTGATTTAATGGAAAAATGATATTTTATGGGAAAAATTATTAATTTAATATAATCTTTAATTTGTTCATGATGTTGAGAAAATGGTGTTTAGTTTTGATTATGGGATTATCAATATAGATAAATTAAATTGGATAGTATTTATTTCCGTTTAAATGATTAATGATTTGATGAAAAATTGTTTTAAGTAATCATTGAAGGGGTTTAGTTTTTTTTCATTTATGATATATTTACAGAAAAAATGTGACTTTATTTATGGAATTTGGAAATTGATAATTTTTTAAAGAATGTATGTTTTGATTACGGTTTTATGGTTATTCAAGATATTATTATGTTTCAGTTTAATATACAATCACTGTACTCACATATTTGGAATTTGACATTAAGGTATACATCATGTTGTTTTGGGGATTAATGGTAAATTGGTTTTTTAAATTTATTGACATTATTTAAGAAAAATTATTTCAATTTATGTGAAACTTATAAGATCCTAAAGGTTAAATTTTTATTTAATGGATTAAGATGAACCCAAGATGTTCTTGGATAACATGTGCTAATCATATTTTTTTGTAAATATTTAATATATGAATAAAAAAAATATGGATATTTTTATGATTTCAGTTGTGAATCAGGCATAAAAATAGTCATGAATATTCACTTTATGGATGAATTGTAAATTTATCATCTCCAAATCAATGGAAGAAACTATTCTTATGTCATAATGTAAATTTGATCCCAAGATATTTGGGTCCATTTGAAATTCATCACCATATCCATAAAATAGATTAGCATTTGGTTGTTCCAATGAATCTATCTATAGTAAACAATATGTTCCATGTATCTCTGCTGAGTAAGTACTAAAATAATCATTACCAAATATCGAACTTAGAGTTCAATCCACAAGAGAATTATCATTATTGGTAATAATAATTTCTAGAGATTCTAGATCATATAGAGAATGTTCTATGAATCATGAACACTAACTTTGTAATTTTTTCCAGTGAAACCCCTAGCTTGAGGAAGCCACACGGGATCCTTAGGATTTGTTGTTAAAAAATTATCCTCCATTATTTTTCCCTATGTGCCAAAATTTAGAGACAAGAATTTATTTTGGTGGAAGGGGGTAGAATGTAACACGCCACGATTTATTGAATTATATTTTTTTCAAATAAATTTATTTATTTTTCAATATATTACATAACATGAAACACCGAGTTTGCATTTATTTAAAAGAAACACCATGTTTATTTCATGTAACAAAAAACACCGAGTTTATATTTTATTACAGACAACACCAAGATTAAACGATAGAAGAAAAACTATTAAAACATTATTTTTTAATAAGATAATTATCTCATAACCATTAGAATGGTTGGTATAAGTATGATTAACTAAATTAAAAAATATATATGGCTTAAAAATATACATAAAAATAAGTATTTGGTTACTAATATTTTATAAATAATAATATAAACTTTTTAAAAATAATAAGAATCATTTTCATAAAAAATATTTTTATGTGAAATTTTTTATATCTCAATAAATTAAAAAAATAACTTTTTATGAAATATATTTTAAAAAATATTATATACTATATATTCATTATTTTAATTCATCTTATGTCATTTCTATTCATGGGATTATTATTGTAATGACCCGCTAATTCTCATTTTCTTGATAGTACAAAAATCTATTACCAGGCCTTAAGCTATATCCCCAAGACGCTGAAGGCTAGCAATAAATGTTAAAGGGTTTGAAATTCAAGTGGGGGACGATTTACCCTTTATGAAATAAACCAATAAACCAACCAACCAAAACCAAACATTCATTATATGATGCCAGAACAAATGAAAGACAACTCAACAACTTCTTGTATCTCAAAACCACATCAATGTAGGTAACAAAAGAAGTATAACCAAGTGTCAAAGGACACATAGGATAAACAACACAAGACTCTAAAAAGACCACAAGACTACATGAACCAAAATCTCTAAGATCCATAATTATAGAACATCCCAAACATCATGAGGTAGTGCTAAAAATGTTGGAAACGTTACCATTTCCCCTATCCCAGAAGATAGAATCTCTAAAAGCACCAATGTTCTAAAGCAGGGGTGAGTATAAAACTCATTAGGTTTTCCCCAATGACTTCCCTACTCATGGAACTTGGATATAAGAGTCCACAACAATTATATAAAAAAATTTATATAAAAAATTTCGGAAAGATTATTTGTAACTAAATATATTCAAGTTTCCAAAACCATTCATTACCAAAAGCATACAAGGGAAATTATAACCAAATTATCCAGCAAGTTACTTTTTCCAGAAAATAACTAAACAATATTTTAAAATATTTCACAATATCCCATTCTTGGCATACCCAACCAATCCTCAAACCCATGTCATGCATGCTATGTTATGAAATTTACATACCGAGGTGCATTTTCTCATCGATCTACCAAGTCTTCACAACGTAATTCTTTCCCAAGTTCCATTTAAACTTTGGCACTGCTCACAAGGTCATATTTCAACCAAGTCCTAGAAATTAAATATGAAATTTATATCATGTGTTCCCTTTAACATTTGACATTGATCACAAGTTCATATTTCAATCAAGTCCCAGAAACGCAATATGAAATCACACACAAATATTCCCAATGATCATGCCAAAATAACCTTTCAATAAAAGCACCATTTATGCCAAATATTTCCATTTCCAAAACAACCCACTTCAATAAAACTGGTATTTTATTTAAAACAAAAGAACAACCAATTTCAAAGAAACATTACATTTCAATAAAACATCCCATTTTTTGAAATCAACTAATACCATTTATGTTCCATCGATCCAAAAAAAATACCCATTTTAAAACCCACGTTTTAAAATGAGGAACCAACATATTCATTTAAAACCCCCAACTTTCCAGATTTCACAACCATCACTCAAAATGGATTCCAAAAAATGTTCAACAATTAAATCACAATAAATTCAACATCACACATTCAATTTAAAATCATGTTAATCAGTTCCAATAAGTACAATCGAGAAAGAAGCCTCATACATCAATGTTTTATATGAAAATCACAATGAACGAAGAATTCTCAAGAAAATCATATTGATTATTCAAGAACCCACCTTAGATCTCTTATCCTGGAAATAACAAGACCAAATCTCTTCATATTTGGAATCCAAACACTTTGATCTACCCATAACAGAAATATATTTAGGAAACTGGGAGAAAAGGAGAAGTAGATCTAAGTAGATCTAAGAAACTAATCAAGAATGATGGAGAATGATCACATACTTATGGAATACAACTTTAATTCGCCAAGTAAAGCCTTTAAATCGCCTCCAAAACTCTTGGGATAGGTTCTCCTTCCTTTAAGGGAGAGTAACCTTGAGTTATGGACACTTTGGAAGAAAAAACGAGGTATCTAGAGGCAATAATGTGTAAAATACTCTTTTCTAGGATCTCACAAAACTGCTAGCTTAGTTAGTTTGTACGGTTAGAAAAACCATGTGTTAACCGTGCATTTGACACTGCCTTGGTAGACCCTCACATGGCCTCCTCGCACAGTCTCCCAAACGGTGCTACAACCATGCGGGATCCATTGCCTCAAAAGTTCCAACTACACACATTTTGGTTTCAAGGTTAGACAAATTGTGCCCCTCCCGTGTGACTTCCAATTTTCTGCAAAATCACCTCCAATGTTCTCCCAAATCAACCAACTATCACCCTTTAACATATAACCATGAAAAGTATTATGTAAGGGTTACATACAAAAAACTGGGGTTACTACATTCTACCCATCATTGGTCTTTCCGTCATTAGAATGTAGAAAACCCTCACCCATCTGAAAGAGTTCTGAGCACTCCTCTTTCATTACCTTCTCATGCTCCCATGTCTGTTCAAAAATCAGACCATGCAGCCATGAAACCTGCACTAGACCGATGCTTTTTTCCTACAAGAAATTATATTTATTATCCACAATCCATACCAGGATATTTATCAATGAAGCATCTGGATCTAGGTTAAAGAGATCCCATTTGATTACTTGGTTAGTATTAAGCTAATACTTTTTTAGCTGAGATACATGGAACACATTATCCACTGAACTATACTGTGGTGGTAATACCAATGGATATTCCACATCTCCAAATCATTTTAGTATCTTGTAGGGCCAATGTATCTTGGAGATAACTTTCCCAATGTCTTAAAATGAAGATTTCCATGTCTTGGACAGATCCTCAAGAAGACATGATCACCCAAAACAAATGAAAATGTTCTTCGACAGTGATCTGCATTTGATTTTTTGATGACTTTGGGCCGTATCCATCCTCTTTCTAATCAACTGGATATTCTCCATTGTTTCTTGGACAAGGCCCTACCAAACTAGTATATTTTCACATGTTTCCACCCCTCATAGTGGATAATGACTAGGATGCCCATAAAATTCTTCTAACGGTTCCCTATGTATAGAGGCCTGATAGCTGTTATTGTATGAAAACTCCACCAAGGGTATACTATCCTCCCATGAGCCACGAAAATCCAATAAAAAAGCCTACAACATGTCTTCCAACATTCATATCGTCCACTCAGATTTCCCATCAATCTTGGTATGATATTCCAAACTCATAGTCAATCGATTTTCGAGAGATTTCTATAAGGATTTCCAGAAACAAGACATGAATCATGTATATCTATCAGATACTACTAAAACTATTATTCCATACCTCTTTACCACTTATCGAATATAGATTTTTGACAGATCCTCCACCGTATGAGTATCACAAATAAGGATGAAATATGCCAACTTGGTAAGATAATCCACTATCAGCCAAATAGAATTGTGTTTCTGAACCATTTTGGGAAGTCCTATGAGAAAATCCATTGCTATTTGATCCTATTTTGACACTGGGATAGGTAAATACTGCAACATTCCGACTATTCTCTGATGATCTACTTAAACATGATTACATGTTAATCACCACAAGACGAACTCAGTCATATTCCTTTTCATGTCGCTCCACAAAAACAGTGCCTTTAATGCATCATATATCATCTGTGTACCTAGAAGTACATCACGTCTCAAATTTTGGTAAGCATGAAGTATTTGTTCCTGACAAGTCCTAGGTACAACTATCCGTTCTCTAAAGCAAAAAACTGAATGCCCATTAAATTTTTATCCCTCAATGGTCTCCCCACCATTGATTTTTAAACTTATACCTAGAAATTTCATAGCAGATGTTTGTTCCTTATTGACCACATTTACAAAAATAGGAACAAGTGTAGCTAAAAAGAAAACTGTAGCATCACCTCGCTCTTCACATTCCACATGCATGTCGGCAACGACCAACATCAACTGCCATTCATCTGAAGATTATTTTCCAAATGAGTATATAATTTTCTACTCAGTTCATCTAACACTGAATTCCATTTTCCTGGTGTATACATAAATTCAATATGAAACATTTGGAGATACTCTACCCATCTTATTTGCCTCAGATTGAAATCTCGCTATGAGAAATTGTGTTTCAAGATTTTGTGGTATGAGAACACTATAAATTTATCACCAATGAGATAATGGTGCCATGTCTTCAAAGCATTGATGACTGGAGCTAACTTCAAATCGTGTGTTTGGTAGTTCTTCTCATGGAGTCTTAAATGTCTTGAACCATATGCAACCACATGGTCTCCTTTCAAGAGAACACAACCCAACCCTGATCCTGAAGCATCACAGTACACCACAAACCCCTATCTTGATTCTAGAATAATCAAGATAGGTGCCGATGTAAGTCAAACTTTAAACTCATAGAAAGACTTATTTAATTCCTATGTGCATTGGAATGTAGTATTATTCCGTGTCAGAGATATCATTAGAGAAGCTAGTTGGGAGAAATCACACACAAAGAGTTAGTAGTAACTAGATAGACAAAGAAAACATTATATCTCAAAGAAGTTATTCGATGGTTTCCATGAGATAACAACTGCCATATTTTAAGGATCAATAGAAACACATTTTTTAGAAATGAAATGGCCAAGAAAATGTACTTCCTATATACAAAAATCACACTTTGATAATTTGGAATACAAATAGTGATCTCTCAAGATTTGTAACAATGTTTCAAAGTGTGCTTCCTGGTCATCCCTTGACATTTAATACACTAATATTTCATCCATAAAGACAACAACAAAAGAATCCATATATTGCTGAAATATCCGATTCATCAAATCCATGATGACCACTGGTGCATTCGTTAGTGAGAATGGCATCACTACATATTCATAGTGGTCATATATGTTTCAAAAAGTTGTCTTTGGAATATCCACCTTTAGAACACGTAATTGATGATATCATGATTGAATTTCAATCTTGGAGAACCAATGTGCTCCCATTAATTTATCAAATAGATAATCAAGTGCAAGTAGATATCTTTTCTTTATCGTAACATGGTTAAGCTTACGATAATCAACACACAACCAAAGAGTTCCATCTTCTTTCTTCACAAACAAGACTGGTGCTGCCCATAGAGACGTACTTGGTCAAACGAAACCCTTGGTTTCAAGATCCTCTAGTTGTACATTCAATTCCCCAAACTCTATTTGTTCCATCCTATAAGACGTAAGGGAAATATGACTCTTCCCAGTGAGGAGATAAATTGTAAAATACACTTCCCTTATTGGTGGTAGCCTTGAAAATTTCATAGGGAATACATCTATAAATTGATCCGCAACAGTAAGAAAACTATTTTCCTTGATCTATTCCATTTATTCCAATGTCAACGCTTACAAATGTTAAGAGGTCATTACCACCATTGGTGCCAAAAAGTTCTTTTCACCTTTTTTATCATCCTTTATCCTCTGATAAGATTCTCGATGCTATCCTTAGTCATGAAACTTATTGTTCTACTATTATAATAGATGTGAGAGTTGAATGTTTTCAACCAATCCATACCTAGTATTACATCATAGACATCCATGTTCAACATTGATAAGTCCCATTTCAGTTCAACTCCTTCAATAATCATAGCACATGCTCGACACGCAAAGGCTTGACATTCACTTTCACCAATATGAGTTTGCAGTTTTAAGACATAAGACGTCATTTCCAACATTGAAAATAGCAATTCAATAGAAAAATAATAAATGAAAGAATGTGATGCACCAGTATCAAAGAAACCATTCACAAGGGTAGAATTCAAAAGAATTGTACCTCTCACCATAGATGGTATAACCTGGTCATCAATAATCATCTTCTTAGCTCCATACAATTGCTTCGTTGCTACATTGTTCTCCATATTTCCTTTCTTAGATTTCCCAAGTTGTGGAGTCATGGAATTTTTAGAATCACCATGGATAGCATTGCTTTATCGAGGAGAATGATTCTAATGTCCTCATCCTATCAATTCGTATGATGTTTGTGACAACTAAGAGGTGTGTTGAGCACCTGACCTTGGAGAATTGTGAAAATATTGCTGAAGGTTCCCTCTCTTCTTGTAGTTATGGTATGCTCTAGGTTGTACCATACACTCTCACTTTTATGTGGTCAAGTAAACCACATTGAAAGAAACATGCTTTTCTCTGTCGTCGTGGAGGAAGGTTCATTGATCGCACTGTCTGATTCTGATTTCCACGTCCACCTTGGAAATAGGATACCCTTTTTTGCATGTTCCCAATGGTTGAGTTACCACCATTCCCTATAGGTATCATCATTCCTCCTTCTATCAATCCTGAGATATAATGTTCATCCACAATCACTCTCTTCACCATTTGTTTATAATCTGAAATATAGAGCACCACAATCTTTGATTCAATCTCCTTCCATTTCCTTGATTTTATGATGTCTTCCATCAATGATGCAATTTCCGAATCCTCTAGTGAAGAACGGTCTAAATTCACAAATTTAGCTGCGTTCTCTGTGATAGAGAGGATCTCCAATTTTAGGATGAAGAAGTCTATAATTTTCTGGATCTTTAATGTATGAGGATAGAATTTTTTGTTGAAAACTCCTTTAAATCTTCCCATGTAAGGACTTCATATAATTTAGCATGCACTACTAAATCCCCCTACTGGTGTGAAATATACTTAAGCATATACGTCTCCAGCTTGACCTTGAGATCTGATGGTCTGCTGGTGAAATCGAAGATACAATTCATCCTACTTAGCCACACCTCTGCCTTCTTAGGTTCAACATCACCCTAGAAGTTTGGAGGATTTTTATTCATGAACCCGATGGTATAATCCACATTCCTTGGTTCATTCCTTATGTTCCCTATATCCGTAGCTTTAAAATCTTTCAGAATCATCTAAACCGGATCTTGGTTAACCTGTGGTTCAGGTGCAACCACATTCTCCACATCTTATTTGGGGTGTCTCTGATGACGCCTATCAGGTTCCCTTTTCTAAACAAATAACAAACTCTATCAGTCTCACCCCTTTAGAATCTTACGGAATAGAATTTAAAATTATATAACATCAACTAGCAAAGAATTGTTTTCAAAACGAGCTTTTTCCATGTTTAACCATTTTTGAAAACATTCAACATGCTTTATGAAAATCAAACCTTTTTCAAAATATACCAAATTTCATGTTTCAGAATCTATTATTTGAAAAAAATTTCTGTATTTTTCAAAAACTCGCACCATGCAAAAAATTATAAATCATTCATCAAAATGAGATATGAAATCATAGTGGGATTTCACTCCAGTAAAATACATTACAAGCTCATATCATTGGCTAAACCCATGACAATGAGATTTCCAACATTCTAGAAGTTTATCCAGAACACTTATGTACCAAAAACCCTAGTAACTTGATGTTTATCATAAACATGTTATCCAAATCATTTTATGCTATACATTTCATGTTCCAACAATACCACTCCTGTCTATGATTCCATCCTAAGGAATATAAAAAAAGGAATTCCAACTCCAAGACCAAGAAAACTGTTGACCATTTGTACTACTAAGGAAGGACCTGACTGATACCATTTGTAATGACCCACCAATTCTCATTGGCTTGAGAGTAAAATGAGTCAATACTAGTCCTTAAATGAAATCTACACGATGCAAAAGGTGGGAAATAAATTCCCAAGGGTTTCAAACACAAGTGGGTGATGATTTACCCTTTAAGAAATAAATAAATTAACTAACCAACCATTACTAAACATTCACTATATGATTCCTGAAAAATTAAAAGACAACCCAACAACTTAATATAACTCGAAAACCACATCAAAGTATATAACAAAAAAAGAATAACAATTTATCAAAGTACACAATATATAAATGACACAAGACTCTCAAAAGACCACAAGACTCCATGCTTCATATGATCTTAACTCCACCATCTCTGAACTTCCCAAAAATCATGACCTAGTGTTAAAAACGTGGGAAACGTTACATTTCCCCCTATCCTTGAAGATAACATCTGCAAAAGCACTAAAGTTCCAAAGAAGGGTTCAGTATAAAACTCAGTTGGTTTTCCCCAATGACTTCCCTACTCATTCCACATGGATTGAAGAGTCAGAAACAATTATATGAAACATTTTATATGAACAATTTCCAAAAAAAGGTTATAACTAAATATAAACATGTTTCCAAAACCATTCATTACCAAAAGTATACATTTTCAATTGAAACAAAATTTTTCGGAAATTTATTTTTTCCAGAAAATAACTAAACAAGATTTTAAACCATTTCACAATATTCGTTTCTTAGCATACCTAAAAATTACACAAACCCATGCAACCAACCATGAATGCTAGGTTATGACAGTTCCATACTCCTGAGTGATTTATCATCGATATCCTTAGCCATCACAAGGTAATTGTTTTTCATGTTCCATTTATCCTTTGGCACTGAGCACATGGTCATATTTCAACAAAGCCCAAGAAATGAAATATGAAATTTATATCCCATGTTCCATTTAAATTTTGGCACTGAGAATAAGGACATATTTCAAAAAATCCCCAGAAATGCATTATGAACTCACAGTCCAATATGACCAAGGATCATGCCAAGACACCCTTTCAATAAAAACACCATTTATGACAAATATTCCCATTTCTAAAACAACCCACTTTAATAAAACTGATCTTTTATTGAAAACCAAAGCACAACCCATTTCAAAGAAACATTTCATATTAATAAAATATAACCTTTTATTGAAAATAATTAATCCCATTTATGTTCCATAAATATTTCCTTTTTAAAACCCATGTTTTAAAACCAAGAAGCAACACATTCGTTTAAAACCCCCATTTTTTAGACTTCACAACCATCACTCAAGAGGGTTTCCAAGAAGTGTTCAACAAAATAATCACATTCAATTAAACACCACACATTCAATTAGAAATCATTATAATCAATTATAGTAATTGGAGTCGATAAATAATCCTCCTAACTCAAATTTGTGATGAAAATCACAACGAATTAAGAACGCTCAAGAAAACCGGGTTGATTCTTCAAGAACCCACCATAGATCTATTATCCATGCAAGACCAAGACCAAATCTCATCATATTCGGCATCCATACACATAGATATACCCATAAAAGGAATATAACGATGAAACCGAGAGAAGATGAGAAGAATTAGATCTATGTAGATATAAGAAACCGATCAAGAACGACGATGAACAATAACATACCCAAATAATCTGACATTTATTTGTCAAGGAAAGCCTTCAGATCACCTAAAAAACACTTGGGAGAGGTTCTACTTTCTTCAAGGGAGAGTAATCCCGGTTTTTGTTCACATATGAAAAAAAAGATCCATTTATAGGAAAAAACGTGTGTGATCTACTTTTTTAGGATCTCAATAATGTGCCCGCAAAGTTAGTTAGCATAGTTAGACAAACCATGCACTAACCATATGTTAGCCACTGTCTCAGAAGACCCTTTAATAGAATCCTTGCTTTGTCTCCCAGACCATGATCCAACCATGTGGGAGCCACTTTCTCAAAAGTGCCAACTATGCATGGTTTGGCCGCACGGTTAGACAAACTAAACACCTCATGTGTGACTTCCAATTTTCACCAAAGCACCTCCAATGTTCTCCCTACACTCTCAAAAAGCAACCGTAAACTGATAACCAATAAAATAATTATTTAAGGGTTACATACCATATACTGGAATAATAAATCCAATTTTATGTTGAAAAAATATGTTATTCAAAAAAATTATTTTTATTACATTTGTTTATAATAAATTTTTAAATTAATTTATTATATTAGTATAAAATTTAATTTGAAATTTTTTAATGAATTTTTTAAATAATAATGTCAAAATTATATTAGTGTTAGTTTTTAAGAACTTTCAGAGGAGATAAATGCTTTAGTGAATATTAAAAAATACTAATATCTGTAAAAGGATTTTATTTCTTTTATAGAATCTAAAATCCTTGAAAATTTCTAATATTCTTATAAATGTTAAATTAGTTTAATTTTTTATTTAAAAATGAAATTTATTTTATTTAATATAATTTCTTAATGTATTTTTATGTTAAAAGTTTTTAAACATAAGAAAATTTCCACCATGGAAAACAACATTTCCTTCGTGACTGTGGGTTTAACATTAAATTAAAATCGTCCAATTCTCTAAAATGTATTTGGAAAAATTAATTCCATATTTTTATTAATAATAATTTATTTTGTCAAAGTTTTTTCAACTTAATTATTTACCATAATACATAATGAAAAAAGGTTAATCTAAGGGTTACAGTTGAATGAAAAGAAGTAAAATGACCTATAATGTTGGAAAAAATGATTTTATATACATATTTAGTCCTTAAAACATGTATGTTATGATAATTCCCTATCTTGGATCCTTTCTTCCATGTAAAAAATCAATGTAATCATAGCTCTTTTCAAAAGTTCTAAGTATGTCCTCTCATACACTTATCAATGGAATCTCACTATCCTCTCACATTTACACCTCAAAAAACACTTCATTAATAAAATACCCTCCCAAATAAACTCCATACCTCCCACTATAGGTCTATGATCCCTTAATATTACCCTAAATCCATCGAAATAAGGATCTTGGTATTAACCTAAAGAGGATATCTAAATAAGTACTAAAATTATTATCATTGTGTTTTAGGTTTATTTCTTCTTCCAAAACCATAAAATATTATTAAATTATGATTATAAAAAAATATCATATAATTATTTTATTTTATTTTAATTTAATAACCTACATTAATATCGTCTTCTATCAAATGGTAAATGAAACTGTTGATTGTGTGTACAGCGGACTACCACATCACGAACCGATGTTATTGGTTTTTCATGAACACCTATCATGGATGGATGTAATTGTGTTTCTAATGTTAATATATTATATTAAATATATTATTATAATTCATGAATTATAATATCATGTAAAAATTATTACATCCATACTCATTGGGAAACAATAACGACAGGCATATGTATGATGAACTATCACCTCACGAACAAATAAAACGTTTTTTTATTTATGTTCTATTTGAATTGTAATTAGAACATAAAAAATTAATATATATATATATATATATATATATTTGAAACATAATAATACTTATTTAATTATCCAGACTTATTTTCCATTCCATGGTGGATACAAAAACATCATTCATGTGAACAGCAGACTACCTCCTCATGAAGGGATGTAATTTGTTCTTCATGTATTCTTTATATGGAAGGTAAAAGATGGTATGATTAAATAAAAATATTTTAAATATATTAAATATAAATTAATATAATTTTTTAATATATTATTTTCCATTATTTATTTAATATCATCAACAAAATGGAAACATTGTTCATTCATTCATATAACCTACCACCTCTTTAAACAGTGTAGTTCCTTTTCTATAACAAACTTTTATGGATTACAAAAATTTAATATATTATGAATATATTTAATATTTATATCATTTTTCTATTTATTGATATTTTGGAACCATGATCAGTGTACAAGGATCAATAATAACAAATCAAAACATACATGAAAAAATGAATTTATTAACTGAAACATGATTTTATCATGGAATTGTTAATAAATAGTTTATTAAAAATCATATTTAAATCTTATATGGTATTATATATAAATGTATATTTTTTTATATAATATATATATATAAAAGACCTATATTTATAATATCAGATGTTTGAATATGTATGCTGGATGTCGATACTTATGGTAATTGATTTTTATATCAATTTTTCTTCTTTAAGACATACATTATGTTTTTTACCTATCATATTTTATGAGTTTTATATAAATCCTATTTTACAAGTAATTTCTTTTATTTATTTATTAAAATTATATTTTCTGATTAATTTAATTTGTTCATTTGATGGTTCTTATGATTCAATGTTACCCATGTTGTAAGGGTTTTAAGATACAATCTCACCATTTAACTAGATTAATTATGTTTGTTATAATTTCATATGCATGTTTTATAAAAATGTTTTCAAAAAAATGTTTTATCATTATAAAATAGATTGATTAAAGATATTCTAACCCATGCTCTATTTTTTTACAATATTTTTAATGGAATCTTCGAGTCTTTTTCCATACATTTCCACTTATATTTTACGAAAAAATGTGAATAGAATCATTATTTTAATATTTATAAAATGAATGGAATTTCTTGCCATCATGACAAATATTTTTATTGGAGTGTCCATTATAAATTTAAAATGTTTTTCCAAAAAACTATTATGACAGTGTTTTATGAATTTATAATTTTAAAAATATAATTTTCAACGAAGTTTTATTTTCCATAGATTATTTTCAAATGATTTTCTTTAAAAATAATTTTCCATATAAGAAGAAATCATTTTATATAACATTAGTTATAATGGGATTATGATCCATTGATAAAATGATTACTTTTTTCTAGATGGTATAGAATGATTACGAAAATAGGTTTACAAAACCCATTTTTTTACATGAGTTATATTATGATGAAATATTTATGAAACATGTTTCATTCGAGGGGTTATACTATGATGAAATGTTTAACAGACTAGATTCATTTTCATAAGTTATTATTTGGAGAATGTTTTAAGATATTTTGGAACAAAAATATATATATCGTGGGATATGTGGGACCTATATCTTCATTCAATACATTTAGTTAACATGGAAACATATATTATGTTTGAACTTAATTACATGTACACAATATTATTCATGAACCTGATTACATGTTCATAATGTTATACATGAACCTGATTAAATATTCATAGTGTTATGAAATGACCTATAATTCATGTTCATAAGGGTATGTGTGGACCTAATTATATATTAATAACTTTATTTGAGGGATTTATTTCATATAATTACTAAAATCATTGAACATGATTCTATTTTTATATATTCAAAATTCTATAATCTTATTTTTATTCCAAAAATATATATCTTAATCTATTGATTTGTTCTCATGGACCATCTTCTATGATTACTTTATAATTCATTCCATGTGTGTTTTCTTGATTTATTACATGACCTATGTTTATGATCTATGATATGTAGAGTTTTTTAGATGGTAATGTCATGTTCTCAGACCATTATACTCATGTTATTTTTATGTGTTCAATGATATCTTTGATGTTCACTCTTACTCATCAATTGATCTCACCCTTAATTACAATTACCATAGTTTTTAATGAAATATTTTATTTATGATAAGCCTAAGATATGTTAATTTTATAATAAAATTAGTTGGAGATTATGTAGTTCACCTATAAAAAAGTTTTATATGTTTTCAAATTTATAAATATTGTATGCCTAAATGATTATTTTATGTAATGTTACTTTTTTTAATTGATACTCATATATTAATATGTAATATTTATGAATGTGAAATTAATTTCATAAAAAGAATAATTTTTCCTACAGAAAAAATATTAAATACTATATCAAATAGCGTAAGGGAAGGACCATATAAATTATGAAATGTATTCTTGGGTATGAAAGAGTACAACCAAATTTATCCCAAATTGATTTGATGAACCCTTACAACATTTGAAATGATCCCATAAAAAACTATTAAACTATATGATTTCAAATGAAACAATATATATGATGAATAATTAGAGAATAATGATACAAAATACTATATGGTAAGTGGATACACCATTCTAAAGAAAATATGTTGTATAATAGTTGTATGTCTCATGGAGTGAAAATTTAAGACCACAAAACCCTAACCGTGTATCTGATTAATCCATGAATTCATTTAACATATTAAATAATCAATTTATTTTTATTAAATAAATTCCTAGGAACCTAATACATCTACATTTTATATAATATATCTAATTTAGTTTAATATTTTGTTTACTAATTATGTAGTTTTTTTTATGTTTGTATGAAAATGTAGTTCGTGTTGGTATATTTCTTGTATTTTTAATGATCAAAGATGATATTTTAATAATAATATAAATACATAATATAACCATTCTAGGAAAATAATAATAATAATTTTATTCTAAACATATGACATAATTATTATCCGTATTCCCATAGTCATCCATAATAGTGTTTTATAACAATGTTCAAGTAGCTTGTCAAACTAACCAGAAAATGAACACATTATTTCTTCGTAGGTGAGTATGGTTATTAAAATATTTAATCTTATTATAACAGAATAATAATGATATTATTTAGATTTTTTTATGATTTTGAATAATATTTTCAGTTTTTTTGGATAAATAATGAAGATCATTATGAAAAATTAAAAATGTTAATTCACGGAATTAGTAATCTTCACGATGCTTGATTAACATTCTTTTGTTTTTCTCATTGGATGGAAAGGAATAAATATTGTTAGATAAATTAATAAAAAAAACATTTTAATAATGATATTGAGTTCATTATATACATATGGCTATGATAGGTTTGTAAGGTCATTAATAAAATAAAAAAAGATTAAGTAACACTCACTGTGGTACCTTGATCTTTCTCTTAAACATAACCTTAGAAAGGAGAGGATTATACTAAAAAATTGAGTCTAGTGGAATATTAACATGAGATGTGATTCTATGTGAAGAAAAATTTCATTTTTTCTAGATGATATTCAATGTAATGGGTATGTAACAAATGGATTCAAGTGTCCCCTTTTATAAGTGTAGAAAATGTAACTTTTCTAAATTCCCATTGCTTTTTGATGTTATGATTACACTTTTCAATTGTCAATAAACCCAAAAGTTAAAAATAATTGATCTTTTGAGTGAGATAATATATATAAACCCTTTTATAGGGACTTACCCACATTTCATAAACATTATTCAATCCTTTTATCATTTTTTTGTATTTTTAGTATTGTTTACCTTGGTAGCATGTTTTAACCATAGTAGTTTATATTTTATTTAAAATAAAAGGTAACCCTTAAAAAATATTTTTACAAAATTGAACTAAATTTAGGATCCATAGTTATAATTCTATTTATATATAATAGATAATTATCATTTAAATTAAAAAAATTATTTTATAAAAAAACTAGATTATAGAAAACAATTTCTTAACATTAAATATTCTTAATCTAATTGTGTGTTAAATAAAAATTTCATGATTTATAATGTAATTATATATGTTATAAATTCATGTTGATCCACATTTTTTACGAAATTAATTAATTTAATGATAAAATATTAAAAAATATTATTTTATTAAATATTAGTTTGTGAATTATCTGGGTCATTACCATTAATCATTTTAATCATACTTTAATGAAATAAAATTAATTATTACATTTTATGATCATTTTGATATTAAATATATAATACCTTTTGATATATATAATTTTATTAAGTGATAAAAAGTAACATAAATTATAAGTGAATAAAAATAGATTTCAGTGTAAAAGCATACTTATATTTTTGAAATATTACACACGAGTTTAATAAATTAGTCATAGTTTATTTCATTTATTTCTTTTAATATATATATTTATTAAAAATATTTCTAAAAATTTAATTAATTATTTTATTATGATAAAAGTATAAGTTGTTATAAAATTTAGTATTTCCACTATTCAATTAAAAAAATACTATTTCATGAAAATTTATAAAATTCATACTCAGATAATATTGAAATTCAGAATGTGAAAAATAATTTTATTTCAGAAAATATAATTCTAAAAGATTATAATTTTAATAAAATCATAGAAATATAATGAGGATAAGTTTTCTTAGAAAATATATTTTGATAAAATTATTAATTATTGTTTCTTGTTTCTTATGAATTACTAATAATGATGGTGTTAATATATTTTTCATATCAATAGTATATTTTAACTACAAAATATTTATTATATGGAACATAAAAAGTTAATTTTTAGAAATGAGACATTTTGAATCATAAATCAGTATTATAATTTATTTACCTACTATAATTTAATTTTCATCAATGTCTTTGTTTTAGTAAAAGAATGTATTTATATTTTTTCATATACATCAAAATTTGTTATATAAATTTCTAATGTAACGACCAAGGTATTTATAGAATAAAAATTCTTCTTATTTATCAATATTTATGAATTAGATATTAGTATTATGTTAAATAGGACCCTTTTTTGATAGCATACTCAACACGCAAAAGTAGGTTTCTTTGGAATCTTATGTTGCACAAAACATTGAGTTATACTAGAAAATAATATAATATTATTATTCATTTAAATGGTAGTTAACACATATATATTATATTTTATGGGAATGAACCTAAATAACTAAATTAATATTACACATGTTTGTAAAATGACTTTACATTTATCAAATAAATTTTAGAGTATTAAAATAAGATTGTATCTGATTTTATTCAAGAAATACACATATATTATTTTAAAGGTCGATTAACCGCCTTTTGATGGAGAACCCTTTTTAAATAATGTTCATGTCACTTTTATATTTTCTATTTTACAAAATAAACCTCTTCTTTAGAAGAGTAACAACAAAATTTACTTTCAGTAATTTTTTTATTCATCTTATAAAATTAATTTTTAATGGATAATAAAATATTCTGCATTTTATGTCCAAAATGCCTTTTCACTTAATTTAATTATATGATTATATTGTCTTTTCAATTGTTTTTCAAGTTTAATTAGATTATATTTTTATCATTTCATCCAATGTTGGTCATTATATGTAATTTTACTTTGAAATTGGACATAAACACATGCAAATCTTTTCGTCGCTTTTACTTCTTAAAAACACATTTTTTGGTTTTGACAATGAGAATTAATTTTAAATTAATTTCTGAAACATTAGTGTTTTTAATTTGAAAAAATGTATACCATATCTAGAATCATGAGGTCCAAATTTTAAAAATAGATTCCTTTTATTTTTAAAAAATAAGAATAATAACTTCAATAAATATTTTATTTACCATGGTTAAAGGGTAAATCTGCTAAATAAGGGTTAAAAAATAACAATATAATAGTATTAAATTACACTAAGATATGTCCTAAATCTATTTTATGTCATATTTATAGCCATTAACATACTTGGATCTATTTCTGGACTCCATGGAGCTGCTTGTGTGTGAAAATGACTTTTAATTACTTTTAATTTAAAGTAATGGATACCATAACCAAAACATGAATCCTCTAATAAAATAATTGTTATATGTGGTTACATAACTCATTTTTTCGACTATAAATAGTAGTTAAATATATAAAAACTATTTCCTACATCATGATATTTTTTTTATATTTTTTAGACATCAAATAATAAATTTTTTTTGACACAATGATGATGTAGTGATTATCTTATTAATGAATGTTTTTAATAAATGAGATTATAAAAATCAAAACTATATTTATTTCTGAACTTTTTATTCCATGAACGAAATTTATGGACGATTAGGACTTTTAATATTTTAATTGATGATGTTTTTTATAAATAATCACGTTGATATGGATTTTAAAAAATTCATGATATGAATATTATAAAATTGATATATCTGTTTTTAAAACAAATACTATTTTATTAAATGATTTAATAGTCCCAAAAATAGGATATTAGGAAAAATGAAATAGATAATTTTTTACATGTCGTTAATGAACCAATTGAGGTTATATTGTCATTTAATTGTAAATATATTAACCATATAGTTTCAATATACATGAAGACATGGGAGATGTTAAATTAGATAACTAAGGGTTAAAGAGAAAGGATAAGGTTATATTTGTGACCTAAACTTCTGTAAACTGTATTTTATCAAAGTATTTAGATCCATACTCTTCTTATATTTGAAATAAATCAGTTTTTTGTTATTTCACGTTGAAAATGAATTAATAATAAAATATTACTTTCAAAATTTCCTAATGTGCCCCTCTCACTCTTATAAAAGGACACCACCTCTAACCCTTACTCACACCTCTCAAACCACATTTTCTTGTCAAAAATCTAACAAAATAATCTCAGAAAAACTCTATATTCCACGTAAAAGACTTACATTGGGATGAAATAAATTAACGAATGCCTTTTAGCTTATATCAAAAGCAGTAACCATATTTGAGGTAATGTTTTCTCTCAAGATTATTTCATTCAATTTCATTCTCCAACCTCCTAAAATCTATTTATTCAATTATTTTATTACAACATAAATGTCATCAATATACTATAATTTTTTATGAGAATTATTCTATATATACTTAGACACACCTCAATCTAATGATTATAGAACATATTTTATATGTGGACAACAAACTACTGCCTCAAGAAATGATGATTGTTCAATCTTATCCTACCACCACTTATAGTAATCATTATGATGTTACTATAATTAAATATGATATTTATGATATTTATTTTATCTCTATTCTACTGTAATTATAATTTATAATATACCATTATTCTTTTCATGTTGAATAAAGACGATAATTTTATTTGATGAAGTGTGGACTACCGCCCCCTCAAAGTGATATGATTCTTTCATGCTATACATGGAACATATAAAGGATGAAATTAATAAAATTATGTAAGATATATAAAATATATATTATACTGGATTTATAATATACCTATGTATCATTTATTTTTCATTCCATTAAATATGATAATGAAATGAAAGTAGCGTTCATGTGTACGTACTGCTTACCGTATCCCGGAACGGTGCATTTGATTTATTATATCCTAATGTTATATAAATTTATAAATACATATATACTGGATATATATTATATATATTATATATAAATCATTAATATCATTTCGGAGATAATTTAATTTTGACCACAAGGTAAATTTTTAATTATAGCCAGTTCATTTTTGACTGAAGTACAAGACATCGAAAAAATGACCGATTTGAACTTGAATATTTATATGATTGTTATAGAAAGGTGATAAGTGATATAAAAGGAATAATAAACTTAAAAAAAGGTTTGGAAACATTTATAAATTAACTTATGTTAATTATTTTGGAAATTAAGGAAAGAACGAGTCAAGTCGGAGATGAGGTAAGGGAACTTCTTAACACAATTTCCATTCTTTGGGTTCATTTTCTACTTCTTGATTATGCCGTGAAATAAATATGTGAGAAATGAATTTTTATATCCTATAATGTATATATAATTTCTTTATGTTTACTTATATTGAATACACATTATCAATTTATTTTATTTACAAAACGATCTTTGTAAGGGATTTTGGCTCAATCTCTTTTCTTTGAGACATATTTTGATTTATACATGACATTATTTTATACAGGTTATAAAACCCTTTGAATTTTATTTTCATTCAAAGGGAATCTTTTTTCTATGTAGAGTTTTACTAAATGACCTGTAGAGTGTTTCTTTTTAACTTACCTGGTGAAAACAAACTATCTGTCACCGTGAGCATTATTTGATATTTGTCTTCTTTAACAAGTCATGATGTTTTTAAATATAAAATAAATACCAAATAAAATTTTTACATATTATTTTTATTAAAAATGGTTTTGAAATTGGATTTTCTATTTCAATATCTTGAAATTATTTATTGAGTTTGAAAATGAAATTTTATGTTTGGAATGTTGATTTTTGGAATCTTTTAGGTGTGATGATTATATAATGGTAGTTGGATATTTTCCGGGTTGTTACATGATAAAAAAATGATAGGTGGTTCTATGATAAACAAAGGATGAGTCATTGCGTTATAACCTCCAATGCTTTAGGTATGAGAGTCCGTCGTTTGGCTATTTTATTAGTAAGAATGATTTGTAGAAGTCGACTATATGGTTATTCTATTGTAGTATGATTTTGTGCCATATTTACCTTTTATATGTTATGTGTTCTTTATATGGGTTTTATGGTAATATTTAGGTTACAAAAGGGTAAGAAATGATATTTTATTTGGTGAAGAGTATTTACTACTTAATAAAGGTGAAATTTATTACTTATGATAAAGTTTTCATGGATTACATGTTTTTTTGAAAAACTAAATGTTTTCCTTATTTATGTATACTTTATTGTGATTTCTATGATCATACCATGTTTCTGAATTGTTTTTCGTAGGAGCTAAAGAGGAATAGTTTCGATTATGGGGTCATGGAAAATTCATTATGTTTAAAACATTGAACTAAATATGTTTCTTTTTTAAGAATTTTTGTCTTATAAAAAAATGATATTGAGAAGAAGTGTCTACTTGTAATCTTCATGTTCTTATGTATAAGTTATGACCTAATTAGTTAAAGCTATAAACCATAAAATATCCTCAATGTGAATTATTAAATTAATTATAGATTAATTAATGTTTAAAGATGAGTCCTTATAGTTGGTATCAAAGATCGGTTCAGATACCTATAGAGGTTAGGGTTTTATTTAAGCATAAGTGACATAACCATAATGGTTAGTATATTAGAAGGACTCTTAGTTATTTTAGATTAATTGAATGTGTTGATGATAATATGAAAAGGTATTTATTCGTTTTTACCCACCTCATAAGATAGTATATTATGATTTTACTGATATACTAACACTGACCTTTTTTGTCTCAGTAAATGGTTGTATCTAGCAGGCACCAAAGTAACAATGGGTGTGAAGGAAACTCATGTGTTTTTATGAATGAGAAACTGAATGAAATAAGATATGAAATGAGAAATATTGTGGTTATTTTTATCTAACTATCTAGAGTCATGATTTAACACATGAACCTTGTTGATTTTTAAAATGAATCATATATGCAAGAAACAAATCCTAATCGAAATTCAGGTTATAATCATATTGGTAAGTATATTCAAAAAAACTATGTGCCAAGGATGTGGAAAGAAACACTAAGGAACTTTCTTCAAAGGGATGGGAATGTGATTCATATGTTGTAATTAATGTCATAAAGCAATAACCTCCTATAGAAAAAGGAATCTTCCAGTTGACTCCATGAAATGGAAAGAAGTTATTTTCAAAGAATGAATTGAATTTTTTAAATATCGTATGAATTGTTATTATACAAATATATGTACTACAAATAAGGTTTGGGAATGGGTTAAATAGGATCGTAAAAATATATGTTTACCAATTTTTAAAGCCTTTCGAATTAAAGATTATGAAAATGAAAATGACCTATGAATGTTATGGATTATTTCTTATCTCATGCGTAGAAATTGCTAAAATCTTAGGACATTATGAATGATATAATTTTTAGGAATGATGTATAAATGAATATGATGAAAAAAAATGGATAGCAGATCATGAGTAATAATGGGTTATTAATATGTCTAGGAATTGAAGAGTTATATTGGATATATGGATTATGATACGTTTAAATTTAATAATGATAGGATTACATTGGACGAATTTTTGTAGTATGTGTAACCCTAAAGTTTGATTGGTGAATATGTTATTCAAGAAATAATTATCTTTTATTGTGTGGAGATTTTGGATAAACTTTGGGTTATTTATTGAAATTATTAACCTATCATAGAGAATATGTGATTTGTTTAATTACTCTTCAATATGGGACTTTAAGAGTTTTCGATGTTATTTAGAGATAAATGTCATGATTTATAATGGAAGACTATATGATTAAATTCTTCACAGGTTTGGGTTTTAATCTTAGATAGGATTAAATTGATGAATTTTAAGGACAATTTTTTATTTAATGGACTTTGTGAAACATTAGGAACTATTGGTTGAATTTTGGAGATTAAGAGTAGTATTTCTTTTTATAAAGGATTATCCTTTTGAGAACTATCTGATCTCGTACAAAAAATCCTGGTTTTGGTTAATATATAGTTCATATTTTTTATATTATGTGATTTTATAAAAAATGATTCAACTGATTTTTATGTTCCCAAGTCATCTTGAATACTAATTGTTAGGACAAAAGATTATTTTGTGGTAGAAATTTACTAAAGGATGAAAGTCTACAAGTCAAGTAAGTATGTTTCCTTATGTTTTTAGTCCAGCTCATAAATAAATTCCTCAACTTTATTAAATGAAACATAAAACAAAAAAATCCCATTTACTTTTCCTACAAGGTAATCAAAGACCTTTTAACCCATCACAATTTTGTGATTTTCTGGTGGTTACCATTCTCCTAGTCCTGTTTTAAGTCACTCTCCATCAGAACTTGATGGTTAGTTTATCTTCCATGTCCATTTTTTCCTATATAGAATCCTAGTATGGGTTATCTTGTGTGACCTTTCTACTTCTCTTTCTATCGTTTAATGTGATAGTTTTATTAACTCTCTTTCTGATGTTGGACATTCAATGACGTTTCCATGCCCAATTTTAAAAATGTGAGGACAGAATTTCTAAAATGGGGGAAGGATGTAATGACCCAGGTATTTATAGAATAATATTTTAAATATCTATTAATACTTATGAATAAGATATTAATTTTATGTTAAAGAGGACACATTTTTTTACATAATACTTAACACACAACAACGGGTTTCTTTGAAAACTTATGTTGCACACAACATTGAGTTATACTGAAAAATAATAAAATAGAAAACTTATTTTAAATAGTAGTTAAAGCATAGTCATTGTATTATTGGGAATGAACATAACTTACTAAATTAATATTAAACATGTTTTTCCAATGTCTTTATATTTATATAATAAATTTTAGAATCTTAAAATAAGAATGATTCTGATATAAAGAATGAAATACTCTAATATTATTTAAAAGATCGATTGACCACCTTTTGGTGGTGAATCCTTTTTAAATATATCTTTTGAAACTTTTATATGTTAAATTATAAAAAATAATCTTCTTATTTATAATAGGGACATCAAAATTTTCCTTGGGTAAATTTTTGATATTTTTGGATAAAGTATATTTTTTAATAAATAATGAAAATACAACATTTTAATTTAATATTATAGTATTATCTAATTTAACTATATTATTATATTGTCCTTTTAATTGGTTTTAAAGTGTAATTAGATTATATTTATATCGTTTAATCCAATTTTGGTCGTTGGAAGTAATTTTACATTGAAAGTGGACAAAAATAAATTTCAATCTTGGGGTATCTTTTACTACATGAAAACACGCTTTTTGGTTTTGACAATAGGAATTAATTTTAAATTAATTTTTGAAAATTATGTGTTTTGAATTTTGGAAAATGGATTCCATATGTGTAATTAGAAATTCCAATTTTTGTAAATAGGTACTTTTTATTTTTAGACATTATGAAAAGTATCTTCAGAAAATATTTAATTTTCCAAGGTTAATGGTTAAATCTGGTAAATAAGGGAAAAAATAATATTATAATAATATTAAATTACACTAACACATGTCCTAACCCTATTTTATGAGATATGTTCTACCATGGGAATCCTTGAGTCGATTTAAGGACCCCATGGAGCCACTTGTGTGTGAAAATGATATTTAATTACTTATAATTTAAAGTTAAGGAAAATATAACCTAAACATGTATAATTTTCTAAAACAATTTTTATATGGTTTTATATAAGTGATATATTTGACAATAAATAGTAATTAGAAATAAAAAAATATTAAATACACTATGGTATTTTATTTGTAATTTCTAGACATCAAATAAATAAATTTATTTAGGACACAATGATGATGTAGTGATTACCTTATTAAGGAATGTTTTAAATAAATGAGATTATAGAAATTAAAATAAATTTATTTTAGAAATTTTTATGCCATAAACGAATTTTATGGATGTGTATGAAGGATTATATTTTAATTAAACATGTTTTTTCAAATTAATCATGTTCTAATGGATTTTTTAGAATGTTAGGATATGAATAGTATAAAAATTGATATAAATGAGTTTTCTTAAACAAAAATACTATTTTTTTTAAATGATATTATTGCCCTAAAAATCAAAGAATCAGAAAATTACTCAGATAATGTTGAAAATTTCATTAATGAACCACTTTAGGTTTTATTGACATTTTTTAAATATATTAACTATATTATATGAATAAACAAGAAGACATGGTAAATGTTAAATTAGTTAACTAAGGGTTAAAGCTAAAGGATAAGGTTACATTTGAGACCTATTCTTGTCTAAAACCCACTGTATGAGATTATTTAGACTTTTAATCATCTTATATTTGAAATATATTTCATTGGTGTTATTATAATTTGGAAATCAATTAATAATAAAATAATACTTTCAATCTCCCCTAAAGTTCCCCTCCTCCCTCTTATAAAGGACCCCACCTCAATCCCTTACTCACACCTCTCAATCCCCCTTTTCTTGTAAATAATCTACCCAAATATTCTCCCAACATCCATATATTCCTTCTAGAATCCTTACATTATAAATAAGTCAACTAAACAAATCATTTTATCTTAAATCAAAAGGAGTTACCCGATTTGAGTTAATGTCTTCTCTCAAGATTCTTTCATTAATTTTCCTTCTCCAACCCCCTAAACTCTCTTTATTTAATTATTTTATAAAAAAACATGTATAATATATATACTAGGTTTTTTTATTAGAATTATTCAATCTAAACTTATAAACACCTTCATCCAATGGGTATAAAACAAACTATTTCTGTGGACGATGAACTACAGCCTCACAAAAACGATGATTGTTCAATCTTCTCCTACCACCTATTATGGTTTCCATTTTGAAGTAAATATAGTTATATATGATATTTATTTTTTCAATATTCTACATTAAATCTCATTTAGAACATACCTTTTTGATTTTCATGTTCAATAAATACGATGATTCCATTTCAGGATGTGCAGACAACCACCCCCTCAAAGTGATATGACTCATTCATGCTATACATGGAACATATAAATGATTGAAATAATGAACTTATGTAACTTATGTAACATATATATTATAAATTATTTATAATATACCTATTTATCATTTATTTTTATTTCTTTTAAGTATGAAAATTAAATGAAATTAACGTTAAAGAGTACGTACGACTTATCGTCTCCATGAACGGTGCATTTCATTTCTTATATCCAAATGTTATGAAATTTTATAAATATATATATACTAGATATATATGATATATATATGATGAAAAAATCTGTAATATAATTTTTGATATAATTTACATTTGACAACATGGCCAATTTGTAATTATAATAAGTTTATTTTTGACTCATGTACCAAACATCGACAAAACGACCGATATGAACTTGAATACTTATATTATTTTTATATAAATATGATAAGTGATATAAAATGAATAATAATATTTAAAAAGGTTATCTAGAAATTTAAAATTAACTCAATTTTATTATTCAGGAAATTAAAGAATTAACGAGTCAAGTCAGACACAAGGTATGTGATCTTCTTAACCAAATTTCCATTCTTTGGGATAATTTTATACTTCATGATTATGTCATGCTTTGAAAATGTGAGAAATGAATTTTTATATTATATATTGTATTTATACATTTTTATTTTTTCTAATAGTGAATACACATTATCTACCTATTTTATATAGAAAATGATCTTTGTAAGGGACTTTATCTAAATATCTTTTCTTTGAAACATATATTGATTTATACAAGACTTGATTTTATATGGTGTACAAACCCCATTTAACTTTAATTTCATTTAAAGGGAATCTTTTTTCTATGTATAATTTTACTAAATGAAAAAGGGAATGTATCTTTTTAATGTATGTGGTGGTAATGACATTTCTACTACCGCAAGCACTACTAGATATATGGCTTCTTTAACAAGCCGTGATGTTTTTAAATCGAAAATCAATACCATATACCTTTTTTACATATTTTTGTATTGAAGATGGTTTTGAAAGTGGTTTTACTATTTTAATATTTTGAAATTATTTCATGTAATTTCAAAGGAAATTTAGGTTTAAAATGATGATATTTGCAATCTTTTATGTCTGATGATTATATAATGGTACTTAGACATTTGACAATTGGATTCTTGATAAACCAAATGAAGGGTTGTTTTATGATAATCCAAGCAATGGTGGATACATTATAACCTTCAATTCATTGGATATGGTAGCTATCTGTATGGATATTCCATTTGTAAGAATGGATTGTGGAATTCGACTGTATAGTTATTCCATTTCAGTAAGATTATCTCCTATGTTTACCTTTTATATGTTATGTGTTCTTTTTTGGGTTTTATAGTAATATATTGGTTATAATAGTGTAATAAATGATCTTTTATTTAGTGAATAGTATTTACTACTTTAAAAATGTGAAATGTATTACTTATGAAAATGTATTCATTGTTTATATGTTGTTTTGAGAAACTAATATTTTTCCCTCTTTATTCGTAGATTACTGATATTTTTCATGTTTTTTAAATGTTTTTATCATGACATAATGTGGAATAGGGTTAGGGATGACATCATGGAAAAGTCATGCTATTTAAAACATGGAAAAATACATGTTTCTTTTTAAGAGATTTTGTTTTATAAAAAATAGATAGTGAGTAGAAGTGTCTACTTGTAATATTAAAGTTGTTATGTTGATGTTATTACATAACTATCTAAAGATCTAAACCTGAAAATATCCTCAATTTGAATTATTAATTTAATTAATTATTCTTTAATGTTTAAAGATGAGTCCAAACATCTAACCTCTAATTAGAAATCAATATTTTAACAATTATAAAATTTTACTTGTTTTTTATTTGATCAGTGTTGTGTTCATTTAAATCTATATAAGACATTTGGTTTCAAAGAAAAAGTGTAATATAAAATATGGGGCATTTAAATTAATATTTTAAAAAAATTGGCCTTAACCGAATATATATTTAACAATTATAATAAATAATTTATAAATATTATGATGACTTTAGAAACAAATTATTATATTTTTTGAACATATTTAATATTTTATTTTAATAAAAACAATATGGGGTTTTTTATTTAATTGAATATTCCCAATGACCCATTTAGGTTTGGAATGAATTAAATGTCCTAAATCTATTTTTATGTTTAATCATAAAATAATAAATGTCACATAACCAATATAATACACGATTTATGAATAAATCCATTTTTCTATTTTTTCCATGGATGTTTTCTAAAACTGTTTTTTCATAATCATAATTTTCATAAAATTATATGTTTTAACTCATATATATTGAACTATTAAAATTACATTCATATTTGGAATCAGATTTTTTTTCTAATAATTTGAATTTATGTTTTTATTCTTAAAATTAACTTAATTTGGGAAAAGTTTTTCATGACAATAGAGGTTAAAATAAGGTCAAATGGTAAAAATCAATTAATAAGGATAAGTGTATCACTTAAAAATTATCTATTTTTATACGATGATTGTATTAATAGTCTCTGTTATCCTATCTTATAAACTGGACTATGTTTGAAACAAATTCATTCAATAATGACATGTATTTAATTTAATGTTAATAGTATTTAAGAAAGTATAACTCCCTTGACATGAAAATTCATCCCTCCCTCACACATTTAATGTTGTAAAAATAATTTTAAATAACCCAAATGAACCACCATATGTCATTTAATACCAATTATATCCCACATTATTGAGTTTATGGTCCCAAAAATTAATTCATAAAGATTCTCATTTTCATTAGGTCCATCGGGAAGATATTAAAGCATCCAACTTAAATGATATGTTCTTATTGGTTATTATTTAAGATATTTATAATTTACCTCTACAAAAACTTATTTCATCACATTATTTATTTATTTGTAAATCATAAATCTTTTATTAATGTGATACTTTCAGGATACAATAGTACATTATCACTCATTCAACCCATATAACATGTACTTTTTTGGATCTGTTTTACCACCCTTGCGAATGTTGTTTTAATGTTTATATTAGGAATGATTAATTAATTTAATAAGAAATTAATATTATATTTAATGAATTTAAAAAGTTTTACTAATTCCATAATTTTTATATAAATATTATTAATCGCTAATAACATGAATTCCTTATTATAGAATAAAAATATCAAGGAAATGACGTTCGTAAGCTTTCTAATAAAATAATCACAAAAAGATAAATGAAATTAATGAGTTACTCTAGATGTGTATCAAAAAATACTCTATACATTCATCTACATCAAGGATATATTAAATTCAAAAGAAAGAGTCAAGGACTTGAACCATTGAATTAGAACCTATATGAAAAACATAATTATAAACAAAAAATGTTGATTTTGGCATAGAATTAATGTAAAATGGGTAATAAGAAATTATATGTAAATAGTATTTTTTAAGATTAATGTAAATATAGTTCAATAATACATTTATAATAAAATTATTATAATACTGGGGTAATAGTGTCTCTATCCATTCTTAAGGTCTTGTAAAATTGATTCTTAACTCAATTTAATTTCATAATCTTATAAAAATACTTTTTTAACTGTGATATATCAATATTATTTGTGTAATAAAATATAATTTTTTTGATTTATTTCTAAAACTCATATTTTTAATTACATTAATTTTACCTGATTTATACATTGATACATTGTTGTTTCAACTGTTATGGTTTTTATAATATTTTTTTGCAATCTCTATTTCTCAAAAGTAATATAAATTCTATATTCAATGCCTTTTTCTATATTGTATATAATACCCAAGAAATTATTTTATTAAAAATTACCTAAAATATATGAGGATTTACATAACCTTCTAGGATTCACCCTTTCTTAATATTTTTATTCAAAGGTCAATAATAATGTAAGAGGTAATAATTAATATAATTGTTTTAAAGTTTTAATGTATTTTTTCCATCAATTTCTCCTCAAAATATATATTCATTATATTTTTTCACGAAGATTCTATTATGTACTTATATGACTATTTTTTCATTCTCGACTATCATTGAATTTCATTACAATAGTATCAAATGAAATATTTTCAATTTTTTTGTATGGGTAATTTTTCACTCCATTTTAAAAAGTGTGAAAATAATATTTTCTTATTATTTAATGAATGAAATATCATCTTATACATGATGAAAATTATTTATTATTGTAATCATTTTCCATGTATTCATTATTTATTTAAAAAATCATTCCCATGGTTCTATGATATTTTAAACTGTTACCAAATGAACAGGATATTTAATTTATTTTTCAATAAATATGCTTCATTTATATATAATGTAATTTTTATCTACATAATAATCTATTAATGATCATTATAATTAACATGGGAAATGTAATATTGATACTATCCACATTATTTCTAAATATTATTTATGATAATTTTATAAGGAAATTATTATGAACCCCATTTCATTTATATGGTAAAATTATTATATGAATGAATGATGAATTATCTTCTGTTATTTTTGAATATATAAGTATGTTTTACCATTTTATAAAGGATGGGTATTTTAGGTAACATAAATGCAAGGGTAAATCATTAAATCTTAGGAGATAATTTTTTAAAATAATTGTCATTAGATATGTTCATAAAATGAGGGATGGTCTTGATTGACATTAACTATGTTAAATAGTTAGTATGGGGTCATAAATGTAATTAAATATGTTCACATTATTATTCATGGACATCACTATATTGAGTAATATTAATAATGTTATAATTATCTTCTTATTTTTACACTATACTCTTATGTAACATCCTAATGTATTTTTTATGTTTTTTTTTGATTAAAATTATTTACTTAGAACTCATGTACAATGAAAATTTTATTTGAAATGATTTTATATTAATTGTTAATTTATTATTTTGATTGAATATTTATACGTATAATCATTTACCTTGATTAATTTATCATTCCTATATTTTCACCTTATGATCACTTTTTATCCATGATTTTTTCTACCCATATTTACCCTTTTCGAGTGTTTAAGATTATCCATTAATATAATTCCCTTTACCAGGTGATGATTGAGAGTATTATTTATAATGTGTTTTGAAGGGTGTCACATTAAAAGAATATTAGAGGGAAATTTTGAAGATTTATAAAAAAGAAATATTTTCTTCAAAATCTAAAAAGACACTAATCAATTTTGTTCTAGGATTTAGTTTCATTGAGAGGAAATTTTTTTACTTTTTAAAAATGATTTAAAATATTTTTTGGGTTATTATTGAATTCTCTCACGTTGTATTAATATTAGTGTTACTATTATATTTTTTAGAACCATACCTGGGAGTTTGCTTATAGGGTGTCTCGCTTATGTTGTTTCAATTGATTTTTAATCCCTCTTAAAAATAATTGATTAATAATAATAATAATAATAATAATAATGGGACCCATAAGGGATGATTCAGTAACTTTTGGGTTGGGTTTATATTGTTCACTAATAGGGCCATTAGGTTGGGTATGTTTAAATTTTACACTTTTTGTAAGACACATATGATTTTTAAATTATTAATGAGATGATTATAATAAAAATAAAATAGTAATAACTGTTTTTTTAGTTGCTAATTTTAGGATAGTGATCAAAATCAAGATAATTTGCCCGAGTAATAACGGATTTACTAAATGTTTCTAGTGTTTCTCTTCAAAAATGGAATTATAAAGTGGTCATCCATTTCTTGAGGAAATTTTAGATGGTGGTCATATCAAATATAACCTTTATTTGATATATTTTTTCAACATTCACTTGATGATTTTTCATTTTTTTAATGAAATAATAATTTTATGAAAAATTTTATTAAATGGTGGATTTGATTTGGAAAAGATTTTTTGTGCATTATTTAATAATGGTTAACTTTTTCTACTTAATTATAATAAAGTACAATGAATTTAATTTTCTTAAAATTTTATGAAATATTTTTTGATCATTGTGGAATTTTCACTTAAAAATTATAGGAAATTAATTGTTTGGTTCGGTTTTGGAAAAAAATGTTCAAAGTTATATAGTGTAAAAAAGAATGGTATTTATAGTATAAAAATTTTTATATCTATTAATATTTATGAAAAATATATTAATTTAATGTTAAAGTGGACTATTTTTTCGATATCATACTCAACACGCAACAAAGGGTTTCTTTAAAATATTATATTGCATTTAACATTGAGTTATACTGAAAAAATATAATATAATTATTATTTTAAAAGATAGTTAACACAAAGAAACTATATTATAATTAAACATCTCTTTTAAAGGTCTTTACATTTATTCAATAAATATTAGAGGCTTAAAATAACAATGAATATGATTTTAAGCATGAAATACTCTAATATTATTTAAATGGTCGATTTACTGCATATTTGTAGGATAAACCTTTAATTTTTTTTCTTCACTTTTATTTGTTACAATTAACAAAATAAACATCTTTTTTATAATTGTGACATCAAAATTTACTTTGTGTAATTTTTTTTTCTGATAAATTTCATTTTTAATGAATGGTGAAAAATACTACATCTTATGTCAAAACTATCTTTTCATCTAATTTAATTATATAATTGTATTGTCCATTTTATTGGATTTAATGTTTAATTGGATTATATTTTTTATCATTTAATACAATTTTGGTAATTTTAAGTAATTTCACTTTGAAATTGGACATAAACATATGTTAACCTTTTAATAATTTTTACTTCTTAAAAACATGTTTTTTAGTTTTCATAGCTGGAATAAAATTTAAATTAATTTCTAAAACATCTGTGTTTTTAATTTGAAAAAATGGATTCATTATTTAGAATCTTGATGTCCATATTTGGAAAATATGTACCTTTTATTTTTAACTAGTATAAATCATAACATCAGTAAATATTTTATTTACCATAGTAAAGGGTAAATCTGGTAAATATGGGTTAAAATTAATATTATTATAATATTAAATTACACTAACACATGTCCTAACCATATTAAATGATATATTTCTTAGCATGGGAACCCTTTGATCGATTTTATGAACCCATGGAGCTGCTTCTGTGTTTAAATGACGTTTTACTACTTTTAATTTAATGTTAAGGAAAATATAAGCTAACATGTATTTTTTACTTAAAAAAATTCATATGGGGTTATATAAGTGATTTGTTCAACTATAAATTGTAATTAGAAAGATAAAAAAATTCTACACTGTGGTATTTTTTATAATTTTTATACATCAAATAAATTTATTTATTTATTTATGACTCAATTATGATGTAGTGATTTCCTTATAAATGAATATTTTAAATAAATGAGACAATAAAAATTAAAATATATTTATTTTCAAAAAATTTATGCTGTAAAAGAATTCTATAGATTATTATGACTTTTTATATGTTAATTAATGATGATTTTCTGAATTAATCATGTTTTTATGGATTTTTAATAAAGTCATGATATGAATATTATAAAAATTGTCATAAAGGAGTTTTTAAAAGAAATACTATTTTATTAAATGATATAATAATCACAAAAATATACGATTCAGCCAACTGACTTAAATAATGTTCAAAATTTCATAAATGAACCACTTGAGGTTTGATTGGAATTTTATTTTAACTATAGTAAATATATATTATGAAAATACAAAAAGACATGGTAAGAGTTAATTTATTTAATTAAGGGTTACAGCTAATGGATAAGGTTAAATTTGAAACCAAAACTTGTATAAAACATTTTTTTTGAGAGTATTTTGAACAATAACGATATTATATTCTAATTAAATGAGTTTTTGACCTTTTTAAATTCAAAATTCCGTTTATAATAAAATAATATTTCAAGACATTCCTAAAGTACCCCTCCTCCCCCTTATAAAGGCCTCCACCTATAACCCCTTACACTCACCTCTCAAGACCCTTGTCTCATATGAAATCTTCTAAAATAAACTCCTGAGATTCCTCTCTTACTCCTAGAACCCCTAAATTGGGAATAAGGCAATTAAGGAAGGAATGATAGCTTAAATCAAAGGGAGTAACCCGATTTGATGTAATGTCTTCTCTTAAGGTTCTTTTATTTATTTTCCTTCTCCAACTCCCTAAACATTCGTTATTCATTTACTTTATAAAAAACAAGTATATGAAACATGCTAGGTTATTTTTATGAAAATTATTCTAACTACACTAACACACACATCTGTCTAATGGGTATAAAACATATTGTTTCTGTCGACGGAAAACAACTGCGTCATGAAACAATGATTGTCCAATCCTCTTATACAACCTCTTATTGTGGCCATTATGATGGAAATGTAACTATATAAGATATATGATAAATTTATTATATATATATATTTTAATGTAATACTCATTTAGAACATTCCTTTCTGCTTTTCATGTTGAATAAATATGATAATTTCATTTGAGGAAGTGCGGACTACCGCCCCCTCAAAGTGATATGACTCGTTCATACCATACATGGAACATATAAAAGATGAAGTTAATGAAGTTAATGAAATTATGTAATATATATAAATTATGATATTTTAAAAGAATTATAAAATACCTCGGTATAATTATGTATTCATCCCATTAAATGTGAAATAGAAATGAAAGTATCGTTCATGCGTACGTACAACTTACCGTCTCCGTGAACAGTGTATTTCATTTCTTAACTAAAAATGTTATGGAATATTATAAAAATATATATACTTAATATATATGAATAATATCTTGGAGATAATGTACATTTGACCACATGGACAATTTTTAATTATAACAAGTTCATTTTTACTCACGTACCAAACATCGACAAGACAAACGATATGAACTTGAATAATTATATGATTGTTATAACAAGGTTTTAAGTGATAAAAAATGAATAAAAACATGAAAATGGTTTTGATGCAATTATAAATTAACTTATTTTTACTATTCAGGAAATTAAACAGTGAATGAGTCATGTCGATCACGAGGTAAGGGGAATTTTTACCCTAATTTTCATTATTTGGGTTGACCTTATACATATTGGTTATGTTGTTCTATGATTATGTGAGAAAATAATTTTGATATCATATCTTGTATTTATGCTTTCCTTATGTGTACTTATAGTGAATACACATAATCAATCTATATTATATACAAAATGATCTTTGTAAGGGACTTCCTCTCAATCTCTTTCCATTGAGGTATTTTTGGATAATATGCACCTCTTTCTTTTACACATTGTATCATAAACCCATTTTAATTTTACATTCATCCAAAGGAAATCATTTATCTATGAATCATTTTACTAAATGACAAATGGAATGTTTTTAATATATGCGGTGACAATAACCTCTCCTCCTCTGTAATTTTTATTTTGCTTCCTCTATAATCCTCAATGTTTTTAAAAGGAAAAGAAATACCATAATACCTTTTTGGGTGTTTTGGTACATAAAATTGTTTTTGAAAGGGATTGAGTATTTCAATATCTTGAATTGATATCTTGTGATTGAAAATTCAATTTTGTTACAGAAATGTTAATATTTTTAATATTTAATGATTATGTAATAGTACTTCGACATTTGATGGGTGGTTACGTGATCAACCAAATGATGGGTCATTCCATGATAATCCAATGATGGGTGGTAACGTTATAAACACTAATGAATTGGGTATGGTAGTCGGCCATATGGGTATTCTATTTAGTGATATGTGTGGAAGTCGACCGTATGGTTATTCCATTTAAGTATGTTTATGTCCCAAGTTACCTTTATATGGTATATGATGTTGTCTATGGGCTTTATGCTAATATTTTGGATTAAAAAGGGTAAAAATGAACTTATATTTGGTAAAGTGTTTTTTCAACATCGTTAAGGTAAAAAGTAATAAATTAAGATAAAGTCTTCAGGGTTTACATGTTATTTTGAAAAATAACAATTTTTCTACTATATGTATACCTTATTGAGATTTCTATTCTCATCATAGTTTTTAAATGTTTTTGATAGGATATAAATATGAACTGGGTCAAGGATGGGATCAAAGAAAAGTCATGCTGTCAAAAACCAAGAACTAGACATGTTTTTTAAGAGATTTTATTTTATGACAAAAAATGGATACTGAGTAGAAGTGTCAACATGTAATATTCAATTTGTATGTATAAGTTATGACATAATTCTCTAAAGCACTAAACCTTAAAATATCCTCAATAGGAATTATTAACTTAGTTCAATATTATGTAATGTTTAAGGATGGTGCCTTACAGTTGGTATCTGAGGTCGATTTAGATAACTTTAGAGGTTAGGGGATTATTTAAGCATAAGTGACATACCAACAATGATTAACATTTTAGAAAGAGTCGTAGTTATTTTAGATAAATTTAATGAGGTTCTGATAATCTGAATAAGTATATCCTAGTGATTACCATCCTCATAAGATAGTATATGACTATTTTACTGATATACTCACACTGAACTATTTGGTTTTAGTAAATGGCTAGATCTAGAAGGCACCAAAGTAACAATGGATGTGAAAGAAACTGTGGTGGTTTTAAGAATGTGAAACTAAATGAAATTGGAGATAAAAAGATAAATTTTATAGTAATTTTTAACCCACTATCGAGAGTAATGATTGACCCCATATACCTTGGTGATTTTTATAAGGGATCATATATGCAAGAAATGAACCCCAATGGAAGTTTAGGTAATAATCTTAAAGGTAAGAATATTAAAAAAAACCTATGTGTCTTTGATATGGAAAGAATCACATAGGAAAATTATTTAAAGGGATGGGAAGATGTTTCAAATGTGGAAATCATGGTCACAAAGCAATAACCTACCACGGATAAAGGAATAGTCATATTGACTCTAGGAAAGGGAAAGAAGTTCTTTCTGAAGGATCAATTAAATGTTTTAAATGTGGTGTGCATAGTAATTGTACAAATATATGTCCTATAAAGAATGGTCTGGAATGGGATCAGCATGATTATACAACTATATGATTACAAATTCCTAATTCCATTCCAATTGATGATAAGGAAACTGAATATGACCAATGAAAGTTATAGATTATTTCTTACCTCAAGTTTTGTAATTACAGAAATATTATGACATTATGAATTTTATTAGGAATGAAGTATAAAAGAATAATATGGAAAAACATGGATAATGGATCATGAAGAATGTTCTATGATTAAGATGTCTATGAATTGAAGAGTTTTTTCGGATCTATGGATTATGATATGTTTAAATGTATTAATGATACAATTACTTTGGAATAATTTTTATATAATTATAACCCTGATGTTTGATATGTGGGAATTTTATTCAAGGAATAATTATATTTTCTTGTGTGGAAGTAATGGATAACCTTAGGGGCTCACATGATCTTTTTTTGAGGCAAATATGAGTTATTATATTTCGGGATGCAATATGTGAGGTACAAAATAACATTTGAGGTTAAAACATGTTATGTATATTTTTAATAATTTTACCTTATTTTGTTAATTTTTTTTCTAATTATAACGTTTTTTAAAAAGGATAACATACAAACTGTGTGAAAACCCATCACATCATACCAAGATGCAAAAATCAAACCCACAACCAAAGTGTGACTCAGATTTATCGCCTACCACTGGACTATGTGAATTCCCTACTTAGTATGAATAATTATATTTAGTTAAATGATTTTATTGATCAATAATAAGTTTATTTGGGATCTTATGATTCATCAAATGGATATCCATTGTATAGGAAAATCATTTGGACATTAGGTGATAGAGGTTATTTTGGAAGACGTTTGCTCTTTTGGAAACACTATATACCTATGGAAAATAGAATACTTTGGCATTTCAATAGAGGAGTAGTGGTAGAATTTTATTTTCGAAGAATATATGTTTTTATTTTATAGATATATTGATTTTGGTAACTTATGGAAATTATTAACCTATCATATATCATAGGTGATTAGTTCAATTACATTTCAGTAAGAGACTTTAAGAGTAGCCTATGTTATTTAAAGATAAATGTTATGATTTTTGTGGGTGCCTATGTGATCAAATCCATCTAAATTTTGGGCTTCAAACTTATTGTGTATTATTTTGAAACATTTTATTGAAAAGTGGGTATTGAATGGTATTTTTGAGTCTTTGGTATTTTTTGTTCAATTTTTGAGATTAAGAGTAATATATCTTTTTATAAAATATTATCATTTTGGAGATTATCTGATCTCATTTTTAACATTTCGGTTTTGGTTAATATATAGTTTATCTTTTTTGGATTACATAATTCTTTATAATTTGATTCTAGGGATTTTGATGTGACCAAGTCCTCTTGAATACCCTTCATTTGGAGAAGAGATGAGTTTTTGGTAAAAACTTATTAATGGATTAAACTCTACTGGAAGTGTAATTATATTTTCTTATGTTCTTAGTAAATATCAAAAATAAATTCTCAAACTATTTGAAAAAGGAACAGAAAAAAAACATTATCTGTTTACTTTTCCTATTGGGGAATCAAATATCATTTAACATATCACATGTTTATGATTTTCTGGTGGTTAACTTTCTCATAATCATGATTTTTATCACTCTCCATCAAAACATGATGGTTAGTTTCTCTTCCATATCCATGTTTTTCTTCATGGAATCCTAGTTTGAGTTATCTCTGGGGACCTTTTTACTTCTCTTTGTTTCTTTTAAAGTGATTTTTTTGTTGAATATTTTTCTGATGTGGGGCTTTCAATGATGTATCCAAGCCCAATTTTAGAATTTCAAGGATTTAATTTTCAAAAGGAGGGAAGGATGTAACGACCGGGGTATTTATAGAATATTACCTTTTCATATCTATTAATATTTATGAATAATATATTAATTTATTATTAAATATAACACTTCATTCGATAGCATTCTCAACACGCAACAATAGGTTCCTTTGAAATCTTATGTTGCACACAACTTTGAGTTATACCGAATACCAATATATTATTATTATTGTTATTTTAAATGGTAGTAAACGCATAGCTGTTGTATTATTGGGAATAAAAATAAATAACTAGATTATGATTTCACATGTTTTTTAAATATATTTAAATTTATCCAATAAATTTTAGAGGTTTAAAATAAGAATGAATCTGATTTTAAGCATAAAGTACTCTAATATTATTTAAAAGGTCGATTTACACTCTATTAATGAAAAACTCTTTTTAAATCAATTTTTGTCACTTTTATATTTTAAATTTAAATAAATAAACTTATTATTTATATGTGGGAAATCAAAATTTACTTTGGGTAATTTTTTGGTTTTTTTTGATAAAGTACATTTTTAATGAATAGTGAAAAATACAATATTTTAAGTCAAAGTTGTGTTTCATCTAATTTAATTATATGATTTTATTGTCATTTTAGTTGGTTTTAAAGATTTTTTTGATTTTTTTATCCTTTAATATAATAAATGTCATTGGATGTAATTTAACTTTGAAATTGGACATAAACACATGTCAATATTTTAGTAGTTTTTACTTCTTAAAAACCAATTTTTTGGTTTTGAAAACCGGAATAAATTTTAATTTAATTTCTACAACTTCATTGCTTTGAATTTAGAAAAATTAATTCCATATTTGGAATAATTAGCTTAAAATTGTGTAAATAGGTACCTTTTGTAATTATACATTATGAATATTAATTTCAGTAAATATTTTATTTTCTATAGTTAAAGGGTAAATCTAGTAAATAAGGGTAAAAAATAATATTATAGTGATATTAAATTACGCTAACACATTTATTAAAACTATTTAATTAGATATTTCCAACCATTAAAATCCTTGTGTCGATTGTAGGACCCCATGGAGCCACCTGTGTGTGAAAATGACATTTAATTATTTTAATTCAATGCTAAGGAAATTAAAACCTAAACGTGTATCTTTTACAAAAACAATTTTAATATGGGGTTAAATAATTGATCCCTTACATTATAAATAGTAGTTAAAAAGTTAAAAATATTTACTACATCTTATTATTTTAGGTATAAATTTTTATACATCAAATAAATAAATTTATTTATGACACAATGATGATGAAGTGATTACCTTAATAATGAATGTTTTAAATAAATGAGATTATAAAAAATAAAATACATTTATTTTTTAAAATGTTTATTAAATACACTAATTTGATGAATTATAATGAATTATTATATTTAAATTAAAGAATTTTGTCTTAATTAATCATGTTGTTAGGGATTTTTAAAAAAGTCATGATATGAAAAGTATAAAATTGACATAAATGATTTTGAAAAAAATACTATTTTATTAAAATATATAATAGTACTAAAAATCTAATATTCTTCCAAATGAATTAGATAATGTGGAAAATGTCATTAATGAACCACTTTAGGTTATATTGTAATTTTATTTTAACTATAGTAACCATATATTATGAAAATATAAGAAGACATGGTAAGTGTTAATTTATTTAACTAAGGGTTAATGCCAAATGATAAGGTTAAATTTGAAACCAAAACATGTCTAAAACCAATTGGTTGAAAGTCTTGAGAAAAATACTCATCTTATATTTTAATTAAATAATTTGTTTACATTTTTATTAAAAAAATTTAGTTTATAATAACATAATCTTTCAAGACATTCGTAAAGTACCCCTCATCCCTCTTATAAAAGGACACCACCTCTACCCCCCTACTCACACCTCTCAAGCCCCTTGGCTCATCCAACCTCTGCCAAAATAAGTTACCAAAATTTATAACTTCCTCCTAGAAGAATTAAATTGGTAATAAGGAAATTAAATAAGGCCTTTAGCTTAAATCAAAAGTAGTTACCTGATTTTTGGTAAATCCTTCTCTCAAGATTCTTTCATTTATTTTTCTTCCCCAACCCCATAAAATATCTTAATTAAATTATTTTATATAAATAACAGTATCTTCAATATACTAGGTTTTTTATGAGAAGGATTCCAAATAAACATACACACACCTCCATCTAATGGGTATAGAACATACTGTTTCTGTGGATGGAGAACTATTGCCTCAAGAAACGATGATTATTCAATCTTCTTCTACAACCTCTTATGATAGCCATTAAGATGGAACTATAAATATATATGATATATATGATATTTAATTTATCTCTATTCTACTAAAATTCTCATTTATAACATACCTTTACTCTTTCCATGTTGAATAAATACAATAATTTCATTTGAAGAAATACGGACTACCACCCCCACAATATGATATGACTCATTCATGGAATACATGGAACGTATAAAATATGGTGTTAATGAATGTATGTAATATATATATATATATATAATATTATATTATACTTGAATTATAATATACTTATGTATAATTTAGTTCTCATTCCATTTAATATGAAATATAAATAAAAGCAGTGTTCATGCATACGTACTGCTTCCCATCTCCTTGAACGGTGCATTTTATTTATTATCTCCAAATGTTATGGAATATTAAAAATACATATATAATGGATATATATGATATATATAGGAATAATATTATGGATATAATTTACTTGTGACGACATGAAAAATTTGTAATTATAACAAGTTCATCTTTGACTCAACTACCAAACTCCGATAAAACGACCGATATGAACTTGAATAATTATATGATTGTTATAGCATATTGATAAGTGATTGAAATGGAATAATAAACATGAAAAAATTTCTTCTGAAAGTATAAATTACATTAAGTTTATTATTTAGGAAATTAAATAATTAATTAGTCAAGGCGGACACGAGGTAAGGGAACTTTTTAACCTAATTTCTATTCTTTGGGTTGATCTTATACTTTATGATTATGTCGTTCTATGATAAATTCATTATATGATTATTTGAGACATTAATTTTGATATCATATATTGTATTTATACTTTCTTTATGTTTACTTATAGTGAATACACATAATAAATCTATCTTATTTACATAATGATATTTGAAAGGGGGTTCGTCTCATTCACCTTTTATGGATGCATATTTTGATAATTTACACCTATTTCATTTACACGGTGAATAGTTAACCCATATGACTTTTAATTTCATTCAAATGGAATATTTTATATACGAAGTGTATTACTAAATGAAAATAGTAATTTTTTTAACTTATGTGTTGACAATGACCTCTTCACACCTGAAATCATCATTTGGCATCCTCTTTATGCCGTAATGTTTTTAAATGGAAAAGAATTACCTTATTCTATTTTTGGGTGTTTTATTATTTAAAATGGTTTTCAAATGGATTTAGTATTTCAATATCATGAAATGATATATTTTGATTGAATATTAAATGTTATTATTGAGATTTTGATATTTTCCATATTTTTGTTTATTTTAGGTACTTGGAAATTTTATTGGTGGTTATGTCATAAACTAAAGGTAAAGTGGTTACATGATAAACCAAGGATGTGTGGTTACATTATAACCACCAACTCATTGAGTATGGAAGTTGTCGTATGGATATTCTATTTAGTGATATATGTGTTTGTCGATCGTATAGTTATCCCATTTATGTATGTTTATGTCCCAAGTAACCTTTATATGATATATGTTTTTTTCTTTTATCTTTATAGTAATATTTTGGTTAAAAAAGGTTGCGTAATGAGATTATATTTAGTGAAGTGTTTTTTCTACTTCATTAAGGCAGAAAGTATTACATTAGGATAATTTATTCATTGTTTACATGTTTTTTTTGAAAACTAATAGTTTTACTTCACTATGTATCCTATACTGGGCTTTTTATGCTTATCACATGTTTTGAAATGTTTTTAAGAGGACATAAAGATGAATATGGCCTATGATGGAATCAAATAAAATATATGCTATCTAAAACCTAGAAATAGACATATTTCTTTTTTCATGAGTTTTTATTTTAAGACAAAAAATGCATACTGAGTAGAAGTGCCGGCATGTAATATTCAAGTTGTATGTATAAGTTATGACCTAATTCTCTAAATCTATAAAATTGAAATGATTTTCAATGTAAATTATTTACTTAATTCAATATTATGTGATGTTCAAGAGTGGGGCCTTACATATAGTTATAAATAAAAAATATATATTTGCTGGTATCAATATCTAATTTTGAAGTATAGTATGTTTTTATATTTTACAATGGAGTTTATCTAACATTTTCGAAAGATTTTATTTAAATTGATGGATTGAATTTTATATTTTGTTAATTTTAGGTCCATTTCATAACTTCTATAGAACTCATTTTCAAATTTATGGTGGCTGGTTCATTTTAATATTCATAACTAGAGAATATGAAATTCCACAAAACTCACAGGATTAATATATAACACTTTTTCTTTATAGGAAGAAAATATTATATGATTTACTAATGATATATTTTGGACGAGTCTTGTAATACCTTTCCTTTTTTCATTATCAAACTCTTGAGAAGAGATTAAAAATTTAACGCAGTGGATTTCCTTGGAGGGGTGATTTTAAGGAAATAAAATCCTTCTAAAAAAGGAAGAATTTTATGTTTTGGATGAAAGATGAAATAATGAGAAAAATAAAATAATAAAATTATTTCATTATTTATAAAGTTGTTACCTCTGACGATGAAGTCATTTGGATTAAGGATTCATTGATTTTGAGGTATGTATGAAAGAGAATTTTAAAAATTTATGACTAGATACATCACATTCTAAATTTGATGATTTAGAGGTTAGATTTGAAAAATAAGAACCACCCAGGATTTGAGGAATTTCAATGATGATGATTCTGAACCTAGAAAACTAAGACCAACATGAATCAAACAATTTCTACAAAATCCTTCCAATTATGTTCAGATTTATTTTTTAAAATGAAAATCGATGAGGATTGTAGTGATTGTGATTTAGTTTATCTTTATAAAGAATACTAAAGCAAGGATATTGTGATTTGGGTTTCCCACTCAATATCATAATCTTATTTCCAAGGTTGAAAAAGAAACGAAATTGAAATTTTGAGTTTTTTTTGAATACTTTTCATTGGTGGACAACAACTGAGGGTTAAAAACAATGGTTTTGGAGTAAAATGAACATATAAATACCGAAACTATAAAATTTCAACAATTAAATAGGGGAAAAATATTATTCCCAATACCACTATGAATAGGAATATGTGTTGAAATTCCTCATTATTGTAGATTTTTAAATGAAAGTCAGTACATATCTAGCTAGAAAAAAAGTATATGAGAGTTCAAAGATGCAATTGTTGTGTTTTAGTAGAAGTGTTTGTATGATTCCTGACAACAAAGTAGTTGATTTTAATAGTGATTCAAGTCATTTAATATGATTTATATGTTCCTAATAAATTAGAATGATTCGAATTAGATTTTCTTCATTCATTTATTGGAATCATATTGAAGGATGAACATGATCTAACATATATTATGATGAGCATGCATTGGTTGACCGAGGAACTAAGGAAGGTTGTTTCAGGTGTATAATTATATATCAAAGTAGTTGAGATGTATTAATAAACTTTTGAAAAATTCATTAGTAATATTTAATATTAATTGATTGACTAGTAACAATTAATTGATGGGTCAGTATAATTAGTTATAGAGGGGTTTTACGCTTTTGAATGTGGTGAAAAATAGATGAACGGAAACTACAGTATTTGGATATCACCAATTGAGGATGTTTATTAGGTATTTGAGATGGAATTAAAAAATTGTAGGATAACACAATATTTTCTAAAAGTGGGATATTTCATTAAAATAAGAATGGAATATTCTTCCATAGAATAACAAGAGATATAAATGAGAGAGAGAGAGAGAGAAAACTATTGACTCATTAGTAAAATGTGTTGTAACTTGTAGAGGAAATAACATAAATAGATAAACTTCATTTTTATGTAATCTCTTTTAGTATTTGTATGTTGATATGTGAATTATTAAAAAAATTTATTTTAATTGGATGATGTGTTCTTAATTTTCTATGGGAGAATTAAATTTTAATTATTTCATGTTATTAATTTATTCTCTTCAAATTTTTATAATTCTGTAAGTGCAATTTTGGATTAGGATTCTAAATTTCACTTTTACTGAGTATCAATTTACACTACCATATTGCTTTTATGGGTAATGTTAATAAATTTATAAAACCGTGAACTTCGTATGAAGAATCAAAAATTTGGGATGGTTGATAGTTATATTGATTGTTTTTAAAATATTAATTATATATATTTTTATCAATGGGTTACTCTCTTAAAAGAGTTCATTGAGTTGTGGTGATGATTAAATGATATTTAGGCGCTTCAACACATTTTACTCTCAGGCACTGACAGAGTTGTGTTAAATTGAATCATGAATAATATCATTTTAAATAAATTCAGTATAGTTTCATCCACAAAACATCATCACCGCATGTTATTCATCACATTTATCGTGGTTTTCTAACATTACCTCCTTTTCCACTATATTAATCATTTATTTTCAGTCAGTATCGAACAATCACCATAACTACTTCCCATTCATATTTTTTCTATTTTCATTTTGTTTTTTCTTACTTTTTCTAAGCATCTATTTCTTTCAATGAAATCTGTGTTGACAAAAAATGAAATGTTCAACTGTAATAGTATTTTTAGTTTTGAAAATAGTCAATTATTTCATCAACCAATGGAACGCATGACCAATTTTTTTATTTTTTATCACTGTTTTTCTTGTACCAATTCATAAAAATATAGTAACTTTTTTTAAAAATATATAACACAAGAAAAAATATAAAGCATTTGTTCATAAACACGTTAAGTCACTACATTATATGTTGATGTGTGATATTTTTACTAGAAATTCTTATATTTGTTTCATAAACACTAGATCATATAATGAATATACTATTTTTTAATTATGGAAAAAAGTAATCATTGTTATTCACTTTGGACGAAATAAATGAAATCAAAAACATCAAATTTAAAGGGGGAGAAAATGAAAACAAAAATCGGAATATTGTATAACCCATTATTTTTGTTTCATAGAGGGGTAGAATTATCATTTTCATGTAATTAATTCTAATTAATTAATTACCCTATTTCATGTAAAAATAAAATCATATAGTTACACCTCTCTATAAATCTATTCTTTAACGGCCTTACAACTCATGATTAATTATAATTTAATAGATTTTTATACAGTTCTATGAAATAATTTACCTTTTTCAAAGGTGTAGGGAGATTCCTTTTCACTAAACAATAAAATATAATATATGGTTTCTAAACTAATATGAAATGATTATTTGTTCATAGAGTGAACTGTTTAATTCATTTATCGAGAAATTCTATCATAAAAATACTGATATAGAGGAGAGGATTAAGTTAACTTATTGTGTTCAGAATGAGGTATGGTTTCTTTACGAGACATGGGATATTTTTATATCCTTAAATAGACAATGTATAAACCACTGAATAGTTTTCTATATTTTGATTTATACAATGTACTATTATCTAACACCGTACAACAAAAATATGTAGGATCTTCTTTGTGGTAGGGATTTTTTATACCTGGATGAAATAGATATTTGATAAATTATCCCTAATTTAATATTATAACTGCACTAAAAAGAAAATTATATATAGAGTTGAAAAACTAATGCTCATCAATTATTCAATACCCACTAAAAGATTAGAGTTTTTATTGTGGTATGTTTGGTAATACTAAAAAATAATGTCTCAATTTTCATAATCCTATAATGTATAGTTATAGTGATTAGTTTTTTGGTTATAGTGATTGGTATCATGAAAATAATGAAATATTTACTAATAAATGTCATACTTGATTCGAAAATCAACTTAATTAGTCATGGAAAGACCAAGGGTTATCAGACCTCATGTTATAGCCCATAGATACTCATATCAACATTCAATTAAATTTTAGAATAATGTTTGGACATAAAATTATAGTTTTAATTCAATGGGATTAGTAATCTAGTGATAATAAAGGTGGATTCAAGATATATATTACATCAATAACATTAAAAAATGGGTTAACTAGATAGAGATCGATTTGGTAGAGATAAGGAAACTATCTCTAGGATAATAGAACCCAATCTATGAGAACATTTGTCTGTAATAAACAATATATTAGGTCTAGAAACATAAGAAGTGGTATATTAAAAAACTAATGTAAGTTAAAATTATGAACAATATAAATTTGGAAATTAAAATATATAAAAAGATAAATCTATAATTTTGGATAGATATGTATAAATAGAATTTAATAATGAATTTTCATTTAAAAATCTATTGAACAATTGAAAATGATATAGGAACTCATCAATGAATGTAAGAAAAAGTTTTGGTTTGAGTAGAAGGAGAGTACTAAAGAAATTCTTAAGATTTATTCACCTCTCATACCACTCCCACATAGAATTAAAATTAACGATGAACTTTCATGTTTGAAATTTAGTCAAACAATTAGAAAAATTAAGAAAAGTATGAATTTGTCTGATTTTTAGAATAACATCCCATCCCAAGATAAACGTATTAAAATAATATTAGAAAAAAAATTAATTGAGGATAGTTTACATACATTAATATCCATGGGGATTATAGTGAAATAGTTTATAAATAGTTTCTTCTGAAATTGAAATACCATGAAATCTTTTTCAATTCTAGTAGGATAGATCATTGTGAAGAAATAAATTACATTTTCGATCAAGAAACTAGAAACAATATTTTTTCATACTCATTATTTATTAATTTTGGGGATTAGGTAATTGAATTTGAACTATGTTTCTATACATTTTGCAGATAGGTTACATTATTATACTTATATAAGGGTTGATGTCATCTTTTCTAATGTAACAATTCTCACGCATCCCACTATTACTATTATTTTTAAAATTTGGAGTGAAAAAGTTCCAATAATTTTTGGGAGACATTAATTTGAAACTTTAGTTGAGGATATATATGTTTCAAATGGTAGATTTACCCTTCAATATGGTTATCTTCAAGAGTTTTCCAACTTTTCAATAATTCTCTTCTTATGATATGTTTCAAAGTGATCTATTTATATATAAAAATCCTTATAGTTCTGGCTAAGAAGAAAAATCAACACATTTATGATAAAACTATCGTAGAATTAGTTGATGGAAATTTTTGTGTCATTTTTTATTTTTATTAAATAAATAATTAAAATTCATTGGGTAACATGACATCTAGACTATAAAATTCATTACCAATGAGCATGAAGTGGTATCTCCCAATATTTGGTGTCTTTATAATAGTGTTTATCAAGGTGTTGATCAATCCTGACACACGTAACTTGTTTCAAACTAGGATAAAAATTCATTATCCATAATATAATTTAAGTGTATGATTGTTTTAGTATATTTTTATAAAAATAAAGAGTTCTTAATGTCTAGGAACAAGTAATAGTTGATTTTTGTCCCTTCAAAAATTGAAAATAAGATTTCACAATCTACTGAGAGAGTAATAGGGGAATTTTTAGTTGTTTTTCTTGATGAATTCTACATGTCTATACCTTCTACAATTAGTTTTTTTTTGGAAATGTGTTTTCTTTAATAGAGCATAAATAATTCATATTTTGTTAGAGTGATGTAAACCTATCACATACAAGGTAGTTAATTTTGGCAGTATTGTCTCTAATTAGAAACCAATTATAAAAGTTGCAGTGTTTTCTAAACATGTGAGTTCCCTAACTATGGGGGAGCATGATGGAAGTTAGAATAGTTCTTGGGGACTACATTGAGATAAAATCATCCATAATAAACTCTCTATGGGAAATTCTTGGACTTGGCGAACGGAATCATAATCATTGAAAATTATAACATTTATAGGGTGATCTAGAATATATTATTATAGAAAAATTGAGTGATAATTAATTTTTTTTTAAAAAATAGGAAGGTGGTAATTAAAAGTGACACATACCCGTTATATAACCATAGATATAATTCTATGTGGGTATGTCTAGAGAAATACATATAACAAAGTGTTTCATGGGAGGTAACCCATTATTTTCTAATCATTAACTTTAAATTGTTTCTTAAATAAATGATTATTACTTAGTTACCTGTATACTATTTTTAGTGAAACAAAATCTCTTACAATTTTACTAAAATAAATTAAATATTTATTGATTTATTTTGATAATTTTTAATTTTACATTCCTTAAAATTATGTTGTTGTAGTTGGCAAAGTGACAGTAAGAAGAGGGAAAAATGGACATGATATAAACCATCAACTACAATATTATTTTTTGAATTCATGAAAATGAACAGTTGGAAATACTATATTTCTTATTACATATTATAGACTCAAAAAATGGTTACATATTTATTGTATTTTATCATGTTTTTTAATGTTGATTAATCTTGAAACATGTATTGAATTGAGAAGTTAAATTTTTATGTTGTACACAATTAAAAAAGGGATGATATTTCTTTATTAAATTAAATTATTGAATCTTCTACATATAAATGGAGTAACATTTTTAATTTATTTATATGTAATTCATCCAAAAATATTTGATGAGGTTTACGATCTATCTTAATTAATGCTGAAAAATAATTAAAAGAGTTCTTAGTTACATCCTATATTATAGTAAAATTAATTACACATTGATGATATTGCCTCTTTGGTGTTCTATAATAGTGAAGGTTTATGATATTTTATGTGGTCATGTGTAAATAAATATTTAATTAAATTTTTTTAAGAATAAATCATTTAAAAATTCAATGTTCCATGCTATGATTTTTTTTTCGAAAATGTAATTATTATTCAACTTTTGTGTTTTTTCAGTGGTACAATTATTTTTGAACTTTCATGTGGACCTACACTTGAATCAAGAATGACCAAATTTAAATTAGTATTGATAAATACTTTCTAAAATTCGTATTACATCTTAAACCTTATAATTTTTGAAATCATCATAATTTTTTTTGGGGGAGGGGTCCTAAATTTATCTAATTGTGTTTCAATAATGAAACAATCAAAACCATTTAAGATTTTTCAATATTTTCTGATTGTATAGATTTTCTAATGAATATTATGTAGTTTATAATTTTTCAAAAATACATGTTTTATTGTATGATTGTATTATATTTACCCTTATTACCTCATTTTATTGATTTGGTAAATATTTTTCATTCCTAAATCATTTTTTTCTTCATTAATTTTGGGACATTATTAAAAAATCATCATAGAAATTAAACTTTTTAATTATAAATTTACTAAAATGGTATTTATCAAAAAGGAGTATGAAATGAGAATCATAATCCATATTGAACCCCTTTTTTACTCTTTAATCTTTATTTTTTTATTATTAGATGGGTTATTTATGTTGTGCAGCATAATTGTTACATTCTACTCATCTAGATGTGAATCTATTTACTATCAATTTATAAATTAGGTGAGTTTAATATACTAAAGGTAATGATATTTTTTGTATTTATCAAGGATACCAATTTAGATTTGTTAAAATATCATAAAAATTTACCATTCAATAATTATTTTAAAATAGTAACAATTTTGGAAATTAGTTCATTTATTTCCAAATATTTTGGTTTATTGGATTTGTGGTTTATTCAGAGAAACTAACAAAAAATCAATCTTCATTGGGGAAAATTTAAATTTAAATCTTCAATTGAGGATAATAATCCTTGATCATTTTTCTTGTTTAATTATTTAATTACTAGAATGATTTTATTAAAATTAACAATAGCTTATATTATTTCATTCTGAGATGCCATCGTGAAATAAAATAAAATCATTAATAATTATATCTCTCTTTGTTAGATTGTTACTTGGGGATCCAAACCATTTAATATCAATGATTAAATTAATTATATAATTGTTATTTTATTTCTTGTAAATTTCATTTTTGTTTTGATGGGTCTTGGATCTTCGCATATGTTATTTTCATTTGAATCACAGAAGATAAATAATTTGGATTATGAATTTAATTATTTTATTTGAGGATTCAAGAATATATGGGGAATGGATTGAAACATTAACCCCTTCTAGAACTAATATATTTTAGGTCTATAGAAATAGATATGTGATTATTATTTTGATAACCTTGACTATATCTATAAGTTATCATTATTTAAAAAATCCATAATAACACACCTTAATTTTTCATGGCAAATATAAATCTTAATTGAGAAATATCTATTTATATTGATTTATTTTATCTATAAGATATTAGAGAGAATTTTCAACAATTTTTAAACCAAAACAATATATTCAATAAAATATCTAACTCAAGTCACCACTATCTTATTATTTATCACTTTCTAAACCCTCTTCTTTTGCTATATGAATCCATTGTCCCTCCAAAACCTAAAATCAATAACACTTATACTTTTATTCCATTGAGTTTAATTTTAATTATTATTTTTATCACATGTAGTATGCTAATTGTTAAAGAAAATTTGATAATACAATTTCATAATGGAATATCAAGGGAAGATTTTCACAAGCAATGTGTGACATCATACAGATCATGTGAAAACATTATGCAATCATGTGACTCCCAATGATTCTTGTGATATCTATTTTTTCCTCATGATGTTAAGATAGAAAAGGAACGCAATGACGAAAAATACATGATTTTTGAGGACCAAATGATGAAATTGAATCGATACATGAAATGGAATGTGACATGATTGAAGGTGTGCTAGAAACATGATAGATCCATTTTAACTGAAAATGGTTTTTGATGATTGGGGGTCACTCATTAATGGAAATGAAAAATGGGACAAATATTTAGAAATTTTGTTAGATGAATTCATGTGAGTATTCAAAATATTGTAGAGGCCCCTCCACTGCCATTTAAACCTAGATACCCTTGATTCCATATAAAGTGGAATATATATCAAATTTATATTTATACCAATTTCTCAAGGTATCCTATTTGGGATGAGAGGAAACGATTATATGAATAATGAAAATCATAGACATAGGTTACAATAGTGAAATATGATGAATATAATCAAGGAGATGGAGACACCACAATGGAGACTCGATAAGTAACTCTCAGATTAATAATTATGGCCTTAATAGAGATAATAATGCCCAATAACATGATATAGATGGAAATTTCTAATAACATGTCTTTAATAATTAATTATGAGGATGTAAAACACAATCCATTATGTGATCACTTGATAGATTCCATATCATGCTACCATAGAGTCTCCATATGTACATGTGATCACAAACCCATTCCATGTAATGAGATCATAAAACTCAACCATGTTTATGACATAACATTATTTGTTATCTTAACTATTTTACAAACATGAGATTTATTAGCACCACTCTAACCAATTCATCACCCAAACACTTGAAATAATCCTCAAAACCATTGGACATGTACAATCATAGGATGTAACCCAATGTGAACCCCATTAGATCTTTCATTCCCATGATAAAATATGTCTCCCATATGAATACCATAGTAGATTAGGTCCCTATTAAGTATCTAATTTTACATCCACATGATAATGGGGGTCCTAATGTCAATAAAAATTGTAATAATTTACCTATAACATAAAACAAAACATGGGTGGCCCTGGTCCAAGCCTAATTTTCTATAGAGCCTAGTGGATTTATTTGTTTACCAAAGGGGATAGGTGACAAAAACAAGTAGAAAACATAAACATGACCATTTATTTCCATGTCCGAAAGAAGCCATTCGTTGTTCCACCTAAAACAGGTGGATTTCAGGCCTTCTTAATTCAAAAAACACCTATATTGAGGATTGTAATCCATGATTATAGAATTATTAATGATGACCACCCGATAACCCTATCTCCTAGAATCCAATGTGGGGAAGAAAATTTACCACCCCCATGGAGTCATATCCTTTCCATTTCAATATGATATTAGATCCATATGTTTTTTCATATACCCTCCCTCATCCATCAGTGGACTGAAATTAAATTCATCATGGGAAGCCTTAGCATGTTATCCCGATTCAAATCAAGTGTCACACTTATATGAAATATGCATGATACTCTAATATATATTGTCTCGTACACCGAATGTGGAACAAGTGGGATTGGATATTTGAGTTGGTTAACCCATTAGAAAAAATTTATCTTATATCATTGGGCTTCTGTTATAGGATTAATCTGTAGAACTCCCAGTTTCTGGCGTGCAACCCTTTCTTTATGATTTTTAACTATGTAAGGTATAAGGGTGAGGTTTGGGAGATTTTAGAGATCTTTTAGAGATATTTTGGGTCTTAAATATGGGTGTGTAGGATGTTTAAGATTTGTGTAAGTTATTCAACACATGTAGGAAACCATGAATAATGAGACATGGGATAATGTAAAGGTGCCTAGGAGACGCACATTTTACCCCAACCATGTATCCACTTAGGAGAAAAAGTGTGATTTGATTGTTGGCATTAGTATTTTTGAGGTAGTCGAGTTAGAATGGTTATTGCATGATTTAGAGACTATGGGAGGAAACTATGTGAGGGTTTTTCTCAAGGTAGTGGCTAGCACATGGTTAGCCCATAGTTTTTAAAACCGTGCATGGAAAGAAACTACCTCCTCAAAAAGTGGATGTCACTCATTTTTCCCTCAAAACCACATGATTTTCCTCTTATGAGTCCCATAATAATGACTTTTCTTTCCCAATGGTAGAGGAATGTTCTCCTATCGATCCATAGGCATTCGGAAGTCTTACCTTGGTTATTATAAGCCGATTCCACATGGCATGTGATTGTTATTTTTCATTCTTGATGTCCTTATTAGATATCATCTCCCTATATATAGGTTTATTTGATCTACTCCCAATGTTTGTATATATAAGGGTTTAGATTCCAAATATGTTTATATTTATTCTTATTGATGATATGGGAAGATATCTAAGGAAGGTTCATAGTGTTTCAACCTGGTTTTGGGACATTTTTCGTGTCATGAATCATTTTCGCCAAAACTCTCAAGGCATGTGGCTTCACTCTCAAATCATATATCTATAACTCATTATATTATATTCTAATTGAAATAATTTATTGAAATTGAATTTTAAATCTTGTTTCAAGGCATGTGATAACTCTTCTATAGTGATAATTAATTGTTTATGGTGGCATTGTAGAATTGTGGTAATTTTTTGTGTAAATTTCTTTGGTTTCATGACTTTAAAATATATCTTTTATGAATTTTTGATCTAGATTTTTGTAAAAAGGATTTATAAAAAAGATGTATTATTTAAATGGTGTTGGAATGGGTTGTTGGCATACTTAGCGTGTGTTCATATTGCAATTATGAGGATTGGTTTAAATATGACCTTGTGCTCGATTCGAATGGTGTAATGGAACAAGGGATAAAATTACCTTATGAAGTCTTGGTAGATCTAAGAGAGACCTCTCATGATTATGGAATTATCATAATGAACCAGGCATGGTGGTGGTTTGATTATGTTGAATGGAATGGTTATGACAATGAAACTTGTTAAATGGTTTAAAAGCATTGTTTGGTTGCCTAATTTGAAAATTTAGTTTTACTACTCACACGTTACTTGGAACACTACTACTTCTATAGATTTCATCTATCGGGACATGGGAAAATATAAAGTATCACACATATTTTTCACCACTTCTTAATAATTGGGCCATTTGGTGATGTCGGAGCATTGAGTGTGTGGAGCTTTGGATTGTTCTATAAATTTTATAGTATTATTAGTTTGTATTCTTCTATTTAGATTGATATTGTAGTATTACACATTGGTACTTGATTCTATAATGATTTTGATATATGAAATTTTGACTATCATTTCATTTTTATCATGCATCATATGGTAATGGTTTGGTTATGTTTTATTTGGTTAGTGGTTTTTTTATTAAATGGAATATTGTCCCCCACATGTGTTGAAGCCCTCTAGATATTATTTCAAATATTTTTTGTCTTGGGGATATCGCTTAAAGAATAGTAACAACTCACAACCATCTCAACTGAATGAGTTAGAGTAGGACATCAGAAATGGTATCAGTTTTGTTCGGTCTAAAAGTTTGTTTGAGACAAAAGGTATCAACTAGATCCTATCCATGTGGAACAAGAAGTCATCAGTTCTGTCTGTCTTGGAGTTGGATTTCATTCTTTTATGTTCCTTGAGTTGGAATCATAGAAATGAGCTAGATTTCAGGGGCATGAATTATTGTGCATAAAAATACATAGCTGGTCTTTTTATGTTGAACATCATATTTCTAGGGGGATGGGTTTACAAGTGTTTTGGAGACACCTATTATTTGAAATCACAATTCCATGGGTGTATCTAATGAGATTAGAATTAATTGAATTAGAGGAATGAATTCCCAATAAGATTTTATACATAATTTGAGTAAGGTTTTATGAATTTGTGAAAAAGTGTTTAATTTTTAAATATTTAAACTATTTTCAAATGAATGATTTTGAAAATGGAAATGTTTTGCTATTTTGAAAATGGATTGATTTTCAAAATAAAGTTTAATGTTTTCAAAAAATATATTAACAATGTATAGGATGATTATGGAAATAAATTTTATGATAATTCATTTGATAGAATTTGAAATGATAAGACTTTAGTTGATAAAGCATGAGACTTACGTTGTTTGTAGTTTTTAAAGAAAATGGCACTTGTTAGGCATTGTAGAAACCAATCTAAGGAAGATGCTGAGAGTTTGGTTCGACCTAAGACGTAGGTGAACCAATAACAAGTTCATAGTATCATCCAACAATTTAGATCTATGGATATAAAGAATGAGATTGATGATCCAAGAAATGTTTACCATTACGTCTATTTCCATGAAAAGAATCCACCCGTCGTCTGGGGTGATTATGAATCAGAAAGGGCATAAGTGTGGATAAATAGGATGAATCATATCTTCAATTTTAGTGGCAAACCAGAAGAGGTAAAGGTCAAGATGGAAAACTATATTCTAGAGAATATTTCATGTCGGTTGTGGGATATAGTCATGTAGGATAAAGTGGATCAAGGCCTTGGTTGGAAGGATTTTTAGGGATTGTTAGAAAATAATGAAATCCCCACACATTAAATATTCAAAGTATGAAATACTTTTTACTCATTAAGTAGGAAAATATAACTATAAAAATCAATTTGGATAATTTTGTAAATTTATAGTGCCTTTCACTTGAGGTTTCAACTATTACATCATTAAATAAATTCATATTTGAATCGAGACTATGGCATGAGATTTGCTCGAAGATAGATATGCTATTAATTACAGAATATGCAGAGATGGTGAACAGAGTGACAATGGATGAATGAGACATATTAGAAGCTATGTGAGGAGGAAGTATGTTGATACCCACATGAACTAGTGGGAACCCTAATGTTGGGAGAATTAAGAAGAGGTACACATAATTCTAGGGTGGGAGTGAGAATCAGAACCAAACTGCGGGATCAATAAATCTTTCTCATAGACCCCAAAAAAGACGGATGGTTACAATGTGGTTTCTTTGACCACATGAAGTGATAGTGTACAATACCAAAATTATCATTCTATAATGTGATCATTATTTTGAATCTTTAGTGCTATTGTCGTACTTCTCTAAGGTTGGGTGCTTGAGACACTTTCCTGGTATTGCAAGCATTATATGCTCCAATAGGGCGAGGACATGAGAATCAATCTTGTCATCAAAACAGATCTAGTCATGGTGATTATAAGAATAAAATGACTCTTTATCAAGGTAAATACCGGTATGGAAACAAATAACAACGTGCAACAACAAAGAAATTACAGAGAGCTAAATAGTTGATTATGGATGATCTGGTTGGACCATCTACAATGAGATGTACAATGCATTAGAATTACACAATTATGCAAGTCTTGTTTGATAAGGGTGAATTTTATTCCTTTACTTCATATCATTTTTTTGTTTTTTAGAGTTTTAAACCTGAGATGATGCCTTCTGTGATAAAACATCAAACTACTCTTGGTCCAAGAGAATGTAGTGTTTTCTTCTGTAGATCATGTTCTATAAATTTTGAGGGAGTTAGGCTGAAATGGGACTTCTATATGCTATAGATGGATGGTTATGATGTAATCTTGGTCATGGATTGGTTGAGAACATTCAAGGATCACATCGACTGTTATAGTAATATAGCTAGTTTCACGACTGAGGATGGCGTTGAGCATCTATTTAGGGGATAAAGTGATGTAAAGATAAGTGAAACATGATTTTTCACACCATCAATGGGAAAAATATCTTCCTAGTTGGTGCTATTGAATTTGGCATCGATAGAAGAGATTGTGAATAGTAGTTTCTTGCATTCATGGAATAGTATCTTGATAGGTTTCACAAAAAATTATTTGGGTTGCCACCGGTAAGGGAAGTAGAGTATAAGACTATTCTCCTTCTAGGGACCAACCATATAACACTTCTATATTATTGATTGACACAAACATAATTAAGCAATCTAAAATTTAAGTTGAAAGAGATTTAAAGAAAAGGATTCCTTCGTCTTTTAAAGTGTCCGTGAGAAGACCCAGTCCTGTTCATGAGGATAGAAGACGGAACTCTATGGATTTGTGTGGATTATCATAAGCATAACCAGGTTATGATAAATAACAGGTATCCACCTTCCATGATTTTTGATATATTCTATCAATTTCAGAAAGTTTAGTGGTTCTCCAATGTTGACTTCTGATTTAAAATATCACTAATTGCGAGTTAGGAAGGTGGGTATTCAAAAAAAAAATAGATTTCATAAGTAGATATGGCCATTAAAAATATGTGGTAATGCATTTCAGTCTTATTAATTCACCAGTGGTCATTATTTAATTTATGAATCAACTATTTCATTGATATCTAGATGCTTTTTTGGGGGGTTGAAGATGAAATATTAGTATATTAAAGGAAAAGGGTTGAGCATGAGCAACACTTAGAAATAGTGTAAGAAATTTTGAGAAAATATTTTGTATGCCAAATTATAAAAATTAGATTTTTGGATACAAGAGGTATATTTTTTGGGCCATGTAATTTCTGAAAGAGGTGTCTTAGTGGATCTGAAAAAGATAAAAGTTGTTATCTCTTGGAAACTGTCAAAGAATTCCTTTCAGACCTAATGTTTTCTAGGTGCAACTGGCTATTACAATGGTTATTTTGATAAATTATCATGAGTAGATACACTTTTTATAGCTTTGAAAAATAAGTTTGTTCCTTTCCAATGGATTTAGAAATGTCAGTAGTATTTTCAAGAGTTAAATGTTTTCCTTACATTTCCACTAATATTGATATTTCCAGAATGAGGAAAAGGGTATATGGTGTATTGTGATGCTCTGGGATCTAGGTTAGGGTGTGTTATCATGTAATGAAACCATGTTGTTACATATGGATCAATACAGTTGAGGGGGAATGGGAATAACTACTCAACACATGATTTGGATTTAGTTATAGTCATCCAGGCTTTGATGAATCAACATCATTATCTCTGTGGTGAGATTTTTACTATGTTTGTGCATCACTAGAGCTTAAAACACATTTTATCACAAGATATTTTGAATCTAAGGAAACTGATATGGATGAAGTTTCTCAAAATGTTCAAAATTGACTTGATGTATAAACCAGGAAAAGCAAATTGAGTGGCTGCTGCATTAATTAGAAATCTGAATCCCCGACTAGAAAATGATGCTTCATATGAGTGGAAGTTGATGTCGGTTCAAGACAACAATCAAGTGGAATATGAATCCCCATGAAATGTTATGGTTTTTTTAAATTGATCTTGTCACGAATTTGGAAAATATGGTTAAAGAGGCACAAAATCCTAATTTAAAATTTCTTGAAATGTGTTAAAAAATAAATGGAAGGGAGACCATTGGAGGATGTAAGCTAGATTAGTGTTCAGTGCTGTGGTTTTTAGAATAAAATGGTCATACCTATTTATTTTCATGAAAAGCATCTTACCACATACCACCATTCTAGATGGTTTGTTCATTCGGGCATGCAAAAGATGCATAAGGTGTTGAATGAACTGTTTTGGTGGGTCATTATTAAAAGGATAGTGGCTTAGTTAGTTTCAAGATGCTTAAATTGTCATCACATTAAGGTGGAACATCGAAAAACATTATGTATGTTATAGTACTTACCTATTCCTGTTTGGAAATTTGCGGAGATAGATATAGATTTTCTTACTGTTCTCCTCAAAATAGTTCAGAAATATGATGCCATATGGGTGATTGTGGACTAGCATACAAAGTCAGTCCATTTCATCCCTATTCATGAAACTCATATGGTGGAGGATCTGTCTAAAATCTAAATCTAATAAGGTTTAAAGAGCCATGGAATACTAGTTTATATCATATCAAATAGAGGCTTCATTATTAGGTATACATTCTGGATATCAATAAAGAAATCCATTCAGACTCTGTTGAATATGAGTACAGTGTATCATCCTCCAAAGGATGACCAATACCAATAGACGATACAAACACTGGAAATTTTGTTATAGGCTTTTGTAATGGATTTTAGTGGCTCATGGACAAATCCCATACCCATGTTAGAGTTCACATATATAAAATTCTATTAGGACTCAATACATAGAGCTCAAATCAATGGATTTTATGGGTGTCCATGTCATTCTCCACTTTGTTTATTGGAGATAGGTGAGATTTCACTAGTTAGGCCAAGACCCATACAAGAAAAAATAGACAAGATTCAGATGATCTGAATGTGGTTGGAGATATCTCAAAGTCATCTGAAATCTTATGCGGATAATCGTAGATGACCATTTTCATTCATAATGAGGGATCACGTGATCATGAGGATTTCTCCACGGATTGTACATTGATATATTCAAAAACAGGGAATGTTATCTCATTTATACATAATCCTTTTTATATACTATAAATGGTTTGATAAGTGGAATATCAGTTGGCATTGCAACCATAATTCAGTGCAGTACACAATGTGTTTCACTTATCTCAATTGATAAAGAATTACCTGACCCTAACCACATGATAAGATGGGATCATGTTGACCTATAATCATATTCTTCATTAGCACATATACTGATATGGATTTTGATTTGGAAAGATAAATACTTGGGTGGAAAGAGTATCAGTCTAGAAACATAGTGAGATTCAGGAGGAGACCTGGGAATGACGAATTGAAATGAATGAAAAATGGGAGAAAATCTTTTAGAGAAACACCGGTTTTATACTTTTTTAGGATGGAAAGATCAATGGTTGGGAGAATTTACCACCCCCAGTTTTTGGTATGTTACCCTTTCTTCATGATTTTAATGTATATAAGGTATAAAACTGAGTTTTTAGAGAGTTTGCAAAATTTATGAGAGTTTTAGGGGCTTATCTATAGGTCTATGGATGGTGAAGGGTTTTTGGAAACAATGAATGGTCTAAGAAAATGTGCACAATGAGATAAGGAAAATGGAATGTGGCATGGCCAGCATATGGTTTACCAAAACTGTGCGTCCACCAATGATAAAACATGCACTTTAAAAGTTGTATTTGGACTTTTTGAGGTAGGGGCTTCAGCATAGCTGGCACACATTTTGTAGACCAAGTGTGGTGAATGTGTGAGACATTTATTTAAGTTAGTGGTTGGTTCATGGTATCTGAATATTTTTCCTAACCATGCAACTAAACCCTACACGGAATGAAACCACCTTCTGAAAATGTGTTGGTCACTCATTTTTTACATTAACCGAGTCTTTTTTTCTTTTATTTGTCCATAACTCGGGATTTTTCTTTCCCAATGATCAATAAATGTTCTCCCATAGATCCATAGGTGATCCAAAGTCTTTCTTTCTTGATTAGAAGTTTATTCCTCATGGTATGTGATTGTTCTATTTCATTCTTGATGTTTATCTTAGATCCACTTCTCCCTATATCTATATTTATTATATCTAGGACCTATGTGGGTATATCTGAGGGCGTGGATTCCAAATATGTCATGATTTGGAATTTTTTATGACTTGGGAATAAATATAATGTAGTTTCATGGGGTTTCAACCCAATTTTGTCTTTCTTTCAAGTCGTTTGTTGTTTTGGCCCAAACTCTCATGGAAGGTGGCTTCACTCACAAATCCTATTGTTGGAAATGATTTTCTTAGTTGAAAATTGATTTAATTTATTGAAATTTATTGTGAAATCTTGGTTCAAGTCATGTTATAAGTCTTTTTTGGGGACCATTTACTGTTTTTGGTGAAAAGGTGGAATTGTGGTAATTTTTTGTGAAAAGTTATTTGGTTTCTTGATTTTAAAATATGTCTTTTCTTGATGTTTGAAATGGATTGTTGGAAAAATGATTTCATTAATAAGGATTTTTTATTGAATTTTTTTCATGTTGGTATTGGCATGATATTTGGGAAGACTTGGTGTGTGTGTTCATATTGACGTTATGAGGCTTGGTTGAAATATGACCTTCTGTACGGTACCAATGTTGTAATGTCACATGGGATATAATTACCTTGTGATGACTTGGTAGATCAATAATAGACTTCTCATGAGTTTGGAAGTGTCCTTACTAAGCATTCATGGTTGGTGGTGTGATTATGTGTAAAGGAATGGTTATGGCTAATGGAACTTGTGAAATGGATTAAAATATTTTTTTGGATTCATTTTTTGAGAAATAATTTTTTTTGGAAAATATGTTGATATGGAAGTTGTTTGTTTTTATTTATAAACAATTTGGGATGTTATTTATATAATGTTTTTATATAAATGTTTCAATGTTTTCAATCCAAGTGGCATGAGTAGTGAAGTCATTGGGGAAAACATACTGAGTTTTTGTGCTCTCCCCTACTTTGGAATTTTGGTGATTTTTCATATGAAATCTATTGGGGCATGAGAAAAGATAAATTAACACATTCTTTTATCTCTTCTTCATGGAACATGTGCTATTTGTTGAAGTTGGTGCAAGGAGTTTGTGAATCGTAGAGTCTTGTGGTTGTCTTGTAGTTTGACTAGCGTTTCTTCTATTGTATACATTGATATTGTAGTCTTCCATTATGGTAGTAGATTCTATTATGATATTGATAAATGAAATGTTGAGTTGTCTTTCATTATTATCATGCATGATATGGTGTTTTTTTGGTTAGGTATTGTTTTGTTTGTGGTTTTATTCATTAAGGGAAAATCCTCACCCGCATGTATTGAAGCCATTAGATTGTTATTGTGAAGCATTATCATCTTGGGGATATCAATTAATTCCTAGTAACATCTCACATCCCTCTCTAGCCAAAGGGAAGGGGCATGACGTTACATAATCCCCAAAAATATTTTCTCATTCTCAATGAGTTGTACTCCCTATAATACATTTTTTTGATGGTCTATATTCAAGATAAAGTGCCTATAGGTAGCCTTTATATTCATATTCCCCCACACAATCCTCAATTATAATATCATTCATTACACAAATTTCTCTACGATATAAAAGTAATCAACATACCTAACATACTAGTCACACGATATAAAGATGAGTGAGAACATATTTATCTAAAGTTGTTTAACATCATAGTAAGGTTTTGTCACATGACCATAGACTATTTCATTCAAACTACATAAGACCAGATACATATTTTAATCTAATACATAGGATGCATCCTGAGGTTGAAACCCAAAATAACCTATATTTTATTCACTTCTGGAAATCCGTCCATCAGGACATATTACTAGAAGTATTATACCATAGAACAAGGGATATATTACCTCAGGACCACATTATATTATACCTTTCATGATATATACATGGTGAGATCTATCTTAATAAATAAATATTTAATGAGAGAACAAATCATCCATTTCAACCTGGATTCCATTCAAGGTTTTCCAAAATGTTCCAATCATGCATTAATCCCACACTATCAATTTCTAGGTATCTTTTATATAGTCGTCCATACAAAAATATAGTAATGTTCATGGATGACTCCTTTCACACAACCTTAAAACGTGTGATGTTTCCTTATATGTTTCATTAAACAAAGTGGATTTATATTCCTTTCACAATGATACTTCAGAAGCCCTATCTTAGGCCTGATCCTGAAACCAAAAGTACCAACCACCGTCATGGACAGTGGTAAACTCTAGAGTTCCCAACTATTTGTCTTTAAATCATAGTAACCTTTAGATAATGATCAATATTTAATAATAAGATAACTATAAATAACCTTTAATACATACAGATAATATTATTGATAGAGAACCACTAATATATATATATATATATGTTCATATCAATTATATTTCTCTCATGTGTAGAAAAATTAACATAGGCATATGTCAATAAATTATTTCTATCTTTAGGGTATCCTTTACAGTACTGGTATTTGTGAATTATTCATGAGCATGACGTAAATCTTTATTAGATTTTCATTCTATGAAATTATTACCGACAATAGAGAAAGATGTGAAATACATCTAATTATCTTGCCTAATTTGAATTCATTAGTACCATTGGTATGAAACAAAAATGTTTTCCTGACTATGGAAAGCATGCATATAGATTTCCATAGGCATCCAAGACATTGGATGTTTCTTATTAAATTAATGAACCCTATTGGAAACCATATGTGATTGGATTGTTGACTTAAAAGGTGAGTTATTAAGCCAAACAATGCCCTTTATAAATAAAGAAAACTAAAACACCTCATATTTGTTTAAAAATATGGTATACCAAAGAATAATATTTAAATAACAAAAATTAATCTGGTTTCCCAAACATAAAGACATTTTCATTATGTTTAGTGAATTGAAAAATATTGAACCCAACATGAATATTTTAATAAGGGTGGACATGACATAAATAAGTCACCAATGGAAATGAATTAATTTAGTATACATGTACATGTGATTATTTATTGTTAGGTATTATTATTATTTTTTCTTTCTGACTAACAGAAGCCTTATCAAGAGATCTCATCATTCTAAATAGATAGAATCGTCATTTGGAAATCAATATGGTGTATAGGATATCGAAAAACATATGGCACCTACATGAAGAAGGAAAAAATCTCATGTTTAGTGTCTCCAAAATTAGATGTAAAATGTGATGGTATGGTAGTATCATTGGATTTATACCATACATATCATGGATGAAAAACACAAGCGTCTCCATGAACTGAATCTTATGAGTCCGTCCCATTTGAGGAAGGACACAACAAATCCAATGATTTTTTTATCCACCATAACGTATTCTATATTCTATCCATGGAGTGTGAAGACTTGTCTATTTCTTATGTAATGATGGTAGATGAGGGTTTAAACCAATACATCACCCATATTAAAGAGATTCCTAAAATTCATCTTGTTAAACATATTTGATTACAATATGGAAAACAATATTATAGCTTCCTACTATGGTTTCTACCAAGTAGATTACTACACTGGTCAATCAAAACTATTTTTCATGGGGATATATCTAGGAGAATCAAGGTGAAGAACATATAAATAAGGCACATAGACCTCCTTCCCCTCATAAATCCATTAGCATACTATATTGGTAACCAGTGAGAATTCGCATCTCCCTATTCAAAAATAGAATGTATGTCATCATATTTTTAAATCCATAATGGGGAAGGGAATATTTATTCCCGCACACCCAAATCACATTTGTATATCCAGATGGAAAATATAGGACATAATATGGAACATATTCACAATTCAATTTAATATGTCTTCTAGGATACCGTAGAAATAGTAAACATGTATGTAGATATTCCTGCTAAAATCCTTCTAAACATCGAATATATTTTTATATTAATTGGATAGATATAGTGGAATATTCCAACAATCATATAGGAACAATCACATAGTCCTATTAAACATTTTAGTGTTTTTATATGCATTTACAACATGCCCATATAGATAATTTGTGGAATCTTTATATTATCTTTCATATTCAGGTGGATTATATACATATTCCAATAAATGACGAGGCATAGTATTAACTGCATATCAGCATTATGAAGATGGATTTTTAATGAAATTTAAAATTCACCTAGATATATACATATACATATTGATGAAATCCATTGGTATATTCTAAATTTAAACCAAGATCATGAACAAATTCAGGTTCCAACCCATATTCATTAGCATATTCTGGGAGACTCCTCGAGGGTGGCTCATATTTCTACTCACAATTTAAAATATTTATGAATTATTCTATTAGTTAATATGGGTAAATAACATATTAATACTTGAAAAAAATTATTGACTTTATCATTAACCTGAATAGGATATTCAAAATAAGCCACATATCCATTAAAATATTTTAGATCTCCATGGATATGACCTTGTCTATAATGGCCATTAGATTCAGTTGCATAATCAAAATTTAAAAAAGGATTTCAAAATTATTTTGTAAACCAACCAATGGGGATCTAATATTACAATAAAAAGTTTAAAATATTTTTAGTATATTCCATTAGCTTCATGGTAGTGAGAATATATCCACACAATATCCAACAACAAAAAACTGTATATTCCAGTGGCCTCTAGGCAGTAGGATTAAAACTCTTCTCAACCCCAAATGGAAGGTCCACGAATTCTAACAAAAATATTGGAGATGGAACATAATTCTATGATTTTTATTTATATTATCCTTTAGGCTATATGAAATATATTAATTTTCAATGAATTATCATACAACTCTTCATATACAACATAAGGTTATACAAACCAAAGAATCCTCCTCATGATAGCACATAAGTTGATTAAAGTGATCCTACACATGACATCCACTATGAACAACCTCACCACTATGACATCAAACAAAGATAGTTGAATCCACCTCATTTAAGGAAACCATCACATATAGTGGTTCTTAAAATATCAGGTTAAAAAAATGGTTCCTTATAAATCACCCACAATAGCTCACCTCGACCAGTAGATGACCCAAAGTGGAAGAAATTATCATTACCTCATATAGGTCACAAATCACCATTTTTATAAAATAGATATTTGTGTCTTGATCAAATAGTGTTATATTCCTTTGATAAATAATATACTGGTATTCATACGTGGAATGAATTGAATGTTAATATTCTCTTGATTGTATTTTATCCCATTTACACATAAACTTATGAAATATCAAATATGTTAAAGGAGGACTATGTTTTTTTACTTTTTCAAGTGCATGTTGGAGACTCCTAATATGTTAAATGTCAAGAATCCCCTTTATTAAGAATATGATATTCATCTTCATGTTTTGAACATGATTTTATATCAAAGAAACCCTGTTATATTCTCTATGGGATGGGACCTGATGATATAAGTTTATTGAAAGAGCATCCAACATGATTATAGAAACAATATAGTGGCACTAATGAAATTATTTGATGATTATTTATAAAATATACATATTTTAGGATGGTTAATATATCGATAATATCACATTACCTGACGCTAGGGATAAAATATTCCCCAAAAAAATTTATCATGATATTTAATTTCGGTAGGAGAGGTCACATATGTGAACACCACTCAAGATAGATGGTAAATCAAACAAAATCAACCATTCTCCATGGAACACTACATTCATATCCATAGAGAGGTATATTTCAAAGATACAGATCCAAGACTCTTTAAATTTTTGGAAAATATCAAATGATAGTGTCAATAGTTTTGGCCATAGGGAAATTCTATAGTGGTATGTATCTCACAACATGAGTGGGGAATTACATAGTGCACACACACTGTTGAATATGTGTGAAATCATGTAAATTTAATTTTTATCCATCATAGAAAATATTGGGTTATAACCCAATTCAATTGGTATAGGGTATTTTTAACAACACCCTCCACCATCAGGATCATCAAACCCTGAAGGGATCAAGAAGATATTTGCAGCAACTCCATGTCCACCTCAACTAGAAGGGCTATGGGTATTTTTACCATGCTTACCAATTATAGAATCATCATATTCCTATATTTTTTAGGAAGCATTAATAGATCCCTACATCATCCCTATTATTCCAGGCTTGGGGAATAATTTTCATCAACTATTTGAAAATTAGTTTTTTTCAAGGCTATAATGTGTTTTCCACTATTGATCACTAACAAAAATTAAACTTCCATGTGACATGACTATTTCTTTTGGGGAATGATCAACCTGGAAGTATAGAGAATCACTATTGGTCACTATTCACATATTAAAAGATATGTTCCATATGAAATAAATGATCAAGCCTAAAAAATTACACATTTAGAAACAACCCATTCTGAAAAAGGTTTTAGGGGAAGATCTTGAAAGAACTCTTTAAGACGATACGAGTAACAAAGAGTCATTCAATTAATTAGACGATGATGAAATGATTCAAATTTCTATACATTCCTTGTTGAATTTTATCATTGTAAATTTTTTATTTAATACAAATAGAGATATGGATACTGGGGAATGAAATTCGGTAATAGTTATTTGAGATGTGGGTTTTGATGAAACACTAGGTGATGCTACACATTTTTAGAATCAGCGAAGAACCAAGTATAGGGAACCTCTAACCATGGTGTTCCATTCCCATTAGAACCATTACACTATAGATAAATGGAATGGCACGGTCACATCCCACATTCACCCTATAGATTCTAATATTCTCTTGATGGAAGTTATGTTAGAATAGTGAAATGCTAGGATATTTAATCACATTAACCTCAATGAGTAACTACTCCGGGGAAGTATTCCATTCCAGTATTTCTTTCAATAAAAAGTGACTACCTCCTCATTCAACCATCATGAGGGGGTTAATATACATAAAATAATAGTTGGTGATCACTAAGTTTCCCTTATATCAATATAGCTAGTCTATTTAAATACATTATTTAAGGAGAAAAAATATTATGATACATTTTTATAAACACATCCCTCCTTTCGAGATAGTTTCCAAGTCTATGTTTGAACTAGAAGTAAACATATAGAGTATACCACATGTCCATATCAAGAATCTCCCATTACTCTCACTCAAGAGATTACTCAAACAACCCTTTCCCTATAACTCTTTAGAACCATCAATCATCCCATCACTTGAATAGAGGTGATAGAAGGGTGGTGCACCATTTTGAATACAGAAAATAATCCATACCCTAAATGTATGGATGCCATTCCACGTCCACTAAATTTTGGGAATGTTGTTTTCCCAACCATAAATGGAACTGGAGATCTAATAAAATATCTTAAATTTCATGTCCCCAAGCATCCCCGTGATGGAAATATGGGACCGTCAAGAGGAAACATTGGTGAGGAACATTGTGTAGACCCTGGAGGGACCGTATTTGATATGATATAGCAGCTTACAATTCTGGTCCACCATAGGTGGGGATAACCTTCCCTATCAATTCCATTACCAATTTAGATTCATCTTAATGAAAATAATAGTCATAGGTTTCATGTACTATAATATGTAAAAAAATTATGGCTCCCAATGTTTATTATAATATGGAAAGTCCTAATTGAATCAATAAGTATTCAATTATCATAGGTATTGTTATTAAAACATTTTATATAAAACCTATGTGATTAGAAACTTACACCATTGATCTAGTTGGACTGTTTGAGTAGATTTACAATGTTTGTAGACATAATAAATTATCTTGAATTTTCTATTATGAAAAATGAATATAAAAACCCTCACATTCCCATAGAACAGGGTAAATGTTATTATAAGGAAGAAAATATTGTCATCACACCTAGACCATTTTCAGTATTTTTTATAGCAACAAAGGAAGATCTTCATCACCCAACGTCTCCAATCAATTGAACAAAAAATAAATAAACTCGCCCATGAAATGAAAAATAAGGAAAAAGGATACCCACAATTTTAAGAATGTGTGAAATATATATTATTTTCAAAACAAAATGGTTCCTAATTACTTTCTCACTACCATGGAGTGCAATCATCTAAATATTCCTGAGCTAAGAAAACCTAATGATGTAATCCTCTATGATCATTTTGAAAATTTAATTTTAATTAGAATTTGGGAAACACCAACCAAAACTAATTTTTCATCAAATAAATTCACTAAAAAATTATTTATTATAGAATGGTGTTCATAGGAAAATCATCATCATATGTATTCTATGTGACCACTATCCAATCATAGGAAAGAGATGATTAGAAGGACATTATAGTAATGCATGAAGGAATATTTTATGACTTGATGGCCTAGAAGATGGTTTACCATACTAATGTGATTTTTGAGGGAATACCATGTTATTCTATTATAGTATTTACAACTCCCACATTATCAAAATGAAAACCATTAAAATCATACATTAGGAGATGATACAACTAGAAGAATCAGAATAAGCAACAAGAACAATTGTCTCTCCCAACTCCAAAACCATCCCAAACTCTTGCATATTTCTATTCCCCATTTGTCAGGGATTGAGAATCACCCCACCAAAAACACATCATCACATGAAAAGTTAATTTTTTGTTTTTTTATGTTATTTCATATGATTCAATCTTCTAATTAATTGACATTGTAGATTGATACAGAGGTCGCATAATCCAATGTAATAGGGGAATGGAAAATTCTGGTGGAGCCTATTATTCCAATGACACCCACACCGAATCGATATATGTGTCTAAATCCTACGGGAAATCACTCCAATAATCCCAATATGAATATGGAGATACCCTTTAATCAATAAATAGTTACCCAATCACAAAAGTATTTCATGACTAGCTAGAATGATTGAAGCAATGTAATCAGTCTAGTCGAGTAAGAATACCATCTCCACACAACTCATCTATGTTTGGTGTGTCTTCAGTGTATACCCCAGTGAACTAATCATCTACCTTAATTTATTTACCTCATTATACATAGGATGAGGTGTAACCCCATGTATTGAATCACAATCTTATACTGTTGATGTATGAAATATTGAAATAGTTGGTGGTAATATAAACCATGATCATGATACTAGATTCTCTTATGATTTCATACGATCTATATGAATCAATTTTGAGGAACATTAGGGTCAATAAGAGCTTGATAAAAATGTCTTTACAACTAAGATGCATCGAGTAAAAACTGGTTCAATATAATTCATTTACATTATATCATTCCTAGAGAATGATCAAAATGACACCATTGAAAGTAACATAAAACCCATAAAAGTTTTAAAAAATCTAGATAATATTGACCATATATGAGCTCTGATCGATGATAGTTTTAGGATTAAGTTTTTTCTGGCCTTCACTCTCTAAAGTTTTTGTTATAGGGGAGGGTGATTTTCCCCCTTGAATCCACCCATTTAAATGGTATGTATAAAGAGAGAAAAATCCACTTAGAAATATAAACTAAAATTTTAATTCAAAGACATGATGTTTAATTATATGATCATTATTATCTGACATGAAACATTATATATGTTACTAATGAAAATACATTAGATTCATAGCCACATAGCCATTCCATTATAATACCTTCTATTCCAAGTGTAATTTATAAATGGAAATGTTTAAGGGTTATGTGGTGATTCAACCCACTTCAAATCATATGAATCCAAATATTCGATGGAATTATTTTATATTATTGATGGAAGGAAACTTATAAATATGAGGGATAAAAAATTTTCTACTAACAATGGTCTCAGAACCACCCCATGAAACCCTTGCAGATTACATAGTAAAGATTCTATATTTATCATTTACTTGATATAGGCAGAATGTATATCTTCAAACTGTCATTTAATTTTTCTAGCTCCACTAGTAAATTAAAATATATTCGTAGTTATGCATGTTAATGTATGTCCCTTATAGGAATTCAAGTCATACATTGGTAGATTAAATATATATGTGTAAATTACCTAAATAATATTGATCCTATTCTATCCTTAAAGTATAAGAAGATGCACTATCTACCCTTTGGATAAGTGAAATATCTTTCATCATCGGAAAAATATAAAATCCAAATAAGATTTCCTAGAATGGTAATGTATCTTTTTCCACTAGTGATGGTTGAGAAGAATGTGACTATCTCTAAAGAACACTTGATTATAAATCTCATTAATTAACACTGTCAGGGTCTATGAGTAACTCCATATATATTAAAAGTGTTGATTTTTACCCTTTTTTATATACCATTCATGTGGATTCTTCAATAAATGTTCAAATAGAGGAAAAAATGGATGAACTTTGAGATTCCCCACTACAGTATGAGGAAATAGAATCTATCACCATCAATGATATTAGGTAGATAAACCTGGGAATATAAGAGGATCCTCAACCCAGGTAATCACCTATAATTTCATAAATGTGAGAATGTTGGATCAAAATGAGGACACCCATAATGTTGGCCTTTTAGATGATCATCAATCTTTCAAGTAGGATTCTAGGATAATATATCATTATCATAATACTAAGGAAGAGTCTAAAATCGATAGTCTCGTTAATACTAATATCATTAGAGGGGGAAATTCACTACAGTTACCATACAGTATCATTTACATTATTTAAAATAAATGGAAGCTCAAGGTCTATATAAATTTAATGGATCTCATCTGACACTATCAGAAGAAACATTTCCCATTTATGATTACCAAATTTGAGATTAATATAACTGTAAGCTTCAAATATAAATTCAATTATTGGCAGATACTCAGGATATAATCATATCATTAAAACCCCTATGGATGATCAAGAAACCAATTTTAGATCATCTAAAATGAGATTATTCTACTATATCATCCCATTATGTTTTTAAAATTTTTCCCACCTATAAATTTACGATGCATAACATCTTTATTTCCATTTATAAAGAATCATGTAAATCTAGATTGGTGATATGGTTGTTAAGTATTGATAAAACTATGATAATCTCAGTTATTACTAAATAATAGACATCAAATTGGAGCATAATATCTTGGAAATGAATCCCTATATGTTTGATTTTTCGGGTATTATATAGGAAATTACATGGTTTTATTGTATTAGACAACAAAATTGATGTCAAAAATGAGAATAAAATTTTAATAATAAAAACTAATCCACATGAAATCCTATAATAGTTTATAGGGATTCATGTATTAATTTTATATATTCCGAATTTCATATCCATGTTTTCCATGTAATTCATCCCCATTACCAAGATGATGAATAAGTGAGTTATATATCAATGATATGAGGATATCCATGAAACCATCAGTAAGCACAATATATATCTATTAAACCAACCTATTTTAATTCAAATTGTAGATCGAAATTCATTCCGTAATAGAATATTATTTTTAGTGCATGACATTGGAATTTTTTTAGGAATATTTAAAGAGCCGAGCATTGAGACAATGCAAGATTCATTGTCCAGTTGGACCATAATTAAAATTTTATTAATATTAAACATATTAATAATACATGAGTACTATTTCCCTAAAATAATTGAATAAAATCATAATAAATTCTTGGATAAGAAATCCAATACAACCATTGAATTTACAATAAACAGTTTTCCCAAGGATCAAAAAAAATCTTTATCGTTATTGTAAATTTATGAAAAAACTTTTCATGTCAAAATAATAAATTAATTTATTTTTATTTCATAATGAATTTAGATAATAAAAAAATATATAAACCCAATTATATATTAATATCATAGTTTCCATCATAACCATGTAATTTGAGAGAGGAGTTTGTCAAGGAGCTTCTATGGATGAATATTGAAGGTTCAATGATTGGGGATCCGGGTGCCAATAGAAATCGATGACCTCATCAATGAAAATGAAATAGATTCATTCTCTCATTGTTATTGATCCAAATTATAATGGGGAATTTTTTTAAAGATTTATCCCCAATTTATTATTACATGATTAATGATACTTAATCTACTAATGAATAGATGAATATATTTTTCATTTTGTAGGTATGGGATATTTGTGGGATTTATAGATACTTATTATTATGTTTTCAATGAGGTTTATAACTTTTTTTTCTTATTTTTTAAGAAAATAGATCAACGATGAAAACAAATTAAGCGAGAGGTTCTTTCATCATTATTATGATATATGGTTTTCTTCTCCTAGTTCATTATGTGTCTATCATTGGAATGATTTTTTGTCCTACAATTCAACAATTACCTATTTAATAGTTATGGAAATATTGTTATTCGGTTAAATATATGACTACCATAGGTTTGTGATTGAGATTCGATATTATAGTTTTTGTACATGTTGTTTATAATAAATCCATGAATGTATTGGAAGTTTAAGATGGAGGTATTGACATGCGACACTAAAAAGGCCTAAGGGAGGGTGTTTTATGAGAACAACATATGGTCAAAATCAAGACAATGATAATGAATGGGTTTGGTCAACCCTAGATCCATGAATAATAGAAAATTTTATCAGTAGAATTGAATGGTTTGGATCATAATGGAATGGACATTAGTAATACTTTGGGTTATGTGAAAAATACTAGACTACATGACATGTAATGAAATAAAGACATGCAGTGTAGTTCCATATGTGCAGTTCTAGGGATTCTATATAGAAATATGTATCAAATTCTATTTGAAATGTCTCTCACTCGATGTGACCCTTATATGACCAACTTGGTGTGTATAGGGGGTGTATTCCTAGGAGGCCATTTGGCGTAACAAACTATGTGTTCCAAGTCACCTATAGTATGGGTGAGTATCACCTCTAGGATGGGTGTCAGTAGTGAAGGTTTATATTGTGGAGTGTGTTTTCCCAGATGATTGTTGTATGGAACATTCATGCAGAAAAATGTGGCTGACAATACGGTTGTGATATTACCATGTGACAATGTGTCTTCCAAGATTATATCAGGTTGTTTTATTTTTTTTTATCACGTTATGATTCACATATACTGTGATGACATAACTAACCTTGATTCTTTATGTTTAGTTATTTTTGGGTTTCCTGTAATTTATTGTTATAAAAACCCATGAATGGGATATGACCGCACATGTTTTGTCTTATAAAGATGATAGATATCTTTATGGAGTCCTTGGAGTAATGGGTTTTGGTGGAGCCAATTTTGGGTCAGATAGACCAGAATTTTTCTTAGCTTTCAATTTGATAATAGTATACTCCTTCAGAGTTGGTCAGACATTATTTTCAGATATGGGTGGGATTGAATTTGACCCCTTTTAGGATTTATAATTATATATGTTATACTCTTATTGTGTGATTATGGATCTATAGATTCATTTTTATCAATTTTTTACATTTCACCATTATGTGGAATTGGATATGTTTACATCCATACATGTACTGTAGGAAAATTCCACCCATGTGTGTGATGTGGCTTCTTGGAACTAGTTTCTAGCATGTGGATTATTGGAAGGATGTTTGGGGTAGTTGCAGCTCAGGCCCCCGTCAGGAGAGGTCATGAAAGAATGGTATTAGAGTAGTAACTAGCTTGTAGTGATATGAAATAGCTGGGGATAAGGATTAGAATTTAGAGTTTCTTGTTTTTAGATTTAAGGATTGGCTAGGGAAATAGGGTTAAAGTGTCTACATGTTTTGAGTTTGGATATCAGGCCTGGGTGTACAGTTTTGGTGAATAAGTTGATGTATCCATTCAATAGGGCCCTGATTTACTTCTTGTTGACTTGGTACTTATATTAACTAGATTTAAGGAAACAATTGGTACGTGAATCATATAATACTATGTTTTGGTTTCCATGTCCATATTAAGTCAGTTCTCCAGATCTAATCATTGATTGTGGTATGTCTTGGCAATTGGACTCTATGATGAAGGATGTAAAGGATTCTAAGATAGATTCATGATAATGACAGTTTGAGTGATTAGGCCTCATTTTAGGGACCCACTCATGATGTGTTTTATCCTAGAGGGAAAGTATTAGTTTTATCTCATGTCAAGTGATTCATATATTTTTGGGTCCACTAGGTCGAATACCCTGAGAGAAGGGTGTAGTTAATCAACGTATACAAGATTAAAAAATTCATCTATTTGGATGTTGTTTTGTTGTTAGAAAAAATTCAGTTCTCTCTTCATCCCATAGAAATATATCAATAGATATGAAATCAATCTCGGAAAACAAAAATTTTTACTTGGTTCACTCTTACTGGGCTACATCCAAGGAGAGTACAACGACAATGTCCCGATGTACCAAATACACTAATGCTCACTACCAATAATGAGTATAATGTTTAGGATAGAACTTATATGCCCAGGCTCACTGCCTTTACAATGTTGAGGGTCTACTCACTGCATTCCCAAGGGTTACTCCCTATGCCTCTTTATCTAGATCACTGCCAGTGGAATGGGTCATTGTCTTCTTCTTCTATTACTCAGTGCTCTTGGAAAGGAATCCACTCACAGTTTATAGACTTTTCAGTCAAACATAGTTTATGGACATGGTGTTCCTTTCATTTATATGAATTCACACATCCTCAACTATAGGTAGATGATTTTTTGAAGTTCCTTTTTCACCTGTAGATGAAGTACACCTTCCCGAGTTCTGTCGGGTACTAAAAAAATACTTTCACAAACTGAATTGAAGCTTTTTCAAGTTTCTATGAGAAAACTGTGAACAACCTGATTCTCCCATGTACTGTGTACCATGAGTGGTACACGGACCACCTGATCTACATACTATTTCCACCAATGCAAACAACCCTTCATCTACGGACTACCAATGCCTTTGCAATTGTGTACCGCTACACTATACCACTTCCACGAACCTCCTCTATGAATCACCCTCTATTTGTGAACTATTCTATGTTCATGGAATACATTCAATTCCATGTACCGAAGCAAATCCTCTTCATAATGCTAAATGAATTCACTCTCTCTCACATAATAGATATTCCTCCATGTACCATGTCTTAAGTAGATTCAACATTCTAGTTGAATCCTTCATTGAAAATTCGTCCGCACGAACCACTATATCCTTCACGGGATTATCCCTCACGAACATCCTTCAGAAATTTATGAATTCTCAGTGTAAGAATTTATTATATAATTATATTCAATCTCCATAGTAGTTGGTGGGATTAACAATTCATATATAGGAAAAGATACCTTCTTATTCTGCTGAATCGAGATTTACCAAATCTAAAATCCAGCCTTAACCGCTTATCGAACCTCGAGCCACCGTGAACCAAAAGCCCATTTGTGAATGTTTTTTCCTACATAGATTGTGTACTAAATTAGTTCTTACACAGTATAGCTCTTCCTCTAACATCAATCAATCCATGTACCGCACCTCCTTCCACCATGAATCGTTTTTGGTTTTGTTCACCATTTCGGCATACCGTTTCCGCTGCTCTGTGTATAGATCCTGAAACATTGTACACGAACAATGAATGATGGTACATGTTTCACATCCTTTTCCATTTTCTTCAACATTCTTCATACAGTTCACTCTCTATGAATAAATCCATCTTTTTCAACATAAAACTTCTGATTTTGAGGCCCAAAAATTTGGCAAACACCGGGTAACTGTTCAACCTTAAAAACCTATCTTTAGAAAACACATACCATACTCATTTGTGGTCATCTAGCTTTTTCATCAAAACAATAACACCAAAAACATACCAAGAGGACTCCCTAAGATATATTTCCCATCAACCTCCACCTTTGGGTTTGTTGACAACTTTTCTCATAACAACTATGCACTTTGTGACATCATTCGCTTCAGAAAATTATGATAGAGATCAAGGATTTACACAACACATAATCTAAGACCAAAAGAGCCATGATCGACGAGACAAAAAAGAGTATAATGAAAAGTTCATCAATGAATTACTTAATTGAAAATCACCAATTGTTGATACCTTACAGATACACTGATACCAATGAACTGATTTCATCATGAACTTTAGCAGTCGTGATATCTATTCATTGATCGATCACTTCTAGAATTGTCAATTTTAATACTCTCCCTATGTTACAGCTCCTCTAATAGCATAGAATCAGCTCAGCTATAAATCCCCCTATATTGTTTCTCTAGATAATAGATTCTCAACATATCTTTTCTTCCCCTTGAGTAGTCACACATCCCCCTTGTCAATGAACCTGAAGGGAACATCAAGGTTGTCTAAAAAGGGTAAAAAGCATATATCAGCTCATTAAGGAAAGACACATAATACTTCAGGGAGAGGGGGACCTAGATGTACACTTTCTCATGTGTGGGGATTGGACTGGACTGCTAGAGCCAGGTGATATATTTCAAACGCTTCTTTGGATATGACCATTGTAAGAATAACTACAAATTATAATTCTGTAGGCACACACTCTAACATCACAAGCCCGTGCTCCACCTTCTCATTGATAAAATGATAATTTATTTCAATGTACTTAGTCCTTGAGTGATGGACTATATTAATACTATGATTTATAGCACATGAATTATCAAAATGGATTCCGATCATAGATTTCACTGTAATCCCCATATATTCAAGTTTCTTCATCATCCATAAGAGTTGTGTGCAAGCTTGACTAGACTCAATGTATTCTGCTTATACAGTTCTAAATGAAATATAATCTTGTTTCATGCTTAACAATGAAATACACAACCCTCCAAGATAAAAGGCATTGTCTGATGTTGATTTCCTATCATCTGCTAAACCATCCCAATCCGCATATGTATATCCCAATAACTCTAGATGAGATTTTTCGTTATACATTAATCCAAAATTCAATGTTCTCTTAATATACTAAAGAAATAACATTACTAAAATCATGTGTCTCTCCTTGAGATTGCTTTGATACCTAACTACCTAAAATGTGGAAAATACAATATCAGGCCTTGTCAGTGTTAGGTACAAGAGGCTTCCAATTATTTACTTATATCTTGTGATGTTAACTTCCTTGACATCATCATCCTGTGACAATTTCAACTAGGTAGAAAATGATGTTTTCATCTCTTTGGAGTTATCCATTCCAAATCTTTTCAAAACCTCCTTGTAATATTTTGATTGAGATATGAAAGTGACATTCTTTCCATGAATCACCTGTAAACTAAGGAACAATTTTATCTCACCAATCATCAACATTTGGAACCTGTTTTTCATGAATTCATAAAACTATCTACATTTTTCTTCATTTAATCCAACAAATATTATGTCATCGACAAAAACTAGCACTATCATCATCTGAAATCTTCCATTGTTTAAATACATATTGTAATCAACTCCACCACACTGGAAACATAGTTTCTTTAGAAACTGATCATGCCTTGAATACAATGCTATTAGTGCTTGGTTCAAGCCATATAAAGCCTTCTTCTGCTAAAAACCTATATTCTCATCTTTATGAATATGAAGACCATATAGTTTCTCAATGTAGACTTCTTATTCATGAACACCATTAAGAAATGATGACATGGAATCTATCTAGAAAACCTTAATCTTTCTTTGCACAACTATGGACAAGAATAATATAACTGTCTCTAACCTTGAAATGGGTGCAAATGTCTCAACAACATCAATACCCACCATATGGGAGTACCCTTTTTACACCTATCAACCTTTTTTTCTAATGAAAACACCATCTTCATTCATTTTTTTTAATAAAGACCCACATTGTCCTGATAACATTCATGTATGCTAATCTCAAAACAATTTCCCATGTCTAATTCTTCTCAATTTGGTCAAGACCTTCCTTCATTTCCAAATCCCAATTCGCATCTTTAGCTACTTCACCAAAGATTTTAGGCTCCACTAGTGATATATAGGATTCTAGTTGTAGAGACATCATCCTTCTTGTCTGTACTGGTGATGTCTGATCACCAATTATGTTTCACCAATCAATTTCATCACTTAATGCTGGTCTTTGGGAAGGAACTGATTTGTTCCCATCATTTGAGTCTTCATCTGAATCAACTAGAGCTGGACCATCTCTTGGTCTACTCATCTCTTCATCGCTATCCTCCTGAGATTGATCATGTATTTGCTAATGATTATTTTAATTTTCCACTATAGTCACATAATGACGTTCAACTATAGATCCTAGCCACTTATTAAATCCTTTATCTACTTTTATATTCTATGAGTAGCCATGAAATATCCCTTCATTCCCACGTGATTCAAATTTCCTATGTTTCTCTTTATTGGGAATGGTAAATTTACCACTGAATATTAAAGAGTACTCCAATGAAGTATTTTTCCATACCATAACTCATATGGAGTCTTCTCATCTTTTGGACAAAGGAAATCTCAATTTGGAGTCTATACTACTGTCATTACTGCTTCTTTCCAAAATTTATCTAGAAGGTCCATTTCAATGAGGATTGTTCTGGCCATATTGTTGATAATCTGATTTTTCCTCTCAACTACTCCATTTTACTATGGAGTTATTACTTCTATACTTTATTCTTTATCCCATGTTTTCAATATAATCCTCTACTTGGATATTTGGGAACTTTGTTCCATTATCTATTCGAATCATCTAGATTTTCATACCAAGTATGTTTTCACATTCTCATCGATATCTTATAATGGAACTGAGCACTTCAGATTTGTGGGTAATTATTGAAAACCATTCCATTCAGTTATAGTTATCAATGAAGAAAACATAATATCTCTTCTCATCGATAGCCCTAGGTGAAATTTGCCCGCACACATCAATTTGTACCAACTCAAGAAATCTTGTTGACTTTTCCTCCTTTTGTTTATATGTATTTCGAATAATATTCCCATATCAGAAGACATCACAAGTATGTGTACGGTCACATGAAAATATCAGAAGATTTCGAACTGCATCATATTTCACAAGCTCTTCCAAGTAACCTTGACTTATGTGTCCAAGATGCATATGCCATAACCTGTTTTCTTTATCCTTGGATATAAAGAACATATTTTCTTCTACACTCACGAGGTAGACATTAACTTTCATATTCATTTCCTGTAACACAATGAACCATCCTTCGCCTTGATGATACATAATTGATTAGAAAAACTTATGGGATATCATAAGTCACAAAATTGACTGACACTAAGTAAGTTTTGACTAAGCCTCTCCACAACCAAGACATCTTCTCATTTCATGTCTTCTCCTCCATAGTTGGATTTTCAAAAACCAATAATTTTCATGCCTTAATTATTACCAAATCATAAGATACCATCTTTATCATACCTAATTCTAGTCACTAGATCCTTATATACCATCATATAGGAAGTACATCCACTATCAATGATCCATATCCCAGTGCGATCTGAAGCCATTAATGTAATTTTTGTAACCACTGCATGCTCTTCCCATTTCATTTTTTCCCAAGTCTCTAATATGGAATGATAATCTATATCTTTCTAAGTATAAGATGATTCATATTCAAATTATAGAGACACATATCGATTTTGAATTTTGACCTCTCTTGAAGATGCATTTCGCTGCTTATTATGAATAAATTCAGTTGGCCTCATCACATTTCTCTAAATTGTAGACGTGGAATATCATGCCATGTTCCCATGTCCATTGCACCTCAAACAATGATCATAAAATAATGACCTATAATTTTGATCCCTATATGAGCACCTCTGTTGTTCTGGAACCCATTGGTACCTCTTTTCTATAGAATATACATTTTGAGAATATCCCATTTTACCACAACAATAACATCTTATGTGAGATACATTATTATGTGGAAATACACCACTTGTTGTGCCTTGTATTATCTGACTCTTCTGATTCTACTTCATACCAAAGTTAATATTCAATATTGGAATGGGTGCTTGTGGTCTGAATTAAACAATTACAACTTTTTATTTTAGATCATGTCACATACCATCTTTATTATTTATAATTAATTATTGCTTCGGTTCTGATGGACTAGTCTACTCAAATATCATCCTATCGATTTCCTGTATGATCTTCTTTCTTAATGTCGAATCGAGAGTTAGTATTTTTTCCTGATCATCAATTGTTCATTTTAGACTGATGGCTTCCTCTTATAGCTATTCGATATGTTTGATTTGATATTTTCCTGTTTTAGTGAAACTATCACTTTCTATTTTCATTTCTTCAATTTTGATTTTTTACTCTACAACCTTCTCTAATTTTTCTAGCATTGAAGACCTCAGCTTTTTGATTTAAACATTCAGATCCAAATTCTCTTCTACCTATTGTTTAATAAAGAGTTAGACTTCACGAAAAACTTTTTTAGTTCTATTTTTCAAATATCAAAATATCCACCTCTTTAAGTGAAGCTTCTAATTTTTCCTAAAGATCAACTACTCCTTCTATTTTACCTTCTTCATTGTCACTTTCTTATCTTGTCAATGAATTTCTCATGATTGCCAATAAATAATGTATTTTATAATCCTTATAGTTCTCCAACTATTCTACCTCAGATTATTCTAAACTTTTATCCTCTTTTGAAAGAATATTCTTCTTTTTTAAGAACATTATTCTAGTAATTCTCTTCTTTTTCTCATTTGATGAATACTTATTTGTTGGTATTTCATCATTTTCATCATGTTCATCATCAAACTTATTAGGAAAAACTGCGTACAAATTCCCAATAATTCCACCTTGAAAACATGTAAATGGAAGTTTACCCTTGAACTTCTCTTTCCCCTTTGAAGATTGTAGGAAAGAAATGATATGACATTATCCATATTGTCCTCCTCAGGACTATCTTAATCAAAGATATCCTTCATGGCCTTGAATGCCACTTCTTTAGAATTTACCTTTTCCACTACAACATTATCGTAGTTTCTCATTTCATATTCTATAAGGGTACTGTGTAGGTTATCAATGGCCAACTCTTTCGGTTCTTAGTCTTCCAACACTAAAAATTTCGGATTTAACTGCAGTGGATGTTACCTCAATTTATGTTTCACAACATTTATATCATCAAAAACTTCTCCAAGACCCCACATGTTTTCCTCAATAATATTTATCATATAGAATAATGCATTAATAGTCTCATTGAGATTCATTTTTGAGACATTCATACTTATTCTATTTAACCTGCAGGTTTGCTTCTGGGACTTTCGTGTCGTTATCATAAATGTTCAACAATTTTTCCGACATTGCATGTGATGTTTTTCAGGACATCACATTTATTTAAAATTCATTTTATAGGGATCTCCTTAAAGCATTGATCCCTTTAGCATTAGCACCCAATTATCCTTTTTTAGATTCTAGTAATGCACTGCTATTAATGTCAGCTGATATTCCATGCATAGCTGCTGTGAAGACATCCAACACTACTGATCAGAAGTAGTGTTGAATTCGATTCTTCTATTGTTGAAAATTATTTCGATCAAAGATCAGAATTCCTTTATGATTGAACACCTCCATTTATTCTGCTTGAAATAGAAATGCTAACTTTTAACCTTTCCCTATGATACCAATATATGGGTCCACTAGGTCGAATACCCTGAGGGGGGGGGGGGTGAATCAGGATACACAAGATTAAAAATTCCTTCTATTTGGATCTTGATTCTCTGTTAGAAAAAAACTAAATTCTATCTTCCTCCTATAGAAATATATGAAAAGATATGAAATCATTCATGGAAAATGGAAATTGATACTTGTTTCGCCATCAATGTTCTTTCTCCAGGGAGTATACAACGACAATGTGCCGATGTACAGAATTCACTAAGGCTCACTGCCAATAATGAGTACAATGTTCGGGCTAGATCTTCTATGGCCAAGATCACTGCCTTAACAATGTTTAGGGTCCGCTAACTACATTCCCAAGGGTCACTCCCTATGCCTATTTCTCTAGCTCACTACCACTGGAAAGGGTCACCATCTTACTCTTCCTTTTCCCACTATGCTTGGAATGGAATCCAATCACAGTTTGTGTACTCGTAGGTCAAATAGAGTTTATGGACAAGTAGGTCCCTTCATTTTCATGGATTACTGCATCTTCAACTATAGGTAGATGCTCTGTTAAAGTTCCTTTTTCACACACAGATTAAGTCCATCTTCCGGAGTACGACTAGGTATGAGAAAATACTTTCACAAACTGAATTTAAGCCCTTAAAAGCTTCTATGAGAAAATCGCAAACCACCTGATCCTCCCATGTACTGTGTACTAAGAATGGTACACAAACCCCCTAATCTTCATACTGTTTCGTCCACTGCTAACCGCCCTTCGTCTGCGGACTTCTTGCTCCTTCACGATCGCGTACTGCTACTGCATCCAATTCCGCAAACCTCCTATGTGAATCACCATGTATCTACGAATAGTTTACTATTCGCGGACTACCTTCTCTTCCACATACTAAAGATCCCCCTCAGAATACTTCTTATGAAATTCACTCTCTCTCACGTACCAGAGATTCCTCCTCTGTGTACTGAGTCTTAAGTGGATACGACTTTTCTCTTAAATCCAATAATGTAAATTGTTCCACGTGAACCAATATAGCCTTTGCAAGACTATCCCTTGCGAACATACATTGGAATTTTTGGAATTCCCGAAGCAAGAATGTGTTCTCTAATGATATTAAATCTTCATAGTAATAGGTGGGATTATTGATTCTTATATAGGAAAAGATTCCTTCTTAATCTATGAATCATGATTTACCAAATATTAAATCCATCCATCACCTCTTACTAAACCTCTAGCCTCATCGAACCACAATCCATTTTGTGATCCTTTTTTCATACATAGTCTACATACTGAATTCATTCATACATGGTAAATCTACTCCTCTGACATCAATCTATATGTGTACCGCATCACCTTCCACCATGAACCGTTTTTGGTTTCACAAACCACTTCATGGTATTATTTACATTGCTCCGCATACCATTACTAGAACATGGTACGTGGCCCAATAATGATGGTACACAGTTCACATACTTTGTTGTTTTATTCAACATTATTCATATAGTTCACTCCATATGAATAAATCATTCCTTTCCCAACATAAAACTCCCGATTTTGAGGCCCATAAATTTGGAAAACACTAGGAAACAATGCCACATTAAAAAGGTATCTTTAGAAAACACCAACTATAATCATTTGCGATTATCTGGCTTTGTCAAAAAACACAATCACAACGAAAACATACCGAGAGGAATGTTTGATGTATTTTTTCCCATCATATATCATTCAATGGATTATTTGTTATATGTTGTATATTTGGAGAGGTCAATAGCTTTAGAAAAATGATAATATGGAACATGATTCCTTTGATAATTAGGTGAGTTATAGTGGTAGAGACTACAAATGTTTTGTGGATAGATAGACCCTTAAGAAGCGGTGGATTGACTCGAGGCGATAGTTTGGGTTTTTTAGCTTGTTTGCACCCTCAATAAATCAGAAAGCTATGCATACGATCATTTTTCTCCATCGAGAAGCTGTTAGATTAGGTGGTAATAAAAGATTAAACACCTATAATAAGTGTTAATATTGTGTTCTAGAGTTAGATATCTATCAGGTTACCTGATGGTCCAGACCCCCATTCTCATATACTAGGGGACTAATGTGAGCCTATGGTGTGAATGTTGTTCTTGGATGGGATCCCTCCCTAATGGTGGTCCTTGCAGTAACACCCCAAGATTTCATAGTACATTATCTCATTAATGTAATTCAATAGTTTGAGCTACATGCAACACCGAGTTCAAGCGTACCACAACTTACCAAACCAGCCGTTAAAAAGTAGGTTATAAATAGAATTAACTAAATATTAAATTTTATACACATCATAAAATTTTAACATCCATATTATGTGTTTCTTAGATATAATAAAAGAACAAATTAAATTTTCCAAAAAAATGATGTATTTTTCAATAAATGAAATTTAACTTCCTTTTAATAGAGAATGGTTTTTAAATACAATATTTGACATATTTATAAATTCAATTTCACAAAATAAACTTCTTCCTTAGATGTAGGACATAATAGTCTAGTTTGGAAAAAAAATTTACTTTGCTGATAACTCTCATATTTTGATGAATAATGAAAAATACAAAATTTTAATTGAAATCAATTTTTTTAATCGAAATAATATATAGTGTTAAATTATGAATTTGAGTAGTTTTGAGTAGTTTTAAAGTATAATTATATTATATTTTTGAAATTTAATAAAATTTAGGTCATTATTATTAATTTCACATTTAAATTTGATATAAACACATGTAAATCTTTTGATAGTTTTTATTTTTTTAAACCCGCTTTTTGGTTTTGACAATGTAAATTAATTTTAAATTAATGAATGAAACTTATATTTTTCTAATTTGGTAAAATATACATCATTTTATGGATTTAAAATTTCAAAATTATCTTAGGGTGGGTTTTTTGTATTTTTCTTAAAACTTTCAAATTTTGATGAATAGTGAAAAACACTACGTTATTGTTTAAAACCATCTTTTTATTTAAATAATTAATTATTTTATTTAAATTTATTTTTGGTCAAAATAGATACATAATAATTATATAATATCAATGTAATTCATTGGATTCATTTTATAATAAAATTATATGTATAACATTTTATTGAAAATTTTAACGTCTTTTACCCACCATCTAGGCACATTGGTACAATTTTCATAAAAAGTAATTTTATCGCTTTAGTGAATTGAATTTACAAAATTTGAGAGACATGGTTGATATCAGTATATAAAATGTGGTTCAATAAGGTCAATTTTTTTGGTGAATAGGAACTTTTGACTTTTAATTACCACGGTTAAAAGTAAATAGGGTAATTAAAGGTAAAAATGATATTATTATTACCATAACACATGTCCTAATTCTATTTTATAAGTTTATTTAGACCAGAATATACCTTTGGAATAAAATATGATCCTTTTGGTCCACTTGGATTAGATTAGGACATTTATTATTTTTTAATTCCAAGAAGAGTTAAAAGTGTTAAAATCAAGTTTTAATGACTAAAACATATTTAATATAGGGTTACACATAAGTTAAATTCTACTTTAGATATTTATTATAAATCTATAAAATATTTCCTATATAATGGTATTTTATTTATAATTTTTAAAAATTAAATAATTTAATTTATTTATTACACAATGATGATGTAGTAATTACCTTATTAATGAAAGATTAAAATAATTGATATTATAAATATACAAATAAATGTAAATTGAGAATTTTAATGAATTAAAAGATTTTTTTGGTTAATATTACATGTTATGGTTGATTAAATAAATTTTGTTTGCGATGTAATAATTTTTTTATGACTTTCACAAAAACCAAACACTAAATATTGTCAAAATTGACATAAATGAGTTTTAAGAACAAATACTATATTATTAAATGATATAATATTCTTAAAAATATGAGGTTTTGAAAAAGGACTTATATAATGACAAATATGTCATTAATGAACCACTTGGGGTTCTATTGTCATTTTATAGTATGTTTATTAACCATGTAATATAAGAATACAAGAAGACATTATAAAAGTTAAACTATTTAAATAAGAGTTAAATCTAAAAGATAAGGTTAATATGGTGGCCTAAAATGTCTAAAACCTATAGTTTGAGAGTATTTCTACCCATACCCACCTAATATTTGAAATAAATCAATTTGGAGTCATAAGAAACCGAAATTGATTTTATAATAAACTAATATTTCAATCTTTTCCTAAAGTGACCCTCACCTATCTTATAAAATGGTACTTCCCCATCCCTCAGAATCACACCTCTAAATCCATTTGGCTAGGACAAAACCTGCCCAAATCTCCTCCTAACTTCCCTCAATTCAACCTAGAGGCCTTCCCTTTATCATAAATCCTACCTAAGGTTCTATTTTGTTCAATTAAAAAGAAAACACCCAAAGAAGAGGTAATTATTTTATCACCACTTTCATGTTCTTTTTTTCTTCCACATTATCTTTATCTATTATTTCCAAACCAAAATAATACATCTAGTACCTTCTACATACTGTTATGTTATTATAAATATGTTACAACCATATTCATTATTCTATCCATCATATTAATGATAATGTCACTATGTGCGTGTACGTACGACATACCATCTTCACACAGTGTTGTAATTTGTTATTCAACACTATATTATTTGGATGGATATACTGATGAGTTATATGTATATAAATAATCAGAATTACATTCTAATTTATCTATAAAATTTATATACAATCCAATTCGACTCCATTTAACCATTATGGAAATGATATCATCGCCCGTGTTCACGTATGACTTACCATCTCCACGACACGATGAGATTCATTTCCATGTTCCTCATTCAATGATGATTATAAAAATATATCATTAATAAGTTTGTAATATATGAAATAATAATTCTAATGTATATATATGTATATAAATATATATGTGTGTATGTATGTATATACTTATATACATCTTATTCGCTTACTTCCGTTCAATACGATTTGAAAACGAAAACAACATTTATGTGTACGTACGACCTAATGTCTACATAAATGGTGTTTTCCATTTCATATATCAATATATTTTACATATTTATATTCCAAATATATATGATATATAAATCACGTTTTATATTCTAGAATTATTTAAATCACGGTCTAAATGATTCGATCAAGTATAACAAGTTAAAACACGTACGATAATGAAACTGATATTACCTCAACTGATAATTTAAAAAGGAAATAATCATTAAATGGGTAGTATAAAGTAATAAATAAATCATGTATCATATAATAAATATGAATATTATTCTTTTATAATTAAACAACAAATTATGGTTCTTATACAGGAGGTTAAACGTACCCTCTACTAAAGTAATGTGCAAGGAAAAGGTTAATTCCTCAATCTGAATATTATCTGAGATTGTTTATGTGTAAGTATTTACTGGGAAATATTTATCATCCATGTCCATATTTCATAAAACTATTTTCAAAAGGAATATTTTAAGGTTTTATAGAAGGTTCTATTTAACTATATCATCATTTTAATTATTTAAATGATTTATTTTTCTAAATCATTTTAATTAATTTCCATATTATAAAAAATGATTTTAAGGATTTATTTATTTGGACATGATTGTTTAAAAATGTTAATTCCTTTAAAAATTTTCAATGTTGTATGGGAAAATTTGATTCAAAAAACTTCTAAATTAATTCCTTTACAAATGTGTGACTTTTAAATGATTTCCCAAAAAGATATATTTCTCTCAAAAAGGATTACTGGTCATTTTAAACTATGTCAACATAATTTACTAGATATTTTTATAGATTATGGTTGGTTTATAATACAATCATCCATATTGTATTAAATTATTTATGATATGTTTGACTGTGGATGTGTTAGTTTTATACCCTTCATGTTTTATGGTTGAAGTATTAACATTTCTTATTCTAGTTTTAATACGAATATGTAGGTTATGTTTCAACATTATCATATTAGGAATGTATTGGACTTTCTAAGTGATGGGTGGGGCCCATTATAACCCCTCAATGCATCGGTAGGTCTCATCAGACAAATTTATGTCTTGGCACAATGCCTTGACAAAAAATTTATTTTTAGTCTTCGCACAAGGCCTTGAATATGTGGTAATGATGTCCGACATTAGGCATTTCATCATTATGAAATTAATTATTACATGTTATTATTCGACTAGTAGAATATCCATGTGCATGTTTGTATAGTACTATTTGATTTATTGTCTCCAAATTATGTTCATGTTTATGTTTAAAAGGATGTTGTTTTTATTACACATCTTGCCATAATTTTTATTACTTCTGATTAATTATTTATCCTTACTAAGAATCTGAGCTCACCACTTTCATATGTTTTAATTTCCTAGGATTCCAAGATGTGTATTATGTTTGATATGCAGGATTAATATATAAGAATAATAGAATTCTCAATGGATTATTTATTATTATTTTATGTTTGGATGTGTAATATAATGTTCAAGTATATAATATATTTTCCAAGACTACAAAAATGATCAGTCCTTCGCGTCTTGATTCTTTATAATCAAGCCAATGTATTTAAATAATGCACCGCCTCTAGGATTCGAAGGTCGTGGCATTATAGTTGGTACCAGAGGAGGTATATTAATAACTGTGGAAACTAGATTTAGATAAACATTGATTAGAGAACATTTCCCATAGAAATAGTTTGAGGATTAGTATAGATGAACTTCCTAGAATTATGGTATTGTAGATATTTGGTGTATTTTCATAGAAATACATCCTTGTCTTGATACAAGTAGGTAGAGGTGTCTCTGGCACAGAAGAACCTAGGAGTTAAAACTCAGACAATGAGTTTTGGTCTTGATCTGGGGTATCAAGGTACATGACAATGGGCCTTGTTTCTCTCTTGGATACGACACTCCTGGGGGATATTCTTTGGATAATTCACATTTTCAGTAAAAACCATTATGAAGGATTTATGAGTAAATACGTTCTACAAGAAAATATTTTTATTACTATGAATTATATTCATAAACTGTTAAATTTAAGTTAGGTATTTTACAAGATTGGAACTATGAATTTCGATTCATAAACTAAACTAGTGTATGAAATTGTTTTGAAATGGTTCCCAACAGAAGGAATGAGAACTCCAACAATACGCATGATCCAATGAGTAAGAAGGATCATTTCAATCATGGTCATAAGCTAAAATTTAGAAGGGAAATAGTGTTCCACATATTCTCATTCTATGAAGAAATAATATGATGTGTTAAAAATATAATTAATGAATTCTTGAAGTCCTATGGCTTTTAAGGGAATCCAAATAGAAATAGATTGGTATAGAGAAAGATAGATAAAGGGAAGAAGGGAAAGAAAGATTTTCCCATATGTGATAACTATAGAAAGAATCACTTTGGTAATTGATTGAAGGGAATGATAGTTTTTTTAAGTGTGGAGAAATAAGACACCAAGTACATGATTGTAATGGTTTGAAAAAGGGTTCAAATGTACTATGCTTCATATCCAAGGACTTGGGACACTACGCGAATCAATGTCCAAATCATCAGAGTATGCCCCAAATGATGATATTTGATAATAATTAAGTTATTATACTACCGCAGATGAAGAGGGGTGATTAGTGTTCTTATGTTGTTATAAAAGAATAATGTCATTTAATTGTTGTATCAACGATGTACTAGTTATATGAATTATGGAAATAAATAAGTATTCTACTGCTGTATTATTTCATTAATGATATGAGATTGTGTGGAACCATGAAAAGTGACTCAATAGAAGGTTAAATTTTTTTTGGAATATAAATTGTTAAAGAAATATAAACATTAAAATAGTCATGAGGATGAGGTAATGATTTTGGAAAAGGAGATAATTGAGTTGGATAAAGTATATTATATATTATTGACTACCTTTGAACTCATTAATTGTTTTTTTATTCCATCATTGTTGGAGTTTAGAAAATTTTTGGATTTAAGGAGTATACTTGGTATTCTGTAAGGAATAAGGGAGAATGAATATATACAATAAGGTTCTATGGTATTTCAGGGTGTTTCCATGCTTTAAGTGAATACATGATGAAGGTATTCACTTGTTATTATGTGGAAAAAGAGAACTTAATTTTGTTTACCTTCTTTAAAATTTTGGACTGTGAGTTTGAACAAAAGTATTTTAGATAATTCTAAAGGTTAGAATAAATTATGTTGGAAATTGGATACTATTGTTTAAAGTTAGAAAATTTCTAATGATTATTTCTGGATTGTTATCATAAGGAAAACGTAGAGGTCAGATAACAGTCTGTCGCGTCTGGAAAGGCTGCGAGACACGAACCTGGAACCGAATAGCGACAAAGGTGCATCACCTACCACTAGCCTACGTGATGTCCATGTTTGTATAATTTTTTTTAATAGTCTAACAAATTAATTATAAATTTATTATTTTTGGAACCCTATACAATTATTATAAATAGAATATTTTTGAATTCTATTATTTTTTGAAATGAAAGATGAGTTTGTGGTAGAAATTAGTTGAAGGATAAAACTCAACTTGGAAAGTATATATATTTTTTCTTATTCTGTAAAGAAATTTATTCTCAAACTTTAGATAAGGGATCTTAAATCCAAAAATGTTTTATCCTAATACCGCATGTTTTTTTGAACTAATGATATTTTAAATAATCATAGATTGATGGATTTGAGGCTTTCAATTTTACACTTGTTTTTTTATTGATGAACTCAATAACTTCCTATAAATATTTATGTTTTTCCTCTAATTATGTATCTATAATTTCAAATAATGTTCTCTTATTTGAAACCATAATTTGTTGGTGACTTTTTGATTTCCCTTTCCCTCTTATTAATACTAAATTTTTTCAACCCAATTTAATATGTGGGTTTTCCACAAAGGTATATTCTATTTTCAATATTTTATTTTCAAATAACAATTCTCAAATTACGAGGACACAATTTATTGAAGTAGGGGAGAATATAACACACCATTATTTCATAGTACATTATCTCATTAAAGTAATTCAATAGTTTGCGCTACATGCAACACCGAGTTCGAGCGCACTACAACATACCAAACTAGCCTTTCAAAATGAGGTTATGAATAATGTTAACTTCATTTTGAATTTCATATACACTATAAAATTTTAATTTACATATTATGTTTTTTTAGATATAATATAATAACGAATTAAAGTTTCAGATAAAGGCAGTATTTTTCAATAAATGCAATTTTACCCCTTTTAATGGTGAAGGATTTTTAAATAAAATATTTCACACTTCTATATATAAAATTTTACAAAAAAACATCTTCTTTAGAAAAAATACATAATAATTTACTTTGGATAAATTTTTTGTATATTTAGGATAACTTTAATATATTGATGAATAGTACAAATACACAATTTTAATTGAAAACAACCTTTCTAATTAAAAAAATTTATATTGTAAAATTATGAAATAGAGTGGTTTAAAAGTATAATTAGGTTATATTTTTATAATTTAATATAATTTAGGTCATTATAAGTTATTTTACATTTAAATTGGACATAAACACATGTTATTGTTTTGATAATTTTTACTTTTTAAAAACCCATTTTTTGGTTTTGACAATGGAAATTAATTTTAAATTAATTAATTTAACATATAAGTTTTTTATTTGGTAGAATAAAATTCATTTTTGGATTCAGAATATCAAATTTATCTTAGGGTGATTATTTTTTATTTTTCTAAAAACTTTCAATTTTTGAGGAATTGTGAAAAACACTAGGTTATTGATTAAAATCGACTTTTTATTTAAATAATTATTTTTTTATTTTATTTCATATTATTTATAAAAAATATAAATTATAACTATATAAGTCTAATGTAATTCATTGGATTCATTTTATAATAAAATTAGATGTATAAAATTTTGTTGAATTTTTTAACGTCTTTTACCCATCTTATAGGGATGTTAGTAAATTTGAATAAAACGTAATTTTACAACTTCTGGGAATTGAATTTCCAAAATCAAAGAGACATGGTTGATATAATTAAGTGATTTGTTTTTCAATTAGAGGAAAATAATTTTTGGTAAATAGTAACTTTTGACTTTTATTTACCACGGTTAAAAGTAAATAGGGTATTAAGGGTAAAATATATATTATTATTACCCTAAAACATGTCCTAATTCCTATGGATAAGTTTATTTCAACCCAAATCTCCCTTAGTAATAAAATATTATCCATTTGGTTCACTGGGATTAGATTATGACATTTATTATTATTTAATTTAAAGAAGTGTTAAAAGTGTTAAAATCAAGTTTTAATGACTAATCTATTTTTATTATAGGGTTACACATAATATAAATTAGACTATAAATATTCATTAGAAAGATAAATATATTTCCTACATTATGGTACTTTATTTATAATTTTTAGACATTATATAATTTAATACAGTTATGACACAATGATTATGCAATAATTAACATATTAATGAATGATTATAATAATTGATATTATAAATATCCCAATAAAAGTAAATTGAGACTTTTGATGAGTTAAAATAATTTTTTAAGTTATTATGTCATATTAGGGTTGATTAACTGATTTTTTTTTAAAATGTAATAAATTTTTAATGACTTTCACAAAAACAAAATACTAAATAGTTTCAAATTTGACATAAATGTGTTTTTAAAAAATACTATATTATTAAATGATATAATATTCATAAAAATATCAGGTTTTTTCCAAAGGAAATATATAATAATAAATATGTCATTAATTAACCACTTGGGGTACTATTGAAATTTTATAGTATGTTTATTAACCATGTAATATTAAAATACAAGAAGACATTGTAAAAGTTAAAGTATTGAACTAAGAGTAAAATCTACAAGATATGTTTAGTATGGTGATATAAACATGTATAAAAACTATTGGTTTAGAGGATTTCGACCCATACCAACCTTATAATCAATATAAATAAATATTAATACATTACAAACTGAAAATATTTTTATAATAAAATAATATTTCAAACTTTTCCTAAAGTGACCCTCACCTCTCTTATAAAGGGGTACTTCCCCATCTCTCAAAATCACTCCTCAAAAAACAATTTGGCTCATTAAACCCCAACTAAAACTCCTCCCAACATCCCAAAATTAAAAATAGTGTCCTTTATTGAGAAAAAAGCCAACCTAAGGAGACCTGTTGTTCAAAACAAAAGCAAACAAACAAAGAAGATGTAATTATTTTATCACCACATTCAAAGTTCTTTTTTTCTTTAACTTTCTCTTTCTATGTTATTTCCAAACCAAAATAATCAATGAAGTACCTTAAACATATTTTGATATTTTTATAAATATTTTATAACCATATTCATTATTCTATCCATCTTATGAATGATAATGTCATGATGCATGCGTACGTACGGCTTACCGTCTCCACGTCGTGGTGCAAATTTTTATTCAACAAAATGTTATATAGATTGATATAATGATTAGTAATATGTATATAAATAATAAAAATAATATGATAATATCTATATTAAATTAAAATATCATACAATTCAACACCATTTAGTCATTAAGGAAATGATATTGTAGCTATTGTGCACGTACGACTTACCGTCTCCACGACGCGCTGAGATTCATTTCCACGTTCACCCTTCAACAATTATTATAAAAATATATTATTAATAATAATGAAATATATTAAATAATAATGCTACTATATATATATATATATATATTTAATTACATATACCTTATTAACTTACTTATGTTCAATACGATATGAAAACAGAAACAACATTTATCCGTACACACGATCTCCCATCTCCATAAACAGCATTTTCCATTTCATATATATATATATATCTATTATACATATTTGAATTCTAACTATATATGATATATTAATCATATTTTATATTTTGGAAGTATTAAAATCAGGATCTAAATGATACGATCAAGAATAACAAGTTAAAACACATACTATAAAGAAAGCGATTATTACCTGAAATGTTAATTTAACATGGAAATCATTATTAAATGGGTAGTATAGAGTCATAAATTAATCATTTATGATATAATAAATATTAATATGGTTATTCTATAATTTAATAACATACTTTGGTAATTATACAAGAGGTTAAACATACCCTCAACCAATGGAAAGTGCAATGTAAGGGTTATTTCCCCAATCTAATTATTATTTGAGATTATTTATATGTAAGTATATACTGGGGCATATTTATCATCCATTTCCATATTTACTAAAAATATTTCCAAATTAATCTTTTAAGGTTTTATTTAAGGGCCTATTTAACAATATCATCATTTTAATTGTTTTAATGATTTATTTTTCAAAATCTTTAAAATTAATTTCTATGTTTTCAAAATGATTTTACATATTAATTTATATCGACATGATTGTTTTAAAATGTTAATTTGTTTCAAAATATTAAAAGTGTTTTGGGACACTTTGATTCAAATATCTCTTTTAAATGAATCCCTTTATAAATGTTTTAGTTTTAAATGATTTTACAAAACGGATGTTTCTCTTATAAAGTTTTACTAATCATTTTCAACTATGTCAACATCCTTTACTAGATATTAATATTGATTAAGGTTGATTTATTATAATACAATATTTCGTATTGTATTGAATTAGTTATGATATGTTTTACTATATATGATCTATTTATATACCCTTCATGGTTTATGGTTGAAGTATTGACATTTCGTATGCTAGTTTTAATATGAATGTTTAGGTAATGTTTTATCATTTTCTTATGAGGAATGTAGTAGACTTGGTAAGTGATGGGTGGGGCCTTCTATTTCCCTTCGACGCATCGGTAGGTCTCATGAGACAACATTGTGTTTTAGCTCAAGGTTTTGACCAAAATATTATTTGTAGTCTTGGAACGAGGACTTGACTATGTGGTAATGATGTCCGGCATTTGGCATTCACTTATTATGAAATTAATGATTACATGTTATTATTATACTAGTATAATATCCATGTGCATGTTTATATGGTACTATTTGATTTATTTTCCCCATATTATTTTTATGTTTATGTTTAAAAGGATGTTGTTTTTATTAAATATATTTCCTTAAAATTTTATAGGTTTTACTAAATTATTTACCCTTATTAAACATCTGAGATAACCCCTTTCTTAAATTTTGTTTTATCATGATCCCAAGAAGTGTATTATGTTGGATATGTTGGGTTAATCTATAGGAATAATGGATTTCTCAATGGATTATTTATGTTTTTTTTATGTTTTAATTTGTATTGTAACATTCATGTATGTAACCTATTTTCCAAGACAGCTAAATTGACCGGTCTTTCAGGACATGATTCCATGTAATCATGCCAATGTATTAAAATAATGCACCGGCTCTAGGATTCTAGGGTTAGGGCGTTACAATAGCACTAATACTTCTCTTTGATGATTTAGGGAATTTTTAAGGCCCTATTATAGTGATTTTTTAGATACCTTTGGACTTAAAATGAAGAGATACAATCTACCCACCAAGGCACATTCATGAGATGCAATCCAAAACTAAAAAGGTGGTCCAGTGCTTTCCAATGCAGATCATGTCAAGGTGTGGTGGATGAGTTCTTATGACATGTGTTTCTAAGTTTGTTTGTTGTGATAAGGAGTCGGGTAAAGACCTAGTTTTGGTAGATAAGTAGGATATGGAAATAATTATATCCAATATGTAGGATCTTGAAGCGGCATTAAGTTCTATTTGAGGTATGATGTGTTTCCTCACTTCCCCAGTTCTAGTTTTTACACTGATCTATGACCTAGTTTTTCCCGATTGTATCACATGTTCATGGCCTAGTGATACCGGTGGATCCCATTTCCCTGACCCTTTATTAGGATCCTCTAGAGAGGATTAGTGATTACTCACTTTTATCGAATGTGTGACCTTCCACTAGGGGGATAGAGAGCCACATGTACAACATCATTATAGTGACTGTGATACCCTACGTTTATTTCCTCAGTATACACTTGTTTCATTCCACACATTCATAGATTTGTTCTTCTGTAGATAATATAAGTGATCCCATTATGTTGAGATTTAGTTTTCCACCATAGAAAATGATTGATCATGGGTATAGTAGGATTGTCTCATATGCTATTGGTTTTAATAGAATTCTTATTAAGGGCAAGTGATACTGTTGGAGAAATTGATACTATGAGATCATTGTTATCTTGTAGTTGTGCTAGTGTCTAAGGTCACTATTAATAGGCATGTTTTGGTATTATATCTACCCTAAGGGTTAGGATTATTCAAAGAATTCAACAGGGGATCAACCATGGGTTTTTGATAGCGAAATAAATGGTATCTATTATGCTTTGTAAGAGGAAGATGAAATCAGAAGTTTGTATAGAAAATAAGCCTTCTATAACATAGTGGTTTCACCTAGGTAGAATTATTATTTCTCCCACAATTGTGGATGAGTGATTGTGGTTGGATGTTGAATAAAATCACTTAGACTAGTTGTCATGAGCGAATGTATCCACTCTCAAGAATCAACCGCTTCTTTGAATAGTGGGTTGGGGCTATGTTATTCACAGAGTGTGACCTAATGAATATTTATAGCAAGATCTAGATATGGAGTAGGATATACTAGAAGTGGCTTCCCAAAACTACCACAGTTGTTTTTAATTCTTTGTAAAATCCTTCAGTGTGTTGTACACTATGGTAGTGTTGAAAGACATTTGTACCTGATCCTTTACCCTTTGTGGATCATTTTGTGGTTGTATTAGATGATCAAATGCATGTGTGATCAACAAATGTGTCATAGAATACACAAAACTTGAGAATTTTTTTTACATCATGTCAATTGTATCTACCTCTTTTCTTCATTATCGATTCAGGGAGGTACAACACATAAATATCTATTATGATATGTAGCATGAACACAAATCCCCTTGGCATTTTTGTGATGGACATTACGAAGGTGTGGAGATCATCATAAACCTTATAGTATAGATGATGACACTAGTAATATACTGAAAGGAGGTGATGAGGAGGTTGTTTTACCAAAAAAAAGTACATCTAGTAGTGGTTGTGATGTTCTAAGATCTCATGGAATCAGCTGAACATCCAATGGAGTCCTATTGAAATTTCATGTTAAACTCTGTTTGTTTCATTGATCTATTGTTGATGACCGATACGGTATTGTGGAGAGTTTTGCAATCATATATGTGTTAGAGATACTTCAGTTTCATGGAATTTACATTGGTGATAATTATAAACTATTATATTAACTTCACAAAACAATTATTTAAAGAATTAAGAAAGGATTTGGGGAATATATTATAGTTGGGAATGGTTTTTTACATCATATAGTTGTCTAGGTGAAGTAAACCATTTAGGTTCTGGTAAACATGATTCAATTTTTCATATTGGTTTTGAGCCTAATATGGGAGGATCAACAACCATTAGTGGGTTTTGTATTTCATTATTATTACCACCCCACCAAGGGAGTAACAACATTTTTAGGCCATGTGAGAGACCTTTTAGGAAGCTATGATACTATTAGGATCCAGTCAGTAATGGTAGTGAGGAATATATTTGGTGATAGTGATGGTTGTACAGGGGGAACTTCCTCTAGGGGTGGATGAGGGATACCTAAATATTGTTCAGAGTCATTTGTTCACTGATGAAAGAGGAATTTTCAGTTTGAGAGTTTCAATGACTTAGATATGTAGGAAGGATATATACAATGTTATTGGGACCTTTATTTTATTACTATAATCTTGGGTTAGCTAGGTAGTGTTGCACATAACCCCATGGCCACAGTAGCTTCAGTTTCCTAGTTTTCTCAGCATGTCATAGTTTATAAGATATGTGCATGATTTTTTGTTTGATATTGAACCATATAATATTTTCATGTGAGTATAGATTCCTCTCTCAAAGAGATTGTGGAATTTTAGACCAGTAAAAGAAAATAACATTGTGGGAAATTGTTTCCCTTGGGTTCATGTTTGTTGAAAATATAAGAAATCATTAGGGAAGCATGAGGGAGTGGGACACCTAATTGAGAGCTCAGTATCCCCAATATTTTTCATAGTTTCTATTTTTTTGTATGAAAATACCTGAAGGGTGGAATAGTGTATCAACCCTATTTTATACATACCATAATTTAGAATATCTCTCCGAATATTAGAGACGACTCTTGAGTTTATAAAATATAGTTTAGCTTATGAAGGATATAATCTTTTCGAGCATTGGGAGTTTATGGAAAATTCATCATGGTCATAGATAATAAAATAATTAATACATTAATTTATTTTCATTTCCTGATGCAACGACCTAATACACTTCTATATAGAAACTCTTATAACAAAATTTTAGACTTTTCCTAATTACATTTTATTTTTATGGGTGATTTAGTGGACAAGATTCTCTTGATAAACATTAATAGATCCAAATTTGGTGACTGATGTGCCTAAAAAAATCAAGGATCTCATTAATGACATGATAAAAATTATTACCTCATAACTGATTGATGAAATTCAAGGTATAATGTTTTTTATTTAAATTGTTTCTTTCATATCCCATAATTAAATTAAATTAATTGATTAATGGAAGGATTCATAGATTGGTCATTTTGGGGGTATGTTTTATTTATGTTATTTGGAGAAAATTATTATTATTTCTTCATTAATTATTATACCACATCATTAATATTTTACATAAGAAAAAATTTATTTTGAAATGAGTGGTTGAGGTTATTCATATAATTTTTTGTTTATGGTTTTCTTTCCCCATTCTATGTGTGGTCATAATGTTCAATATCTTATGAGTATGATTTTAGAATACCTGATGAATAACTATTGTACATTCGGTCTAAGGTTAAATGGATTTCCAACATAGGTTTGGGTTGGATATCTGACATCACAATTGGGGTACATGATTATGGTCTTAGAACAATGCATGGATAATAAGTTAGTGATGAAGGTCTTAGTGTGCAACATTGATGAGGTGTGGTAACAACTATCATTCAAGCACCAAATACATCAGAAATATGATGAGTGGCTATGATGTGGTCTAGTAAATCTTAGATCCAAGATGAATAGAAAATTACTCATTGTAATTGAATATATTGGGGTGAAGATGAAGAAGCTTGAATAATCCAATGGGTTCTGTTTTAAAATCAACTTGACAACATGTCATCGTATGAACCAAGACCATATATGCCCCATAAGGGTATCACTTTAGTTTTCATGAAGAAAAAAAATCACATATTGTCTGAAACGTCACACACCGTGTAAACCTTATCCAACCATGTCAGTGTGTATTGGTAAAATATACCTAGTAGGCCATGTATCATTACACGATGTGTGTTCTAAGTCACACACAATGCAATATGTAATGGGTGACTCGATGTGTAGAGGGATTACATGTTCATGATATCATGTGGCACCACATGCTGTGTTTTATGGGATACATTATATGTAAATAGGAATGTACATCGGCCTAGGTAGGATACAAGATGAGTGCTAGACCAGCCACATATAGGCCATGTACCTCAGGGACAAGAAGTGTATTGTGAAAAATTTCATGTCGTGTGAGTGTGAGATGTAGGTTGTTTTATAATTTAGAGACTCTTCATGTGTCACCAGGGACACGACATTTACTACATTGAGGAATGTTTAATTTCCACATTTTATTATATTCATATTCATGTGGTTCTTCTTTGATATTCCATATACTAGTATCATTTTACTGTGTTCCCATGGTCCATTCCTTAGAGTATAGGATAGACCATCATGTTCTCGTCATAAAGGGAGAACCCTTGGTAACTTCCTCTTGATCATTATAGGGGGTGAGTTCCCTTCTTCTTGAGTGAGTTTTCTTAGTCCTCTTCAAATATAAACCTCTATATCTTATAAAATGTACCCCTCTTAGTGGTCCAATGATATCATCAAGTCCTATATTTTTTCCTTCGTTCGGTTTCTTGGAATTATCATGACCAAAATTTTAAATCCCATCATTCCCCTATCTATGAGTATAATTACAAAAGATTTAGTTATCCCAATGAGACATAGGCATTAAAACACTCTCTAGGTGTAATGATATGTATTTATAATGAGGTTTATCTTGACTGATTGCATCTTGGATGACCCCTTTTCACCCCAAGATTTTGAGAAATTTATATTTGAATTAATTTAAACTTTTCTATATTTTTAATATCATGAAAAACTAAATACAACTTATGTTATATGAATTCACCAAGTTATTCTTTCATTTTACTCAATAAAAAGTCAATAATGTTATACATGAAACACTTAAATTAGATTTCAGGATAAAGAATACTATGTTTTTCATGTGTTATAATCAATTTTTAGTTCTTTTGATAACTTTAACCACATGGATGACCTAGTTTTACCAAATTAAAATGTTGTATTAATAATATTATGAAAATATTATTATAGGTCTCACCTGGAATTTGGAATTGTAGTTATGGACAATATTAGTTGAATTTTTAAAATATGGTTTAAACATGTGTATAAGAAGAATTTATTGGTAAAAAGTTAACTAGAAATGAAAATAAAACCCTTTTGAAAATATAGGAAATCTTTTATAGAAAGAATATTCTTATGAAATCAAACACATTTTACCTCAATAAATCAATGAAAACACTTTTGATAAATAATTTTAATGGATATATATATAATATTAAATAATCTAATAAACATTCTTCACACATTTTTTCAAAATAATAGATAAGAATAAAACTATTTTTTTCACATAAAGATATATATTTTCAAAAAGGTAACTTTATGGCCTTTTAACGAAATTCCTATTTTAAATATATTTTTTGAAACATTAATAAATTTTAGTAGATAAATTAAAATTGGTTTTTAAATTATAATATCAAAATTTACATTTCATTAGTTTTTGTTATTTTTCTGAGATATTTCATTTCTTGATGTATTGTAAAAAATAATGAATTTTAATTAAAAAATGGGTTTTCATCTCATTTATTTATATTTTGAAATTATAATTTAATTTATATAATGTATAATTATATTAATTATAAATAAATTAATACATTTTAGGTTATTATAATAAATTTCACATGTATATTGGATATAAAAACATTTCATTCTTTTGTACATTTTTACTTAAAAAAATCGTTTTCTCATCCCGTTTAATGGGTTAATTTGTAATTAATTTCTTCCAATTTTGTGATAATAATTTGGAAAAATAGATTCCATATTTTTAATGATCATAATTTATAATTTTTTGAAATGTAAGAATTTATTTGTCAAAATTATTATTGAAATTATTTAAAATTTATTATACCCATTAAAGTAAAAATTGAGTTTACAATGTTCTTAAGATTTATCTAAAGGGGAAATAATTGCTCAGAAAAATGGGCGAATTTTTTTTTCCATATTTAAACCATATAATCAATTTATATAAAGAATTTAAATTATTAAGGGAAAATTATGTAAGGGAGACCTCTCAATAATGTTTTCCTTTTTATATTTATAAGAATGAACTCCTCCTCCACTCTAAATGGGTATTCCACCCCTAAGTATTTCAAACATATCAAACCCATTGTATCATCAAATAAATTCCCAAATAAAGTCCAAAATTTTTTAATCTCCTCCAAAAAGACCCAATTTGGGAAGAAATCTAACCAAGTTATTCTTTTTGTGAAAACCAAAAATAGTTACCCAAATAAGTTGTAACAACCTTCAATATGAACTTTTGTTTTATTTATTTCTAAAACACTTGAATTATTTTTATTTCATTATTATAAAATATACAAAGAATAATAAAAATGTTTTTATGTTTTTATTGTAATGGGATAACCAACACTCTCACACACTTCCATCAAATGGGATATACAATCATCATTCGAGTATACAGTGAACTATCACATGGCAAATTGATATAGTACGTTTTTTCATTAAAATACTTTAATTTTGGGAATAATGACTTAATTTTTTTTAATGTTATATTTATATATATGATATTTATAATGTATTTATTCTTTTTTTAATTTTTATATATGGTATACCTATATGATTTCCATTTTTTGGGAATATGATAACTTCATTTGTGGACGTGTGGACTACCATGTTCACTAAGTGACGTGATTCATTCACACAATAAATTGATTGTATTATGGATGGGGTTAGTAAACATATATGATATATATGAAATAAAAATTCTACTATAATTATAATATACATTTTCTCATATATTTAATTTACTTTGTTTCTTTTAATATGTTAAATAAATAGAAACATTGTTCTTGTGTATGTACGACCTACTATCTTCATGAATAGTGTATTCCACTTCATATTTATATATTTTATAGATTATTATTAATACTTATATAATGAATATATATGATGTTTATATGATGTTTTAAATTATTTAAATAATTAAATCACGATCAAATTAAAAGGATCAAGAATAATAAGTCAAATCATATACAAAAAAGAGGTTATTACCTGAAATATAACATAAACATTGAGTTATTAATAAACATGTATTAAAAGACATAATAAAATAATATATGGTATGAAATATGATAACAGGGTTATTTTTTAGATTTATAATAATCTTATATTTATTAAGAAAGGGTTTTAAATGTGTATGTTTAAAGTCAATACTTAACGTAAGTGTTTTGTCATCACGCTTTTATCTTTGTGATATATATGCAATATTCACAAATTATTTATTTTTTGTGGTGTACATACATACCTATGAAATGTTATGTAGTTAATTTACCTTTTAAATGATATTAAATGTTTCCATTGATTTTATTATTTTCTGAGGATCATGATTAATATTATACTCAATTATTAAAGAGATTTGATGTCTCGCATTTATTTCTACAAGAAATTTCCCTTATTCACCCCTTGTTTATTTGGTGTGGTGTATATACTAATAATTAATGTATTATATGATTACTATTCATAAATTTTGGGTTATGTACATATCTAGTTGATTATATCTAATTTATGGGGTTTACAGTTCTAAATTTACCAAATCTGGGCGGTAATTTTTTCTCCATTTACCTTCTTTTAGATTGATGTTATGTTATGTAGATACATTATTTTATGTGGAGAATTAAATCTAATTTGATATGTTATTTCATAAATATAATTGTTTTCATGATATTTGGATATTAATTTGATGTTATTATTTCGTGGGCATTTTCTTCAATATTACCAAACTCGTAAGTGTTTATGGTTACAATCATATCGTTTATCAGGATTATTGATGGTTATGATTCCATTTATAAAATATTATGATCCAAATCTAAAAAATATATTTATTTTTATTCTACCATTTTCATTCATATTATATTCATGTGTTGGTAAAATTTTCACTCTTTGGTACTTAATATAATTAACAAAATGTTTTCTGGGAATGTCCAACATTATTTCTCGATTCGATCTGAATTTTTTTTTATTCAAAAAATTGTTTGTTTAAAATTTTTTAAATTTTTTTTAGAAATATTATTTTAATATAATTGTCAAATAAAATTATTTTAATGTTTTTTATTGTTAAAAAAAATTAAAATGCTTTTAAAATCATTTGTTATAAGTTGTCATGTTTATTTAAAATGAAAAATGTACTAAAAATGTTTTATGTTTTAAAAATATATTTTCAAAGTTGAAATAATATTTGCATCCATAATTGTATTGAATTATCCTTTAAAAATTATTTTCAATTTAATAAAAAATACATTAATACAGTTTTTTATTTATGGGGATATCATCCAAGAGCACTATTCTTACTGTTTCGTTGAATGGTTTATGATTATAATGAAACATTATTTATGAAACCAATTTCTATTCTCTTGGTTATACCATAATAAAATGAAAATGAAAAAATATTATTCTCAAAAGTTAATCTATAATGAAATGATTGTAAAACCAATCTCTTTTTCATAGGATATTATAAGATGACATGTTTATCAGAGCCATTTCATTTCATGGGTTACAATATGATGTTTATGAATCCGATATTTGTTTATGGGAAATGATATGATTAATGTTTTATTATCTTGTGGAATACATATATATGATTTCATTATGTGACTATTGGGAAATATATATCCCACCAATTAATTAGATAATGATTTATATCACATGAAAATGAGATGACTAGAATGAGGAGTGAACTCTATTCATTATGAAAGTGTCGGAATGAGGAATCAATTTGATTAAGTCTGCTAGGTATGGAATGAAGAGTGAACTTGATTTAGTAATACATGATTAAAATGGGATGTGAACTCAGATCAGTAATACAGGTTTGGAATGGTATGTGAACCCAGATTGGTAATGTAGGGCAAGAACGTTAGTTGGACCTGGATTAGTAATATATGACTAAAACAATATTTAAACGAAGTTCAGTAATATAGGTTGGGAATATGAAGTGAACCCTGTTTGGTAATAAAAGGATAGAACAATGAGTGAATTAAGTACAGTAAAAGACTTTTCCCACTAATATGAATCTGGGAGTGATCCTTGACTTCTAAATTGTTTGGAGAGTAAACCCATTCCAATAATATAACCTTGGAATTAAGACATTCCTGCTCTAGAAATCATTTTATATGTTTATCTGTCTACCATAATTCAATGTCTTATATTGATGTTACGTTTTCATTGATTATACTCATGATTCCGTTATAATTTATGTCTTATGAACTACCAATATTTTTCCATGACTCGGGTATATGATCTTTGAAATGTAGGGTATGGTTTTCAAATGTTATTACCAAGTTCTCATACACTTATTCTTACATTTTGATTATATATATTCTTAGTTTAATCTTATTGAGCATCTGAGATCACCCATTTTTATGATTCATTTCCACGGGTTTTGAAATAATGTTTTAAGTATGATTACTATGGAGGACGATCTTTAAGGGAGGAGATGATAATCTTTAACAATGTTAAAATATTTTGTTTCCAACATTCCAAAGACACTAAACTATTATAGTCCTTGGAAAACTAATTTCATAATGTGTTTTACATTCATTAAAAACTAAGAATTATCCATGTACATTAAGCATGTCTCACTATAATTACTATCAATGGAAAGAGTTAGTCATACTTCAGAAATAAGGATGAGAAAATTATAGTGGGATCTAAAGAGAACATTCTAAATATATGTCTATGGATGTCTCTAAGGATAATCCAAGGTGTAATAGATTTAAATGAAGTGGTCATGATTTAGTAATCCTATAAGTAAATTTTCATTATTATGTGTTTTAATACTATGATAAGTGTTACTCACACCATGATTTATTGTTGTAGTCAACAGCACAAACTAGAAGTGACTATTATAACATTGAATGTTTCATATGTGCAAATTATGGGCATTATGATATTAGATTCCCTAACTGGAAATCTAATGAAGATAATTGGGAAGGTGTTATGAGTATTGGCAATACTGATGAATGTAATGATACTTTGAATAACATGTTAATGGTATTGTATGTTCTAACTATGCAGTTTTCATTAAATCTAACAAGAATGTTTAAATACAGGTTGAAGAACCATATGACATGATTCACATTTCAAATTATTGTAAAGGGGTATTAATGAATAAGATTATGATTCCTGAGTGATAATTTATGAATAAATTTTGATTATTCATGTATATATGTATTTGAATTCAAGAATTGTGTTCTGAAAATTAGGTAGTTTATATTATCTATTAAAGATTTTAAAAAATATTAGTCAATGGTGCCAACAAAATAGAAAAGTGATTTAATTGAATGGTGAAAATATATTTAAGAGAAGTTAACAATTAATGTATTCCTGATGATGAGAAAATTGTAATTATAAATGATAAAGGGATGAATATGGATAACATAAATTGGATTGTACTGATTTCCATGGAACTGATTATTAATTTGTTAACAAAGTTGTTTATATTATCCCGAATGATGTTTATATCTTTTTTTATTTAAGGGAATTATCTAATAATATTTTCAATAAGAAAGAATTCATTTTTTCAAAAATAGTTTTATTAAATTAAATTATTACCATGTTTCAAGAGAAGACGTGATAAAGTTATTCACATGTTTGGTATGTGACAAAAGAGGTACATTATGATATATGGGGGGATGTTTTGCTGATTTTCTCAAATTGGGTGTCCTGATTTCTAATTTTTTGGTAATTAATATTTCAGAAGGTTTATAAGGCTAACCATTTATGGAATGGTTTATATTAAACATCAGAAGAGTTTTTGGAGATTAAAGTATTATATCATCATATGATGATTTATGCATATCAGATAACTTATTATAACCATTTTTCTATGATGATTAATAAAGATATAGGAAATAAATTATGATTCTGCTAATTGATCTTATGATCTATTAGTGATCTAGGTGTAACAAATTCACCTTCATTTTTTGAGAAAGAGATGAAGTATAAATTCTTCATGACATAACCAAAAGGTGAGATTATGCTGATATCAAGTTCGTATATCATCAAATAAAAATTAACCAAAGTTTTGTAAAGGGTCTTGAAATACAATATTGTACAGTTATAATAATTATATGATATCAATAACCTTATTCATGTCTCTATATTAATGGATTTTTGATTGTTAACATTCTCTTGACCTTATTCTATATCACCATATATCCGAACATGGTAGTCATATTTCTCTTCAATGTCTTTGTTTTATTTTTACACCTATATTCTCCTATGTGGAAAAATAGGTGTGAGTAAATCTGGGTATCCATTATGTTTCCATCTTCTCCATTTTTATATGAAGTTATAGTATTCATTTTTATGATGTGGTTTATATGAAGGGAAATTTTCTGGATTAAACCATTAATAACTTATACGAAATTCAAGGGTGAAATTAATTATATGGGGGGTAGAATGTAATTCCATGCTATTTTTTGAAATTTTATTCAAATTAATTTAATCTTTTTTATATTTTTCATTTCATGAAAAACTGAATATTTCTTCCATTATATAAAAGAAAGAATTTAATCTTGTTTTGTATGTAACACCATGTCAAGAATGCACTACACACAACACATATTTTGTGTTTCTATACAGACAACACCATGTTTTTCTTATGTGACACATAATGATGAGTTCCTTCAATGACATGGGTATAATGCAAGACCATGTTTCACCAAACTACAATATACTATTAATATTATTATTAAAATATTAATGTAGTTTTCACATAGCTATTGGAATAGAGGTTATGAATAAGATTAATTTATTTACGAAAATATGGTCTAAAACTGTCTATAAAAAAATTATTTGGTGACCAATTAATTAAAAATGAAAAGAAATCCATTTTGAAAATATATGTAGGCTTTTGCTGGAAAATTATATTTACGCAATCATATATGTTTTACATCAACAGATTAATTAAACCACTTTTAATAAATAATTTTAATGATATATATATATTCAATAAACTATTTAACATTCATCTTCTATGTTTTATAGACAATATAAAAGAATAAAACCAATCTTAGGTATAAAGATATATAATTTTCAAAAAGGTAATTTTGCAGCCTTTTAATCCAGATCCTAATTTAAAAATAATTTTTTTAATCATGTAAAAATTTATTTGAATAAATAAAATTCATTTTTAAATATAAATATCAAAATTTACATGGGGAAAATTATTTGAATTTTTCTTAGATGTTTTATTTTTTGGTGAATAGTGAAAATTAATGAGTTTTAATTGAAAAGTTCTTTTTCATGTAATTTATTTATATAGATAAGTTATTTTTAACGTGTTTATATTATATAATACGATAAATTTTACATCTATTAATACAATTTAGTTCATTTGAATCAATTTTACCTAGAAAGTAAATAAAAAAACATTTCAAATATTTTTACTTTAAAAACTCGTTATCTCACCCAATTTGGAGGATTAATTTGAAAATAATTTCTACCAATTATAAGATTATAATTCAAAAAAACGGATTCCTTATTTTTATTATGAATAATAAATATTTTATATTATGTTAAAATTAGATTTTCACCCAAAATAATAGTGAATTTAATAAAAATTAATTCGAGAGATTAAGAAAAAAACAGATTCACTTAGTTGTTACATATAAACTTGTGAGAAAAAATAACGAATAAAATGATCCAAAAGAAATTTACTGGAAATATTTATACCATGTACTCCCTTTTCTATGTAATGGGATATTATTTGAGGAATAGGATTTAAGGGAGAAATCTTAATATTGTTTAGCTTTTTATATTTACAATAATACCACTCATCTTCCATTATGAAAGAGAAGTCACACCCTCAAATATTCACACCTCTCAATCCCTTTGGATAGTGAAAATCCTACCCAGATAAGATACTAAAATTTCTAATCTCATTTTATAAGAGTTACGTTCGGATGAAATAAATGAATGTTAGTCTTTTTGTGAAACAAAAAATAATTATCCAAAGAAGAGGTAGCATCCTTCCACAATAACTTTTTTATTTCTGTATCCACCCATTAAATTATTATTATTCCACGATTATATAAAATAATAAGTATAGTAAATATAAATATATGTTTTTATGTTATGAGTATGTCTTAAACCTTCAAAAAATTCCATAAAATGGGATACACAATCATCGTTCGTGTGTACGTAGGACTACCACTTTACTAACTGATGTGGTTTATTCATCCATTAAAACCATTCAAGGATTGGAATAATAATATAAATAATATTTTTATATGATATATATGATATTTAAGGTATATATATTCTTTTATAACTATTATATATCACATTCCAAAATTCAATGCATTTTATGGAAATATGTTTACTTCATTTTTGGACATGTGGACTATCGCCTCCACAAAGAGACATGATTTGTTCACACATTACATTAATGTGTTAAATAATGGGTATATTAAAAATATATGATACATATGAAATAATAATTTAAATTTAATTAATATATACATGTGTCATTTATTTTCTTTCTTTAAATATAACATGAAAAAAATAGCTTTCAAGAGTATATACGACCTACCGTCTCCATGAACGGTGCATTCTATGTCATATTTATATATTCTGGTGATTATTATAAATACTTATATATTTAATATAAAATATATTTATATAACTTTTTTACATTAATTAAATTACTAATGATCAAATTAAGATCGTGAAGAATAAATATTCAAAACATATATGAAAAACAAAGCGTTCATTACCCAAAACATAACATTAACATTGAATTATTAATAAATGGGTAATATAATGTCATAATAAAATAATAAATGGTATGATATATGTGAATATATTGTTGTGGTATATTTATAATAAAATTATATTTGTTATACAGGAGGTTTGATCATGTAATAATAAAGTCAAGACTTAAGGTAAGGGTTTTCTTGTCTCACTTGTATTTTTATGAGATATATTCTATATTCACCACTTATTCTTGTTGTGTTGTGTATAAGATACCCTATGACATGTTATATGATTAAATTACATAATTTAATGATATTAAATGTTTCAATGTATGCTATTATTTTAAGTGGATCATGATTAATAAGTTACTCAAGTAGTAAAGGGATTTCTAGTCTCACTTTTATTTCTGTGAGATATATGCCTTATACAACACCCATTTCTTTTCTATGTTGCATATAATAACCATGAATGTATTATATTATTATTATACTTCATGTTATTGGTATTTACATATACATTTTATTATCTATATTTCATGGTTTTTACATCTCAAATGTAACCAAAATTATAAGGTAATTTTGTCTCAATTTTCTTTTTTTGAGACACAGGTTATGTTATGCACCTACATTCTTTTACGAGGGGTATATACTACACTTTCACAAGTTATATAATGAATATAATTATTTTTTTAATATTTTTTATTATATTAATGTTATTATTTCTTTTTTATTTTGATTCAATGTTAACAAAGATGTAAGAGTTTATTTTAATAATCTAATCATTTATTAGGATTGTTTATGATTATGCTTGGATTGATGAATTATTATGATGAATCACTAAACAATTTTAATGATTTTTATTCTACCCTAGTAATTCATGAAATATTCATGTATTAGGACAACTTTTATACTCTTTTTTACAATACATAATTACAAAAAATGTTTATTTAGAAAGTTTGACTTCATTTTTCCCTCATTCAAAAATATTTTTTATTTAGAAAAACCATGTTATCTGAAAATATTTTTAAAATTTTTAAAAATGATATTTTAATTTTATTTTCAAGGGAAAGTGTTTCAAATTTTTTTATGTATTAAATTTTTTATTAAAATGGTTTTAAAATCTTCATTTATATGTTTTCAAGTATATTTTAAATGAAAAAGGTTTTAAAAACATTTTATGATTTAAAAAGAAAATTTGAAAGATGAATGGATATTCTCCCTAATAAATGTTTTAAAAAGATATTTAAAAGTAATTTTCCATATAATATGAAGTAATTTGTTATATTTTATGTTTTATTTGGGATTTGATCCATTGAAATTAGTGTACCCTTTCTTTGAATGCTTTATATTTAAGATGAAACATTATTTCTGAAATGATTGTCACTCCTGTTGGTTATTCAATGATGAAAATCATATGAAACCAATTTATTTCCATGAGTTATTATTTGATGAAATTATTATAAATCCTTATTTTTCCACATTTTATGATTGGATTAAATGTTTATGATACCCATTTCATTTCATGAGATATGATATAATGTTATAAAGGCCATTTTTGATATGGTTCTTGATTAAATGATTGATTCATTATCTTGTGGCACACATATTTATGTTTTCATTATGTTAAGGATAGCTAAAATATCTAACTAAAATTAAATATGTAATTATTTATATCACATGATAATTACATGTATCAAATGAGGAGTGAACTTACTTTAGCATGATAGTGTAGGAATGAGGAGTTAACATGGTACAGTATGACAGGGCTCGAATGTAATACAAGGATAGAATAAAAAGTGAAATCAGATCAGTAATATATGGTTAAAATGGGATTTCAACCAAGTTTAGTTTTAAAGGGTTGTAATAACAATGGGATATAGTTAAGTAATACAAGGATGGACTGGGTGGTGAACCCCTTTCAGTGATATAGGGCTGAAACAGGTTGTGAATCTAGTTTAGTAATATAATGATGGAATGAGGAGGGAACCTAGTTTATTAAGATTCATTTTCCAATAATATGTCATTGGGGGTGAACATTGAATACTAAAATGGGATGGGGGAGTAAAATAATTCCACAAAGATGGCCTTGGCCATTATCATTGGCCACTATATAAAAGATTTTATATGTTTTTGTGTATTAAAACATTCTATGTCTTATTCTTATGTTATAATTTCATGGATTATTCTATCTATTTCCTTATTATTCATGTCTTTTGAATTTATAATATTTATGCAATGAATTATTCATATGATCCTTTTTATATACGTTATGATCATAAAATTTTATTCCCATGATCTCATAACCTATTATCATATTATGCATACGTATCTTATTTATTTTCCCTTACTAAGAATTTTATATCTCTCATTATTATGTTTCATATACATCTGTTGTTAATAAAAGTTTTATATAGGAGTAATATCGGAGAAGATAATTAAAGGAGATGATGAATATCATTCACCATGATTGAACATTAGGTTTCTATGTTTCCAAAGACACTAAACATTTCCAACACATAGGTTTGTAATTTTATATTTTAACAAATATTCATCTAGAATAATGTAATATCCATGTATGTTAATCTTTGGATTATAGAAACCCTCCCAATATACTTTGGGATTCTTCTAGTCTATAAATTATGAGGATGACCTATGGGATAAGAATTTTCATTGTAATTATATCTCAGGGAGAGGTTCCATATATATGATCATGTCTAATGGGATGAGTATCAATATTTGAAGTGTATCTTATGGAGTATTTTCTCTCAGAAGAGTGTTGTATGGAACCCTCAGGAAGAAATCCTAGCCTGGTAATATATTTGTGACCTTTTCCTGGGACTGTGTATCAATCATCACAATATCTATATATTTTATTTATTTTATCACATTATGATTGTCATATCATGCGATGATATGACTACTAATGACTCATTATTTTTGGTTATTTTGGGGTCTCATAGATACTATTGTAATTCTAAACCCATCATGGGCTCTACCCCCACATGTTGTGTCTCAAGAAGATTTCATATATCATTAAAATTTACTCGGTGGACTATGAGAAAGTGGAACATATATTGGGCCAGAGAGACCAAGTTAAATACTAGTGATTCATTTTATTGCATTCACTTCCTTCAAAATAGGTCGAAAATGATTCTCATTTTTGGGTGGGCTTGTATTTGGCCCCTTTTATGATTTCCAGTACATCATGTCATACAAATATTGTGAGATTACAGATCTTTGCATGAATTTTTATAAGTTGTTTTATAGTTCATCAGTATGTGGGCTTGGATATTTCTTCATGATCATATATAATTTAGGATAATGCATCCTATGTGTGTTATATGCCTTCTTGGTTCTAGTCACCAGCCACTATCCTATAGGAGGAAGGATTCAGGTAGTCAAGGCTTAGGCCACATCAAGTCGGGGCATGGAAAACCTATATGTGGATGTAATGGATCAATCACTTGGTTCCCTAATCAGAAAAACAAATTATTCAGGACACTAAAATAGTTTCTAATATCTCTTCAAAACAATGGTAGAAACTAAGACATAAAATTCAAATATTGAGATACACGGTATTGCCCTCATTTTCTAGGTGAATAAAGATGAGGTGATACTTTCATCATTACAAGGCGTGTCTTACCTCTCTTATCGACCCACTAAAGTATATATTACACTACATTTCACATTGTTGGGTAATCACCCAGTCATCTTCTAGGTCATGGAGGAGATCAATCAGATAAGTTAAACTTCAAGGTGTGATGAGGACATATCATTATCATCCAATTCCATTACTGTATAGATTTCGCCTGAATGGAAAACATCCAAAATGAGAACATTCCATTAGACTGAGCTAAAAAGGTACATATCCAATGGTATTTGGTAAACATCATCATTTTTGATACCCTAATGAACAATATTTATTTTAAAAATATGGCTTTAAAGGATTACTCTTTAAGTGTTTTGATGATGGAGAGGCGCTTGTTATAACGATGGAGGTTTATGTTTCCTCTTTAAGTACCCTTATGTTTTGAAAAAGAATCTTCAAGTAAATTAAGAGGTAGGGAGATTTCTTCCCAATGATGATACAAGACTGTGGGACATTAACCAAGAAGGTCCATTCTTATAAAGTACATGTTGATTACATCCATATGTCCTTGGCGTTATATATTATTTTTAAGTACTCATGGGAATTTGTTTTATGTGTAATAGATGTCATGAGGTTATATCCCCCAGATACATCTATAATTTTTCGTTATATCCATATATCCTCGAAGTTATTTTCCTAATGGGTCAAGTACATAACCCTTTTGAAAGTCCAAAAATAAACAACACTAGCTTTATGATATCCATTATCATAACTAGATTTGGTTTCCCTCATACAGTTCTGAAAAATAATACCATAAACATCTGTTCTTCCATGCTAGAAATTATTTTTCGGGATTTTAACATCTATCCTAAATTGTCTTCCCACTATCATGTAGTGTAAAATACATAAATATTGGATTTCAATAAAACTATATTTATTATACTTTTGAAAATGACGGATAAATAAATGAAATATTATGAATACAAACACATGAATATCTTGTGGACCTATCATAACACAAAACACACTATGAAACAAGAGATCACTTATTCAATTTTTTATGGAAAAGAGGTGGTACATCCTATTGGTATTTAGTTTACCTCACTCTGAATCACTATATTCAAGAAGATCATAGATGATGAAGAGTCATAGAAGTGACATGATGTGTAAGAACGAACCAATGAGACCAGGTTTTGTATATTAAATAATCATGAAGTCTATGAGATTCATATTGTATGGGACTTCAATAAGAAATTATACCTCTACTCATTCATTCAAGGAGATATGGTATTGGTTCTTCGAACCCCAATGATACCAGGGAATATGCCACAAAATTTTGAACCAAATAGGGAATGAAAATCATTTATATATAATAAATATTCAACAGATATTAATCCATAGACATGATAGATGTGGAATGAACATTGCCCATACAAATGTAAGGTATGTTAGAAAATAGTTTTAATCATTATCATGATTCATATAAGTCACAGAGGAATTAATTTAAACTCTATATAATCCATTTAATTGTTTAAATATTTTAAACTACAAAGCATCCATGTCTTAGTGGAAATAAAAAAAAGAGTAGAACCCACTACGTTTTATATAACGTTAAACTCTATGCTCATTATCACAACTACATGATGTTAAATTTTATATTGTAAGTCCACTCCAAAAGAATCTAAAATTCTTGGATTGGATCATTTTTTACAAAGTCTTTCCCCCATACATGGGAGATTGATCCACATATAATTATTTCGTACATAATATATATTTTCTTTAGAGAATCAATCCTCCCTTATTTCATGAATATGAGTAATATATATGAATGAAACCATCCATAAATAGAACTATTATGGATTGATTAATTTTATAAAATAGGTTATAATGTTTGGATCCATTTTTCTTATACCAACCACAAATTACAAGAAACTAACACCCTTTCCATCATATACTAATGTTATTTGTTTATGGGGAATTTCCTTTATGAATTATTTTTTTCATGATTTCATTTATTGTTGGATAATAAATGACCCCTGAATACCATATCATGTCCCCATCCATTATCACGACCCATCCCCTACGGCCCATGATGTGAATACCCGAAGCCCGCCTTCCATAGGCATGTGGCTGGAGACTAGCACAAAAAAGGTGTATCCCTAAAACCAGAAAGGCATTGCCTTTTAACCAGAAAACTCACACATCGAGGAACACATCACGATACAATCAAAAAGTAAACTATATAGCAATACTGGTGAGTACAGTATGAAAAATTGGGTCAAAATACAAGCACAACTTGAAAGTATAAATAAAACTGAAAACATCTCAAATGAACACCTGCAAAGGATCCTACCTAAAGGGTAGGTACAGGTCATGTATGGTCGTCTCTACGGTACGTATTGTCTAATGGTCCACCTCCAAGAAACCTCTAGTCCTGAAACCCTCAGCATTGAACAATAATGTTCATCATCTTCATAAGACACATCATGGTGTGGGCATATCCCGTGTAGGGGTTCGTATAAAAATGCTCAGTAGGGACCCCGATACCCTCGAAGGTGTCCCAAAATCTAAAAATGATAAACCACAAAGAGATATCTCAATCTCGAAGCACTTAGCAATAGTCATCAACACTACTTAGGTATATTCTCATACATATACCTAAGTGATCAATATATACTCATATCACTCGTGAGGGAAGAATACCACCAAAGTAACACCACGAAGGTAGAATTAACACAAAAGTAATTCCACAAAGATAGAGGTAACACATAGGTAACACCACAAAGATAGAGGTATCATAAAGGTAACACCACAAAGGTAGGTTCCACAAAGGTAACACCACAAAGAAGAATACCATGAAGGTAAGTACCAAAAAGGTAACGACACATAGAAGAATACCTTGAAGGTAAGTACCACAATGTTAACGACTCAACTCACACCATGTATAACTTAAGTATGGAAGTATTGATGACTAGTTGTACTTCTAGATCATCTTACTTCGTTGAGAAGATTTGCTGTTGACCCACAAAAGATTGATGATGACCCACATAGGATCTGATGATAACCCACACAATATCTGGTGATGTCCCACAAAGGATCAGTATTCACTGACCCACACACGATCACTGAGCGCTTACCCACACAAGATCTGAGGATAACCCACATTGGATCCGAAGACTCCTCAAGTACATCCAGCCACATGGTTCATGCACTAAGAATGCTTGATTCCGGGAGGTTATGATCCTCAATCCATCGGTTGATACTTAAACTACAATAAAGTCCCTTGAAAAAGTACCCCAATGTACAGCCACAGAACAAGGGTCCCCAAACAATAGACGACGTGTCAATTGGATACTCGGTCTCTATGTTATTGGAAATTTAGTCCCGAGGGCCCTATTGGATCCGGGTTCGATCCAACCTGGACATACCCCCAATATTATCCAAATGTCACATGGAGTATACCAAAAGGACCGTTTCGTTCCATGGATTTCAGCGATGCAGACAGTTCGTCAATCGGATGCCTAGATCACAAGTTATGGCCAAAAGGCATATCTGGGTCCTGATGGGTCCGGGTCTGATCTGACCCTGTCAATCCGAACCCGCCTAGGCCAACCCAACCTGCACTGAGTCCGACCAGGACCAGCTGGGCCGCGGTCTGGCCCAGTCCATGAAGGGGGCGGCTCAGCCCGGCCCGCTGGGAATGGTGCACCGGCATGACCCACTGTGTGGCCTGTGGTGTTGCCCGCGACTGGGGTGTCCCCTTGTGGTGGGGTCTGCCCTAGCCACCAACCAAGAGGGGACGCACCCCCCAGTTCACTAGAACAAGCCGTAGGCCATTCGGTTTTGTCCAAACAGGTGGGTCCACGTGGCACTACCGGCTGGCATGTAGGACCCACTAGGGGGTCCCACTCGGCGTGATGTGGCTGGCCGGAATGGTCGTCCCTCCATCTATTAGTACAGACGTTCGCCACTCCACCACCATGGATGGAAAATCACTCGAAACCCTCCGGTCTCCGTCGTTTCACCCACTACCGACCAGCATGACGACCACCCCTCAGCTCCACTGTGGCTGACGAGCCGCTACCACCTCTTCCGATGGCACAGATGTGCCCCTGCCCTCCTCATGATTGACCGGTGTTCTGGACTCCACTTGTTCCCTACCGACACCAGTCACTGGTGAACTTCCTCAGGTCACCGGAAGAGATTCTATGACTCATTCTTCAACCCAAAAGAACCATTGTGGGTATCAGGATGTTTCCTTAATTCCATGACCAATAGGATCATATTCCATTCCACTTGAAGTCTCACCCATGAAGATCACATAATTCAATGAATTAGCGGAGGGGTCATGCCATGTTATCTTGGCCCACACCCTCGCTGTTAGATTGGTAACGAGTGCCTTATGAAGATTCAATCACAACATGGAATCATGATGAACAAATAATAACAACCAAATTCAAAACCCCTACCTTGACTTTCGTTTGAGGTTTCATGAGGATGGAGTTGAATATAGTGTTGTTGATGTTTCCGAGAATTTCATTTTGTTCATCGTTGGATATGTTCTTCGTTGTAGGAGGTTCTTCCACAAAGTTCACCTCTACAAAAAATGTTCTCCAAAAACCCCCCTTTCCAACGATCCCTAACCAAGTGGTGTGGAGCCATATTTAATGGAGTTATGTTTATTAATTAAATTAATGTTGGCACATTAATTGAGATAATTCCAATGGTTAACTCACATTAAAAGAGAAGTTTGAGTGGTACCCACCTCCACAATTCAAATGTGAGGTGGGAGGATATGTGTTTAAAATAAAATATAATTATTTTATTTATCCCCTACAAAAAACACAAAAACCAACATCTACCCTTGACTTACTACAGTTGAGGTAAAGGTCTCTATAAGTGTATATCGGTGTAATGAGTTCAACGGTGTCTTCGAATTTCAATTCCGAGCACCGGTTCAAAAGTTACAAAATGATGCTCGCACGTTTACTGAACGTACCTAAAAAATGATCATAAATTTTGTTCGGGCACTCCGGGCCTCATAATCATGCACCATAAATTTTCGTGGACTCATAATATTTCCATATAATTAAAAAAATTACATGGAAAATACCAGGTCTTTACATTCTCCACACCTCAGGGATTTGCATCCCCGAAAGCCATAACACAAACTAGAGAAACAAGTGGGGGTACTGAGAACGAATATGAGGTTCCCACTCCCATGTGCTCTCTAGTAGGTTCCAGTGCTACCAACGCACGTGAACCGGAGGTATCAATCGCCCATGAAGGAATCTCTCATGTCAATCCTCAATCTCTACTAGAACATCTAACAACGTCGCCACATCTTCAATGTCCATCTCTCCCAGGATAATGATGTGTGAAGGACCATGTATGTATCTCCTCTGCTGGGATATGTAGAAAATGTCATGCACCTGGTGCAACTGAGGGGGAAGATCTAGGTAGTATGCCACCTCTCCACTCTGCTAAGGACCTAGAAGGGTCCGAGTAAAATCAAAGATAACATGTCGCCCTGGACAAATCCATGCAAACCTCGTCGAGGTGAGACCCATAGGAAGATATGGTCACCATCCTCAAACTCATTAGTTCTTTGTCTCCTATCATCATAAGACTTCTTCCTGCTCTGTGCTATCTTCATCTGCTCCTGGATGACTTGAACCTTCTCCTTAGTAGCCCGTACCATCGCCGGTCCCATGAGTGGTGACTCCCCTGGGTCAGTCCAGCACAAAGTTGATCTTCAATGTCTTCCATATAATGCCTCGAATAGTTCAATACCGATAGTGGAGTGATAACTATTGTTGTATTCAAACTCCACCAAGGGAAAATGACCCCCGCCCCCAACTTTGGGAAAAATCAAGGATGCATGCATGCAACATGTCTTCAGGGGTCTGAAAGGTCTTCTCTGTCTGACCATCCGTTTGGGGATGGAAGGAAGTGCTCAATTTACGTTGTGTCCCAAATGCCTCCAGTAACCCCCTCCATAGATGGGATGTAAAATGTGCATCACGGTCAGATAAATTCATAGATGGAACCCTAAGAATCTGCACATTCTCTTATACATAGAGGTGACCCAAACTCTCTATTGATCCCTGCTCTCTAATATGTAAGAAGTGGGACGACATGGTGAGTTGGTCAATGATCACCCATGTAGAATCATGACCACTGGATGTGTGTGGAACTCATGTCACGAATTCCATGGGAATTACATCCCACTTCCACTTTGGAACCTCCTGTGTCTTATCTAAACATGTCAGAACTTTATGTTCTACCTTCACTTGTTGAGAAGTTAGGCACTGTGAGAGAAACTCTACTGCCACTTTCTTCATTATCGGCCACTAGTACTAATGTCGAAGGTCCTTGTATATCTCATCCACTCCTTGATATACTGCTAGAGGGGAAGTATGGAAATCCCACAACACTTCCCCCCTATGAACCAATGGTATCATTGTACATCTTTTAAAGAGGATAACATGCTCCCCACCTCTAGAAAATCCATCAGGTGATTGTCCTATGGATATATGAGCATGTCGAGCCTCGCAGTCAGTGTCCCCAAGCTGCACCTCCCTGACTCATTAAAGGAGTGGGGAAGTGACTGTTAGAGACTGAGGATAATCTGATCCATCTCAATCCACGTAGGATATCTACAAAGCTACTAGCTACTCCATCTCATCACTCAATAACTGTATACCAGATCTCCTACTGAGTGAATCTTCTACTATGTTCACCATCCCATAAGAATATACTATCTTGAAGTCAAAGTCTAAGAGGAACTCAAGCCAATGCTACTATCTCTTGTATTGGTCCTTCTGAGAGAAGATATACCTGATACTATTGTGATCATAGTAGGCTGTAAAACGTTCTCCCATCAAGTAATGTTACCACAACATCCAGGCATAGACCGCTGGTGCTAACTCCTAGTCATGGGTAGTGTAGTTGTACTCATGTTGTCATGGCTATTCAGAAACATATGTGATCACTAATTTCTCCTCCATTAAGAGACATCTGATCCCAGTCCCTGATGCGTTGTAGTAGAATACATACTCAACACCCTCCTATGGTAGCCTCATGATGGGGGCACTCGTTAGTCTCTGCCTCAGATCTTGGAAACTCTACTGGAATCTCTCTGACCACATGAAGGGTTTCCCCTCCTTTGTCAATGCTAATAAGGGTTCCGAAACTTTGGAAAAGTCATGCACAAACCATCGGTAGTAACTATCCAAACCCAGGAAACTCTGCACCTCTGTCACACTCCTAGGTGGATCTAAATAAAGAACATCCTTTATCTTCATTGGATCCACCACAACTCTGACCTCCAAGATGAAGTTTCCAAAAAAGTGGACCTCTTTGATCCAGAATTGGAACTTGGAGAGATTACCATAAATCTTGTGCTCTCGGAGAGTGTCAACAACTATCAACAGATGGTAGGTATACTCCACCTCTATAGCTAAGTAAATCAGGATTTTGTTGACAAAGACTACCACATAGAGATTGAGGTATGGATGGAATATTCTATTCAAGAGTCCCATAAACACTACTGAGGAATTGGTCACACCAAATGGCATAACCAAGAACTCATAATGGCCATATTGACACTAGATTTCTATCTTCTGCACATCATCATCTAGTACCCTAAGCTGATGATAGCTTGATCTGAGGTCTATCTTCTAAAACCATTATGCTCCCTTCAGCTGATCAAAGAGATCATCAGTCCTTGGGAATGTGTAATTGTTCTTCAGGTTTACCTCGCTCAGGTGCGGATATTCTACACAGAGACTGAAACTTTCATCTTCCTTCTTAGCGAACAAAAACGAGGCTGCCCAAGGAGAAACACTGGGCCTCATTAACCCCTCTATTTGAAAGTCCTCCGGCTGTACTTGCAACTCTTAAAGCTCTGCGGGAGCCATCCGATTTCCTAGTGAAGATATCGGTGCCATACCGAGGTATAAGTCGATATAACAGTCTAATTATCTATGTGGAGGTAGACACATAACATTATCAGGGAAAATATCAGTGTAATAGTCCACCACTATAGGATAGCTCGTACTCTCAACATCAACTACTCTGAGGGTATGGCTATCCAACTGATGTGTGATTGGATGAACCCTTTAATGTGTAAGTCCATCCGGTGCCAAAAAGGTTCCCTTCTCACTGATGAAGGAAAAGCTTGTCCCATACTCACGGACACACCACACTTTGCGCCTAATATAGTCGATCTAAGTGTGGAATGTAAATAAACAATCCACACCCAAGATGATGTTGTCAGGCCTCATCACCACTACTAGAAGATCATAGCAGAAGATCTCAACTCCTAGAGTAAGCTCACACTTCCGGAACTAGTATGTAATCAACAAATTTTATCCTGTTGGAGTCTCTAGACATAAGGATCGAGCCAAAAGCTCCACTAGAATATCTGAACTCGAAACAAGGGTTGTGGAAAAAAATAGATACTGGAACTTGTGTCTATAATTGTTGCAGTTAAGGTGGAGTAGAGATAGATTATACACCATGTCATCTCTGGAGCATTGTGGTCATAGACCTTAGCTGCCTGGAGCTGAGCTCACCCCTATCCACCTTCTCCTTATTGTCAGGATGGGCCACCTAGAGGTGTTTGTGGTAGAACCTAGAATCACTGCCCACTACCTGCTGCATGGATAGCTCCTATGACACTTCCACCTGCTGCATATGGACCTCCTTGATTAAATATTTTTCACTACCCAGGCGGTCCTTCGACCATCTGTTGGTCATCTGTACGGCGGGTCGAGAAGTCACGAACCTTGTGACCCTACCCGCCACATGAGTAACATTGCACGCTCCTCGCCTGCCCTACTCTGTCTCGAGAGCCTTGCAAAACCGACCCTATATCCTGTGGTCATCCACCTATAGGTATGGTCTTATTGGACCTCTGCATCATCTGTTTTCTACCATCTACAAATGATTCTGCTACATGATGTCCAGTTTTTGTTCTCGCTGCTTGTAACTGCTCAGCAAGAAAACTCTCCACTAAGAGTTCTCTCTCTAACAACCCCTCCTACGTTGGAATTATGAGAGAAATAATTGAAGCTCTAATCTCCCATTTTATCCCATGTTCGAAGGTTCAGGCCCTGAAGAAAGGATATAACACCATGTCAGTGAAGTAGAACAAAAGGTCAGTGATCCTCACCAAATATGGAGCCACGATCATCCTGCCTTTCCGCAAGTGGGGAAGCTCATGTATACACACAGTGGGTATGGTTTTTGGGAAAAACATTGTCCGGAAACATTTCTCGATGTCCGCCCAGATGAGAGTGACCTCATCGTGAACCTAGTGCATCAAGCTCCACCATCTACCCGCTGCTACATGAAGATGACTGGTGGGAATGATCACCATGAGATCCGCAGGTGTCCCTACCAGTTGAAAAACTCTAACCACAGCCTCTAGCCAGTCCTCACCCTCCTGGGGACCCGTCTCACCCTAAATCCTTAGTGGCCTCTGGAGATGAAAGGCGTGCAACATGCTCAAGTAGCGTGCACCCTCTTCTATTGGGGATAGTGGGATCAGCTTCTCAATGGGTAGTGGTGTTGTTGGAACACCACCTGATGGTACAACTTCTAAAAGAGGGCCCTGCACCAAATCCTTATCGCTCGGTGGGCTATCATCAAGTACTCTACCTAGAACCCTGGCTATATTTCTTTGTGGAGGCATCCTGGAAAGATACAGGTTCAACCTAGTTAATAAGTTATACCTGGTGAGTTGACTCAATGTCATCATAATGAAAATGATTCAAAAACACACACAAAATTAGTGTTTCATTAACTGTGTTAGAAATCAGAAGTCAGGGTCTTGGTGTATGGATACGTCGGTCGTCGCACCCACACAAGATTCTCCAAACTAAAAACCACACTCATAACACTTAACACTATTTCTAATTAAAAGATTAGAGTCCAAGTTCTTCGGTAGAACAGAATCCAATGATACTAATTTTTAATGATCCACACACCAGGGCCGGTGTCATGACTACCCCTATCATACCATCCATAGCCCAGGGGCTGGTGACTAGCATCAAAAAAGCATATCCCTAAAACCGGGAAAGAATTTCTTTTTAACTAGCAAACTCACAAATACAAGTACATAGTAAGAAACAAGCACAATGTAAACTATATTGGAATAAGGGTGAGTACAGTATGAAATTGGGGTCCCGAATACACACCCAACTAGAAAGTACAAGTAAAACTAAAAATAGCTCATGTGACCACCCGCCAAGGATCCTACCTGAAGGGTAGGTATAGCTCTCTTACGATTGTCTCTATTGTATGTCTTGTCTAATGGTCCACTTCCGAGCAGCCTCTAGTGCTGGAACCCTCAGCCTCGATCAATGTTGTTTGTCGTCCGCACAAGACACATCATGGTGTGGGTGTAGCCCATGCAGGGGTGAGTATTTCAATACTCATTAGGGACCCCGAGACCCCTAAAGGACTCCAGGAATCCACAAAGGATAAACTACAAAGAAAGACCTCAATCTCAAATCATGATGTAATTTTCATCAACACTAATTGGGTATATTCCCATAAATATAACTATGTTATCAATATATACTCATCTCACACATGAGGGAAGAATATTACAAAGGTGACACCACGAAGTTAGAAGTACCACACAAGTAACACCACAAAGATAGAGGTACCACATAGGTAACACCACGAATGTAAGTACCACAAAGGTAACACGGCAAGAAAGAATACCACAAAGGTAAGTACCAAACAGGTAACAACACACAGAATAATACCACGAAGGTAAGTACCAAAAAGGTAACGACTCAACACACACCAGGTATAACTTAAGTACAAATCTATAGAAGACTAGTTGTATTGATAGATCATCTTACTTTATTGAAAAGCTCTGATTCTGACCCAAAAAAGATCAAAGATGAGCCACACAGGATCTAAAGATGACCCACACAAAATTTATAAGCACTGAACCACACAGGATCCAAGGATAACCCACACATGATCTGAAGACTCCTCAGGTTTAGCCAACCATAGGGTTCCCACACTAAGCATACTTGATTCCGGGAGGTTCCGCTCCTCAAGCCATCAGTCTATACATCTGCTAGACGAATACCCATGAGGAAGTACCCCAAAGGACCGCGACCTCACAAGGGCCCCAATGCAACAGACGAAGCATCAATCGAATGTATGGTCTGTAAGTAATTAGCCTTTTAGTCCCGAGGGCCTGGTTGGATTCGGGTTCTATCCAACCCAACCGTACCCCAACATTATCCAAAAATCAAGTGGAGTATTTGAAATGGACCGTTTAGTTCCATTGATTCTGGCGCAGCAGATGGTTCATCAATTAGACACTCAGATCACATGTTATGGACAAAAAGGCGTATATGGGTCCTGATAGGCCCAGGTCCATTTTGACCCGGTCGGACCGACCCATCCTGAACTGGCATGGGATGACCCGACATGGTCTGGGTCGGACCAGGTTCGGCTTGGCCGCGGCGGGTCCAGCCTAGCCCATTGGGCGCGACCCACATGGCGCGACCTGCAGGACGACCCACGATAGGGGTGGCCCCTTGTGGTGGGGTCCGCACTAACTTCCACCCGGGAGGGGAGCCCCCCCAGGTCACCCGAATGGCTTATAGGCCTTTTGGTTTTGGCCATCCAGATGGTGCCACATGGCCCCTCTGGCTGGAACGTGGGACTTTCCGGAGGGGTCCTGCTCGGCGTGACGCGGCCAGCCGGAATGGTCGTCCCTCCTTCCAGTGGTGCGGATGCGCGCTTCTCCACCACCATGGACGAACGAGTGTCAGCCACCCTTTGATCTCCACTATGTCCAAGCGGCTATAATCTCCAGCTCTGGTGATGCGGACGTGCACCGTCGCTTCGCCACGTGGTCGACTGACACATTTCTCCACCGCGGCTGAAGGGCCGCGACCACCTCTTCCAGCAGCGCGGATGTGCCACCGCCCTCCCCGTGGCCGACTGGTGTGCCAGCAGCCGCTTGATCCCTACCGGCACCGGTCACCAGCGAACTTCCTTGGGTCATCGAAAGATCTTCGGTGACCCGTTCTTCAAACCAAAATAATTTTTGTGGGTCTTGGGACGTTTCGGTAATTCCAAGACCAACAGGGTCATATTCCGTTCAACTGGAAGTCTCACCCGCAATGATCATGTCATTCAACAAATTAGAGGAGGTATCAGGCCTTTTTAGCATGGACTGCACCCTCCATGTTAGATCCAAAATAGGAGGCTCGTGAAAATTGAATCACAATGTGGAATCATGATGAACAAACAAGAACTACCAAATTCAAAAACCCTACCTTGATGTTTGTCAGATGTGTCGTGAGGAAGGAGATGAAGATGGTGACGTATGCGTTTCCTCGAATGTCGGTTCATTCATCATTAGATATGTAATTTTTTGGAGGAGGTTCTTCCACCATGTTCTCCCCTACACCAAAAGTTCTACAAACCCCCTACTAATGATCCCCAACCAAGAGGTGAAGAGCCAACTTTAATTGAGTTATGTTTATTAATTCAATTAATGTTGGCACATTATTTGGGGGAATTAAAAGGGTTAAATTACATTAAAAAGGGATTTAGGGTGGTCCCCACCTCTATGATTCATATCAGTGGAGGGAGGACATGTGTTTAAAATAAATTATATTTATTTTATTTATCCTCCATGAAAAATGAAAAAACCAAATTCCACCCTCGACCTACTGTTTTCAAGGAGAAGGTATCTTTAAGCGAATATCGACATTGTGGGTTCAACGGTGTCCTAAAATTTAAATTCTGAGCACCAGTTCAAAAGTTACAAAACAAAGCTCGCGAATTTATAAAACATACCTAAAAAAATTTCAGAAATTCATTCCGGGAACTCCGGGCCTCAGAATCACACGCCATCAATTTTCATTGACATGTAATATTTCCATATAATTAAAAACTTACATTGAAAATTCCAGGTCTTTACATCAATGATTTCCAAAAAAACAATCCTCTCTATCTAAAAATTAGATTGATCTATTTATGGATCCATATATAAACTATGTGCATCTTGATTACTAATGTCACTTGATACATGGTGATTCTAAAATCAGTTATCATGGTCCCATCCACAATCTCTAAATGAAAATACCCTCACCTTGTATATGATTTAGATATAAACATGATATTTCTTTGTAATAACTAAATTATACATTATTCCTATATTTATTGGAAATGTAGTGATATAAGAAATACATATCCTTCTTCCTAGATATAGTTTCATAACATGGTGATTTTCTCACTTTAGTATCCTAGTTATACTAGAAAGACATCCCTTTTGGAATAGTTAAACACTGAGGTGGAACCCAACATTCTTCCCTTTTACCTGAAACTGATTTGTGTATAAAAGCTAAATAAAATTTACCATCTATCTTATATGAGTTGGATCTATATGGGAGTCTTCACTATTGCATGCGTTGTGAATATAAGATGAAAAAAGTTATTTCCCATAATTATGATCTTCATCAATATATGGAATTAAATCATAATAATAACATTTTAAAACATCCATATTCTCATAAGATACATATCCATTCCTAAATGAATCCAAATACATGGGTTTAAATAGCCCAACATACTAAATGTTCACAGTCAGATCACTATTCATTTATGACGGGCCTCCTATTTTTTTATCAATAAGTCTAGATTATTTTAAAATATTTGATAATAAAATTTTCACATGACAAGAATAAAAAAAAGTGCCTCCTCTATCATGCGTATGAGCTATATATTTACAAGAGTCTTCGATATGGGTTCCCAAATTTAAAAACAAATACTCTTATAGACTTCCCCCTTCCCTAGAAAATGGGCTAGAACTATAAAGGTGACACACTTTTAAAAAAATGTGTTACTAGTTTTCACCTATTAAAGGATATGCTTATATAATATATTCAATTCCCATCCAATAGTTATATTATACAAAATACCCTCCTATTTTGTTCATAGAATATTTCTATGGATGTACATTCACAAACCTACATCATGGAAAGATAGATCATAGAAAATACCCTATCTATTAGTATCCACATACTCATAGGACTATGATATTATAAAATTTCCCCTATATTTTTTATCCCTAATTTTCATACACCATTATGTAGAAAGATAATTATCTCATCCAACTCTTGTTTAACACACTAAATATAATTGGCATATGATTTGAGTTCCTAGATGATCACCCTATTTAGTATAACATGGAAAATCATAACTAAATTTAGGATGAAAAATATTCCACCTTTTTGGACCTTAAAATCTTCATGAATGATCTAGTTATTGACACATTCATTAATTATTTTCTAATTAGATATATATATATATATATATATATATATATATGATTCCCCAAAATATGTTAATTGAACCATATTTTTTTCAAGGATAAAAAATCACCGCAAATTCATGCACCCCAACCAATAGAAAATGTATATGATGATACATTGCATAAAATTTACACCGATTCACAATATCCTAGTCACATGAAATAAGTCATTACATTATTTCCCCAAGTTTTACGAAAATAAACTTTAAATCATAAGGTCTTTATGACATGATGTTTAACAACACAACACCTAGGACCTTTTTTCTGGATGATAAACAAAAAAACACCTTAGTATTTATCATAGGATGATAAACTACAAAAAATAGGGTTTTGTATCACATGAAGTTAAACTACAAAACCTTTGTGTCATATTATATCATCAAAAATCCTAATTCATCATCCATTCTATTTCCTCCTAAAAGGTCTGCAATATCCAAACCATGGTCGACTAATGTTTGGGATGCCTCCTTCTAATTTTCCAAACAACTCAATCCATAAATCAAACTTTGTTTCTAGTGTGTATCTGGTAGAAAATTCTTTCCATAGTTATTGGTAATGAGTGTATCAAAATTAAATATTCACCTATTTGGGGTTATAAATACATACCATCATTTTTGACATTCATATAAACACTCTATTTTTTATTACAACTATTGGTAATTACAAAATAATAACATGTATTCTATAATCCTCAAATTTACATAAAAATTTACAATAGAGTCATTTATTGAAACAAGGTAATCATACATCATTTGTGTGTCTGTACCATAAAATTTCCGATTATTTTTGAACCATGAGACATTATTTGCAGCATCTTAATCAACCATTCCAATGAATCATGGATTAATCTTGACCTTCGGTGGCCTAATTAGATTTTTATTTCATAATTCTCCTCTTCCATATTCTAGGAATCATGAAATAATACTAATATGGATCTAGTCCACATATTATAAATTTATGGTCATGTTCACCTTGGTCAAATAGGTACAAACTAAATCATTTTCCATGGTTGTTCAAAAAGAAAAGGCATAAAACTCATAGTAAAATAGAGATAAACATTCCATGCAAAAATCTATTATAATTCATTCAATTAAAATGAGATTTATTTTCTATATTAGTCTCGTTACACTAAACTACAAGGTGCATTGGTCTAATTTGCATGAAAATAAATATCCTAAGAAAATAGTCATGGTACTAATGAAGAAAAAAAAACCCAAAAATGGTGGTTTGGGATAAATTCAAGAAACTTTTCTATAACACTATAAGGCACCAGCCTTAAACATCACTTAATCTTGAGTTACTTCAAGAATACATGTTGAGGATATTTTCAGGTTTAGATTTTTAGAGAATTAGATCATAAAACATGCATTACATTCCACATTTAAACAAAGTGGTTACATAAAAGATAGTACTCATTTTTTCCATCAACAGAATCATATTTAAAATAAAACATGGATTCTTTCTTGAAACATCATTGAAACTATCATCACATCATGTACCTTTCCCTTGACCTGTGAAAAACATTTCAAAAACTTGGGCTGAGCATAAAAAGCTCAGTAAGGGATATAAAAGTACGAAATAAAAACAATAGTTCATGTATGAAATCATAAATTACTCATAAAACATAATCAATTTAACATACCTCATCAAATCCTGAATAAATCATAGAAATCAGAAGACATAAAGTTAACTTGAGGCATTCATAACATTCTTACATAGGGAGTAACCCTCTTGGTTACGTTTTGAATACACATCACAGTATATTCCCTAAATCTCTTCGGATAAACCTTAAAGTTTAACTCCTTCACGTTACCAAATTAATTGGAGAGCTATATCGGGCTCACCAACCCTTAGTTTATCACGGAACCACCCGTCTTCATAACAATGCCCAAAAACCATAACATAATCGTATCACATAAAACATGCATAAAGGAAACATAACATTTCCACATTTCAGTCACAAGATATCAATACAACAAATTGATAAAATAAAAACATTATGAAAACCATTTTCAATACCAAAATAAATGAAAAGTAAAACATGGTATTAATTTTTCATTTAAAAAAAGGTATGGCTTGTAGAGGAATCTGAAACCCAAATAATGGGCATGGCGGCGGAGAAGTCATTGTCGCTGCAAACGTACGACAAAAACATTCCCTTTTTTCATTTAGTAAAACGCTTCATATAAAAATATTCCTTTTGGATAAACTTAAAAGTCAAAGGGGTTTATACACCGTATAAAAGAATGTTGTGTATAGAACAAAATATTCCTCAATGAAAGGAGATTGAGACGAAGTCCCATACCTCTGGTCCGACATGACTCGATCATTATTTAACGTCCTGAATAATAAACTTCAGTTAATTTATACGTTCTTAAGAACCTTTTTCAAGTTCATTATTCCTTTTATATCACTTATTACAATGTTATGAACACTATGTAATTATTTAAGTAAATAATGGTTGTTTTGTCGATCATTGGTACTTGAGTCAAAAATAAACTCTTTATAATTACAAGTTTTCCATGTGGTAAAATATCCATTATATCAAAAATTATATTCATGATGTAGATATCATATATATCATATATATCCAGTATATACATGCATTTATAATATTACATAATCATTTAGAGGTAATAAATGAAACGCACCGTTCATGGAGACGGTAAGCCGTACGTACGCATGAATGCTACTTTCATTTCTATTTCTTACATAATGAGTGAAATAATAATTATATAAAGGTATATCATAATTACAATATATTATCATATATAATATCATTAAATATATCCTTTATACAGACCACATATTGTGTAAACGAATCAAATCACTTTGAGGGGGTGGTAGTCTGCACTTCCTAAAATGAAGATATAGCGTTTACCCATAATGGAAACCATATAGGTATGCCATAAATGAAAAATAAAGAATCTTAAGTAAAAAATAAACATATTATATATCATATATAAATATAGTGTCATCTTATTGTCCACCTTTGAAGGTGTTAGAAGAATATTGAACAATCATCATTTCGTGAGGTAGAAATTCGCCATCCACGGAAACAGTATGCTCTTTATCCATTAGATGAAGGTGTGTGTAATTGTAGCTCTAATACTTCTTATAAAAACATCCTAGTATATTGAAGATACTAGTGTCATTACAAAATAAATGAATAAAAAGATTTTAGGGGGTTGGAGAAGCAAAATAAATCATAAGAACACAAGAGAAGACACTACCTTTAAAATGGGTAACTCTTTTTGATTTGAGCTAAAAGGCTTCCTTGGGAAAACTTCTACCCAAAGTGAGTATTCTAGGAGTTAGAGAGGGATGTGGATAGACAAACTGAGTAGGGTTTGTCTGAGGAAAAGGCTTGAGAGGTGTGGGTAAGGTGGTAGAGGTGGGGGCCTTTTATAAGAGGAGAGGAGGGGCATTCTTGGAAAGTTATAAAAGGTTACTTTATTATAAAATGATTTTCAGATTTAAAAAGTTCGAAAATTATATATTTCTAGGATAAGGTGATAAGAGTTCTAAATCCACCCATAAAATAGGTTTTTGACATGTGTAGATCTTATATTTTACATTATCTTTTCATTTTATTTAAATCGTTAAATAATGAGGTAATCGCTGCATCATCATGGTGTCATAAATAATTTAATTAATTTAATGTCTAAAAATTATAAAAAAAATATCATGATGTAGGGAATATTGTTATCTTTATAATTAATATTTATAGTAAAAAATATGTTTTCTGTAAACAAATTTAAAAATTGTTTTAGTAAAACAACTCATGTTTGTGACATTTTCATTTTAACTTAAAATAAAAAGTTATTAATGTCATTTTCCTACCAAAGTTGCTCCATGGGGTCCCCAAGTAGACCCATGGATTTTAATGGTCGGACATGACACATACAATATGGTTAGGACATGTGTCTAGGTCATTTTATATTATTAAAACATTATTTTTCCCATAAACTACACTAATTACCTCTAATTACGATTAAAACTTAAAAGTTACTATTCACCAAAAAATTATTTTAATCCCATTGATCCACATTTTTCCTCTTAATTACAACCATGTATGTTGGATTTTTTGAAATTCAAAACACAAAGGTGGTAAAATTTTATTTAAATGAAAAATCAGTTTTTTTAAGTACCACTTAGTGGTTTCACTATTCATAAAAAAATTGAAGCTTTTCAGAAAAATACCGAAACTTCACCCTAAGATATATTTGATATTCCGAATTCAAAAATGATGGATATTTTACAAAATTAAAAACATATAAGATACATAAATTAATTTAATAATTAATTCTTGTTGTCAAATCACATAGCGTGTTTTTATGAAACAATATGTATCAAAGGATTGACACTAGTTTATGTCCAATTTGAAGGTGAAATAAATTCCAACGACCAATATTGGATTAAATGGTAAAAATATATTCTAATTTCACTTTAAAACTAATTTAAAAGATAATATAATCATATAAATAAATTAGATTAAAAAGAGGTTTTGAATTAAAATACAACATTTTTCACTTTTCATTAAAAAATTAACTTTATCGAAAAAATACCAAAAAATTTACACAAAGTAAATTTTGATGTCCCGATTCTAAAGAAGAATTTTATTTGGTCCAATAGAATTTATAAGAGTGACCAAAACTATATTTAAAGAGGGTTCACCATCAAAAGGCGATAGTTCGACCTTTTATTGAATATTAGAGTATCTATGCCTAAAATTGTACTCTTTTTGTATTTTAAGCCTTTATCCTTTATTGGATAAATGTAAAAACAGTTAACAAACATATATAATCATATTTTAGTTATTTCTATTCATTCCCGCCAATACAAAGGCTACGTTTTAACTACCATTTAAAATAATATTATTTTATTACTAGTGTGCAACGTAAGATTTCCAAGAAACTCGTTGTTGTGTATCGGACATTCTATCAAACATAGAAACCCCTTTAAATAAAAAGTAATATTTAATTCGTAAATATTAATAAATATGACAATGATTTATTCTTTATTTACCTAATATGTTTCATCCTTCTCCCCTTTTGGGAATTGCATCCTCACAATTTTATTCACTTTCAAAATAAGTGGGGGTATTTTTCCTTCATAGCAATTTCAGATTCCCATGTAGCCTCTTCAACCATATGGTTTTTCCATAAAACCTTTACCTGGTGAATTACCTTATTCTGCAACACATGCTCTCTATGGTCAAGAATCTGGATTGGTTGTTCTTCATAAGAGAGATTCTCTCCCAACTGAACTACCTCTGGGCTCAAAACATGAGATGGATCTGCCATATACTTTCTCAACATTGAAACATTAAAAACATTGTGTACCTAAGATAAAATCAGAGGTAAATCCACTCGGTAAGCAACTGATCCAACTCTCTCCAGAATTTCATATGGTCCAATGAACCTTGTACTCAGCTTTCCTTTATTAACAAATTGCATCACACTACTCCACAGTGAAACTTTGAGAAAAACATGATCATCTACCTCGAAAGATAGATCCTTCCTCCAGTTATCTGCATAACTCTTCTGCCTGCTCTGTGCTGTTCTCATGTGTTTCTAAATCAACTGAATATCTTCTGCCATCTCTTCCACCAATTCTAGTCCCATCAGCTTCTTTTCACCCACTTCATCCCAAAAAGAAAGATTTCGACATCGTTTACCATATAATGCCTCAAATGGAGCCATCTGTATACTGGAATGAAAACTGTTATTATAAGAAAACTCAACCAAAGAAAGATGTTAGTCCCAACTTCCCTGATAATCCATCGAACAAGCATGTATCATATCCTCCAAAGTCTGAATCGTTCATTCTGACTGCCCATGTGATTGAGAAGGAAAAGCTGTACTAAAATTTAATTCAGTACCCAATGACTTCTAAAGGCCCTTCCAAAAGTTAGATGTAAACCTAGGATTACGATCAGATACAATGGAGAGAGGAACTCCATGTAACCTACCTATCTCTTTATGATACAAATGGGAAAGTTGACTAGGGAAAAAGTATGTCGTATAGAAATGAAATGAGCAGATTTAGTCAGGCGATCAATAATAACCCAGATTGCATTATTACCTCGAGGTGTCTTCGGAAATCCCACAATGATGTCCATGGATATATTCTCCCATTTCCATTCTGGTACTACTAAAGGCTGAAGCATCCCTTTCGGTAACTTCCGCTCTGCTTTAACCTGTTGACATGTCAAACACTTCAAAGTAAAATCAGTAATATCCCTTTTCATTCTGTCCCACCAGTAATACTCCTGAAGACCTCTATACATTTTTGTACTGCCTGGATGAACAGAAAACAAAGAACTATGAGATTCACATAACAACTCTCTCTTAAACTTTTAATAACAAGGCACAGACAATCTCTTCTTAAATCTAAAAACAAAATCATTATCAATGTTTAATTTACGCATCTTACCCTTCTGAACCAGCTCTACCTTTTTCTGCAACTCACTGTCTTGCTTCTGTGCTTGCTTAATTCTGTTTGATAGAGAAGATTTCACTGATACTTGAAACAAAACAGAAGTAAATCCTGCACCAACAACTTCTATTCCAATGGACATCAAATCCTTAACCAAAGGATCCCGTTTCAAACGCAACATTGTTAATAAAGCATTACTTTTTCGACTCAAAGCATCAGCCACTTTATTTGATTTTCCCAGATGGTAATGAATTGTACAATCATAATCCTTGATTAATTATAGCCATCTCCTCTGTCTCATGTTCAATTCTTTTAGAGTGAATATATACTTTAAACTTTTGTGATCGGTATATATTTTACACTTTACTCCATACAAATGATGCCTCCAAATTTTTAAAGCGAAAACAATAGAAGCTAATTCAAATCATGTGTAGGGTAGTTTACCTCCTTAGTTTTCAACATTCATGAAGCATAAGCAATTACCTGATCATTCTGAATTAAGACGCAACCAAGTCCTTTCAATGAAGCATCACTGTAGATAAAAAACTCCCCATTCCTAGAAGGTAGTGCCAAAACAGGAGCATTCACCAATCTTCTTCTCAGTTCCTGAAAACAATCATCACATTCTTTTGTCCACATAAACTTAAAACCCTTCTGAGTTAGCTTAGTCATTGGAATAGATAACCATCAAAAATTTCAAACAAACCTTCGGTAATAGTCTTCCAAACCAAAGATGCTACGAATCTCAGTTACATTTGTGGGTCTTGGCCATTCTTCCACAACCTTTGTTTTTACAGGATCAACAGTTATCTCATCTTTAGAAACAATATGACCAAGGAAATAAATTTGTTGCAACCAAAACTCACACTTGCTGAATTTCCCATACAATTTATTTTCTTTTATGGTTTGCAAAAGAACCCTTAAATGTCTTTCATGCTCTTATTTACTTTTAGAAAACACCAAAATATCATCAATGAAAACAACCACAAACTTATCCAATAACTCATGGAAAATTCTATTCATAAATTTCATGAATAAAACAGGTGCATTGGTTAGCCCAAAAGGCATTACTACAAATTAATAATGGCCATATCTTGATCGAAACACGGTCTTTGGAATATCTTCTTCCTTTACCTTCAACTGATGGTACCCCGATCTGAGGTCAATATTTGAAAACAACTGAGATCCATAGAGCTGATCAAAAAAGTCATCGATATGAGGCAAAGGATACTTGTTCTTAGCAGTGATATTATTCAAGTCTCTATAATCAATGCAAAGTGTCATAGAACCATCTTTCCTTTTAACAAATAAAACAGGAGCACCCCATGGTGATGTTCTAGGTTGAATGAAACCCTTATCTAATAAATCTTGTAATTGCTCCTTCAACTCTAAAAGTTCAATTTGAGCCATTCAATAAGGGGGTTTTGAAATGGGATTAGAATCAAGAACTAAGTCAACAGTAAATTCAACTTCCCGATCTGGTATTATTCCAGGAAACTCATCAGGAAAAACATCAGGATACTCATTTAACACTGGCACATTATTAATCTGAACAATTCCCTTGTTTTCAACAATATGTGAATGGTAACATTCATTTCCATCTTTTACAAGTTTTTCAGTCACTTGATATGTTATTAACAGTAAGGGTTCATTCTTGTACACAAACTGAAAGTCTTTCTGAAAATAAAAATCTTTAGCTCTACAGTCAATCTTAGCATGGTAAATAGAAAGCCAATCTATACCCAGGATAACATCAAACTCTACTAGAGGTAAAACAATAATGTTTGGAAGTCGGGGATTTCCACGGATAAGGATATGAAGATTCTTATAAATTATTTTTTCCTCAGCATTTACCCCAGGTGTTTTTACCAAAAGTTTAGGAGTCATTTCTTGAGATGGTATTCCCATTTTACTAGAAAATTTTTCTGAGATGAAAGAATGTGTAGACCCCGAATCAAACAACACACTGGCATAATCTGAAAAAACAAACAAAGTACCTGATACAAATTCATTTGATGGCCCGACATCTTCTGAAGTAGTTGCAAAGGATTTCACCGCCCCTTTCTGCTTGTAGTCTAACTGCTTCCCATCACTTGATCTCTTTGTCGGACACTCATTTGCATAATGACCCATCTCATTGCACTTAAAGCATTTCACTAACTGTAAATAATATTTGGTCATACCATCACCCTGGTCTTTTTTAGTGCAATCACGAGCCTTATGTCCCATCTTACCACATCTGTAGAACATTCTAGAATTCATAAGACATTCCCCAGCATGCCTTTCCCACATTTATCACAAATTGGAAACTTAGTTTTATTACAATCAGACCTTTTTGAAGAATTATTCCCTTTCTCCTGCCACCTCGGTCTCTTCTTCTGTTGGTTGTTATAGAACAATTGATCATCGGAAAACTAAATTTCCACCTTATCAACACATCAAACAAGCTTTTTATAACTCTTGAACTCGTGAGAAGCTAAATCCCTTCGATATTTTGGCTTTAATCCTAAGTAAAAATGATTGATTTTACTATCAAGGTCTCGGATAAAATTTGGAGCATACCTCGCCAATCGAGTGAACCTTTCTTCATAGGCAGACACTGATTCTTCCTCTTTCCTCAATTCCAAGAATTGGTTTTCCATCCTAAGTCGAATAGCCTTAGGAAAATACTTTTCAAGAAACATACCTTTGAATTCATCCCAGTCAAGAGCATCAATCTTATCAGCGTCACTGATATTTTTAACCATCGACCACCACAGATCTGCTTCACCCTCCAAACGGTAAATAGAAAGACAAACCTTTTGATTGTCTAAAGACCCCATGACATCGAAAATATTCTCCAGTGCTTTAATCCACCCTTCAGCTAGCACAGGGTCAGATGATCCTCTGAATGATGGGGGATGTTGCCTCATGAAATGTTCCACCACTGACATGTTCCTCTGCGGTTGATCTAGTTCATCTCGTGCATGGATACCGCCACCATTTATCGCTTGAGTCAACTGCGCTATTACTGCAAAAAAACTATTCATTTCCAATTTGACCATCTCAGGTTGCTGATTTGGAAGGTTGTTTCCTTCTGTATGCCTCCCTAACACTGCTTCCCTATTTCCTCTGCGGAAAACCATTCTGAACAAACATGTCTTAGATGGCGCAACATGGTAATCTTAAAATGCTATATCATTTCAATTTGACCATAAAAAAATACGTTTGGATAATCATTTAACAGAATTCAAACTCCAAAAGTTATCTAAACCGACCTCTGATACCAACCATAAGGCCCCAGCCTTAAACATTACTTAATCATGAGTTACTTCCCGAATACATGTTAAGTATCTTTTCACGTTTAGAGTTTTAGATAATTACATCATAAAACATGAATTACATTCCACATTTTAAAAAAGTGGTTACATAAAAGATATTACTCATTTTTCTCATCAACGAAATCATATTAAAAATAAAACATGGATTCTTTCTTGACACTTCCTTTACACTATCATCACATCATGTACCTTTCCCTTGACATGTGAAAAACATTTCAAACACATGGGATTAGCATAAATAGCTCAGTAAGGGATATAAAAGTACGAAATGAAAACATTAGTCCATGTATGAAATCATACTTTACACATAAAACATGATCACTTTAACATACCTCATCAAATCTTGAATAAATCATAGAAATCATAAGAAATAAAGGTAACTTGATGCATTCATAACATTCTTACGTAGGGAGTAACCCTCTTGGTTATGTTTGGAATACCCATCACAGTATATTACCTAAATCTCTTCGGAGAAACCTTAATGTTTAACTTCTTTGCATTACCTAATGCATTGGAGAGCTATATCGGGCTCACCCGCCCTTAGTTTATCATGGAACCACCAGTCTTCATAACAATTCCCAAGAACCATAACATAATCGTATCACATAAAACATGCATAAAGGAAACATAACATTTCCAAATTTCAATCACAAGATATCAATACAACAAATTGATATTATAAAAACATTATGAAAACCATTTTAAATACCAAAATAAAAGAAAAGTAAAACATGTTATTTATTTTTCATTTAAAAAAAGGTATGGCTTGTAGAGGAAGCCGAAACTCAAATAATGGTCAGGACGGCGGAGAAGTCGTTGTCACCGCATACGTATGACAAAAACATTCCCTTTTTTCGTTTAGTAAAACGATTCATATAAAAAGATTCCTTTTGGATAAACGTAAATTTTAAACGTTTATACACCGTATAAATGAAGGTTTTGTATAAAACAAAATATGCCTCAATGAAAGGAGATTGAGACGAAGTCCCATACCTTGGGTCCGACTTGACTCGATCGTTATTTAATGTCCTGAATAATAAACTTGAGTTAATTTATACTTGCTTAAGAACCTTTTTCAAGTTCATTATTCCTTTTATATCACTTATTACCATGTTATGAAAAGTATGTAATTATTTATGTTAATAATGATCGTTTTGTCGATCATTGGTACTTGAGTCAAAATTAAACTCTTTATAGTTACCAGTAGTTCATGTGGTAAAATATCCATTATATGAAGAATTATATTCATTATTTAGATATCGTATATGTCATATATATTTAGTATATACATGCATTTATAATATTACATAATCATTTAGAGGTAAGAAATGAGATGCACCGTTCATGGAGACGGTAAGCCGTACGTACACATGAACGCTACTTTCATTTCTATTTCTTACTTAATGGAGTGGAATCATAATGATATGAAATTATATCATAATTACAGTATAATATCATATATAATATCATTAAATTTATCCTTTATATGTACCACATATGGTGTTAACGAATCAAATCACTTTGAGTGGGCGGTAGTCCTCACTTCCTAAAATGAAGATATCGTGTTTACCTATAATGGAAATCGTAAAAGTATGCCATAAATTGAAAATATAGAAGCTTAAGTAAATCATAAACATATTATATATCATATATAAATATAGTGTCATCTTAATGGCCACCTTTGAAGGTGTTAGAAGAATATTGAACAATCATCGTTTCGAGAGGCTGAAATTCGCCATCGACAGAAACAGTATGCTCTCTAACCATTAGATAAAGGTGTGTGTAAGTTTAGCTCGAATAAATTCTATAAAAACATCCTAGTATATTGAATAAACTGGTTTTGTTACAAAATAAAACGAATAAAAAGAGTTTAGGGGGTTGGAGAAGCAAAATAAAACATATGAACACAAGAGAAAACACTACCTTTAAAACGGGTAACTCTTTTTGATTTGTGCTCAAAGGCTTCCTTGGGAAGACTTCTGCCTAAAGTGATGATTTTAGGAGTAAGAGAGAGATGTTTAGAGACAAAATGGGTGGGTTTGGCCGAGAAAAAGTCTTGAGAGGTGTGGGTAAGGTGTTAGAGGTGGGGGCCTTTTATAAGAGGAGATGAGGGGCACCGTTGGAAAGTTATAAAAGGTTTCTTTATTATAAAATGATTTTCGAATTTAAAAGGTCCCAAAATTATATATTTCAAGGATAAGGTGATAATATTTTTAAATCCAAACATATAATAGGTTTTTGACATGTTTAGGTCTTAGATTTTACATTATCTTTTCATTTTATTTGATTCATTCAATAATGAAGTATTCGCGGCATCATAAGGGTGTCATAAATAATTTAATTTATTTAATTTCTAAAAATTATAAAAAAATATCCTGATGTAGGGAATATTTTTATCCTTCTAAGGAATATTTATAGTTAAAAATATGACTTGTATAACCCCATTTAATTTTTTTTTAGTAAAACAACTCATGTTTGTGACATTTTCATTTTAACTTTAAATAAAACGTTATTAATGTCATTTTCCTACCAAAGTGGCTCCATTGGGTCCCCAAGTATACCCATGGATTTTATTGGTCGTAAATTTCACATCCAATAAGGTTAGGACATGTTTCTTGGTCATTTCATATTATTAAAACATTATTTTTACCTTAAACTACACTAATTACCTCTAATTGCGATTAAAACAGAAAAGTTACTATTCACCAAAAAATTATTTTAATCCCATGGAACCACATTTTACTTCTTAATGACAACCATGTATGCCTAATTTTTTGAAATTCAAAACACAGAGGTGTTAAATTTTCATTTAAATGAAAAATCAGTTTTTTAAGTACCACTTAGTGGTTTTAGTATTCATCAAAAATTGAAGCTTTTCAGAAAAATACCAAAACATTACACTAAGATATATTTGATATTACGAATTCAAAATTGATTTCTATTTTAAAAAATTAAAGCATATAAGTTACATTAATTAATTTAATAATTAATTCTCGATGTCAAAACAAATAGCGTGTTTTTATGAAACAATATGTATCAAAATATTGACACTAGTTTAAGTCCAATTTCAAGGTGAAATTTATTCCAACGACCACTGTTGGATTAAATGGTAAAAATATATTCTAATTTAACTTGAAAACCAATTCAAAAGATAATCTAATCATATAAATAAATTATATTAGAAAGAGTTTTTTAATTAAAATACAACATTTTCACTATTCATTAAAAAATGAACTTTATCAGATTAATACAAAAAATTTACACAAAGTAAATTTTGATGTCCTGATTCTAAAGAAGAATTTTATTTAGTCTAATAGAATGTATAAGAGTTACCAAAACTATATTTAAATATGGTTCTCCATCAAAAGGTGATAGTTCGACTTTTTAGTGAATATTAGAGTATATATGCCTAAAATTGAATTCTTTTCGTATTTTAAGCCTTTATCCTTTATTCGATAAACGTAAAAACAGTTAACAAACATATATAATCATATTTTAGTTATTTCTATTCATTCCTGTCAATACAACGGCTACGTGTTAACTACCATTTAAAATAATATTATTTTATTACTTGTGTGCAATGTAAGATTTCAAAGAAACTCGTTCTTGCGTATCGGGCATGCTATCGAACATAGCAACCCCTTTAAAGTAAAATTAATATTTAATTAATAAATATTAACAAATATGAAAATTATTTATTCTTTCTTTACCTGGGATATTACAAACACACTGAGATTTTGTGAAATATTTTTTTGAATTAATTTAATCCTTTTGGTATTTTTCATCTCACAGAAAAAAGAATATATATTTTATTGTATAAAATCACTTTGTTTGGATTTTGTTGTACAAAAAATCATGTTATGAATACACTAAACACAAAATTTATATTATCTTATTATACATGAACCTCTATGTTTTTCTTGTGTCATAAACCATGTTGATTTGCTTCAATATCTTAAATTACACTCAAGGCCAAGTCATACCAAACAAAAAAACACTATTAATAATCTTATTAAAATATTATTATAGTTATCACCTCACCATTATATTTTATATTACAAATAATACTAACTAAATTATTAAAATATGGTTTAAAAATGTATATAAAATTAATCCTTTGGTTATCAATTGGTTATAAATAAAAGTATGAACTATTTAAAAATTAAGAGATTCTTTGTCTAAGTAAACTGTTTTCTATGTACAAACACATTTTTAATAAATAAATTGTAAAAAAATATTTATAGAAATAATGAAAATTAAATATAAATATTATATATTCAACCAACTATTTAACACTCATATTATGTGGTTTATATAAAATATATAAGAATAACATAAATTTTAGGCTTTGAAGATATATTTTTCTAAAAATTATTTTTACCTCCTTTTATTGATGCATACATTTTAAATATAATTATTGACACTTTCATAAATTATAATTCAAAAAATAAAAATTATATTTTAGATTTAAACATCAAAATCATCTTAGGGTGATTTTTTTAGATGTTTCTTTTTTAGTTGACTAGTGAAAAATTCTTAATTTTATATAAAAATATTTTTCTCTCTAAATTTATTTATATATAAAAACAATATTTTTATTTGTTTGTAATGTATATTTAGATAATTATAGATATATTGATCTAATTTAGGTAATTTTAATCAATTTAACATTGCAATTGGATAAAAAATCATTTAATTTTTTTGAATATTTTCACTTTAAATAACTATTGTTTTGTCCCATCTGTGAGATTATTTTTTAAAATAATTTACATAGCTTTCATAAATGGAATTTGGAAAATTATATTCTGTATTATGAATCAACACAATTAATGTGTGGATGATTTTTACATGTTGACCATTCAAGGGTCTGGTTCTCTATTAATGTGTATAGTGGCACTCGGTTCAAATCCTTGGTGATGGTAATTTTTAATAGTCAGTTGTTTTTGTGATTTTATTTTTTTACGGGGGTTGTTTTTCAAAGATTAATTAAATTGATTAGTTCATTATGTTTAATTTATTTTTTAATTTTATATTTATTGGGGAGAGTTTATTATTTGGGATTTAATTTTATGATATCATTGTGCACTGCTTTATATTTAATTAAATTAACACACACTTCACAAAATAATTTTTATCAGAATACCCAATTGTTAAGTCTTTAATACAATCCTTAATATTAATAGGGTTCTAATATCAATTAAATTTTTTTTGTAGGGTATTTATGGTTCTAATAATCTATATAATCCACATGTTAAACCAAACATGTCATTAATCCATGAAATTTTATGTTCAACATATACAATGTCAACCTAAAGAATACTCAATGTGAAAAATCCATCAGTCAACTAATATCAACATATTATGAGTCACCCCAATTGATGATTTTCTCTGACGTTTAGATGGTTATTAATATGGGGGGATTTTTTATGTTCATGGGTTTAAAATAAAATAAAAATAATGTGAAAATAAAAGAGTGGTGCACCGAATAGATTAAAAAAGTTGAAGATAATTAAAATCACACATTAGATTGAATGAGATTGAAAAAGAAGGGAAGGGGTATCAAATTGATTTAAACTATTTTAGGGTAATTAATATTTAATAATATAGTGTGGTTGATTAATAAATAATTTTAAGAAGAAAATTTCATTAAAATTAAAACGAAATTGAAAAAAACTTACTGGAATACAATTAAATACAAACACAAAGGAACATGAAAATAAAAGAGGAGGAGAGGTATCTATTGATGAAACAAGATCATAGAAAGTACTCACAGGCCCTTGGATATAATCTATTCAATAAAAAACTCCCCCTTATGTGCCAAAATGCCCAATCTTTTCAAGGAGAGGAGGGGGATGTATTTAAATCCCAAGGTGGTGGACTTTTTTTCTTCCAAATCATCCCCTCTATTGGATTTTCCTATTGTTTCATAAGGATAGCTTAATCATGAGATATTGTCCTCTTAAAAGTTTTAAATTTTAAATTTTTTAGTCTACATTCAGAATTTGGCTTCCAAGGAACTTTAGGAGAAATTATTTTGGTGGTTTGATTAATTTTTTTAATATCTCAATTTCAATCCATACTTTTTCAAAGGACAAAATATGAATGGATTTTTGAATAGTAATATGCCCTCAAATATGAAAAATTTATTCTAAAAATTCATCCATATATATTTTATCTTTCACACTTAAAAATTAACCAATTGAATAAAAATATATATTAGGAAAAATTTCAAAAAAATCTGTGTTGAGTTGAATTTCAGAACAAAATGGTGGGATGGACTTGAATGCATATTTTGTGCCCCTTTTTGTTGAAGTTGGGCCTAGAATTTTTATCTATGATGCCTTTTATTAATAATGATTTTTTGGAGTATCATTTAATTTGGGTTTCTGGATTGTTCCTAGAAATTCAATCATCATGGATGGTTCTGTTTTTTCACTGATTTTTTGGGTATTCTTTGTAGATAATATGACTTTTTTAATAGTAGAATTGGTGAAATTTTTCTTCTAATGATATGTTTTAAATTGAATAAAGTACCCTAAAAAATGATAATAACCCAATTTGGATCATTATGATGAGAGGTAGGATTAAAAAAATTAACTGAATCGATTTTATTAATTCAAATAATTACAAAAAATTATGTTCTGTATTATAACATGTGAATTTCACACAAATTATGATCTTTTACATAAACAAATTACAAGAGTGTTGAAAAAAAATGTATTAATAAATTAATAAAATCAATAATTTATAATTTTTATTATTCTCATAAATGTTTTTATATAAAATATTTTCTAAATAAATTAAAATTAATTACAATGATTAAGGTAAAGACGAGATTACTTAGTTGTCAAACATTAATCTTAATGTGGAAATGTACTAGGAAATTGTCCAAAATCAATTTTATTGACATATTTAGACTATATACTCATTTTTATCTAATATCGTGAATTTGTTTAGCTAAATAATATATGGGAGACCTCTCAATAGTTTTTACCATTTAATAATTACAAGAATTTCACTCCTCATCTTCTACAAAAGGGAACTCCCCCCTCACTTATTCACAACCATCAATCCATTTGGATCATAAAATACCTGGACAAATTATAACCCAAAATGCATAATATCATCATATAATCCTCAATATCAGTATAAATAAATCAAAGGTGGTCCATTGGTGAAAAAAATAGTAGTTACCCGAAGAAGAGGAAGTGTTATTCAATAAGCACTTTTGATTTATTTATTTATTCACCCATTAAATACTTATTATATCAATTCTATATAATAAACTAAATGTCAAAAATAATCTGACAAGTTTTTATGTTAATGTAATTACCTATTCTAACACACACTTCCATCAAATTGAATACACTATCATCATTTATGTGTATGGCGGACTACCATCTTGTGAATTCATGTCATTCGTTCTTCCATTACCAGCACTCATGGTTGGTAATAATGATGGGAATACTATTTTTAAATGATATATATGATATTTATGGTTTATTTATTCTTATTTAATTATTAAAAAACACATACCATTATTATTTACATTTTTTGGGAATATGATAACTTGGTTTATGGACATGTGGACTACCGCCCCCACAAAGCAATGTGATTGATTCACGCATGAAATGGAATGTATTGAATGAGGTTTTAATAAAAATATATGATATATATTAAATAATAATTATAATTTAAATATAATATTTTTAAATATCATTTACTTATCTTTATTTAAAAAACATGATAGTAAAATAGAAACAACATTCTTTCGTACGTATGGCATATCGTATCCATGAAAGATGTATTTCATTTCTTATTTCAATAATTTATATACTATTATAAATACTTATATACTGAATATATATTATATTTATATCATTTTTATATTATTGAAAATATAAAATCATGATCATTAATAGGATCAATTGTAACAAGTGTGAACATATATGAATAAACCAAACGGTTATTATACGATACATAACATTAATATGTAATTATTAATTAGTGGGTAATATAAAGTCATAATAAAATAATATAGGCTATGATATATAATAATATTTTTATGTGGTAGATGTATAATAAACTAATATTTATTATATAGGTTCTTTGAATGTTTATAAGGAAATTCAATACCTATGGTAAGATTTTTCTCATATCACTTTTTTTATGTGAGATATATGCTATATTTCTAAATTATTATTATTTTTCAATGAATATATTGACTTATTACATGTTATATCAATAAATAAGATTATTTAATGATATTAAATGTTTCAACTAATTTTATTCTCTCACTGATCTCAGTATTTATAAGTTACTCACTTAATAAAGGGATGTCTCATCTTACTTTTATTTCTACAAGGATTATGACATATTCACCAGTCATTTCATTTGTGTGGTGTAAATACTACCCATGAATGTATTTTATTATTATTATACAAAATTTATCCGTATTTACATATCCATTTTAGGATCTGTATATCATTGGGTGTGTGGTTTAAAAATTACCAAATTGGTAAAGTCATTTTGTTTCAATTTTCATTCTTTGAGACACATGCCATGATATGAACCTATATTCTTATGTGAGGTGTATATACTGACTATTGGCTTGTTATATAATGAATAACATCCATTTTATTATATTTTTTATAACATTCAATTTTATAACTTCCATGGCATTAGGATTCAATTTAAACAAAGTGGTGACCATTTTTTCTATAATCTATTCATTTATCAATATTTTTTATGATTATGCATCCATTGAGGAAATATTATGATCCATATCTCTAGATAACACATAAATAATATTATACTCAGATTAAAAATTATATATTCATTTAATGGTACAAATTTTTACAATTTTGTAATTAAAATAATTAATAATTTTTTTTAATAAAACCAGACTTCATCTCTATCTTCTGTTGTAAATATGTGTTCTTTCAAAACAATGTTTTCTAGAAATTATATCAAAAATATTATATGTTTATCCAATGTTATTTAAATGAAATTTGTGTTAAAAATTTTCATTTTTAATGAAATATATTTTAAAAAAGAATCTTCCATTCCTCTTCTGATCGATGATCTTTTCTAAAAAATTTACTGTGCAGAAGGAATGTTCGGCATGTACGGATTTATCCGCCTTCATGAACATTATTTATTTGAATCTTATTTTATAATTTGCAAAGGATATTTTCAAATAAAAATGTATTCAAAATTTTTTATCTCTTTAACATTTTATAAAAGTCGAATGGATAATTTCCTGATAAAATATTTTAAATAATTATAAAGATTACTTCATAAGTTTCCATTGTGGTTTTCAAAGGAAATGATTTCTGAAAATGTTTTATAATTTTAATGAAATTTTATTCTCTTTATGAACCATTCCATGTGATATTTCAAAATAAATCTCCATTTAATATGAAAAACATTGTTATATATTATTCTTTACTAGGGATATGATCCAATGATAAAATTCATATTATTTATATGAATAGTTTGTGTTTTGATGGACTGATGTTTAGAAAACCAATTTATTTTCCATGGGTAAATCATGTTTCAATGATATTTAAATCAAACCCATTTATTTTAAATAAGTTAATCATGTTATTAATGAATAAACTTTTTTATGTGATTTTATGATAATATGAAAGCTATTTTTTACATTATTCATGTTATGGTTCATGGTGATTTCATATACTATGGGGTGGCCCAGATAGCATTGGGTAAGGCCATTATTGGTTAAATGATGGGGTGGCTCATATAGTACCAGGTAATCCCATTATAGATTATAAAATGGAGTGGAACATATAGCTCTGGTTAGGCATGTTATTGGTTATATGATGGGGTAGCCCATATAGTGCCCGGTAAGACCATTGTAGATTATAATATGAGGTAGACCAAATAACACTTTAATGTATTGGGTAATGATGTATATCTTATAAGAAAATGGTGTACAAAAAGTTCATGGGCTTGATCCAGATTGGGAAAAAGGTATAACCTGGTTCAGTCTAATGAATTGATTGAATGGGGATAGTTGTGTGTCCTAACATGTAGGTGTATCCCCCATGAAGTTCCCAGATAAGTTTTTCACAATAATTATTTAATAATAAGGAATAATTTTTTATGCTTATGTGTATAAAAAATAATTATTTATTATGCCAATAATATGATCTTAAGACTCATGTTGTTTTATTTCCTAATGATTCATGTCTTATAGGCCTCCAATGATTATTCCATGACTCATGATTATGATCTTTTATCTATAGGGTATGATATTTAAATTTAATTCACATGATATCATACTATTATGCTAATGGTATTATTATTTATCTCTAGTATTTACCCTTTCTAAGATTCTGATTTCATGATTTCTTATATTTCCATTACCAGGAAATGAATAATTATTTAAATTAGGACTACTAAAGGGTAATATATTAATGGGATCCATTGAAGATATTCCACCAGCTTAGAATATTATGTTTATATGTTTTAAAAGACCCAAATCTATTACTATCCATGGGAATTAATTTTTTTAATGTGAATAATAAAGATCTAAAATGATGTAATATCCATGAATGTTAAACCTGGGTCACTATAGTAGGTATCAAAAGAAAAGTTTTGGTCAACCTTTGGAAATGTGGATGAAAAAATATTAGTGATATCCCTAGGGATATTTCTATAGATTTTTCTAGGGATGTATTTTTGGATAAGCCTAATGTTCCATTGATTAAAAAAAGGTGTAATTATTCAGAAAGAATTTGTTTAGTTTTCATGATTGTGTGGCCTTCTAATATGATTAGTGTTTCTCACATGATGATTTTTTGTTATAGTTAATAGTGAGAACTATAAGGAACATGGCTAATATTGAATGTTTTAGATATGAAAATTATGGGAACTGTGAAAATTTATTTCCAAATTGGAAATCTCATGAAGATAATTGGGAAGGTTGTACGGTTTTTGGATATACTATTGAAGATAAAGAGGCCAAAAATGACATGTGAAAGTTATAGGATGTTATAATTATATATTTTATTAAATTAAATGTAAGATTCAGAATTAAATTGAAGTTGAGGAACCTTATAAAATGGTTCAAATTTCATAATCTTTGAAAGGGTATTGAGGTATAAGATAATTAAACTAGAGTAATTGATTAAGAATAATGTTTAACGAATGAGGTATATATGTTTTTGAATTAAATTTTTATGTTATATAAATCATGAAATACATATATATAAGTATTTTCAATATATGTTTTTCATAAAGTATTTAAAAATATTTTTTAAAAGGTTACTATGAATTAGAAATGTGATTTAATGGAAAATTGATATTATGATTTAGGTAAGTTTCCCTTAATTGGTTCCATTTTTATTTCAAATTGGGTCCATCTTGGATAAATAGATGATTAATATGGACAAGCTAAATTTTATAGTACTGATTACCATGGAACTAATTATTTATTTTTTAAAAATATAGTCTATGTTGTGATTGTAGATTTTTGAAAATTATTATATTTATTTAATATATATAATAATATTTGGAATAAGGTATAATTAATGATTTTAAAATGTATTTTTGATAATTTAGTTAGTTAACATGTTTCAAAACAATATATCCTGATGGTATTAACATGTTTGGAATGTGAGACCAAAAGATACATTATAATATATGATGTATCAATGTAGAAATGATTTGGATAAATTTAGTTAAAATATTTCAAATTTTATAGATTTTAATATTTTGGATGGTTTACAAGGTTCACTATTTATGGAATTGTTTAATTCAATCATCAGATAAGGATTTTGGGATTGATTAATTATCTCACTATATAAAGACTTATGCATATTCGATAACATATTCTACCTAGTTTACTATGATGATTACTAAAGGAAGATTGAATGGATTATCCTTATATTTATGGGTCTCATGATACACTAGTGCTTCAGCAATGAAAAAATCACAATCATTTCCTAGGGTAATAGATGAAGTGAGAATTGATCAAGGAATATACAAATGGTGAGATTGTTCATATGAAATGGAATGATATCAATTATGTAAATATTTTTTTTAAAACACATAAACATTATAAAAATGATTTTGATGTAAAATTTTGTTTTTATATCGTCATTTTTATGATATCAATTACATTTTTCATTCATCTCTGACATAAGCTTTTTTGTGGTCATTAAACTTCTTCTGATCACACTACTTTCTTATGATCAATGATATCTATCACACTCCACCCTAACATGATAGGTATATATCTCTTACATATCATTTTTTTCACTTTTCACCTATGTTATCCTATGTGGAAACACAGTTATGAGTTATGTTGGGTAACCATTATATGACTAATTTTTTTTCAAAGGAAGTTTTATTATTTATTTTTACGATTTGGGTTTCAGTGAAAGGTAATTTAATGTATTAAAATGTTAATAACCCATAAAAATTTTGAGGATGAAATTTATTTTAACAGGGGAGTAATGCAACACACATAGACCTTGTGAAATATATATTTTCAATAAATTTAGTTTTTTTAGATATTTTTTATTTCACACAACACTGAATATAGATTTTATTATATGTTAGCATGACGTTTGGCTTCTGTTGTATGAAAAACCATGTTAATATTGTGCTTTATGCAACACATATATTATCTTGAGATATATATGTTTATATTTTTTTATTGTGATACAAAAAACTTGGATTCCCATTAATAGCTTGTGTTACCTGTAAGACATAATTTTTAACGAACTAAAATATACTATTAATGTAATTATTAGAATATTTTTATAGTTATCACTTATCCATTGAAAATAAAGTTAAAAGTAATATTAAGAAAATTTTAAAAAAATGGTTTACACATTTATATTTAATTAGTTTTTTCTTTATCATTATTTTATAAATTAATGTATGAACTATTTGAAAATAAAGTGATTCATTTTCTTGGAAAACAATTTTTATGTGTAAAAATATGTTTTATCTCAGTAAATTAAACAATTATTTTTCTATGAATTATATTAATTAAAAAAATATTTATATTATATATTAAATAAACTATTTTACAAAAATATTCTATGTTTTCTAGAAAATATATAAGAATAAATCAAATATTACACATAAAGAGATATATTTTTCTAAAAAGTAGTTTTACCACCTTTTGATGATCTAACTAATTTAAATATATTTTTTTAAAACTTTTATAACTTATAATTGAAAAAATGATCTTTATTTTTTAATGTGTAATGTCAATATTTTCATAGGATGATATTTTTTTATTTTTCTATGAAGTTCCATTTTTTGATGAATAGTGAAAAATAATGATATATAATTGATAATTTATTTTCATTTTAATTTACTTTATATATAAATTATATTTTTTTGTTGTAATTTATATATAGGTAAATTATACATCTATTAATTCAATTTTGGTCATTATAATCAATTTCACAAGAAATTATATTTAACAACATCTAAAACTTCTGAACATTTTTACATTAAAATATCATTGTTCCATCTCGTCTTTGAGATTATTTTTTGAATTAATTTCTTCTATTTATATGATTTGAATTTGTAAAAACGTGTTTTATATTTCTAATCATTTTAATTTATAATTTATGTAATGTTTAACTTATATTTTGACTATAAATATTTGTGAAATCAATTACTATTAATTATAGTGATTAAAGTAAAGACGAGTTTACTTACTGGTTAACTTTAATCCTAAGGGTCCAAATGAACTATAATGTTATCCAAAATCCGCTGGGAGGAAACATTTCTACCATATCCTCACAAATATTTAAAATGTAGAATTATTGGAGGAAAATTATTTAATGTATTCATCTCAATAATGTTTTCAATTTTTATTTAAAATAAATAAACTCATCCTCTACTATAAAATGTAACTCCTGTAACGCCCCGACCCCAGTTACCCAGAGTCTGTGCATTATTACGTAACATTGGCATGATCACAAAAGATCAATTCTCGAAAGACTGATTACTTTAGTATCCTTGTAAACATTATATACATTCATAAATGTTACATTACATCATAAAGTGAAAAACTATAATAACATAGTCTCCATAGTCCACAGTCATATCCCCTTTAGAGTATCCCTACAGGTCAGTCATAAAATATTTCTTCACATCAGGGGAAAATAAAACATAGAAAGGGGTGAGCTCAAATGCTCAGTAAGGATAACAATATAGCGGAAACATTCATAAATAAACATAAAAATTTAAGGAAATGTATAACTAAAACAAAAGCATTTTAAACATGAACTTCAGCATAATATGGAAAAAGTAAAATGAAATAATTCCATTTACTTACTCATATGGATATTCTACTAGTTGAATAATCACATGCAATATCAATAACCACTTTCATAATGATGGAATGCATAATGCCAGAATATCATTATAACTTAGTCAAGGCCTTGTACCAAGACTACAAATAAGATTATGTCAAGGCCTTGTGCGAAAACACTAGTTTGTCTCATGAGACCTACCGATGCATCGAGGAGCTATAGCGGGCTCCACCAATAACTTATTAAGTCCAATGCCTTTCTCATATGAATAGGTTTAAACATATCATAAACCATAACATAATTACATCACATTAAACATTCATAAAGGAAACATAACATTTACACATTTCAATCACAAGATATCAATACAACAAATTGATATAATAAAAACATTGTCAAACCCATTTTCAATACCAAAATAAATGACAATTAAAACTTGGTATTTATTTTTCATTAAAACAAATTATGGCTTGTAGAGTAAGCCGAAACTCAAATAATGGTCACCGCAGCGGAAAAGTCATTGTCACCGCATACGTAAGACAAAACATTAATTTTGTTGTTTAGTAAAAAAACATCGTATAAAAATATTCCTTTTGAATGAAAGTAAAATTCAAATGGGTTTATACACTATATAAAAGAAAGTTGTGTATAAAACAAAATATGCCTCAATGAAAGGAGATTGATGTGAAGTCCCTTACCTCGTGTCCAACTTGACTCGATCATTCTTTAACCACCTAAATAATAAACTATAGTTAATTTATAATTTCTTAAGAACCTTTTTCAAGTTCATTATTCCTTTTATATCACTTATTACCATGTTATGAACATAATGTAATTATTTAAGTTAATAACGGTCGTTTTTTCGATCTTTGGTACTTGAGTCAAAAATAAACATCTTATAATTACATGTTGTTCATGTTGTAAAATATCCATTATATCAGGAATTATATTCATGATTTATATATCATATATATCATATATATCCAGTATATACATTCATTTATAATATTACATAACATTTAGAGGTAAGAAATGAAATGCACCGTTCGTGGAGACAGTAAGCTGTACGTACAAATAAATGCTACATTCATTTCTATTTCATATTTAATGGAATGAAATCATAATTATAAAAAGGTATATTATAATCATAGTATAATATAATATATAATATCATTACTCTATCCTTTATACATCCCACATATGGCATTAACGATTCAAATCACTTTGACGGGGCGGTAGTCTGCACTTCTTAAAATGAAATTATCCTGTTTACCCATAATGGAAATAATAAAGTTATTCCATAAATGATAAATAAATAATCATAAGGAAAACATAAACATAATATATATAATATATAAATATAGTGACATCTTAATAGCCACCATGAGAGTTGTTAAAAGAATATTGAACAATCATCGTTTCGTGAGGTAGTAATTCACCCCCCACAGAAACAGTATGTTATTTAACCATTAGACCATGGTGTGTGTAAATGTAAATAAAATCATAATCACAAAAACATCCTAATATATTTAAGATAATGGTTTTTTACAAAATAAAGTAATTAAAATAGTTTAAGGGGTTGGAGAAGCAAAATAAAACAAAAAAACATATGAGAAGATATTACCTTAAAATCAGGTTACTCTTTTTGATTTGAGCCAAAGGCTTCCTTGGGAATACTTCTTCCCAATGTGAGGCTTCTATGAGTAGTAGAGGGAAGTTGGGAGAGTATTTGGGCAGAGTTTGGCTGATCCAAATAGCTTTATGGTGTGAATAAGGTGGTATATGTGGGGGCTTTTTATAAGAGGAGAGGCGGACTACACTTGGAAAGTCATGAAATGTTACATTATTATGAAGTGATTTTCGTATTTCAAAGGTCCCACAATTATATATTTCTAGACTAAAGTGATAAGGGTTCAAAATCTACTCATCCAATAGGTTTTTGACAAGTGTAAGTCTTAGATTTTACATTATCTTTTCATTTTATTTAAAGCGTTATTTAATGAGGTAATCACAGCATCATCATGGTGTCATAAAAAATTTTATTTATTTCATGTCTAAATATTATAAAACTAATTCCATGATGTATGAAATATTTTTTTCTTTCCAATGGATATTTATAGTCGAAAATATAACTTGTATAACCCCTTGTAAAAAATGGTTCAGTAAAATAATGCATGTTTGTGACATTTTTATTTTAACTTTAAATAAAAGGTATTAATGTCATTATTTTACCCAAGTGGCTCCATGGGGACCCAAAAATCGGCCCATGGTTTGTATTGGTCTGAAATGACCCATCCAATAAGAGTATGACATGTGTAAATGTAATTTCATATTATTATAACATTGTTTTTACCTTAAATTACTCTTATTACCTCTAATCGCAGTTAATAAAACTCTAAAGTTACTATTAACCAAAAATTATTTTCATCCCATTAAACCACATTTTACTTCATAATTATAACCATGTATGTCAGATTTTTGAAATTCAATTCATAGAAGTGGTAAAGTTTAATTTAAAAGAAAAATCAGGTTTTTGACAACCACTTAGTGGTTTCACTACTCATAAAAAATTGATGTTTTTCAGAACAATACAAAAAATTCACCCTAAGCTATAATTTTAATTCTGAATTCAAAAATGATGTCTATTTTAAAAAATTCCAAACATATAAGTTTCATTAATTGATTTTATAATTAATTCCCATTGTCAAAACAAATAGCGTGTTTTTAATAAAGAATATCAATCAAAAGATTGAAAATTGTTTATGTCCAATTTCAAAGTGAAATTAATTCTAATGTACACCATTGGATAAAATAGTAAATTTATAGTATAATTATACTTTAAAACCACTCAATAGTATAATTTATTACTATAAATTATTTTGATTAAAAAAGCTGTTTTTAAGTATTTTTCACTATTCATCGAAAATTGGAAGTTCTCAGAAAAATACCAAAAATTCAACATAGGCTAATTCCGATATTCTGAATCTAAAAATGAAGTCAATTTTGAAATATAAAATTTATTTAATTTCAAAAGGTGGGTATTACTATTCATAATGTCTACTTTGATTGGTCATAGTGTGTTAGAATCTTGAACTTGCATACAATGCTAGCTATTGCATTATTGAATGAGAAGCGTACTGTGGAAGCTTGTGGTGTTACATTCTACCCTCCTTCAATAAATTTCGTCCTCGCAATTTGAAATTGTTCTTCAAAAATAAAAGGTTGAAAGTAGAAAATACTTTTGTGGAAAACCCACATCGGAAATAAGGTTAATAAAATATAGCCTTAAGAAGAGAGAAAGGGAAATGAAAAAGTCACCACCAATTTATGATCTCGATTAGGAGAACATTAGTGAAAATTAGAGACAAATAATTTGAGGGAAAATGTAAATAGTTGTAGGGACTGATTGAGGTTATCAATAAAAAACAAGTGGAAAATTGAGGGCCTTAAAGCCTTCAATCTATGGTGATATAGAATATCATCAGTTCAACAAAACATAAGGTATTAAGATAACACTTTTTTTTATATCCTTTTCCTAAAGTTTAATAATTAATTTATTAATAGAATAAGAGAGAGATATATATATATATATACTTGACAATTTGAGTTTCAACCCTCAACTAATTTCTACCAAAAACTCATCCTTCACTGAAAGAGATAATAGAACTCCAAAATATTATATTTACCCTAATCATACAAAGTTACAACTATTAACACATACTATTTAGATTAGGAAACTATTTTGTAATAACCAGTGACTTCTTTTAGGCTTGTGGTAGGTAATAAAGGCATGTCTCACTATGGTTGTGGGTTCGATTCCTGCAGCTTTTCCAAAGCGACGGGTTATCCCCCAACCTGCAGGTTGTCCTATTCCAAAAACTATAGTATTACAATATTTCAAAAATAATATTTAGAAATGTTTTAACCTTAAACAATACAATCCAAAGTTCAACTTAATCCATTCCAACCATTATAGTTATCCAAAATACCTATGTCCAGACTTTCTCTAAATGGTCTCTAAATTTCAAAATCAATTGTAACATCAGATTCCCCAAAAAAAGTAAAGTTTCTCTTATACATACTAAAAATATGATTACCTTCATAATATTAAAAACATATTGAAAACAACAAGTACTGCAGTACAATCCTTATATATATCACATTATTCTTATAACCAGAATATAATCCTTGAGTCCAAAAGCACCAATACATTAGTTAATCCACTTCAATTGTAGTAACAGAATAATATTGGCCTTGATCCCTTGGCCTTTTTTAAGGTACGTTTACCTGATGCTTAGGAAATTAATTTGCATAATGCCCCATTTCCCTAAAATTGTAGCATTCAGCATTGATAGACTCTTTCTTTCCCTTGCAATCACGAGCCTGGTGACCTTTTTCTTCACATTTATAAAAAACTCTCATTCTTTTTTGGAAAGTACTGGGGTGATTACTCCCACAATTATCGCATAATGGAAAATCCTTTATTCCCATTTTCCCTTTATCTGTCTCTTGTTCCACCATTCTCTTCTTCTATTTCTTTACTTTATTGTCATAATATTTAGTGAATTATTTTTCGATCTTGATAGCACATGAGACAATATCTTCATACGACGAGAAAGATTGTGAGACTAAGGCTTGATGGAGAAACGGTTTTAACCAATCAAAGAAACGATCAATCTTCCTTATTGGGTTATGTATATAATCTGATGCATGCCTCACTATCCTTTTAATGTTAGCCTCATACATTGTGACATTATCATCTTCCTTTTGTCTTAGACTCAGAAATTTCCTCTCCATATCTGCACGATGGTCACGAGGAAATTATTTTTCTAAGAAAATAACATTGAACTCCCTCCATTCAATATTTTATACTTCCTCAACTTTCTTTGTGTTTTTTATTAATGACCACCATTGATCAGCATCTCTATTGAGGCGGTAAACTGCCTTGATAACCTTTTCCATTTCCCTACTCCCCAAGGCATGTAATATTTTCTCTATGGAATTTATCCATTGCTGATATAATAATGGATTTGTAGCCCCACTGAATATTGGTGGTTATTTTCTGATTAAGTGGTCTAACATTGATCCTCCACGTTGCGGATCAGGGTGCTCCATACGAGTAAGGCTATTATTCATAACTTGAGTGAGTTGTCCCACTATAGTGATAATCTGATCAGAACTAGTTGTATCACAAGCTCCATTATAATTATCTTGAGCAGTAGGGTTATCCCTACATGGAGTTCATGCATTGATGCAGTTTCTGTTCCTTCCACTAGGCGCCATTTCTATACAATGGCATAAACTAGATTAGTTTATGAATCAAAATAAAAAATAACAAACTTGAAAATCACCAAACATAAATTGAACAGTTTATTGATATAATCCATAATCATAAAAATGTTTTCTTTGAGGAAGTTTATACTCATAAACCATTCATAATGGTTTTTAAAGAAAATGAGAATTATCCTAAGCATATCCCTCGGGAGGTTCCTAACCAAGAGTGTAGCAAGGTCCGTTTTCATGCACCAGTTTCGTTCGAGTCTAGCTCAAAGCAGTGTTTTTGGGTTTTACCCCTAGGTACATATGTGCCAGAGCGGCCTCTACCTGCTCGTATCCAGATAGGGATGTATTGCTCGGAAAACTCATGAAATCTCTATAATACAAAAATTCTATGAATTTCTTCTATACTTATCCTCAAAGTCTATCTTAGGGCTTTGTGCTCTAATCAAAGTTTATCTAAATCTAGCTTCCAAGGTTAGTACTAAATAGCCTCTGATACCAACTGTAACACCCCGACCCCAGTTACCCAAAGTCGGTGCATTATTACGTAACATTGGCATGATCACAAAATATCAAGTCTCGAAAGACCGATTATTTTAGTAGCCTTGATAACACTAGATACATTCATAAATGTTACATTACATCATAAAGTGAAAAACTACCATAACATAGACTCCATAGTCCACACTCATAACCCCATTAGACTGTCCCTACAGGTCTGTCATAAAATATTTCTTCACATCCTGGGAAAATAAAACATAGAAAGGGGTGAGTTCAGATTCTCAGTAAGGATAACAATATAACAGAAACTTTCATAAATAAACATAAACATTTTAGACAATTTATAACTAAAACAAAAGCCTTTTAATCTTGAAATTCAGCATAATATGGAAAAAGTAAAATGAAATAATTACATTTACTTACTCACATGGATGTTCTACTATTTGAATAATCACATGCAATATCAATATCCACTTTCATAATGATAGAATGCATAATCCCAGACTGTCGTAGCCACATAGTCAAGGCCTTGTGCCAAGACTAAAAATAAGATTTTTTGAAGGCCTTGTGAAAAGACACTAGTTAGTCTCATGAGGCCTATAGATGCATCGAGGAGATATATCAGGCTACACCTGTCACTTATTAAGTCCAATTCATTCCTCATATGAACAGGTTTAAACATATCATAAACCATAACATAATTGAATCACATAAATCATGCATAAAGGAAACATAAAGTTTCCACATTTAAATCACAAGATATAAATACAACACATTGATATAATAAAAAAATTATCCAAACCATTTTCAATACCAAAATAAATGAAAATTAAAACATTGTATTTATTTTTCATTAAAAAAAATTATGGCTTGTAGAGGAAGCTGAAACTCAAATAATTGTCACAACGGCGGAGAATTCGTTCTCACCGCATACATAAGACAAAACATTTATTTTGTTGTTTAGTAAAAATTCTTCATATGAAAAGATTCCTTTTGAAAAAAATTAAATGTCAAAGGGGTTTATACACCGTATAAAAGAAAGTTGTGTATAAAACAAAATATTTATCAATGAAAGGTGATTGAGACGAAGTCCCTTACCTCATCTCCGACTTGACTCGATCGTTCTTTAACCTCCTAAATAATAAATTAGAGTTAATTTCTACTTACTTAAGAATCTTTTTCATGTTCATTATTCCTTTTATATCACTTATTACCATGTTATTAAAATTATGTAATTATTTATGTTAATAACGGTCGTTTTGTCGATCTTTGGTACTTGAGTCAAAAATAAACTTCTTATAATTACACGTTGTTCATGTGGTAAAATATCCATTATATACAAAATTATATTCATTATGTATATATCATATATTTAACATATATCCAGTATATACATGCATTTATAATATTACATAACATTTAGATGTAAGAAATGAAATGCACCGTTCATGGAGAAGGTAAGCCATACGTACACATAAACGCTAATTTTATTTCTATTTCGTAGTTAATGGAATGAAATCATAATGATATTATGGTCTATTATAATTATAGTTTAATATCCTATATAATATCATTTACTCCATCCTTTATACGTCCCACATATGGCATTAACGATTCAAATCACTTTGAGGGGGGGGTAGTCCACATTTCATAAAATAAAATTATCACATTTACCAATAATGGAAATCATAAAGGTATGACATAATGAAAAATACAGAAGCATAAAGAAAAACAAAAACATAATATATATCATATATAAATATAGTCACATCTTAATGGACACCATGAGAGCTGTTAAAAGAAGATTTCACAATCATCATTTCGTGAGATAGTAATTCGACACCCACAAAAACAGTATGTTCTTTAACCATTAGACGAAAGTGTTTTTAAGTGTAAATAAAATCCATATCATAAAAACATCCTATTATATTTATTATTATGGTGTTGTTACAAAATAAAGGAATAAAAAGATTTTAAGGGGTTGGAGAAGCAAAATAAAACAAAATAACATAAGAGAAGACATTACCTTAAAATCGGGTAACTCATTTGGATTTGAGCCAAATACTTCCTTGGTCAGACTTCTGCCCAAAGTGAGGCTTCTAAGAGTAAGATAGGGAATCTTGGAGAGTATTTGGGTAGAGTTTGGCTAATCCAAATGGCTTTAAGGTGTGAATAAGGTGGTATAGGTGGGGGCCTTTTATAAGAGGAGTGGAGGGGCACTCTTGGCAAGTCATGAAATGTTACATTATTATGAAGTGATTTTCAGATTTCAAAGGATCCACAATTATATATTTATAGGATAAGGTGATACGGGTTTGAAATATACTTATCCAATAGGTTTTTGACAACTTTAAGTCTTAGATTTTACATTATCGTTTCATTTTATTTAAATCGTTATTTAATGAGGTAATCGCTGCATCATCATGGTGTCGTAAAATATTTAATTTATTTAATGTCTAAAAATTATTAAAAAATAAAATGATGTAGGAAATCTTTTTATCTTTCCAATGGATATTTATAGTCGAAAATATAACTTGCATAACCCATTTTAAAAAGTGGTTTTGTAAAACAATGCATGTATGTGACATTTTTATTTTTACTTTAAATAAAAAGTATTAATGTCATTATCTTACCCAAGTGGCTCCATGGGGTCCCAAAATCGTCCCATGGTTCTTATTGGTCGTCCATGACTCATAAAATAAGATTAGTACATGTTTCAAGGTAATTTCATATTATTATGACATTATTTTTACCGTAAATTACTCTAATTACCTCTAATCATGGTTAATAAAACTCAAAAGTTGTTGTTCACCAAAACGTATTTTCATCCCATTGAACCAAATTTTACTTACTAATTATAACCATGTATGTTGGATTTTTTAAATTCAATTCATAGAAGTAGTAAAGATTCATTTAAATGAAAAATCAGTTTTTTAACTACCCCCTAGTGGTTTCACTATTCTTCAATAATTGAAGTTTTTCAGAACAATACCAAATATTCACCCAAAGCTATAATTGTTATTCAGAATTAAAAAATTATTTCTATATTACATAATTCCATACATATAATTTTCATTAATTAATTTTATAATTAATTTCTGTTGTCAAAACAAATAGCGCGTTTTTAAAAAAGAATATCAATCAAAAGATTTACAATTGTTTATTTCCAATTTCAAAGTGAAATTAATTATAATGACCACCATTGGATAAAATGGTAAAATTATATTATAATTATACTTTAAAACCACTCAATAGTATAATTTATCACTATAAATTATCTTGATTAAATAAGTTGTTTTTAAGTATTTTTCACTATTCATTGAAAATTGGAAGTTCTCGGAAACATACTAAAAAATTCAACATAGGCTAATTCCGATATTCCAAATCCAAAAATGAAGTCCACTTTAAAATATAAAAATAATATAACTTCAAAAAGTGGTTATTACTATTCATAACGGCTACATTGATTAGTCACGGTGTGTTAGAATCTCTAACTTGTGTACAATGCAAGCTATTGCATTATTGAAAGAGAAGCGTATCGTGGAAGCATGGGGTGTTACAACTTCCACCATAAATTATTTACACATATTGATCCCTTGGACACATAAAAAAACCTAAGAAAAAAATTTCACAAAATACGACATCTCATCCCAGAATTCTCACGTTAGGAATAAAGAAAACCAAGGTGGTCCTTTGGTGAAAACCAAAAAGAGTAACCAGAAGAAGAGGTAATATTTTCAATAAAGAATTTTGTTTATTTATTATTCCACAAATTAAATTATTTTTATATAAAGGTTAAATAATAACATTAGTATTCTAAATATAATTTATATTTTTTATTTCAATGGTTAGACCTAAAATCACACACACTACCATCATATGGTATATATAGTTATCGTTTGTGTGTACAGAGAACTACCCTCTCAAGAATCGATGTCATTAATTATTACATTACCACCACTCAAGGTTGGTAATATTAATGTAAAAACTATTTTTAGGTTATATATAATATATTTGTGATTTATTTATTATTCATAAATTATAATATAATACATACCTTGATTCTTTCCATTTTCTAGGAATATGATAACTTCGTTTGGGGACGTGTGGACTACCACATCCTCAAAGCGATGTGATTCATTCATACATTACATGGATTTTATTAAAGAAGAATGTAATAAACATGATTGATATATATAAAATAATAATTTTAATATAATTTTAATATATATATATATATATCATATAATTTTATCTCTTTTAATAAATGGAATGAAAATGGAAACAACTTTTATTCATACTTGCGACCTACTGATTTCCTAAACTCCGCATTTTATTTTATATTTATATATTTTTTACACTATTATGAATAGTTATATAATTAATATATATTGTATTTATATAATTTTTAAAATTATTTAATTAATTAAATCATTCTCTATGGAGAAGGATCAAGAATAACACGTCAAAGTATATAATAAAAAAAACAAAACAATTATTACCCGAAATGTAACATTACCATGAAATTTTTAATAAACTGGTAAAACAATTTCATAATAAAATAATATATTATTTGATATATAAAAATATTTTTAATTAATATATTTAAAATAAACTTATATTTAATATAAAGTTCATTTTAATGTGTATGTGGAAATCTATGACTTATGGTAATATTTTTCACATCTCACTTTTATTTTTGTAAGATATATGATATATTGATCACTTATTCTTAGTGTGTGGTGTATATAAGAATTGATGAAATTTTAAATAATTAATTTTAATTATTAATTATATTAAATATTTTAATATATTTTATTATTTATTGAATCTCAATATTCAAAAGTTACTCAAGTAGTAAGGGGATTTCCCATTTCACTTTTATATCAATAAGACTTATGAGGTATTCACCCCATATATTTTTTGTCTGTTATAAATAATGATGATGAATTTATATAATTATTATTATCAATAAATATATTGTAATTTTCAAATAAATTTTAGTATTTCATATTGACGGTGTTTATGGTTCAAAAGTTACCAAATTGATTAAACAATCTTCCCTAAATTTTCATTCCTTAGGACACATTAAATGTTATGCTCTCATTTTATTCTACGAGGTGTATATATTTCCCTCTGATATTTTATATAATTAATATCATACTTTTCATTATATTTTTATCTTTATGTAATGTTATTATATCATGGGGATTATAATTCCATGTTAACAAAGTGGTAACATTTTATTGCAATAATCTCACCTTTTACCAAGACTGTTTATTATAATGCTTCCATTGATGAAATATTATGATCCAACTCTAAATAACTCTCATGAATTTTCGTATACTCTAGTTATTAATGATATATTAATTTAATGGTACCATTTTTCAACTCTATTGTATTTATGATTATTAGAAATATGATTTTAAGAAAATATGACTTCATCTCTCTCTTCATTTGGAAATCATTGTTCTTTGAAAAACACATTTTATATAAATGAATTAATTTTTTTACTATCATCCAATGATATTTAGAATATATTTCTATCCTTGATTAGCATTTTAAAAATATGACTTTAAAAGTGAATCTTCTTGTCATTTTCAGATTGAGGAACTTTTCTAAACTTTTTACAACGTAAATTGAATTTTCAGGATGTATGGATTTATCTTACTTCATTATCTTCATTTCATTGAATGTTATTTTTTATGTTTTAAGGTTATATTAAAATAAAAAGGACTTTAAAATGTTTTATGTTTTAGAAGTAAATTTCCATAGTGGAAACGATATTTTCCTCAAGAAATCATTTAATTTGGTTTTAAGGATTACTCTATTTGATTTTAATTTCGTTTTTAAAGAAAAAACATTATGAAAATGTTTTATGATTTTCAATGAAATGTTATATTTTATAATAATAGTTTCATGTGATCTTTCATAATCCTTGTCCATCTAAGATTTAATCCTTTTATATTTTGTTCTCCTTTACTATGGATATGACGAAAGGATTCCATTCATATTCTATATCTAAATGTTTTATGTTTTTATGGATTCATTTTCATGGAACACTTTTCTTTTACAAGTGTAAATAATGTTTCAATGATTTTGACACATAGAATTTTCTTTTCTATGGGTTAATCAAAGTATGAATAAATATTTTTTATGTGTTTATTTAATGATATGCAATCTCTTTGAAATGTATTCATGTTGTGATTCATGGACATTACTTAAAATATGTGGTGGCCTATATAGCGCTAGTTATCCTGTAATAGATTATAAAATGGTGTGTCGCAGAAAGTGTGGGGTAAGCTCATTATAGATTACATAATGGGGTAGCCTAGATATAAATAGTAATAAAATTATATATTATAAAATTTAGTGTCATAGAAAGTGATCTAATTCATTAGAAAAATATTTAGATCTCGTAATATAATGGTGTAAACAAGATAACAAGCTTGATACAAAATGGGAATAAGGTCAAAACTAATCTAATATAAAAAATGGGTTACAATTGGGGATTATGGTGTGTCCTACCTAGAATTTTTAGCTCCCATGAAGTGCAGTAATATTTGATTGTCAATGACCCTTGACTTATGAGGACTTATTTTTCCTATTTGTATGAAACAAGTATATATATTATGCAAATGGTGTTCTCTCATGACTCACATTCATTTATTTCCATATTATTCATGTCTAATGAACTTATAATTATTATGACATGACTTGTGATTTTAATCTTTGATATATTGGGTATGTTCTTAAACTAATATTCTCATGTTCACATACAATTATGTTCATGTTATTCTTAAATAACTCTTTTATTTACCCAAACTAAGCTTACGAGATCACCCTTTCCTAAGTTTCCTTTCTCTATGTTACAAATAATGGTTTTATATAGGCTTAGTAAAGGGGAATATCTTTATGGGAGACCTTTAAGATCCTATACCAAGTTAGAATATTATGTTTTTATAATTACAAAATCATTAAACTATTACGAACCACAAACATTTCTTTTGGAACATGTTTAATTTTCATCTAAAATGATGTAATATCTTTGTAGGTTAATTCCATGTCTTTATATCTTCATTGGACATTCACATTTCATAGTATAGAAGAAATTAATCATAATAAAACGAAAAAAATATTAATTGTCTAGAAACCAATAAAATGTGTACTAATGAAAATAAAATTCACTTTTCCCTAATATATTATTATGGGGATCATTGAAAAATGTTAGGGAACTAAAATAAAATAAACATAAACTCCATGTAACCCACTATATGGTCTAAAAAATAGTCAATATATGCTCTTTACGACTTCATACTAGAAAAAGGAATGGCATTCCAATTCAATAACAAGATATTTAAAATCACCCTTTTTGATGAACTACTAATCATCAATTTTAAAATTGGCCATCACTAGTTCTTCGGTGATGTTTCACAAAATTATATACATCCATGAGCAATATACATAATGAATTGATCATTGATTTATAAATACACCATACATAGTGTATCAATGATAGTGTTTAGACCAATATGACTATGTGACCCATTCATAGGAGGCATTCACAATAAACTATTAAATGGGTCAGCTCTAGTGAAAATTTGATTGGGATTACAACCTTAACCATCAATGATACATTATATGAAAGAAGTTATGATCAATTTTCAAATGAAATTGTTTTAGATCATTGGTGATGTTTTTATACCAATATCTTAATATGGGATACAATCGTGGGAAATTCATCATCAATTACCAAGTAATCCACCATTAGGGAATTGATAATGGATTTTATACTGATATCTATCTATGATCCACACAGAGTAGGAATTCAACCACAATTTATGAATAGACATATTCTAGTGCATTAATGGTGTTGTTTATACTAACTTCATACCATGATCTACTCTCTGGTCGAAGTCAACATCAACTTCACAATTTACATTCTCTACTACCTTAGTGAACATATTTATAGTGATATATATTAATTAGGATCAACTATGAGGAAATACTCATCAATTTATACAAGGGATAACTATAATGATATATTTATGTTGTGCCCACTGATATCCATCAATGGAAAATTCCCTGGAGAAATTAATAATGGTTTATTTATTTAGAATTAGGTTTCAGCAGACATAATTTTTTTTGAAATATTATCTTCTCTAAAGGATGGAAAATATATTGGGTTATCAAGATAATAATAATGGAAAAATCTAAAAGGCAATGCTTGGACGTAACATATCATTAATCAATGATCGTTTTAAAGGAGAGAGAAACATCCAAATTCTAGAGTATCTCCCATGTTTCAACAGATAATAGGAGACAAAAGTAACAAATTAATGAAAAAATGTGATTTGAAGACTCCCCAAGCATAGCCATATCTTTCCAATTCTAGTTATGTCTTTAAGAAATTTATTTCCCATTAGGGTTTCTACCTCATCAATGGATTAAATTTATTCTAATATTATAAAATATTTTATCGTTGCCATCTTTCCTCCCTCTAAAAGTCATTTCTATTTTTTCTCCATATTTTAAACCATGGTAAGAATATAAAAAGTTGAGATGGTTTTTTTTGTTCCGTCTATGTCATTACTCCCTTAGTAAATATTATTTTATAACTTCCTTTCACCCCTCAAGCCATGAATCATCATAGATGCCTTCATTGTAGTCATGTGTAGAAGATACATAGGCCATTCATGAGGGTAGATCCAGTTCATGTTTTATTCCCAACTTCTAAATGGAGATTTACTCTTTCATCTCATCATGTAATTCATAATAATAATAACCTCTATAGATGAAAGAAGTTAACATGTAAAATAGGTGACAAAACATGCCATTAATCTTGTCAAAATGGATATAGTTGATAAGAGTCTATATGTATTTCCACTCATTTCTCTTGAAATTTTGTTTTAAAACTTTATGATCAAGTCCATGAACCATGAACAACCAATATACTAGGATGTATGCTATAACTAAGTCATTGAGTGAGTATTTTTCTCTTGTGTTTCATAGAAGACATGGGGCAGAATCACCTGGACTACAACCACCCCCATTATATGATATACTAAATTAGATGATTACTGGTTGACCAATTTCTTGGATATAAGTATTATATATAAAACATATTAGGTTTTTAATTCAATATAAACAAGGAATATAGTTGATCCATGGTTGTTTGGATATGTATAAAAATCATTTTTGGCATTAACATCTCTTGAAGTCATTTCCTTATCATCAGGAATGATTTAAATATTTTCTAGTAGAGCTCTAGGGTCACCGTAAAGGAGGGATTTTAATATAAATAGAGGGTAGATTACTTAATGTTCCCTAGAGTGAATGTCAAGTCCTAGAATAGTAACTTAACCTATTCCAATGATTAACTAAAACTATCAAAATTGAATAAAGAGAAAATGGTTTTGTCTCGGGCCACTATTAGTGAAGAAGCGTATTATGGGTTGAAGTGAATGATAACATCCATGTTAGAATATGGAATCTAGTTTAACACCAGTTTATCATAAAACTCCATCGCCTATGACAATAATTTTCTATTAATCGATGGTACTTTGATTTTTGAGGGATTGGAATCCATCATATAATTTTTTATGAATTTGTTTGATCAACTATTGTGGCCCCCACTGCATTCTCCTAGGACCTTAGATATACACTTATAGTAGTTGGTATGTTTGGTTTATTTATCTAATTTATCATGATTAACCCTATTAAAATATCCACCATGAAAACCACTAATATTTTATAAAATAGGTACCCTTTAGCTATGGAAACCTCTTCCCTTGGGTAATCTTAGTGTGTTCTAGCATATTCAATGTTGGCCAAAAATGTAACTAATTCATTCTAGGGGACAAGACTAAAATCAATTTCATACTCATTATCTTAGAAAAAACTGGAATTGGTAGATTCATTAATCAGTTTTTGTTCAAAATTTCTTTTATTTGAATCCCCTCAGATAAAAGAGATTCCCATGGAGTTAGATGTAGAATTAGTGGCTTCACTAGAAAAAAACAATTTGAGATCAGTGAAACCTAAATCCATATGATATATCTAACTAGATATCCCTGCCATCTAGCCTCCTCACCGTTAACTACATTAAACCCCACTTCAATTGCTTAAGGTGAATATATGAGGAAAATGATAAAAATTATAATATCTCCAACTTCTAATAATATCTAAAACGATTATTAGTAGAGTTTATATGTATTGAATATGTCAGTAATAATGATTTATTTATCTCCAATTCTTCTAAAATTTTATGGAATCCATATTTTTTCTTATCCACTCTTATTTTTACAACCATCATCCACAATTCCAATTATATATAGAGAATTTGGTCCTGTAGAGAATGAATCATAGACCCAATCATTACAGGGTAGGCTTCAAACATAGAAAGATATTCCTCATATAAAATATCCTTGTGAGTTGTAACATTTCAGGAACACTAATTATACTTATGATTTAAGGAGTAATAATGAAACATATTCAATACACATGTGTTTCCTCAAGTCATGATATATTTTGAAATCCAAAGGAAAGACAATTGTGACTAAAGTAGGAGGGAGGGAATGTAACACACTTCATGGAGCCCCACAAGATGGTGTAGTTGGTACCATGTACCTAACCAACCTTCTAGGCATATCTAGAAGCAGGGATCCACATTTTGAAAGCATTTTACTAGGGCCCTTTTCAACTCAAAATTTTAGATGGTATTCAATCTCACACCACCCACTGAATGTTTCCCATTGATATTTTCCACCAAGATGGATAAATGAACATCTTAATATGATGAGATCCATCTGTCAATATAATTCATCAACACACTAATGTCCACCTAAATTAGTACAAAATTTTCATTATTATAGTTCTCATTCATTAGTATCATAATAAGTTTTTTTAAGTGAGCTTCAGATGATCCTATTCCGAGATACTATAAATAAGATTTAGGAATTTTGTTTAAATATATATATACTACCTCTCAAACTAGAAGGGATCATATCATTCATAAATAAGTGTGTCGCCTACTAGGACTGCCATGGAACACTCATATATGAACACCAAATAAGCATTATATTTAAGAACACCAATCAATTTTCAATAATTGGTTCAGCTGAAGCTCCATGAAGTATTTATATAAATTACTCTTATTGATTTAAATATTCCTTTATCTCCAAAAAATTTGTGAGGTTGCATAGATCCAACTGATGATGTGAAATAATGGCATAAAATGGGAACTTGGAATTCCTTTGGTGTTGTTAAACACATAACCACCCATATAGAAACCCATTCAACCCCATAACACATTATGGGGAATATGATTATGAATGGGGCCTCACCATTATATTTTTTGTGAAGATGGTGAAACATAATGGGTAGAATGGGCACACCTAATGTAATTTTCCTTTTAATAGACATTTTTTCATTATTGTAAAGATAATTATTCTATAACCACCCTTATGCTGGATTTAATGAATTTCTTTGCTGATTAAAATATCTAGAAAAGTGTCTTGTTGAATTAGATTACCAGAATAAAAGTTGAATTTACATCCCTAGTTAGTTAATAAACATTCTTATAGCATTAGATAATAAACATTTTATACCACAATAGTTTCTAATGATAGTCATAAATTATTATTCATTAATATTTATCACCTCTTGTAATCTTAATTAATGACTCATCATACTTTTTTAATGATACATCTTCTCTTGGACCCTGGTCTAATTTAAGGAACCACTTTTCTAAATTAGAAATCTACATTGAAATATTTGGGGTCCATTAAATTTTACAAAGATGAAATTAGGGGAAATTTCATCCTATGTATCCGCCAATATCGGATAACCGATAGTCTTATCCATAATCCTTGTATTGATTTCCACATATCCATAAACCATGAAGAATGAAATTTTGTTTGGGATCTACCTAATGAACATTTCTTTCATTCAAAATTTATAATGATGTGAAAGATAATATGTAACACATATAAACACTTGCATATCTACCGACTACATCTCCACTTACAATATTTTTATTTTATGTTGAACTCAAAAGGGATATCCCCCATCCTTACTGAAAGACACCCATGATTTGATATAGCACTTAATATACACATGAAAACTAACAGTGGGTTATGGTTTTTTACATTCTTAAAATAAATAACCATGTTATTAATTTTAGATTTAATCCCTATTACTTCAAGAAACATTATGACAAAGTTTAACACATATTCATTGAAGTGAAACTTTTAGAAAATAAATATCCCAAAAGTGTTACATTTTCTTAATAAATTTCAGGATATTGATAATACAAGATGGAGGATGGTTCCCTATTATGGAGGTGAAATTTGTGCATAATTTTGACGAATAAACACATAAAGAGGTACCCAATCAAATAGTTGATACTACATTAGGTTCCATCCCATTAAACTCATAAGATATTATTGGACAAATAGGATAGTCTATCAATATTTATCCTCATTTTTTTATCCATATAAATATTTGAGGATATAATTTCATAAGATTTATTTCTAATTCCATATACCAGAATGAAAGAACCTTCAGTTTAAAATTACAATGCATGAAATTTTACTAAAATCTCAAACCTCATATAGGTTCAAGAGATCATGTGATCACAATAGAGACATGAAATCACATGAATTATTCTATGTAACAAAATCTCAAAATATTGGAGAAAAAATAGTCAACTGATTATTCAAATAGGTAATTACTATGGTTTATAAAATGAAGGTTACACAATAATGGTGATACAAACTAATAGTGTTGTTTTATTGCATGTATAAATCTCATGAGAGAGTTAGGAACTTTTAGCACACAAAAATGTTATATAGAAAGTTCAAATAAATATAGAGATATAAAAAATTTGTTCATTCATAAAGATGAGTTCTATTGACCACAAATTTATAATTTAGTACATATTAGAGACCCTGGACCAAGAAAAATACCAAGGAACAAGATATGGATCTTATTTTATTTGAAATAGGTCATCATTTACCTTTCCAATATTTTTTTCAAAGGGGGGTTCTGTTGGATCGCACTAAATGATAGTGGATGTTCAAAGCCTAATAAGACTAACCTGAAAAGGAACATTGTGATAATGGATTGAAAATCATCATATTACACCATATTGATCCTGTAGCTATGTGGAACGCAAAAATTATCCTTATTCCCCCATTGCATCAGGTGATGATGGATGAAAGGGTTTTGATGATGGATACATCCATGAAAAATGAGGATAATATGATGCGATGTAAGTTAAATGTGAAATTTATAACCAATAAATCAATGGAATTAAAAACATTAGATAGATTTTATTTTTACAAAAAATGTTTTCTATTATGGAATGTTTTTTTATCACTGTTGGATACACAACAGAAGACATAGCCATTTAGAATGTTCTTAGGCAATGTCATGACACAATAACAACTTATATGGATGAATATACATCACCTTTTAACCCCATATATTGAATTCCATCAGGATAAAGTGTTAGAGATATAGAATTCATAATCATATAATTACATAAAAAATATATTTCAATATGGTTGGAAATAATGAGAGGAACAATGGAAGAAATAGAAACCAGGTAGAATAGATCAATATGACTTAGATATTATGAGTTCTAAAAACTCCCCTTTAGTTAATTGGAAGGTATCTCTTGGTTGAATGGTTCATACTTCAATGTAAGGAATAATCAATCAAATGATAAGGGGGGAAGGAGTTGATTTCATGTATTTAGGTTCAAATGTCAACTATCTGACCCACATTTTGTCATGTGATAACGTGATGTATTTCTTATCATATGGCCATAGATCCACCAATCATTAATGAGATCTTGAAACCACATCTAGGACTTGTTTTCACTAGACCCAACCCTATTTACAAGAAACCAATATTCTAACATTGTTCCCTTTACTACTCACATGATATTGTATCCACCATTCATCCATCTAGTCACCAAAACACTAGAATCCATCAATAAAACAACTAGAACCATACAGTTACGGCATGAACACTAGAATTCACCCTTTTCAATCTTTTATTCCCTTGGTAAATGTTGTCTCAAATATATCTACCTTAATAAATTAAAGACCCCAAGTGATAAAAATATTGAATCCCATTGATACTGGGGGTCCAAATATCTATAACATCAGTGAGAATTACCTAGGATAATATGAAAAAACAAGGTTGTCCGAGGTTCGAGTATGACTAGACAGGGCACCTAGTTGACACTGGAGTTCACACAAGGGGAGAGGCAGGCATAAGAGGTATAAGAACAACACCAGTACTTCCAATCCCCCAATTGGTATCATGTATCCTTAGTGATTCCAGAAATAGATGAAATATTTGGGTTCAATCAATTGAAACCAATATAGTTGATTTATTACCCCAAAATATAGAGATATTAATGTTGACTATTGTATAACCATCTCTTATCCACTATAAAGTAGTAAATATAATTTCTCATTCCCCTAGAGTCATCTTCCATTCTTTGATGTTTGAATTCATATCCCTCATTTCTTCCATATACCCTTTATCATCCATCAATGGATATGATTTATATTAATCATTAGTATCCACTGTATGTAATCCCCATTCAAATATAGTGTAACAATCCTATACAGTGCATGTAATCCTCTCTTACATATCGTTTCTAACACAAAAAATGTATCATTGGGGATTAGAGATTTGAGTTGATTATACTATTAACCAAATTGATTCTTATATCATTTAACCTTCTTCTTAGGTAGATTCCCCATATGTATTTTTTCATTCTCAAAGGGTCTTATTCCCCAACAATAATTTATTTAAATGGTCACATTCATGATGAAGAACCTCTATGTAGCCTCTATAAATGTAATCCCTACACAATCCTCTGCTATAATTTATTTAATGATCTAGACATCCCCTAATATGAAATTAAACTACTTTGTCAATATCTTATTAATATTTCATAATTACTCATTACAAATACCTTACAACAAGATGTTAAAAATCATGGAATGGTCTTATCACACAACCCTAAATTGGTTCATTTGAACTACTTGTGATTTTATTCATATATCAATGGGATATTTAGGATTCCTTATTGAGTTTCATGCCCAAAATGATCATTCATCCATCCAAAACCACCATGGACATATTATTTATGAATAATCCCTATACCAGGTCATATTCCTTCTAATATCATACCCCACCGAGAATGAAATATTCATTTTATGCATCATTATATTATTCCTAAAAATATATATTTATGGTGAGACCTATCTTCGAAGGGACTTATTCATTATGATACCGACCTGTTATTTTTGGGCTATATTCCTTTCATGGTCAACCAAAATGGGATTTTAATTTTCTTGTTCAACACTGACCATTACTAGAAATATTTTTCCTATTCACGCTTATTGAATGATTTTAGAATTCATGTATAATTCCTTTTCACATGACCTTAAAATGTGCAGTGTGTCCCATTATGTGGAACTGGACCATATGGGTATTGATTCATATCACAAGGATACATTGCATTCCAATTCATGTGCCCATTACTGATACTAGATCTACCAACCACAATCCTAGATGGAAATAAAATACAAAGCTCCCAAAAGTGGGGATTTAATACATAGTGACCTACATAAGATCATTGTAATAAAATAGTAAGAAAAATACTAAGAACTTATAATATATACATATGGTTTCGTCTATGAAGATCCTCAAATACATAATAATTTTCACATAAATAGGATTTATATTATATGTTGATATAATCCTATTAGAATATGACTATAATTTATTTCTAGTCTAAGGGTATGAAACACCATACTAGGATTTGTGAATGATTATTTAACATGAAATAAAAATATATGAGTGTCTTAGAGATGGAATTACTTCCCACCAATCTGGTGTGATGAGCTCGACCTCACAACATATCAACCAATGTGTGTTCCTAATTTCCTACCTATTTAAAGTAGACTTATAGATTTAAAATGCTTCAATGTGTAGTAAATTAAATATCTATTGGAGAATATGAATACCCTAAATATTCCTGAGTCTAAAGGACCCCATGCATGATAAATCATGATATTAAAATGGGGATGAAAGATATCATTTGAAATGTGTGTGATATAACTAGATTACCTATGATACATAGGTATTCATATAATCTATATAATAATTCAATAAAGATAATATAAATTTTCAGAACCAAAGGTAATGATATTTTTTTATTGGATAAATAGATTTTGGGATGTTTTAGAATACAGTTTATGGAATCTGAGTAAGGATTTTTAAAATCATTGAAAAATGTCGATATGATTAAGAGAGAAATGTATAATATATGTTCCTGATGAGGTTAAGAGATGTTTTTCAATATGATTAATCAATATGGATGGAATACTGAGGATCCACCCTTGAATTATCAATATTTAAGGATGTGAAAAAATGAATATTTATGAAATGGTAAAGACAAATTTTGAAGAACATAATTATTAAGGAACATATATTCTATTATAATACACAAATGAATAACACATATATTTTTAAAATATTAGGATGTTATATAGATGAAAATTATGAAGGTATGAAATATTATCAATTTCATCTAAGTAGTTTTTAGATTAATTGATGAGATTGAAGATTCCATAACATGAATACATATAATATCATTTTACTTGAATATTCATTAAATATCATAATACATAACACCCCAGAAAATATTGGTTTAGTTTAATTTAATTTTTTATACATAAACATATTAGTTTAAAAAATTTGTTTAACATTGTCTATAAATTGTCTAATCACATGATATCTTTATAGACACATCCTTCATAATACTCTTCTAGATTATATATGGAACTCATCTGTAAGATGGGGTAATTTCAAATTCATAGTATCTGGTGAATGTAAGAGATATTAATCAATGAAAATATGTAAACATAATTAGAATATGTGGTTATAAGAACATAACTGTGATAAATAAACAAAACATAATATAATAATAAATATTAAAATATTGATAATAAATCACGACTCGTGAAAAAATGTATTTGGACTAACATGAGAAATGAGGCATAGAAATATATTTTCCTAATATATCTATAACAATACAAGGAAAAATTACATATAAATGTTTCCTAATTTAGGAATGTGGAAAATAAAAATGAATAGAAAATCATTTCTCGTGCAATGTAACACAACCAACACCATATTTACACAATGGATAGTGTCCCATTGTGGATTTTTTTAACTTCCAATTCTAAAAAACATAGGAAAAAATTTATCAATATGGTTTGGGTTGACTTCCCATTCATATAATCATAGTGAATAAAGATATATACAATTATATCTTTACTCTACATTCCATAAACATAGTGACCTGATCCCCATAGTGGTTTGAGTACACTCTTCATCCCCATACATGACATCTAATAAGATATAGAGAATTAGTCAATTCACTAGTAGGGTATATAATAGTAGGTTTACATGTTATATAATGGAAACCATATATATTTATATATATTCCCCATGAACATGAAAACATTTATAATTACAATATAAATGAAATTACCAATGAAAATAAAATTTGTTTCAGGAATATTTTTATAGTACATGAAAAAAGGGATCTAGAGGAAGAAGTTGGACGGTATTCTTATATCATATCAACATGGATTCATAAAAAACAATTAATTAAAATTACATTGATGAACACATATATAAGTTTAAAAGAAAATTTCATGGAAAAATAAGAAGAAATTCAATTATGTTTTTTCTAACAATAATTTTCAAAAAAAAAATTAATTTCAGGTTTTTTTAAATAATTGGAACAAAAAAATACATAAATAATTCACAAAACACGAAATGATTGCTTTGTAATGATATTTTATGAAAATAGTGGGATAAAGAGACCATGACTACAATATTTGAAATGATTCCACTGAATCTTTTTTTAAAAGAAGTAAATGTAAATAAAAAATGTTGTGAAATAATATATGTAATAATAAGGACATATATTAAAGAATGTGAATGAAATAGATGAGGAGGAAAATTATTTCTATCAGAAGTAGTGAGATAAGTATGGTTTGACATACTTTAATCATTCCATGTGAATGGGAATAAAATGGGAGGGGAAATGGTAATAATAAATGTAAACCCAATAAGAAACACATTATAAGAAATTAAATGATATTATATGGGGGAAATAACCTATAATTTCCACAATTAAATATTTATATATCGAAAATATTGATTTTAAAGGGAAATGGGAAGATAAAACATTACCTTAGAAAACATACTGGTAAAAATTTATCTATATCCATATACAATAAATTAATATTTATTATGTATATACATAATAATATTATTCAAATTTATTGTACTTAATACCATCCATTTATAATTCGATATTACCCATATATTAATTTATTATTACTAAAATTGAGGTTCATGTGTTAATTGTTCCTTTTTTCTACACAAGATTTGGTTTTGATGTTTTGGTCATTAATCAGTAATCATGGTTTAATAACATCCGGAATGTTAATGAAGAATATTTATATGTGTTACATATTTTTTATGGTTTCCAATGATCATTTCATTGATCTTATGATGATCATTTTCATAGAACACATATAAATTTATCTTTTGAAAATTACTTTATTAATGAAATATTGAATTTAGTAGGGAAGAAAAATTAAAATATTCCCCACAAAAGAATTGTAATGATAAATTAAATCATTCAATATTATATAATGTTTCATGTGTTTAACTTTTAATATCCTTTCATGATTTAAATGTTATACCATTGTAAATATTATTAGTAAAAATGACCGAATCATTAGAATGTTATAATAAATTAAGAACTATGAACATGTTATTGTATAGTACAAATATCAATTTTAGTGAATCATGATGATTTTAGAAAGAATTATTAAATTTTTAACAAAAATTTACTAATATTATGATGAAAATATAAATTATAATGATTAAGTATTAGAGTGCACTTACGTTGAAGACATAAATCTTATTTAAGAGATCCTCTTAGTATTGGATGATTTTAAACTTTTTCTTCAGAATAGTTGTCTCAAATGTTTGAAGGATTTTTAGGGATATAATTTGAGTAGTGAAATGAAACAAAATTCATGGATTTTTTTTCTAATATTGGTAGAGGATGCGTTCATTTATAGGTTTTTTTGAGTGAAATATTGACAAATACAAATTTAATAATGTGTAAGGAATGAATTCATACATAGAAAATGGTTCCAAAGATATAAATAATGAGAAAATGAAGAGTTGAGTAAAATAATTATTCAATAAAATAAATTATAAATATATTTATGTTTTAATTTAGGAAATAACCCTTTAATTTAAACCATTAACAATATTATATAATTATGATGATGAGTAAATTTTAAAATGGTAACATATATTTATTACTAAAAATGTAAATAAACTTCTAACATAATTTTGACATTATGATGAAAAATTACACCCCATTTTATCTACATCAGTTTACTAATATGAGGAATTTATTTTTTAAATTAAACTATAAAATTTATTGAATAATGTATTTTCATAGAAAATGGAATTATTTAAAAAGCTACGTTCTTAATATTAATTCATATCAATTACTAATTAAATTAGTGTTAATATATTATTACATAAATTTGTATAAAATTTTTATTATACTAATACTTATAAATAATTGAATTTAATTTATGTAGAAATTGGGACAAGTCATAGAAAAAAGTCATAAAATGAATATAACTTTTCAAATAATTTGTAATTAATTGTATCCCATTAATTTCCATTTAGCCATTAAATTTTATCCTTGCATTAGTATTAAAATTATTATTGGTTCTTTTAATACAATGAAACTTTTAAAAAAAATTATTATTGAATTATGTAATGAATAAGACACATTTTTTAATAAACCATTTTAATTAATTATTATTATTATTATATTTAATTCTTGAATATTTTTATATGTCAATTAATTTTTTTTATTTACTATAAATTACATAACAATAATTTATATATTAGATATAAGGATACCCAAAAAACATATATCCAATGACTATATATCTAAGAGTCTTATAACATATATATATTCACTTATATATATAATCATATATATATATACAGATAAACATATCTAAATTCATTTATCATATTCTATAATTTCATAGTCATGATTTTTATAATATTTTCTAAAACTGGTAATTCATTATATTATTATTATTGGTGGTATAATCTTCATGGTAGATTTAGATTCTTGTAATTTTAACCATATAGTATTTTTATTTACATTTGGCTTCGTTTATTTAGATTTTTTTTAATTATGTGTCATTTATGCATCAAGTAACATATTTTGTATTTTAATATTCATCCATTATGAAATAAATTATTTTCTATTTTGTTGAATGTTTATTTTATCACTTGATAATAGCCATACATGATTTATTTAATGGGGAATCAAATCAGTATTCATGATTTATTACATTTGACCACATTTAAGGTATTTATCACTCCAAATTACATCTCATAGATTAAAAAATTATGGTTCTTTTCTCTCACAATGTATTAAGGTTCCTAGGTCACATCCCAAAAACTATGATTCATCTAGATTACCTTAATAAGGTGATTGGAATTGTTTTGTTGTATAGTATATCATTAGTGTAGGTTTTCGAAATATAGATCACTATAGGACACATCATGTTTTAGTTATACTATATATGAGATAAATATATTTGAAGGGTGATCATTATACATCCCCAAAACTGATACATAAAAAAATTCATGAAATTGAGAGAGTTTTGGTGAAAAGGAAAGATAAAAAGATACCATCCCCACATAATCAATGATTTTGTAGTCCAAAATTTATCTACTGATAAACATTCAATTATTTTTGAATCCCAAAACAATGTTCCATGGTGATATTTGGATAAATAAATTTTCTTGGAATTTGGAACCTAAAAACTCATTGATGATTATCTGGGTAGCTCTTTTTTTAACTTTGTGTAGTTTGAATTGGTTGATGAAATTATTGAATATTCTAAAACAAATCATGAGTAAAATCAAGTCCTAGAATCATAAACTCTCTAAAATAATTCAAACATGTTTGAGTTTTATAAAGAATCCATTATTGTGAATAATTTGATCTTATTTTAATTATATAATGGGGACTATTTTTATATGATAACTCTACTTGGGTATGTTGTTGATACAGTTATTAATTAGACTGAGTTTTATTTCTAGATAAATTGTTAATATTTTCAATATTTTTTCATTTTAAATATAATAATAACTCAAATTATTTACAAACATCACTGATGTTTTAACTTAGTAATTATAATTTCAGACTGTATTTTAATAATATTTTTTTATTTGTTAATTTGATTATTGTATATAATGAATTTATATGGAATCTTATTTTTTGGAGTATTAATGTTTTCAATAATTTTTCCAGGAAAATATATGGAAAAATAATTAAAATTGAAAAATATAACATGATTTATTAATCTAATATGATATCTTAAGGTTATATGCTTTCATAAAGCCATAAAATTTTAATAATCATAGTTTTTTTTAATTCATAATATATTATAAATCCATATGATTTGATAATGTCTTACAATTTTAAAAAATACCTATGAATTTCATAATATCATGTGATATCAAACAAATTTAGAAAAAAAAATTTAAACTAATATGAAAATTTATGTCATAGGATTTTTGAAAATGTCATATTGAATTTTAATTTTATTTTAATTTAATATCAAATTCATGTGATTTCATGAAAAGTCAAATAAAATGAATTTTTTTGTCATAAAAAATTATGAAATCATGTGGAATTCGGTTTACAGTCATTATAACTGATTTTCAAAGTCATATGAACTATATTACATGCCAAAAAATAATACATTATATTTTGAAATTCATTTTGATAATAAATTCATCAAAATATCAATATTTTTATTTACTATGAGTTCTATTAATTATTTTTATCAATTATATTAATTTAGAAAAAATATATACAAGATAACAGTGATATTATAAATGTTATTTAATTTAATTAGGAATGAATTAGCATTGGAATATTTTTTTAAACTATTCATGATATTTCCATCAGATTTAATGATTTTAATTTATTTTTATAATGATTCTAACCATGTAAAAAATTAATATTTATCTTGAAATAACCATGTGATCATATAGATCATGAAGTTAATGAAAATAAATTTTCCATTAATATTTTTATCATGGAATATTAAAAAAACAATGAGTAAAATAATCCTCGAATGCTTCATGTGATACATTCATACAATAGATACAATGTTTTGACACTATTCTTCTGTAATATCTATTCCCTGTATAATCTGAAGATATATTCAATGTTTCATCCTTTTTTTCTAGAGATTATTATGCTTCATTGATCGGAAACTTCATTGATCTTTAACTCTTCATTTTTATTATATTTCTCTATATTATATTCATTCAACAAACATTTGTGTTATAAAAGTTTTTTTAACAAACTAAAAGAAAAAAATTTATACATATAAAATATTGTTGATCATTTTGATTTTTTATTCTCATTAAATTTTTTTCATTGTTTATTGACTTATTCTATTAAAAAGAAGGTATATTCTATAGTGTACCACCATGTGAGACAAATTTGCTTCTTGGAATAGTTTATCTCATAATTTTAAGTATTATTATTATTTTTATTTGTAAAATTACTATATTCACGTTATGTGTGAGTGAATATTGGATATAAGATCATTTACTCTAATCTTATATAAAAATTTTGAACTCTTATTTTTAATTTCCTTCTGCTTCTTAATTTTTAACACTCTATAACACATCAACCATTGTTCATGCATATATTATATCATTTTTATGTAATAATATAATAATATTCTATTATTATTAGAACGAATTTAAAATTAATATTACCCCTGGTAGACCATGTTTCATACCTCAACTAGTTCAATAATTGGAACCATGGATTATTTATTGTATATATAGATCTTGTTTGATATATTTTTATTATTTTATCCTTTTATTATAGAAAAATGTTTATAGAAGTTGATTCTATTAATATAGAATTTGTAAACATAAATTATTTAAGGATTCTATAGAATCCAATATATAATGATCAAAATTAATACCATTTTTATGGGAATAATAGTGGAATATCATAGACAATTGAATATCAATCATTCAATTATAACTATAAAACCATTTAAGTTACTAGATTCGTATGAATACAATCATGCATGTAATGGTATGGTAATGGATGTTTATAATTTCTTTGTAATGATTATATTATATTTTGATAAAAATTTTATTGTTTTTAACATTTTCTCAAAATGTAAATAAACTCAAGGAATATGGAGAATATATCATGCAACTCCCTATGTCATTGCCTATATTAACTGTACAACATGGGAAATAATTCATGAGGATTACTGGATTCACAAGTATCCTCAAATTATGGAAAATGTGTTATTATTTGAAAGCGTGTTAAAATATAAACCAAAGAAGTGGAATTAAATGAATGTGGAAATTCAATAGTTTAAAAATATTAGTGAATATAATATGGATAAAGTTCGTAGTCCACTGATTCACTATGAGTTGATGTTAAAGAATAATTCATAGAATGAAACATAGAAATTGGATGTTATTTCATTCAAATCTAATATAAATTTTCAACTAATTCATTTCTCTCTAACCACAAATAAATATTTGAAAATTGAATAGGTAATTTTACAAGATGAGTTATAAAGTATATGTACTGGAAGAGAAATATTTTAAGAGGATATCTGGAATAGAACACTTGGAGGATGGTGGAAACTGTGTAATAAATATAACTATAAAGAATACAATACCAAATCAAAAGTAACATTTCATGAGTTCAGAAATAAAGGACACGTTTATTTAGATTATCCAAAACATAATAATTAAAAAAAGAAAAAAGGAATACAATATTAAAGAGAAGATATCATTTTCGGTTGGATTGAGATATAATAAAGTGATAGACTCCAGTAGTGATGAATCTATAAGTAATAGAGAATGAGATAACTTGTTCTTGATGGAAACAACTATGAAATGATGCTAGTTAGGATTATAGTTTTGGTGGGTGTGGAATTTTCCGATTGGAGTTCGCCGACAGGTTTTTTGTTTTTGGGTTGGTGTAGATGGTCGCATCGGTGGGTGTTCGAGGAAGATAGTACTGAGGTTTGTTCATGTTTTTTTGATGTTAATGTTTCCTGGGTCGTGGTTTTCTGATCCTTTTCTCTGGTGATTCTGGCTCTTGTTGCGAATGTTTGACAGGTTTAACGCTTGAGTTGTTTGGTTTGGTGTGTTGAATGGGTTGTTTGGTTGGTCTTAATATTTGATGTGTGATGTTTTGATTGTTGTAAATCATGAAGTCCTGTATGGTTTACCACTTTTCCCTCAAAAAGTGTTTTATGGGTTCTCAGTTATTCCTCAAAAGTGTTTGGATAATAAAAATTTTAATTTTCATCCAAAAAGAAGTTGTGCATTAAATTGAGATCAATAGAAACCCAATATTATTTTTTGGTTACTAAATTGAATATAAATTTCATTTCTTGGAATTTTAAATAAAATTATGAAAGTTTTTTTTCATAAATATATATATAAATATAACATAACAATTATTACATTTTATAATCTTCCTATTTTATTTCCATTATAATAAAAAAACGATTAGAAAACAATTCTTTAGTCTATGAATATTTTATTAATAAAATACTTTTTTAATCCACTATTAAAATAACAATATAAAAGTAGCATTCCAATTATTTTTAAAATATTTTTAATAAAGAATTATAATACAAGAATGTTAGAAAAAGAAAATGGAAATGCATCACTTGGAAATAAAAACAAATAATGGTTCCGTAGATTCCAAATAAACTAGGGAACATAGGTGAAAGATAGATCCTTGTTGTGTACCATCAATTTTCAGGGGAAATCCTTAAAATCTGATGAGGTGATCCTATACATAATTAGATTGAATTAGTCATTCATATAATTTTTATTTCTTAATCTATGACCCTCCACCTACTTTATTGTATCCCCGTTATTAGATCATTTCTATACACATTAATAACATAAGAGATCTTTTATATCTATTTTGGACTAGATAGTAACATACATTTAACATTAAATTAGTGTGAATATAATCCCCATGAAAGTGAAACAACATTGGTTAAAATCATATATATCAACAGAACATTAGCAATAAGTCTCATCTCAACACCAACACACATCTAATAAACATCACATTTAACATATCACCCATATCAAAATAATGTATATGGTATTCCCATTAGGCCAAAATATATATGAGGAACATTAAAACTTGTGCTAAATTTTGTATCACACACCCACACTGTTTAAAAACCCATTCCATGGATCCAAATCATCATTTACTAAAATTGACTCAGGATACCGATAAATGTCTCATAGTTTTTAATTTCATTTCAAATAAATCTTCTAAATCAATTAACTTTAGTTAATTTCCAAAACATCTTAAATATCAATTCACCTAAATCCATTTCATAAATCCATTATAAAATCAACTCACATTTTTTTTATAAAAAACCAAATGTTAAAAAAATAAATTTTCTATTTATTACATGACCAAGGTGGTATAAATGCTCATTACGACTTAAAAATTTAAAAATACATTAAATGTGTTTAAATAAACTTTGAATTAAATCCGAATATGGAAATCCAAAAAACACTGTTAATTAAACAAAATTACCATATATAAATTAAATGGAAAATTTTTCCTAACTTAATAAAACTATCACATAAATAAGTATAATAATAAATAAAAAATTAAAATTCTCAAGAACTTGGTTTAATTACAATGATTTAAATGGACAAAAACACCTAACTTTGTTTGATCAAAATCAATATGGATTTCATAACTTATAATACTAAATTATTAATCGAGAAAGGAGATATATCCCAAATATTCTAAAAAAACCAAAAACCCCCATAAATAAGATAACTATTAACTATAATTATAATAAAAAATATTCTATATATCATGAAAGGATGAGGAACTAAAGAAAAATATATATGGGTGAAGACTGGAAATGGAAACATTATGAAATGAATAATTTTCCATGAATAAATTACTTTGATATAATGAAATAAGATACCAATAGGAAATGAGAAGATATTAGGATAGTTCCACTTTCATGGTTCCATTTTAGTTGAATATGAGCTGAGAAAGGAGGAAAATAAGCTTCTCGGTTGAATGGGGGGAAAGGTTCATTTCATTTTATTTTAAAAACAGCATAGACATTTATATTACTTATCCATTATAAATATGTAATGGTGTATCTCTTATTTACCCCATTAGACATAAACTCTATGAATTTGCATGGATGTTCCAAAATCAGTAAGGATGGGGCTTCAATCCCCTACCCACGATGGATTGCACATGATAGGGTGGAATCCTCAACAAGATTCCCATCACATTGTAACATCTAGGATATCTTATTGAGCTCATAAAATAGATATAACAAATACCATTATCACCCATATTACTCCCGATTGGCCCTCCAATGCTATGATAAAGAGACCCTCTCTAGATGTTGTCCAAGGTGTATCCCCAGAGTTATGGTGTGGAGTCCCTAGAAATTTCAGGATGAATCCTCACATGCTATACATGGCGTAGACCATGAACTACATTATGGAGTCAACCCTTATGTTTTTTGTAGTTTAAGTGTTACAATTATACCCCACCAACGCAATATAGTTTCCTATGAAGTACTGCATATATATACTACTGTAAATAACAAAGGATATCTATTATTGCTGCTACAAAATGTCTTACACATTTTTTTGGAATTTCATTCCCCAAATCATTTTTGAAAAATGCCATTAATATCAAAAAATTGAACCCCCAAAATACAATCAAAACTAAAGAATGATATAAAATAGATCAAAATTAAATAATTATAAACAATTGTGGTAAGAGGGTGTTATAATTCTCTCAACCATTCCACATTCATCCACATGAATTTCCTGAAGAAGATAAAGATGAATTAGAAGGGGTCTATTATGACACTAATTTTCATTAGGATGCGGCAATAATCAACTAGAACAAAACTATCATGGAAAATAGTTTCATAATAAATACTACACTAAAACAATATATCAGGTTAAAAATTAAAATGAAATTCCCACACATATTATAATTAAAATAACCTTATATGAGATATAAAAGTTATTGGGATTGATTTTTTTCTACACATAATATAAAATTTACCTAAAATGCTGAAATAGATGTAAGAGAGTGACATCACTAAACCAATTAACCAACAAAAAAAATAAAATCTCCTTGAATTATTCATAAACCACTAAATTCCATATATTATAAAAACTAAATAAGGAAATGATTAGAAGCCCTAAAGGAAAAAATCATAAATAAACATATTAACCATGAAAATTTTTTCTTACCTATCTCAATAATATATCATAACCATAAAACCAATGATGAAAAAATCAGTAACACAATCTTATAAAATAAACTCATTTTTGTAAATCATCAGGAAAAAATAAAGGCTCTATACCCAGGACATAAAACTATATTAGGTAAACTGAGACATAAAATATAGAATACCATCTCTTGGTTAACTAAAAAAATAAAACCACTCCAGGGTTCTAAGTATACCCAATGAAACTCACATCCAAGTTTCCCAAGAAGAAACCCATGGTCACCAATTCTAAACCAATAAAAAATACAACCTCATGATTCATGTAACCTAATAATTATCACTCATTGTATGACAGAATGTAATATATAAAATACATATCCCAAAAATACTTGATACATATAAAAAACATTATCCCAAAATAAACAACCATTCATGAAAAAAACCACAACTGCTCTGAAAAAACATTTTATATTTTTCTACTAAGGGGAAAAAATCTAAACAATCCAAGAGGAATACTAAATCCTTTAAAATACATACATAATTTTATAAAATCTGATTGACCATAAATAGAGAAGAATGATTTAATTTTATAATGTCCTAGAGAATATATTAATACAAGAACCACTAAAAATCTTGTTGTGTGGTTTATATAAAGAATATAGAAATGGGTAATTCCACATAATAAAAGACACCAAAAAATTTCCACCCCTATGGATAAACACTATATTCTTCATCATTGCTACTTGGTGACGCATAAAAAATATTACACAATGAAAGGACCTAAACCAATCGTTATTCCACAAATCAATTCATTAAATTATACTTAACCCAAAAAATATCTACAAAATATTTCATAAATAAAAAAATTTTAAAACCCCTTCCCAGAAAACATACACACTTCTTATGAATCATTTCTTACACAAAATCTATAAAAAAATTTCAATCAACCACAGACCTCATAGAAAAAATAAAATTCCTCTTTTTAATTTTTTATAATTCCATTATAATTCCAATCACATATAAATTTTTATTTATTCAATATTTATCATATTATAATTTCATGATTTCTTGTTTTTAAAATCAAAATCTCTCTAATATACAAAATCCCCTTATTTTAAATCTACAAATATTTTCATATATTAATTATGATATAGATTAACATTGAAATAACTCTCAATAACCATTTTAAAATAATAAATTTTAAATTTAAATCTTTCATAAATTCTATCTTTTGAACTAAAAAATAATTTTCATCAAAAAAATTCATTAACCTCCTTACTGAAAATAAAAATTATAATCATTTAATATATCCTTATTTAAAAACCATACGATTCAATCTAGACATTCATCTAAGGTATTTACCCACATTCTCCCCTAAAACTCAAATGAAACCGTAAAATACCAAAGGTACTAATAGGAAATTCAATTATCATTATCTTCTAACCAAATATGTCAAATGTGTCAAAAAAGAACTCAACAAATAATATCAACCCAAAAAACAAGGGAATATCATGTTTCCCTGTGATGAAGAGAAAGGAAAGAACTTCTCCACACACACAACACTATATAGATTACAATCCTTGTTATTTTATTAACCTAAATAGAACCTAATTATAGAATGAGATATCTATAATATAATGTTTTCATAAATAAACTGAGGTAATTCCTTGGATCTAGAAACTTGATTTGGATTTTGAAATTCCCAAGGAACATTCCCAATCACCACAATCTAGAAACCAGTGCCATGACATCAAAACATAATCATTGATAATGATTTCACCAATAGAAACCATATTTACTGCATATAGATTCCTCCAAAAAATATATCATCACTCATACATAATTTTTAAGAAAAAAACATCAAAAAAATATATCAACGATTAGAAATTAATCATATTGAGTACACAACATAAAAAAAGAGGTATCTTAGATAATGAAAAAAATTATTGTAAAGACCAAGAAATTCCATGATTTTTTTAATTAATTGGGATTATTACGTGTCTTTTAAAATTGTTGGAATGTAATTCTGAGGCCTGGTGTGCCTGAAATTTATTTTTGAACTATTTTTTAAGATACATTTAGTAAATGAATAAGTGGAATTTTATATCTTTTGAACTGGTACCCAGATTAAAAATGTGAGGAAATCATTGAATCCATAGCCCTGAGATTCTCTTAAGGGAGGCTTCACTTTGAACATAGTAGGTCGGGAGAAAAAGTTAGTCTTTGGATTTTTTAATGAAATATAAAATAACATGTAATTGTTATTTTATTTTCTCTAATGTATGGGCAACAGTGGTGGGACCAGTGACGTAGAAATTCATTTAATGGCTTGACTCATCAATAGTGTAACTCCACAATTGTGAATTAAAAGTGGTTCATTAATACATTTAAATGAACCTCATTAATTACTTAGTGAGTTACACTCCTTTCCCCCTCTATTTAAGTGAGGCTCGGGGGGAGTTTTGACAAGGTATCATAGAGCAAGGAACCTCGGGAGAAGTGATGACATGGATTCCACCAACAGAGGATATAAGATTGGGTAACGATGATCCAGGATCAACAAATGCTGATGACCTCACTCTGATGAAGACTCTTCATCCACCAATGACTTTGATACCTCTTATAGTTCACGAGGTAGGGGTTGTCATTTAATTCATGAAGTTCCCACATTTCTTCTCCTCGTTCAAGAATTTGTGGGTGGTTGATTTGGGTGATTTGGATGGGGTGAATCATTATTTTTAATGTGACGTATAATCCACCCCCCCCCCACTTGTTATAATACTAACACAGATGGTGAATTCCAAATGAATAATGCCCGAACCCTCCACCACTTGTTTTTCATTGCGTTATTCAGAGGCAGGTTTTCCCAACATGATGAAACCTTGAAACCAAGAGGTTCACAAAAACCACAGCATCCCAAGAGGAATGTAGGATAATCTGAAAGGAATAACAGAACACTAGAGCTCACCTAGTGGCAAAAAAAGAAGCGTTGGTGCATCACCAATGCTATGGTGTCAGTGGATGAGGGCGTCAACCATCAACCGCCAGATTTGGTGGAAGAGTGGGGCTGCTTAGCGCTATGGTGGTCAGATAGGCGGCTGATAGTAGTCGGCTGTGGAGGTGGAGGTGGTGCGCAGTCGGTCTCCATGCAGAAGGAAGTCTTGGGTCGAAGTTTGTGGCGATGTAGGTGACCCTCTCCTTACGTTTCTCTTAGGTGACTATGTGGTGCCACATATCATTGAAAATAAAGGATCCGAATAGCTCATTTTATCCGTTTGGTTGCAGCAGACCGTGTGACCCCACATGGGTCACACCAGCTAGTGGGCTGAGACGCCGTGCCCCAGCGGGCTGAGCCCGCCACGACACCGCCCAACCAAGCCAGTCTAGGCTGGTTAAGGCTAGGCCGAGGCGGACATAGACTAGGTCAGATCAACCTAAACCGGTTCTAGTCAGGCCTGGTTGGACCGGACCTGGACCCCCTCTCAGGCCCATAAATGCTTAAAAGGTCGTAATTTGCAAACCTGACATTTGTTTGGCGAACCATCTATGGTGTTGGGATCCTTGGAGAGAAACGGTTCATTTGAGATACTCCACAAGAGTTTTAGATAATTTTGGATTACATATGGGTTAGATAAACTCCGAATCCAACTAGGCGCTCAACACTAAAATACCAATAATTTATAGACCAAACATCCGGTTGACGCACTGTCTATTGCATTAAAACCCATATTACCAGATAGATCATTAGGTTAGTTCTTTTTCGGATGACGTAATGGTTGAAATACAACCAATGGATTAATGAATGGTTCTCCCAGAATCAAACATATGATGAGCGGGAATCTAGTGTTTGGCAGTGAGGCGGAGGTTGGATAGATATCATACAGAGGTTAGTATTGAGCAATCTAGTGTGGGTCAGCACCTAGAGATCATATGTGGGTTAGCACCAGGTGATCCTATTTGGAACAACAGTAGTTGACCTGATGAGGACTATCTTTAGAGTGTCCCATTGTGGATCAGCGACATACTGATCATGTGTGGGTCAGATCCTGTGTGGTTCAGCGCTCAACAATCTTGTGTGGGTCAGCACATACTAATACTGTGTGAGTCAGATCTTATGTGGGTCTTGTGGGGGTTAGGACCTATCGACCCTAGGTGGGTCAGATCCTGTGTGGGTCTTGCAGGGGTTAGTACATATCGACTATGGGTAGGTCAGATCCTATGTTGGTCTTTCGAGGGTTAGTACCTACTGATCCTGTGTGTGATAGACTCTGTATGGTCAGCAGAAATTCATATTGATAGAATAAGATGATCTAGCTATGAGACTAATCACTTATACATCTATACTTCAATTATAACTAGTTTGAGCTAAGTCTTTTCTATGGTGCTTTTTGATTGAGATCATGCTTTTTGGATTTAATTTGTGGAATACGGAGAGACCTACATGAATCATGGAGTCTATAATGGGTATTGTTATACTCACCCTTGAATGGGATTCTCCCACACCTTGTTGTTTCTTATGAAAATGACGATCAACATGGATGAGACTTGAGGGAGCTAGCACTAGGTGGTACACATAGGATATTGGCTAACATGGTGAGTAGTGGAGATGAGTTGTACCTACCATTTAGGTATGATCCTCGGTGGATGATTCAAAGAGTTGTTTTCTATTTTTCAGTTGTAGTTGTACCTTTCAGTTGGGCTTGTATTCTGCCCCCTTTACATTTAGTTCACACCTTTACTACTATAGTTTTAATTCATGGTTTCATGTTGTTGTTTTTTTGGATTGTGAGTTTGTACAGGTTTAAAGGAAATGTCTTCCAGTTTTGTGAATAAACATTTTTTTTTCTAGTCGCCAACCCATTTCATATGGAAGCCTGGCTAGGGGTAGTCACAACATGGGCCTCGGGGGACGGGTCGTTGAAAAGTGCTATTAGAGGACTCAGTTCTACTGAAGGACTTAGACTCTTATCTTTTCAACGGAGCAATTTTGTAATGTGTTTTTAGTATGGTTTTTAGGTTGTGGAGTCTATGTTGGTGTGGCGACAAACATTTCCCTAAACCCAGACCATGAATTCTGATTTCTAACTCGGTGCACGAAAAAAATAATTGTGTGTTTTTTGGAAATGTTTTTTTTGATCACTTTTGAGTCATCTCACAAGGTATAACTTTTTTACAATGGACACCTGTTTATTTTCAGGATTCTTCCACGTAGATAACCAACTAGGATTCTCAAGAGAGTACATAATGATGGTCCACCGAGTGATGAGGCTTCAGTGTAGAGCCCTCTTATAGTGTTGGCACCATTCAGTGGTGTACTAGTAGGAGCACAAACTGTGGGGTAGTAGATTTTTCCAACCCCACCAGTAGACTGTGCATGCCAACTAAGCATGTTTCCAGAGTTCTAGAGACAGAGGTCTCTAAGGATTCATAGCAAGATAGATTCCCAGGAAATTGAGGACTGAATGGAGGCTGTGGCTAGAGCTTTTTTCATGGTTGAGGCACATGCGTAGAAGATGGTTATGCTAGCTGCTAGCCTTTTACATGGCATAGTAGAGAGATGGTAGTTCTTGACGCTATAGACATAGGACAAGGAGACTCTTACCTAGATGGACTTTGAGAGCCTCTTCATGGTGGAGTTTATTCTAACATCACTACACTTAGTGCGCATCCAAGAGCCGCTACACTGACATTATGGTAGTTTATTAGTGTCCCAATACCTGGTGAGATTCACCGACCTCTTGTGCTACTCCACCGACTTGGTATGGGACCCATTCTTCAGGGCCCAGACTTTTGAAAAGGTTCTCCAGAAAGAGATCAGAGCGTCGATGATATCACTGAATATCCCAACGTAGGATAAAGTGATTGAGAGAGAATTAGTGGAGGAGATCATCATAACTGATAAGACACCTACGTTGAGAGCCACCACTGGATGACAGGTAGTCGAGTCATATATAGGAGGTAGTGGGATAATGATGCAGGGGTTCAAGCTGGCCAAACCCTCGGGTGGATGACCCCAGGATACAAGGTTGGAGGTTTGGAGCTCACGAGGCAGGGGAGGTCAGCAGGGAGGTAGGTTCTACTTCACGTGTGGTAGGATGGGTCACATAGCTCGAGACTGTACAACCCACCATACCGATGATCAAAAGATGGTCGATGGACCATAGAGGCAGATGTAGAGATTCGAGCGAGGAGGACTGCAGGGTGGCAGATGAGGTAGAGGAGTTGGTTGTGCAGTAGGCTGTTGGTGGCGATTTGAGGTTCTACCATCACCACCACCAAGAGGTCCACCCCGACCATAGGGAGTAGGTGGAAGGGGGAGAGAACAGCTTCAAACAGCTGAAGACTATGACCACGATGCTCTTGAGATGATTCTAGGTACGATATATGTATATTCCACCCTAGTTGTAGTACTTATAGACATAGGTTCCATTCACTCTTTTATTACCACAACACTTGTTTAGAGCTCATAGATTCTGATGGATCTATTGACTCGATTCGTATGATTAGAGATTTCTACAGGAGAGGATTTAATGATTACACACTACTTCTATCAGTGTGAGATTACTCTAGGAGGTGAGAGATTCGGCTGGGATCTCCCAGTAGCAGCATAAAGGGCTTACAATGTCATCTTGGGCATGGACTGGCTATCCACAGTCCATGTTCATATTTTCCATTTTAGGTGCAATTTGTTGTGTGTCTGTGAGGATGGGATCATTTTTTCCTTCACCAGTGAGAAAGAAACCTTTGCAGCACAGGATGGACTTTCTCAAAGTAGGTTTCATCTGATCACACATTAATTGAATAGACTTATCCTCAGATTAGTTAACATGAGGAGTCTGAGTTATCCTGTAGTGGTAGACTAGTATGTCGATGTCATTCCTGAAAATTTTCTGAGACTACCTCCTCACAGTGAGGTAGAATTCTACATCAACCTGTAACTTGGGGTGACACTAATATCTACACCAATATATTGGATGGATATTATGGAGATTGGTTAGTTGCGGGTATAGTTGGAGGACGTGCAGAAGAAGGGGTTCATAAGGAAAAGTGTTTCTCCATGGGCATCCACAATTCTATTTTCCATGAAGATAGATTGGAATATGAGACATTCTATGGTCCAAGGGCACATGAACTAGGTGATCATTAAGAACAAGTATCCACTCTTAAGGATTTATGGCCCCTTCGACCAACTAAAAGAAGATTAATGGTTTTCGAAGATAGACCTCATATTAGGCTATCATTAGCTCTGGGTACGATATGAGGAAGTACTGAAGAAAACCTTTAGATGTCGGTATGGCCATTACAAGTTCATGGTGATGCCTTTCGCCGTGACCGATGCTCCATTATTTTTCATGGGGCTGATGAACAGGATCTTCTAGCTGTACCTTGATCGCATTATGGTGGTCTTCATTGACGACATATTGGGATTCTTGGCGTAAGAGGAGGAGCATGCCACACACCTTCAGATAGTTCTAGATACACTATGAGAGCACCATATTTATATCAAGCTCTTGAAGGGCCATTTTTGGATATAGTAATTCCACTTAATAGGGAACATTATTATGGAGGTTGTATTTTATATGGATTTGGTGAAGATAGAAGAAGTGATTTCTTGGGAGCTACCCAGGAGTGTGACGGAGGTGAAGAGTTACTTGGGATTGGCTGGTTATTATCAGAGGTTCATACCTGACTTCTCTAGGGTAAAATCACCCTTTTTAGCTTTGATGAAGAAGGGAAACCTTTCTTGTGGACAGAGAAGTGCCAACGGAATATCCTGGAGATGAGGTATAGATTGACTAGTGACCCTATCTGGAGGCTACAAGAAGAGGGAATTGGGTATGTAGTCTACTGCGATGCATCAGGGACCGAAGATGGTTGTGTTTTGATGTTTGAGTGAGCGGTGATCGCCTACGACTCACAGAAGTTGAGACAACGTGAGCATAACTACACAACCCATGACCTCGAGTTAGCAGTAGTGGTCTTTGCACTGAATATGTGGCGGATGTACTTGATGGGTGAACGGTTAACTGTTTACTCTAATCATAAGAGTCTTAGGTATATCTTATTACAAAGGGACCAAAACCCAAGATAGTGAAAAAGGCTAGAGGTCTTCCAGGACTGTGACTTCGGGATAGTATATACTCTTAAGAAGGGGGAAAAAGTAGCAGACGCACTCCGCAGGATGACAGATCTACCACTACTATGAGACACGACGGACCTACTAGCCGTGTTGTGGTTATCTTTTGTAGATAGAGATGGAGCAGCTTACCTCTAGTCTATGACTATTTCTCCCCCTCTTCTATAGCGAGTTTGGGAGGTATAGCTTGGAGACATTGAATATGAGGCCCAACTTGCTCATATATCCCCAAGAAATGCTCCTGATGGATTTTATGAAGGTAGGGATCTTGTCGTTCTCTTTTGAGGACACACCATGGTTCCAGTGATGCTTTGAGAGGAGGTGTTGAGGGAGTTCCAAACATCCCCTTTTGTGGTACACCCTAGAGTGGAAAATATGTACTAGGACATTCATTTTCAGTACTGGTGGCCAGGGATGAAGAAACTAATGGAAGAGTTTTCATCCTGATGCCTCACTTGTCAGCAAGTGAAGGCCAAGAAACAGGTAGCATCAGGCTAAGATAAGCCACTAGAGGTACTAGAGTGGATGTGGGATGGTATATTCATGGAATTCATGACGAGGATACCAAATATGTCCAGGATTCAGGATTCCATCTGAGTAATCATTGACTGACTCACCATGTCATCCCACTTCATACCCATCCGAGAGTTGGGATCAGTAGTGATCTTGGGACACCTCTACGTGAAAGAGATTGTGCGACTCCAAAGGGTGCATTCGATGATTGTCTTAGACCATGATGCACACATTAAATCCCACATATGGAAGGGATTCCAAGAGGCATTTTGGACTCAATTACGCTTGAGCACCTCCTTTCACCCACAAACGGATGGTCAGATAGAGTGGAACATACAGACAGTCTAGGATATGCTATATACCTGTGTCCTTGATTTAAACCGCATTTGGCAGGACCACCTACCCATGGTGGAGTTTTTGTACATCAATATTTATCACTCCACCATCAGCATGGACCCATTTGAGGCTTTGTATGGGCGACCATGCAGATCACCTATTTACTGGACAACCCCATAAGAGTCCGCACTTATGGATCCATAGTTGGTACAGGCTACCACAGAGAAGGTGCAGATCATCCAGGAGTGGAAGAAGAATATATAGATCTGGCATAACTCTATGCTGGTAGGAGATGGGCACCCTTGGAGTTTTAGGAGGGAGACCATGTCTTCCTATGAGTCTCACCCTAGCGAGGGATACAGAGGTTTGGCCGGGGTGGCAAGCTATATATGAGGATCGTCGAACATTTTTAGATCCTCAGTAGAGTATGAGAGGTGGAGTACCATCTATCACTTCCACCACAAATGCACCTGGTGCATAATGTTTTCCATGTGTCACAGTTAAGGAGATACGTAAATGATCCATCACACGTTATCGACTAGGGCGAGTTGTACATCAATGATAGGGCAAGGTTTACAAAGTTTCCGGTGGAAATAGGGGATTCATAGGAGTAGGTCCTATAGGGGTGGTCTACCCCTCTAGTATGAGTTTTTTGGAAGCACGATAATCTCTAAGAGAGCACATGGGAGCGGGAGGCTTAGATGTGTGTTCAATACCCCCATTTGTACCCCTAGTTTTGTTATAACTTTCAGGGACAAAAATCTCCATGGCGGGGAGGATGTGAAGACCATGAAATTCCATTATATTTTTTAAATTGATTGGGATTATTATGTGTCAGAAAAAATTGACGGCTCATGATTCTGAGGTCCGGTGTGCCTGGAATGGGTTTTTGAACTTTTTAAGGTATGTTTTGTAAACACATGGGCATTGTTTTCTATCTTTCGAACCGGTGCTCAGATTAAAAATATGAGGACACTGTTGAATCCATAGTGTTGGGACTCTCTTAATGGAGTCTTCACATTGACTGTAGTTGTTCGAGAGAAAATGTTAGTTTTTGGAGTTTTTAAATAAAAGTAAAGTAACATGTAATTGTTATTTTATTTTCTCCAGCGAATGAGTGGCGGTGGCGGGACTTGTGACTTGTAAATCCATTTAATGTCTTGACTCATCAATCGTGTAACTCCACCATTGTGAATGAAAACAGGATCAATAATACATTTAAATGAACCTCATTAATTCTTTGATGTGTTACCCACCATTTCACCCACTAATTAAGTGAGGCTCGAGGTGGAGTTTTGACAAGGCTTCACCAAGAAAAGAATCTATAGAGATGTGACATGACGTCTTCCACCGATGGAGGATAGAATCTTGGGCGGTGATGATCCGTGATTGATGAACGCCGATGACCTCACTCTGACGAGGACCCTCTTTCGGCCAATAACCGTGACACCTCAGATGATTCACAAGGTAGGGGTTGTCTTTTAATTAATTAAATTCCCACACTTCTTCTCCTCATTCTTGAATTTATGGGTGGTCGATGCGGGGGATTTGGAAGAGGTTTATCGTTATTTTTAATGTGATGTATAATTTACCCACACTTGCTAAAATGTTAATGTGGAAGGTGTGGGCCAAATGAATAAGACCTGAAACCTCTGCCACTTGTTTTTCATTGCATTCTTTGGTGTCGGGTTGTCCCAATGTGACAAAACCATGAAAACCAGAGGCTCCCAAAAATGACATCATCCTGAGTGGACCGTAGGTGCATCTGTTAGGAAGAACGGACCACAGGAGCTCACCCAATGGACCGTGGAAGAATCAATGGCACCGGAGACGAGTGACGAAAGATGAGGGAAGCCATAGAAAACTACCAGTCGTGGTGTAAGAGTGGTACCATGGTGGTCGGATAGGCGGTCGACAAGGGCCTACCATAGAGGTGGAGGGAGGGATTTATTGCGTGTCGCGCTGAAGGAAGTTGCGGCTCGAAGCTGTGATGATGTAGGGGACACTCTCCATGTGGTTACATTGGGTGACGAGGAAGATCCCCCTAGAATCACCAATAAAAGATCCAAATGGATTCTTTGAGCTGTTCAGGTGTAACAGACCAGGAGACACCCCCAAGCGGATCGCGCTGGCCGGCGGACTCAGACACCACGACCCTGCCTAGCCGGGGAATGTTGGGCCAGTCCGTGGCTCGTCCCAACCAAGCTGGGCTTGACCTGGAATGTGTTGGGTTGAATCATGATGGTTCAATCCGGGTTGGTTAAACCAGGTTAGACTGGACATAGACCCCTCTTGGGCCCAGAAACTCTTAAAAGGCTGTAACATGTGAACCACATGTATGTTTGATGAACCTTCTATGGCACTGGGATACTTGGAGTGAGATAGTCATTTTGAGATTCTCCATGAGAGTTTTGGAGAAATTTGGAGTACATCTAGGTTGGATCAACTCTGAATCCAAAAGATCCCTCGACACTAAAATGCCAATAACTTATAGACCGGCCATCCGGTCGACGTGTTGTCTATTGTGTTGGAACTTCTAAGATGTGAAGAATCATCGGGTAACATCATTGTGGGAGTTAGTGCTGGTTTAAATTCAACTAATGTCTTGAGAAGTGGTTCTTCTAGAATCAAGCGTACTATGATCCAAAATCTGATGACTGGCCATGAGGCGGAGGTTGGAGAAAGATCAAACAGAGGTTTGTATCGAGAGATCATGTGTTAGTCAACCCCTATCTATCCTATGTGGATTAGAACCGAGCAATCCCTTGTGGATCAGTAGTATGCGACCTGATGAGGACCAGCCTTAGAGTGTCTCATCACGGATCAAGGACATACTAATCTTGTGTGGCTCAGTTCTCAGTGATCTTATGTGTGTCAGTGCATACCGATTCTATATGGGTCAGATCCTGTGTGGGTCTTGCGGGGGTTAGTACCTATCGACTCCAGGCGGGTCGGATCCTATGTGGGTCTTCCGGGGGTCAGAACCTATCAACTCTGGGCTGTTCGGATACTGTGTGGGTCTTGCAGGGGTAAGTAACTTCTGATCATGTGTGGTTTAGACTTTATATGGTCAGTAGTAGTGCCGATTGATAGAATAAGATGATCAAGTTTCGTGACTAATCATTCATAATTCTATAATAAACTTATACCTTGTTTGAGAATAGTCTTATGATTTTTTCTTTCTGATTGAGATCGTGATTTTTGGTTTTACTTTGTGGATTTCTGAGAGACCTTTTGGGGTCTCAAGGTCACTACTAGGTATTGTTATACTCACCCCTTCACGGGCTTCACCTCCACCATGTTGTGTCTTGTGAAAATGATGAGAAGCTTGGCTGAGACATGAGGGAGCAAGGACCAAGCGGTGCATGGAAGAGATTGGTGGACTTAAAAAGCAATAATGATGATATATACCTACCCTTCATGTAGGATCTTTAGTGGACGATTCCTGGATATGTTTTCTATTTTTTAGTTGTAGTTTTACCTTTTAGTTGGGCTGGTATTCTAGACTCTTTATATTCATTACACACCATTACTAGTTCATTTTTACTTTGTGGTTTTATATTTTTGTGTTCCTGGATGGTGTTTTTATACAGGCTTAAAGACAATGTCTTCCTGTTTTAGGAATACGCCTTTCTAGTGCTACTCTCCAACACCTATCCTATGGAAGGTGGGCTTGGGGTAGTCACAACATAAACCCATGGGGGATGGGTTGTGAAATTATGGTGACATATCCTATGTTATATGATATCAAATACGAGTCATCATAATAAATTATATACAATAAGGACAATACAGGCACATCAAAAAATAAAAATCCAAACCAAGTTGTTACCATCATCTATGTGTCTCATGGCCACGATCTATATCCCAAATTGATTGTCACCCAGAAAAATTTAATAAGAAAATATCTAGATCCAAGGAAACTAAAAAATAATAACTACATCTTGTATATGGTTAATGTAGGGTGTGAGGAAAATATTGTTCATTTGGATCCAACCACAAAGTATGTAACATCACGTTAAAAATAAAATCCATTGATGAAAATTTGAAATACAATTAATAATATATGTATTTCACATATATATATATATTTATAAATTAATCATCACTTTTATTTCTATTTATAAATATACTTATTTTTTTATTTTTGAGGGAAAAAAATAATATAGGAAATATTTCTTCATCCCGTACCTATTTTATTGAAATGTTCATTTTGAAATCAATATTTGAAATAACTAAATTGATTTACTATTAAATTGATCTCTATAATTATTTTTTAAAAAATATTAAAAGGTAATAATTACAATATATATATATATATATTAATGTAGCACATCACTATGTAATAAAAAATAATGATGACCTATATGAATGATATACTATTGATCATGATTTATAAAATGTTCCCTATGGAGTAACATCATGTAACATGGGAAATTCAAAATCATCCCCTGATATGATCCTAGAAGTACATATATGGGATCATTAATTGTTCTAATGATTCATTACATGTATATAAAAACCTAAATTCAAGGACATGGAATCATATATTTTACTCACCTATTATAAGGACATGTCCTTTAACATTACTTATTAATGAATTAAATGAACAATTCACATTGAGGATCTTTTAGGTTTAGAGTTTTAGAGAATTAGGACATAACTATGACATCTCAATGATTAAAAAGTATACACTTATACAAAGTTTCCATAAAATAAAAAGTATTAAAAATAAACATGTCTAGTTCCATGTTTTAGATAGCATGTATTTCCTTAATCCCATCCTTGACCCAGTTCATCTTTAAGTCATGTGAAAGGAATTTAAAAAACTTGGGATGAGCATAAAAATCCCAGTAAAGGATAAAAAAAGAAGGAAAACTGTTAGTTTTTCAAAACAACAAATAAACCAAGAATACTTTATCAAAGTAATACTTTTCACCTTTATGAAGTAGTAAATAAAACTCTTCACTGAAAAAAAGATCATTACTTACCCCTTTTGTAACCAAAAGATTACCATAAAACCCATATAAAGAACAGATAACATATAAAGGTAACTTGGGATATAATCATACTTAAATGGAATTACAATACAGTCAACTTCCACACAAACTTAATGGAATAGCCATACGACCGACTTACATACCCAATGCATTAGAGGTTATAACGTAATCACCCGTCCTGGTATTCACGGCACCACCCGTCATATGGTTTATCACATAACCACCCGTAAAATGTCCAAGTACCATCATTACACATAAAATATTGAAAGTATAAACATTTCAATAACAACATTTAATTTTCAATCACAAAAAGTAATTCCATGATATGGAATTAATCAATCCATTTCAAAAATTATTTAAAAGAGATTTTTGAATCAAAGAGTCCCATACCACATTGAAGCTTTTAATGGAATTATAATTTTAAAACATTAATGTCCATATAAATAAATACTGAAAACCATTTTGAAAACATGGACATTAAAGATAAATATTTAGAATAATGAATCTTTAAAACATTTAAAACAATATTTTTGTAAAAGATTTTTTAACAAAATGAGAGATTCATGAATAAAAATAATTGTGGAATAAAATTTAATCCAAACTTTATAATATCATGAGAATAAATGGATTCATGATATAATATGTCAAAGGACAGTATACACACCATATAAGAGTGAATTGGTGCGTAACAACAATGAAGTCTCAATGGAAATGTAAATTGAGATAAAATCCATTTTAAAGATGGTATCCTTAAATTAAGGATAAATATACCACATAATTATGTGTGAAAATATAAATACACCCAATATAAATGGATATTATGTGTGAAAAAATAAGAGGTCATTCACACATAATCTTGGAAAAACAAAATTAATGACATAGATATTTAACTCAATGAAATGAGATTTCGTTATGATTTCCCATACAAGTTCGTAAGAATTTATCAATGAGATGATTATGTGTAGAAATAGTATATCCACACAAAGGTTTGTGTAAATTACAACATAGAGATTCCACACATAATCTTGGAATAATAAAATCAAGAAGTAGAGGTTTAAACCAAAAAATTGAATGTCGGTAAAGAATTTCCCTTACAGAAATTTGACAGCCTAACAACATCACCTTAAAATTCAGAAAATGAGTTGATGAGAGAGAAAATGGTATCAAATAAATTGGACATAAAAATTACATAAATAAGGATATATAAGAACATATCCCAAAATAATCGTATGTGAATTAAAATACAAAATAAAAGAAGTCTTTTAAAAAGAGGAGGGTGAAAGTTCCCCTTACCGAGTTGGGTAACTTTCGAAACATACACCCCATGGAAGAAGGGTCATACAATGAAGATATAAATACCCATAAAGAAATTATACTACACAAAGAGTATAATATTGGGAAGTAAATACACCACTCAAAGGAAATATTGGCAAACATAGCATAAATGTCACGGGAATAAAAGTGAGATGAAAAATTCCTTACGAAAACTCGGCAGCCTAACGACGCCACTTAAAACGTTCAAAAATGGATTGATGAGATAAAATAGGGTCTATCATAATATTAACATAAAATATAAAGCAAGATGAATATAAAATAATATCACTCAACATAACAAATAGGAGTTTAAAATAAGTGGCACAAAGGAGAGTAATTAAAAAGAGAGAGATTGGATCTCTTACGAAAATTCGACAGCCTAACGGCGCCACTCAAAACATCCAAAAATGGATTGATGAGATAAATACAGTCTCTCATCATATGAACATAAAACATAAATTAATATTAATATAAAATAAATCCCAATAATAATAAATATGACCTTAAAAGGAATGACATAAAAGAGTGTACTTGAAAAGAAAGAGAGGGGTAGGATCCCTTACCTCGTGTCCGACATGACTCGATCATTCTTTAATCTCCTGAATAATAAAATTTCGTAAATTTATAATTGCTTAAGTACCTCATTTAAATATTATTATTCAGTTCATATCACATATTATAATGTTATAATAATTGGTTTATAATGTGAGTTCATATCAGACGTTTTTGTCGATGTTCGGTACATGAGTAAAAATTGAACTTGTTGGAAAAGAATTTTCCATGTAGTTATAGGTACATCATCACCAGAATGTTTTAAATATCATATATATCCAGTATATATTAATGTTTTACTATTCCATAACATTTGGAGATAAATAAATTAAAAGAACTGTTCACGGAGACGGTAGGTCCTACGTACGCATGAACGCTACTTTCATTTTTTTTCATATTAATTGAATTAAAGTTAAAAGAGAGAGATATATATATTATAATTCCAGAATGATATCCATCATTTAGATGTAATATATGACATATATATCCATTATATATATGTACTTATAATATTACATAACATTTGGAGATAAGAAATGAAATGTACCGTTCATGGAGACGGTAAGCCATACGTACGCAAGAACACTACTTTCATTTCTTTGGCACATTAATGTAATTAAAACTAGATGAGAGAGATATATATATATTATAATTCTAGTATAATATATAAGTTATATATATATCATAATTTCATTAATTTCATTCTTTATACAGTCCATGTATTGCATGAACGAGTCACATCACTTGAGGGGGCGGTAGTCCACACTTCCGCAAATAAACTTTTCGCATTTTCACAACATGAAAAGAATAAAGTTATGTATTAAATATAAAATACAGAAGCATAGAGAAAAAATAAATATAATATATATCATAAATAAATATATTTCCATCATAATTTCCACCATGATAGGGGGTATGAGAGGATAGAACAATCATCGTTTCGTGATGCAGTAATTCGCCATCCACAGAAATAGTATGTTCCTTAACAATTATATGGAGGTGTGTGCTATTGTAGCTAGATTAATCCTCATAAACACATCCTAGTATATTGAATATACTTGTTTTGTTACAAAAGAAATAAATAAAAAGAGTTTAGGGGGTTGGAGAAGCAAAATAAAACAAAAGAACACTAGGGAAGACATTACCTTTAAAACGGGTAACTCTTTTTTATTTGAGCTCAAATGATTCCTTGAGAAGACTTATGCCCAAATAGAGGCTTCTAGGAGTAATATAGGGATGTTTAGAGACAAAATTGGAAGGGTTTGGACGATCCAAAGGCTTGAGAAGTGTGGGTAAGCTATTAGAGGTGGGGGCCTTTTATAAGAAGAGAGGAGGGGCACTCATGGAATGTTATAAAAGGTTACATTATTATAAAATGATTTTCAGATTTTAAAGGTCCCAAAATGATATATTTCTAGGGTAAGGTGATAAGGTTTTGAAATACACCCATACAATATGTTTTTTACAAGTTTAGGTCTTATATTTCACATTATCGTTTCATTTTATTTAAATCATTAAACAATAAGGTAATCGATGCATCATCATGGTGTCATATATAATTTACTTAATTTAATGTCTAAAAATTATCAACAAATATAATTATGTAAGAAATATTTTTATCTTTCTAATGAATATTTATTGTCAAAAATATGACTTGTATAATCCCATTTAAAAATTGTTTTAGTAAAACAACTCATGTTTTTGACCTTTTTATCTTAACTTTAAGTAAAAAGTTATTAATGTCATTTTCCTACCAACGTGGCTCCATGGGGTCCCCATGCTGACCAATGGACTGTCTTGGTCGGCCATTACACATACAATAATGGTAGGACATGTGTCAAGGTCATTTCATATTATTAAAACATTATTTTTACCTTAAACTACACTTATTACCTCTAATCGCGATTAAAAACATAAAAGTTACTATTCACAAAAAAATTATTTTAAACCCATTTAACCACATTTTACTTCTTAATGAAAACCATGTATGTTGGATTTTTTAAATTCAAAACACAGAGGCGGTAAAATTTAATTTAAACGAAAAAATCAGTTTTTTAAGTACCACTTAGTGGTTTCACTATTCATCAAAAATTTAAGTTTTTCAGAGAAATACCAAAAATTCACCCTAAGATATATGTGATATTCCGAATTCAAAAATGATGTCTATTTTACAAAATTCGAAACATATAAGTTGCATTAATTAATTTAGTAATTAATTCCTGCTGTCCAAACAAATAGCGTGTTTTTATGAAGAAAAATGTATCAAAAGATTGACACTAGTTTAAGTCCGATTTCAAAGTGAAATTAATTCCAATGACCACCATTGGATTAAATGGTAAAAATATATTCTAAAAAAACTTTAATAAAAATTAAAAATATAATCTATTAATATAAAAAAATCAGATTAAAAGGAGGTTTTGAATTAAAATGCAACATTTTAAATAAAAATGATCTTTATCGGAAAAATAACAAAAATTTACACAAAGTAAATTTTGATGTCCGGATTCTAAAAAAGGATTTTATTTTGTCAAATAAAACATATAAAAATGTAAATAGTATATTTAATAAGGTTTCTCCATCAAAAGGTGGTTAATCGAACTTTTAAAGAATATTAGAACATTTATGCTAAAAAATGGATTCATTTGCATTTTAAGCCTCTAAAATTTATTGGATAAAAGTAAAAATAATTGAAAACCATATATAATCATTTTGTAGTTAGTTTTGTTCATTCCCACCATTACAATGGCTAGGCTTTAACTACCATTTAATAAAATATTATTTTATTATTAGAGTGCATCATAAGATTTCAAAGGAACTCGTTGTCGCGTATTCGGTACTCCATTGAGCATAGCATTCCCTTTAAAGTAATATTAATATTTTATTCACAAATATGGATAAATATAAAAATTTCATATTCCTTATTTATCTGGGGTGTTACATCCTTCCCCCCATTTGGGAATTGTGTCCTCGCAATTTTAAAAATTGGGCTTGGAAACTTCATTGAAAATCCCTAATCGGATCAAGAGTCAGTAAAACTATCACTTTAAAAGAAAGGAAGGGAAGAACAAAGGTAACTTGAGTTAACCCACACTAGGATTCCATGTATGAAAATATGGATATGTAAGAAAAAACAAAGGTTCATGTTCTGAGGGAGTGTGATAGAAAACATGTTTAGGAGAAAGTTAACCACCAGATAATCACAAACTTGTGATGGGTTAAACAGTATTGGATTTCCCAGTAGGAAAAGTTAATGGACAACATTTATTTAGTAAATTTTCATTGAGGAATTTATTTTTTGAGCTTAACTAAAACTTAAGGAAACATACTTACTTGTCATGTTGACTTTCAACTTTTAATAGATTTATTACATGAACTCGTATTTTCTCCAAAAGATGAGTATTTAGGATGACTTGTTTACATTAAGAGAGCTATAATCAACTTCTAGAGAATCACCTAATCCAAAAAAGAGAACTGTATAATTCCCATGTCTTTAGACCATTACCAAAACTGAAATCAAAAAGGTTAGTATGAGATCAGATAATACCCACAAAGGATAATCCTTTATAAAAAGGAAATCTATTCTTAATCTCCAAAATATTTCAAAAAATACCCAAAGTTCATAAAATACCATTCAATAAACAATTTGTCCATAAAATTATTCAATGTAAACCAAACTAAGATTGAAACCCCAATATTTGAAGGATTTATTCACATAGTCTTTCAAAGTAAAAATTAACATTTCTCTCCAAATAACATTAGTTTCTCTTAAAGTCTCATATTGAAAAGTAATTAACCTAATCAAATATCCTCCATGATAGGTTAATCATTTCCATAGATAAACCAAAATAAACATAATCTTGATTCCTAAAATCATATAACTAAAAAGAATAATTCAAACTAACCAGGGACTTCACGTAGTCTAGTGGAAGGCGATAAATACCAGTTGCACTTTGGTTGTGGGTTCGATTCCCACAGCTTTGTCCGACGCAACAGGTTGTCACACGGTCTATGTGATGTTCTTTTTCCAAAAATACATAATTCTTAAAACATTCCCCAAAACGAGATAAAATCTTCAAAAATGATCATAACATATTTTAACCTCAAGTTTATCTCATTCCTTTCATTTTCCATCATATCATAGAGTAACCCATAATTACCTAAAAAGTAGAGATCATATAAACCCTAATGGTTACCTTTATAATTATTACCTGAACTTCCACACCGAGTTGGTCATCTCATACATGATGCATTAGAGAACTCACCATGGTTCAAGTGGTTGATCATGACTCCTTGATAGTTGGTTTAGCACAACCACGAGATTCCTCATTGAATCCCCCATTTCATCCAGTCTCTTAATCAGATAACAACCACAGTTCCACCAAACCCATTGTCACTTTGGTTCCTTCTAGATCCATCCATTTACTAAAAACAGAAATGTCAGTGTGCGTATATCAACAAAATCATCATGTATTAATGAGGAAGATAAACACTAAGATATACTTACTCATTCACTTTATCTAAAAACTATGACTCTTTTTGAAATCCTAGACATTATGGTAATTTCACTTATGCTTATAGAATACCCTAACCTCTAAAGTTATCTAAACAAACCTTTGATACCAACTATAAGGCCCCGACCTTAAACATTACTTATTATTGAATTAAATTAATAATTCACATTAAGGATCTTTTCAGGTTTAGATTTTTAGAGAATTAGGACATAACTATTACATCTCAAAGATTACAAAGTATACACTTCTACTAAGTTTTAATAAAATAAAAACTCTTAAAAAGATACATGTCTAGTTCCATGTTTTAGATAGTATATATTTCCTTGATCCCATCCTTGACCCTATTCATCATTAAGTCATGTGGAAAACATTTCAAAAACATGGGTTGAGAATAAAAATCCAAGTAAAGGATACACAAAGATGGAAAACTATTAGTTTTTCAAAACAACAAGTAAACCAAGAATACTTTATCAAAGTAATACTTTTCACCATTATGATGTAGTAAAAAAACTCTTCACTGAATAAAAGATCATTACTTACCCCTTTTGTAACCAAAAGATTACCATAAAAGCCCATAAAAGAACACATAACATATAAAGGTAACTTGGGACATAAAAATACTTAATTTGAATAACCATATGGTCTACTTTCACATATACTTAACGGAATAACCATACACCCATCTTCCATACCCAATGCCTTGGAGGTTATAACATAACCACCCATCCTGGTATTCCCAGCACCACCTGTCATATGGTTTATCACGTAACCACCCGTAAAATGTCCAAGTACCATCATTATGCATAAAATATTTAAAATATAATCATTTCAATAACATTTAATTTACAATCACAATAAGTAATTCCAAGATATTGAATTAATTAATCCATTTTCAAAAATCATTTAAAAGAGATTTTTGAATCAATGTGTCCCATACCACTTTGAAGCCTTTAATGGAATTATAATTTTAAATCATTAATTTCCATATAAATAAATACTAAAAACCATTTTTAAAACATCGACATTAATGATAAATATTTAGAAAAATGGATCTTTAAAACATTTAAAACGATATTTTTGTAAAAGAGTTTTTAACAAAATGAGAGACTCTTGAATACAAATAATTGTGGAATAACATTTAATCCAAACTTTATAATATCATGAGAATAAATGTATTCATTATATAATATGTCAAAGGACAGTATACACACCATATAAGAGTGAATTGGTGCATAACAACAATGAAGTCTCAATGGAAATGTAAATTGAGATGAAATACATTATAAAGATGGTAACCTTAAATTAAGGATAAATCTATCACATAATTATGTGTGAGAATTTTAAATACCCACAATATAATTGGATATTACATGTTAAACAATCAGAGGTCATTCACACATAATCTTAAAAAAACAAAACCAATGACATAGATATTTAACTCAATGAAATGAGATTGAGTTATGATTTCCCATACAAGTTCATAAGAATATATCAATGAGATGATTATGTGTAGAAATAGTAAATCTACACAAAGTTCTGTGGAAATTACATCATATAAATTCCACGCATAATCTTGGTGTAATAAAATTCATAAGTAGAGGTTTAACCCAAATAATTGAAAGTGGTTTAAGAAGTTCGCTTATAAAAATCCGACAGCCTAACAGCATCACTTTAAAATTCATAAAATGAGTTGATGAGAGAGAAAATGGTAACTCATATCATGGACATAAAATTTACATAAATAAAGATATATAAGAACATATCCCAACATAATAGTATTTTAATTAAAAGACATAACAAAAGAAGTCTTTTAAAAAGAGGAGGGTGAGAGGTCCCCTTACTAAGTTGAGTAACTTTCGAAACGTACACCCCATGGAAGAAGGGTCATACAGTGAAGATGTAAATAACCATAAATAAATTATACTACAAAAAGTGTATAATAATGGTCAGTACATACACCACTCAAAGTAAATAGTGGAAAACATAGCATAAATGTCACAGGAATAAAAGTGAGATGAAAAATCCCTTACGAAAACTCGGCAGCCTAACGGCACCACTTAAAACTTCCAAAAATGCATCGATGATATCAAATAGGTTCTCTCATTATATTAACATAAAATTTAAACAAATAGGAATATAAAATAAAAATCCCCAACATAACAAAGAGGACCTTAATAGAAGTGACATAAAGGAGAGTACTTAAAAAGAAAAAGATTGGATCTCTTATGAAAATTCTGCAGCCTAACGGTGCCACTCAAAACATCCAAAAATGGATTGATGAGATAAAATAGGTTCTCTCATCATATGAACATAAAAATTACAGTAAGAGTAATATAAAATAACATCCCAATCATAATAAATATGAGCTTAAAAGTAATGACATAAAAGAGTGTACTTAAAAAGAAAGAGAGGGGTAGTATCCCTTACTTCGTGTCCAACATGACTCGATCGTTCATTAATCTCCTGAATAATAAAATTTGGACAATTTATAATTTCTTAAATACCTCCTTTAAATATTATTATTCATTTCATATCACGTATTATAATGTTATAAAAATTGGTTAATAAAGTGAGTTCATATCAGACGTTTTTGTCGATGTTCGATACATGAGTAAAAATTGAACTTGTTGGAAAAGAATTTCCCATGTAATTATAGGTACATCATCACCAGAATGTTTTAAATATCATATATATCCAGTATATTTTCATTTTGTGCTATTCCATAACATTTTGAGATAAAAAAATTAAACACACCTTTCATGGAGACGGTAGGCCGTAAGTACGCATGAACACTACTTTCATTTTTTTGTCATATTAATGGAATTAAAGTTAAAAGAGAGATATATATATTATAATTCCCAAATAATATCTATAATTTAGATGTAATAAATTTCATATATATCCATTATATATATGTACTTATAATATTACATAACATTTAGAGATAAGAAATGAAATGTACCGTTCATGGAGACGGTAAGCCGTACGTACGCATGAACGCTACTTTCATTTCATTGGCACATTAATGGAATTAAAACTAGATGAGATATATATATATATATATATTATAATTCCAATATAATATATATGTTATATATATCACATAACTTTGTCAATTTCATTCTTTATACATTCCATGTATTGCATGAACGAGTCACATCACATGAGGGGGCAGTAGTCCACACTTCCTCAAATGAAATTATCGCATTTCCACAACATGCGATGCATAAAGGTATGTATTAAATATAAAATACAGAAGCATAGATAGGAAATAAATATAATATATATCATAAATAAATATAGTTCCATCATAATGGCCTCCATGAGAGGTGGTATGAGAAGATAGAACAATCATTGTTTCGTGAGGTAGTAATTCTCCATCCACAGAAACAGTATATTCTTTAACTATTAGATGGAGGTGTGTGCTACTGTAGCTCTAATCCTCCTCATAAAAACATCCTAGTATATTGAAGATACTGTTATTGTTACAAAAGAAATAAATAAAAATAGTTTAGGGGGTTGCAGAAGCAAAATAAAACAAAAGAACACTAGGGAAGACATTACCTTTAAAACGGGTAACTCTTTTTGATTTGAGATCAAAGGCTTCCTTGGGAAGAATTATGCCCAAAGTGAGGCTTCTAGGAGTAATATAGATATGTGTAGAGACAAAATGGGTAGTGGTTGGCCGAGTGAAAAGCTTTAGAGGTGTGGGTAAGGTGGTAGAGGTGGGGGCCTTTTATAAGAGGAGAGGAGGGGCACTCTTGGAAAGTTATAAAAGGATACTCTATTATAAAATTATTTTCAGATTTTATAGGTCCCAAAATGATATATTTCAAGGATAAGTTGATAATGATTTGAAATCCACCCATAAAATAGGTTTTTGAAAAGTTTTGGTCTTATATTTTATATTATCTTTTCATTTTATTTAAATTGTTAAATGATGAGGTAATTGTTGCATCATCATGGTGTCTTAAATAATTTACTTTATTTAATGTCTAAAAATTATAAAAAAAATATCATGATGTAGGAAATCTTTTTATCTTTATAATTAATTTTTATAGTAAAAAATATGACTTGTATAAACCCATTTAAAAATTGTTTTAGTAAAACAACTCATGTTTGTGACATTTTTATTTTAACGTTAAGTAAAAAGTTATTAATGTCATTTTCCTACCAAAGTGGCTCCCTGGGGTCCCCAAGATGACCCATGGAATGTATTAGTCGGCCATGACACATCCAATAAGGTTAGGATATGTGTCAAGGTCATTTCATATTATTAAAACATTATTTTTACCTTAAACTACACTAATTACCTCTAATCGCGATAAAAAACTTAAATGTTACTATTCACCAAAAAATTATTTTAATCCCATCGAACCAAATTTTACTTCTTAATGTCAACCATGTATGTCGGATTTTTGAAATTCAAAACACAGAGGTGGTAAAATTTTATTTAAACAATAAAATCAGTTTTTTAAGTACCACATAGTGGTTTCACTATTCATCAAAAATTGAAGTTTTTCTGAAATATACCAAAAATTCACCCTAAGCTATATTTGATATTCAGAATTAAAAAATTATTTCTGTTTTACAAAATTTAAAACATATAAGTTGCATTAATTAATTTAATAATTAATTTTCGCTGTCAAAAAATAGCGTGTTTTCAGGAAACAAAATGTAACAAAAGATTAACACTACATTAAGTCCGGTTTCAAAGTGAAATTAATTCCAACAACCACCATTGGATTAAATGGTAAAAATATATTCTAAATACACATTAATCTCAATTAAAAATATAATTTATCCATATAAATAAATCAGATTAAAAGGAGGTTTTGAATTAAAATGCAACATTTTCAATAAAAATGATCTTTATTGGGAAAATAACAAAAATTTACACAAAGTAAATTATGATGTTCTGATTATAAAGAAGGATTTTATTTTGTCAAATAAAACATATAAAATTGTCGAAAGTATATTTAAAAAGGTTTCTCCATCAAAAGGTGGTTAATCAACCATTTAAATAATATTAGAAGATTTATGCTTAAATATGGATTCATTTGCATTTTAAGCCTCTAACATTTATTGGATAAAAGTAAAAATATTTGAAAAACATATATAATAATTTTTTAGTTAGGTTCAGGTCATTCCTTCCATTACAACGTCTAGGCATTAAATACCATTTAAAATAATATTATTTTATTATTAGAGTGCAACGTAAGATTTCAAAGAAACTCATTGTCGCGTATTAGGTATGCCATCGAGCAAAGCGTTCCCTTTAAAGTAATATTAATATTTTATTGACAAATATGGATAAATATAAAAATTTCATATTATTTATTTGCATGGGGTGTTACACCTATGTCCTCTAATAACATAGTTGATCTTTATAATAAAACCATGACTACAAAGTATCCACCTCACAATATATAACATCCATCCTCTTTATTACACACATAAACATGATTTGCTACATAAACATGAACATAAGACAACACTGAGTATCTATAGGTCTATTGTCTTGGGAAAATAACGAAATTACATAACAATATAGAACATAAATCCCAACATCTATATTTCAAACTTCTTTTACATGACCACAACATTCCTTCGTACTTATCAATGCATGGGATAACCTGATGAAATTCCTAAAAAATAGTCTGATATAAATCCTAGTAAGGGATTAAATTGGTTATAACATTAATAATAGAGTACATTTTAATCAAAAAGAATATCAATGGATCCAAAAAGAGTCATGAATATAAAGGCATGCTATAATATTATTATAATTACATGGAAATGTGGAAACAATGTTTAATACGATATTATCATGAGACAAGGATCGTTGCCCATCGAGAATGAGTAAACCCTCATTGAAAATGAATTAGTATTAGTAAACCCTAATTTAACATTTTGTGTCATGAATCTGATCTTTACCCATTGCATTATAGCATTATCCGAGCACACCCTATATAAACATTTCATTTCATGTATAAGTGTGACACATGGATCATTTAACATGGAATCATTCAACATAATAATTTTTTCCCAATAAAGGAATGTGGAATACATACATGAAACTATATAATCAATAATTATATGTGCATAAAGGTGAATACCCTTGATATAGAAACAGTTATTTTATTCACATACACGATGATTCTACAATGGGAAATTTTGGCAGCATAACAACATCAAATAGAAATCGTAAAATTGGATGATGAGAGAGAAAATGGTATCAAATAATTTATACAATAAATTTAAAGTAAGGGGGTTATGTAAAATAATATCCCAACATATTTAATGGAATTTAGATGAATAATATAACATTATTTCTTGAATGTATATGAGAAGAGAGAAATTTGTTACGGAATTTTTGCATGGTAACGTGTGTACATGAGAGGAATTAATGAGAGAGAAATAGGTCCCTCATAATTTTAAAATAAGGACTGAAGTTTAAGGGAGGTTTGAAACCATACCCCAACATTTGTAATTGAAAATAAAATGGTATAACAACATAATGAAATTTGGACAGAAATGAGAAAAGAAGAAATCCCTTATAGAATTTTGGCATGGTAACGAGTGTACATGGGTGGAATTAATTAGAGACAAGGGGGTATATCATAATTCAAACATTATTAAATAAGTATAGGGTAGGTTTTAAATCACTCCCAAACATTTTTAATTGAAAATAAAATGGCATAACATTATAAGGAAACATGTACATAAATAAGGAATGAAGGAAAGTGAGGATACCTTACTTGGAAGTGTGATCCCAAAGGTTTAGGAGAGGGCTAAGAAGGGATTCATTAGAGATTAAGGCACCTTGAGAGGATTATAGGGATAATATTAAAGGGTTTTGTAGAGATCCAAATAGTTTGAGAGAAGAGTAATCAAATATTGAATGGATTTATATAGGAAAGGATAGAAACTTATTTATTATTTCTGTTTTTGATACCACACATTAATATAATAAAAACAACAAATCAACCCATGATTTTTCCCGTGGTTTTTTCCAAAAAAATATTTTATAAGTCCAATGTCTTATCTTAATAAAATATTAGGCTTACTTATGTTGAGCTAAGTCACACTCTCAAGGAAATCATTTTAAAATGTTAAAATGTTTTATATGTCTTGGAGGGTCCACTAAGGCATTGTAAAAAAAAACCTAAAATCACAATATATTAAAATTAATGGATATATTTCCCGAACATACCATTTATATTATTTTATGACATCATTAATGGGTCATTATGATGTCATAAATCACATTATATATTTAAACAATATTTAATTTTTACCGAAAAATTCGATTGTCCTGTAAAATTATGTAAAATTCACTATTGGATAATTTCGACATACTGATTACAATAATAATATTAATGATAACAAAATAATTTTCTAAATTTGTGAATTTTTACATTTAATTTAAAAACCAATATTTCTAACAAAATTCACAGGTTTTGACAAAAACATCATTCAAACCATAATAAAAATTACAATTGTATACATAAATATTATATGATACTTTATATTTAATAAAACATAATTTAGTATAAGTAATATATAAAAATATTATTTAATTTAAATATCCATAAATTCATCACAATAGATTTTGTAATTGAATATTAGTAAAAAATACCATTTATTCTTAAAAAACTCTTTACAAAGTAAACATAATAAAATGAATGTATATTATTTATTCTATAAAAAATAATGAAAATAATCATTGTGATAGGTTTTTGTTACATAAACTCTTATAACACCTTCATATGACATAAGCTTAAGGTGTAAGATACTGATAGACTCTTGGGGTGGCTCAGATAACATCGCTTAGGTGGTAATCTCTATCAACTTCAACTTCTCGTATAGGAAGTTTTGTTCAAAATTAATGTGTTGAAGCTGAAAATCGGATTGGTCAAGAGAAAATCCTAGTGACACCACCACCTTTCCAAGCTCTAGTAAATGTTCTTTATACAGAGAAATTATACGTGTTGAGGCTATCATTTCCTTAGTATGAGTAAATTTGATTTGTTAAAGTCCTATATTTATAATAATCATGTGATCACTGTTCAATGACTATATTAGCAATTATAACAATAATTAACTATATTTTAACATCTAAATACATAAAACCAAATAAGATCATATGTTTTATATAAACATCTTACATAATAATACATTTAATTAGATTACGTAGAATCTGCATAAGTAAAATATTGGGTCATTACAATCTTCCCGTGTTAAGAAATTTCACAATCAAAATTTCCTTTTAAAACACTAAAATAGATAAGGGTAAATCTACATAATCACTTCCTCTAATTCCAATGTATCTTATTAAAAGTTTTGGTTTCACCACAACAACTTGATGAGGGGAATTGTCTTATTTTGTAGTAATTTTTTTCTACAATCTAATATCTTCATCAACTTTTCTTCATATAAGAGGCCATTCTCTAACGGTACCACCTCGGGATTGAGTACATGCGATGGAGCAGGTATGTAATTCCTAAAGAGTGATACATGTAATACATCATTTACTTGAGATAGGTTCATTGGTAGTGTTATTAGATAGGCCACTACTCCAATGCAATCAATGATCCAAAAAGGGTCGATGTACCTTGGACTAAGATTTCCCTTCTTCCCAAGTCTCATAAATCACTTCCACGGTGATATGTGGTGGAATACCATGCCCCCAACATCAAACTCAAGGTATTGGCAGCGATTATCAGCAAATCTATTTTATTAACTCTAGATAGGATTAATGTTCTACTTGATGGTCTTAACCTTATCCACTATTTATTTGACCATTTCTAGACCAAGGAGTTTTATCTCCCAAACATTATCCCAATATGCTGGTGTTCAACACCTCTTCCCATGAAAGGTTTCATAAGGATCCTTTTGGATGCAGGATTGAAAACTATTAATGTAAGAGAACTCAACCAGAGGAAGATGTTGATCCCATCCTCCTTTAAAGCCCATTGAGAATGCTCTCAACATGTCCTCAAGTGTATGGATATTCCGCTCAGATTGCCCATCATTTTGAAGATGATACACCATAATAATGTTTACCTCAGTATTTTGATCAAGTTAAAGACTCTTATATAACATAGAGTTGAAGCTTGCATCATGATTTGATATAATAGATATTGGTACCCCATATATCCTTACCACTTCCCAGATGTACATCTAGGCCATTTGATCCAATAATAAATCATCTCAAATTGAAATGAAGTTTGCAGTCTTGGTAAGATGATCTACAACAACCCAGATAGAACATTTTCCATTAGATGCCTTTTGAAGTGCAGTGACAAAGTCCATGGTGATGTTCTCCCATTTTCATGTTATTATGGGTAATGGTTTCATCATCTATTTAGACTTCTTCCTCTTATCCTTCACTTGCTGACATACCAGGCACTTTGATGTATACTCAGCGACCACCTTCATCAGGTTATCCCACCAATAATTCTATCATCGATCTCGATTCATATTTTTTTTGTGGGTAAATAGAGAAATTTTAACAATGTTCATCACCCAAAAGTTCCCTCTTTTACTCCAGATTTTATGGAACACATAGTTTTGACCAAATCACACAATTCCTTCTTCATTAACATTTAACTATGAGGATTTCCCTTTTTTCATAGTTTCCACACACATCTGAGTTCCCACATCATCCTCTTCAGCATCCCTTATCCATTACAAAATAGATAGTTGAACAATCATTTGTGAAAATATTGATGATGTTCCCTTCTGTATGATTATCATATCTATCCCCATAAAATCTAAGAAGATTAGATCATTTTATATTCCCATAAATGATAGAATTGTTGGGTATTTTCTACTTAGAGAATCCACCACCTTTTTCACATTCCCAAGGTGGTAATTGATTGATAAGTCATAGTCTTTGATCAGATATAGCCAACTTCATTTCCACATGTTCAACTCTTTCTGTGAAAATATAGACTTGATGAATTTTTGATCTGTGTATATTTCACACTTCTCTACATTGAGGTAATGTCAACAAATTTTTAAAGCGAATATTACAACAGCTAAATCCATATCATGTGTTATATTTTTTTTTCTCATGAGCTATCAATTACCTTGAAGCTAGACCACGACTTTGTAATTTTTCATCCACACACATCCCATTCTCTTCTTCAAAAGATCACTAAATACCACAAAAAGTTATCCACTTGTGGGTATTGTTAGCACGCGCGTAGGGATAAGCCTCTTTTGAACTCCTTGATGCTCTCTTCACATTCGTGACCCCAATAAAACATGACTCCCTTCTGAGTTATCTTGGAAAGAGGGTTTGGAAATCATTAGAAATTTCTCCCAAATCAGTCATAATATCTAACTATCCCTAGGACGCTACAGATACATGTCACTGATGTTGGCATCGCCTATCCCTCAATTGTGGCTGTCTTGGAGGGATACATAGATATATGATTGCTTGTGATGACATGACATAGGATTGTGACTTCCTTCAACCAAAACTCACAATTTTTATACTCTACATAAAGCTTCTTCTTTCGTAAGGTCTCTAGTACAGTGCTTGGATTCTCCTCATGATCCTCCAGGGTTTTGAATTATATTATAATATCATCTATAAATACTATGAATTTTTTTGAAGTAATCTCTAAAGACTCTATTACTCAATTCCATGAAGATTACTATATCCTTAGTGAGTTCTAAAGGCATCACTATGAATTCATAGTGTCTGTACTATGTACAAAAAGCAGGCTTAGGGATATCCTCCTTCTTCACCCTTACTAGGTAATATCCAGACCACAAATCCACCTTGGAGAAGTATTTTTCTCCTTGTACATCGTCAAACAAGTCATAAATTTGGGTAAGAGGATAATTGTTCTTTATCGTGATTTTTTGAGCTCACGATAATCAATGAAAAGGTGCAATGACCTATCCTTATTGATTAAGAGGATTGGTGCAACCCATGGTGAAGAAATTGTACGTATAATTCATTTATATAGATTTATTTGTATTTTTTTATTTAGATCCAAAATCCTCAAAAAAACCATTCTATATACAGTCTTGAATTTTGGAAATGCCCCAGGAAGAAGATCAATTAAGAATTAAACATCTCTTCTAGGAGGAGGACCAGGTAATTCATCATGAAACACTTCAGTGAATTCCCTCACAATAGGAAAGTCTTAAATGATGGTTGAACCCTTATACTCTATCATTTTATCATGATATGAATTATAATAGGGTATTAATATCTACATTTGTGATGATGGTGCTATGAAATATTAATCCTCCACTTTTCACTTGTACAGAATTGGGTGTCAATTCTCCATATGGATAGTGATTTCCCTCCCATGGAAATTTAAGTTGTCTCTATTTAGGTAAAACAAATCCATTCCAAGAATTGCATAAAATTACCCCAAAGGTAGTATGAATAGGACTCATAGGAAGTTAAAAACACAAATTATGATAGGGGATGAGTTATATTCATGGGATGTAATGAATGCCACATTTTTCATTCTTACCGACATATCTACTTTAATGATTTGTGGTGGGGATGGGATTATTCTACCAAACTTTAGGGATACAAAACAACGCATAGAACAAGAATCAAAATGTATGTTCTCAATTATTGAATGAATAACTAACGTAGCTATCGCCACTTTGTTGTAGGGGTTCGCTTCAGGAGTAGTGATAGAAAATGATCAACATTGCTACCTTGGAGGTTGTTGGATGCCTCTGAAAACCATTGGTTTAGGGTACTGGTATGCAAAGTTCCCTAGTTATTTGTAGTTGAATCAATGAAAAATGTATTGAGGGTTGAACAAAGTGTTCCTCTCTTCTATCGCAGAAGTGAGTTTTTTTTTGCAGTAAATAGTCAGGTTCCCTTCTCTTTCACACCTAATTCATTTAATCATCCCCTTCAAGAAATTTTTCATGAGATTCTTTATACACCATTGGAAGGTGTGGAGATATAATTTCATTATCCATTGGATATATCCATTAGACCACCAAAACTATTTTACACCTTACGCTTCATATCCCCATGATACACCTGAGATTCACCAATCATCATTTCAAATTTGAGGGCACATCAGATAGTTTCCTCGTAGCTCTTGAAGTCATTGATCTCTAGGTATTTTTGAAGGCTAGGTTTTATCCCAAAAAAGTAGCACCCAACCTTTCATTCAGGATTAACAACAAATATTGAGTCAAATAATTCAATCCTTGTGATGTTTTCCTCGTACGCTCCAATAGATTCTTCATATTTTTTCATGAGGGAATGAAAGTCCCTTTCCATATTAGGTCAGATGGTGTGAGGAAAATATTTATGGAATTTTTTTTCTACAAGTCATTCTATTCCAACTCCTTGATATTATAATAATGATTCATATTTTTGATCAATTTCAACCATTGATTAGCTTCACCATCCATACAATAAGTAGCCATAAGTTCCTCCTCTTGTTTAGAACATTAAAGAATAGAGAAGATATTCTCAATAGAGTTGATCCATTGTTCGTCAAATGAGGGATTATATGGTCAATTAAAATCAGGAGGCTTTGTCTCATGAATCTCTCGATTGATGATTTTTCTTTCTTGGGGGGGGGGGGGTTTAATGTTCTTATTGAACCATGTTTCTATTCAAAACATGAGTTAACTGAAAGAGTATCATGACAAAGTTTATGGTTCTTACTCCCATCGGATTTGTCATCTCATTAGAAAAGTCATCACACTAATCTTCACATCAGTTGTTAGCATGGATACTCCTATTACCGGACCTTGACTAGAATAAAAGGAATGCTAGGTGAAACACATAAAGGGGAATCCAATTAAAAAAGGGATAACTTATAAATTACATTTATTTCCTTATCTTATCTATTTTATGCATGATATACATCCCAACATATATTCTTAGGGGCATTTTTTAATTCCTTAATAATGGATCATACTATGCTCAGGAATTTACCAAAGCATATCCCCCCAGAGTGTCCTAATGAAGAGTGCAGAAAATCTCGTTGTCATGCACCACTTCCCATTCGAGTGTAGCTTAAATTATTGTTTTCGGGTTTTACCCTAAGATACATTTATGTCAGAGCCACCTCTACCTACCCATATCCTGATAGGGATGTATTTTCTTGATAAAATACTTACTTGATAATCATAAAAAATTAGGGATTTATTTATTATAGATATTCTTATCCCAATAGATTTCAATAGGGTTTTCTAATCCATATCCCAAAAATATCAAAACATATTCTCGGATACCAACTATAACAACCCTACTCTTTATTAAACACAAAAACATGATTTATTACACACATAAACATGATTTATTACATAAAATATCATATAAGACAAAATTAAGGATGGAGAGGTATAGTTTCTTGGGAAATTTAGAACACTACATAACAATATAAAATATAAAACCAAATATCTTTTCTGAAATCTTATTTTACATAACCAAAACATTCCTTTGTACTTAGCATTTCATCAGATAACCTGAGGACATGGATAAAAAATGGTGAGCTATAAAGCCTAGTAAGGGAGTAAACAAGGCATAACATGAATAATATAGTATATGTTAGGCAACAATCATATCAATAGTTCCGAAGAGAAACATGAAAATAAATGCATGATATTGCATGATTATAATAACATAGAAATGTAGCAACAACATTTAACATAATATTAGCATGAGCCACGGATCATTGCACATGGAGAATGAGTAAACCCTAATTTAGCTTGAATTAGAATTAGCAAAACCTCATTTAACTTGATGTATCATGATACTAACCTTTACCCAATGCATTAAGGGGCTATCAAGGCGCACCCTTTTTAACCATTTCTTTTCATGCATATGTGTGCCACATGGATCATATAACACAGAATCATTCAACATCATAATTTATTCCTTGATAAAGGAATGTAGAATACATAAATGAGACTTTATAATCCATATGTATATGTTCATAAAGTTGAATACCCTTAATAGATAAATGGGTATGGTATTCACTTACATGAGGATTTTTGCATGGGAAATTTTGGCAGTATAAAGATTTCAAATAAAAAACATAAAAATGGTTCATGAGAGAGAAATGGGAATCGCTTCATTTATACGTGAAAGGAAATGTAATGGGGTCATGGAACATAATATACCAACATATGTAATGGAATTTAGATGAAAAATATTGAATAATAACTTGACTGTAAATGAGAGGAGAGAAATTCCTTACGAAATTTCCGCATGGTAACATGTGTACATGGGAGGAATTAATGGGAGAGAAATAGGTATATCATAATTCAAACATAAATAGGGAAGTATTGGGGAGGTTATAAATCATACCCCAACATTTTTAATTGAAAATAAATGGTTATAAGAACTTAAATAAATGTGAACAAAAATGAGAAAGGAAGAACCCCCTTACAGAATTTAGACATGGTAACGAGTGTACATGGGAGGAATTAATGAGAGAGAAAGGGGTCTCTAATAATTTTAACAATGTAGGGTAGTACAGGAGAGGTGTGTAATCATACACCCAGCATTTAATTGAAAATAAAATGGCATTAAATTATAATGAAACATGGACATAAATATTAAATGAAAGAATGTGAGGATCCCTTACTTGGAAGTGTGATCCCAAAGGCTATGGAGAGGCTTGAGAGGGGATTATTTGGAGATTGGTGATCCTTGGGAGGATTATAGGAAGAGGATGGACGGGTTTAGTTGAGTTCAAAATGGTTTTTGAGATGTGTAATGAGAGATTGAGTGGGTTTATTTTGGAATGGAGAGTGAATTTTTTATTATTTAAGTTATGGACACCACACATTAAACTAATCTAACCCAAAAACCATCCCACGGTTTTTGCCCATGGTTTTTGCCAAATTGGAGCGTAAAAAATTATTTTATAATGAATATTTCCTAAATGGTTAAAATATTAGTCAATCTTATGTGGAGGAGAGTCATAGTCTCCAGGAAATCATTTTATAATGATAAAATGTTTTTTTAAGACTTGGATTGTCCACTAACACTTTGTAAAATAAATCAAAAAACATAAAATCACATTATTTTACAGTTAAAACATATATTGGAAGAAAAAATAATTTATATTATTTTATTACATCACTATTGGGTCATTATGATGTCATAAAACACATTATATATTTAAATGTTATTTAATTTTTACCTAAAAAATCAGTTGACTCCAAAAATAATGAGAAATTCACCATTGGATAATTTTGACATCCTGATTCAAAAAATAATATTCATTTTATTCAAATAATTTTATAAATATATTCATTTTTACTTTTAAAATAAAAACCAAAATTTATCGAAAATTCATGGGGTTTGAGAAAAATATATTTCAAACCTTAATATAAATTAAAATTGTATTCGTAAAAATTATATGATTATTTATATATAACAAAAAGTAATGTCGTAATAATATTTTAGTAAAATAATATTTAATTTCAAAATCCTTTAATTAAATAAATTTATTTCTTAATTGAATATTAACTAAATATGCTATTTGTGCTTTTAGAACTATTTCTAAAGTAATAATGACAAAGTTATTGTATATTATTTATTCAAAACAAAAATAATTCACATAATCATAGTGCTTGGGTCTTGTTACATAACCCCTTATAACACCAGCATATTACCTAAGGGTAAGGTGTGCAATGGTGACAGACTCTTGGGGTGGCTTAGATAACATCGCTCAAGTGGTAATCTCTATCAACTTTCACTTATCATGTAAGTGGTTCTATTCAAGATTAACGTGTTGAAGCTCAACTTGGGATTGGTCACGAGCGAAGCACAATGATGGAAAATCCTTTTCGAGCTCTGACTAATGGGCATCGTACAGAGCAATTCTACAGGATGAGGTCATCGCTTCCTTGGTCTGAGTAAATTGGATTAATTAAATCCCTATATTTATACTAATCATGTGATCATTGTTCAATGGATATATTATAAATGATATGAATATTAATAGTCTTTTAAAATCCAACAACATAAAACTAAAGAATAGAATATGTTTTATATAACTTTCTTACATAATAATACATCAAAGTATATCAAAAGAAATTTTCATTAGTAAAAGTTTGGGTCATTGCACAATCCATTACTAAGCTAGATAGGATCCTAATAAATTTAAATCAATAATTGGTCAGTAAACATATTTAATAATAAAACTCTATCAATAAATATGATCTCACCTCAAAAACCCTTACAAGAAGAAAAAAACATCACATATGATCTATATGAAAATAATTTAAAAGGTATACCCATCATGCCAGATTCCAAATTGATAATAATTAAGTTAGAGATGAATAGGGTCGCACAAAACCACATTATTTAAAAAACTATTTATTAGTATCAAATTTGAAAATATTAAATTTGATTCAAAATTCCATTTTATTTCTCATAATTTTAAATTACAAATCATTTTTTTAAAATAAGTCCACTAAAATTCATTATGAAAAAATAATTAAATAAAATTCACCACCATATTTTTGAAAAATAATCCTTGAATTTAAATCTATTTTGTTTAAATATCCTAATGGTTTAAAACAAAAATTTCCAATTTAAATCCTAGAATAAATGGGGTTTAATATCATTAAAATTTAAAACCCATTTTAAATCAAGAATTATAAAAATTATTAAACAGTATTCCTTCAATAATTCTTTAAAAATATATAAATATTATATAATTACACTTTCTTGCAATTGATAAATTACTTTGAAACCATTTTCAATCAAAATAGTTCTATTACATACAAAATTAATTTAAAAAAATAAAATATTTAAAATTTATAAGCACACAGTTTGTTGAAAAATAAAAGAAATATAAAAAAACAAAATCCCCAGTTCAATGGAAATAAAGCCATATGTCTTCAGCTATGACATGGAATCCTTGAACCAATAAATGATGGAATTCCATGAGTCATAATAACTAAATCCACCAATAATAAGACCTTTGTGAACCATAATTCTACTAACGAATCCATTAGGGTTTACATCGGGATGATGAAAAAAACAAGAGCTATAGGAAAAAGGAGAAAAGACATTAGAAGGAATAGAGGGTATAAACTAATGTAATCGAATTCAATGGATGAATGATGTATCACCTTGATAATTTGTTTTTTTCAATAATTTTAAATTTTTCAATATATTTCATTACACACCACACCGAGTTTTAAGAAACCATGATATAATATTATTATAATTATTTGAACATTAGTATTATGTACTAGGGATTTAAAATGGTGATATTAATAGTAATTAAATTCTTATAAATATTATGTATAATGATTTTATAAAAATAAAACAAATCTATAAAATGTAATTAATTATGATTAACTACATTGCATGTTAAGAAAATAGTATTTTATCAGAAAATTTTTTTATTTCATTTTGAGAAAAAAGATAAATTTATTATTTTAAATATATAGATAATTAAATTAAAAAAACAATTATATTTTTTTAGTATTCATTTAAAAATTATATTTGAATTAATTCATGGACATTTTATGAAACCATTATTTTTTCGACTAACAGTAAAATAATAATAAATTTTACTGAAAACAGATTTTCCATTAAATCATTTACAATCTTTATTTTAATTAAATATATTTAAAAAATTTATAATTAGTTCAATTATATATTTATTATTCCAATTTAAATCATGTGAGTCAATTTAACAATGATATTTTATATTATAACAATTTATACTTATGAAAACATATTCTTCATTGAAAAAACTATTTATCATCTCATGTATTAGATTATTTATAAATTATATTTCTTCACTTATATAATAAATATAAATAATAAAATATAATAAGTTAAACTTAATTTCACGTCAAAATTAATGGTGAAAATCATACAAAATAATTATCATAGTTATGGTTAAAATTGGTTTAGATAATTAATCATAAAAATATATGGTGTAAAATTTCATAAATACACATTCCGTACCCATTTAATGACCATATTTTTATCTTATAAAATTATATTTTTATATAATTATCAATTTTGGAGACATGTAGAATTTTTAAACTGTAGGTACACCTTTTTATTTTCAAATATTCCAATTGAGTCCTCCGACACACTTATAAAAGGACACCCAATATCCTCTCCTATTCATACCTATAAAACCTATTTAATTTATACATATCTACAAAAAATACTTTACTAAACACTGTAATACCATCTCAAAGGCCTTGGATTGATCAATAATCTAACGTATAATGGCATTTTTTTCAAAACAATGGATGATATCTGAAAAGAGGTATCGTTCTAAACATAGAATTGGTATTTTATTTCATCATTCAGATCCTTCAAATATTCTTTATGTAATATAATATAATAACATAATTATATCACATATACTTATATGTTATTATCTTAATTTAATAACTTGTATTAAATGGGAATCAAAACTATCTATCATGTGTACGACAGTCTAACACCACGCAAACTGTTGTAATTTTTAATACATATCCACATATCAAGGAAGGTTATAATATTAAATTTTAAGAATATATATTTTTTTTTTCTGAAACTTATTTAATTTTCGAATTATAATATGACATATATAATAATACTTTTAGTTTTGTCGGTATACGATAACATCCCTAATGTGTATACCAGGCTTTCACCTTATGAAATTATATGATTCCTTTTTCACAAACACATTACGTAGAAGGTTATAAAGTTAAATTTAATGAATATAATTGATATATATGAAGTAATAATGGTTTTTAATTGTGAATTATTATTTACCTATTATTGTTTCTGACTATTTAGAAAATGGAAGCATTACTCATGCATACATATGACATACCAACTCCAAGAATGATTTAATTCATTTTCTATATATAACATTTATTTTTTAATATAAAATAATATATAATGAACATATATGATATTTATATCATGTTTTAAGTCATGTATATAACTTTACCATGACCAAAATATGAATAATGAAAGTATGAACCCAAAATTTACATTAAAAACGAAGAAGTTATCACTCCAAATGTGATTTAAATAATGATTTTTTAATAGATGTATAATAAATGGTCATAAGTAAGTCATATATAGTAATATATATATATAGATGAATATGGTTATCGAAATTATTTATAATAAAACTGAATTTATTTTACTGGAGGATCAAACATGTATGAGGGATGTCAAGACTTAATTTAATGGATTTCCATCTCACTTTAATTTTTTGAAAGACTCACACCATATTAACCACTTTATTAATTTTTCAAGATTATATATAATTCTCATGAAACTATTTTATGATTATTATCGTGATTTTATGTGATATAAATAAGTATCAATATTTCTATCTTTCATAGGGCATTTGAATCAAAAGTGAAAAAACTGGTAAATGTTTTATTTTACAATCTCAATGTCTATCAGGATTGTTTATTATTAACATTATCATGATGAAATATTCCAGTCTAGCAACAAATAAAATCTTTCATTTTATTATCCAATGTTTATTTAATGGAAAAAATTACTTTTTTCCCCCTTTAAAGGACTAATAATACCAAAAAATAACCAAAATCATCTGTATTTCTATGTTCTCTTAAAAAATACTTCATATCCATGTTTTCAAAAAAAAAATATTAAATAAATTAACCAATATTTAACTATGGTTGGTTAAATAAATATTTACCCATCATTATTTTTAACATAACGGTTTAAAATGAATCTTCTATTCATTTTCTATACAACACGCTTTGTTTTTATACTGAAAATGTAAAAGGAATCTGTTTTTATCATGTAAAAAATGAAAATAATTTTCCACAATCATAACCACTAAATTATTTTAAGCATACATTAACAAATTTCAAGTTTCTTTTAAATTAAAATTTCAACTCTAATAATTGTAAAAATTATATGTTTTAAATATTTCATGTCAAAAGAAAATAATATTATCCACCAGAATGTTTCAATTTTCTTTTTAGGTAATTTTTTTTTATCGATGACAACAACATTTTTTCATATATTTTATATGGAAATAGAACAAATTTTACAATCATTGTTCTTACATTGGGTGGTTTTTTATGTTTATGATAAAAATATGGTTATTAAACCCATTTCTTTTTCCATGGGTTATTATATGATGAATTGATCAAATTTTTTTGAACCTTGCTTCCTTATAGGGGATATGCCATTAAAAAATCATTATATACCTCTACTATTTTTATGGTTAATTACATGATGAATGTTTTATGATATTTTGATACCCAAATGTATAGATTATGAGATGGGTTGAGATTATATCTTCCTCTAATGTGTAGTTAATGTTTTATATATCTAGTGATAATGATGGTAAACATGGAAATGTGATTGATAGGATATGGGAATCATGAATATGTGGTTGATCCATTATGGGATAGAGTTGATGATGTCAAATACGTTATGAAATGGGAAAAAAATTTCAATTCTTAATCCATTTTAAAATGATAAAAATTTCTTAATGCATGTTCCATTTTGATTTGATGGTATCAGATGTTATCTAGGACATACAAAATTTTATTTATACATATGATGACGCCATAGTAATTTGGCATGAAATTATGGTACCATAATGATTTATTAAGATTTATCACTATTATGGTTAATGTTTTTTAAGATGATATATCTTTATTCCATGTCTCATGTTTATGACCCTCGATAGATTGCGTAAGAAATTTTTATGTTATATTCATTTCCTAAAAACATTATTATTATCTTATGCATTTATATGAGCATAGATTGATATCTTACATGATTACCCTTGTATAAAATATGATATCACCATTTATAATGTTCCCTTTACCCATGTCATAAATAAAGGCTTTAGTATGTTATTTCAATGAAGTGTACTAAATGATAAAATCCTTAAGGGGGATGTTTAAAATATTTCAAGAAATATAATTACATTCTTTCTAGTATTCGAATATAATATACCTTTAATATACTTAGTTGTGAATTTGTTTAATGTATTGAATATTCATCGAAAACATGTAATATCTATATATAAAAATCTTAGGTCATTATAGAAGATATCTGAGGAATGTCTTGGTTCAAAATTGAAAAATATGAGGATAAAAATTTATAGGGATCCCTAAGGATATGTCTAAAGATATTCATATGGATATGTATATGAATATGTGTAAATATAAGAAAATATCATGGATGTTTAGTGATGGAAAAAGTGAGTTGGTCCTGATAAATTAAATCTCTATCCCGATACTACATGTACATGTGGATTTAGCATAAATTTACCCAAGGGTAATAACTATGAAAATAGAGCATAAAACTAGACTTGATCGACACCCATTTCCCGATAATGATCTATGATACACACCTTGTTTGATACTATTATTGGATATATTTTTAGAAATTAGAAATCACTTTATGAACCATTATGAAGGATTTGAATAAGTGTTAAAAAATGATGTAGGTTAAAAATAAGCTCTCATATATTAAAAATAATGTGTCATGATCTAGAAACCCTATTAATGATTAGTCACATTGATTAATAAAGAATGAAAATCATGTTGACAATTTTGGTTTTAACATTTATTGAAGATAAAATTATAAGGTAATGGGGGAAACTAATATTATCAAATATTGAAGTAATATATTTGAGATTATTTATATGAGTTCAGGTATATCATGAAATGTATCTAGAGATGTTCATTGTTATCTGAAAAGATTATATATTAATGTGGAAATTAAAACCAAAAATGGCAGATGATCACCTCTCAATTCAAGGAATCATCCCTATTTTATGTTTCTGGGAATGTGCTTCTTGAAAGTATATTTATTCCTTATCTAGTTGAATTTGATGTTATAATATTCATGGACTGATTTTCTATATATAAACCCCATATTAATTATTGGGTAAAGGCATTCATGTTTTATATTACAAGCTAACCTATGATCATATATCTCTGTGATGATAAATATTAACATTTGATGTATATCACGTCCATTTTATGGGTCTTGATTCTTATTCAAATGGGTGTTTGTCTCATATGGTTTGGGAGAAAATCAGTATTGACATTATGCCTATGTTTCAAGAGTTTATTGATGTATTTATAGAAGAGTTTCCTAACCATACACCAAAACATAAAGTCGAGTTATAAATAGAGCTTATACGTGGTGCCTCTCATATTTCGAAGACTCCCTATTGAATAGACCAGATCAAGATACAATAATTAATGAATATTCTCTCTATGAACCTTGAGAACAGATTCATTCATTCAAATGTGACACCTTAGGGTGTACCAGTTTGTTTTTTAAGAAGAAATATGGATCAATGGGACTATGTATTGAATACTATGCAGTGAACAGGATTAAAATCATAATAATCATCATATATCCATAATTGATGAATTGTTTGATAAACTATGAAGAGATCAGTACATTTTCATGACTTACCTGCATTATAGATATCATTAATTAATGATAAAGAAGGTGAATCTATCCAAGATAGAGACCTGTACATGTTAAAGACACTATAAATATATATTGATTCAATTTCATTTTACTAATTCTACCACTATCTTAATTGTCATAAAAAATATACTATTTTGATATTACATTTATCTGTTTGCGGTAGTCTTTGTAGAATATATTATTATCTATTCAATGTTAATGGAATATCATTAATATTAGTTGATAATTGTGTTCAAATATAATAAGGACTAAAAAAATATTTGAAAATTTTAGAACTATTTAATTTTGAATATAATTTATTCCTTTTTATGTCAAATTATATCAAGATAGGGTATATTGGTTGACCCATTTAAAATGGAGGATATTTAACAGTGCCGTAGAATAACCAAAATAAATAGGATTTGATGTTTTCTTAATTTCTAGGGTTATTATCAATAACATTTAGATAATTTCTCATGAATATCTAATCAAATTACAATTTTAAAATGAAAGGGATCTTGGTCACCTTTGATTGAAGAATGTGAGGGATGCTTCTTAGAACTGAAGAGAATATTAGTCAGTACACTTTTACATACATTACCCAGAAGTGGATAAGGGTTTTTAATTTATATTAATGCATCAGAGAAGTTATTGGAATGTGTTATCACACATAATGACATGTTTGTAGATTATGCACCACAAAATTAAAGGATCATGAGAAAAAAATACATAATGTTTTATTTGGATTTGGTTGTGGTAATTTTTTCACTAACAATATAGAGCTATTATCATTATAGGTAAAAGAGAAATAAATATACTAATAAAAAGAATATTAATATATATATTTACTCATAAGAATTTGAATATGTTCTAGAGATGACGATAGGAGAAGATTAAATACTTTTTCTACCAATAAATTACAACCCTTGGAAAAAAACAAGGTGGATAATTCTTTGAGTAAAAATGATCATGATATATTATCAATGACGAGGATAAAAAAATATCCAATGTTTATGGATTTAAAATGTATGAATATTGAAATCATGAAGGGAATGTTGAAATATTATTATTCTCAATGATGTTTTCAACCATCATTTCATGTGTGTATAAAAGACGTAGAGAAGGATGATATTGAGCTACAAAAGCATGTGATAAATATTTTTGAGTTCAGCCTTGTTTATGATGTCATGATAAGTTCAAGGAATTATGTTTGTGTTCTATTTTATAAAAAATTTAAGAAGGTTCTCATTAGAATAGGATCATAGTTATTCATTATATATTTATCCTAGATGTAAAATGATTTATTTTTATTTTAAAGATTATTTCTAGTGGGATGGAAATAATAGAGATATCTTGTAGTTCTAATCCCCTTTCATGGTATGTCTGCATGTTAAATATGATTGAAAAGATATTTAGGGCATGTTATGACCATTACACATTGAATAATGGAAATGGGAAAAATAACAATATATATTTTTCATTAGAATCCCTAGAACATCAATATGGTATAATGATAAATGTGTTATAGGGGATATACTTATAGAGTCTACAAAATTCATTTATATTATAAAATATTTATCTTGATATTAGATTTATGGGATATATTATTTTGTTGTTGTTAGGTTTCTTGGAGAACCACATCCAATTATATTAGTTCAAGATCTAAGTTTCACCTCAATGTTATGGATCTGTATTCAATAAGTACAAGACACGGGGATGATATTCAAAACAATATATCATCCTCAAGTAGATGATTAGATTGAGATAACAATTAGATCCCTATAAGATATGTTTATATCTTTTCTTATTTATCTAAAAATTGTTTGGGATAAATACAATCATCTGATTATGTTTTTAGAAAATAATAAATTTCACTCTATAATTCATATTCTTACTTATGATTTCATCTATTGAAAGAAGTGTAGAACTAAAATGTATTAGGATAATGTTTTACAAGTTAAGATATTGGTACATGATCTAACATAAGAAATGAATGAAAAATTTAGATTGATTCGGTAATACATAAGGAAATATAAGTTTAATTAGAAAATATATGATGAAAATCACTATTGTGATCTAGAATTTTATGTTGGTGATATGGTGTTTCAATATATATCTCCCATGAATAAGGTAATTATAGTTTTTAAATAATTAAAAACTATTGCATATATATATTGGTAAATTTGAAATTCTGGATTGTATTAGGATGGTATCTAATTGATTGGAACATCCCCTTAATCATTCTGAAAACTATCATTTCTTTCATGTATCTCTCTTATGGAAGTAAATACCCAATGCTTCACATGTACTTAACTATGCAGTCAAACCATTGATGATTTACCTTACCTATAAGTAATAACTAGTGAATATTCAGGATCATACATTGAATATTCAAGGAAACAAGACCACATACCTAGTCAATGTTTTATGGTGAAAGTATAAGCAAGAAGAAGCTACATAGGAACATGAGGTTATAATTAGGAAAACGTATCCTAATTTTTTATTTTACCCAATTGATTGAATTTAGAAGGGTAAATTTTTTTAATTGGTTTATAATGTAACACCCATATATTTTATGAATTTTTTTCAAATAAATTTAATTTATTCAATATATTTTGTTACACACTACCCCAAGTTTTAAAAAACCCAATATACTATCAATATTACTATGTAAACATGACCATTATAACCTAGAAATTAAACTTGGAGGTATTAATATGAATAAAAGAATTATAAATATTATGAATATTATTATTTATAAATAAAATATATTGATAAAATGTATTAAATTTTTCAAATATATTTATGTGTTTCAAAAATACAATTTTCTCAAAATAATGTTTTCATTTGAATTTGAGGAAAATAATAAAAGTAATTTTTTAATATTTTAAAAAAATTATTTTAAAAAATAAAATTTCTTTTTTAAATATTTATGTTGAAATTATAATTGAGTGATTTTTTCTGAATTTTTTGAAATGATTTTTTTCTCAATAAATATTCGGAAATACATATTTTTATTAGAAATTTCGATTTTGATTAAATAATTTGCAGGCTCCATTTCATTTTATGATAGTTTAAAAGGGAAAATAAGTAAAATTATATACATTATAATCCAATTTAGGTCATTGTATTCAATTTTATATTGCATTATCATATTAAAACATTCAGTACTTATGAAAACTTTTCTCTCTGGAAAACCACTTATTCGTAGAATTTTTATTCTTTTAAATTAAATTATTCCACTTATATAAATAAAATATGGAAAAATAGGTTTCATATTTGGAAAAATTATAATTAATATTATATAATATGATTTATTTTGGGTTAAAATAAAAAGTAAAAATATTATATATTATTTACTGTGGTTAATGTTAAAACCGGTGTTCTGGTTGATTAAACTAAAATGATAGGGGGCGCAATGACTGATAAACTTTTAAAAATAATATTTTATGTATACATTTGTATTTTATAAAATATAGGTCTCTAAAATTTCCCATTTAGGATATTTAGTGTATATTTAAAACATTGGTACCCCTATCTCTTTTCAAAAAATTTATGGGTGTCCTCTCCCAAACATATAAAAGGACACCCTCTATCATATCCTATTCAAACATCAAAAACCTTTTCTATCACCTAAACATTATCCCAATACAATATTTAATTCATAAATAAAATTCTAGAGTCCTTTAATTGATCATGAATCCAACCTAAAAATGATTTGAATATAATTTTAATATGTTTATCTGACAAAGAGGTCTCATTTTCTACAAAGTATATATATTTTATTTTCTTCTTCCATATCCTTCAAAAAACATTAATTTCTTTTGTTATAATAGAATATGTGTATAAAATATAATAATATATAATTAATTTAATGTAATAAACTTTATTCAACTCCTCCTTACTAAAATGTGAAACAAAATAGTTGATCATGTTTAAGAAAAACAACCACCACACAGACTGATGTAATATTTTTTCCATAAACCCCTTTCCAAGATGGATATACAGATTCATTTGTAGTATATATGATAATTATGAAATTATTATACATATAATTTTTTAATAAAACATATACCTTAAATAATTCCATTCCATTGAAATATGATAACATCGTGCATGTGTATGAAGAAATACCAGCACATGAAGCAATGTGATTCATTTTTAACTTATGATTTACAAGGAAGGTAGTAACGAAAAAATTAAAGAATATATGTACTATATATGAAATTATTATTATTCTGAAAAGTTAATTTATTATTTTGTTTCCCTTCATAATCCATTGAGATAATGGGAACAATATTCTTGGGTATATACAACCTACCATCTCTATGAATAGTGTAAGGAATTTCCTATCTATAACATTTATGTATTATAGTAAATACATATATAATTAATATATATAATTTTTCTATAATGTTTAATATCCTATATTTTATGTAACTATGATAAAAATTAAATTAATTAAAATACCAAACCATGAAATCCTAAAAAATGTAGTTGTTATTGCCTGAAATGTTATTTTAATGAGGAATTATGAATAAAGGTGTAATAAGATGTCATAAGTAAATAATAAATTGTATCAATTATACATACTAAATATGGATTCACTCTGGTACACATGTCTCCTCCGTATTCATCCATGTCTCCCATATGTGTTTCTACCAATTTATTTGCAGCATTCAACACCATTCACTGCCATTCAACACCCCTCTCTACCATAATTTCCAGTCACTCATTCCTAGGGTTTTAGATTTCCTAACATCCGTGGCTACCTACATTACTCATACCTACTATCATTTTGGGAACCCCATCATTGTACACCGCCCTTCATCTCCCCGTCTTCGGCACTCCTTGATCCTCATCTACATCTCCTCCTTCTCCTTGTCTCTAGTACTCATCGTCTCCTCGTCTCTGTATCCCTCTAACTCAAATACCTAATATTGTATCTAATGATTTCCCTTTCCTTCCACTTCATATACCATTCTTCATGCCTGTCCATATTGGATTTTTCATAAGCCTACACGGGGGTCTCCTGTCAACATATTCGTAATCCTATTTAATACCACTATAACATTTTTCAGAAAGCCTACATATCCCAATCTCTACAATATGTATATTTTTATAAAGTCATGTAATTAACCTCCCATTTCCCATTATTTTTAATTTTTAGTTACACACTATTAACTCAAACATTCATAATAAAAATTTCCCACTTTAATACTCTAACTACTTGTTGTCCTTCTACTCGACCATTTTTTAAACCATCTATTTACAGGGGTTTATATTGATTTCCAAAGTTTCATTAATGATAACACCTCTCTAATGATCAGGGTATTGTACATTTAGATGTTCTTATTTCTTGGTTAATTTTTTTCCCTACATGTCTCCCACTATTTGATATTTTTACCTATTTAAATATTTTATGATCTGTAGGTTATGATATTTGGTCTCAATAATTTATTCTTATTCTATTTGGTTTCAGGTATGAAAAATCATCTTAACTTGATAATTATTTTTTCTAATTTTAACTATTTTGATTAGAAACACTAAATTCATTTCATTGCATTGATATTATCTGATATCGCATCATATAATATATTTTTTTCAGGAATCCTTTTTGTGTAATTTTATTTGTTCTTGTCAATTAATATTTTTATTCATTTATTTAGAATGCAGGTATACAAATTTCAAATTTCTATGCTATTTTTTATTAAAAAAAATGTAGGTTATATAAATTATTAATTTTTTTGAAATTCCAAATCATTTTATCATTTATTTTTTTAGAATAAAACTAAATATGGGTTGTCGAGTAGTGATTCTCCTTTTATATAGTTTTAAGTATGAAAAACCAAAATCCCTAGTTAATTTTTTTTTAATTATTTTGATTACAAACATTAAATTTATTTCATTCTATTTATATTCTATGAGATCACAATATATAATATTTTTTGGGAAGTTTGTGTCATTTTATATATTATTGTCATTTAATATTTTTTTCATTTGTTTAGAATGAAGATACTTGAATTCCATATTTTTATACTACTGTTTTATGATAAAAATGGAGGTTAAATAAAGTATTCTATTTTTTTAATTATAATTTTATTACCATTTATTAGTTTAAACTACAACTAAATGAAAAATTTCCTCTTATTTATTTGTTAAATTTTTTTCTCTAAACATGTTTTATTTTATGTGGTGAGGTCTCACCCTGATAACACCACTCTAATGGTCAAGGTATTATATATTTTTAGGTTCTTTTGGATTGGTGCATTGGTTATATACCTCTATGTCTCTCCATGTTTGATATTTTTACCCATTTAAATATGTTAGGATCTATAAGCAAGGATTTGTGGTCTGATAATGTGAATCATCTTTTATTTGTTTTCATGTAAGAAAATACAACATCCCTTAAATTAAACCAGGTATGAGTGTAGTGAATAGTTTTCTAACATCTCTTTGACCCTTTACTCATACGAGCTATGAGTTATTTATAACATTTCTATTTTAATATTACTTATGCCACTGTTTATTTATCATAGATTCCATACCCATGTTTATGGTATTTTTATCTTTATTTATCATCATTTTTATTTGTTTCAATTTTATATTGTTCATTGTAATATTTTTTTTCATTTTATATTTGTTTCCATTCACTACTAGTATGTTGTACACTTTTAATATTTTGAATCCACTGTGGATTTGTTTCTTATTAGTATGTTATGTTCAGTAATTGTTCGTGCATATAATGATATGTTGTGTTAAATTTTAACATGTTACATTCAATGAAAAAGGATTCCACAATATACGTGTTTCTATTCAATTTTATAATATTTTATTCTATGTTAATTTGTTCGTTGTTAATATGATTTGTTTCTACTGCATATGTGTTTCCAGTTGTATATGTGTTTTAACTATATACATGCTTACAATCATAGTTGGTGATTTATTTTCAATATTGAATCCACTATATATTATTTTTATTCACTAAATACATAAGAAAATGATTCATATATCATAATACAATGAATCCAATATTTTAGGATAAGTACATGAACCTTCCATTTATTAATGCCTTTAGGAACATGCAAGATACTTTCATTCCTAAGGTGGTATTTATCATTTGTACAAAGAAGAGTCAAGGATGGATCACAAAATCTCTTTAGTTATCAATTATTTATGTTCTTAGTTCATAATATTTTTGATTCTGTAAAGTATTGGTCGAGCATCTAAATGGGTATGATTTCATTTCCTTTATCGGAGATGTCTTCCATGACTCCTCAATGTCTTCTGATCTCTGTTAAATGAAGAACACAATTTATTAATCCTAACATTCTTTCCCCATTTGAAAATAAGTTATATAAATACATAAATTTTGAGATAAACACATGATGTTATGTTAAGAATCTATCATAATGTTGATTGGAATTCGGGTCTTAGGATATGTAGTTTATGTATTGTATAGAAGAACTCTGGGAAAATAGATTAATGTTTTCAGAAAAAAAATTCATAATTTTTTTAATATATTTATTTTAATGTCTCATTAAACAATTACAAAGTTTTAATGAATTGTTTTCATTAGTACATCTCTTGTATATTATAATTTTTGAGTTCAATTACATTAAAATAAAGTTTCAAAAAAACCCAACATATTTTAGTCAAAAGTGTGTAATTTTCAATATCATGGTTCCTATATTTTTTCCTACATTTTTTATTAGTATCAAACCATAGTACACTGAAACTTTTCTACATTTATTCTCTCTATATTAATTTTTATATATTATGCTAATCAGATTATATTTTAATGATATTATTTTCTATTATTACACGCGTCTACCCCTGCATTGATTGTATAATTCACTTTTGACATAATGAGTTTTCGTTGTCTTTCTCCATAATTAATGGGAATGTAGTTAGGATTCAAATACTTCTCAAGTGTATATCCATATAGATCATACCAAACATTTTTTATAGTATAAGGTCATGAATTTCGCTCCAATGATTCATACAGTTCATGCTCATAGGATAGGCAGTTTTTCAATGTGATTTGAAACATATCATTAAGTCAAAATTTCTCAAATTACCTTACACTGTTAATTATATATTTCTTATTCTTACTTATATGACATAAATCATTATGTATGTGTCTGTTCTATTTTTCTTTTGAGTGATGGATAAGATGAAGTGTATTTATTTCAATTGAGAATGCTTTGGGGGATTAAAAAGGATATGATACCATAATATCTCTCAATATTGATGTCTTCTATGAAGCAAGTAGTCTCCATTTTAACATTAATGTATATTATACATACATGTGTTAGGCCTAAGGTTTTTATATTCGAGTTGATGTAAATTTAATTTGAAATGATGTATTTTACATGGGCACTACTGGATAATTGTGAGTGGGAATATTTATACAACTCTAGGTTTGGTCTATATCTTGTGGATTGGTATAGATTTGTAAGATTATTTTAACAAATTTTATGTTGATATATTGTTTCCCTTAACTATTAGTTGTATAAAAAACATATGCACCCTGATTCTCTATTTTCATGTGGCTGTATTATTTCCCTTAATTGTATTTTTATATTCTACTTACAATTCATCGAAATTAACTAATTGAATGGTTTTTTAATTACCTTAATTTAGTTTTTCCCAGTACTTATGACTTATTTTCATTGAAACAAGAGGTATTGATTAGTGGTATTTAGTCACAATCCATATAAAAAATGTCAAACACTACAATTTTTAAATATTGATAATAATATGTTTCTTCATGTTAATTAATTTATTTTTTCAACATTATGTACAGATTCAACATGGACGAAGATGGTTTTGGTTGAAAAAATGGATTGGTGAACCACTGTCTGAATATGGGTGGAATTAATGAGATTATAGTTGGAGGCAGATAAGCTAATGTGGAGATCATAGTAGATGGATGTAGGCATCTAAATATTTGGTGGTTGGAATGAATGCAGCAAGGCAGAGTGGACTCCAATGGATATTTAATGTGATTGTCAATATAAAAGTTGCACCATAGCTACACTGTAGGAAATTTTCAAGAAATTCTTGGAGCCTCATTTTAATGTGCTTAATGATCAATGTATATACTCTCACTGAATTTTTTTCACAATGAAAGAGAGAGATAACACACCCCATGCGCCCGTAGTTTCCCAAAATCCTATTTTTTTCGTACTTCGGATCAATCAGTGATTAGAATCCCATCGTCAGTGACCTTTGATCGTGGCCCCGTACAAGCATTGATATTTGGATTCTTCAATGCAAATAGAAATGGTCCAACATTCAAGGAATCCCTCTGGGGTTCATCCTAGATTTCAATATGTTTTGGTTTACATTAAATTCAACCATTTTCCCCATTGATTTGTAGGAATGATTCTGATTTTACCAGGAAGATTTCATTGTAGATGTATGAAGAGGAGGCTGGCTATTTCAAATGGGCTCTTGTTGCATGATTTGGATCAAAAATGTCAGGTTTATCTCTATTTAAAAAGTCTATGTATTTTGGGGGATTTCTTCTAGGGTAAATATTTTGTTAATGCATCAGGTTTTGTTCTGCTTAATCTTTAATTTTGGGTCGTAATTCCATCATGCATGGTGAAATGCTCCCCAGATCATGGGTCGTTGGTGTTTCAATTTGGCCCGATGGTCAATTGATGTTCATAAATGGAGTGAAATTACTTAGGCATCGATTTTGATTTCTCTTCCATGTTTACCTCTACTGATACATAATGAGACTATTCTTAGGGCCATTGGGGATTCCCTTGGGGGGTTTCTTTTTGTGGATAAAAAACGTGGTTATGAGAATGTGTCAACTACAAGTATTTGTGTTGAATTATGATTGTATACACCTCTTCTGAACAAGATATCCTTGAAAGTGAAGGAATCGATATCATGGAAAGAAGATATTTTTTATCTGTTGTTACGAAGGTTTTGTTCTCATTGTCCTTTATAGGTCCATTCAATTCATGTTTGTAGGAAGTGAAAATGAGGTGATTTCAGTCATACAGATCCTGTAATGGCCAAATATAATGAGTTATCTACTGATGTCTCTACTGAGATTGAGAAGTATGCTTCTGTAGCTCTTGAACAACGATGAAAAGAGGAAGTGAATGAATATGTATTCCATATAGATCCCATAATTTCCAAAATTTCTGAGAAATCTAATGATGATACTATGGAAATTGAGAAGGTTTCTCCTGTAACCTTTGAAAAATCTTGTATAAAAAATATTCTGGATTTCATTGAATTTTCCTTGTCATGGTGTATTCCATTTGAGGAGGATTTTATAAGGACTTCCGGGATAAGTGGTTTAATGAATGTTTGTATTAATGTTCACGGTTTCATGTTTGCATGGGCAAGGTTGGAGAACCAGTCTATGGTCGGTACAGTGTTCCATCATTTTCCTCTGGTGTTGATTTTTTCCTGGACAAAGGTTATCCAAGTTAGAGATGAAATTGTATCAGGGATAGATGGAGGAAGAGGGTAATTTAAATTACTATTAAAGGACAATATTTCATGTTCTTCATCTAATGTAATTTTTAAGGATGATAGGAGAAATGATTCTATTATTTTAGTCTGTGAAAATTATGGCACTACTCTCCTTTGAGAACGATAGGAGGGAGATTTCGAAGGAGACGGTACTTTTCAGCTTGTCATAATAAATATTCTTTGGCCTTAGATAATGGAGTATATACAAGATAAAAGCTATGGTCTATGCATGAGTTATTATATTCTCATAATAATGTGACGAAGATTCCTGGGGTCAAATCCAGGATAATGATGTTATAATGATTCTGTTCCTAGTATGAAATGCCTGTGGCATTGGAGCTCGGGTGAAGACAATTTTTCTAGCCATGGAAATAAAAAAACACAAGGTTTGTATTGTTTCTATTCTAGAGCACAAGCAGAACATGTTGAGAGTAAACCAGTTTTCTTATAGACATTGAATGCATACTGGTTTACATGGAGAATCATATAATTATAAAATATGGTATTTTTGGGAGATGGAAATATAGGTGGATCTAATTAAATATGGTGATTAGTATATTATTGTAAATGCCAATACAGGTGTGGAGGTGATGTATATATCCTTTGTGTATGGGAGTTGTGATGCTCAAAGATGAGAGGTTTTGTGGGAGGATCTGTAGAGCTTTGATCCGATAAAATTACCATGTATTGGGGTATTTTAATATTATTTCTGAACCAGATGAGTATAAGGGTCGAAGTATCTTTTCTCATATGGCTAGCATGAGTTTTGTTCGATTTATGGTGGGAAAAGGGCTTATGGACATGGGTTATTCTTGTGTCTATTTTACTTGGTGTGACAATCCGAAAGGCGATCATTGATACCAAAGTCATCTCGATAGGTTTTTGGTGAGTGATCATGCTATTTAAAGGTATACCAATGATAAGGTGTAACATCTTGTTCGTGGTATCTTGGACCATTCGTCACTTCTATTTTCATTTCATCAAAGACAAGATGTTATTGAGAGGTTTTGATTCTATAATCATGGGGTTGGTGTACAGGGGTTCCAACTGTTGGTTAATGATAGCTGGGGAGAAGATATTTAAGGCCATGCTTAAGATTCATCACACAACAAGCTGAGGCATTTGAAAAATAAACTTCAGTTCTAGGAAAAGGACATTCCTCCATTTGACCAGGATGTGAAAACATTAAAACATGAAGTTGACAGATTGGAGAGATACCTTGAGGATGCAAGGGATGAGGAAAATTATAAAGAGATTTATATTAAGAAATAAATGTTAGCTGATCTGGTTTTAAAACAAGAATGTGTGGAAAGGGATGGTTTGAGAGTTAAATGGCTTCGTGAAGGTGATAAAAACTAATCCTATTTTCATGATTGTATTAAAGAAAAGAAGAGGTTATTTAAACTGAATATTCTGCTTGAATATGGGTCTTACAAGGATGATAGAGAGGTTATTGGAAATATGGATTTTTTATTATTTAAAAATTTACTTGTAGGTCCCAATATGAATATATTAAATAGATATCCTAGAGACAATTCTGTGCTATTTGAGGTGATTTCCAACACACTGTCTAATAATGATAATGCATTGTTAGAAGCCATTCCAGATGAAAGGGAGATTTATGATTTTATTATGGGTCTTGATATGGATATTTCTTTAGGTGCTGATATTTTTTCGGGTTTATTTTATAGGAGGTCTTTGGAGATTACAAAATCTAATATCATTATGGCTATTCAATATTTCTTTCAGGGTACTTCCTTACCAAGAGTGATAGGGCCTACTACATTGGTGATGCTTCCTAAAATTAAAAATCCAGTTTCTATTCTTGATTACTGGTCGGTAAGTTTGTGTAATTCCCCTTATAAGTTATTTTCTATTATTTTAAATAGATGGATTTCCATGTATTTTCCTTAGAGGGTTTCCATAGAGAAACTTGGTTTTGTTAATGACTGTACAATTCAGGGTGTGGTGGCTTTGGTCTAGGAAATGACTTGGGATATTAACATAAAAACTCATGATTAAAATATGGATTTGTAGCATGATATGAACATGGATTATGAAATAATGGAATGGGCCATTATCAATTGGGTTCTCAAAGGTATGTGCCTTTACTCTTGGACTCTAGATATCATTTTTAGGTGTTTTAGCACTTCTTGGATGGAGGTTTCGTTCATGGGGAGAACCTATAATATCATTAAGTCTTCTCATTGACATAGAAAAGGGGATCCAATTTATCAAACATTTTTCATTCTTATGCAAGATACTTTAAGTCGCCTTATTAATTAAAAAAATTACCACGAGAAGTATTCTTCAATATCGGAGGAAAATGAATCAACCTTTGAATTCTCACCTAATGTTTATGAAAGATACATTGACTCTTTGTAATGCTAGTGGAAGATTGGTTTGTGGTTTCTCTATGATCCTATATGAATATTGTTAATGGTGTGGTCAGATGATTAATAGATCCAAGAGAAGTATTTTTATCTCTAATAAGTGTGGTGACAGGTAGGTTTCATCCCTATGTAGTAGAATGAATATTCAGAGGGGCTGTTTTCCAATGGAATGTCATGGATCTCCTATTTTTCCTGGTCGTCGTCGAATCTAAGACTTTTATTATATTGTTAATAGGATTAAGAATCGTGTGTTGATCTGGAAAATTTTCTTTTTTATCATATGGAGGTCGGATAACTCTAATCAACAATGTGTTAACTTTCTTCCCTATTCATGCTCTTTTGGCCAGCTGTGTCCCAATGGGAGTCTTTTCTTACTCTGATAAAGTCTTGGTAGGGTTCATTTGGGATGCTTTATTTGAGGGGAAACTCTATTGGACAGCATGGGACAGAATGGAAAGAACTGTCCAAGAAGGTGGGATTAGAGTGAAAAGTTTCGCCAATATCATTCATGGTATGCTTGCAAAACATTCTTGGGAAGTGGTGGAGGATCGAACATTGTGGAGGAATATTATGTCCTAAAAAGGGACTAGTTATGAAGAAAATCCAATTTCAAATGGATCTCCTTTATAGTACTTAATCTAGGAGTTTCTTTCAGTTATTCGGCAACATTCAATATAGATTATAGGGAACATGGAGTTATCTTTTTTGGTTTAATAACTGGGCAGGTTCAATTTTGGGATATCCAGGATGTCCTGGATTTTTGATTTCCATTAAGGAGGATAGTGAACATCTTAGTTTTATTGATGCAATTCTGTATGAGTATCAATGTGAGACTTTTGATGATATTATTTTAAATTATAATATGGATAAGTGTGTGTTTACTGCTTCCAATACAAGGAATTCTTCTTTAAATGACATCAACCAAATTTTGACTCCTCAAGGGCAGCATGATATTTGGAATAAAAAGGTATGGTTTAGTTGTATTCCTACTAAATTTATCTTTCTTGTGTGGAATATAAGAAACTAGGCTATTTCTACATATGAGAATACGAGGAAGATATGAATTAACCAGGCTTCTAAATGTAATTTCTGCATGTTATATAGGGAGGAAGACACTAATCACCTTTTCATTGTGAGTGATTGGGCTGGAGCAGTATGGATATTATTTGGAGGGATTACTGGTATTTTTTCCATTAATATTGATGAAAATTATTTATAGAAAGATCTTTCCATGGTATAAAAGGTAAATGGATCTAAAAAATCTATAGAGCTGCAATCTTAAGTACAGGTTGTTGGTGCATATGGTGGGAAAGGAACAAGGCCAGGTTTAAATGTATTATTTCCATGGAATGGTCTATTGTTATGATGTTGACATCACTAATGATTTATTTGGTTATTGGACTTAATAAATGGAATGATTCTCCTTCATTGAGATCCTTTAAGGGGAATGTTTCTACGATTCAGCATCCATTTCATGCGATAAGAGGGAATTGGGTCTAGGGGTGGCTCCAAACACAAGTTTGAAGTTGAATTTTGATGGTTCTTAAATTCTAGGTAATATGTGAGGAGGATTGGGGGTTTGTGATGCAGGGGGGAGTGTCCTGGTATCCTATTCTATCTATTTTGGGAGGGTAAATTCCATTCAAGAAGAATCCAAAGCTATGCAGATGGGTCTTGTTTTATGCGGTCAGAAAAATATTATACTCATCCAGGTTGAAACCGATTCTTTAATTGTTCATGATGAAATTCATGGTAAAATTTCAGCTCCTTGGTCGATAGAATACTCTCTAAAGAAGTTAAAATCTAACCTCAACAACACCAACATTAAGATTTCTCATGTGTGGCGGGAGGCCAACAAACCGGGTGATTATCTTTCTTTATTGGTGGTGGTGGGTCAAGGTAATCATGTCATTTGATTTTTTAGTTCTTTGAAATTGGATTCGGAGGGGTTTAATTTGGTTATGGGGATCAATTGGGTCTCAATTACATTATCCCCTAGCTACTTTTTCTTTGTATTCTTCTCTTTCGTATTCTTCTTTGTTTTAGTTTTAATTTGTCTTTAATAAAAATGAAATGTAGAATGTATATACTCTCATTGATGGTTATTTATATAGGTTTAGGTGGGAAAATTGAAAAATATGGTTTCTTGTTGTTGTCATATAATGGTGACAATACATTTGGTTATGAATTGATGCAACGAAAGATTATGGTTTCTTAAAATATAATGAATTTATATAAATTTTTTGTAGTAAGTGTAGATATTTGCAAGAAAGGTTTATTTTTTAGATTAATACTAATTCTGTAAAATGAATAAATGAGGGTTCTTATGGATCCTATATTAACTTGACATATTATAAGATCTTCCAATGAGATATACAATAGAAAATACTTTGAAATTGTTTATAGATGCATACTGATAATCAAATGCGAACTAATGGTTTTATTTTTAAATTGGCACACTTATGAGCTCTGTCACATTTAAAACTGATAGTTTCACTATAAATAATGGGTTCAATGTATTATTGAATAAAGTTAAGTGTTGGTTTAGATTAAGGGTTTACATGTGCATATTTAAAAATGGTAAAAGATTTTCCCCTTATAATTTGATAGATTGAGGGTGATTCACATGGACAATAAAATGTAATTTCTCTCACCATTGAATCGTATTACAATTAAATACAAATTCATTTAACATTTTTGTGGTGGATTGGGAATCAAAGAAACTAAAAGCGGAAGGTAATAAAATTCTTTTAGTTATTATAAATGTTGACCATAATAAATAATGATGTTTTATTAATATTAATTTTGAAGTGGACTATGTAGAAGTCATAGTTTATCATAATCCTTTAAATATTGAATGAAATTAACTTATTTCAATGGTTTTTTTCAATGTTTTTAGTTTTTTATATTTACTTTATATCCACTGCACAACATCCAATTTACCTATCTTTCATTACAACAGCTTTATTTATATGCAACATAAAAATATTATAGTGTATAATTTCAAATACATGAATAGCTTTTTAGATCATGTAAAACCTAATCTGTATTTGTAAACCATCCACCAATCTATATGTCATTTATATATTACTAACAAAGGAAATATATTTCTATATTCTCTATCATTTTTAACACATTACAATGCATAAACTGATTCAATCATATAACTTAACTTTGACTCAACCTTTGTTACCATTGATTCTCCATTTTCTTCTACATGTACTCACTATTTTTTATATTTTATTCTTTGTAATCTGATATGTTATAGCATTTATGATCAGTACATTGTTTTTTCATTAAATATTCTATATGGAAATTGCTCCTTTATTGTATTATATGTCTTCTTTACATCAAATATAATCAATCTCATGATAGTGTAATTATTAAGTAATAAATATGGGACAATAATTAGGAAGAAATGTAAATGTATTTGTTCTATATGGTTTTGAGATGATCATGTACAAATTTATTGTAGAATATATTTGTGTTTTGATATATATTTTTTCAGTTTCATTATATATCAGTGCATGAGAAGGGGTTTTAAACCAGGGAGAGCTGGTGAGAGGTTTTAACATTACACTGGATAAGATTATCTATCCCTCCCTCCCACATAATTTAAACCATCAAATATCCATTTGTAAATATATATTTGTTTTTTAATTTATTTATTTGTAATAATAGGCAATAAAAAGGATCTCATAAGGCTGGGATGATATAAGTTTAGTATGTTAGTTTTTCTTTCATTGTTTTCAGTTCGTGATTACACTAATTCCTTTAATTTTTATCTTAGTAGATATATTTATCTAACACTTGATTATTCTTGTGAAATTCATGTGAAATAAGGATCTATTAATTACGAAATCCATGTTATATCAACATTTATTTATTGAAGCCTTCATGTGAAATATTTTGCAAACAACCCTCTTGCAGACCATGTCTTCCATATTGGGTGCAATGACCACCCTAACACGAAGCATTGTTGAGAACTGTGGTCAAAAACGAAACTGGACCACTAATTTTATCTACTAGAGAGTCCATGCCCTTTTAGTGGAGACCAATGGTGATTTGGAGTGATTGCCTTTGGGTTAAGATGCAAGGTGCTCAACTGATGGTCAGTTTGATGTCATACCCTTCACCACTATTACCTTTATCCTCCCCAAGATGGATTATTCAACCATTTTCATTTTTTTACATTAAATTCATTACATGTTTAAATATTATAATTATCATAATTTTAATTATCCATTGGAATCATTTTTTCATTTACCTAATTGATTTCTCTCACATGAATTCCCAATATGAATTTCTATTTCTTATTAATTAAACATAATATTTACTACCGTGTTTATGATTTCACAATAATTTTCCAACATTATATTCCATTATTAATTACCACGAAATTTTATTTTTAAATATATTCAATATTAATAAGGATTAATGAGTTAGAAAAATGGATTTCTATTATTAAAAATAAGAATTTTTTAATAGTGCTGTGAGAATTCACAGGCATAGTACTAGTTATATATAAGAGTTTGGTTTTGTAATATAGTTAAATTGAACCTATATATATAGTATGCTCAAATTTTTATGAGGTAAGTCAGGACTTAAGTTAAGGAATATTTTTCTCACTATAATTTTCTGTGCGACACAAGAATTATTCATCACAAGTTTCTTTTGTGTAGTGTAACTATAATTCACATGAATGAGTAATATAATTATTCTTATGATAATTAAGGGAAATCAATATCCATATATAGTTATTTATTTCATGGGGTATGATTCAATAGTCCCCATTATTTCAAATATTTTATGTTACAATCTCATTATTTATCAATATTATTTTTTATTTATTTTTTGATGATAAAATATTGTGGTCAAAATCTTATTAAAATAAATAATTTTATTCCAATTATATATATATCATGAATAAATATGTTTTCATTTCATTTCACTCTATCTAATAATTAAAATACCAAAGGATGTTGTTTTATAAAAAAAATGTATATATTTCTCTCTTTGGTTGAAAATATTTTTCTTCAATGTTAATGTTTTCGAAGAATGTTTTAAATAATTTATAATGTTTTATAAAATTATTTTTTAAAGGAATATTTAGAAATTTTTTAATTTTTAAAAACAATTATTATAATGAATCATCTTGTCATTTTCTGAATAAGAATATTTTGAATTTTTATTCGAAATGTGAACAAAATATTTCTTTTAAAATGAACAATATGAAAATAATTTTCCACAATACTAACCTCATTATTATTTAATAAATAATTTTAAAAAAATCAATTTTCTTTAAATAGAGATAGTTTCCCAAATATTGTTATATTTTTTTTGATTTTAATTTATTTATTTCAATTGGAAAGGATATTTTCCTCAAGAATGTGGCAATGTCCAGTTTATGTAATTCTTATTCTTCAACAACAACAAAAATTGGCGTTTCTTATGTTTGGGGGGATATGATGAAATTGTATTATCATTAATATTTCATTTGATTTTTTGTTTTTTTATTATGATGAAATGTTGTGTATGAGTCATATTCATTTTCTATATAATATGATATAATGGATTGATGAAATGTTTATGAAACTCGTTTCATTCTAAAGGTAATGACATGATGGTTTGACACCAACTTCATCTTCGCATGGATTATATGATGAATATTTTATGATATTTAAACACATATATTTAAAGATTTTTTGATGGGTGAGACCTATATATCCTATAAATTTATTGGTTAATGTTATATATATCATGAGATAACACTGTTAAACATTCCTATGTACTTGATCTCCTGTGAGTAACCCCTCGATGTGTAATATACACTATTATAAATAGGTGATAATTCCAATTACATTATGAAATGGGAAATAGTTGATGATTCCTAATTCACTATGAAATATGATTCATGTGTTTATTACAGATCAGTTAATATTTTTTTGTTCTCAGATGTTTACCATCAAATATGAAATGGTTTCTATACTTAAGATGGACCCTAAATTATATGATCTGAACATATGGTTCATGATTCATATATTAATATATCACACACATATGGTCTAAGTATTTTTTAAATTATAATTTTTTTGTCCATGTCTCATGTTTATGATCCATGAAAGATTGTGTGTGAACTTTTTAAGTTATATTCATGATCTCATAAACCTATGAATATATTACTCATTCATTTGATCATCGACAGATATCTTCCATGTTTATACATAATGATCATATATGAACATCCATTATTATTTTTCCTTTCCACATGTTTTGAAGATTATGTTATTTTTGGTATGTCTAGGAAGTGCACTAAATGGGAATATTTTTATTGTATATTATGAAAATCATTCATAAAATAAGAAAATTATGTATCTAATCATAAAAGGGAAAAAAATTTTGCACTCCTTGAGTGTGTATTTCTGTAATTTCTTGAATATTAATATAAAAAATACTAATTATTTATAAAAAGTCTAGGTTGTTACGAAATATAATAATATCATTTTTGAGAAGAGAGGGGTACTCCCCTTTCATGCACCTACAATATTCAAACATGTGGGGAGAAATGGGTCAAAATGATTAAGGGTTGATATAGGTAAAATGTTAATTTTACACATTTTACAAAAAAATAGGAATATTTATCCATAGAACATCCTTTTTGGATTCTGTATGGGAGCCCTCCCAAAAATCCCATACCTTATAACCTCTAGGATATTCCCTATAGATACCTATGTCAGTATGGATGAGGACTGAAAACCATTCACATTATGGCCTCTATTATACGACATGGAGTCATTCACTATAAATCCTCCATAGAATAGATTCTAGCCTTTCCTGAAGGGATCCTTAATCAGGGAGAACAAATTCCATGACCACCCATGACTTTTTGGAATAACACATATTTATGTTGTACAGACCCTCTCGAAGTTCCAACAAAAAATATCCCCTACTCTATGGAATTGGTGCCTTGTCTAGATAAGGTAAAACTTGTATCATCTTCTATAACATAGTCCCCTAGTTTCACCATTGATTATACACTTAATTTTATGTAAGGGTAAGTGTTAACCTTACAAAGCACCCTATAATCCATAACTAACTGAGCTATGAAAATGAGCATTTTTTATAAGTATATGATCTATACATCATGAAATATAATAATTAATCCCAGTTTAAATATAAGTCATAAATTATATAATCTTTTAACTAAAAATAAAATAAGAAATTCATGGGTCAAATAAACTATATATTAGGAAGAACCAGGAAACTCCAGGACAACCACAAAGGCATTGCGTCCCAGAAATATCCTGAAAAATCATTCTACCATTAAAAAAATATCATTTATTATAATTCAAATATTATTAATTTTCACAATGGAAGTACGTATATGTTTTTTTACAAAAATAACAATACATTTCAAGTAATAATACTATTTAAAACATCTAATAATTGTTATGGGATGTAATAACCAAAGAATATTTAACATGAAATAGTGTAATTCTTAAAATAGAACACATTTAAGAAGATTAAAAGTTATATAAATTATTAAAAGAAAAATACAATTTAGGAATATAATTAAAAATATCAAAGGAATTGTAAAAACCATTGGAAATAAAGTAGTTTATATTGATGTTTGATCCTATACAAAGTATTTAATAAAAATAATCACCATTAGTATATGACCTTTACAATAAATTTACATGTCCATTCATCAATATGAACATTATAAATTATTAATTTTAGTAATGTAACTATTTTAATGTGAACATTAATATTATTTTATATAAATCATAATGATATGGGTTAATTTAATTCTATTGGAAGAAATTATGTACACGACTAATATGATATGATCATTCCTTTTAAAGCCCATTTTTCATAACATGGGGTGAAGGTAAAATAATTGGGGTTCTCCCCTAATGATTCCAATGATGTTCATTAACATGTAAGGCTCATGTGGAATCAACTACAAGAAATGTTTACGTTTGTAGAGATCACCAATGGGCCAATGTTATCCAATCCAACACATGAAACATCCACCACTAAACACCACACCCTTAGCACATATTCTGGTGTAATAAGGGTTTATGTAACAATTCCTTAGTATAATAAAAGTAAAATTTTCTTTTTATAAAAAATATATTTAATTCATCATTTAAATTTTCATTAATATTTTATTTAACAAAATATGCATTAATGTAAGATGTATTGGACAAATATATTTTTTATTAAAAATAAAAAAAAATTAATTTTATAAAATATTTTTACATTTATACTTCAGATATTGTATATAAAATATAATTTAATGAAGTATTATTATAAAATTTATTTAAATAAAAATGATAATATAAATTTTTTAATGCCCTAATAAACTGTTATAAGTGTCAGAGAGTTGACAATGTTTTACATAATATAATTTTTAATTAAATAAGTATTAATCATTTAAAAGATAAAATTATTATATTTGGAAAATTATTTTGATAAAATAATAATTACTTTTTGACACACCATGTGAAAATTTTGTTAGGGTGAAATTGTTTGGAATTTTACTAAATAATTCATTTTTAATCAATGGTAATAATATAGTTTCGTTTTACTTGGTAGGTTTTATGATTCATATAAATGTAATAATAATTCAATACAAAATTAAGTAAAATATATAACCAAATATATATTAATTTTTTGTTATTATGTACTCTAATGTATTTAAATCAATTTCCAAACTGTCAAATGACTCCCCAATTCTAAAATTGAAATTATGATGTCAAAAGATTTAATTTTAGAATCATCACTTTTCCAAGTACTATGTAATATTAAAAACATACGTTTTTCTAATATAATAAAATATTGTAATAAATTACTAAAATGTAAAAAAAGTGTTAAAATCCCTTGGAAATCCAATGGTTTTTAATATTCCACAATCTAGAATCCCATTACCTATATTTTGAAATTAAAAAATAATGCATCATATTTTATATTAAATACCCACCCTTCATTTCATTACACTATGATCTATATCCCATTATAATGAAAACATTCTCATTTAAACTATTGAAGGCCCTCCATGATGTCTTAAAGGTGTTATGGTTTCCCTCTCCATGCTATAAGAAGTTACTTCACACTATAATGGAACTCGCCTCTTCTTTTTTTCCATTCAAGTACCTCTTTTCGGGTATGTATTCTAACTAATGAATTATATTATTTTCAAGAACATTTTAATATCCCATTACTTCAAAAAAATTTATCAACGGGAGAACTTCATGGCATTAAATTATCCCCTTTACATAATCCAGAATTTCATTCTCATTATGCTAGCTAATTCATTTCCTGAATTTTTTATTTTAAGTGAAATTTTATTATGTTTTGAATACTAAACCTAGATATCTATTTTTTATTATTCAACTAAACAATAAAATGAATAGTTTATTAAGTAATTATGAGTATGACACTTTTATTCCTTTTTAATTTGTCAAAAATATTGTCACACGCATGTCTTTAACCACTTACGAATTTAACATCTTTTACTAGAAACACATTAATTATTTTTATTAGGTTATTAATGAATTATTTTTATCATTATATATGTGGAACTCATGAATTTATACATATTATTGGTGCTCCATTTTAGTGCTCAAATGGATTGGGTAGTTAATTAATCTCTTAATATTTCATGTTTTATGATACCTTAGTGAATAACCTCAGTAATTATGTTGTATAACTCATTTTTTATTAATCATGATGATAAACCATTATTATATTCTTATTAATGGATAAATTTTATATTATATACACATTTATATTTTATTTTTAAGGGTAATTCTATTATGAAATTCCTTGTGTTCTTATGAGCATGCCTTATTGTCATATATCATAGTTAAATACTTAATGAATCCTTTTCTATTCACTTATTATGATTCATAATCACATCTTTATTTTAATTTATATCTCTAGGATATGAGATTTAGTAAAAGTTAAAATTGGTGAATCTTTGAAGTGTCATTTTAGGTGGATTAGAATATTTTTTTCCATGAATTTGGTTTCTAATTTACAGGAAACTAAACCTCAATAGATCCTATATGTTATTAAATATTGTATCATTTAATAAATGTTTATATTTTAAGAAAGGGATATTAAGCAATTATTATAAATGCGTTTTTGGTTATTTTCATAAATTAGGAATAGAAAAATATTTTCATAAACCAAAGCTATATTTCTAAATATAGGAAAACATCCTAATGTTTTAGTGTCCAATAAGTGAGTGGTTTCAATGAAATGAAATACCTATGAGGATTCTATAAGTGGATTTAGATTTGTTAGAGTTGTGACTTGGGGTAATAACCATGAAAAGGTTTATTTGTTATCGACATGATCATAATTTCGTGCGTGGTGAATAGAACTTTCAACCTACATAATCTGACACTCCTGGTAAATTATTTTGGTTAATCACGTAGTTTTTATAAACCAATATGAATAATATATATATAATCTAATCATTATTAGAAGAGATTAAAGTACAACTTCTTTGATTAATATTTATTTTGAAATCAAAATACATTTATAATTAAAACATTCCTAAAAGCAATAGGTTTTCCACTAAGGATTTATCCTCTTAGAAAAATGATCGAAAATTGGACTTACGTAAATAACTATTACAATGGTAAATGAAAAAATTGTGTTACTAATTGGAAAGAAGGTAATGTTGAAATATTCATGAGTATTATGTATCAGTTAAATAATGTCATTTATTAAAAACTAATCCACATAAAGAATTTAGGCTCACAATGGAAAAATTATCTAATAATTGAATCCCTGATGCGTTAATGGAACATGTTTTTATAGAACCTATAATCCACCATTATTTGGTCAAATGATCAATACAAAAGAAAATAATTTTTTTGTACTACACTATTCTGACTATGAGAATGTTATGTTAGAAAAATACCTCTTAGTGTGAGAATTTAATCAGTAGTGGACACTGATCGAGAACATAAATGCGTGGGATGAGGTGGAATCCATGAAATATAAATACATTAGAAAATATTTTTTATAATTTATTTTCCTCATAAACTATAATCCAAGATATAAAAAAATTACATGAGTTGAAAATATGATAATATGTATCTGAGGGGAAATATGAGATGAATATTAAAAGGATTATGTGATGCACTTCAAACATCATCCTCGATTCTAACTAGAATATTGACCAATTATTTTGTGGACTAAAATTCCAACTATGAAAAACATTATAAATATGAGGCATTTTCATTTATGAATAGATAGTACAATGTGACCTTTAATATGTAATGGATTTCATTTATTACCAATGGAATCATGGATAGAATGGAAATAAGAAATTAATGGACATTTTTTGGGAAATAATCCGTATGAGAAGAAATTAAAATACCCCATGTGCAAAAAAAATTAGAATAAGCATTTGAGGAATTTTATACAAGGAATGAAAAGTGATACTAGTATGAAAGATATGTTCATATTGCATAAAAGTGTCATGAAATTTTTATATTCAACATCTAAATGTCAATGAAAAATGAAATATGGTTCAAGACCAACATGTCATGTAATGATTTATGTATAGGGAGCATTGAAAATTTACTAATAAATTTTCAAATCATAAGATATTAGAGGAATCAACCGTAAACACTAAAAGAGGCCACGAGATCATGTTTTTTATTTTTCAATCACTATGGATGATTTTAAGGGTACAAATGATGTTTCAAAAAGTACATTTACCATATAGTGAATGGTATTAATTACATTGTTTGATTGTATGTGTACAAATTCTTCTATTTCATTCAATATTGAAACTAACGTCATGATATGTTTTGAAATACGTGTAGTAGGGTTTTTAGGTAAAACTCCTAGAATAAATATTCATGTAGAAATGATATATCCATATTCCTATATATGATTTTGTGAGTTCAATATCTCTACACATGGGGTGATCATTTTAATGATGAAATATTTCATAATACATTCGATGGATTGGTTATAAATGTTTAATTATAAGATCAAATTTGGATCCAAGTTTATTTCTATTATATTGAATGGATAACTCATAGATTTCTTTTAATTATTGATATCCAAACCTGATAAATATGAAGAAACACACCCTATGGATTTCTATATGGAAATGATTAGTGTAGATGGATTATAAAGAGAATATATAATGATTAGAGATATACACATTGCTTATAAATACATTGATGTATTTTATAAAGAGTTTCCTAGACCTATCCCAAAAGATAAGGATAGTTTTCAATTAAACTAATAAAAATATCCATGAAAATATGGATGACCGCATAGAGAATTCAAATGTATAGTTAAAGAAATTAAATAAGAAGCTACAGGAACTATTGGAAAAGATTTTATTAAAAAAAGCATTCCTACATGGGGAGAACATGTTCTCTGTGTGGAAAAATAAAGATGGGACAGGAAAACTATGAATTAACTATTGAGATATCAATGAGATCATAATAAAAAATAAAAACACTATATTGACCATTGATGACTTGTTCAAACAACATTTAGGGGATCAAATTTTCTCCAATATTGACCTCTTATCTAGGTATCATATGTTGAGGGTGATCAAAGAAGATATCTCAAATACAACCTTCTGAAAAAGGAATGGAAATTATGAAATTGTTTTTATTCCCTTTGTATTGACTATTGATCCTCCCATATTTACACATTTGTTGAATATATTTTATAAGGAATATATTGATAAATATTTGGTGGTCTTTATTTATGATATTCTAATATATTTGAAATGTATCAGGGAGAAATATGATCATCTATGGGTAATGTAAAAAATTCCCAAGGAAGGGGGATCTATTTGGTCAATATTTTAAATTTATATTTTGTTTAAAATAAGGTTTATTGTTGGGAAACATTGTATCTATTGAAAAAAATTACTTATCCTACTAAGAAATTGGCTTTAGAGTAGTGTTCTTATTAGGAAACAGTAACCAAAACTTATATTTTATTTTTTCAAAGGGGATATCATAAAATATTTTTTTTAAACATTTCATTGATTTCTAATCCAATAAAAATACAAACATGAACATGTGTTATGTTTATTGGTAAAAGTGAGGGTGAAGGAATGTTCAAAGAATGGATGAAGATTTTGGTTGGTGTTCCAATTCTAACTATACACTCTATCATAGAAGTATTTCTTATCTATATTGATGCATCTATAGAAGGTCATGGATTTGATCTCATATGAAATGATAAGTTAATATCATATACATCTTAATATTTGAATCCTTATAAAGATAATTATATTAACCATGACCTGGAGTTATCTGTAATAATTTCTTCTATGAATATAGGTAAGAACTGTATTTATGGGAGAAGTGTGGTTGATACAATGACCTAGAATGTATGAATTTTATATTCATATAATAGGAAAACAAATGAGACAAATTATATTATTACAGATTAATAATAAATATTATTATTCAATGTATTATCAAATTATAAGAGAAAAAATTAATAAATTCATTGTGTAAGAAATATCCTACTCCTCTTACAATGGAGATGATTTATAGGAGATCAATTGATTCAATACCTTGTAATGATAAACATGGGAATCATAAGGTATGGGATATCATCAATCCTTTCACAATTTATTTTTAAATTATCATTAATAGTTACATCATGCATAAAATAAAGAGAAGATCCTTTAATGAAAAATAAGACAATGGTTGTGATAAATAAGATGTTTCTGGAATGGAATACTAATTAAGAAAGTGTAATGAAATTTGGTACAAGGCTGCATATTTCATATATAATTGTGATAAAGAAGGAGGTAATGGAATAATATCATATCAATAAATTCACTACATATCATAAAAGAAAAAAGTAAACCAATTTCATCACCATAAGAGCTTATTTCTTAAAATAATTTCTATCTCTACTATAAATCCAGGATGTTTTAGGACACCATAGAGTACCACTATTGATTTTTTTGACAAATATAAAATTTTTATTTCTCAGTTATCTGGAATCAATCAATAAGATATAAATAAATATGTATACCTAAAAATATCCTATCATCCTCAAATGGATTTCCAAACTATGTAGAAAATCTAAAATTAGAAGAAATAATTTTTTTTACTCACATTACATTCAAGGGAGATTGGACTATAATATTCCACTTGTTTAATTCTCATATAGGAATAGTTTCCTCATTAATATTAAAATAGTACCTTTTAAGCTCTAATTGAAGAAGTTTTATAACTCCCATAGGATGGTATGAAGTTAGTGAATGAAAACTATTGAGACTAGACATTATGAAGGAGGCTATAAAAAAGATAAAAGCATTCGAGAAAAATATCAAGGATACTCAGAGTTGACAAACAATTTATGCTAAAAACTAAAGGCAGGACATATAATTTCATGTTAGTGGTAATTTTTTCTCATGATATTATCATGTAAAATAGTAATGAGATTTGTATAGAAGGTGAAACTTATTCCAAGGTACATTGGACCATTTTAAATTGATAAGCATGTTAGGGTAGTTTCTTAATAATTAGCACCACCTCTAAATATTTCTAATGTTCACAATGTCTTACACATGTCTATTTTGATAAAGTGTATGTATGATGCAATGTAAAAAATTGTTGTTAATGATTTGGAATTTGAACCAAACATTTCCTATTATGATTAAAAGATACAGATTTTTAATTTCATGTGTTGATGAGTAATAAAACATCACATGTGAAATTACTGTAGATAAATCAAAAGATTGATGAATCCATATGGGAACATAAATAAGTAATGAAAGAAAATACCCCTATTTATTATAAGTTAAGAGTCAAATTTTGAGGATGAAATTTCTTATGGGGGTAGGAGAATGTTACAACCCTATAGTTCCTTCTTTGAATAATAAATGTTTTATTTTTCATAATAGTATTTCTTTTATTTTCCCCAATTATTTTACGTAGAAATACTATAAAAAACAAAATTCAATGTCATGTAATAATATATACTACTATATATAATACTAGTACTTGGATAAAAATAAAATTATAGGACCCTTGCAATGGTTTAATCCATAGGATTGAACTCTACTAGAAATATTAAACAGTCCAAAAAACTATTAAAAAAATAAACGTTATAAATATAATTTAAATTATTAAATAAATTATAAATTACCTTTTTTATTGAAGTAGTAAATGTTTATGTTTGGTTATATGTATTAGATGTAATCATAAATGTGACTTTTATGATAAAATTGATTTCTTTTTATTACATGACAATTTTTCTATAAGACCATTGGTAATATAGTCCTTATTAGGTGAATATATGGATTTGTTAATATTATGGTTAATGATAATATCCAATTGAATGTAGAAGTAAGAAATTATGTCCTCAAATTGTAGGATCATTCCATTAGAACCACATTAATTAGAACATGGTCGGTAGGTAGAATCAATATGGTTCTCCCTTGACCAAGACTGTAAATAAATTAAAAATTTAAGGATTTAAAAGTGTATACAATTGGAGATGTTGATGTTACTGTAGATCACCACAATATCAGTAATAGACAAGCCTTCCCATGAAATAAGCAGTATGAAACTCTTTACCCTTCATGCATATACTGGTGTAAGAAGAGGTCATAAACATAGAAAATAGTATAATAAAATTAAATTTTGTATTTATTATTTAATTTAATTAAAATTAAAATAATATAAAATTAATTTGATAAATATATTTCAAAATACAAAAAAAACAATTTTATTTTCAGAAAATTTGATGCCCCAAAATTGTAAAGAACGAACATTGTATTCTGTAACATGTATCAAACACTACAGAAAGCATGTAATGGAATATATAATATCCTAATGATTTAAAATATATTTTATATTTAAAATAAAATAAAATTTATTATATATCCTGAAATAAATGTGATACTGAGTTAGTATGTGTTCCCCAGAACAATGAGTTTTTCAACAACATAAGTTACCTGCAAGGCTGAGTTTTATTGAACAAAAAATACATTACTAAATTATTATTTTTTAATATAATAAGGGATAAACTATAAATTAATGATTTTTTATGAATATTATTAACTAAAATATATTTTCTATTAAGAAAATAAGATAAATTTATTAGTTACAAATTAATTAGAAATGGAAATTTAAGATGATTGATTATAAAGATATATTTTGATGTTCTAAAAGCTAGGTTGTATTAATTAATTAAATGAATTAAAAATATAGAATTATATTAAAAAAATACTTTTGTTAAATATTAAATAATTTTTTTTCATTAATCAAATATATTTTTTATTCATACAATAAGAACAAACCAAATTTTACATATAAAAACCTGTATATTTCAAAATATAGTTTTACCGAATTTTGATGGAAAAACTATTTTAAATATATCTTATGGAAGTTTTAGATATTATATATATATAAATTAATTTAATTTTTGATAGGGAAATATAAAAATTATTTTAGGGTTTATTTTTGGTATTTTTTGTTGAAGTTTCATTTTTTGATTAATCGTGGAAAATGCAGAATTTTACATCAGAATTTCTCATTAGAATTTTTTATTTATACTATTAATTTATGTTTTTATAGTTATTTATATTAAATTAGTTTAATTATATGTAAATTAATCTATTTAATGTAATTTTAATCAATTTTACTTTGACGTTGGATATAAAAACCCAATAATCATTTGTATGTTTTTAATTTAAAAACATTCTTTATCATCCCATCTGTAGGATAATATTTAATCTAATTTCTTCCAATTCAGAAATTTTAATTTTAAAATATGGATTAAAAATATTTAATAATACTAATTTATAATATCTAAAAATTTTAATTTTTTTACAGAAAATTTTACAAAATTTCATTAAATCTAACTATAGGGATTAAGAGAAAAATTATCTTAACAGGGGACTAAAACATAAACATAAGAGCCAACATGACTTATCAAATAGTAAAAAATACAATTTATGTCCATATTTTGACCCTATAATACATTATAATCAATTTAGACTATTATTAGGAACCCTTTTCATAAGAAAAACGTGGGATGAATTTCCTTTTAAAAAAAATATTAGAATGCCTCTCCTACTCCACTATAAAAAAGAACTCAACCCTCCAACTTCCTCACACACCACTAGCCACATTGGAAAAAATAATATCGAACCAAATAGCTCCTAAAAATACATAATCTCATTATATAAGGCTTATCTTTGGAATAAATCCATCCAAGTAATACCTTTTTGGAAAACCAACAAGAGTTAACCAAAGAAGAGGTAACATCATTCCTCCAGATCTTTTGTTTTATTTTCAATATCCATCCCTTAAAATCTTATTATTCAGTTATTAAATAAAAAATTATGTATAATAAGTACTCTAAGATGTTTTTATGTTATCTTTTGACTTATAATTACACACACTTCCATATAATGGGTAACTAACATACGGTTTGTTCACAATGAACTACTGCCTCGTGAAATAATGATTGTTCGTTTTTCCTTTAACACCACCCATGTTTGCAAATTATGATGTAAAATGTGTGTTAATTTTTTATAAAATATATTTTTAATGTATTTATACATATGTAATTTTTATATAACACATAATGTTTTAATATATATTTCGTGTAAAAATGATAACATCATTTGTGAACGTCTGGACAACCTCCTCCTCAAAGTGATGTGAATCGTTTAAGGTATATATTTAATGTATAAAGAATGCTTTTAAAAAACCTATGTAACATATATTAAATATAAATGATAATGGAATTATAATATAAATATATATATCATTTAAATTTAATTAATTTAAATATGATAATGAAATGAAAGCATTGTTCTTGAATATGTATGACCTACTGTCACCAGGAATAGTGTATTTCATTTCATATCTCCAAATATATGGATTATTATAAATACATATATAATGAATATATATGATAATTAAATCATGGTTTATATTATGGATATGATGAATCATGAGTGATATAAGAAGAAAAAAATTAAAATGTCAAAAACTACTCGAAAAAACTAGGCAGTTAACACATGAAACAATAAAAATAATGAATGATTGTTAACAAAAAGGTAATTAGATATTATAAGAGGACCATATGGGATATAATAAATTTTATTATGGTTCTTGTATCAGTTATTTAGATGTTTAAAAACATTACATATGTGGTTAAATGATTTTCACCCGAAAGGAAACACAATTTAAGGGATCTTCGTCTCACTTTTCATTTCATGAAGAACACACCATTATCGGTAATTACTTATTTTGTGTGGTGTATATAAAGATCCTATTTTATTTTATATCATGAATAAATTTATCTTTATGGTATTTAGAGATTAAATTTAAATTATTTCTTTTATGATGATTATTATTCAATGTAACCAAGGAGCAAAGGACTTCATCTCAATTTTCCATTTTAAGACACTATTTTTATTGTGCACCTAATCTCTTATATATGGTGAAAATACTACCACATTGACTTTTAATATCATGATTCATTAGTTTTTAATGATATTTTTAGTTTCCAATTTAGTATTTCATCAAAGGGTGTTTGAATTATGCATTACCAAGTGGAAACAAAATTCATAACATAATTTCTTTTCTTTGGGTTCTTTTACATCCTCATTGCCATTAATATTATACATTTATATTTTTATCACTTTTCTAATATGAACTATTTTTCACAATATTTATGTGTATTTAAATTTAACACACATAATATATTTATTTATTCATTCTCACATCAACTTTATGGTTTTCTGAAGGGTTTACCTCACAATCCTATTTTGTTCGAGATTGTTTACACATTATATTCTATTAGAGGAAATTATTGGATAATTTTTAAATATATACATTAAATTTATTATCCTAGGGTTATTAGTGACCTTTTTAATTATTATTACCTTTTCCACTCACTGTAACTAAATTTTTTTTAGAAATTATTTTAAAAAGGATTTGGCTTTATTTCACCTGCTAGTCGTAGAACCTTTTTTCATTGGAAAACCATTTTTTCTTAAATAGTTTTCAAAAATATTTTTAATGTTTTAAAATTATTTATTATAATAAATTTTATATTTTTTTGTCTTTTGTATTTTTTTTTTAAAATCGAATTATTTTTTCCTTCCAAACAAGTAATTTTTTTAAACTTTTACAGTGAAAAAGTAATGTTATTTGTACCTTATATGACATGTACGAATTTACCCATCAACGTTTCATTAAATATTCCATTAGAAATTAAAAAGGTTAGTTTTAAATGATTTAAAAATAAATTATTTTCATAAAAAAATATTTTCAAGTGTTTTTAAAAAAATGATATTTTCCACAAGAATGGTTTTAAATTTATTCTTAAATTTTATCAATGACAAAAACACATTATTTTGGTTCATAGGGGATATTTTTTTATTAATACCATTCTTATGATTCCACTGGGTGGTTTATTAATGATTTATAAAAGGATTTTATTGTCATTCACTTTCCTGACTCCTTTGATTATTCTACTGGCAATATTCATTTTCCTACGAACATTTAACATTAGATATCACTTAATTAACCAGATCATTTATCAAGGATAGGATTAATGATTAATAAGAATATTATTTTTATATAAGGTGTTTACATAGAGAGTTATTTTATTATTTGGGTAAATATTGATAAATATGTATTCTTTATTCAACATAGATATTTGAAAAATATTATTTTTAATTAATTAAATCGGTTACTCGATTTGAGGAATGATTTGGCCTTATAGAGATGGATAGGGATCCTGAACTATATAGTCCCTTGATACATCAATAGGATATCATGATAAAAATCACTTGAATATAATAAAAGTGTTTCAACCTATACGTTTTAACTATATGAAGGATAGATCAGGATAGTACATGTTTTCATGTGCTTGATACATGACATCCAATAAATAGGCATTGAATTCAATTTGATTCAGTATTTCTTTTCCATGATATTTTTCCAATGAATATGTATATGTGTATATTTCATTCTTAGTTTATTTATTAAATGGAATGTGTCTTATGTTTCTTAACTTTCCGTATTATTTATTCATTATCCCATTATTTAAATGTCATGTGTTTTCAATTATTTAGATTAACATATAGTTTCTGAAATTCCTTTTTATTTTATTGATTATGTGGAATGTCTGTTCAGTTAATTTCTATTCCATAATTATTTTTCTAATTGATTCAATATTTTACACCCTTATGATATCACCTTCCCCCCACGATTCCTTGAAGTGTGATAGTAATGGTTTTCACGGATACACTAGTCGGAATGATGTTATCCCTAAAATAATAAAATTATATTGTAATTTTATTATTCATTTATAATAAAAGACTCATGTATGTATCTTGTTTACTAAGACTACCAAACTAGTTGGTCTTATGTGATGTGATTTAGTAAGGTATATATTATGCGTTTTTCCTCAAAATACATCCATTTTTTGGATACTAAAAGTGGACATTGTTCCGTAACATATTTACCTAGGGGTAACAAGTCCGAAAAGGATGATAAGAGCTCAAGTGGTGGAAAACATAATGAAAAAAGGATAAATCTCCACCATGCCATAAATGTGGAAGGAGAATCCTAGGAATGAGTCTAAATGGAAGGGATAAATTATTTTTGTGTAAGAGAGAAGTAAATAAAGCAATGAGTTCTGATGAAAAATGAAGAGTATGATGGAGGGAAATAAATCCCATCCTTAGGATCCATTGATGGTTTTTTCCATAAATGTGGGGAATCTGGGAATTACTCGATTCAATGTCCTATTCTAAATGATAAACTCTAGAACATGGAAGGGAATATGTGAAAATTTATGGATGAAATATTTATGTATTGGTGTTTTATTGAAAACCATAATTAAAATTATATTTAGTGAAAATAATTGATAAATGTTAGTTATATTTTAGAAATTATATTAACATGGATTTAGAAATGTACAACATGTATGTCAGGTTAAGACCAATCAAGACCGGAAAGGTTATAGGTCATGAACCCAGGATTGAAGGATAATAAGGTTTTATCACCAACAACTGGCCTACACAATTCTCTAGTTAATATGAAATTTTTTATAGTTAAAAAATATGATGAATAAATATTAATTATGAAATTTTAGTGTTACCTCATAGGTTAAGAGTGTAATATATTAAATATATTGGATTTGAAAAATATTTAGAGAAAAATAGGAATACATTATGGGACTTACAATCCATTAACATGTAATTTTAGTGCTTCTAGAATATATGTTCATTTTTTTCAATTCATTTCCTAGAGTAAAGGGAGGAATTAGAATTTTTTATAAGAAATACAAGAAGATTAAATTATTCATATGAAATTGAAACACTTCATGTGAATATATATCATTGTATTGTTATTTAATTAAATAATTCTTCAAATTATGAAATGTCTCTTAAAATAATGTTCTCCAAATACCTTACTTTTTTTGAAATGATGGTCTTTTAAATCATTAAATATTTAGGGATTTGAGGCCCTCAACAATAAATTAATCATTCAATTGTTTGTGAATTATGAACTCAGTCACTGCTTATAAATATTTATTCTTTTCTGTTATGTAAATATATACACTTTCCACAAATTTTCACATACATAGATACCATGTTATATGTTATTCCACCTGACCATTGTAATTCCAATTCTCTCTTTTTTATATGATTTTTTTCAAACCATTCTCAATTTGTGGGATTTAAACAGAGGAAATATCAAATATAAAATTAAAAATTTAGAGTTTAAATTGAGATGATACAATATATTTAAAGAGGGGATGGCGTTACACCATGAAAATCTAATATAAGAATATTATATTTGATAGCATGAATGATCTGTAATACTATGCCTATAAGAAAATATAATATCCCAAAACATTACAATATATTAAATATTTTGAATAAATTATTTAATGATATAGACTTTAATTCACACGATACTGAGTTAGCATAAATACCACACGACAACGAGATTCTTCGATAACTTACTTTACATGCAAGACAGAGTTTTACTGAACAACAATATATTAATAAAATATTATTATTTAATATAATAAAACATAACCTAGCCATCAAATTATAATTTATAAATCATATTAACTAACTTATATGTTTTATAAAAATATAATATGAATTCATTGGTTACTAAGATATTAGAAATTAATATATAAACCCCATAAATATAAAGGATACATTTTTTTTCTCTCAAAGAAGTGTTGTCTTAATAAATTCAGTTAATTAAAATTACAAAATATATTTTAATTAAATATATATGTTATATATTAAATATTTTTTTTATATTCATCCAATATGTCTTATAGGCATAATATACGACCAAACCTAATTTTATGAATAATTTTATATTTTTCTAATGATAGCTTAGTCACTTTTTAAGGGAGAATGTATATAAAATTCCATTTTTAGAACATTTTATAATTTCTATAGGTAAAAAAATAGCCTTTTTTATGTAAAAATTCAAAAAATGGTTTACAGTGATTTTTTTTCCATGATGCTTCATATTTTTAAGAATAATGCAAATATTGAATTTTAATTAGACACTTATTTTTCATCAAAATTTATTTATATGGTTAAATTTTATTTGGGATAGGTTTTGAGGATAAATTATATCAATTATAAATAATTGAATAAAATTTATGTCATTGGAATCAATTTCATTGTGAAATTTGATATAAACACCTACCAAGCATTTAAAATTTTTACTTTAAAAGCCTTCATTTTTTAAAAAGGTTGGAGTTTAAGCCCTGTTTATTATTATAGAAAAGAAAATTCCTCTTTTATGTAGGTAGAGTAAGACCCATTACATAGCCAGAAGTCCTAGTGGTCATTTACCCCATTACATGGGCCGTATTCCAAAAATGTATTCGAAAAAGGTCTTACATATTTAGAATCAGTATAATTTATAATTTCTAATATAGTCAAATTAGTTTTTGAAAAAATATATTGATGAAAGTGATTAAAATTAATAATAATGATAATTAAAAAAATTATCCTAATTAGAGAAAAAAAATATAACTTTAACGGCCCAAATGACCTACATACTTGTATAAAACAGATTTTAGGTCCATATTTTGACCATGTCATATCTTGTATTGAATTTGGACCACTATTGCAATCACATTTAAAATGAAAAATAAAGGTGTAATTCCATTTTAAAAAAATAACAAGAATGAAACTCCTCTACTTTAAGAAGGATGTCAAACCTCCCACGTCATCACGCCACACAATACACTTTGGCTCAACCAATATCTGCACCAATAGATCCTTAACATCCCTCTACTCAGCATAGATGAATCCATTTGGTGTAAATAACATATTAGTGTATACGATATAATGGTGTTTTTTTATTATCATTTATTTAAAAATATTGTATAAGGAGGAATAATAAATAAATTAAATACGCACATTTTTGAATTTTACCATTACGTCGGAGAGCCTCCTGTGGTTTATAACTAATTATATATTTGGATAGGATTAAAAAAAATAGAGCTTATATTATGTGATGAGGTAATTAAAGAAGGTATTTTATGGTGTATTCACTGATCCAAATATAATTTTTAGTGAGAATATTGGAGGAGAGAGGTAGGAATTTTATAAGTTATTGAAAGGACACAAATAAATTTTTTAAAATAATAAGGGATAAAAAAATTATCAAGAAACGATAATCCAAAATTTTTCATTCTATAACCATAGATAGTATAGAGTCAATATATTTAAATAATTTTTCCCATCATTAGGTCATTAGTGACCCCTATCATCATAGACTAACCCTAAGTAAACACATTATTACCTTAACAATGATGATTAATTTTTAATGTATCCCCTATTAAATTTTTGAAAAGATTATGTTGAAATTTTTATATAATAAATAATATTCTGATTCCAAATATGTAATGCATTTAACAAACAATTCATAAGATTGGAGGGATTCAATTTCAATTTAATCCCTCATATGTGTCAAAGAAACAGTTTTTTCAATGAAAACATTCAAAATATTGAAATGACATTATAACATAATTCAATATGAAATTGACTTAAATGACCTATATTAGTAACATTTTTATATAATATATATAAATTTACTTTAAAATTAAATTATAAATATAATTTAACATTGTAAATAATTTAAATGAAAAGTCACATTTCATTAATAATCAGTATTTTTAACTATTATCCAATAAAATCAATTACTCTATAAAATATTAGGAACTCACGAAAAGATAATTTTAATATTTAAATTTCAATAATGATATTTATTTTTTTCGAAAAAAATTTATATAAGTGTTAAAATTTAATTTAAAAAATGGGCACAAATCCTGACAAAACCTCTTTGTAGAAAATTATAGTCTTTTCAGAAAGCATTTATTTTTCATTCAAATTGTTTCTATTTTTTGTAATCAATAAATAACTATTTGCACATACGTAAAACATATATTCACAATTATTTATTTATTACTCTTCATAACTTCCAGCATAATGTATAGGTTATTGGGTTAGAGTTTAATTATTAATATTTTAATAACCTATCATGTTTAGTTTAAACCCTGTGCTTCATGTTAACCATGTTGCAAAAGAAATTGAATTGAATTTAATAAATATATATTGTAAATATGTGGGGTGTTAAATTTTTATCAATTTTTGGTGTTTCGTGTCATATTTTCTATCAAATATTATGTTTATATTTTGAAATATCAAGGAGTTACATTTCATCAGTAATATTAAAATTCTAACAGGAAAGTTACTTTTCAATATCGCCTAATTACTATTATAAAAATTAAATAACGGTAAAATTTTAATAGTCATGTAATGGTTATTGAACTGTAAAATCTTACGAGTATCATTTTTCTTCCACCCTATATATACCCAAACCTTTTTATACATCATCATTCACTAATTCTCTTATAAGGTTCTATATGTCCCCTAATAATTTCTACCAAGATCATGAATATTTTTATTATTTTTAATGTATTTATAATTATACTAATCTAAAACTAAAAATTTAGGCCAATAGAAATTACCGTATTGTTAAAATTATTCACTCTCATTTACCTCGAAAAAGTATTCCGAGATATTATAGTTAATAATAATTCATGATTTTTAAAGTTCTAATAAAATTTTAAAACATTATATATTCATCTATTATAAATCATATTAAAACCAACGTAGTGATAGATTATTTATTTTAGTAATAAATTTTATCATTGAGTTGTTAAATTGAACCCTAAGAAATTGATCCCTTATAATATCATTTCGCCCACTATGATGAAAAAATATCAAGGTATTTATTTTTAAATCCTTTTTCTAGTTCCCTTGTTACCTCCCCATACATATAGTTCCTCTAAAGTAAATTTACATGATGAGTTATATTATTTCATTGGAATTTATCTATATGGTCGTGGATATTCCCATGTATCTCCCTAAAATATTGAACAAGCTTCAAATATAACACCTATATATTCAATACATTTTAGGTATATAATCTGTTCATTATCAATATTATTACATGGAAATCATAATATACTTGAGATATGCTTTAAGGGAACATTAGTTGAAAGACCAGAAATTCATTTTCATAAAAAATTTAAAAATAGATGAGTTATATGGGACATACAATTTCATTATTCAAAACACTCATGACTGTATTCCATGGATATAAACAGGTGAACATATTATCTCAAACCTCAATCTCCGGATCTCTCTAGCTATTTTCAGTATACATATTTCATTTAATCTATGATTTCTATATGTCTTATAGGACAGTGTTGACATTTTATACTCTTTCTTTTACCATTTAATGTCCCATTAGCTTGAGTTTTATAACTTAATACCTACCCATAGGTATTCCACCTCACATCCTCCTAAGGGATTCATATAGATCCATTCAAATTAATGACTTTAAGATGTTATTTGACAATAACTTGATAATTTGAAGTTGTTGATCCCATCCCCCATTTAATTCAATTGATCATGCTCTAAACATGTCCTCAAGATTATTCCTATACTTCACATAATGACCATTAATTAGTGGGTGGGAATACTTAAAAAATGGTTATTTCATTAGATTATATTGATGTATTTTCCTATATAATAGTAAATCCATTGATCTAGATCAGATACAATCAATTGTACTGTTATGTGTAGCCTCACTACCTCCCTGATGAATATCCTTTGAAGATAACCAAGTTACAAGTCCTCTTTAATTATTGAGAAGTTTTTTGTCTTTGTATGATTATACACTATAGCCTATTCAGAATTATTTTTTATGGATGACTTTAAAATATTAGTGATGATATTCATAGTAATGTTTTCCCATATATATATAGTTAAGGGAAATAATTTCATCATTCCCTTAGATATTTTTATATATTTATTCACTTGTTTTAATATCATTCACTTTTATATACATTTCTAAATTATTATTCTTCATATTTTCTTAACAATAGTGGTCATAAATATATAGATATATCTCCATTCTCTCAGGGTTGATGGAGAATGTTGATCAATGTTCATGATTTAATAGCTCTTCATTTATCACAGATGTTTATGGTACACATTTTCATGATAGAAATCTTACAACTCCTTTTTCATCAATATTTTTTTTAAAAAAAAATTTTCATCTCTTATATCTTCAACATTCTTATATATTTCTAGATAATATCTTTCATCATCACTTATCTTCTCCCAAAGAAATGGTTGAGTAATTATTTGTTCTTGGTAGGATGTTTTTTTCCTATTTTAAATCCATATCCATCCCCCCATATATATGATGATTGTATCCTTCTGAATTCACACCATTGATAAGGGTTTTGAATCCTATCTATATAGAGAATATTTTACTTTATACACCATACCATGAATATTCAAAATCCTTTATTAGTTAAAACCATCATTAGTATCTCATATTATGATCCTTCTATCTGAATATAAACATAAGATTTTTGACCTGTATATATTTCACACTTCTATCTATAGATATAATGTTTCCAAATATTCAATAAAAATATAATTAAATCCAACACCAGAACAAGTGTTGGAAAGTTCTTCTCATGGAATTTATTTTCCTTCTAGGAATATGATATTACTTTATCACTTTTCATCAGTACATAAAAAAATCCATTCATTGAAGCATCATAGTATAATATAAAAATTTCCATACATGGGGGAAGTTTTTGTACCTGTGTTGTTATAATCCTTATTTTCTATTTCTTAATGATATATTCACCTTAATTTTAATATATGAACATCACTCCCATCAGAGATTTCTTCTTCTCTGGGATTAACAATATTGAGAAGTAACTCACAAATAGTCGACAGAGATTAGCTTGTTGAAGGAAACAATGGATCTACATTAGAGAAGATAGTATATTTCACACCTAATTTCCCTTTTCTTTAGAAGGATCTATTTATATGTCCCTTTAATAGTGCTTAAATTACTCACGAATGACAATTTTACCATACCAAATACACATTTACTATACCATTCAAATAAATTATCCTCTATTAATATCATTAGCACAATAGTACGACAATCATAGATTCTTCTCAAAACATTTGAATTATATAAAAATATAATCTATAAATATTACTGATAATTATTCACCATAATCTGAAAAGACTCTATTCATCATGTTCTTATATATTTTTGGATAATTTTTTAATTTTTATGGAATCACTATGAACTCATTTGGCCCATACCATGTATTGATAGAATTATTTGTAATCTCCTCTCTCCTATACTATAATTTATCGTAACCTAATTAAAGGTCCATATTAGAGAATTTTTATTCACTACACATTTGATTGAACCATTTTTTTATATTTTACAGACTATACTGGTTTTTTATCATGATATTTTTGAGTCCATGATAATTAATGTCAATGTTAACAAACCATATTTTTTAGCAGTGAAGAAGACTAGAACACTAAATTGGTAATAACAAGATGGTATAAAAACACCATATCTTATCATTTGGATCTTTATCATTAGTTATTTTGATTAAATCATGGGTAATCTATTTGGTGTCATGGTTTTGTTCAATTACATAGGTATATGTTCAACTAATAACTAAACCTTTCATTCAAGAAGAATATTTCTAATATATTTCAAAAATACATTATTATAGTACCTTTGATTATGAAATTATTCATAAATTATTTTACCTTCATCCCCTTCATTTTTTCTAGAAAAAATTATTATATGGAGGAAAATATCCATAAATGTGAATAATATTACAAAAGAGATTCCCTATCCTCCTTACCCATGTAAAGAATAAGAAGACCATTTAGGATATTTAGAGTGATTTACCTCTCCCAGCAGTCAATGTAATATTAATATAAGAAAAACCAATCCATTTATTCAATAACACCGTATTACACTAAAGGATGTATGAATTGATTTTCTTGGTGGTCCCATAAAAAATATTGATTGGCATGGATTTATATAATTGGGATGAAATAACATCCTTGTTTGGTATTATCAGGGATAACTCAACATCAATATTTTTTGGGGTGTTTGAATATATATATTAAATTAGTATGATATAAATTAAAATATATTTCCATTATAAAAAATAAACTATAAATTATTGACTAAAAAAGTAACTTATATTCCACCACAACATTATCAGCTTCCACCTCAATAGTTGTGATATAATAATATATTCATGTATCTCATGGACTATGAGTTAGTTTTAATTAATTATAAATAATATCTCATAGCGTAAATATTTTTATATAATAATGGTTTTTTTAATTTCATTTTAAATTTTGGAATATATGCTAAAGATTTATCCTAAACTTATTTTCTTATATTGGATAACTCAGATTCATCACCTCCCTTAGAAATTAAATAACATAATTCCCCTCATTACCATACATTATGAATCTAATTATACACAATATAATGTTTTTTAGAATGATTCTCTACAAAAAAATGACATATTGGTAGTTTTATTTTCATTCCTCCAAGGGATTTATCCATTGATCCATCAGAATTAGACATTATTTTTATCTTTTTCCCAATCCCCTCAAGACCAATGAGAATCACCAATCATTATATCATTCTTAAGGGAAACATAAGACAATTTTTTCATATGTATAAAGGTCTTAAATCACCATATTCTTTCACAGATATGGATTTAATATTATAAATAATAATTATACTACACATTTGAATTTTATGAAAATTTTGGCGGTATATCGTCTAAGCCTTGCAATATTTTTCCTCAAATGCTCTGATATAATCATCTTACTTTTTCATCAATCAAACAAACTCTTTATATATTTTAAGAGAGATAGTTCATAAAAAATTTATATTGGAATATATTTTCTTTAGATCTTCCCATTCCACATATTCTATTACCACTATAGTATTTATGATCTTGATCACTGTATAGCTCCAATCATCTTCTCCTTCCTAGTGATAAATTAAAAATAAAAAAATTAATTTTTGAAATAATTATAGAGTAGAGAATATATTCATAATGTATATAATCTATTATTCTGTGATGAGGGTACAAGAAGATTCACTATTTTTAGGAGGTATTATCTATATAATGGACCTTACTACAACTTTCGTTGTCATTAGAGATGTCGTGAGTTACCCACAATTTGTTTTCTTATTCATATCATAATTTCATTGACCTTATACATATATGAATTTATATCTCCCACTATATTCAGGTTTGGAATCTCATTTGGTAAATCATAAAATTTCCTTTTATAAATTTTTGAGCATGATTAGTCAAATTTCACACCATTAAATAAACTAAAAGAAGATTATGGATGAAAATACTTAAACTAATATGCATATAAATATGGAAACTATGAATTTAGAAATAATAACTCACAAATGATAGATTTATTCTAACATATGATTTTTGATCTATTAATTTTGTTTATATATTTAAATTATACTTATTTTGTTTTCTCACATAACAAACATTCATGTCCATCATAATAGTTCACAATGATCATCTAAATTTTCCAAAGCATATCCACTAAGAGTGTCAAACAAAGTGTGTATTAAGGCCTATGTCTTTTGTAGTAGGTATTGGTCGTATTAAGAGTTTATAATCCCTTTTGGGGTGACTGAAAAAATGTATTTATGTTCCATATAAACATCCAATTGTAGTATCTGGACATGGATTTGATTGTTTAGAAATAAGTCACTATGTACATTAAAAATGCATCATGAGATATTCCTATACATTGGATTATCCATTGGGTTTTTACAAATCTATTTTTATTATAACCCTTTCCAAATTAAGCCTTCTATTAAACTAACTATAATTTCCCATGCCTCTTACACATATTTTTACATGATTAATAACATTAAAATCCACAAACACATCAATGAGTATCACGATGTCTAGTGTCATTGTGTGACTATGTTCATTTTATCTCAAAATTTATCTAAAATAAAAAACATGTGTTAATTTATATAATGAGTTCCCATATCCCATTTATCTTTTAAAACTACATAGGATATCCTTGAAAACAAATAAATAGAAATTGGTGAGCTATAAATCCTAATAGTGGAATTATCTTTGTAAAAAAGGGTAACATTTGAGTCGAAAGGCACAAAAAGATATCATAAAAAAAATGTATTAAATATAATCATATGATAGATTGATAATATGGATATGGCATCATAATATTGTTAAAAAATTAGGATGTGAAAACAAAATGAAAAATGAATCAAACAAATTTCAAGTTACAATGCAAAGAAAACATAAAATGGAAGATATAGTATCAGTATGGATTATGTTTACTCACCAATCTTGTCATATTATATCATAAGATTTAAACATTAACAAATTAATTGGAACACTATATTGGGGAACCAAACATAACATGTAAATAAATATTTTTTTCACATAAGGGAATCATAAATAAGGAACACTTATACGAAACACCCTTGAAAAGTTACATGGTATATAATATTTCTTCAAATTATATTGAAATGATATTTTATAATAATTGAAAAAAGATTTGAGAATTAAATATTTTGGATGATAAAAATTTAATAAATAATAATATATCATAAATGAGGGGTTTATTAGAAGAAAATTCATGGGAAATTGTAAAAAGTATTGTATACAAATTATCCCTTTTAAATGATGGTTTTAACGAATCGATAACACACATTTAATGAACGAAGGAATATGGAATTTTATTTAAATCCAGAGGTAAACCAAAATGGTTCACCATAAAATAGATATTTTTTATGAATTAATGACTGTGTAAAATAAATTAAAAGAGTGTTTCATTAACATTTTGATGGATATAAAATTCCCGCTTAAATGGTTTTATTTTAATCACGTTGTTTATAAATGAAATAATGGAATATAAAAACCCATGACATAAATGGAAAATAATATAGGCATATATTTAATTTAAATAAATATATAAATATATTTCAAAATAATTACAAAACATTAAATAGTTTGAAAATGTGAGGTAGAGAGAAAATGGCATAACCCGATGAGAAGAGTGTGGTTCAGAGAGTAACTTTATATTCATTCTTCAACTCACCCTTTATGATCCCCAAATATCATGAATAATAAAATTAAATTTTCTTAAACTTTTATTTAAAAAAAATTTCTTAAATATTTTATTTTCTAACATTCATATATGTTTTTTTATATAATTTTTTTAGAAAAAATGGTTATTCAAAATCACTAGTAACTTTTCATTTTAGGCTTCTGAAGGTGATTATGATTGTTCATAATTAATGATGATCCTTTCAAATAGAAATAAAATTTTAGAGTTTAAATGAAAAAATATTTATTATCTTATAGAATATGAAATCATCCTAAATATCCATATTTTTATGACATTAAAATGAATAGTTTACTATAAATGTTATCAATATACAACTTCTTTGAATATGCAGTTTTATCGACCATAATGAACTAGATTCATTAATTGAATGAATATTAAAACATTAAAGAACACATAATAATTTATAATATATTTATTATCATTACATATAACTACAATATCAAATATATATATATAATCATCCATAATAGCGGTGGAGAAAATGAAAAGGTAGTTTGATAATTTATATTTCATTAACGTAGAAACATTATATTATATTTATTATAATAGATTTATTATGTCATGTTGCATGGAATAAGAGAGTAATGTGTAGAAGATAATAAGATTAAAGTATAGTTTAGCTAAGAACATTACCTATTTTGTTTTCCTTTCCACAATGAAACCTTATGTTGCCTTACTGTGGTATTTTAGTAAGAAAAAAACATTTTATATAGGAATTTGGTTGGGGATAAATTTTAGTCGAATACGGAAATTTGAAGAATCTAAAAATGTGTTGGATGGAGGGGTGGTATTTGTAATAGGATGAGATTATTTCCTTTGAAGATAATATTTGTTAGATAAATATTTTGGCTGAAGAATAAAAATAAATTTTGATTATTGTGACTACATAAATTAATATGTTTATATAAGTTGAAGATACTGGTTCCTTACATCATCTATGACTTATTAATACATGTATACGACTTATAATGTTAGATACTTTATTTTTCCATATTTCAAAAATCAACTAAAAGAAAACAGTTTTCTAAAAATTCTATAAAATAACCCAAAATGTTCTCTAATATGCCGATTACAAATTATAAAATCCAATTTATGAAAATATTTTTATATTTATTAGAAAAAATAAATTTTAAATAAAATCCTTATTTATTTTAAAAAAAATATTAATATTATTAACTATTTGATAGTTCATTGTATAATTAATTATAGTATCATGAAATATAATATCATTATAATAAAAATAATATTATCTTATAAACCAATTTTATGAAAATAAAATTTATTTAAAAAATATATATATTTTTCATAAAAATAAAAATACAATATTATATTTCACTAAAATATAAACACTTTTTTTTATTTTAATTTATTTTTTTGTGTGATGATATAATTATACTATATATTCATTATATCAGATACAAGAATATTACTTTATAATTTTAGAAGTAAAGTTATTATTCTAACGATCGGGTTATTATTTCTAATTGTTAGATTACTATTCTTAAAGTAACTTAATAGTATCATTTCAATCATTAGGTAACAGTCATAAAACAATCTGATTTTATAAGTGAATTTTCTCTTTAAACCCTATATATACTCCACATTTCTCATAGTTGATCATTCAAGGCTTCTCATTCATGGTTTAATACTTAACCCTATATTTTCTATAATATTCTTGATGATTATCTTTCTTATTAGAGTTTATATGGAAGGGAAGGTATTCATGGGTGAATTTGGGACAAAGTAGTATATATTATTGTTTGAATTATTAATTTTGATTTACCTCCACGAAATATTTTAGCCTTTTTTCAAAATTATTTCATGGAGTGTAATATTCTTGTGAAACATTTAATAATTTCTTTCCAAATAAATTTTAAAACATAGTGAAACATTAATTTTAAAAAATGAGTTCCTAAACTAATAGAATTAATTTTTTGCCGTTATCATGGGGGGTGAATTTGAATGTAATGGGAGATCCTGTAGAATAGAGATCCATTTTAATATATTTATATAATTATTTATTCCCTTGTTAATAAATATTTATTTAATATTCAACTCCCATGTCTTTGAATTAAAATTACTGGTGATTGAATTTGTATGATAAAAATATATCGAATAATTATTAAACCAATAAAAATGAATAATCATTATTGAGATTTTTATATGCAAAAATCATTTAACAATGATTCTATATATGCTTCTTATATAACACTCTAGTCCACTTCCACTGTGGAATTAGAAAAAACGTTCCAACATTACATTATTATTTTCTAACAACATTCCAAGTAAACCTTATAGAGTGAAGATAATATTAAATTAATATATACTACCTATATATTCTCACCATGTAATATAATCCCATTGTTTTGACATCTCATTAAGAAGGATTCCTAATTATCACCATTAACCAATATACATGATAAATAATTGATTGAAATACTAAAATGAACATGTAAATATTCTACCACAAACAAGGTTTTATCATATGGTTGTATTTCAATCAAATGGATATATATCTCTACTTCCAATTAACAGAAGGGAAAAATAATTTTTCAACTTATTCATTAACATAATTTCATCCATTATGCACCCAAACTTTCATACATCTCTATGAGAATATTGAAACATGATTATTTTCACACAAAAAATTATTTTACTTATGATATGTGTTAACAATAACAACATATATAAGTACCAATACACATAACCTCATATTAGAGTATACAATGAAACAAAATAAATTTTCAATTCCAATGGGCAGTTATATTCTCATAACAAATTCTCTTATAGATTACAATGTAAAAAATCATGAGTACAAGTATCAATTTATTATTATCATAAAATAACTAATATCAGGAATCATTTGTGTCATATACAATATATTTATTTTAGTCATATAACTTATGTATAATAATATTTTTAGAACACATCAATTCTATCAATGAAATAGGGATCTTATATAACTCTTCAATGTGATAAATACTCTATGTAAATTATCACATTAATGTTATATACAAGAGTACTCATAATTGGATAAGATATTTACAAATATTAAGGTCTAAGAATATACCATTAACTAAAATTAATTTTTTTAGTTATAGGGAACAAACTCGAACATTATTTTCATTAGTAATTAAAAATTTGGGATAATAACAGATTAAATAGTGATTTTATTATATTAAAAAAACCATTTATTATATTCAATAATAAAATATATTCAACATCAAATTTTGATCTATAAACTATTGCTTTTATGGAACCATTCTAACTAACAATACATCTAATAAGGCTAAAAATCCCAAATTATGGAATATAAGGGTATATTTTCCCCATTTTATAAGAATACGATGAATGAGTAAATAAAATACATCATGGATTATATATCTATGAATTTTATTTCATTTTTATGAGAAAAATAAGGAAAAAGTTATAAATAATTTTACTATAAAAAATTGTAAATTTCAATATTTTAGAACCAATTGTCATGTATTTATGTTGATTTAATAAATAAATAGGTCTACAAAAAATTATGATAATCATCCACTGAACTTTAAATGAACTAAACTGTTATAAATAAAATTTTTATTTAAATTTATTTAAATGCCTCATCATGTAATAGATTTATTGAAAAAACATGCACTTACTTTGTTTCATCCAATTGGATTTAAATGACCATTAATTATCAATATCTTTGATAATATAGCCATCAAACTATGATCACATGGTCAATAAAAAATAGGGTTTTAACAAGTCGAATTGACACATAAAAAAGAATTGATGGCCTTAACCAATAGAATCGTACCCTATAAAGCCTATTTATCGGAGCATTTAAGGGGGATAGAATTTCTAAGATTTCACCTTAACCAAGACCTTGATAAGATCCAACAACTTATGCATGGTAGAAATCATTTTTTAGTGGAGCTTAGGCTCATCAAGATCAAGGACCAAACCGTGTTTCTCAAACCACCCCATGAATGTTCCACTATCGAGAACTATACTCTTAGGTAATTTACTAGTGTATTAAAGGGATATGTATCAAGACCATGGGAATATGAACATGTATTTTTTATATATATAACAATGAATATATTTTCATCCTATTATTATTACTTTGAAAATGATTTTTATTTTGATAGAATAAATAAAAAAAATTATTTTTGGTCAATATTCAAATTAAATTATTGAATTTATGAGTTAATTGATTTTTGAAAAAAAAATAATTCTTTTATATTATTAAATTAACCTTTTCATAAAAAAAATGATCATGTAATTTTTATAAAGTTAAACGTAAATTTTAAAAGGGTTCGAGAAATGTTATGTCAACAAAAAATTCTTTTTCAATAACTTTCAATTATTATATTAAATGTGAATATTAGTATATTTAGAAAATTATTTTGATGAAAATATTATTAATTTAGGAATTAGAACACCAAAATTATACCAAGATTAATTTTACAAAAAAATTTGAGACTGTCAAATTTTTGGGTAAAAATTATATATTGTATGAATATAATTTCTATTTTAGGACATCATAATGTCCCAATAGTTATATAATAATTACTCAAAATTAAATACAAGATAGAAATTACCTTTAAAATAATGTGATTTTATATGTTTTTTGTAAAGACTTTTTGATTCCTCTTAAACCTATAACATATCTTAATGTTTTCAAATCAATTCTTTAAGAGTGTGAATCCCCTCCACATATTAAAGGTAATTATTTTTATAACATAATCAATAAGACATATAAAATAATATAAAAATATCTTTTCGATGAAACCATTGTAAATAACCATGGTATAGTTTGTGGTTTTGAATATTTTAATATATAGAGTCTAAAACAAAAATAATAAATAAATCCCCATCATTTCTAATATAAGATGACCTAACTTCCCATTTATCTAAACTAAATATAATTATATCCTTACCATAATATTACCTAAACTCTCTATAATCCTCCCAAGGCACCCCCAAACTCTTTATAAACCACTCCCAAGATTTTGGAGTCACACAATCAAGTAAGGGACCTTCATCTCCACTTTTCAAATTCATCTAATTTCATTAAAATTAGTTATTTTTATATCAATTAGTTATATTTTCATTAATTTATAAGCATTAAATTAATAAAAAATTTATTTTATTTTAATTAAGATTCGTGTATCCCCTCTCATTTGTACCCTATCCTAAGTCGTTACTATGGAAAAATTCCATAAGGGATCCTTTTCTTCTATTATTTATTCAGGTTAATTTATAAACTTATGCATTCAATTTCAATATCCTAAAGATGGGACATGTATTTACATGTCCCAATTATAGACCATGTTATTTCAAAATGATGAGATACCCCTTTCTCTCTCATAAGCCTTTTTATGATTTTTTAAGTAATGTCATTACAGTGCAGATATTTCACCATGATTTTCCATTCCAAAACAATTATATAGTGAATTCCATAACAATTTTTCATTAAACAATATTCCCATTTATGCAAATGTAGTTATTTATTATGGAATAAATTTATATATTCCACATTCCATGATCATGGAATAAATTATTATTATTTTCAATTAATCCATGTTGTATAATATTTGTGGCACACTTAAGAATGAGAATAAAATGAATATTATGGGTGCACCTAGATATCGATCTTTTGCATTGGGAAATATTTAGTATCATGATATGTTACATTATGATAGAGAGTGAACCATATTATTTTATGAGACATTTTCACCATAATATTTGAGCAGGTTTATACTTGACCTTTTTTTTGATGCAATGTTTTATACTGTCAACATATTTTCCATGTTATGATTATCAAGATATATCATTCCTCATTATTCATGATAATTTTTTCCTCATTTATATGCCCATTTTATATCATGTTTCACTTATTACATGTTTATTCTCTTACATATATTTATATCTCAACCCTTTATTATGTATTTCCCTGAGTTACCCCATGTAGTTTTAGGTTTGAATGAGTATTTTGTGCATGATAAAGACGTTTTCAAAAATGATTGTGTATTCCCTATTGGAATTTGTTATGTAATGTATATAATTTTAAAGGAACAGAACACTTTTATCATATGGGTTTTATTTAGTGTAGTTTTATGTAAAAAATCAAGTAATAATGTGAAATAAAGTGGAGGAATTTTATAGTTGGTATTAGAGGAAAGGTCTAGTTATTTTTGGTACTCAGATTAGAAAACTCAAAAAAAGGCATAGGGATAATACTATTTATATAAAAACATCCCTAAATTTTAGTTAGTATGGATTAAGTGGTTTATCATGAAAAAATAACCATGTATAGATATTACATGTGGACGTGGTTCTAGAAGAGATGTACCTAGGTGTAACAACTTAAAAAGTATTCCCAACCTAACTCAGGGTAGCTGGTTACATAACATCATTCATTACTGTGATCCTAGTTTGAAACTCTTGGTGGATATTCTTTGGTAAATTCATAATCTCATTAGGAATGAAGAAAATTTCCAATAAAAATGCATGTTATGAAATATATTATGGTTAACATTGTTTGATGTCTTGAAATTTAATAGTTAAAGAAATATATGAAATATATATGTTATTATTTTAGTGGAATTTCATTTCACTTTTTGTTTTTAATACTTCACAAATACTCATATGTAATTTTCACTTTATTCAATACAAAGTCCAAATGTATAAGGAATTGAGTAAAAAATTGATGTGATGGAAAATTTGATGAATACACCAATGAGATACACATTTCTATAGGATAAGGAAACACAAACATTATGATGTTACTCTCTCTACTGACTCCCATTCTGAATATAGACCTGTTTTAATATGTTCAAGCCCCCTAGATAAAACAATATACAATTGGGATATTCCTATGACTAAGGCCTCCTACATTAAATGGATCATTTGATCCCTTAATTTTGGAACAATGGATCAACACTTTTGATGTGATCTTATCCACACTTAAATGTTCTGAAGAAGATTAATTTATTTAGGATTTTTATCCTATGGTGGCAGAAGTTGATCATTGGTGGACATTTATCTAAAATATGAAGCCTCTAGAAGAGATATGTGTAATGTAGTGGAAGGGATTCCAAAATATTTTTTTCAATAAATATTTTCCTCACACTCTCTATAATAAAATTGAATAGGATTTCCTTTCCATCATGAAAATGATAATGAATCTATTTGGACATACATGGAAATCATGATAATAAGTTCATGATATGCCTCCGTCTTTGTCATTTTCCCTGAATACAAGGTTGACTGCTTCTTTTGAGTGATAAAACCTATTTTTTGAAATTCCCTATAAAGCCATGAAATTGATAGCTATGAAGAACTTTTTTGTTGTTCCTACAAAGTAGAAATGGATATCGGAAATTCTGAAGGGAATCATAGGGATAAGAAGTAAAATATGGAATTTAATTCTGGTTGTCCAATGGAGAAATCAAATGGTGTTAATAAATTCTAGTATCCCAGTTTTCAATTGTGTGGGAAGAAGAACCCTAAAAATTTCCTAAGGAGAAAAAATAAATGCATTCGGTGTTGGAAGGAAGTATAGATAAATTGAAATTTCCTATATGTGAAACTTGGTAATGCGACAGAGGAAAGGATTTTTCTATTCAGCCCTTAATGTATTGTTCATTTCTTCAACTAAAATAAAATGTATCACTTTTCAAACCCAATCACTAATCTATGGGTTTTCAAAGATAACCAACACCCTCCTAAGTTTCCTGGGTGATATTTTTTCATCACAACCATTGAGGTGGATCATGACTATAAGTGGTGACAATTACACTAGTTATTCAATCAAGAATATTGAACAAAATTTTTTATTCTCTTTCTAGGCATCAATTCATATCATTAAAGATTGTTATAATTATTCAAACAAAAATTCAATTTATGAGAGTGGATATTTTTGTGAGAATGAAAAATTTTCCAATTATTGCATCCTAATTATATATCTCATCCTCTATTAAAATTTGTGGGATGAAATTCCTTGTTAACATTTTCATATTTCATTTTGTGGAATTTGATATTATTATAGGAATGTATTGGATATCCCTATATATATCAAACATAAATTTCTATGATAATTAATTCACTCTTCATATTGAAAATTGACACTCGATACTGTACAAGTGTAATTTGTAGGATAAATATTCATTTTTACAATAATCTAAAGAATGGATAGTATTGAATTATTAGTAATCATATCTTGAAAAAATAACTTAGTATAATGATATAAACTTCCTCAAAGGAATTCTTAATGTGGGGGGTATACATTGATGTGTTTCTCGAGGAATTATCTAGTCTTCCTCCAATCTTAGTGGTTGAATTCTCAATCAAGATTATACATGAGGCATTTATATTATCCAATAATCCTTAAAGAATGGATATTGTGGAACATGAGGATATAGGAAAACAACTATATAATAATATGGACAATGGTTTCACATGCCCAAGTGAATCACCATGGGGTGCAGTAGTCTCGTTTTTCAAGAACAATGATGGCCCAATGTTCTTTTTCATCAATTATCATGATCTCAATAAAATCATGATAAATAAGATGTATACTCTACCTTATATTGATGAATTTTTTAAATCAACTACATGGAGAAAAATAATTCTCCAAGTTGGATACTCGGTTAGGATATTATCAAGTAAGGGTGAAGATGGAAGATATCTCCAATACCACATTTCATTCAAGGTACGGGCATTATGAGTTCAATGTGATGCCATTTGGACTCACTAATGGTCCATAATTCTTCATCAACTTGATTACTAGAGTCTTTATAGATTACCTCCACAAATATTTTTTAGTATCTATATATTATACTCAAATATACACCAAAATAGAGGATTATCATGAGGAGCATCTGAGCACATTGCTAAAGAACCTGTGGAAGGACATGCTTTATGCCAAGTACGTAAAGTGTGAATTCTAGATAAAGGATGTATGTTTATTGGGGAACAATATCCTAATAAATGGGATATATGTAGACCCTTCAATGATAGAAGTAATTTAAGGATAGATGATGCTAACCTCTGACAAAATTCTATTTTTTTTCTTTGAGTTATATGGGTATTATCGCCAATTCATTGGAAATTTCTCGTTATTTTCATACCCACTTACCAAGATAACCAAAAAGAGAGTCATGTTTTCATTTAATGATGAATGTGAAAAAATATTCATGGAGTTAAAAAGAGTATTATCACTTTTCCCATTCTCATACAGCCCACAAGTGATGAAATCTTCGTAGTATTCATCAATTCCTCAATGAAGTGATTGGGGTGTCTGTTAATGTATAATGGAAAATTCATAGACTATGCTTCAAGGTAGTTGAATGTTTATGAGAAAAAATATCACATGCATGATATTGTGTTGGATGTTGTGATCTCTGGGCTGAAAATATGGTGGTGTTATCTCTAAAGGGTGGAGTTAGAGAAATATATGGCTCGTAAATTCCTCAATTATATATTTACATGGAATTTTCTGAATATTCACTAATGAAAATGGTTAGATATGATCAATGAAAATGACTCCTCAATCCACTTCATTCATAATAAAAGATTATTATTCTTTATCAATGATGAGAATTGATAATGATTCAGTCATCTTAGACTAAAAAAAGAAGTACATGGGAATCATAAAGGAAGGAAGATCATTAATCCTTTAAAAAATTAATGTGTAACATTAACTTTTATAAAGGATAAAGCATTATCAAAGAAATGATGAGGAATTTAGAAGAAGGAAGAAAACATGATAAAGGGGATATCCTCAGAGTTTAAAGATAATGAATAAGTAATTGTAGTATTTGGTTCAAGACTATTATCTCTAACATTTTTAATGGGTCACACACATTCATTTGTTTGAGGAGGATGTGTAGCTTGTTTCCCCCCATTTCTTCTTTCTAAAGACGGGTGGAATCCATCGCTTATTTAGGGATGTTTTCTCTATGATTCAAACGAGATGATGGGATGTCGGTACCTCCTTCTGTGGATTCCTCCTTGGAACTCGTCACCTAGTCTGGGTTTCCCTTATATATTAAGACATTGATCAAGAAACTCTTCATGATGCCAAGTCTTCTTGAATACTAGTTAATTAAATTGATTTTATCAGGACATTCCCAGTGGTCCGATCAAGGGTAGCAAACTTCCATTGGGGGAATAGTCACATTGGACATCGCTGGTGTCTCTGGACTCTATAACACTGGTGCATATGGGTTTTCCTCCTCTTATGATAGGGCTTCTTGAGGGCACAGAATCCCAAGTTATCCCACGTCTAATGCAAGTAATTATATACTATAGGCATTCCTATAAGGTTTTCCTCAGCATCCCCTGTTTAACATAGGGTATACCGCGAGTTTAACGTATAGTAGAGATGGGTCATACTGATTAGAACACTGAATAGAGTGGATCAAATGGGATCCACCCCTAGAGGGAACACTGATGCTAGGAATAATGTGTGGTTAGTTATCTGTGTGCTGCTGAGAGCAGTGAACAGGTGAATTGTCATGATCTCACTAGGATGTGGTGACTTGAGTAAGAATCAGGATGGATGATGTATTGTTGAGAGTGGATAGGGTAGTGAGATGAAACCATCGTGAATATGAAGTTAGCATTGGGTTTTAACCTTAGAGAGGATTCATACGTATCCCTATGGCAGGGAGTCAATGTCCACATAGTTTATAATTGTGGGATTGAATCAATTCATGTGCAGAGGACATCGATCCGATGATATACTGGGACTTACATTTGGTTAGCAACCCAGGTTGGACTAATGCTCGGGGGAAAAAACAGAGATGTGGATCCCCACAATGGGGACTACAATGGCTTACTGTGGGATGGGTTCACAACAGCTTTCCGCTAGATGGGGAACATGAAGGCGTACTTTCAGTTGTGGTACAACGGCTTACTGTCAACTAGGGAACGCAATGGTTTACCGCTGGTTGGTGTTCCAATGGCTTACCATTGGTTAGGTGATCACAACGGCTTTCCGTTGATTGGGAGACACAATGGATTACCGTTGATTAGGGATAGTTTAGTGCCATGTGGGACAAAAAGGGGGCATATAGTTTATCTTCCTGTAGGATAGTGGTGGACCGATGTGAACGGGTTCAGAACCAATGGAGGTGTTGGGATTGAACCTCAGTGAATATTCCTACAGACCTTGTCTTGGAAAAGATCAATGTCCACATATTTCGGGATGGTGTGGTGAACCGATGTGATGGGGGTCGGAAAATCTAGGTGTATGTCTTAAACCTCAGGGAGGCTTCCTACATATCTTTCCATGAAAAGGATCAATGTCCACATAGTTTGGTATGTGTTGGTGAACTGACATTAAGTGGTTAATATTAGTAGTTGTTGGTCTTGAACTATAGGGAGGCTTTCTATTTTTCTACCTTGACAAGGATCAAATTCCATGTAGTTCGGGATGGGTTTGGTGATCCTACGTGAAGTGGACGAGTCTGATGGTTGTTGGGCTTGAACCTCAGGGAGGATTGTTTTGTACCCTCTATAGGAGACCAAGATCAAAGTCTATGTACTTCAGGATGGGTTGGTGAACTGATGTTAAGTGTTCGGGACCAGTTGTTGTGCATGAACCACAGTGAGGATTCCTGTGTACCTTTCCTTGGAAAGGATCCAAGTCTAAATAGTTAGTGATGGTTTGGGGATTACACACTAAGGCGGCCTAGAGAGGATGTCAGGGTCAATGCCCACTCTAAGTCCACTTGAGTCATGCTCAGTGTGAGAAACAAGAGGTAGCAAAGACCTAATGATCACATCGTGAATGGTGCGTCCATGAGAAATGGAATGGGGCTTACACATGTCTAGTGTCCCAAAGAGGAAACTGTGGCTTTGGCATGGTTAGAAGCCTAGGGAGATAGAGATTGGGATTTTCTCCAGGATGGAGGCCCTTGTGGCGTCAAATCCCAATAGGAGAAGTATGGGATAATGAGGATCGCGGTGCCCATCACTCCTTTGGTATTTAGCACCGAAGAATATAGGAGGAGAAAGAATTCTATATCTGGCTAGAAAGGATAAGGTCTTATAGCATGGTGGTTTCCCTTCCCCGTGGATATATGCCACCCCAATAGAGTGGTGGTTTCCCCCCATAGTTTTTCTGCGGAAAACCCTTGAGAACAAAGGTTTCAAAAACTTTCATCTTGGTCTCTTGAACTCTTTACATGTTCTTTTGCGCTTTTCCTCTGAAAACGACTATTATCGACTTTGGGTGAGGGATTCTTGGAGCTTTGGAGGATGTAATATGAAGGTCATGAAATGGACACCTAATTTCTGTGCAGACTTCGAACAACCTACTTTCCCCAGTTGGTTGGGCTTCCCAGGACTTCCACTTCATTTTTTCAAGAAGCAATCACTCTTCTCTATTTCTAGTTTATTTGGTCACCCAATTAAACATGATTTTTCCACGCATAACATGTCTCGACCATCAGTGGTTCGAGTGTGTACTGAAGGTGACATCTATCAATCGCTCCCTTCTATATTTTGGTTGCAAAAGGGATCAAATGGTTTTGTCCAGGAAGTTGTTTTTGAAAATGTTCCTTTTTTTTGTAAAACGTCCTCTAGAATTGGACATCATCATGCTGAGTGTGAGGACAAAAAAAGGATACCACCTCCCCTCCCCAAATGAAAATTAGTTTGGATAGAGAAGGATAAACCCAAAACTAACCAACCATTAACTACTGTTGCTAACAAAGGCACCCAGAATCCTTATGATGCCTCCATCTTCCTACGAGTTATGCAAGAAGGATGAGGTCAAAATCTGTGCTGAAATTCTTACTAAAAAGGCCAATTTCATTTAACAAGGAGGAGATGAAGAGGTTCAATCTGATTTAGATGAATCCTTTCAAGATTAACATGATAAATCTTGTCAGCTAGAGTAAGAGTTTTTGAAATCAAGGTCTAAAAAAGGAAAGAAACAGATGGTTGACTCAGATGGTTTTGTCACTCCGAACTATAGACAAGAAAAAAAGGTAAGGACCACTCCAAAATTGAAAGAACAATTATCACAAGATCCCTGGATACCTAGGACATGGATGAAAACTTCATCCCTCCACAGCTTGTGCCAACCGAAATGGTGTCTGAGTCTGAAGCAATGGATTCAGAATCCTCCTCCAGTGAGGATGATTAGAATGACCCTGCTATTAGAGATGCATATGTAATATAACAAAATTTGGACTTCCCAAAAGAGCTAGACTCATGGATAGACGAGAATGATAGAATTTCTTTTAGAAAATAAAATGTTGGTGACATGAGCGCTGACACTTATCTGGAACTCCGGAAAAGAATGCTCATCTTTGTTGCTGAGGAATTCATGAAGAATCCAAATTTCGACTTCAAAGGGATTCCATAGAAATGATCTCTATTATGCTTTTGAAGACTAAGAATCCTACTTTTCTCCCTCTTTTTTTATTCTTGTGCTATGTTTTCTTCTGTCATTACTCTCCATCATGCAAAGTTCTAATTTGTTTTCTCTGGGCTTATAATTGTTGGACACCTTGGATTGGCATGCTATTTGAGGCTGTTTTAAATCTCTTTGCTGGAATATTTAGGATACAACTCTCTTTATTATTCGACTTTGTTTGATGATGGATGTTTGAAGTATAGTTCAGGTTTCTGCATTCAACCAGTCTCTCTGTTTAATTTTAGGTTTGGGTATATCTTGTATGAATGTGAAATTTTTTGAAGGCTGTCTTCTCTATGTTTTAAGACTATAACTGGATTTATCTAAATCCGGTTGCTACCTCTAGCCTGGTTTGGAGGGGGTGTTGATGGAATATGAGGTTTTGTGTTTTAGTTTCCCTCTGCTGATTTTGAAAGGTCATTTCAGTCTGCTTCTTTGATGCATTTTTAGAAGCTTCAATCAGGCTGGTTCTTTTATGCTTGATGTGAAGAATTCGGATGGATGGATCACTGTTTCTGTTGGATTCTGTTTGAATTGAATGACAGTTTCATCTTCTTTTTTCCATCACACTAGACGTTAGGTTCTGATTCTCCTGCTTTTTGGTTTTGATTATATGTTTTAGTGGTAGCTTGGGGAATGTTTTATCTGCTATAAACTTATTCTGTCGTTTTAGTTTTAGGTTCTCTATGGATTCTGTAAAAAAATTCTTTTAGAGAACATCATGATGTTTCTTTGTTGGATAATCCTTCATTCTGTTTGGTAGTTAGTTTTTGCTGAAGATTCTGAGGTTTTCATTCTGCCTGGATCTTTCTCTTTATGCACTTGATGTGCAGAACATGGATGGTTGTATCTAGAAGTTTTCTGCACTCTTATGTAGGTTGGATACCACTACACTTTGAAGGATTTCATCTCGACAGATATGTTTCTTTATTTTTTGTTTATTTTGCACAATTTCCAATGGTTTCTCTTTAAATCCCTGCTGGTGTAAACACATTACACCTCGTGCTTGTACTACAACTTTTTGATTTTAATAAATTCCCTTGAAAACATGAACTGGGAAAATGGTTCATGTCATCACTTTAAAAAAAACATAACCGGCATGCTTTTTCCCTTGGTGATGGGAAAGCACCAACAATGTCGTAACAAGGGGGTGTTGTGCAGTGATCCACTGAGGGGTCCACATTAGCGCGGTTATACGAATAAGAAATATCCATTTGCATGCATATGTGAATAAGTATGAGGCAATGAAACACAACGGGAAGAACCACCCAAGGGACTTTAAGTTTCTTCATACTATCCTGGAGGGCCATACGGGAATGATGACTCTTGAGCAAAGGGGTTCACATGAAGGGATTGTGTGAAGCTCTAGTACTCCATGTAGTGGAGAAGCTTCACAATGAGGTTTAATTCGTGAGGTAGAGCAGCCTTGTCTAGGAATAGGGCATAGGTACACATGGATGGTGCATTGTGAAGTGGAAAGGCTTTCACAGAGCAGGGATTTGTAAAGAAAATTTTCCCTACAAGGCATTGCATTGTGAAGCAAAGTGTGTTGCAAAGCACAGTGACCCTTCCTTTTCATGTGGGTTACATGTTTATGGAGGGATATTTGCGAAGAATAAGTGCTCTATGAAAACTTGATTCCCCTTGGGGTTTCCCTTCTTTCACGATGACTCGTGGGTGTCGCAAAGGGCTTCCCTCCTTGAATATAGGTTGTGTTTATACCAAGGGGGAGGTACTTTTCAATGCTGAAGTTCCTTAAAGAGATTATTTTTTGCAGAGCACAAGGTGCTTTATGAATTGAGAGTGGAAAGGGTGGAAGGTTAGAGAATTCATCCTTCTAGCTTGAGTGGAGCCCAATATTTATCGGCAAGAGGTGTTGGGAAGTAGGGATCACTCGGTGAAAATATAAGTGAAACTTTGTCATAACCTCAGAGTCTCCCAACTCCTTTAATTATAGCGGCTTTTCAAACATCAATTAGATCATGGATACTCCCACCTCTTTTCTTCACTAAGGCTTCACAAAATTCAATCGTATAGCGAAGCCTCCTGCCTCTTTTCAACACATTGGTTTCGCAAACATCAATCTGATCGTGGAGCCTCCCACCTCTTTGCTTTGCAACAACTTTGTAAATGTCAATCGGATCACGGAGCCTCTCACCTCATCGATTCATGGTGGCTTCGCAAAGGTCCATTGGATCATGGAGCATCCTGCCTCTTTTCTTCGTGGTGGCTTCGCAAAGGAGGTAGATTCGCACCGGCCATGGTGCTGCGGGGATCCGCCAACATGCTCTGTGAGGTAGCCCGAATGGTGGTGGTTTCCTCTTTATATTTTCTCTTCTATATTCCATATTTTGGCTCCAACCCCCCCCCCCCCCCACCTCAGACATGGAGTTGAAGAGAAATGAGGGTCTATGTTTGAGATTCAACTGGAAATGAAATTTGGCCAATCTCTAAGCAGACTCGTGAAGGATGGTCATGAGGCAGAGGGGTTATGGGTTGGTTGATATTATCGTGAAGCTCGCCATGGCCAGACACGCCGTGATGAAAAGTGGGTCATCGACTATAAAAAGGGGATGATGACCTCTGTTTTTTTCCTTTCTCACCTCCCTATTTTGGTGTTCATGCTCTTGATTCGAGAATCTCTATGTACTCTGTGATTACTCTCTGCGAATCTGAATTTCTGCTTCGTGGTGCACAATGAGACTTTAGCTATGTGAGGGTACGCTCTTCGGCGTGTGTCTACAAGATTGGGGGAAGGGCTCTGTGACTTCTGGTTGGGACCAAGATCTGTGAACGATCTCCATGATCAAGCACCGCGAATGAGCTTTGAGAACCAGAACAAAAAGTGACCCAGATTCTGCAAACTGAATGGATTTCTCAATAGCTATCCGGGGGTCCTCGTGTATACTGCCCGGACGGAGGAGATAGTGAATAGCTCGGGAATCAAGGAGTTCATTCGAAACAATTTGGGTCATAACTCAATGGTAGAGCTGATCTCAGTGAGTCAGAAGGACTACCAAATCTGCAAAAGGCATTCTATGCATAGTTTTGGCTTGAGGGATATCATCTTCATTTCGGAAGTGAGCAGGGATGAACTTGCATACTGGTTCAAGAGTACGTCGTGCCAGCGTCAGTGCTTTTGAGTGTCCGACGACCATACATGGGATGAATTTTCCCTAGTCAATGTTGATTGCTTATACAACCATATAAATAAAATTGAAGGGAAGGTGCTGCATACAAATACATCTCCCCTACTGCACCACACCATCCTGGAGGCGGCCCTAGGGAACCAAGAGAAGGGGTTGACCGATGAGTGGGATCTTCTCCAGGGTGGAAATTTCACGGATGATTGGGAATGGGCCTACTGGGTAGGTGCCTCATGCGAGGAGTTTGAGGTAGATTTTAGGTGAGTGGGTCCATATGAGGTGGCTTGGGCCTCTCAATTCCATATCAATCAGCCGAAAAATCTGATGCTAGAGTTTGTGAGCATATGGTCATTGAGGACCAACACCTTTTGTTTGTACCATCGAGATTTCGGCAACAGTCTATGGGACCTACATAAAATCATGGGGGTCCCAACATTGGGGGTGATGTATGATGAGTTCTTCCCCATTATGAGTGCATGGGAGGACCTATATCAAATTCCTCCATTTTAAAGGGAATTGATGGACCCAGTGTTGAGGGAGGACAAATATTTGGTGATTGACATCCATTTAAAATGGTGGTTCAAGTAGTTCATGAACTTCCCGAAAGATAGGCAGTTCCTGTGAGGCCCCAGACATGCACGAAGGGGGATCAACGAGGCAAGGAGCACTCATAATAGAATCTATTGGAGTAAAACTAGTGGAAATTCTAGGGATTCATCATTAATATCAAGCAGTAAACGTTAGTCAAGTTGGATGCATTTATTGCAGCGCTTATCTATGGTTGTATCATGTCGATGAGAGACACGAACATGCGTGTGCGACCAAGATCATTTATCATGGCTTCCATGTTGGAGACTAGGGATTGGTTAACCTTAAGATCCCAATTCTCACTATGTTTTATAAGACGCTATAGAACATCAGTGAGGGGAAGAAGCCACAAAGGATATGCGGCCCATTTCACCTTTTATATGGGTGGATAGTGGCACATATTTGGGGTATCTAGGAATATCCAAACCCCATATCCCCTCCAGGATTGAATTTTCACTCAGTTATTATGAATGTATCTGGGGGATATTTGACTCAGATTACCCTCCAATGGTGTTGAACCAGGTCTGGAAGGCGGAAAAGTTCAACATTGACCCGTTCTCATCACCAATAGGTGTGTTCACTGATGACGACTAGGGAACATAAGAGCATCAGTCCAACCACCTATCCTTTTGGGGTGGAGTCCCGGTGGCGTAGGTTTACCATGAGTCTGTCTAAGAACCATACCCCTTATTCCGTTTTCAAGGCAGTTTCAGTGTATACAGCAGTTGACCCTACAGGTCTACTTGGGGTTTCACCATAGGTAGAACCCATCTGTGATGAGATAGTTGTGGCTCATGTTCATGCGAAATGATGGGAATATGTGGAACGAGCTTTCTCCTCCCATAGTCGTCTTCGATCTGGTGAAAGAGTTTTCCAAGAACTTGGAGGACGCCTACTTGAGAGAGGTGCTGAAATAGAAAACTGTTCAGGACAGTGACGAGGTGCATCCCCAACATCGAGGCTGGGACTGGAAGGCGGCGAGGACAACCCGTGGTGGTAGGACTGTGGTGGCAGAAAGTCCTGAACTGGTCGAATGGGAGGCAGCGATTGTTGATCCAACGGTGGCAGAGGACCTGGTGGTCCTAGAGTAGTAGATTCATTATAAGGGAAGGCCACCAAATATATTACACATGATATCCACCCTGGCTATAGGGAAGCGGTTGCTCCATATAGACATGCTAAAAAATTCTATATTCCAAGAATCTTCATACATCTAGGATGAAAATTGGAAATTCCTTCATTCATCTGATATGTGGAAACACTTGAACCATCACAAGATGGATCGATATAAACTATTTGATTTCTTTATGTCTCCTTCATTGAAATCGTAATTTCCATCTATTGGTCATGTTAACTAACGCTCGTGAACATTCTGTATATGCAGTTCTTCAAATGGCGTGGGCCCTGTAGGAATGGTCAGTCAGAGTTCCTAGTGTTTCTTTTCCTTGGGGAGTGTCGGATATCATAGTATCTAGAGCCCAAACTGACCGAGTTGTGGTGCTCCCGATTAGTAGTTGAACCTTTTAAAGGACAGATGTAAGAACCCAAATCTTATTATCATGTATGTTTTATTTTTTCTGGTGTTTTTTTATAAAAAGATGATTTTCTTTAAATATCTAAAGTAAACACCATGTACTTTATGAGTACACGCCTATTACTCAGTTACCGTGGGTAGTTGGTTTCTAGCCGTGTAGCAGCCATGAACATGGCCTTGTGCAGTGACCTGGAGACAGCCTAATGTGGGGGCCAATGAAGGAAAGTACATGCCTTGTACTGATAAAGTACCTGACATGTACTTTCTTTTTTTAATTAAATGCACCGAGGTCACGTCTAATTAAAAAAAATCCCTCCTTTTAGGTTTTTTTCATCCGAGAGCGAGGGTACGACCGCAATCCTTTTACGAGCTCCTAATCAAGCATATGTTCTCTGAATCAACCACTGTAAACAGCTTTGGGATCACCTTGGTAAGTTATTCCTTCTTCTTGAGCTTCATTTACTAATTACTCCTCTTTCTCAAGTTATATTTGATTGATCATTTTTAGCATTTTTTTAAATCTTTGGTGTTCTTGGGTGATTCAAGGTTTGAGGTTCATGTATATCAATCCTAAAACACTGAGGTGCATGGTTTGTGCCTTTCTGTTGAATGTATTTGAGTAATATGTGAAATGTTTCTCAATACCCTTGAATGAGGTATTGTGTGTTCATTGATTTAACCCTGTTAATTGACTGTTATGAATGTATCTTGAGTAGAGTTTAATTGAATGTGAATATGGTTAATTGCTTTTATTCGGAAGTGTTTTCAAATTCATGTTTTGTTTATGACCGTTTGGTCTTTCTAAGCCTTTTAGGATCCCTTGTTGTTTCCCATGCCTAGTATTAATGGATAGAGTTTTTATTATCTAACATGATATTGTGTTGTAGACTGGTTAGCCATGTTGTTCTTGAGGTTTACTTCTACCGCTTTTTATTTCTACGTTTGATTGACTTATACAGGTCTGTGAGAACCTGGTGTAGTGGACCATAGGGATGATGGATGTAAGGGCTTCTCCAGAGTGTTTGTTATTTTGATACGATGTGAGACCATAGGGGTAATTGAGGTAAGTTCTTCTTCAGAGTGTTTGTAGTTCCTCGACGTGGGCCACATGGGGAATGTGACGTAAGTGCTTCCCCATAGCACCTTTTAGTTATCAATATGAGAATATAGGGTGATTTGGCGGTGATTGCTTCCCCAGAGAGTCTATACATAAGCTGAACTAGAGGCGTAAGACTTTATGTACTTCCCAGAGGGTTGCTTGTGTTGCTAGGTATGACCAGAGAGGATTATGCTATGAGTACATCCCATAGGGTTACCTATTTGTGATTATATGTTTACTAGTTATGTGGTGTTTGAATGCTTTGAACTCTATGAATTTTTACTATTGAGTACTTCATTGTTTAATGATGCCTTTTCTTATTACTGACCATATATATTTACTCACTGTTCGGCACAGATCTCTAGGCGGTTTCCCACTGGAATTTAGTCTCACACCCTCTTTGGGTGATGCTTTTGGGCCCAAACAGATTATATTGATGCATGTATATATAAGGTCCAGTGCCCTTCTACTTTAGGTACATGACTGCTTTGGATCTGGAGAGCATGGGACCAATATGAGTCTTGCGATGCTTAGGAGCAGATTAATTGTTTCTCTTGTACTTTGGGATAGTTCTATATTTCAGAATTTGACTTTTTTGGCTGTTTTCCTAGATATATCTATCATGCACCATTTATATTATGTGCTCTAGTTGTTTCTTCAGCAGTATTCTACTGTTTAATATGGTTTGGAATTTTTACTGCTTCCACTATTGTATATCTATTCTACTTCTGCTATGTTACTCTACCAATGAGGGCGTAGTTTATCCACTATCTCACCCAAAGGCCCTCGCTGCTAGTCGAAGGCCTCAGTAGTTAGGGGAAATGCGCTTGAGCCCAAGTGACCAACCGGGTAGGGGGGGCCCCTCTGGGCAGCTTCTAGAACTGATATGTTACAAAGTGGTATCAGAGGAATTATTTTCTTCTGGACTTACTATTTGGATCCTACATACATGGATAGGAAGGAATAGGTACATGGAAATATGCTGTTCCTGGGATTATCTAACTCGTGTACAGAGAAAAGCCAATCTATCTCATTAATTTCAAGTATTCTGGTTTTTCAATTTTACAGTTGACTTGCGTTTCACCGTTGGGTGACCCACATGTATTATGCTATTATTGTTGTTGTTATTGAGGTTCTATTTCTATTGCAACTTGATTAAATGAAGGTATGCCTTCTCATGCATCACATAGGCACTTATTATGAATCACATGTCACGCATTCTTTCCATTCCATTTAGGGTGCATTAGTAATTTCATGTTATTTTGATAGATGTTGTGCTAGATATGCATGTTGTTGTGATAGATTCCTTGATAAAATACCTATTGTTTGATAGGGTATTGGTTGTGTAAGTTTTGTTTTTAATGAATTCCAATCTTTGGTTTTTGAGGTTTTATGGGCCCTCATTAATCGGAATTTGGTGGATCATTGATCTATTATGCTTTTTTATGACATGTACAAGATTCCAAGCTTTGATTCGCATAGCGTATGGGCCCTCATGACACCAAATTGAAAACTTAAGGGTCCATTTCAGTGTTTTTATGGGTTCCAGAGTAGTTTTTGATGCTTACTGTCTGAAAAAACATAGAATACATGACGTGTTATATTGAATACTTTCCATGTGTTCATCTATTTGGGAAGAAACTATTTTGTTAGTATACACTATGTATTGTATATACATGATATATAGTCTCTAACCGTGCCCCAGACTGTGTGAGTGAGGACATGGGGTTTGGAATCTATTGGTAGTACATGCCTTGTACAAGGTGTACACACCGTGCTCAAGAACATGGTAATTGGATGTGTCACCAACAACATGGGTTGGTTGAGTATTTTCCAATACACATCGTGTCAATCTGGAATACGCTGTGTAGTGTGAGCCTTGTATCCGGCCATGTCACTAACAACACGGATCGGTGAAGCACGTCTAGTACACACTATGTTTGGAACTAACAATCAGTGTAGTCTTGTTCTTGGAGAACCATGTGGCCTAGCCATATAAGGGAACTCAGGAAGGGGTAGAGGATTCAAGTACATTCCATGTGTTAGGACAATACACCATGTATATGGGGTGTTACATGTCCTGGGATTCCAGATGTACACACCCATGTGATGCCTTAATGGAACATGTCGTGTAGTTAAATGTACATGTCATGTATTCATGTTCTAAAAAAACATGAATGCTTTATTTCTCTTGGTTCCTACTTACTCTTTTATTTTTCAGTCCATGATAATCTGGATCTAAGTTGTGTTCTTGACATTATAGTGTTAGGCTACCGAGATTTCCTCTGGTTATACGCCAGTTGCAAGGCGATGATCAGACACTGGACATGGGTGATCAGAGACTACTATAAGATCCTTATGTTGTGCCAGTCTTGGCACTGACCGTCATTCCAGAAACAGGTGCTGATGCCCAGTTCCATGAGGTCTTCATGAGTTTCAAGAAGAACTTCTGCGGAGTACCGCATCCTACCCATTATATGGAATATTTGACCCCGGTTTTCCAACAGCAGCATCCTCTCACTTTCACTAGGAAAAGAAGACCTCAGGCTGTAGAGTGATGCTTGGAATCCTTGCTCACCATCATAGATCATCTCAAGATGCATCTAGAGAGGAGGGTCAGTTTTGCTATGTAAATGATTTGGGATTCCTCCTTGAGATGGTGGTATGTGATCTCACAGGCAGGATTCTAGCAGATTGTGGCTTGGGATGAGTTCCAGAGTGCCTTCTACTACTACTTCTTTCCATAGACATTGAGGGCCGATCGAGCCTAAGAGTTCATGAGTCTTGAGTAGGGTACTCCTTCTGTTATGGAGTATTCTCCTTGCTTGACTTTGCTTTAGCGCATTAAACCTTTTCTAAGAGGAGATCAGTTATTCCTAACAATGAATTTTGAGGATGGTCGCAGGCATGATATCTGATCTCCAGTGAACATCTTCCAGTTGACTTCCATCACTTCTATCATCAACCATGCGCTGATCACGGAGAAAAATTTGAGGGATTCTAGTGTTATGATCCAGGACAGTTCCACATCCAGAGTTAGTAGGAAGTGTTATAGGGGGAGTATGCGTGGAGATCCATGTAGGTAGGAAGCACCTTCAGGTTTCCAGGTTGTTTGCTACCATTGTGGGATGGTTAGGCATATGAGGAAACTTTGCCCAAAAGACCCAGTGGAGTGTCGATATTATGGAAAGATGGGTCATCTTCATTGTTTTTGTCTAATCTTCTCACTAGAAGCTAGTGATAGGGGTTCATACATGACTCCGTGTTCAGGAGCAGGGCCACTAGTTTCCCATCAGTCCGGGAACTGGAGTTATTCTAGCAATTCCAGATGAGGTGGAGGTCACGGTCATGGTAGTCAGTCACCATAATTTCAGTGACAATAGGGTGGATCAGCTAAGAGTGGTCATGCAGGGTCACATGGACATGGTGAGAGTCAGACTTTTGCAGTGGGGCAGACCCAGCAAGAGCTGGATCCCAGACCCTCTACAGTTCAAGGTACGATCATAGTTGCCTCATTTTAGCTTCTTCTCTTTTCGATACTGGGGCTTCCCATAGCTTTATATCTATATCCATTGTGGAGAGACTTGGGCATTGTATCTTTACTTATTCTAATGTCTTGATGTTGGACACACTGTTGGGGACAAGAACGACTAGTGTACGTCAGTGTAAGGAGTACACTCTCGAGGTTGGTGGATGTCACTTCTTATGGAACCTTTATGTCTTAGAGAAGATAGGATATGATGCCATTCTTGGAATGGACAGTTTAGTTCCCTTCACGGATTTTGTTGATTTCTATCCCTGTAGGTGAGCTTCACATCACCAATGGGTAGATCAATTCTTTATAAGGTAGAATGGGATGTCCAGGCGAGCAGAGCAGGACCTGAGCATCATTGGTTCGGAGGAGTTATAGCCCAGTTTTCTAGTCATTATTTGGATGAACAAGGGACTTTTCAGATGATCTTTATACCAGTGGTGGATCATTTTAGGGATGTATTTCTAGGGGAATTTTAAGGTTTTCCTCCTGTTCGAGAGGTATAATTTTCTATTGATCTTATGCAAGTGGTGACACCGGTGTCCATTCCTCCTTTCAGGATTGCTACAACCGTGTTATAGGAACTCAAATATCAGTTGGAGGAGTTGTAGGAAAAGGGTTTTATCTGACCCAGTACTTCTCTTTGGGGTTCGCCTGCCCTGTTTGTGAAGAAGGTAGACGATACCCTCAGAAATTTTGTGGATTATCATAAGCTGGACCAGTTAATGGTCAAGAACCTATATCCCTTGTCGAGGATTGAAGATCTCTTCGATCAGCTTCGAGGAGCATAGTTGTTCTTGATGATTTAATTGAGGTCTGATTATCATTAGTTGTGCATTATACCGTCATATATACCACTTAAAGCTTTCCAAAGAAGGTATGGTCTATATGAGTGTATGCTTATGCCATTTGGTCTCAAGAATGCACCTGCAGTTTTCATGGCACCGATGAACTGATCTTTCCATCCATACTTTGATTCTTTCATGGTGGTTTTCATGGATAATATCTTGGCATACTCTGACACTCGACACAACTATGCTACACATCTTGAGATCCTTTTGAGTACACTGAGAGAGCATTGGTTATATGCAAAGATCTCAAAATGCCACATTTGGATAGACCGAATTCACTTCTTGGGTCATGTTATATCAGAGAAAGGAGTATCAGTGGACCTAGAGAAAGTGAGATCTATAGATTCCTAGTTGAAGCCAAAGATCATCTTTGATGTACAGAGTTTTATAGGGCTGGATGGATACTACAGATGTTTCATACAAAACTTTTCACACATAGAATCACCACTAATGGGCCTTAATAAGAAGGGTGAAACGTTATTGTGGTCATATTCTTGTGGGTTTTCCTTTCAATAGCTAAAAGTGAGGTTGAATTCAGCCCTGATACTAGTATTTCTTGAGCTGGGTAGGAGATATAATTTTTACTGTGATGCTTCAGGTATCAGTTTGGGAGCAGTTCTTATGCAGGGGGAAATATTCATTGTGTACTGGTCTCAGCAGGTGAGGCCGCATGAGAGGAATTACAAAATGCATGATCTCTAGCTGGCTACAATTATTCATGATTTATACTGTTGGAGACATTATCTTATCGGAGAGGATTTTGTTGTTTTTACTGACCAAAATATTCTCAAGTATATAATTAATCTATTTGACTTAAATTTGAGACAGTGAAGGTGGGTTGAGTACCTTTAGTCCATTCACATCGAGCTTTGAAATACACCACGGATAGGAAATGTTATGGCTGATGTGTTGAGAAGGAGGACTCAGATACATGTAGTTTACAAGGCCAGTAGTGAGTGGCATCTTATGGCTCTGTTCTCTGAGATTCATTTGGAGGTTCACGATAGACAGGGGAATAAATTTATTTTATTTGTAGTTATTACCTATAATATTTTTTATCGAGTGCGAATGAGGCATCTATTAGATATAGAAGGCCTAGTCATATGGGAAGGTGTGTTAAGAGGGGACCCTATTCCGGGAAGGTCCATAGGCAAGGATGAGAACTTGCCTTTTCATGGGCGGGTATGGGTTTCAGTAGACATACATGAGGAGCTGATGCGGGAATTTCATTCCTCATTTTGGGAAGTTCATCCTAGTGTCACCATGATGTATCATGATCTACAATGTCAGTATTGGTGGCAAGGTATGAAGAGAGTTGTTTCTGGGTTCATTATTAGGTGTTCCACCTATCATCAGGTGAAGGAAGAGAATCATCGACCCGTGAGGCTTTTTCCTCAGTTAACCATTCCTGAGTTTAAATGGAATAGTGTCATGATGGACTTCATGATGGGTTTACTGAGGTCATCTCGAAGGAATGATGCAGTGTGGGTTGTCACTGACAGACTGACAAAGGATGCTCACTTCTTGATAATCAATGAGACCTTCAGTGTTGATGAGCTGGGAAGGTTGTACATCCAAGAGATTTTACGTTTACATGGGGTTCCACACTCCATTGTTTAAGACCCAGATTCCTATTTTACATCTCTGTTCTGGTAGGGATTGCATAAGGCCTTGGGTAAATAGTTACTTTTAAGTACAACTTACCACCCCCAGACAGATGTCCAGTCCGAGCATACGATTCAGGTGCCTGAGGACATGCTTCGATCAGGAATAATGGATTTTGGAGGATCATGGGAGAAGCAAAAACTTCTTGTGGAGTTTTCCTACACCAATAGTTTTCAAGATACTATTTAGATGGCACCTTATGAGGCTATGTACTGTTGTCCATACCGATCACCCTTATGTTTGCTGGAGGTGGGAGAGGTAGCTATGCTAGGACCTTGTCTTGTTCAAGAAACCACAAAGCTGCTAGAGTTGATTTGGAGGAGGATGGATACTACACAGTCTCGACAGAAGTGTTTTGCTGATCATCAGAGATGACCTCTGGAGTTCGAGGTTAGAGATCAGGTTTTCATACATGTCACATGGAGGTGGGGACACTAGAAGATTATGAGACATGGTAATATTTTCTGAGGTACGTTAGGCCATTTGAGGTTTTCGAGAGAGTTGGGACAATGTTCTATTGGTTTCAATTACCTCATAGGTATCGAGCTATGCACGATGTCTTCCACATTTCTTAGCTCCAACATTACTTTTCATACCTGTCTCATGTTTTTCAACCTGAGGAGGTTGAGTTAGAGGTGGATGCCTTGTTCGATGATCATCCTATCAGGATTGTTGATCACAGTATAAAGGTTCTCTATGGCCGGTCTGTTCCTCTAGTATGAGTGCTGTGGAAGCATGGGAAATTATAGGACGAGACCTGGGAGAGGGAGGCTGATGTTCAATCACATTGGCCATAGCTGTTTGAGGATTCTACTTCTACTCCGCCTTGCTAGGGAAATTCAAGGATGAATTTATTTAAGGGGGGATGTTTGTAAGAACTTTGATCTTCTTTTCATGTATGTTTTCCTTTTTCTGGTGTTTTTGAGAAAAAGTGGTTTTTTTTGGAAATTTCTAAAGTACATGCTATGTACTTTATGAGTACATGATGTGTTCTCGGTTACCGCGGGTAGCCAGGTGCGGGCTGTGTAGAGGCCATCCACATGGCCATGTGCGGTGACCTGGAGACCATCTAATGCAGGGATCGGTGAAGGCATATACTCTCCGTGTTCTTTTAATGTACAATCTGTGTATGTTTTTTCATTAAACACACCGGGGTCACATCTAATTGTCAGAACTCCCTCCTTCTAGGACTGGTTCATCCAAGAGCGAGGGTATGACTGCGATCCTTCTCCAAGCTCCCAATCGAGGGTATGTTCTATGAATCAACCGTCGTCAATTGAGTTGATATTGACTCAGAAATATCTTCCTTATTCTAGAGCTTCATTCACTGATTCCTCCTCATTCTCAAGTTATATTTGGTAGATCAGTCTTAGTGTTATTGTAGATCTACGGTGTTCATGGGAGATTAAAGGCTTGAGGTTCATGTATATCGATCCTGCATCACCAAGGTAGGTGTTTTGTGCCTTTCTGATGAAATTATTTGAGTTATATGTGCAATGTTTCCCAATACCCATGAATGAGGTATTGCATGTTTACAGTTTTAACCCTGTTAATTGCTTTCTAGGATTTTATGCTTGAGTAGACATTAATTGAATGTGAATAGGTTTAATTTCTATGCATAGGAAGTGTTTTCCCATGCATTTTTTGTCTATGACAATTTGGTCTTGCCTAGCCTGTTAGGTTGCCTTGTTTTTTCCCATGCCTAGTATTATAAGATAGAGTGTTTATTATTTGACATATTATTGTGTTGTAGACTAGTTAGCCAAGTATTTCTATAGGTTTAATTTGGCCTCTTTGTATTTCTATGCTTGTTTGACTTACATTTGGCCATGAGAACCTGGTGTAGTGGACCATAAGGAGGATGGACATAAGGGATTCTCCAGAGTGTCCATTGTTTTGTTACGATGCAAGACCACAAGGAGAATTGACGTAAGCGCTTCCACAAAATGTCTGTAGTTCCTCGACATCGGCCACAGGGGGAATGTGATGTAAGTTCTTACCCAGATCACCTATTAGTTATCGATATGAGACTATAGGGGGAATTAACGGCGAGTGATTCCCTAGAGAGTCTATACTAAAGCTGAACCAAAGGGGTTAGACTGTGTTTAATTCCCAGAGGGTTTCTTGTGTTGGAAGGTCGAACCAGAGGGGATTAGGTTGTGAGTACATCCTAGAGGGTTACCGGTTTTTGATTATCTATTACTTGGAATGTGGTGTTGGAATTCTTTAAACTGTAAGAATGTTTACTGTTGAGTACTTCCTTGTTTATTGCTGTTTTTTCTTTTTTACCTGACTTATACACTCACTGATAGTTAGGAATAGATCTCATGGTGGTTAATTACAGGGATATAGTCTCACACTCAGTTTGGGTCATGCTTTTGGGCCCAAACAGATTATATTTCTGCAAGTATAGATAAAGGCAAAAACACTTCTACTTCAGGTATGTGACTACATTAGAGCTGGAGAGCATGGGACCAAGCTGAGGAGTGTGATGTTGAGGATTTATTTAATTGTTTCTATTGTACTTTGGATTAGTTTTTTATCTCAGCATTGATACTTTTTTGGCTACTTTCATAGACATTTGTATCTTGCATCATTAATATATATGTCCTCTAGTTGTTTCTTCGTAGTCTTCCACTGTTCACCGTTGTTTGGCATTTTTACTGCTTTTGTTATTGTATATGTGTTCTAATTCTGTTGTGTTACTCTTCTAATGAGGGCATAGTTTCCCCACTATCACACCCAAGGCCCTCGCTACTATTCAGTAGCCTCTAGCATTCAGGGAAATGTTCTTGAGGCCATGTGACCAACCGAGCACGGGGAACCTCTAGAAGGATTTTGGAACAAGGACGTTAAAACAGAGCCTGAGATCATTTAGGTGGTATTTGATGATAAAGATCAATTGGACAACACCATTCCAACCATACCTGGTTAGACACTATGTATAGACCCTGTTGACAAGTTTTTGGGGGATTTTCCCGCATATGTACCTTCTGAACCTGTGGATCCGGAAGAGGCAACCTCTGATGAGGAGGATAGAAAAATCGCTCATCGCCGGTCCTGGAAGATGATTAAGAACTTCATCAGTTACAACCTCAAGAAAAATGGATAGAAAATATGGGGAGGCTTCAGTAACAACTACGTGAACTGTGCGTTTAAGGAGTGGATGCGTAGTGTCCTCACATGCTTGTCTTAGATCTCATGGCGGAGAAGATTCTAGAATATGACAGTGGTCGTGGTGTGGGTTTTCAGCAGTGGAAAGAAATGAACATCAGGAGGATCCAAGAGGATGAAAATGAGATTCAACAGCTGTAGGTATAGGAAGATGAGAATTTGTCTTTCAAAATTGTGCAATCAGAGCTCATATCGCGGATAAAGGCCTAGCTAGAAGAGTCCTAAGAATAGATGAAGAAAGCCTTGGAGGAGATTACTATTATCCGGAGCGACAAGGAGAGTGCTCGGATTGCAGCTGACGATCTAATCCCCATTGATAAC